>OY728119.1:181190453-183680453 GCA_963277665.1 Viscum album | reverse complement strand
AAGAATAAATAATAAATAATAAATAAATATAAATAATAAATAATAAATAATAGATAATAGATAAATATAAATAATAAATAATAAATAAATATAAATAATAAATAATTAATAAATATAAATAATTAATAAATATAATTAATAAATAATAAATAATAAATAATAAATAATAAATAATAGATAATAAATAATAGATAATAGATAATAGATAATAAATAATAAATAAATATAAATAATAAATAATAAATAATAAATAAAAAATAAAAAATAATAAATAAATATAAATAATAAATAATAAATAATAAATAATAAATAATAAATAGTAAATAATAAATAATAAATAATAAATAAATATAAATAATTAATAATTAATAATTAATAAATATGAATAATTAATAAATATAAATAAGTAATAATTAATAAATATAAATAATAAATAATAAATAATAAATACTAAATAATAAATAATAAATAATAAATAATAAATAATAAATAATAAATAAATATAAATAATAAATAATAAATAATACATAAATATAAATAATAAATAATAAATAAATATAAATAATAAATAATAAATAATAAATAACAAATAATAAATAATAAATAATAAAATATAAATTATAAATTATAAATTATAAATAAATATAAATATAAATAATAAATAAATAATAAATATAAGTAACTAATAAATATAAGTAATTAATAATTAATAAATATAAATAATAAATAATAAATAATAAATAATAAATAATAAATAATAAATAATAAATAAATATAAATAATAAATAATATATAATATATAATATATAATATATAATATATAATATATAATATATAATAAATAATAAATAATAAATAATAAATAATAAATAATAAATAATAAATAATAAATAATAAATAAATATAAATAATAAATATAAATAATAAATAAATATAAATAATAAATAATAAATAATAAATAAATATAAATAATAAATAATAAATAATAAATAAATAATAAGTAATAAGTAAATATAAATAATAAATAATAAATAATAAATAAATATAAATATAAATAATAAATAAATATAAATAGTAAATAGTAAATAAAAAATAATAAATAATTAATAAATATAAATAATTAATAATTAATAATAAATAATAAATAATAAATAATAAATAATAAATAATAAATAATAAACAAATAATAGATAAAAACAATACATAATAAATAATATATAATATATAATATATAATATATAATATATAATAAATAAATATAAATAATAAATAATAAATAAATATAAATAATTAATAATAAATAATAAATAAATATAAATAATAAATAATAAATAATAAATAATAAATAAATATAAATAATAAATAATAAATAAATATAAATAATAAATAATAAATAATAAATAATAAATAAATAATAAATAAATAATAAATATAAATAATAAATAATAAATAACCAGTAACAAATATTATTAATAATAATATTTTATTATTAGTACTAATAAATAATAAATAATAAATAATAAATAATAAGTAAATATAAATAATAAATAAATAATAAATAATAAAGGAAACACATGAAAAAGTATGAAAAGACGTGGTAAGGGATGAAAAATCATGAAAACGCATGAAAACGGATGGAGAAGCATATGAAGAATGTGGCATTAGAAAGAATGAGAACGCATGAGAGCGCATGAAAACTCATGACAACTCTCGAAAACCCCTTAATAATTCAACATAATCATCATAATAACCCACAAAAAACCATTGATAAAGATAACAAGTCATGGAAACCCAAATAAACAGTAATAAATGGAGCAACCGATAAAACCCGTCAAAACGGTCATAAAGAGACAAAAACATTGGACTCACATTAACAGAAATAACTTATGATCCGAGAGTCCGTTTTAGATCTGTGACCTGTCAAATCAAAGATCCTGAAACGATCTTCGACCTGAAAGGTGAAAGAGTCCGAATGGACAGGTGGATCGGAAGTTACAACCATTTAAAAAAAGATGACGGGGAACGGGTGCTAGAAACGCGGCATCGAAAAATATAACAAACCTGATACCCACTAAAAAGGCCATAACATATGATCCAGGAGTGCATTTGGGCGCCGCGACCAATCAAACTGAAGCTCATGGAACGAGATATGATCTGGAAGGTGGAGAAGTACGAATTGACACGCGGATCGAAAGTTAGATCCGTTTGAAGACAAGTTCGATGGGACACCGGTGACGGAAATGGAGTTTTGGAGGCCTTTAGAGGGGTTTTGGGGGTCTAAAACATGACAAAAGCTTGGTTTTGATGAACTAGTGTGTATCTCTCTTTGCTAGCTTTGATTTGATATGTGGTAGAGCCCAAACGGACACCCGGAGAGAAAGTTATGGCCATTTGAAGTTGGAGAACTTTTTTCAACTTTCTTATAACTCTAATATCTTCCGCACCTTAGACTGTCTCACAGTTTTGATTATATGTGCCTCTAGATCTCTTCATGAGCTTCGATTTGACTGGTCGTGGCACTCCAACAGACGCCAGGATCAAAAGTTATGGTCGTTTTAGTGATTTCGGGGTTTCTCATGTTTTTTATTTTTTCCTTTCATTTCGCGGCGGTTTTACCGAAACTGCCGCTATTTCACGGTGGTTTTTTAAAAAACCACGACTAATCCTCAAAAAAAAATTTAAAAAAAATTAAAAAATTTTATGGCATTTCGCGGCGGTTTTTTTGAAGCTGTTTAAAAACCACCGCGAAATGGCGGCCCGAAACACGTTTAGCGGCGGTTTTTAAAACCGTCGCTAAACGGAAGTTTTCTTATAGTGTGATCGGTATGACTCCAAGTGTGTCTTTTTATTTAAAATTGGTATCAATTTTAGTAAAAATGATAACTATCCTACTCAAAACTGAGAAAACACATTATAATTATTTTCATACTTTATAAAAACGATACATATGTCATTTGATATTTTTCAGAATCAGATTCACCTCAATTCGATGCATAGTGTGGACGATATGACTCCAAGTGCATCTCTTTATTTAAAATTGACATCAATTTTTGTAAAAAGGAAAAATTCCCTACCCAAAACCTATAAAATTCATTCATATCCTTTTAATAATTTATAAAAATTATCCATAAATTATATTTTACATGTAGGAATCAACCTCACCTCATTCTAACGTACGGTATGACCGATATGACTCTAAGTGTGTCTTTTTATTTTAAATTGACATTAATTTTAGAAAAAAGAACAAGTGACATACTAAAAACCAATAAAACGCATTTATATTTCTTTTATAATTTAGTGAAATGCATTTCACTAATAAAATGCATTTATATTGCTTTTATAATTTAGTGAAATGATCTGTAAGTCATTTGAGATGTATAAGTATCATCTTCACCTCAATCCTACATATGGTGTGACCGGTATGACTCCAAGTGTGTCTTTTTATTTAAAATTGACATGAATTTTAGTAAAAAGGACAACTTACATACTTAAAACTGAGAAAATACATTCAATTTTTTTTTTACTTTATGAAAATGATCCATACGCCATTTTTTATGTGTAGGAACCCACTAAATCTTAATATGACACACGATGTGACCGATATAACTCCAAGTGAGTCTTTTAATTTTTAATTGCATTGATTTTAGCAAAAAGAACAAATGACATACTAAAAATTGAGTAAACATATTCATATTGTTTTAATACTTTAGTAAAACAATCCATGAGTCATTTGTGACGTGTAGGAATCACCTTCTCCTAAATCTTATCCATGGTGTGACCAGTATGACTCAAAATGCTCATTATCAGTTTAAAATTTACATTTTAGTTAAAAATGTTTGTCACTCATAAATCCAAGAAAATCCACTCTGATTGTCTTGATAATTTAGGAAAGTAATTCATAAATCATTTGTGACATGTAGGAAGCAATCTCACATCATACCAACAAATGATGTGACCAGTATGACTCAAAGTTCATGTTTCTAGTTTGAAATTACATTTTAGTAAAAAAACACAAGTGACATACTGAAAACCAAGAAAACACATTCATATTATTTTAATAATTTATGAAAATGATCCATAAGTAATTTTTGATTTGGAGGAATTAGTTGCACCTAATTTCCACATACAGTGTGACCGGTATAACTCCAAGTGTGTCTTTATTTAAAATTGAAATTAATTTCATTAAAAAGAACAATTGACATACATAAAACTATGAAAACACATTCATATTGTTTTGACACTTTAACACAAAGATCCATAACTCATTTTTGATGTGTTGAAATGAACTTCACCTCAATACAATGCACGGTGTTACCGGTATAACTACAAGTGTGTCTTTTTATTTAAAGTTGAAATTTTTTAATGTATTCTTCATAGTAATGTTTAATTTATTTATTTATAATATTACTGACATAAGATTTTTTTGTTATATAGGTGGATTATTTTTCTCAGTTTTTGGTGGTTCTTTTAGAAATGGATACCATGGGCGGACCTTTTTGAGAGGGGATCCCGGGTACCAAAGACGATAGAACATTAATGTTTTTAAATGTTTTTGTAAAGTAATTGAAAATGTAATTACACAAAACATTTCTTGAAATGAATATAGTAGTTTTTTTTTGTATTCTTGATGTAAATTTTATTTCAATTAAATTATATATTTTTGTGTACAGATTGTAGGTTGTTGTAGTTTGCTGATATAAAATTAGCGCACTGCAGCAGGTGGGGTCTTTAACAGTGCTGAGGTTAGCAATGCTTTTTTAGAACTATTACAATTCTTTTTGTGCACTACTAAAGGGGATATTTATAGTAGTTCATGAATTCATGAAACTAACAAATGAAAAAATCTACTGACCACATGAAGAAATTTACAAATCCTAGATAGTTATCATGTCAAATGATAGTTCCAATCAACCGTGTGAAGTTTTTGTACCAACCTAATCTTCTTAGTAACCATGAGTTGAAGTAACCATGTGTAAGTAAAGATCATCCAACCCTATTTGACTTAGCAGTTGAGCCTTTTCAAATCTCTAATAACTATATTTTGGAGCATTAATTTGAGATTCAATGTAATTAAGGATTCATTGAATTCCCTCTACCAACTATTTTGAGATAAAGTTCTATTTAAGACAAAGGATTGATTGTGGATAGATGGTGATACATATTATTTTACAGAGAACAATATATAAACATTTGTGTGTACCTGATCTACATAGGGGATTTTCTTATAAAACTTCATGATATAATTTTCTTGAATCTATTGTGCCTCTAGTGCAAGCTCCTTTCAAAGACAAATTCAAGGACCCTTGGACAACTTAAGTTATTCGGATTGAGGTGATATAGTGACCTAGGATTAACATACATGGATATTACATCATTTTATATGAATATTCTACATATTTAAAAATATGTGTCCATGGGCCATAATAGTTTAGTTTCTTTGGAAACATGGAACACATTCTTCTAATTTAATGACAGATCTTTAACATCTTCCTTAAAGATATTACCAATTATTACACCTACTTAATACCTTTCTTCATAACCTGGGGAAAGTAAAAATAATAAATAGGTGAGCTCGGACGATCTATAAGGGTTAATAAAGGAAATATGTAAACATAACATGAACATATGGGTATGAGAATATGAGCATAAAATTTGAAGATCATACCCTACATAAAAAGATCATAATCATGAGAATTGGAATAAAGATTGGGAATTCATAAGACCTAAATCATAATATAATTGGGAACATAATCCATTAAAACATAACATATGAATAAGATATGTAATTGTGGAATATACATCAATGTATAACATCATGAACATAAATAATTAGAAACAGATTCACCCATTAAGTTAAGGACATGAAATCAGGCCCTCACATAGACTTATGGACATGCAGACAGGTCTACACATAATGTTGTAAACATGCTATCAGGTTCATGCATAACATTGTGAATATTTAATCAGGTTCACACATAAACATAAATACATGCAACCAGGTCCATGAATAACATTTTGAACATATGTAATCAGGTTCACTCATAACATTGTGAACATACAATAAAGTTCACGCATAAACTTATGGGAATGAAACCAATTCCATGCATACCATTATGAACATGTAATCAGGTTCACACATAACATCTATACTCACGAGTCATCCATCATTACCCAATGCATTTGAGGGAGATATAGTTCTCACCCATTACATAATACGTGTTCCACAATATTATAAGAAACCATCATATCATAACCCATGAAATGAATTGAGTATCATAAACATTTCATCATATCATTACTTATGTAAAATAGATAGGATTCATAATAATTTCATCAAAGAACAATAGGTGAAAAGAAGTGAGCTTCAAAAGAATATAAATTGTTGAAGAGAAACAGGTTTCATAAGAATCAATCCATCAAAACATAAACCATTCAAGAAAGAATATGAATGGAACCTTTGGATCATTTCCCAAAAGGGCATGAGTAACATAAAAAAATGTCATCTTGGATGGAAAATAATTTTGAAATGTCTTTTAAAACATTTCTTGCATAAAATTTTCATTCTTCTTTGAAAAGTATATTTAAAACATAAAACCTTTAGAAAATCATTTTCTTTGAAAATGAATTGTAAACTAAAAAAATAACTCTCGGAATCATTTAAGAAACCTTTTTATAACTAATAAAAGAAGATTGAAATAATTTTGAAAAATGTTTTCCTTGAAAACATATAAAAGATGCTTGAAAACTGTTTCCCTTGAATAATTATAAAATAATCTTGAAAACCTTTTGAAATTTTTTTTCCTTGAAAACTTATAAAATATGTTTCAAAAAAATTTAAAACCCATTTCATTTAAAAAACTTTTAAAACAAATAAATAAATCTTGAAGTTTTTTGGAAAACAATTTCTTTGAAAATACTTTGAACACTCATAACAAAATCATGAAAACATTTTGAAAATAATTTCAATAAAAACACTTAGAAAACATATAAATAAATCTTGTAAACATTTTTAAAATCATTTCTTTGAAAATAATTTGAAAATTTATAAAGAAATCTTGAAAAAATTTTGAAAACCATTTATTTAAAAACACTTTGAAAACCTATAAAGAAAGCTTGAAAACGTTTTAAAAATATTTTTTTTTGAAATCACTTTGAAAAATTATAAAGAAATATTGAATTTTTTTTAAACTATATCTTTAAAAACACTTTTAAAACTTAGAAAAAATTATTGAAAACCATTTTAAAACCTTTTTATAAAACAAGGTTTTGAAAGAGCGCAGATTTCCGACCGAAGAGAGGGGTAAATTCAGAATTTCTTAAAAAGAATTTCTCAATCATATTATGTATAAAATAGTGTAAAATGGTACAAATACATACATATCATTAATATATATAGTAGAATAAAATTCATGAGTTATCTCGAGAGATGGATTATATTATTTCATCGATGGAAGCATAATCCTAAAAAATATCGATAAAGGATAAGATTGTTTCAATAAACTCTTACCACTTGATGACTTTGAATTATACTCCCTGTATAAGAAAAATAAATTATATGAAGATTAAAATATGATAAAAATAATTAGATTCATGATTTAACATGCCAAAGGTAGTATATACACCTCATAGAAAAATATAGGTTCATAACATGACATGTGTCTGAGAGAAGGTAAATTGAGACAAAATTACTTTTCCAATTTGTTAAATTTTGAAACATAAACTCCGTGAAAGAAATATCATAAAATGGATATGTAAAAACCCATAAATATAAGTATAAGAATCATAAAATACATTAATGAGAATTATAAACACCACATAAGAATTACGAGGTGAACATGGATTGTGTCACACGAAAAATAAAAGTGAGATAAGAAAACCCTTACCACATGAGTAAATTTAGAATCGTGATCCCCATGAAAGAATAAAATCAATTTAAAGATTTCAATGTCATTAAATAAAGTAAATTAATTATATAACATGTCATAGGTAAGTATACACACCACAAAAAAATAGAGAGTAGTGAATATGACATGTATCTCATGAAGCCAATGAGCCTTCACCCGAGTCATAGAGGCTCATTCTTGGCATCCAAGAGACCCGAGATCAAATATAGATGGGGGTGAATTTATATGTTATTTTACTAGTACTATAGTAGTTACTTGTAGTAGGTACTATTTGTCACTATAGCAGCCAGCACAATTCATCCAATTTAGGCCTTCGGGCCACTGGTTTGGGCCTACAGGTATCAGGGCCTTCAGGCCACCAAAGGCCTTCAGGATGTAAGGGTCTTAAGACCACCAATATACTTCAAGCCACAGGATTTCAGGACATAGAAAAGATGAATCGGGTAGACCATATGGGATCAGGCCTAGATGAGGATTCAGAGAAAAGAATAGAAACCACCATAGTTGAGCTAACTGGATTGGAAGAATGAGAGGGTATGGAAACTACCATTGGGACCAGGCACTGTGTAGCTCTGTATGGGGAAATTCCAGCCGATCTGCCATGTGAGGTGGAGAGCTAGGCGCCTTCAAGATACATATGCTAGGGAGGGTTTGTTGCAAGTGTGTTAGGTCTTGGGCCTTTAGGTTCATGTATTTGGTCGTGTATGGGCCTTGTGCCTTGGGATTAAAGGTTATGTAAGGGTTACCCTTAAACCCTTAAAAGGGGGATTATCCAAAAAAAGAATCCCTTTAGGCCATTCGGGGATGTGTATCTCACAAAAATCAAAACTGAGATGAAATTCTCTTACCTTAATTCATGAATTTAATCATACGCATTAAAACCACTTGAATAAAAAATATAAGTTTATTATACATCTACAATAGAACCATATTATTATATCTAATATCATATATGATTTTGTTATGAATTTATATTAACCTTTTATAAACAAATCCCATTACAAAAAAAGGTCATCAGTGGCGATTTTTTCTGTAGACTAACGGTGGTTTAAACCACCACTTAATAGTATAGAAGTGGTTAATAAAGCCTTTGCGTATTGCATAATCACTAGTAATTTAGTGGCAGATTTTTTATTTCATAGAGTTTTTCTTATGTGATATTTTTGGAACATTTAGTGGCAGTTCTTTTTTTAAAAAAAAAGATCCAGGGTAAATATAAATAAAATGAAACTAACTATCAATAAACATATTAGCGGTAGTTTTTTTAGTGATGGTTAATTGTAACAACCACTAAAACAAATTTTATTTATGTATTTTGTGACGGTTACTAAAAACCACCGCTAAATCAGAGTTTTTATAGTTATTTAATAAAAAACTAATCATATAAACATCATACATCCAACTTCATATATGCAAAACATCCAAAGTCTTCATAACCTCATTCTCAGTCAACAGATACGTTTTTCAACCAATACTTCATTCATCAATATATAAATATAAAATATTTCCAATAACAACAGATTTCCAGTATACATCCACGTCACGACCTCCACTGCATCTATTTACTTCCACATCATCTCATCCACAAAAACTAACCATGTTATCTCATCAACTATAACAAAAAATTAAAACAAAAATTAAAACTAAATATAGTAAATCAGAATTAAATTAGAAAACGACAAGAATGTCATTGATCAAAATTGGGCCTCTTCCACCTAAAATGAAAACTAGAACATTTAATAAATGAAATGTGAAATAAAAAAATACCCATAATATATTCATAATGTTGCACATAAATTTTTTATTTTTTAATCAAAAAGAAGAAATTTTAACATAAAAAATAATATATAATGAAAAATACTTTTAAAACATAAACTTACTTATTTAAGATAAAATTCACCACTTGATACTGAAAAGGGATAAGTAAGTATTCTAATTTATTTTTAAAGTGATGCGCAATGTAATTGAACTTGACTCAATAATTAAGTTTTAAAGACTTTGATATCACAACATGCCATATATTTGAAAAACAACTCATTGGTGGTTGTCCAATGATTTCACACTAATCTGATGTTGATTACTATGGTTTTGACTGTTCCACACATGTTTTAGTGTTTTAAAACACTAAAAAAGTATTTACAACCATCATAGACAAACCATAATTTTAAATGGCATTTCATCAATTATTAAATTTCAAAATTAAACCTATGGTCATTTTCCATTAATTTTAGGGCAATCTGACATTGTTTTCATCGTTTTGACCCCAACACTTTTTTAAAGGCTTTTATACCTTTAAGAAGTTTTTACCGAGTAATTCAGACCACATAACATGTTATATTGACGTTTTTTCTATGTGTAAACATAAAAAACAACTTATTAGTGGTTTTCCTATTACTTCACATCAATCTGGGGTCGTTTTCTATGGTTTTGACAATTCCAAGTGCATTTTATTGTTTTAAAACACTAAAAATGTATTTATGGTCATCCTGAGAAAAAAATAAGTCAGAATAACATTCCTCCAATTTATAAATTTAAAAATTAAATCTAGGGTCGATTTCCCCTGATTTTTGGGCAATCCAAAGTCATTTTTTAGGTTTCAACTCCCCGAAAATTATTTTTAAAGACTTTTGTACATTTAAGAAGTGTTTACCAAGTAATTCTGAACATACTGTATGTTAGATTGAAGTGTTGTCTACACATACACATCAAAAAAAATAATTGGTGGTTTTCCCTTGATTTCACATCAATATAAAGTCACTTTTATGGTTTTTAGTGTTCCAAACACATTTTAGTCTTTTAAAACATTAAAAACATGTTTGTGGATATCTAGGGAAAATGCAATTTGGAATGATGTTCATATGTTTCCTAAATGTCATAAATGACTTATGGACTATTTTCATAAAGTATCAAAAAAAATTTGAATATGTTTCCTCAGTTTGGATTAGGTCAGTTGTCCTTTTTACTAAAATGGATATCAATTTTAAATAAAAAGATTCACTTTGAGAAATACTAGGAATTTTTGTTATTTGATTGAGGTTCGGTTAATTTATAATTGTGAAAATTGACTCTTGGGTTGTTTTCCTAAAGTATAAAAAAAATATGAATGTATTTTATCGTTTTGATTATGTCATTTTTCATTTTTATTAAAATTGTTTTCAGTTTTAAATAAAAATATGCACTTGGAGTCATACCTATCTTAAAGTGCATCAGATTGAGGTGTGTTTGATTCTTACACATCTCAAATGACTTATGGATCAATTTTATAAAGTATCAAAACAATATTATTTTTTCTTAGTTTTGACATCACTTTTATTTTTTAAAAAATTGTCATTTTAATCTCGAAACACTCACTTTGAATCATACTAATCACAATTTCTATCATTTTGACGTGAGACTGATTCCTAGACATCAAAATGTGCTATGAATATATGTCCTAAATTATCAACAAAAACTGAGCATGTTTTCTTGGATTTCAATAAGTGACACTTTTTAAACTAAAATATCCATTTTAAACTAATAACAGACACTTTGAGTCATATCAGGAACATCATGTATCGAATTAAGGTGACACTGATTCTTACACATCAAAAATGAATTATGGATCATTTTCTTAAAGTATAAAAATAATCTGAATTTTTTTTCTTGGTTTTGAATAGGTTAGTTGAACTTTTTACTAAAATGGATGCCAACTTTAAATAAAATGACGCACATAGAGCCATACCGGGCACACTGTGTATCAGATTGAGGTGACTTTGATTCCTAAATGTCACAAATGACTTATGAATCATTTTAATAAAGTATCAAATCAATCCAAATACTTTTTTTGGGTTTTGAGTAGGTCATTTTTCCTTTTTACTAAAATTGATATCAATTTTATATAAAAAGAAATACTTGGATTCATATCGGTCACACCATGAGTTGGATTGAGTTTTGGATGATTCCTACACATCTCAAATGACTTATGAATCATTTTACTGAAGTATCAAAATAATACGAACCCATTTGATCAGTTTTGAGTATATCACTTGTCTCTTTTACTAAATTGTCATTTTAAATTGGAAACACGCACTTAGACTCATACTGATCACATCATGTATCAGTTTGAAGTGACAGTAATTCCCACACATCACAAATGAATTATGAATCGATTTCCTAAAGTATTAGTAAAATACGACCACATTTTCTCAGTTTTCATGGAGTAACACTTTTTGAACTAAAATGTCGATTTTAAACTGATAATGGACACATTAAGTCATACCGGGAACATCATGTATCCGATTGAGGTGAGGCTTATTTCTACGCACCAAAAATGACTTATTGATCGTAATATTAAAGAATTAAAACAATAAAAATATTTTTTATTGGTTTTGAGTATGTAATTTGTCATTTTTACTAAAATTAATGTCAATTTTAAATAAAACAGAACACTTGGAGTCATATCGGTAACACTGTGTGTCAAATTGAGTTGTGGTTGTTTCATACATGTCCCAAAGTCTCAAAACAATTCTAACTACCAATTTTACCATGATTTTCATTGTCTTTATTTGTCAAACTATGAACACTGCATACTGACTTGATGTTAACAATGGAAAACCTTTCTTGCTGTTGAATGACAAAAGTACAGAGGAAACTCATGTACCCATTATGTCACGAGAAGTTTCCATAATGGGCACATGAGATTCCTATACTCTTTTTTATTTCAATAATGAGAAATATTATTTGAAAAATAACCTCAAATCAATATACAGTGTTGGAAGTTCAAAAAATAAAGGTAATGAAAATATAAATCATAGTAACATTAGTAGAAAGAACCATTTTGTCTCTTTTGTTCCTTGTTTCATAGAGTTTAAAACAAAATATGACTTCCCAAAAGATCTATGAAAAAACTAAATAATTATTAGATAAAAATTATAAGGAATTTAACTTACAAATAGTAGATGAAATGATGATAAAATTAATTAAATAAGCAGTAGGAATTCACCTTTTCATGATGGTTATATGCATTCTTGACACATTTTTTTTATTTTAATTATCTCATTTGTAGGATCGAAGTCCAATATCTCATGAGCATGATCAGCTTCAAACAAACCACCCCAAATCAAACAAAAGAATCCACCTGTATAAGAAAACAATTATTATACGAGTAATACTAAAAATAAATAAATAAAACATAAATATGAAACAAAACACTTTAGCATAAAGAAAACCCATGAATGTTCTAAAAGTTATCAATTATGTCTTCCAGAATTGAGAGTTGGAAGATGAAGTGTCTTTCTCAGTAAAGATAAAATTATTTGTTCTTATATTTTTACTTTTTACTTTTTTTTATTTTTACTATGGTAACATATTTTAACCTATATAAATTATGTTTTACTAAACATATAAAACTACCCCTCTAAATAAATTTGTGTGTGTTCATCATTCATTTTTATGAAATTAATGTAATTAAATTTAAAATCATGATAAAACATAAATTTGAAACAAAATATTTTATATATTAGAAAAATATTTTCTATAGAAAAATTATATTTTTACTATTATTTTTTTTAATATTATAATGCATTGATTACCAATAAAATATATGTTAATATAATCATATATTTTTGTAAAAATCATTATAGTTTCATTATTTAAAATAGATAAATATAATTTATTAGTTAAATGTTACAAAACATTAATAAAAAAATTTATCGAAAATAATATTTTTATCATTATCATTGTCATCAACATTAATCATTGTAATTAGAAATGTATTCCCCAAAAAGGCATTAGAATTATTACATAGTATGAAAATATTGATCTAAAATAAAATTTACTTTTTATGGATATAATTTCAATAGGTTAATAAAACTAATTCTTTAATTTAATCGACTAAATCAGTAGTCTCATTAAAATATTACAAATGTTTGAAAAATTATATATGAGTGTTTTATAAATAAAACAATGTATATTTTTTGATTTATTACATATATATTTTTATAATATAAAAAGGGTTTCAAAAGAATTTAATTCATTCTTCTATTATAGTAATTTAATGAAAGTAAATGTTTTAGAAAAATTGTTATTTTTTCACTATTTAGTTAAAAATCAATTATTTATGAAAATTATAGAAAATTATTCATAAGATAATATTTAGAATTTAGAATAAAAAAATTATGTTTATTTTATAAAATTAAAATTAATAATATTTATAATATATATATATATAATGAAATTCATTTTTTATGAAACTTATTATTACAAAAATATTCAACACTATATGAGCTCACAGTATGTCATGCATACCCAAAATATTCAACTTTGTATGTCTATCATGGTTATAAAAGATAACACACCCCCTTATACAACTCTAGAGGATGTTCCCCAGAGATAAACATATGTTCAGGATCTATATAGTGTTTCTATTTCCAATTTTAAATCTTCCATGGATTTTACCAAAGTAAATTTTTATTATATTTTTTCAGGAAATCCCACTTTCGGGAAAGTGTAAAACCTTAAAAAACACAAACAACACTACAGTAATAGAAAACTAGAAAACAAAAACAAAACCATAACTCACTGGATAGGTTGCCCAGTGGGATCATCCCAGTTCTTCCATGCTAAGTCTCTGATATCAGTATCTGGGTGTTTGTGAAGCAAAAAAAACCCTCTAACTTTTTTTGAAAATACAGTCCTCAAAACTTATATATCATCCAGATCCAAAGTACATAATTCATGAGTAAAAGATGAAATTAAACATGAAAAACAATAGCAAGAACAAATTCATCCATAAAATGAGTCACATGATTTACTTCTCTCCTAATAAAGGAAAAAAAATATGAAGAGAATGAAGGAACCAATGATCGGATGATGTCGATAATGAACCCATAGGACTGGTGGACACCTTCATCCTCCTTCAGTGCATTGATAATAACTTGACAATAAAATTTGAACACAACATCCTTCTATCCAAGAGATGAGATGAACTATATACCCTTCTAAATAGCCATAGCCTCTACCACAAGAAGTGACCAACCAAAAATGATCAAGGAATGACGAGCTATAATAATAGATTCAACATGATCCCAAAGGACAACCCCTAAGCCAATAGTCCCATCCTCGAAAGTCACCACATCGGTATTAAGTTTGATAATTCCCTAAGGGGGGATACATCTGATAATAGGGGGAAGAACAGGTGAAGGTGGGTAGGCCCCCTCAGCATAAATCTACTGAGAGCCCTAATTATGTATTCTAAAAAGATAGACCCTATCATCTTTAACATTTTTCTTGATAATAAAGTCATTGTGGTGAAACCATATAACCCAGTCTCGGATACACACACCTGCAATCGTCGGGTCGATCAAATATCTGAACCAATCCCCCACAATGAGACACACTTCTTAAAGGATTCTACAGTGAATGAGATCCTATGCCGTACACATGGAGAAAATCTAAGTGACCTAAGGGTGTAACGACCCAAAGTTTCATTAATGGAAAATCCCTCTTGATCTAGTTAAATGTCTCTTTATGCAAAATGTTTTTATAAGATGTCAACTTATTTGGTTTTATGTTAAGAATTTTGACCATTGCTAATATAGTCGGTAAACAGTGATCACATGATTAGTATAAAAATAGGGCTTTAACAAATCCAATTTACTCAGAAAAAAGAAGTGATGGCCTCATCCAGTAGAATTGCTCTATACGAAGCCCATTTGTCGGAGCTCGAAAAAGAGGTAGCGTCCTTGGGTTTCACTCTTGACCAAGCCCAAGCTGAGCTTCATCATGTCAAGCTCGAACGGGACCGTCTACGGGAAAATTGGAAGTTGATAGAGATTATCACTCGAGTGATGTTATCCGAGCCACCCCAAGAGTCTGTCACCATCACACACCTTACCCTAAGGTCTTATGTGGATTTTTTAAGGGGTTATGTAACAAATCACTAGTACTATGTTCATGTACATTATTTTTTTATATAATAAGGAATATAATTTCTTGTCATTATTGATACATTATAAATAGTTTTTAAAGTACAAATGGTGTTTCTAGTTATTATTTAATTAAGAAATATATTTTATTAAATTAAGGGATTTTTGAATTAAATAATATTTTAATAAAATGTTATTATTATTATTATTAAATTAATTTTATTATATATAAATGATCAAATAATTTTATGAATGTAATTATAATTTTTATTAAGGTTTGAAAGCCATTTTTTGTCAAAACCCATGAATTTTCGATAAATATCGGTTTTTATTTTAAAAGTGAAAATTAACATACTTAGAAAATTATTTAGATAAAATAAATGTTATTTTTGGAATCAGGACATCGAAATTATCCAATGGTGAATTTTTCATAATAGTCTGAGACAGTCAAATTTTTGGGTAAAAATTAAATATCGTTTAAATATATAATGTGTTTTATGACATCATAATGACCCAATAGTGATGTAATAAAATACTATAAGCTTTATGTTCGGCCAATATATTTTTTACCATTAAAATAACGTGATTTTGGGTTTGTTTGACTTACTTTTCAAAGCATTAATGGACCCTTCAAGACTTATTAAACACCTTGTCTTTTTAAATTGTTTTCCATGGGAGTGTGACTCACCTCCACATAATCAACCCCATTATTTTAAGAAGTTAGGACTATAGCCTTATAAAATATTTTTTTCCTCTTCCCTTTTCCAAAAACCATGGGCTGGTTTGTTTTTTGGATTAATTTAATGTAAGGGGTCCCAAACCTAAATAATAAATAATTCCTTCACCTTTCCTATATAAACCCACCCAAGCTCCCACTTCCTCCTCACTCAAAGCCTTTGGAGTTCCTCCAACATGTGCCCTACTCTCTCTAGAATCCTCCCAAGGTTCCCCAAGCTCCGAAGAATCCTCTCTCAAGCCTCTCTCCTGCCTTTGGAAGCACACTTCCAAGTAAGGGTTTTTCTTCCTTTCTCATTTTTGTCAATTTTCTTTAAGTTGTTTTTCCATTTTAATTTCAATTATGAATGTTGGGGTATGGTTTCGCACCTCCCTCATACTTCCCTATTTATGTTTTAATGAGGGGATACCCCTTTCTCTGTAACACCTGAGACTTTAATGTTATATAAATCATCAAAGGAATCTTTTTCTACGCAACACTTGCTTGGATTGCTTTACACGAAATCACGGCCTTCCTCGATAGCTTGTGTCGTACGCAATACTGAGTTTCACTAAACAACGATATGTTATTAAAATATTATTAAAACTAGCCGTTATGAATAGTAATAACCACTTTTTGAAATTTTATAAATTTTATTTTTCAAAATGGACTTCATTTTTGGATTCGGAATATCGAAATTAGCCTAGGGTGAAATTTTGGTATTTTTCTGAAAACATTCAATTTTTGATGAATAGTGAAACCACTAAGTGGTAGTTAAAAAACTGAATTTTTCATAAAACTTAATTTTACCGCTTCTGTGAGTGGAATTTCAAAAATCCGAGAGACACAGTTAATGTTAGTAAGTAAAATGTGGTTCAATGAGATAAAAATAATTTTTGGGTGAATAGTAACTTTTTATTTTTTTTTACCACAGTTAAAAGTAAATAGGGTAATTAAGGGTAACGATGATATTATTATTACCCTAACACATGTCCTAATTCTATTGGAAAAGTGTAATTCGACCAAAAACAAACTTAGGAATAAAATATGACCATTTAGGCCCACTTGTATTAGATTAGGACATTTATTATTAATTTATTTAAAGAAGGGTTAAAATAGTTAAAATCAAAGTTTAATAAGTAAATAATTTTTAATATGGGGTTATACATAAGATAAATTCGACTATAAATATTCATTAGAAAGATAAAAATATTTCCTACATAATGATATTTTATTTGTAATTTTTAGACATTAAATAATTTAATTTATTTATGACACAATGATGATGCAGTAATTATCTTATTAATGAAATATTGACATAATTGATGTTATAAACACCAAAATAAATGTAATTTGAGACTTTTTATGAATTCCACTAATTTTCTAGGTTAATATGACATGTTAGTATTTATTGAATTAACTTTTTTTGAACTAATAATTCTGTTATGATTTTCACAAAAATCAATTACTAAATAGTTTCAAAATTGACACAAAATAGTTTTTAAAACAAATATTATATTAGTAATTGTTATTTTATTCCTAAAAATATAAGGTTCTGCCAAATGACTTAGATAAGGTTATATATATTAATAATGAACAACTTGGGGTTCGTTTGGCTGGTTATAGTAAGTTTATTAACCTTATAGTATAAGAACACAAGAAGACACGGTAAAAGTAAACTTATTTAACTTAATGTTAAATCTAAATGATAAGGTTAAAATAGGAACCTAAACTTGTCTAAATTCTATTGGATGAGAGTCTTTCGACCCATCCCCACCTTAACTTCGAAATATATCAATTTGGAGCTATTTAAAACCGAATTTGACTTTATAATAAAATAATAGTTTTAGTTATTCCAAAGGTGCCCCTCTCCTCCCTTATAAAAAGACACCTCCTCCCCCTCTTCCTCACACCACTTTGAGCCTTCAAGCTCGGCCAACCCCTGCCAATTTCTTCTCTACACTTCCCTAGCAACATCCTAGAGGTTCTGGTCTTCCTCGAAGACCAATTTTAGTGCCCTAAGAGGAGGTCTCAAAGAGGCGCTTCAAAGAAGAGGTAATTTCCGTTACCGATTCTTTCATCTTTATTTCTTCTTCCACTTCTTCTTCTTTAGTTTTTTCATTATGAAGTAATAACATCAATATAACTCATATACTGATATGTTATTATAATTATGAAACAACCCTATTTCACCATCTATCCATCCTACGGAAAAAGAAATCACCGCGTCTGCGTACGTACGGAATACCGTCACCACGCCGTGGTGTAATCTATTTTCCACCACCACCTTACTTGGATGGGTATAATGGTGTAAATAATGGTTATATATGACTATTATAAAGTAATACTGATTCTGAAATAGTATACATATACTCCAATACAATTCCACGATCATAGGAACGATATCATCACTCGTGCGTACGTACGGAATACCGTCTCCATGATGTGATGCGACTCGTTCTACATGATATTCATTTCATAATGATTATAGAAATGAATTGAATGAATTAATATGATATATATTACACTAATACCATTCTGGAAATTAGGTATCTATAAACTAAAGAGAAGAATAAGAATTTATTCGACAATACACGCATAAGAACAAAAAGTTATAAACACCCGAATAACAAGTAGCAATGAAATATTACTACTAAGAAGCTAAGAATATGACCATATATGATATCATAAAAATAAGTATTATTCTGGAATAAGTCAATAACATTATTTAAATCATTATACATGAGGTTCGGACATTTACGAAACAAAATGGACCTAAGGTAAGGGAAATATCACAATCTCATTTTTATCCGAGATTGTTTATACTTTCGAATTTACTGGGGTGTATTTTATCATCCACATCCATGTTTCCTCAATATGTAATATTGTTTCCATCCAACTAAAATTGTTTAAATCCAATTTTAATATTCTGTGAGTTTTTAGTAAAATATATGAAAGGAATCTTTTGTCGTTTTTCATACGAGGTACTTTTTGACTTTTCCGAGAAAAGTACGAGAAGAATGTTTTTTTAACTTATACGGCATGAATGGATTTTTAAAACATTATTTCCAAGAAGCTTACTTTACAAGTTTTCAAGTTTATTTTTAATCAACTTATTTTAGTTTAGAATTGTATGACATGTTAAGAAAGGAAACGTGTTTTTGAAGCAGAAAGGATATTTTCCTCAAGAATGGAGTTCAAGTGTTTTATCAAAATTGTTTTCCATCTAAGATAATATATTGTTCTGTTTATATCCCTATTATTACATGGATTTGATTATGTTGTGATGGAAATAGTTTTATGAATTCCTTTATCTTATATGAATTTTTTATGATGTCACGATGTTTAAGATTCCCATTTTTATTACATGGGTTATGCTACGATGTATGGTTTAGGATTTTGTGGCACACATAAGAATGGTATCATTATGAGATGGGTGGGACCTATATCTCCCTCCAATGCATTGGGTAAAGATTTTATATCTCATGAGATAGACATGGCTGGAACGGTAGGTTATACCGGTTCAGTGAAACAGGACTGAAACGAGGAGTGAACTCGGTTCAGAAAGGGACTTTGTCCACTAAGATAGTCTTGGCAATGAGCCTTGACTAATAAGAAATGATTCTCTATGATTATGTGTGTATGCCACAAAGTTTCATGTTTTAAGTTATGATTATTGTGATTACATTTCACTTCCATGATTTATCCCATGTTATGAAATTATGATCTCTTTTGCAGGTTAAGATTTCCAAAAGTTATGTGCTTATGTATATGATGTGATTGATATTTTTTTGTTTACCCTTACTGAGCATTTGAGCTCACCCTTTTGTATGTTTTCTTTCCCCAGGTTAGGAAGAAGGTTATTAAGTAAGATATGCCAAAAGGGACTATAGATATGATGAAATAAATGGGAGACAGTGTAGACGCTTTATGAACCAGTTGTTTATGTTTCCCAGTTTCTAAATTCACTATACCTATATGGTCCTTTCGTGGTTTTGTTATATGTTGAAATAATTATGCTTCAATTTTGAAGTATTAACAATGTATGTAAAGTATGGGTCATTATAGTTGGTATCAGAGGAAAGGTATATTCAACCTTTGGAAACTAGGATGCGAAAGCCTTAGTAAGAACCCTAAGGATAAGTCTAAGCATAGAACAGAATCTTAGTGTTTTAGAAATGGCCATGAATAACCTAGGATAAGACCTTAAGTGTGAAATTTTATATTTGATTATGTGGTTTTCCTATTATAATTAGTGTTGCTCACACTATTCTTCTTGGTTTTAGTAAATGGATGGAACCCAAAGGAACCATGTTAATGCGGAATGCGATGGGAAATGCAATGATTGTCCCCCTGAGCAACCAAACGTTATGGGAGCTGAAATGAAAAATCTTATAGCCATGCTCACACAACTTTCTCAAGCTATGAATCATGCAGGACTTCCAAACAAGCAAAGGAAGGAGCAACATTCTGTTGAATCCTTCATGAGGCAGCATCCACCTTCTTTCAGCGGGTCTACTGATCCATTAGTTGCTGAACAATGGATTAGTACTACTGAAAAGATATTTTCAATTCTTCAATGTTCTGAACATGATAAATTCATCCTAGCAGTGTATCGTTTGGAAGGAGATCACTACTGGAAATCGGATCTTTCCCAACACTTATATACACCCTTTCCCAACGGTTCTCTCAAACCGTTGGGAAAGGGGGGGGTCTTTCCCAACGGTTTGGGAGAACCGTTGGGAAAGGGGGGTTTTGAGGCCCCTTTCCCAACGGTTCTCCCAAACCGTTGGGAAAGACCCCCCCTTTCCCAACGGTTTGAGAGAACCGTTGGGAAAGGGGGGTTTTGAGGCCCCTTTCCCAACGGTTCTCCCAAACCGTTGGGAAAGACCCCCCCTTTCCCAACGGTTTGAGAGAACCGTTGGGAAAACTCTTGAGAACCGTTGGGATAGATTCTTTCATTTCTTCCAGGTCTGCTACCCGAGAACATTATATAAATCTAAATTTTAAATAATTATGATAATACATATATATATTTATAAAATTATGTTTACAAAAGTTATGTTAGCTTAGTGGTTTAGTCGTTCGATTATAAACAAGGGGTCGTGGGATCAAATCCCAGCACATGTTTTTTTTTGAAATACATTTACCAACGGTTTTATATCCGTTGGAATATATTTTCATATTACTTATACCAACGGTTTTGTAAACCGTTGGGATAGGTCTATACCAACGGTTTTGGGAAAACCGTTGGTATAGAACTATCCCAACGGCTTACTTCGCAACGGTTCTCCAAACCGTTGGTATAGGCTATACCAACGGTTTGGAGGCCTATACCAACGGTTCCAAACCGTTGGTATAGGTTAGTATTTTACTAGTGGATGCTGATCAATGGTGGAATCTTATTAAGAATACGAGGCAAAGGGATGAAATTGAGTCCATGGAATGGGACGAGTTCAAGAACTTATTTTTCAATAAGTACTTCCCTCGTATTCTCCGAACAAAGATGGAGAAAGAGTTTCTTGAACTGAAGAAAAAGGATGATGAATCTGTTGGTACCTATGAAGCAAATTTTACAAGACTTGCAAGGTACGCTTCTGGTATTATTATCCAACCTGAGAGTAAGATCGATCGATTCTTTAGTGGCTTAAAACCAAGTCTTCAAAGGGCCTTAGCCATAAGGGACTTCAATAGCTACGAGGAAATAGTTCGATGTGCTCTCAAAGTCGAGATGGAGATTGGAGTAACCCCTCAGTCATATGGGTTTGATAAGAAGAGGAAAATGGAATTCAAAGGAAAATCTAAAGAGCACACTGAAAAGAAGATGATCTTTCCCTTATACTCAAAGTATGGAAAGAAACATGGAGGGAGTTGTCTTAAAGGGACACGTAAATGTTTCAAATGTGGAAAGGAAGGTCATCGGGCATTTGAATGTCGTGATGATGGGAAGAAGATGTCTAATGATGTAAACAAAGGAAGGGATACACAGAATTAACCTATTACACTTCAATGTTTCAAGTGCAAGGAGATGGGACATTATGCCAATAAATGCCCTAATCCAAGGGTTGATGATGATGGTCGACGTCAACAAACTCTTAAGGTTAAAGACAAAGGAAAGTCACATGCAATTTCTATCAGCGATGTAGAGTACGATAATGATGTGGTGAAAGGTACACTTACCATCCACTCTAAAGTAGCAAATGTTTTATTTGATTCTGGATCCACCCACTCTTTTATTTCTGAATAATTTTCTAAGGGTATCACCATATTACCTCAACAATTAGATGTTGAGTTAGCTGTGACAACACCTAATGGCACAACAGTCGCATCAAAAGTTTATAATATTTCTCCGATCGAAGTTTGTGGGAAAGTGATTCCTGCAAATCTTGTGATCCTTCCTATAGTGTAATTTGATGTGATTCTTGGCATGGATTGGATTTCTTTATATGGAGCTCATATCAATTTCCAAAGAAGGGAAGTCACATTTCATATTCCAGATCCATCTATGATCATCTATCAATGAAAGGATGAACATAACCTTCCAGTGGAAATTTCTTCCATTTATGGGTATTGATTCCACTAAATGAAGGTTATTTATCTCAAATGGTTGGTGAGAAACTCACGATTAAGAATATGCCCATTGTACGGGAGTTTGATAATGTCTTTCCGGAGGAATTACCGGGTCTTCCACCGAATCGTGAAGTTTAGTTTTCAATATAACTCTTACCGGGTGCTTTTCCTATTTCAAGACACCTTATAGAATGGCCCCAATTGAGTTGCAGGAATTGAAGAAGCAACTCCAAGAGAATCTTGATAAGGGATTCATACGCCCTAGTGCGTCACCTTGGGGAGCACCTGTTCTATTTTTTAAGAATAAAGATGGATCAATGAGACTCTGCATTGATTATCGAGAACTTAACAAGATCACTATCAAGAACAAATATCCTCTCCCATGCATTGATGACTTATTTGACCAACTACGCAGAGCTCAATACTTTTCCAAGATTGATCTTCGTTCTGGGTATCATAAATTAAGGGTCAAAAGGGAGGATATACCAAAGACGTCTTTCCGTACAAGGTATGGACACTATGAATTTATAGTGATACCATTTGGTCTTACTAATGCCCCTATTATCTTCATGGATCTGATGAATAGAGTCTTTAGAGACTATCTTGATCAATTTGTGGTAGTCTTTATAGACGATATTCTTGTCTATTCAAAGAGCAAGGAAGAGTATGAAGATCACTTGATAATTATATTGAAGACTCTGAGAAAGGAGAAGCTTTATTCCAAATTTACCAAGTGTGAATTTTGGCTTCAAAAAGTTGCATTTTTGGGTCACATAATCACAAAAGAGGGGATATCTGTGGATCCAGCAAAAACAGAGGTTATCGAAAGATGGTCGAGACCAACAACAGTAACCGGGATCCGAAGTTTTCTTGGTTTGGCTGGATATTATCGACGTTTCGTGAAAGATTTTTCACAATTATCTAATCCACTCACCAAGTTGACTCGGAAAGGAGTTAAGTTTGTTTGGACGGAAGAATGGGAAGAGAATTTCAAGGAGTTGAAAAGAAGGTTATCCAGTGCACCTGTGCTCACACTGCCTTGTAGTGGAGAAAGGTTTGTGATCTATATTGATGCATCCAAGAAGGGATTAGGGTGTGTTCTTATGCAAAATGATATGGTGATAGCTTATGCCTCACGACAGTTGAAAATCCATGAGAAAAATTACCCAACACATGATTTGGAGTTAGCTGCGGTAATCTTTGCATTAAAGATTTGGAGGCATTATCTTTATGGTGAAAGGTGTGATATTTATACTGATCATAAAAGTTTAAAGTATATTTTCACACAAAAGGAGCTGAATATGCGTCAAAGAAGATGGTTGGAGATGATTAAGGATTATGACTGCTCAATCCATTACCACCCTGGGAAAGCAAACAAGGTGGCAAATACATTAAGTCGACAAGACCATGCTAGTTTATCCATGATGAGGATCAAAAAATATCCAATATTTATGGATTTACAAAGGATGGATCTTGGAATTATAATGGAAGGGGAAAAATCTTATCTTTCTCAAATGAATGTTCAACCATCTATACATGTGAAGATTAAAGAGGCACAGAAAGAAGATGTCGAGTTAGAAAAGAAGGTGAGAAATGTTCCTTAATTCAACCTTGATTGTGATGGGATAATAAAGTTCAGGAATCGGGTTTGTGTTCCTTCCATCCCTGAATTAAAGAAGGAGCTGCTGGATGAGGCTCATAGTTCTTCATTCTCTATTCATCCTGGAAGCACGAAGATGTATAGGGACCTGAAAGAGTACTTCTGGTGGGATGGAATGAAAAGAGATGTTGCTGAATATGTCTCTCGATGCTTGGTTTGTCAACAAGTTAAAGCTGAGAGACAGAAGTCTAAGGGGATGTTACAACCATTACCCATACCCGAATGGAAATGGGAAAACATCACTATGGACCTTGTCACGGGACTTCCTAAAACATCCAAAGGCAATAATGCTATCTGGGTCATAGTTGATTATCTTACCAAGTCTGCACATTTCATTGCTATTAGAGAGGATTTATCTCTAGATCAGCTTGCCAGGATATATGTAAAGGAAGTGGTAAGATTGCATGGAGTACCACTTTCTATTATATCTGATTGGGATCTGAGATTTACCTCGAAGTTCTGGCAAAGTCTTCAGCATACTCTGGATACAGAGTTGAGTTTCAGCACTGCTTATCATCCTCAGACAGACGGTCAGTCTGAGAGAACAATTCAAACTCTAGAAGATATGTTGAGAGATTGCTCTATGGATTTCAAAGGTGGTTGGGATCAACACCTACCTTTGGTGGAATTTTCTTATAATAATAGCTTTCACTCTAGTATTAAGATGGCTCCTTATGAAGATCTCTATGGAAAGAAATGCAGGACTCCAACTTGCTGGGATGAAGTTGGGGAAAGAAAGCTATTAGGACCCAATCTCATTGATGAAATGGCAGAAAAGGTCAGATCTATTCAACAACACATAAGAGCAGCTCATAGTCGACAGAAAAGTTATGCCGACAATCGAAGAAAATACCTAGAGTTTGAAGTGGGTGATAAAGTGTTCTTACGAATATCTCCCTGGAAGAGGGTTATGAGATTTGGAAAGAAGGGGAAGTTGAGCCCTAGATATATCGGTCCTTTCGAAATAATGGATCGTGTTGGGAAGGTAGATTACCGATTGGCACTTCCACCGAATCTCTCTCAAGTTCACGATGTGTTCCATGTATCTCTCCTGAGAAAGTATATACCTGATCCATCACATGTACTCAGCTCAGAAGTTGTACCGCTGGAGCAAGATCTTTCTTATAAAGAACAACCGATAGAGATTCTGGATCGTAGCGAAAAAGTCCTACGAAACAAGACCACTCGATTGGTGAAAGTTTTATGGAGGAACCACCAATTAGAAGAAGCTACATGGGAGCTTGAGGATATGATGAGGGAGATGTATCCTCATCTGTTTGTTACAAAGTGACGAATTTCGAGGGAGAAATTCATTTTAAGGGGGGTAGAATGTAATACCCGAGACTTTTATGTTATATAAATCATCAAAGGAATCTTTTTCTACGCAACACTTTCTTGGCTTTCTTTACACGAAATCACAGCCTTCCTCTATAGCTTGTGTCGTACGCAATACCGAGTTTCACTAAACAACGATATGCTATTAAAATATTATTAAAACTGTCCATTATGAATAGTAATAACCAGTTTTTAAAATTTTATAAGTTTTATTTTTCAAAATGGACTTCATTTTTGGATTCAGAATATCGAAATTAGCCTAGGGTGAAATTTTGGTATTTTTCTGAAAACTTTCAATTTTTGATGAATAGTGAAACCACTAAGTGGTAGTTAAAAAACTGAATTTTTCATAAAACATAATTTTACCGCTTCTGTGAGTGGAATTTAAAAATTCCGAGAGACACGGTTAATTTCAGTAAGTAAAATGTGGTTCAATGAGATGAAAATAATTTTATGGTGAATAGTAACTTTTTACTTTTTTTTACCACGGTTAAAAGTAAATAGGCTAATTAAGGGTAAAGATGATATTATTATTACCCTAAAACATGTCATAATTCTATTGGACAAGTTTAATTTGACCAAAAAAAAAACTTAGGAATAAAATATGACCATTTAGGCCCACTTGGATTAGATTAGGACATTTATTATTAATTTATTTAAAGAAGGGTTAAAATAGTTAAAATCAAAGTTTAATAAGTAAATAATTTTTAATATGGGGTTATACATAAGATAAATTCGACTATAAATATTCATTAGAAAGATAAAAAGATTTCCTACATAATGATATTTTATTTTTAATTTTTAGACATTAAATAATTTAATTTATTTATGACACAATGATGATGTAGTAATTATCTTATTAATGAAATATTGACATAATTGATGTCATAAACACCAAAATAAATGTAATTTGAGACTTTTTATGAATTCCACTAATTTTATAGGTTACTATGACATGTTAGTATTGATTTACGTAACTTTGTTCGAACTAATCATTCTGTTATGATTTTCACAAAAATCAATTACTAAATAGTGTCAAAATTGACATAAAATAGTTTTTAAAACAAATATTATATTAGTAATTGTTATTTTATTCCTAAAAATCTAAGGTTCGACCAAATGACTTATATAAGGTTATATATATTAATAATAAACAACTTGGGGTTCGTTTGGCTGCTTATAGTAAGTTTATTAACCTTATAGTATAAGAACACAAGAAGACACGGTAAAAGTAAACTTATTTAACTTAATGTTAAATCTAAATGATAAGGTTAAAATAGGAACCTAAACTTGTCTAAATTCTATTGTATGAGAGGCTTTCGACCCATACCCATCGTATCTTCGAAATATATCAATTAGGAGCTATTTAAAACCGAATTTGACTTTATAATAAAATAATAGTTTTAGTTATTCCAAAGGTGCCCCTCTCCTCCCTTATAAAAAGACACCTCCTCCCCCTCTTCCTCACACCACTTTGAGCCTTCAAGATCGGCCTACCCCTGCCGATTTCTCCTCTAAACTTCCCTAGAAACATCTTAGAGGTTCTGGGATTCCTCAAAGACCAATTTTAGTGCCCTAAGAGGATGTCTCAAAGAGGCGCTTCAAAGAAGAGGTAATTTCCGTTACCGATTCTTTCATCTTTATTTCTTCTTCCACTTCTTCTTCTTTAGTTGTTTCATTATGAAGTAATAAAATCAGTATCACTCATATACTGATATGTTATTATAAGTATGAAACAACTCTATTTCACCATCTATCCATCCTACGGAAAAATAAATCACCACGCATGCATACGTACGGAATATCGTCTCCACACCGTGGTGTAATCTATTTTCCACCACCACCTTACTTGGATGGGTATAATGGTGTAAATAATGACTATATATGACTATTATAAAGTAATACTGATTATGAAATAGTATACATACACTCCAATACAATTCCACGATCATAGGAACGATATCATCACTCGTGCGTACGTACGGAATACCGTCTCCACGATGTGATGTGACTCGTTCTACATGATCTTCATTTAATAATGATTATATAAATGAATTGAATGAATGAATATGATATATATTACACTAATACCATTCTAGAAATGAGGTATCTATAACCTAAAGACAAGTATAATAATTTATTCGACAAGACACGCATAAGAACAAAAAGTTATAAACACCCGAATAACAAGTAGCAATGAAATATTACTACTAAGAAGCTAAGAATATGACCATATATGATATCATAAAAATAAGTATGATTCTGGAATAAGTCAATAACATTATTTAAATAATTATACAGGAGGTTCGGACATTTACAAAGCAAAACAAACCTAAGGTAAAGGAAATATCACAATCTCATTTTTATCTGAGATTGTTTATACTTTCGAATTTACTGGGGTGTATTTTATCATCCACATCCATGTTTCCTCAATATCTAATATTGTTTCCATCGACCTACAATTGTTTAAATCCAATTTTACCATTCTGTGAGTTTTTAGTAAAAGATATGAAAGGAATCTTTTGTCATTTTTCGTATGAGGTACTTTTTGACTTTTCCGACAAAAGTACGAGAAGAATGTTTTTTTAACTTATACGGCATGAATGGATTTTTAAAACATTATTTCCAAGAAGCTTAATTTACAAGTTTTCAAGTTTATTTTTAATCAACTTCTTTTAGTTTAGAATTGTATGACATGTTAAGAAAGGAAAAGTGTTTTTGAAGCAGAAAGGATATTTTCCTCAAGAATGGAGTTCAAGTGTTTTATCAAAATTATTTTCCATATAAGATAATATATTGTTCTGTTTCTATCCCTATTATTACATGGATTTGATTATGTTGTGATGGAAATATTTTTATGAATTCCTTTATCTTATATGAATTTTTTTATGATGTCACGATGTTTAAGATTCCCATTTTTATTACATGGGTTATGCTACGATGTATGGTTTATGATTTTACAGCACACATAATAATGGTATCATTATGAGATGGGTGGGACCTATCACTACTGGAAATACACTATTTCCCAACGGTTCACAACCGTTGGGAAAGCCCCTCAAACCGTTGGTATATCATATACCAACGGTTCTGATAACCGTTGGGAAGTAAGCCGTTGGGAAAGGTTTTCCCAACGGTTTACTGGAAACCGTTGCAATAGGCCCATAGAAGTTACCCTATCCCAACGGTTTGGGTGAACTGTTGGGATAGTTTTTCCCAACGGTTCTCCCAAACCGTTGGGAAAACCAAGATATACCATGTGGGAACATTTTCCCAACGGTTCCAAACCGTTGGGATATACCATGTGGAACATTTTCCCAACGGTTCTAAACCGTTGGGAATTGGTGAAGTCTTTCCCAACGGTTTAAAACCGTTGGGAAAAGACATGCTAAAAACTTATATGCCAACGGTTTGAAACCGTTGGCATACCCTATGCTGCAAATTGCAGCACCCTGCAATTTGCACAGCCCCTGTCCCCTGTCCATCACCACCAGTCACCAGGCCTCATTTTCACCTCATTTTCACCTCATTTTCACCTCATTTTCGATCCAACTATTGTACCAGTAATAAAATAAAACATACATATTCAATTACGAACAAATTCATACACATTTAACATATAATGGATCCTGAAACTATACAAATCCATAATTAAATTACAATTCATAAACATACATAATTCATATAGAATTCAATTTAAAATTTAGATGACAATTATACGTGGAATCTGAAATTCAATTCATAATATGATCGGTTTTTTCTATACCATATATTTTTACCTCAAATGATGTCCATTTTAAACAAAATACATACACCTGAAGTGATACCGGCCACACCGCACCTCATATTGAGGCGGGGTTAACTCGTACACGTCACATTTGACTCATGGATCGTTGTGCTAAAGTATCGACAGAATCCTAATGCGTTTGGTCGGTTTTCTGTATGCCAGTTGATGTTTTTCACTTAAAATGGCGTCCTTTTGAAACAAAAGACGGACACTATGAGCGGTGCCGACCACACCGCATCTCCAATTGAGGCGGGGTTGATTCGTACACGTCACATATGACTCATGGATCGTTCTCCTAAAGTTTCAATGGAAACCGAATGCGTTTGGTCGGTTTTCCGTATGTACTTAAAATGGTGTCCATTTTAAACAAAAGAGAGCCACTTAGACTGATCTCGGCCACACCGCGACTCGGATTGAACCCAGGTTGCCTCGTACAGGTCACATATGACCCATGGATTGTTGTGATAAATGATCAAAAGATTCGGAATGCGTTTGGTCGGTTTTGCGTATTCCAGTTGTTCTTTTTCACTTATAATCATGTCCATTTTAAACAGAAGAGACATAGTTAGAGCGGTGTCGGCCACACCGCGTCTCGGATTGAGACGGGGATGATTGGTACACGTCACATATGACCCATGGATCGTTCTTCTAAAGTTTCAATGGAAACCGAATGCGTTTGGTCGGTTTTGCGTATGCCAGTTCTTTTCACTTATAATCCTACCCATTTTAAACAAAACAGACACAGTTAGAGCAGTGTTGACCACACCGCGCCTCGGATTATGGCGGGGATGATTTGTACACCTCACATATGACCCATGAATCATTCTCCTAAAGTTTCAATGGAAACCGAATGCGTTTGGTCGGTTTTCCGTATGTACTTAAAATGATATCCATTTTAAACAAAAGAGAGCCACTTAGACTGATCCCGGCCACACCGCGACTCGGATTGAGCCCGAGTGGGCTCGTACATGTCACATATGATTGATGGATCGTTGTGATAAATTATCAACAGATTCAGAATGCGTTTGGTCGGTTTTGCGTTTGGTCGGTTTTGCGTATCCTGCCCATTTTAAACAAAAGATAGACAGTTAGAACGGTGTCGGTCACACCGCACCTCGGATTGAGGCAGGATTGACTCTTACACGTCACATACGACCCATGGATCCTTGTGCTAAAGTGTCGACACAGTCCGAATGCCTTTGGTCGGTTTTTCGTATGTCACTTGATGATTTTCACTTAAAATGACATCTTTTTGAAACAAAAGACCGACACTTTTTGAGTGGTGTCGGCCACACCGCGCCTCCGATTGTGGCGGGGTTGATTCGTGCACATCACATATGACCCATGGATCGTTCTCCTAAAGTTTCAACCGAAACCGAATCCGTTTGGTCGTTTTTCCGTATGTACTTAAAATGGTGTTCATTTTAAACAAAAGAGAGCCACTTAAACTTATCCCGGCCACACCGCGACTCAGATTCATCCCAGGTTGGCTCGTACACGTCACATATGACCCATGGATTGTTGGAATAAATTATCAACAGATTCGGAATGCGTTTGGTCGGTTTTCCGTAAGCCAGTTGATGCTTTTCACTTAAAATGACGTCCTTTTAAAACAAAAGACGGACACTTTGAGTGGTGTCGGCCACACCGCGTCTCCGGATTGAGCTGAAACCACCTTGAAACATTCTAATTATTATTCGTGACGTGTACGCGCAGACGGCACGTCAATCGGACGTGCGGTTTGCCCGGTACGGATCAATATTCATGTTTTAAGTGATACGCGCGCTTCGAAACGCGCGTGAGGGGGTCCAAACGGGCCGAACGATGTCGGAATGGCCTGAAATCAGACGATAAATACGGGAGAGTGATTTATGAAGTGGTCGAGCAGACGGCACGTCAATCGGACGTGCCGTGTGCCCGCGGTGATCGACAACGCAGTTATGGTGTCATAAACGGCCAAAACGGGCGTCCAACGGTCAAATTCATAGCGGACGACCACGGATTCACCAGAAACCACCGTGAAACATTCTAATTATTATTCGTGACATGTACGCGCAGACGGCACGTCAATCGGACGTGCGGTTTGCGCGGTACGGCTCAATATTAGTGTTTTAAGTGATGCGCGCGCTTCGTAAACGCGCGTGAGGGGGGTCCAAACAGGCCGAACGATGTCGGAATGGCCTGAAATCAGACGACAAGTACGGGTGAGTTATTTATGAAGTGTTCGAGCAGACGGCACGTCAATCGGACTTGTCGTGTGCCCGCGGTGACCGAGAACGCAGTTATGGTGTCATAAACGGCCAGAACGGGCGTCCAACGGTCAAATTCATAGCGTACGACCTCGGATTGAGCTGAAACCACCGTGAAACATTCTAATTATTATTCATGACGTGTACGCGCAGATGGCACGTCAATCGGACGTGCGGTTTGTGCGGTACGGCTCAATATTCGTGTTTTAAGTGATGCGCGCGCTTCGTAAACGCGCGTGAGGGGGGTCCAAACGGGCCAAACGATGTCAGAATGGCCTGAAATCAGACGACAAATACGGGTGACTGATTTCTGAAGTGGTCGAGCAGACGGCACGTCAATCGGACGTGCCGTGTGCCCGCGGTGACCGACAACGCAGTTCTGGTGTCATAAACGGCCAGAACGGGCGTCCAACGGTCAAAATCATAGCGGACGGCCTCGGATTGAGCTGAAACCACCGTGGAACATTCTAATTATTATTCGTGACGTGTACGCGCAGACGGCACCTCAATCGGACGTGCGGTTTGCGCGGTACGGCTCAATATTCGTGTTTTAAGTGATGCGCGCGCTTCGTAAACGCGCGTGAGGGGGGTCCAAACGGGCCGAACGATGTCGGAATGGCCTGAAATCAGACGACAAATACGGGTGATTGATTTCTGAAGTGGTCGAGCAGACGGCACGTCAATCGGATGTGTCGTGTGCCCGCGGTGACCGACAACGCAGTTCTGGTGTCATAAACGGCCAGAACGGGCGTCCAACGGTCAAATTCATAGCGGACGGCCTCGGATTGAGCTGAAACCACCGTGGAAAATTCTAATTATTATTCGTGACGTGTACGCGCAGACGGAACCTCAATCGGACGTGCGGTTTGCGCGGTACGGACCAATATTCGTGTTTTAAGTGATGCGCGCGCTTCGTAAACGCGCGTGAGGGGGGTCCAAACAGGCCGAACGATGTCGGAATGGCCTAAAATCAGACGACAAATACGGGTGACTGATTTCTGAAGTGTTCGAGCAGACGGCACGTCAATCGGACGTGCCGTGTGCCCGCGGTGACCGACAACGCAGTTCTGGTGTCATAAACGGCCAGAACGGGCGTCCAACGGTCAAATTCATAGAGGACGGCCTCGGATTGATCTGAAACCACCGTGGAACATTCTAATTATTATTCGTGACGTGTACGCAAAGACGGCACCTCAATCGGACGTGCGGTTTGCGCGGTACTGCTCAATATTCGTGTTTTAAGTGATGCGCGCGCTTCGTAAACGCGCGTGAGGGGGGTCCAAACGGGCCGAACGATGTCGGAATGGCCTGAAATCAGACGAAAAATACGGGTGAGTGATTTCTGAAGTGGTCGAGTAGAGGGCACGTCAATCGGACGTGCCGTGTGCCCGCGGTGACCGACAACGCAGTTCTGGTGTCATAAACGGCCAGAACGGGCGTCCAACGGTCAAATTCATAGCGTACGACCTCGGATTGAGCTGAAACCACCGTGAAACATTCTAATTATTATTCGTGACGTGTACGCGCAGACGGAACGTCAATCGGACGTGCGGTTTGCGCGGTACGGCTCAATATTCGTGTTTTAAGTGATGCGCGCGCTTCGTAAACGCGCGTGAGGGGGGTCCAAACGGGCCGAACGATGTCAGAATGGCCTGAAATCAGACGACAAATATGGGTGACTGATTTCTGAAGTGGTTGAGCAGACGGAACGTCAATCGGACGTGCCGTGTGCCCGCGGTGACCGACAATGCAGTTCTGGTGTCATAAACGGCCAGAACGGGCGTCCAACGGTCAAAATCATAGCGGACGGCCTCGGATTGAGCTGAAACCACCGTGGAACATTCTAATTATTATTCGTGACGTGTACGCGCAGACGGCACCTCAATCGGACGTGCGGTTTGCGCGGTACGGCTCAATATTCGTATTTTAAGTGATGTGCGCGCTTCGTAAACGCGCGTGAGGGGGGTCCAAACGGGCCGAACGATGTCGGAATGTCCTGAAATCAGACGACAAATACGGGTGAGTGATTTCTGAAGTGGTCGAGCAGACGGCACGTCAATCGGACGTGCCGTGTGCCCGCGGTGACCGACAACGCAGTTCTGGTGTCATAAACGGCCAGAACGGGCGTCCAACGGTCAAATTCATAGCGGACGGCCTCGGATTGAGCTGAAACCACCGTGGAACATTCTAATTATTATTCGTGACGTGTACGCGCAGACGGCACCTCAATCGGACGTGCGGTTTGCGCGGTACGGCTCAATATTCGTGTTTTAAGTGATGCGCGCGCTTCGTAAACGCGCGTGAGGGGGGTCCAAACGGGCCGAACGATGTCGGAATGGCCTGAAATCAGACGATAAATACAGGTGAGTGATTTCTGAAGTGGTCGAGTAGACGGCACGTCAATCGGACGTGCCGTGTGCCCGCGGTGACCGACAACGCAGTTCTGGTGTCATAAACGGCCAGAACGGGCGTCCAACGGTCAAATTCATAGCGGACGGCCTCGGATTGAGCTGAAACCACCGTGAAACATTCTAATTATTATTCGTGACGTGTACGCGCAGACGGAACCTCAATCGGACGTGCGGTTTGCACGGTACGGCTCAATATTCGTATTTTAAGTGATGCGCGCGCTTCGTAAACGCGCGTGAGGGGGGTCCAAACGGGCCGAACGATGTCGGAATGGCCTGAAATCAGACGACAAATACGGGTGAGTGATATCTGAAGTGGTCGAGCAGACGGCACGTCAATCGGACGTGCCGTGTGCCCGCGGTGACCGACAACGCAGTTCTGGTGTCATAAACGGCCAGAACGGGCGTCCAACGGTCAAATTCATAGAGGACGGCCTCGGATTGAGCTGAAACCACCGTGGAACATTCTAATTATTATTCGTGACGTGTACGCGCAGACGGAACCTCAATCGGACGTGCGGTTTGCGCGGTACGGCTCCATATTCGTGTTTTAAGTGATGCGCGCGCTTCGTAAACGCGCGTGAGGGGGGTCCAAATGGGCCGAACGATGTCGGAACGGCCTGAAATCAGACGACAAATACGGGTGAGTGATTTCTGAAGTGGTCGAGCAGACTTCACATCAATCGGACGTGCCGTGTGCCCGCGGTGACCGACAACGCAGTTCTGGTGTCATAAACGGCCAGAACGGGCGTCCAACGGTCAAAATCATAGCGGACGGCCTCGGATTGAGCCGAAACCACCGTGGAACATTCTAATTATTATTCGTGACGTGTACACGCAGACGGCACCTCAATCGGACGTGCGGTTTGCGCGGTACGGCTCAATATTCGTGTTTTAAGTGATGCGCGCGCTTCGTAAACGCGCGTGAGGGGGGTCCAAACGGGCCAAACGATGTCATAATGGCCTGAAATCAGACGACAAATATGGGTGACTGATTTCTGAAGTGGTCGAGCAGACGGCACGTCAATCGGACGTGCCGTGTGCCCGCGGTGACCGACAACGCAGTTCTGGTGTCATAAACGGCCAGAACGGGCGTCCAACGGTCAAATTCATAGCGGACGGCCTCGGATTGAGCTGAAACCACCGTGGAACATTCTAATTATTATTCGTGACGTGTACGCGCAGACGGAACCTCAATCGGACGTGCGGTTTACGCGGTACGGCTCAATATTCGTGTTTTAAGTGATGCGCGCGCTTCGTAAACGCGCGTGAGGGGGGTCCAAACGGGTCGAACGATGTCGGAATGGCCTGAAATCAGACGACAAATACGGGTGAGTGATTTCTGAAGTGTTCGAGCAGACGGCACGTCAATCGGACGTGCCGTGTGCCCGCGGTGACCGACAACGCAGTTCTGGTGTCATAAACGGCCAGAACGGGCGTCCAACGGTCAAATTCATAGCAGACGGCCTCGGATTGAGCTGAAACCACCGTGGAACATTCTAATTATTATTCGTGACGTGTACGCGTAGACGGCACCTCAATCGGACGTGCGGTTTGCGCGGTACGGCTCAATATTCGTGTTTTAAGTGATGCGCGCGCTTCGTAAACGCGCGTGAGGGGGGTCCAAACGGGCCGAACGATGTCGGAATGGCCTGAAATCAGACGAAAAATACGGGTGACTGATTTCTGAAGTGTTCGAGCAGATGGAACGTCAATCGGACGTGCCGTGTGCCCGCGGTGACTGACAACGCAGTTCTGGTGTCATAAACGGCCAGAACGGGCGTCCAACGGTCAAATTCATAGCGGACGGCCTCGGATTGAGCTGAAACCACCGTGGAACATTCTAATTATTATTCGTGACGTGTACGCGCAGACGGCACGTCAATCGGACGTGCGGTTTGCGCGGTACGGCTCAATATTCGTGTTTTAAGTGATGCGCGCGCTTCGTAAACGCGCGTGAGGGGGGTCCAAACGGGCCGAACGATGTCGGAATGGCCTGAAATCAGACGACAAATACGGGTGAGTGATTTCTGAAGTGGTCGAGCAGACGGCACGTCAATCGGACGTGCCGTGTGCCCGCGGTGACCGACAACGCAGTTCTGGTGTCATAAACGGCCAGAACGGGCGTCCAACGGTCAAATTCATAGCGGACGGCCTCGGATTGAGCTGAAACCACCGTGGAACATTCTAATTATTATTCGTGACGTGTACGCGCAGACGGCACATCAATCGGACGTGCGGTTTGCGCGGTACGGCTCAATATTCGTGTTTTAAGTGATGCGCGCGCTTCGTAAACGCGCGTGAGGGGGGTCCAAACGGGCCGAACGATGTCGGAATGGCCTGAAATCAGATGACAAATACGGGTGAGTGATTTCTGAAGTGTTCGAGCAGACGGCACATCAATCGGACGTGCCGTGTGCCCGTGGTGACCGACAACGCAGTTGTGGTGTCATAAACGGCCAGAACGGGCGTCCAACGGTCAAATTCAGTAGGTGTCATCACATAAGAAGCACATGGAAGTTGCCATTCACTGATACGCACAGGATGCAATTCTGGTCTGATGCCCCAATCCACCAAGTCACGTCGAGATCGTAAATCATCTTTTGTCTTCCCCTTGACATTTAGAAGAACTGAAAGCAACATTTCACATATATTCTTTTCAATATGCATTACGTCTAAGCAATGACGTAGCAAATTGGTTGACCAATAAGGCAAATCAAAAAAGATACTCCTCTTCCTCCAATTGTAACAGGTTTCTGTGGAAACATTCTTTCTCTTTCCAGATTTCATTTGACCCTTCCCGAACGAAAAACTGAAATCTTTCAATTCATTAAGCACATCAGTTCCAGACATACGCTGAGGTGGGTCATCGGTCTCTATAGTGTTATCAAATCTTCGACGATTCATTCTATATGGATGATCCTTTGGAAAAAATCGTCGATGTCCCATAAAACTGAAACTACAACGATGTTTCAGTCTTCTGGATCGTGTATTCTTCATACAAATTGGACATGACAGTTTCCCCTTCGTGCTCCATCCAGACATCATTGCATAAGCCGGAAAATCATTGATTGTCCACATAAGCGCAGCGCGCATCTGAAATATGTCTTTCGAACATGCATCGTATGTGCGCACACCCACATCCCAAAGAAGCTTCAACTCTTTTATTAAAGGTTGCATGTATACATCAATATCAATGCCAGGATCAGAAGGACCAGATATGAGTATACTCATGAAAGTGAAAGGTTTTTTCATACACAACCATGGGGGAAGATTATAAATGTGTATAAAAACTGGCCATGTGCTGTGCGAAGTAAGCATCTGCCCAAACGGATTAAAACCGTCGCATGAAAGACCCAGCCTCACATTACGCACGCCAGCTGCAAAATCAGGATGTCGAGCATCAAATCTCTTCCATGCAAATCCATCTGCAGGATGAACCAACTCATCATCAGTCTTCTTTCTCTCGGTATCATGCCATCTCATTTTTATTGATATGTCATCAGACATAAAAAGATTCTGGAGTCTGGGGATCAATGGAAAGTGCCACATTACTTTCTGTGGAACGCGGGATGGTGTTCCATCAGATTTTGACTTCCAGCGGGATGTGCCACATTTTATACAATCATTTCGTTCAGCGGTTTCCTCCCAGAATAAACTGCAATCTTTCGGGCAAGCATGAATTTTGTTTCTTGAAAATCCAAGTTCCTCAACTAACTTCCATGCCATATAGTGGTTTGAGGGAATATCTGCATCATCTGGAAGTAAATCCTTCAAGAGGGTAAGAATGTAATCGATTGCTGTATTAGAAATCCCATACATAGTTTTCCCATGAAATAATCGGATTAAAAATTCCAGCTTTTTCATTTTATCGCATTGCCGATATACTGGAGTCGTGGCAGCATCATTCAATTTTTTCACCCTATCAATATCATCATTTTCACTAGATGCATCAGCTGTCCTCATATCGAAGTCTTCTTGAGTCGAAATCCTTTCTTTTTCATGATGACGAATAAACGGAAACCGATCATCTAACAAATTCTCCATTCCAGTCTTTTCATTTCGATCATCACCAATTTGAGATTTCGTTTTCTCCCCATTGTGATACCACAGAAAGTAGTTTGCTTGAAACCCATTTTTGGTTATGTGGTAGCTGACTTCTTCACGGCTCAACCAAGGTCTACCAACACAATTGGAACATGGGCAGTGTATGCGACCACTATCTGAAGCATTGTGAAATGCAAAATCTATAAAGCTCTCCAAATTGTTTTGAAAATCATCTGAGATCCGATCGGTTTCATACATCCAACTTCTGTCCATTCTGTAAAAAGAATTTATATAAGTCATTTTGTCATAAACAATTCAATAGGCATTAACTATAATAGAATATACATTTAAGTAAACGATAAAGGAAGAAAATAATCAAGGTATCAACTACACATGTCAAAAAAACATACAAATGTGTTATTGAAAAAATGTAAAACCAACAAGAACTTAATGTGTTATATCACATAACAGCATGACTCATCCCATAACCATATTAGTAGGGTATCATGAACATGAATAACATCAACCTTGTGCCATCCTCCTACCCTACATGACCCCAACCACATGCCACATCTTATTATAGCCTTATCACATCACACCTCATCGAAAAACACTAGGGAAATCATAGTACATCTCACCTGAAGACACATGGACAATCACATCGCATCTTTCCTAAAAACACATGGTCAATCACTTTTGAAGGAAGAGTAGGGAAGACATGGTAGCTATCCAAACATATAACCACCATCCTAAATATTAGAAAAAATACCCATAACTCAAAACCTCTGATCGTTGGTAAGTTTATCCAACTCTGGTTGGGAATGTGTAGAAATAACATAAAAATACATGATATATAGATAGCACAAAATACTCAACCTATGGGTTCACATTAACTACATAATCACACACTTCACTACTACCATAAAACACATAAACCACACCACCACCACACAAGACGCATATCATTGGAATATAATTCTACATTCAATAAGTCTATCTATGGAATTATCATAAGAATCCATGTATCAATTGGAATATAATTCTACATTCAATAAGTCTATCTATGGAATCCCTCCCTTGGATCCATGTATCACCAATGGCTTAATCAATATTCAAAGAAATGAGTCTATCCGTGGAATTCCACTGTGAATCCATTTATCACATAAAGCATATAAGTTAATAGAAACAAGATTATATACCTGACATCCTAATAGAATCCATGTATCACTATTTACTATTAATCATTTAATGAATTTCATTTCATTTAAACAATTCATTAAACATACCAAGGTCAAAAACAAAGGTATTTAATACAACTCACCTCAAAATGGCGACTCAATCAAATAATAACCTGAAAACAATGAAGCTTCATTTACTCATGTTGTAATAACAAGATAATGAGATTCTCTTGCTTAATCAATCAATTCCATATCATGGTCTCAACATAACTCATAATGGCTAGAAATTCAATGAAAATTCAAGCACTCACATGGGAATTTTTAATATAACACTCCTAACAAGACTATAAAGATATCACATGCATTAGTTATAATATATCTAACATGGTAGCATAAAATATAAGATAAATTCAATCCAATTTCATAGATTCATAGCATAGTCTCTACTTTACTCACATTGGCAAGGCAATACAATTAAAACATGTGTTAAAAAATAATTGGCATTCATGTGTTAAAGGGGAATGCAAACCATAAAATACCCTTAATTAATTTAATTTACAATTCAATTCAGAAATCGAACAATCAATTCGATTTATATAACCTTTCACAAATGACATCCCATGTTCAAGGGGTAAAATCCAAAAAGGAATTTTCAAGAAAACTCACCCTTAGGCGCCGGCAGTAGCTCCAAAATCGTCTAAACTGAAGGGAAAAATAAAAATAAGTTTAAATACTATCCAAACATTTGAATACCTTTTGGTGGTGTGAATTTCACTTTGAATTGTTAAAAAATCAAATTGGTAGGATGTTAGAACCAAAGTGATCTGAGTTTGAGAATGATAATGATTTTTTATTTTTGTAAATTTATTTTCAAGTTGATCAATGTATAAATATGAAGGACTAAGACATAATTTATTTCATGATCCATAAAATACATTCCCAATAATAAAATCCAAGGATCTAGAGGAATCACATATTTGTAAGATTACATACATAAATTCATGATCAGAAATGTAAAAAATAGGATTATTTAAAACTCCACATAATTCTTATACAATCCATAGAAATTATAAAACTATATATGACAATCCAAGGCACAAAAAAACAACTTTGAAAGTTCTATCAACACCCCACAAGCCGGATGCCACACTAGTTAGGGATAACACTCAACTAGATGGAGGTTTTACTCATTGAGATCCAAACATTTGAATACCTTTTGAGATAAAGAAGAAGAAGAACCTGAAGAAGAGCTGGAATCCGGCCGGCAGTATCTCCAAAATCGGCTGATGCTGCTCCCGTTAGGGCTCTGTAACGCGAATGGGGGAGAGAACGGGCGGCTGGGTTTTTTGGGGAAAACCTTTGCCAACGGTTTTAAAAAACCGTTGGCATATGTATGTTTTTTCCAACGGTTCTATAGAACCGTTGGGATAAACTCCCCCAAACCCATCTATCCCAACGGTTCCTTAGAACCGTTGGGAAAAACTCCCAAAAACAAAGCTTCCCCAACGGTTCTAATGAACCGTTGGGAAAAGCCTTCCTAAACAATCTTACCCCAACGGTTTCATAGAACCGTTGGTATGTAAGTGTGGGTAAAAACCCAAATTCCAGTAGTGTATATCTCCCTCCAATTCATTGGGTAAAGATTTTATATCTCATGAGATAGACATGGCTGGAACGGTAGGTTATACCGGTTCAGTGAAACAGGACTGAAACGAGGAGTGAACTCGGTTCAGAAAGGGACTTTGTCTAATAAGATAGTCTTGGAAATGAGCCTTGACTAATAAGAAATGATTCTATATGATTATGTGTGTATGACACAAAGTTTCATGTTTTAAGTTATGATTATTGTGATTACATTTCACTGCCATGATTTATCTCATGTTATGAAATTATGATCTCTTTTGCAGGTTAAGATTTCCAAAAGTTATGTGCTTATGTATATGATGTGATTGATATTTCTTTTGTTTACCCTTACTGAGCATTTGATCTCACCCTTTTGTATGTTTTCTTTCCCCGGGTCAGGAAGAAGGTTATTAAGTAAGATATGCCAAAAGGGACTATATATATGATGAAATAAATGGGAGACAGTGTAGACGCTTTATGAACCAGTTGTTTATGTTTCTCAGTTTCTAAAGACATTATACCTATACGGTCCTTTAGTGGTTTTGTTATATGTTGAAATAAGTATGCTTCAATTTTGAAGTATTAACAATGTATGTAAAGTATGGTTCGTTATATTCTCTCTCATTAAATGTCTCCCATGTACACCCGTTACTATGCCGAAATTCCGAAAGGAACTTCTCTCTCCTCATTTACATTCAAGCAATAATTTTGTATCATGAATCAAAATTACATTAAAATTGTTGGGACATGTATATATATGACCTCCTTAATTTCCATTACATGTAAATATGATGAGTAACCCCTTTCTCTCTCATCAAACTTTTTTATGAATTCTTATGTCACGCCGTTACGCTGCCGAAATCGCGCTGTTTTTCTAAGCTAATGCCCTTGTGTAGTGGATACCATGCTCATTTCTCCATCAAGGTTATTCACCTTTATAAACATTTACTTATTTATTACAAAGTTTCATGTATTAATTCCACATTCCTTATCGTGGAATAAATGATTCTGTTTTATGAATCCATGTTTTATGATCCATGTGGCACAATTATGCATGCAATGAAATGTTTAAGAAGGGTGCGCCCTTATAGCGCTCCAATGCATTGGGTAAAGTATAGTATCATGATACATCATGTGCAATGAGTGTTGACTCATGCTAATTCAAGTGCAACTAGGGTTTACTCGTGCTTTATGTGCAATAAGGATTTACTCATGCTCCATGTGCAATGAGGCTTGGCTCATGCTAATTCCATGTTAAGTGTTGTTGCCACATTTCCATGTTATGATTATCATGCTTTATCATGCCTTTATGTTCATGTTTCTCTTATGCTCTATTGATATACCTATTGTCTAACATGTATTGTACTCCTCATGTTATTCCATGTGTACTCCCTTACTGGGCTTTATAGCTCACCCTTTTCTTATGCATGTCCTCAGGTTATCCCATGCAATGCTAAGTACGAGGGAATGTAGTGGTTATGTAAATGAAGTTTTTAATAAAGATGTTGTATTTCATGTTTTAAGTTTTTATTTAATGATCCTAATCCCCAAAGACACTAGAACTCTCGATCTTCTTTGTTGTATCAAGTGAAGTTTTATGTAATAAATCATGTTTAAGTTTGTAATAAAAGCAGGGTTGTCATAGTTGGTATCAGAGGATAGGTTTAGTTATATTTGGGATTAGGATTAGAAAACCCCAGTAAATCCTTAGATACAATACTAAGTACAATAAAAACTTCCCTAAGTTTTGGTGAGTATTGAGTAAGTGGGTTATCGAGCAAATACATCCCTGTCTGGATAAGAGTAGGTAGAGGTGGCTCTGGCACAGATGTATCCTAAGGGTAAAACTCGAAAACACCGCTTTGATCTAGACTCGAATGGGAACTGGTGCATGATAACGGGCCTTGATGAACTCTTGGTTACGACACTCCCGGGGGATATGTTTTGATAAATTCACAATCTTAGTATGAACCCTTATTAAGGGAATAAAAAAATGCCCCTAAGAATATATGTTAGAAAGTAGATCATGAAAAGCCTAGACTGAAGCCTATAGATTCCTAAGTTAAGGAAATAAAATTTAATTTATGAGTCATCAACTTTTGTCTTTGGATTACCCTTTATGTGTTACCCCTAACTTTCCTTTTATTCCAGCCAATGGCCAGTAATATGAGGACTCAGGCTAACAACCGATGTGAAGATCAGTGTGATGAATGTACTAATGAGATGCCCAATCTAATGGGAGCAGGAATCGCGAACTTTATCACACTTCTCTCTCATCTAACTCAAGCTTTGAATAGAAACACGGGTCAATAGGAACATCCAAACCCTCCTAAGAAGGAACAAGTCGCTATCGAAAGCTTCATGAGACAAAGGCCTCCTACTTTTAGTGGATCATCTGATCCCATGATCGCTGAACAATGGATCAACTCCATTGAAAAGATATTATACATCCTTCAATGTTCTGAACAAGAGAAGGTTCTCCTGGCTGCTTATCGTATGGAGGGTGAAGCTGATCAATGGTGGACATTGATCAAAAATACGAAGCCTGAGGAGGAGATCGAGGCGTTGGAATGGAAGGATTTCGGGAAGATTTTTTCTGATAAATATTTTCCGCGCACCCTCCGACTTAAGATGGAAAGGGACTTCCTTTCCCTCAAGAAAAAAGAAGACGAATCTGTTGGAGCATATGAGGAAAACTTCACAAGGCTTGTACGATGCGCTTCCAGCTTTGTTGTTACCCCCGAATGCAAGGTTTACCACTTCTTTGGTGGGCTGAAGCCTAGCCTGCAGAAAGCATTCGCGATCCGTGACTTCAACAGCTATGAGGAAATTCTCTGATGTGCCCTCAAGGTCGAAATGGAGATCAGGGAATCACAGGGGTATCATGGGGACAAGAAGAGTAAGGTGGACTTCAATGCTGGCAGTCAGATGGATAAATCCAACAGTGCTAAGAAGATCTAGCACCCCACATGCCAAAAGTGTGGAAAGAAGCACCTTGGAAATTGCCATAAGGGGACGAGGAAATGCTTTAGGTGTGAAAGAGAAGGGCACCTAGCTGTTAACTATCAGAAAGAAATACCCACGGCTGCGACAGAGGAGAGGAACACTCTATTAGAACCTCAACACGTTGTTCATTTCTACAAATGCAAAGAACCGGGGCATCTTGAAAATCAGTGCCCTAATCCAAGGGTTTTTGGAGGCAACCAACAACCTCTAAGGCAGCAAGGAAGAGCTTTTGCTATCACTTCTGCTGAAGTGAACCCCGAAAATGAAGTGGTGACAGGTACACTAGTTATTCATTCAAGAATAGCCAACGTACTTTTTGATTCCGGTTCTATGCATTCTTTTATATCTCAAAAGTTTAGTAGAACAATCCCAGCACCACCACAAATCATGGAAGTGAAGATGTCAGTGAGTACGGAAAATGGGGCAATCATTGCATCCCATGAGTATAAGTCCTCCCCTGTTATAATCTGTGGATTGAATTTCCCGGTGAACCTCGTCATACTCCCTCTGGTGGAATTTGATGCAATTCTTGGCATGGATTGGATTTCCTTATTTAGAGCCAACATAAATTTCCGAGAGAGGGAAATCACACTCTATATGGAGAATCGACCCCCCGATTCTTTACAAGTGTAAGGAGGAAGATGAATCTCCTTTAGCTCCATCATCTCAAGAATGGATTTTACTGCCCTATGAGCACGCGTATCTAGCTCAGATGATTGAGTCCAAGGAAGAAACCATCCTTGAAGAAATGTCTATTGTGGGGGAATTTGCTGAAGTGTTTCCTGAGGAATTGTCTGGTCTTCCTCCTAGAAGAGATGTTGAATTCTCAATTGAACTTATACCAGGGACTCTACCAATATCCAAGACTCCATATAGAATGGTTGTCGTGGAGCTTGAAGAGCTGAAAAAACAACTACAGGAGAATCTGGATAAAGGGTTTATACACCCAAGTGCTTCACCATGGGATGCACCAGTCCTCTTCATCAAGAAGAAGGATGGGTCAATGCGGCTTTGCATCGATTATCGTGAACTTAAAAAAAATCACGATAAAGAACAAGTATCCTCTGCCATGGATCGATGACTTTTTTGATCATCTGTGTGGAGCACAATACTTTTCCAAGGTAGATTTGTGGTTGGGATATTATCAAGTAAGGGTGAAGAAGGAAGATGTCCCCAAGTCTGCTTTTCGTACAAGATACGGGCACTATGAATTCATAGTAATGCCTTTCGGACTCACCAATGCTCTAGCAATCTTCATGGACTTGATGAATAGAGTCTTTAGAGATTACCTAGACAAATTTTTGGTAGTCTTTATAGATGATATTCTAATATACTCCAAAATCAAGGAGGATCATGAGGAGCATTTAAATACTGTACTAGAGACTTTGCGCAAGGAGAAGCTCTATGCAAAGTACAGCAAGTGTGAGTTCTGGTTGAAGGAAGTCTCATTCTTGGGACATATCATCACAAGCAATGGGATATCTGTGGAACCCTCCAAAAAAGATGCAATTGAGGGATGGCTGAGGCCACGATTTGTGAGAAATTTCTCACAATTGTCCAACCCTCTTACCAAGATAACTCGAAAGGGAGTAAAGTTTGCTTGGAGTGATGAATGCGAAGAAAGCTTCAAGGAGTTGAAAAGGAGGCTTATCACTGCGCCCGTTCTCACTTTACCCACAAATGGGGAACTTTTTGTGGTATTCAGTGATGCTTCAAAGAAGGGCTTAGGTTGTGTGCTGATGTAGAATGATAAAGTGATATCCTATGCCTCAAGGCAGTTGAAAATCCATGAGCGAAACTATCCAACACATGATCTAGAGTTGGCGGCTGTGATCTTTGCCTTGAAAATCTGGCGGCATTATCTCTATGGAGAGAAATATGAGATATATACTGACCAAAAGAGTCTTAAATAAATATTCACACAGAAAGAGCTTAATATGCGCCAGAGAAGATGGATAGATCTCATCAAGGATTATAACTATTCAATCCATTACCACCCTGGGAAAGCAAACAAGGTGGCAGATTCCCTAAGTAGAAAGGACCCAGTGATTCTATCAATGATGAGAATTGAGAAGGATCCAATCTTATTAGACTTGATGAAGATGGACATGGGAATCATAAAGAAGGGAACATCATCAATCCTTTCACAAATGATTTCTCAACCATCTCTTTTGGAAAGTTTAAAGGATGATCAAAAAGATGATGTGGGAATTCAGGAAAAAGTGGAAGCTATCGAAAAAGGGAAATCATCGGTGTTTAATGTTAATGAAGAAGGAATTGTGTGGTTTGGGAAAAGACTATTTGTTCCATCAAGTCTGAAGCTGAAGAAGGAACTTTTGGATGATGCACATAGTTCAAATTTCTCTATTCACCTAGGGAGCACAAAGATGTATTGAGATCTCCGAGAAAACTTTTGGTAGGATAGTATGAATAAGGAGATCACTGAATATACATCAAAGTGTCTGGTGTGTCAGCAAGTGAAGGCAGAGAGACCAAAGTCTAAGGGGATGATGCAACCATTGCCCGTACCAGAATGGAAATGGGAGAACATCACCATAGACTTTGTCACCAGACTTCCAAGGACATACAAGGGAAACAATGCAATCTGGGTTGTTGTGGATCGTCTTAGAAAGACTACACACTTCATTGCTATTCGTGAGGATTTCTAATTGGATCAACTGGCACGGATATATATCAGGGAAGTGGTAAGGCTGCATGGAGTACCACTATCTATTGTGTCTGACCGAGATCCAAAATTCACCTCTAAGTTTTGGAAGAGTCTTCAACATGCTCTGAATACTGAACAGAACTTTCGTACATCCTATCATCCTCAAACTAATGGCCAATCCGAGCGGACTATCCAAACACTTGAGGATATGTTGAGAGCATGCTCAATGGAATTTGAAGGAGGATGGGATCAACATCGTCCTCTGGTTGAGTTCTCTTATAACAATAGTTTCCACTCGAGCATCCAAATGGAACCATATAAAGCCCTGTATGGGAAAAGGTGCAGAACACCGACATGTTGGGATGAAGTCGGTGAACGTGAGCTTCTTGGACTAGAAATGGTCGAGGAAATAGTGGATAATGTGAAAACCATTCAGCAGCATATCAAGGTAGCCCAGAGTCGACAGAAGAGTTATGCAGATAACCGTCGGCAAGACCTTGAGTTTAAAGTTAGAGACATGGTTTTTCTACACATATCTCCATGGAATAAGTTCATGAGGTTTGGAAAGAAAGTTAAGTTAATTCTAAGGTACATTGGCTCATTCGAGATTCTTGATCGTGTCGGGGCTGTGGCCTATCGACTAGCACTTCCACCTACCATGGAAAAAGTACATGATGTCTTTCATGTATCCCTCTTAAGGAAGTACATACCGGACCCTTCACATGTACTCTCTTCTGAGGTGGTACATTTTGAGGATGATCTTTCTTATGAGGAGAAACCAGTGAATATCTTAGATAATTGATAAAAATTTCTACAAAATAAGACAATGCCCATCATCAAGGGGTTGTGGTGAAACCACAATTTTGAGGAAGCGACTTGAGAATCGGAGGAAATGATGAAGTTGAGTTACCCACATTTGTTTTAGTGTGGGAAAAGGAAAATTTCGAGGGAAATTTTTCTTAAGGGGGGGAATATTGTAATGACCCAAAGTTTTATTAATGGAAAATCCCTCTTGATCTAGTTAAATGTCTATTTATACAAAATGTTTTTATAAGATGTCAAATTATTTGGTCTTATGTTAAGAATTTTTACAGTTTCTAATATAGATGTTGAATAGTGATCACATGATTAGTATAAATATAGGGCTTTAACAAATCCAATTTACTCAGACAAAAGAAGCGTTCGCCTCATCCAGTAGAATTGCTCCATACGAAGCCCATTTGTCGGAGCTCGGAAAAGAGGTAGTGTCCTTGGTTTTCTCTCTTGACCAATCCCAATATGAGCTTCATCATGTCAAGCTTGAATGGGACCGTCTACGGGAAAAGTGGAAGTTGATAGAGGTTACCACTCGAGCGATGTTATCTGAGCTACCCCAAGAGTCGGTCACCATCGCACACCTTACCCTAAGGTCTTATGCGGCTGTTTAAAGGGGTTATGTAACAAATCTCTAGTACTATGTTCATGTACATTATTTTTGTATATAATAATGAATATAATTTCTTATCATTATTGATACATTGTAAATAGTTTTTAAAGTACAAATGGTGTTTTAGTTATTATTTAATTAAGAAATCTATTTTATTAAATTAAGGGATTTTTGAATTAAATAATATTTTCATAAAATACTATTATTATTATTATTATTAAATTAATTTTATTATATATAAATGATCATATAATTGTATGAATGCAATTATAATTTTTATTAAGGTTTGAAAGCCATTTTTGTCAAAACCCGTGTATTTTCGATAAATGTCGGTTTTTATTTTAAAAGTGAAAATTATCATATTTCGAAAATTATTTAGATAAAATAAATGTTATTTTTGGAATCAGGACGTCAAAATTATCCAACGGTGAAAGTTTCAAAATTTTTTGAGACAGTCAAATTTTTGGGTAAAATTAAATACCGTTTAAATATATAATGTGTTTTATGACATCATAATGACCCAATAGTGATGTAAAAAAATACTATAAGCTTTATGTTCGGCCAATATATGTTTTACCATTAAAATAATGTAATTTTGGGTTTGTTTGACTTACTTTTCAAAGCATTAATGGACCCTTCAAGACTTATTAAACACCTTGTCTTTTTAAATTATTTTATATGGGAGTGTGACTCACCTCCACATAAGCAACCCCATTATTTGAAGAATTTAGGACTATAGCCTTATAAAATATTGTTTTCCTCTTCCCTTTTCCAAAAACCATGGGCAAAAACCATGGTCTGGTTTGTGGTTTGGATTAATTTAATGTAAGGGGTCCCAAACCTAAATAATAAAGAATTCCTTCACCTTTCCTATATAAACCCACCCAAGCTCACACTTCCTCCTCACTCAAAGCCTTTTGAGTTCATCCAACCTCTACCATACTCTCTCTATAATCCTCCCAAGGTTCCCCAAGCTCCCAAGAAGCCTCTCTCAAGCCTCTCTCTTTCCTTTGGAAGCACACTTCCAAGTAAGGGTTTTTCTTCCTTTCTCATTTTTGTCAATTTTCTTTAAGTTGTTTTTCCCTTTTAATTTCAATTATGAATGTTGGGGTATGGTTTCTCACCTCCCTCATACTTTCCTCTTTATGTTTTAATTAGGGGATACCCCTTTATCTCTCATTAAATTCCTCTCATGTACACCCGTTACTATGCTGAAATTCTGAAAGGAACTTCTCTCTCCTCATTTACATTCAAGAAATACTTTTGTATCATGAATCTAAATTCCATTACAATTGTTGGTACATGTATCTATATGACCTCCTTAATGTCCATTACACATAAATATGATGATTAACCCCTTTCTCTCTCATCAACCATTTTTATTAATTCTTATGTCACGCAGTTACGCTGCCAAAATCGCACCATTTTTCTAAGCCAATGCCCTTGTATAGTGGATACCATGCCCATTTCTCCATCAAGGGTATTCACCTTTATGCACATTTACTTATTGATTACAAAGTTTCATGTATTAATTCCGCATTCCTTATTATAGAATAAATGATTGTGTTTTATGAATCCATGTTTCATGATCCATGTGGCACACTTATGCATGAAATGAAATGTTTAAGAAGGGTGCGCCCTTATAGTGCTCCAATGCATTGGGTAAAGTATAGTATCATGATACGTCATGTGCAATGAGTGTTGAATCATACTAATTCAAGTGAAATGAGGTTTTACTCGTGATTTATGTGCAATGAGGATTTACTCATGCTTCATGTGCAATGAGCCTTGGCTCATGCTAATTCCATGTTAAGTGTTGTTGCCACATTTCGATGTTATGATTATCATGATTTATCATGACCTTATGTTCATGTTTCTCTTATGCTCTATTGATATGTCTATTGTCTAACATGTATTGTACTCCTCATGTTATTCCATGTGTACTCCCTTACTGGGCTTTATAGCTCACCCTTTTTTATGCATGTCCTCAGGTTATCCCATGCAATGCTAAGTACGAGGGAATGTAGTGGTCATGTAAAGGAAGTTTTCAATAAAGATGTTGTATTTCATGTTTTAAGTTGTTATGTAATGATCCTAATCCCCAAAGACACTAGACCTCTCAATCTTCTTTGTTTTATCAAGTGATGTTTTATGTAATAAATCATGTTTAAGTTTTTAATAAAAGAAGGATTGTCATAAAGGGTAGGAAAAATGGCATGAAATTACATATCTTCTGAACTCCCATGGAGTGGGAATAGGCCTTTATTATAGAGGTGCCTATCGGCTAGGCAAGTATATGTAGTTAGTATATCACTACACATTTTCTAAAAGAAAAGTGTGGCCTTCATCAAAGCATTAATATTCTAAAGATATTTCCAAAAGGGGGTAAAGTACCATCACCACCCATAAAGCATGACCTATAACCTGGATGAATACTATAACATCCAGATGAATCAAGAGACCAACATAGCTTGTCCGGACTAGCATCATGTACCACCAAAACTGCCAATATAGCCTTATGGTCGGACTCAATGAACCAAAGATCAAGCCTCTGAAGATCCCAACTAGAAAGTTCATCAACTGGGAGCTATCTGACAACTGTATTCTCATGGTCGGGCGTAGGTGAGGAAGTCATAATCAAGCCCTCCAAACCAAGAATCAAGGGGTTATGCCAGATATTAATTGAATCACCACTGAAAATTATCCAAAAATTCCATGGTTCAAGATGACCTTTGATTGCCAAACACTTCTAAAGAAATATATCAGTCAAGGACCAAAGTTGTAATACAAAAAAAATCATCAAGGGGAAAGTACTTAGCTTTGACGACTCTAGCACTCAATCTATAAGGTTATTGTAAGAGGCGTTGACCTTTCTTGGTGAGGAGGGAATTTTTAAATAATTTCAAATCAAGAAATCCCCTGCCGCCATAGTGTAAGGGTTGATGTCCTAAGAACCAACTGTTTTGTACTTTGATTACATGAATGTTCACTTATTATATATTGTTCATTGTTCTGCATGACTATAATATAATAATGTCCTGGAATATTTGTTGCATTAATAAGGTCATGGAAGATCCCCGATATGATGAGAACCTTGAAATGCTATAACAATATTCTTAAATAAAGTTCTGTGATTAAATGAAATACTATGATAGGAAACATAGTATACAGACCGTCATGTGCGAGTACTCGTAAGAAGACGATACTCTCTCTCATGGAGTTCACACTTGGTAATCTTCAAGATGGGAGATTATGAGAACAGACCCTCTAGTAGTAATTCTGCATGTCTTGGTGTCATCGGATATTACTATCAGCGAACGTGTGTAATGTTCCTTAGTATAGAAGATTATCATTAACTCATGTCATGACTCGCGCACTTAGATTTACTGACGAAAACTGTCACGCAGACAGTTGGCGGGAAGTAGAGTACGTTGGGTGCGTCATTAGTGACATGTTGTTAATGGATAAGTCGAGGAAGGATTTTTCCCTTCCATTTATGGAAGTTGATATCTCGGCCCTTTGATTTAAATAGAACTGTCACATTAAATTCCATGGACATGGTGTAAACGATGAGTTTATTTCAGGTAGTCAAAGAACGAAGGATCAAGCATATAGGTTTATGACACTTCCATGAAACATGCTTGATGAGATATCGAGACAAAGGGATTAAATTACACAGTAAGCGTTCGTATGAGGTGATACGTCAATGCGGCATCAAATTCTTTCTCTTGGGTGCCTTGACCCATTGCTAGATAGTAATTTTGGACTTTATGCAAGCCTGTCTAATGCCAACGAGAAAGAGGCCTAGAGGGTCACACACTAAGTGTATTCAAGTATCTCAAGTAGAATAAAGATTATTCCCGTACGTGGTTTAATAATTATTCAAGGAAGCCTAAATTGTTTTAATGTTGGAGGAATAATAAAATGAAAACAAGTACACACCGTGTATTAATTATTACACACCGTGTAGTTTTATTTTGAAAACAAGTACACGCTGTGTATTATTAAATGTACACGCCATGTAGTTTTCATTTTGTAAAAGAAATGAATAAATGAAAACAAGATATACACGTCGTGTACATTTAATGTACATGCCGTGTATTTTTCAATGAAAAACAAGTACACGTCGTGTATTTATTATTACACGCCGTGTAGTTTTTCCAGTGGGGGTTTTGAGGATATAATATTGTTTTATTAAATGATATTTATTATAATTAGTGTGAGCGCATGTCAAATAATTAATTATTTAACATGGGGGTTTTCAATAAGAGTTAATGAAATAAATGAAACGCATAAAGCATTTATTTATTGTCATAACTCTACAACGTCAAACTCGATTATAAATATCCTCACAACCCCAACTCTTTTCCCAACCTAAGAGAATCGTTGTGCACAACAATTCTGGAGAATTCTTTCAAGGCCGAAAGAACCTCTTCCTCCAAGAACGCTCTCAAGACCGAGAGAGATCCTCTTCCATCGGATCCATACGATCTAAGGCGGACAAAGAAAGAAAAGGTTTCTCCATGCTAGCACCCGGAGACTCCTTTGGAGACGTCCCAAGATACGAGGTACATGTGTGGATCACTGCTAGAGGAAGTCTACACTTGGATTCTACGACGCAACGACGAATCACATCGGAACGTGATCAAGAAAATCAACGAAGAAAGGACACCCAAAAGGTATTTCTTTTCAATTGATTAAATTAATTATAATCAACCTGTAACGATCCTACTTTGTGGTTCCGAGACAAACCTTCTTCTTTGTCTTTTTCTATGATTCGATCCGTGGAGACTGGCATTTATCGTCTTATTGATCCCGGATTGATCATTGTTCATAACAAAAACCCAAGTGGTCACATCCACCCACACACTTACGCTGCGCCTGAAACCTTCACATAGGCCTTAAGAGGACACAAATTCTCCCAAGAGAGCCAATGTAAATTATTTTTCCTATTTGCACAGGCCCACCATAAATTAGAAAATGCTTAATGAAGTTGATGGGTAATGAAATATGGGATCTTTAAAAGGGACATCACGTAAGAAGGAATGGATTGGGACATATACTTAATAAGATCCTCTTTACTTGACCTGGAAATATTTTTTACAGACCATCCACAGATATTCCTATGGACACTATCAAGGATAAAATAGAAGGCCTCTCTTTTGGAGCATCCAAAGAATAGAAGGAGCCCTATATATTTGTTATGTTTCTCAACGACCTAAATCCCACACAAACCAGAAATAGTATCTATCGACCAATATTTCACACCTTGACTAAAATACATATTAGACTTGGTAAAATTGAACCATTTCCCTGAATCATTGGTGAAAGTTTCAATGGTTTTAATAATCTATTGGCACTCCTAAGGAGTTTATCTTGAGAAAAGGAAGAAATCGTCAATGAAGAAAAGGTGAGTAATGGGGATGCATTGCCGAGATACCTTGGCCCCATTGATAAGATTGTTCAAAACTGCTTTAGATAAAAGATGAGATAAAGCATTAGCAATAAGGAGTAACAATTAAGGGAAAAGAGGATCACCCTGTCGTAGGCCTTTGGACGGTCTGAAATTCTTTGCGAGGAAGCCATTCAGTTTGATTTTATAAGAAACATTTTTAACACAACTCATGATCACCCTCACCCATTTTATGGCAAGGTCTAATTTTATCATAACCTATTCTAGAAATTCTCATTCCAACATATCATACGCCTTTGACATATCCAATTACAAATCCAAAATCCCTTTCTTTGAGGTTGAACGAGTTTTTATTAAATGAAATATTTCATGGGACATGATAGAATTATCCATGATGAGCCTATTAGGAATAAAAACACTCTGATTCTCATAAATAATAGAGGGGAGGACTCTACCCATGTAGTGGGAGAGGACTTTGTTGAATATCTTGTAAAAAACATTGCACAAGCTGGTAGGCCTAAAATCAGAAATTTTAACCGGGCTTGAGACTTTTGGGATCATCACGGTAAGAGTTTTCTTAATCTTGTACATATTTATAGAATCAACCCATAACCCCTATATTAAATAAATAATATATGGTCCCACAATATTCCAGAACCATTTGTAGAAAAGGGAAAGTAACCCATCAGGACCGGGTGCCTAAGAAGAATGGATTCTCTTCAAGGACACTATAAATTCTTCTCCTGAGATATCTGCCTCAAGGTTCATAGACATGTCCTCAATAACCTTAACCTCAACATAGCTCAAAATATCCCCATGGGAGGTTCCCCCCTCATAACAAAATATATATTTTTAAATAATGCATCAATATGCTCCAGAATCGCCACCTCATCGGAAGTAATTTGTTTGTTCTTGTCCTCTAAATTAGAAATAAGGTTCTTCCTTCTTCTAGAAGAGGCCTTTTGATGAAAGAATTTAGTATTTTAATCAAATTTATTGATGAAGGCCTCCCATAACCTAAAAACTCAATAACTTTATTTTTCTCTCAGGGTCTCATCTAGATTATTTTCCAGAGACCCGACCTCCTGCAGAGAAAATTATGAAGAATAATTTTCATAACATCTGGCAAGCTATTTCTTGAGCCAATTAATTCTTTGATCAAATTCCCTGAAGTGTTGTCGACTCCATTGATGTAATTGAGTAGCCACCTCCTTAGTTTTATCCCATAATATCTATTTATCACTCTCTCCCAGCCATCCTTAAAAACCCACAAATTTCCACACAGGTTCTCAGGGTTGGTGGATGAAGACAGAAATGTGATGATTAGAGAAGTTAACCACTAAAGCATTGAAATCATCTTTCCACATGAAACAAGGACCTCCATCATGGCCTGACCATCTAACCAAGAAACAATTCTGAAAACCACCCTTCAAAGAAATTCTTCTCAGGTCCATACTTTTCAACATGGTCTTAGACAAAAAGACATTGTCATGGATGAACTTATAGCACCATTGGCAGAGCATACGAACTGACTATGGGTTTCCAATCCCATGAACTTTCCAATATAAGGATTTCATTGTAAAATGTGGGTCTAGTACATACCATCCTCTTCCCCTAAAAATTCAAGAAGAGAACCATAATTGTTCACTCTTCATCTTTTTGGGAGATGATCCCCAGTAGTGAGGCATCAAAACCCCACTTGGAGCCACAACAAACCGAGTCATGGAAAACATAGCCTAGATCCCCTATGTTAGACCTTTTCCACTTTTAAGGAATTTGTGCACCTGACTCCAATTCTCCATGAGCGTTTATTCCTTCCCTAGATATAGGAAAATAAATATTAATAGATGGAGAGTGTCTAGGTTTTAGAGGGTCGGAGAAAATAAGGTTCGGCTTGTAAGGGGGTTTAGATTCATCCTCTAACCCAAGTCCTGACCATGAGAATGGAAAAACCATCTCTAAATGGGAAAATCCTCTCAAATAGGACTAAAATCATAGGTAGTGGGAGCATGTTAGGGGGGTTTCATCAAATACTTAGTTGACAGGCCATGGAGAATGGTTGGAGATGCCCCAGGAGTATGACCTTCTAGGTTTGGAGTAACAGGTGGCAGTGGGAGGGGGACTATCGCCCTCACCTCTCTCATCCTAGAAAAACATGATCCCCCCAGCCCCACAGATGACAAAATTTTATCAATAGAAGGGACCTTCTTATCCTCTTGAACAACCAAAGAAGGACGAGCGAGCCGATGAATAGGGAAATAGGCTGAAATATGGCGCGATACAACATCAAATGTGTTTAACCTAATGGAAGGTTGGCCAGACATCAACAAATTTAAACTCCTATAATAAGATAACTCAACATCCCAAGAGTCCTTACCGAAAATCCCTTGCACAGTAAGGATAAAAGCTGAGGGACTTGAATCCACCTAAATAGGAAATGGTGAGTCGTCTAGGGTAGTGGGGAAACAAGGCAGACCCAATGGGACAACCACCACCTTAGCATTAAAAGGGCCTTGGGCCTCCCTCCTATTGATCATAACATCGGCCTTATATTTTTTAGCCTCCAAAATGGAACTTCACTCTGAGGGTTTAGCCAGCAACCATGGGCCTTATTGTAATGTCAATCGGCCCTTCGAATCTGATTTCTTGATTCCATCATCTTTAACTCTCTGCCCAATGGTTCCACAGAAAAAGCAGAATAAAGGGAGTTTTTCAAATTCAAGAGACACCCAGATCTTTTCATTAGAGAGTTTAAAAAATATACCCCACATAAGAGGTTGAGATATGTCCATCATGACCCTAATATGCATCTAGGTACCCCACTAGATCGGATCTGAATTATCTCACTCCATGAATTCCTTGATAGAGTTACCAATCCGATGCATGACTTTCTCATTTCTACCAGAAAAGGTAATTCCTTTAACCCATATCCAGAAGGTTGGGAATGGGAGAAAACCATATCACTAATTTTGAAACCATTTGTAAAGTCGTTGAGCACAATCAAGTGATTATCAAAGGACCTTGGGCGGCCATTCAGAACTTGATCATATCAGGCACCTTGGATAATTCCAAGATAATCATCTCGGCTTCAATCTACCTGATAGATACCCCTTCTTCCAATATTCATATTGACTACATCGTGTTTTTTAGGGCGTTCAAGTTATAGGATCTGTTAGAATCAATCTTTCCCATCGGAAGACATGACAGACGATTCGGAAGTTTGATGTCCTATGCGGTACATACTTCCATTGTCAATTGTCCCTAATCATTAATTGAAAACTTCTCCCAAAGATTGATTAGATATATCTCCATTTCTATGGAGGGAAAAGGGGTCGAGGTAGAGATGGGGATATATTTGCGAACCCACCTCAACCTAAAAAAAATTAATGCTTTGATCACATATGGAGAAGCTGAAAATAACGGATTCAAATATCGTAGTTTCAAATCAAAGATCGAGAATACCCTGATGAAAACTAATGAAATACTTCATCACAGATCTGTCATAAGTCATCACAGATCCCCGATGCAAACCATCATAAAACACCGATCAAACTCGAAGATTGAGAAATGGGACCAACTTAAATCACTGGTTCGAAGCCGTCAGAACTGAAAGACGCGGATCGCCGAATGATATCATCACAAAACACAGAAATGTGGATCAAACCTTCTTGGGTCCATCATGAATTCATAATAGGACCATCGATATAGAAGAACCCTAAGGACCCCGAAGATTCTGAATAACTTCTATATGTCACATAGCACTGGTGGTTGCACAATATCGCTGAATAAAGCAGAAGGAAGAAGGATTTGGGACACACTGAAGATCGCAAATCTATCACGGATCCATCAGGGATCCACCTAGGGAATCCTAGATCTAATAAAGAGACACGACCAACCATACCTTGGAGACCGAGGGGCACATCCTTGCTTCATATATCCACACCTTGAGAACTGAAGATCACCACGAATTGCCTGATTCGGAAAGACCTTAATAGAGGAATAAACGCCCATAGCCTCGCCTTGAGAACAAGAGGATACCGCCTCACCTTGAAGCTAGAAGTCACTGCAAACACTCAAGAAAGAAACTCACTACCTCACCTTGATAACCAAGGGAGGACAAAGGAACCCTAGGACAAACCTAGTAGACGACCTCTCAGAGTGGAGAGACTTTAGTAAACCCTCTAAATTGATTTCAATAAAATCATTCAACTCGTGAAGGATTCTAATGAAATAATGATGAGTTATAATTAATGCGAAAAGGGTAAATTATATTATCCCTCAAATATTCCCAATTTAATAATATTGTAGTTGTATAAATAAGCCTTTTCTCTATTATATGAAGGCATATATCAAAACATATCTATCCAGTTAATCCAAGGAATAAATAACCAATAAGTGTGATAACCAAATCCATACCCATAACACCTTTAACCCCCCATACCCTATTTTGTATATAAATAAACTCCCCAAGAGTGAGTTTTATAGGATAAACTACAAATGACACAACTACAATTACCTATTCACTAACCAATAAAGTGTAATCTAATACCATGTATACATAAAATCAGAACTCTAGAGATAAATTACATGCAAATAACCTCCTTTAATAATAATATATTTAGGGTGGTTATAGAGAGGATGGTTCACCCTTTAAGGGGGGTTTGCATTATCACTGAGGAGGGGCTCCGAGCCAGGGAGAGGGAGGTTAGATGGGGGGTTTGCGTCACCGATGAGGAGGGGAAAATGAGCTAGGAAGAGGGAGGTTAGAGGGGGTGGGGTCACGGGGGTTGGGGTTGGAGGGGGGTGTGATGGCCTGGACCTCTCTGATCCCTTCCTTTTCTAAATTCTAGTGATTGAGGTGTTCTGGGAGGTCATGGTGACTTGTCCCCAACACTTTTCCAAATTTCTAATTCTATGAATAGTGTTTCTAGTTTTATGAATAGTGTTTTCAAAGAGTCATCTTCATCTGTCGGTGTCGGTGAGTCATCTTCATCTGTTGGTGTCGGTGAGTACTCTTCATCTGTCGGTGTAGGTGAGTCATCTTCATTTGTTGGTGTCACTGAGTCATCTTCAAATGTTGTTGAGTCATCTTTTGGTGATTCATCTTCAACTATCGATGTTGGTAGGTGTTATAGTGTTTCCAGATCAACCAGTTAACGGTGTTTCCAGCTTCCTATAGTTTCACCCGTTTGACATTTTCTTTGACGTAAAATGTGTTAAAAACCTTGTTTTAAGGTATTTAAGGACAATTACAATACCATAACTCCTATATTAATTTTCCTAAGGTTCAGGATGAATTTACTTGGTCAAACTATGCGGTTTAATGTGATCCAAATTAATGGAAATTCTAAGCCATTTCAAATCTTGTTAGTCTCGGATCTAATCCTTCAATGTCAGGCACCTTCCCTTCTTTCATTCCTTCTCCTTTCTCTCGGTGTGAAGTTCCCCGAGACTTTCTTCCTATATGATTGGTGTGATCGAACCATAATCCTTGGATCTTTTCCCCTTGAAGTTTCTTCATGCTGCATGTGCACCCCCTATTTTGGTGCAAGCAGCAAGTGTCGATCCATCATCGATATAAGGTATGATCTACCTACATTCTTGTGTTTTCTCTTGTGTATCTTCCCTCATTTCTCCTTCCCATGTTATGGAACTTTATCTCTATGTTTCTAATGGATATTTCATGGTAATTGGTTGATGTGGTGGTGTCAGGGAATACTCATGTGGATGCAGTTGTTGTAGAGAAAGTGATCAAGATCCCTTGTGTCAACCCGTTCTCGTGCAAAGAACATTGGGAAGCTTTTGCGGTAGGGGATTTGTGGCTTATCTATTATTTTACATGCAACTATAGAGTTATCATGTTTTATCCCACTGCATCACAATAGAATTATATAATAAATATTTAAACTGAATTAAAAAATTGGTATCGATCAGATTTTATTGCCCCGTGCTTTTTTAGATTGTATGATATCTATGCCTTTCTTGTTTAACATATCATTCTTGATGAAAATTGTTAAATAACATAAAGTTGTAATTAATTGTGAATTATTTGTCCAAAAATAAAGAGGCATGTAAATGAATCTAGTTGTTGCTGTTGTAGATTGATGATAATAAAATTTATGTAGTAAGAATGTTTAACTAGAATAGATTGGTAAACTTAGAGAGTGTTGGTGCTTGTTGTTTAAAGGCATCTAAAATTATTTTTGATGGATATGGTAGCTTGTTGTTTAGGTTTCCCATAGTTAAAACCTACTAACAATGAATCGGCTAAGTCAAGATGGATTAAAGAGTCGATTGATCGATAAAAGATAATTCCTTATATAGTTCTGAGTTACCCTCTTTCTTGTAAGGTCGAGTGTCTTCTGCTTTAGAGCCATGAGAGCTCGTTGCGTGTGACGGTAGAATGCCTTTTTTATGGACAAGAGCCTAGTTTCTATGTTAATTCCTACTGCTTGTGATGTGTTATGAACCTGGATGAATGTTGTGAGATATGGGGGCAGGGAGTCCCAGTGGTTGTGGCGGTAGTTGACACCTAGAGTGGCGAGATGCATCAGTTTCTTGCTGTTTTTGTTTATGCTTATCATTTGAGTTGTTTTTTGGTTATACCATGTTTATTTGTAAATATAGTCTTATGTACTAACCTAAAGATTGTTTTAAACTATTAAAATTATTTTCATTTGTACTCTCATGTATAAATGTGAAAGAGGTCATGTGTGACCTTAACTTTTTATCTCCCACAAAGGACTGTGGAAGAGGCTTGTGTATAGCCTGGATGTCTCAGTAAAGTTTTACGTAAAAACCTGATCCAGTTTGTGGATCACTTTATTTTATAATAAACTACTTGGAATTATTTGATTTTCAATTAGAGGGGATTAGGTCTTGGCTTAAGACTGGACCCCATTAAATTTCTGTTGTATGATTTATTATTTTGTTTTCACATGTTTTAATTAACAAATCAGTATTAGTTTAAAACTAAATAACAAAACTTTACTTCGATAGTCGACTTTAACATGGGTTTTATATAAGGTGTTTGATTTAGGTAAATTAAAGGGGGGGATATTACAATGCACGCAAGAAGAAAACAGGCCCGGGGACTCGACCTCGCGACCTTCGGCCCAAACCCCAAACCCCCCAACTACCACAGCCGATTGCATGGGGCAAAACGTGTTGTTGGGTAACGAGGTATTGGGCTGGCCTGCCCACCTGCGCGCCACACGTCCCCAGCGAGGCCCAAGGTGGCCAACCCTTGGGCTTAGGCCAGTTCCCAACGGGGTAGAGGGGCCCACGAGTGGTTTTCTAGCATATAGTGTGTGTTGCCTCGTGTTTTCTAGCATATAGTGTGCGTTCCCAAGGTGGTCTACCCACCTTTGATTTAAGTAAATTAGTTTCAAAAGTTATAGAGAGTTTTCAAATTTGTTTTTAACTGAGTTCTGATCAAACTGCTAAGAACATTTTTGAAAGATCAAATTATATAATTCTATAGTTTTAGTTGACTAGGTGTTTTTTATGAATTGGGAGATTTATGTTTTAAAATCTTTCACACTTAATTTTTGAATCGGAAACTCAATTCACATCCCCCCCCTCTTCAGTGTTCCACTCTTAACAACATTTAGTATAAGAGGATATATATATATTTTTCCAAATACTTTTTACGATGATCAAGTTGTATTTGAATATCTTAAATTTCTTTTAGATCTAAATTTCAGTCTATGGATAATCATAAACAAGAAGGAACTATCGCTAATTGACCTCCTAATTTTAATGGGACTAATTATGCTCAATGGATCAAGATTAAAATTCATTTAAAAAGTATGAGATTTGATATATGGACTGTTATTGGAGATAAATATGAAAAACTAAAAACTACTATTATCATTAGTGGCGTCAATGTTCTATTTTCCATGCAAAAAAAAGTGGTTTCAATGTATTCTCCATTCTCAATATCGCCAGTGTCGCTGAAACTTCTTACTAGTTTCATATAATCACATATACAATGACTATGAGTATCTCCAATGTTCCAATATGTACCTCGGTATCCCTTTATAAAAAATCCAATATAAATTTTATTTACCTTTTCTCCACCAACATCATCAATTTAACGATAATTAAATAATAGTAAAAAAAACATAGTGGGGGCATTGTCTCTTGGGTCAGTCCATGCTCGTAATAATTTCCCTCCTCGTCGTAGGGTCGTCGTGTGATCACTGCATGACTTTTCTTATTGTAGACGGAAATGAGCTTGGGGGTGAATTTGACGGAAATACAGCCCGATCGTCAGACCCATCAATGAAGTGATGGGGACCTGCATGCATGGGGGCGAGAGTCTCATGGGGGTTGGTGAGATAAAGGAGAATGACCCATTGTTCATGGCTGTGGTGGAAGTCTCGATGGGGGTTGGTGAGAAGGTCGGCCTTGGTCTGGTTGTCCTACGTTTCCCTCTCTTCACGGCGGAGCTCCTCAACCCTCTCCTTGGTGAATGGGGAGTCGTGATCACAGTACCGATAAACGACCTCAGCGTCATCACGCAGGGTGGAGGCAGGGTGGTCGTTGGTGATTTGAGAGTGGAGGAAGACGAGGAAGGGGATTTCTTCAACGTCGAAGCGGCGGGCTAGGGCTTTCTTCCACTCCACATAAAGGAGATGGCGAGCTACAGCATGAAAGTGACAAAGTGTCACTACCCGGGTAATTTAGGAGGGTGGATTTTTTTTTGTGGGATAGGGTTTTTATGGGTTTCTTCGGCGCCACATGAAGTGGCGCTGAAGAAAAAATGGGCAAAGCACCCACACCCCCCAAACCCGATATATATAAAATAAATTTATTTATTATAATAAATATAAAAAAATACAAAAAATACATAATTATATTTTTTATAATAAATACAAAAATTATAATAAATTTATTTATTTATAATAAATATTTATAATAAATATCTAATAAATATTATAATAAATATTATAATATTATTATAATATATATACATTTTTTATACATTTATTACAAATATTATAATGTTATAATATTATAATATTCATTATAATAAATATCTAATAAATGTTTTAATAAATACTATTATAATAAATGCACAATAAATGTATAATAAATATTTATAATAAATACTCATTATAATTAAATATTATAATATTTATAATAATAAATATCTAATAAATGTATAATACATATTATTATAATAAATATACATTTATAATATCTATTATAATAAATATTATTATAATATTTATTATAATAAATGTATAATAAATTTTATTATAATAAATTTTATAATAATTGTATAATAAATGTATACTAAATATTTATAATACATTTATTATAAATATATATTTATTATAATAAATATTATAATATTTAATTATAATAAATGTATATTTATATTTATATTAATAATAAATATACATTTATTTATTATAATAAATCTATATTTATTTTATACATTTATTATAATAAATATGAACAATAAATGTATAATAAATATTATAATACATTTATTTTTTAATTATAATATAATAAATGTAATATGTAATTATTTTTCTTTATTATATAATTATCATATCTATATTTATTATATTTATAATTATATTAGTATATTATAAATAAATGTAATATGTAATATAATTTAATAAATGTAATATGATACATTTATTTTTTAATTATAATAAATGTATATTTATAATTATATAAATGTATAATAAATATAATTGTATAATTACATATTAGATTTATTATAATAAATAAATAATTACATATTTCATTTATTGTAATAAATAAATGTATATTTATAATTACATTTATAAATGTATATTTATTATAATAAATATAAAATTATTGTAGTTATATAATTATTGTAAATATATAATCATTGTAAATATATACTTATTATATATATATATATATATAATTAATAAGGCATATTTATGTAAAGATATGATTATAATATTTATATCATTATAATAATTATATAATTAAAAATATAATAAATATATAATTAAAAATATAATAAATATATAGTTATAAATATAATAAATATATGATTATAGTAATTACATAATTATAATAAATATGTAATTATAATAATTAAAGAATATTTAATAAAGTTTATTTATATAAAGATAAATTATTTTAATAATGTTTATTTAAATATAAATTTATAAATTTTAAATATAAATTTATAAATTTTAAATATAAGGTTTATTTATATATAATTATTTATAAATTTATAATTATTTATAAATTTATAAATTTATATATAATTATTTAAATACATAATTAAAGCATATCAAATTTATTTATAAATTTATATATATATAAATAAACATTGTTAAAAAAATTTGTATTTATTATATTTATTATAATATATTATAATTATGCTTTTATTAAATTTATAATTATGTATTTATATTTAATAAGGTTTATTTATAATAAATATATAATTATAAATATATAATATTATAATTATTATAATAAATGTTATTAAATATAAATAATTTTATATATATTATTATAATTATTATAATAATTATATATACAATTATTTATATTTAAATACATAATTATACATTTAATATTATAATAAATACATAATTATAAATTTAATAAATACATAATTGTAATATATTATAATAAATACATAATTATAAATACATAATTATAATATATTATAATAAATACATGATTATAATATATTATAATATAAATACATTTTTATAATATATTATAATATATTATAATAAATACATAATTATAAATTTAATAAATACACAATTATAATATATTATAATAAATATAAATAATATAAATAATTTTAATAATGTTTATTTATGTATATATATATATATATAAATTTATAAATAAATTTAATATGGTTTATTTATGTATTTAAATAATTATATATAAATTTAAAAATAATTTATAAATAAATTTAATATGGTTTATTTATGTATTATAATACATAATTATAAATTTAATACATAATTATAATATTATAATAAATACATAACTAAAATATATTATAATAAATATAATAAATATAAATAATTTTAAAAGGTTATATATATAATTTTAATAAGGTTTATATATTTAATTATATCTTTATTATATTTATAATTATATAATTATTGTAATTATATTTGTATATTTATTATAATTATATAATTATTATATTTACAATTATATATTTATTATAATTGTTGTAATTATATAATTATTAAATATTTAATTATATATTTATTATAATTATACAATTATTATATTTATATATTTATTATAATTATATAATTATTATAATTTTATATTTATTATAATTGTATATTTATTATAATTATATAATTGTTATAATTACAACAAACATTTTTATAAATTTATTGTATTTATTTTAGTTATTATATTTATTATAAATAATTATATATAAGGTTTATTTCATTATTTTATTATATAATTAAATAAGGTTTATAACTATATAAATATAAATTTATAATTATATAATTATAAATATATTTATAAATATAATTATAAATAAGTTAACATTTTTAAATACATATTTATAAGTATATTTTTAAAATTTTAATTACTTATTTTGTAATTATTTATTTAAAAAGGGATGTGGTGCAAAAAAACAAAACAAAAAAAACAAAACAAAAAAAACTAACTTCAAATTATTTATTTTGTAATTATTTATTTAAAAATGGATGGGGTGCAAAAAAAACAAAACAAAAAAAACAATAAAAGGGAGGTGTGTGCAAAAAAAAGGGGGGTGTGCAAAAAAAGGGTGGCAAAGCGCCACTTCATGTGGCGCTCAACAAACCCATTCCCCTAATTTTATTCACCCTAAACCCATTAAAATAAAAAAAAATAAACCCCCACCCCAAATTATCCGTCAGTACCCCCATCATTATTGGTCCCAGAGCAGCAAAAGTGATTATCGAGGCTGATACCGACTAACCAAATATATGATTCAATGGATCATTCTGATGTTGTATAAGACAACAAATTTTTTCTAAATAATTTTGACAATGAAATACGCTAGAACCACCAAATATAAATTTTTATTAAAAAGCCACTTTAAGGACAAGTGGGAAACCATCATTCGGAAAACCACAACCACTACGTGCTAAAGGAGCTCACAAAATTATTAAACACCAGACTGAGGTTATTTGAATCAGCCACTCTATATAATTCCCAGTGCAAAGTGCTAACCTGTGTGTTTGGATCCTCCTTGAGCAGTTCTTCGAGATGATAGATCATCCTATCCATTGTCTGAATGAATTCTTCCAAAGATATTTTTCCTTGATTGAAACCTCGAGCAATTATTCGGTCTTGCTTGTCGATCCATGCTTCCTGCTCCTCAGTGGCCTCAACTTGCAACCTTCTTTCATAAATTCTAGCAATTTCCTCAATTGAGGCATTGGGCCTCATGTCTTTCTCAATCATTTCTTCCTTGGAGTGAAATACGAGCTTCAGGAAATCCTTTACCTCTTCTTCTATTACCTTTGATCCTCTACGTAGATCACTGTTATCTCTGTCTTTCGGGGCCTTACTTTCCTTGCTTCCACTTTTCTTGGGCAACCTTGTTTCCATTGGTAAAGGTAGGTAAGAATAGTCTTTAGATCCCTTTGGTTTTTTCCCCTGAACCACAATGCAGTTTCCAGAGTCACGCTTTCCTTTGAGACCCTTCTTCCTTCCAGGGTTGTGAGGATCTTTCCCTTGAAGACGATCCCAGCTGTCCGCTGAAATTTGACTAAAGATATCAGCACCAGAATCATCCTCCTCATGCAACATTACTTGATCTTGATCCACCAGACTATCAAAGCGGTTCCTTAGCTCAACCCTCGAGCCCTCAGTGGGAGGCTTCAGCCCAAACTGCTTGCTCAGCTCACCAAGGGACCTCTTGTTTTCCCCTGCAGATGCAACCTTTAGATAGGATTGGTGTTGGAGAATGTTTGGGTCCAAGGGACCCAACACACTCCCCTCCTCCCGACTCCCTATACTAAGCATCGTATCATCAACCTTAGACACCTTCTATATCCTAGGAGGCTCGGCCACCCTGCCCTCCTCAGACCTCCCTTTATCAGTGTGGGGCACCTCGGTAGACAGAGTCACCTCATTTGAATTCCCAGGAGGTTCGGCCTCCTTGCCAGCCTCTATTGCAGCACATTCATGCTCACATTGAGTGAGTTTCTTCATCTCCGCTGAAGACCTGGTAGCAGATGTCTGCTCAGAACCAGTGTGGGCCTGTTGTTCCTCAATAGCTCCCGACTCCTTCAACGGTACACCCAGGTCCATCTTTAGCCGATCAAACACATCATCCACCTTTGGATTTTCGTTCAACCTCCTTCCCTTACTTTGTATGGAAGACGGAGGATCAGAGGTCCCCTGAGATTCCCTGATACAACCTCGGTCCACATCAGCATCCTTTTTCTCTACGAGGGCTCCATCAGGTAAATTACTTACATCAATAGTGCCATCCTTCATAAGATTGGGAGGACCATACCAGGGTCGACCGGAGAGGCTTCACCGGCACCTGGAGACATCATGTCCTATGAAGAAATAGCCTGAGCAAAAGGAAATCCAGTAGTCATAACGTACCTTCTGAAGCCAGCGAAGCTCTCCCTCAATTACGATGACAATGGACTCCAGCGGGCCTTTTGATAAATCAACTTCAACACAAATCCTTGGCTCAATTGGGTGGCAGATGGCCTTGGTGCGGGAATCAGAACAAAGATAGCGTACAACCAGATTTCCTATCAGCTGGAGTATCACCGGGTTCTGAAACGGCAATGGGAGACCAGGTAAGGATATCCAGATTGCTGAGGTCAAAGGATCGCATCTCAAATGAAAGTCGAAGGTCCATCAGAATAAAGAAAACCTGAACCCCTTCATAGAACGCGGAGCAAAGGCCCAAGCATGAAAAAGGTCATCTTCATTAGAGAATCGAAGCTGTAAATGTCTCACATCTAAAAGGTCTACCGTAACACGATCCTTCAAATTCCTAGAGGAGAACACAAACCGATCAAACGCGTCGATCGACGGACGATCCCTTCCGAATCGGGCTACCAACATGAGATCCAGTAACGCGGATGCTTCTGTGAACTCCAGAGGGGAAATATGAACCGATGGAACTCCATTAACTAAGGATTGAAATTTAGGGCTTATATCGATCGCAGAAAAAGGAAGAAGGGAGGACAGATCTGTGAAGGGGGAGAAAGAGGGTAAGCAAGGGGGAATTGGACAGGACGAAGAAGCAGGATCCCCCCTCCCCGGCCGAAGTGGTTCGAGGAGGGGAGGCGGCGGCGCGGACATACTCTACGCCATAGGAGAAGGGTGAGAGTGAGAGCGAGGGTTCCCAAAATTTCTTTTTATAATATACCCTATAAATTATGTTATAACATTTTTTAGATTATAATCATTATAAACCATTACTTCTAATGTCTTTGAATCCATTGAATTTTTAAGATTTATCTTCCAATTTTTTTTAAAGGTTGGGGCCGAAGCCTCTATTTATTTTTGAGAAATACGCTAGAACCAAGAGGATATATTTTTACATTAAATTTTATAGTCTTAGACCAACACCTCATTTTAATGTTTATAAATCATATTGATAATTTTATTAGTGAATTTCTTGTTTTATGTTAGACAATTATTTTTTTGGCCAAACTTGCAAAAAATGGCTAAATTGGGAACTTATCATGACAACCTACTACATGTGTAATGTACTAATCGTGTGAAGAATTTGTAATTATTGTAAAAGTAAAGTAACCTAGTGGAACCTACCGCACATTATACTCTAACTGACCACATGAACAAACTACCTACCATGCGTCAGATGAGAAAATTCTATCTCAGTCATAAATTAACGACTGTGCGTTGATGAACCTACTATGCATTGAATAATCAACTTACCATTACTACCACAAATCTGGGCAAGGGATGCACCGACTTTTATCAATGCTAAATAAAAAAGCGCTAATAAAAGGTAGTTCTTTATCAACACTAGCTAAAAGTGTTGATAAAAGTTTTTAACCAAAAATATTATTAACTTATATAAACATTTTATATTTACATTCAAAAATAATGGTTATTTGTATACATCAAATAGAAAAGCATTTTTATAATCAATATATTTTTTAATAATTAATATATATATATATATATAATATTTAAAAAAAGTATTTATAAGATTATAATTAAATAAATATATATTTAAATAATTATAATATTGTAATAACTTTCATTAAATAATAAATATAATTATTAGATTTATTATGTTTATTATGTTTATTATGTTTATATATTTACTTAAATTTATTATATTTATTATATTTATAAATAAATTTTAAATATATTTATTTATTTATTTATTTATATTTATAATTATAAATAAATAAATATATGTTTCCAATGAATTTGGTCTCACGTTTGGTGGAAACGTAGGAGTTCATTGAGAAGCAAAATATAAGGAAGCAAGCCAAGAATGGTGATGTGCAAATGAATTCATGAAGCGGGAAAGAGAAATGTGTGTACAATGAGGGATTTTAGATTATACCAAGAAAATTTTCCTTTTCTGGACAAAAGATTGATCGATCAATGGAAATAGAAATTGTTAATAGCTTTGAGCCACTGAATGATGAGTTTTTGTAGAAAAAATATTATAGATGAGGTAGACACCGAAAAAACCACAATTGTGGACGTGGCTGGGCGGCGGGGATGTAGTGTGAGGAAATGACGGTTCCAAGGCTAAACTCACCCCAGAGTAAGATAAGATAAAGGAGAAGTACATTGTGCTTTTCAAGCAACAGAATCCATAATCAGAATGGGAATTTGCTACTGATTTTGGGGATGTTGATCCAAATTCTGATCACAACTATGGTGATCCTTGATGTATTGATGTTGTGGAAAGATGTGGGCTTTCCTGTTGTTGGCCATGTCCACTTCCCTTTTCTTTTGTCTTTTCCTTCACTTTTTTAATAAATTTTGGTTGGAGCAGATTCACCTGCCTCTTGAACCCTTTTGGTATAACTATATATATGTGTGTGTGTGTGTGTGTGTGTGTAAATAATTATAAAATTATAATACATATATTTATTATACTTATAAATTTATAAATATATATAACTAAATTAATATATTTATAAATAAATACCAATAGTTATAATTATAATTCTAAATAAATATAGATAAATTTAGATGATTATAAAATTATAATAAATATATTAATTACCTATATTTATAAACAAATATTTATAAAAAAATACAAATAGTTATAATTATAATTCTAAAAAATATAAATATATTTAAATAATTATAAATTATAAAAAATGCATTAATTATATCTATTTATAAAATTATAAATATATTTATTATAATTTTATATTTATTTAAATATATATATATATATATATATTTATATTTATAATTACAACCATAATTAAATATATATTTATTATAATTTTTAACTAAAAATATATATATATATAGTTATAAAGATAAATAAATTTTTATTTATTTAAATAACTATAAATTTATAAAAAATATATTTATAATTATTATATAATGTTATATATAATTAAATAAATATATTCAGAAATATATATAAAAAACTTGATAAATAAATACAAATATTTATAATTATAATTATAAATAAATAGAGATATATTTAAATAATTATAAAATTATAATAAATATATTAATTATATTTTAATTATATTTTAATAAAATTATAAATATAATAAATATATTTTTTATAATTTTATAATTATTTAAATAAATATATATACATATATATATATATATAATTATAACTATTTATTTATTTAAATAATTATAAAATTATAACAAATATATTTATTAAATTTATAATTGTATTAATATATATAATTAATATATTTACTATAATTTTATAAATATAAATATTTATTTATTTATTTATAGTTATAATTATAAATAAATAAATAAATATTTATCATATATATAATTTTATAAATATATATAATAATATAAATAAAATATTAATATGATATCTTTATTAGCGTTTTCTATGTTAGCACCGATAAAACATACCTTTATCAACGTTTTTTAACTAGCATTGATAAAAGCTTCACCCAATTTTATAAATAACCTCTAACAGTCTCCTCCTTTTCTCACACACCTCAAACTCTTGGGGAAGCCGACCTCTGCGCCGCCGACCCCTCCTCTACCCCGACCTCACCTCCGCTGCCACCAAACCATCCTCCACCGTGAATCCACCTCTATCGTGGACCCATATTCATCGTGAACCCACCTCCGCCGCCCACCGAACCGCACCTCCGTTGTGAACCCCTCTATGGCCTCTGTCGCCGCTGCTGCTGCCACCTACCCTGACTCTACTGCTTCTAGATCCTACTGCTGCCACGGGTATGCCATTTTTTACACATTATTATGAATTCCTAATATATGGATAGATTTTGGTTTTAATAGGGGTTTGATTTATTCTTACATTTCATTTAAATTTTTAGTATGTTCCTATTTGTGCAACCCAGGTTCCCCAAACATCAGTGTTGGGCCCACCACACCCAATGATAATTCATATTGAGATTACATTTGGGGAATTACCTTTAGCACTAAATTGTTCCTATCATCTCTGGTGAATCTCTAGGTGTACAAATCAAATATCCCAACTTTGTTACCCTCTAAAACCCACCCCCACCCTGTGTTATAGAATATTACTACCCCTAGAACCTCTTGATCCTCCCTTCCCTAAATCTGTTTTGGTTGGTGAACATGTTACAAACTAGCATGAGTCAACCCTGAAATGGTCACCTGATCTGGTTCACAACATGTCTCGAGGAGTGTTCTCGATCCCACCGGGATGGAAACTAGTGTCGGGAATCAAAACAAAACAAGATGGAATTATTTAGCCCAATAACTAGGATCAAATTAATAAAAAAACTAAACACACAAAAGGCCAACAACAAAATATAAATAATATAAACAGAACTAGCTACAAAATGTGACACAACAAGCTGAAAACTAAAAAACAAAACTAAAACTAAACAACAAACTGAACCACTAGAACGTGATCTCCCTGTGGCCTCTTGGTCACCCCAACCACAAGACCAGGACTGATCCAACAAAGAGCACCCACCAGAAACCAAAACAAAAGCTTAACTAGAAAAATAGCTCAGGTCTACCGACACCGAATTGTATAGGTAGGGTGTGAGCTCGATATCTCAGTAGGTAAACACCATAAAGTCTATTTCATTTATTCCCAAAAATGTTCCATTAATACAATTTTGAAATACATTTATAAAAGTAGGCTTTCATATATAATTTACCTTTTCAAACCAAACAACATGCACCATTTCCCTCAAAATTTTAAACAAGGAACGAGAAGAAAATAAGGAGAGTTTTTCTTTCTTTTTAAAACATCAACTTTTAAATCCCATTTTAAAACAAATAAAAAATTTACAGTTTTCCAAATAACCCAATCCAGGCACAAAGGATAAGTTCCACACTGTGAGGGCAACAGCTCAAGAAGTACTCATAGTGGCGAAACACGAGAAATCCTAGGAACATAGAGGAAGACTTGAACATACTATACATGTGAATCATCCTAAAGGCATACCTTACTCGATGACATTATAACACACAAACGCTCAGTCATTACCCTACCTGGCCTTGACCGAGGGGCCCAATCCCATAACACTAAACCCGTGTATCGACCTGTTATGATCCACTAGCTAGTGCGTAATCTAAACTAGTGCAACAATTGTTCTTAGTATACCTCTTTATTATGCTAGGTTCCCATGTATAGTTCTCAAGGGGGTGTGCCGCACAAATTGAACAACAAGCCTCGTATATATATAACCAAACACATCACACAAACCGGAACCACCTCGGCCGCCTCAGGGTTAGCCCGAACCTTAAATATTAATTACTCAAAGGAGGTCCCATACTAAGGACCCTCCCATCTCATGATCAATTCACATGGAAAGAGATCTATTCCAAGAGGGATTTTCCAAACAACCCTTTCAAAGATGCCAATTGGGCCTTTAACATTACAATTTTCCATCATTTACCAAAAACACCTTGAAAAAATTTCCAAAACTACAAAAAACACTACTTTTTATGTAAACATGGCCAAATGGGCCTTACACCAATGATTTACCAAAAAATCCCAAATGATTTTTTAAGACAAGTTAAATACACAAAGCATATGAAAGTGCCAAATGACCTTAACTTCCAATCACACACCCAAGTACGTTTCAAGGCCAATTGGGACAAACCAAGAGAAACATCATTTTAACCACGTTTTAAAAACACATGAAATAAACATTACCCTATTTTAGAAAACAAGTAACCATTTAAAAGGGGAAAGTAGGATGGGAAAATGAGGTTCCCTTAACGAAAATTTGTTCCTAGTGTTCAATCTTAATTTGGTTGCACGTCCATGTGTGCATCTAGTGCACTCATGGATGTGCCAACATATAATGGCGCATAGTAAAGCTGAGGAGAAGTTCCAAATCCATTTTCATAAAGTCACCATTTTCATTCAAACAAAAATCCATCCATTTCAACCATCTACAAAATACAAAAAGAGTTCATCAACCAAGAAGTCCCTTTTTTTCAAAATGAATTTCAACCCATTCCAAAAAGTAATCACCAAACTTCACATTTAAAACCCAAAACATACTTCACATCAATTTACAAAACATTTCAAATGGGGGAAACCTCACTAAACGATCCAAATTTCACAGGACACCTGAGAACAAGTTTAATAGCTTTAATAAAAATCCTCTAAAGGTAAACCCCACCCAAAACACCTAACAAAACCATTTCCAAAACAACACCACTTATCAAAATTCAATTTCATAGAAAAAACACGTTCATTAATGGAAGGACATGTCCAAACCTATTTTTAGCAAGTTAAACCAATGATAAATCATTATCATAAACCAACTATATTTTTAATAAAAGTGTGAATCAAGGTTTTAGAATTAAATAATAACACAAAATAATCATATGGAATGAAAATTAGAATAAATGGCATGGAAGCACCTACCTCGACACATGCGAATACGACAGAACCTCAACGGTGGGAAGAACATCACTCCACGGACCAAACACATACCCTAAACACTGAAAAAAACACACCAACACAACCTGAAGCATTAGAGTTCAGTTAACTTGAAGAAAAACACCCAAAAGGGTCTAAATATGATTATACCAAAAGATATGAGGGATGCTTGTGAGAGGAACCACCGCCATGCCGGAGCAGGGCGGAGGCACTATGCAAGAGGGTTTAGGCCACGTCGAAATAGGGTATGGGCTGGGGGTCGGTTTGGACGGTCACGTGCATATTAGGGTGGAGAAAAGGAAGAGGGTAGTTTCACTTCTCCATAAGAGGGCTGACTATCCAGAGGAGTGGTCGGACGTGAGGTTCCGGTGTGGAGGGCGGCCTGAAAATGGGGTCGTCGCTACTAGAAGGTGGCAAGGGGAGAAGGTTGTTGCGCGAGGTTGTCGTACTGGAGAAAGGGAGAGGGAGGGTGGCTGGTCTCCATGAGTATAGGGAGGAGAGGGGGAGTAGATCCATTGTATGGGATAAGGGAGTGGCGTAGGGTCCAGTGCATAGGGAGCTGTGGGGGAGAGGGGGTGCGCCTGCTGCACCGTGGAAACCAGGGGAAGGGGGGGTTCGGCACCTCCTAGGGTTCCTCCCTTAAAAAATAAAATAAAAATAAAATAAAAACAAAAAAAATAAAAGTTATAAATATTATAATAATAATAATAGTGATAATAATAATATTATTATTATTATTATTTTTAAAAATCATAATAATATTATTATTATGATTAAAATTTTTTCCCTAAAATTATAATTTATTTAATTTTATCTTACTTTATTTTATTTCACTTACCCTTTAATTAATCAATTTATTATTTCAGATGTTGGGAAACCACACGGCTCATGTGCCATCAAGAACACATTTGAGCGATATGTGATCGAATCATTCCAATCGGTACTGACCACTTACAGGGTTGAGTTGCATGCTTTCCACACAGTTTCATAACTCGCGTGTAAGTCACATGTCAATCATGTCAGGGAGTGACAATTCTCCCTACCACAGAAACGTTTTTTCCCCAGAAAGTCACTGCCAAAAGTTATCATAACTTGATTCCATTCCCAGACAAAACAAGAAGAAAATGAGAGCCTCGGGGTGACCATTTCCTTCACACATCACACCCGACAAATTCAAGAAAAACCACTACTTGATATTGAGGGGAGAACACAGAAGGGTTCCCTCCACCACAAGAATTTACTAACATGGGAATCTTGAAACCCAAACACACCACAATAATGGAAAAACTTCTAAGGGATGTGACAAAGCATCTTGGAATGCCTAAACCGGACACACTGGCGGCACGTAAGAGAATGGTCTGACAAACTGGAAGTCAGAACTCATGAATGAGATTTCTTCAGGAATAGGTTCCTCTGGCACACCCCACTCAACAGATGGGGAACCTTCACAAAAGCTGACCACCACCAGCTACACCACAAATCCTAATGAAAAATAGTCAACCAACCTCTACTGATCCAAAACCGGACCCGCCATTAAAATCAAATGGCACTACTTTAACAAACTCACAAGTTCCCAACAACCCAAAGAAACACGCTACTTACACAACCACACAACTTCCTCTCCTGGACATCGATTACTTCGATGAAAAATCAACACACAAAAGTACTAGAAACTAGGAATGACTCATTAGAAACCTTGAAAACACTTTTTGGATGGCACATCCTAAACAACATGAGGAACACAGACTAAAAATGGCATCAATACCAAAACACAATCAAAATAAAACACCTGGAGATCAAAATAACCATATCTAAATCCAAACAAACTCAAGCACAACCAAAAACACCCTTTTCCAGAATACCATTTCATATTAATTTTAAAAATCACTACATTTCCAAGTAACATTCAAATTTCCAAAAATCGTCTTTATAAATAAAACCAAATTTCCAAAAATCCATTTCCCTTTTTCAAAACCATCATTTCATTTTATGTTCTAAAACTCTCCTATGTCACCTTATAAACCCTCACATGCGCATTCATCCAATTCCACTTATATCCTCCACAGAAAAGTCCCCCCCCCCCCACACTCTTCATATGTACCCATGTACATGTGACCCTCTATACAGATTTCCAAGGTTCAAACACTTATTTTCCTTATCAAATCCAAAAATAGACCAAAATTTTTACAAATCAGAACACTTCCCCTTTAAAACCTCACTTTACCAACTTTCAAACAATTTAAAAGAAACCCATTTTAATTTCAAAACCACTTCCATTTTTAACACACACCCGCAAAAATCAAGATAAAAAAAGGAAACAAAACCAACAATAAACCACTGGAATGAGGAACTAGTTCCAATTCCTAACTCGACGACATGGTGGTGACCCATTCCCCAATAAATCCACAACACTAGTAGGACCTTGAACCATGAACTTGGCCACCACATGGTTCAACACCCCATGTTAGGTCACAACATAACCTAATTCACCTCCATTTTCACCCCTCAATTCAAAACAACCTAAGACAAAAGTCTCAAATCCCAAACTACCCCTGGTAACTTGAGGATCAATGCGAGAAAGAGTTTAAGACGCTCTTCCCACACCTACCTCCTGAGTTGTCATAGTCATAATATCCTTCTACTGGACACCCAAAATAGAAAGAACCTCCATCTGATACCATTTTGTCCTGAACCATCCCAATTCAACCCTAAAACGATCACCTGAGCCAGTCCACAACAAGTCTCGAGGAGCATTCTTGATCCCCTAGGGATGGAAACTAATGTTGGGAATCAAAACAAAACAATAGGAAATGATTTAGCCCAAAAATCAGGATCAAATGAATAAAAAAACTAAACACATAGATGTCCAACAACTGAATATAAATAAAATAAACAAAACCAGCTACAAAATAAAACTCAACAAGATGAAAAATAAAATAAAAAACTAAAAATAAACACAAAACTGAACCACTACCATGAAATCTCCATGTGACCTCTTGGTCACCCCCAACCACAAGACCAGGACTACTTCAAGAATGAGAACCCACCAGGAACCTGAAAAAAAGTTCAACCTGTAAAATAGCTTGGGTCTACCGACACCGAGTGGTATAAGTAGGGTGTGAGGTTGATAGCTCAGTAGGTAAACACCACATAATCCATGTCATTTATTCCCAAAAAACGTTCCATTAATACTAGTTTGAAAAACATTTATAAAATTAGGTTTTCATATATACTTTACCTTTTCAAAACAAATAGCATACACCATTTCCATCAAAATTTTAAATAAGGAATTATAAGGAAAGAAATAGAGTTCTTTCTTTTAAAAAAATAAACTTGGAAATACCTTTTTAAAACCTATCAAAAATTCACAGTTTTCCAAATAACCCAAACTAGGAAAAAAGGATATGTTCCACACTATGAGTAAAATGGCTCTAGAAGTAATCATTATGGGGAAACACAACAAATCCTAGGAACTCAGTGGAAGACCAGAATATACTATACATGTGACTCATTTTGAAGGCATCCCTACCAGATGACATCATAATTCCCAAACTCCCAGTCATTACCCAACTTGGTTTTGATCGAGGGGCCCAATCTCATAGCACTAAACCCATATAACGACCTATTATGGGCTACTATCCAGTGCGTGATCTAAACTAGTAAAACAATCATTCTTAGTAAACCTCTTTGTTATGTTAGGTCCCCATGTATAGTTGTAACGACCCGAAATTTTTAATAATATTTGTTTCCTAATTTTTTGTGTTATTTTATACTCAACAAAACTATATCATTTAATTAATGAAGTGATTATAATTAAATGAGACCGTTGGATTTTGACTATTATATGATTGTTGTTCAATATGATTTTTGGAAACTAAACTCTTAAAATTACAATTATTCTTTATAAATTCAAATGATCTTGGTTAATTAATACAAAAAGAAGAGTCGATGGCATCATCCAATAGAATCAGGCCATATAAAGCCCATCTTTCGGAGCTTGGGAAGGAGGTATCATCACTGAGCTTTACTTTGGACCAAGCCCAAGTCGAACTTAACCATGTGAAGCTTGAACATAATCGCCTAAGGGAGAAGTTCGAGCTGATATAAATCACCACTCGGGCAATGTTGTCTGAGCCACCCCAAGATTCAATCACCATAGCACAACTTACACTAAGGTCCTACGCAAGTGTTATAAGGGGCTATGTAACGAATCCTTACTTACTTTCTATAATCCTTTTGTATAAATAAATTATTTACTTCTTATTATGGTAAAGTTTGTGAATTTTAAATGTCCGGATAAATATAAGATGAATTTATAGAAAAAATTCCTTATTATTGATGAATTTTGGAAAAAGGGGGTATTTTAAAATATTTTTTGTATTATTTAAATAATTAATAATATGAATTGATTTTCAAAAAATGGTCTTCTATAGTTGTGTTCAATAAGAAATTTAGAGTCTAATAAGATCAACTTAACTTTTAGTGAATATTAAAGTATGAATAGTAACATTACTGTATGAATAGTAAAGAATAGTAATTAATAGTAAATCGACCAAAAAAATAGAAACTTCACCCATGAATGTATAAATAAATTTTAGACATCTTAAAAGTGAAAGAAACGATAATAGTATAATTTTTGGTATTTTTGTATGACATAGATATTATATTTACAATTTTATAATTAATTTAATAATTTAAAATGGAAATTTATTTTCATAAAATTTAATCATATATTGTTACTTTATTGTATTATGATTATACGATAATTTTATGAGACCTTGATTACTTTCTTAAGGTGTTACAAAATGAGTTATAGTTTTAAAGTTGTATTTTTGGAATAAATAATGATTTTATTTAAAAAATAAATTAAAAATATTTAGAAAATTATTTCATAAAATTGAGTTCATTTTTGAATTCAGAGCATTGATATTAGTTTAGAGTGAATTTTTGGGATTTTTCTGAAATAGTTGATTTTTTTTGTGAATAGTAAAAATACATTTTTTGAGTTTCAGCTGTTTAATGACATCATTGATGATGTAATCATGATGTAATAAATATGGTAGACTTATGAATACTAATATATATTATGAGGTGTCCCAAGTGGCCAATATCATGTTAAAATACCATGGGAAAACCCGTGGTTTTGTAAATACCACCGACGAGATGTCCCTTGGAAATTAATTAAATATTCCCTCTTTTGCTATAAATACCAATCCATTCTCTCATTAATTTCATTCCAAAATTCTCCTCAACTAATTTATAATATTTTCACCTCACAAGGAATCTTTCCAAGGTTCCCTCAAGCCTCCCAAGGACCCGACCTTCAAGCTTTTGAAGTTACTCTTCAAGGTAAGGGAACCTTTCACCCTCCTCTTTTAAGTCGTGACTTCCTTTGTGTTATGTCTTATAATTCTATTTTATTATGTGGGGACTTGTTATTATATATCTCTATTACTATCCATTTTATGTCCTAATAATGAGGGACCATTTCTTCCCTCATCAATTGATTTTCTGAATTTTTAAGTGACGTTGTTAGGCTGCTGAATTTTTTTGTAAAAGAAATTGCATCTTCTCTTTGCTTTCAAGTTTCCTTTTCATGTTGTATGACATTAAAATATCCATACCATGTCCTTATATCCATGTTATTATGAATTTATACTGTATTATTATTTATTTATGAGTGTTTTACCCTTGTACCCTCTCTTTTCAATGTTTTCTAAAACCATGTTATATAGTCGTTATGCTACAGAAATGTCGTCTCAAAATTTCTCTCTCTTTCTCTCAATAAATTCTCTTATCTTATTTATGTGAATAAAAAAACCTATTTAATCTCTATGGGTGTTCATAAATACATAAAAATTATATTATTGATTCTGTAATTGACATACATATAACCATCACTCCCTTTCCATGGGTTATAAATGACATAATGGTCTTATTTTTAAGCACTTTTAAAACGTCACGATTTTGAAGTGAAACCCATTTCTTTTACTCTCTTTGGGTTATTTGTGAAATGTATGATTATTATCTATGTGGATCACATGAAAATAAATACATATTCATCGTGATCCCTAATATCACTACAATGCATTCGGTAAACAATTTAATCTTTAGCACTACTAAAAATTAGGCCAATAGCGACCGCCATTGGCGGGGGGCTGTCCGGGGGTGGGGGTGTTGTCTGGGGTGGGTGGGGCTATCTGGGGGGGGTGTGGGTGGGCTGTACGGGGGTTCGGGGTGGGCTGTACAGGGGTGCGGGGGGGGGGGGGGGGGGCTTCCGGGGTGGGGGGCTGTCCGGGGGTGGGGGGTGCTGTCCGGGGTGGGTGGGGATGTCTGGGGGGGTTCGGGGGGGATGTATGGGGGTACGGGGGGGGCTGTCCAGGTTGGGGGTTCTATGAGGGTGGGGGGTACTGTCCGGGGTGGGTGGGACTGTCCGGGGTGTGCAGGGGGGCTGTACGGGGGTGCGGGGGGGTCGTTCGGGGTGGGGGGCAGTACGGGGGTGGGGTGCTGTTCGGGGTGGGGGGGTTGTCTGGGTGGGTGCGGGGTTGGGGGGGCTGTTTGGGGTGGGGGGCTGTCCGGGGGTGGGGGTGTTGTCCGAGGTGGGTGGGGATGTCCGGGGTGTGCGGGTGGGCTGTACGGGGGTGCGGGGTGGGCTGTACGGGGGTGCGGGAGGGCTGTCCGGGGAGGGTTGTCCAGGGGTGGGGGGGCTGTCTGGGGTGGGGGTGTAGGGTATGATCTAAATAGGATCAATCGTATTCCACCCTAGTTTTCGATAATAATACTTGTTAAATAGTCCCAGTATACTCAATTTAAAATAAAACATAGAAGGATATATCATTTTAAAGGACAAGGCCCAATACTAAACCCTACACTTTGGAAACAAAGGCTCCAATGTACTTCATTTATAAAATAATTTCAAAGGTATTATCAAATTTCATAACACAAACATTGCATCGTACCAACATGATACCCCCAAATTACAAAAAATCTCACTAGAAACCCAATTTATACATCAATAACAACCCCACCAGTAAAAACAAAAACACACCTCGTGAATATGATGCGTCATGCGTGGTCATCACTACTACCTCCATCCGGTGGGCCAGGGGCCTACAAAAAATAAACATTATGAATATTTTCATAACAAAAATAATTTAAATTAAATAAATAAATACTATATAAACCTGCGCTGTATGATCCCCTTGCACCATCACCTGGACGCACATATTCCCGCAGTGCTCTAACCTCAGCGGCCAATTGCGCATTTTCCTCCTCGGAAGTGCACAGTCATGCCTCGAAATATGACAACTACTGTGTCATCTGAGAAATAGCAGGACCGACAACCGCAGCGCGTGACACTACAAAACGAGGAATCCCTGTTCCATAGGTCAAACTATATCCATTCTCGTCCCGACCAATAATGCGATGAAAAATCTCTTCCCTTCACATGGGAAGCTGTCGCTGGTCCTCTGGCAGATGTTCTAACTCAGCTTCAAATTGATCCTGTGAAATATTTAAATATATATACATATATATGTTAATATATAGATTTATGTAATTATTGGTAAGTACAAGAACTTACTATCAATGTTGCATCCTCTGGATCATTGCGATCACGAGTCCTCATCCACACCGACATTTTATCAGTCGCTGCACCTTGCTCCTTCAACTGTATATGAATATAATATAAACAAAAAACCATATTAATTAATAAATTAAAAAATTAATAATAAATACCTCATGTCGGATCTGAGACATGTGACGAGTCCTGAGCCTGTGAGGTGGTCCCTGCAACGCTCGATTCTCAGAATGGTGTGCTAACACCTCCTACATTCCATTCATTCAATTTTCAAACATATCACACATTCTTGAAAATATATATACACCAAAATAAATATACAAACCGAAACACCCTTAGTAGACCAATATGCAACCAAGTCACTCCACTGAGCCGGGAGGAAACCTCTCGGGACTTTTTCCAGAATGTCTAGGGAACCCACATTTGGTACCAAGTGGTCCCTCTTCACTTTGACTTTATAGTATTTCCACATCTTACGGAATTTTCTCATCCACACGGGCCAAAACTCTTCGGGTCATACTTTTAAATTTTTCTATAAAGAAAAAAAATCACACATATTAGTATTTTTATACATAGAGAATAAAGTAAAATGGTCTTCTTACCTAAACCTCCCTCCAAAGATGATCTAATGTGTCCTGAGGGATAGAAGCCCAGTCACGCATGGTCAATGGAAATCGATGTGGGTCACATATGATATAACCCATCTGATGAATAAATGCAGGGGAATTCGGTCCCACGGGATGAAATACCTCATCAAATGAAACATCAATCATCATGTCTGAATTCCATGATAAAATGTCATGACGGGGGCCTCTCTTGAGAGAGGAAGAAGCAATCGAGTCTGATCCTATTGAAATTTTATATATAATTTGATATATGTTATAAATATATATATATATATATGTTTATCAATTACATAAAAAATAGAGACAATGAAATTCAAATATACCTTGACCCTGAGTCATAGATGCCTCGGATTGATGATGTGGATCTGCTGCCTCTTCCCCTGACATGCCTACAGTTATAGAAAACATTAGTAAGGGGACTATCCAAAGTTTCTAAAAGATAAATTGTATTGTTCTTAAAAAAATAAAACTTGTACAATTGTTAATCAAACAAAAAATGGATTGAATAATTAGTTTTGAATGAATTTTAAAAAATCAAGAAGTTAACAAAACAGATATACAAATTATGTACAAAACCAGTCAATGCATAGCCAAATTTCAGATAGAATTAATAAAAATTCAAGCAGCAGATGAACCAGATGAAGAATACCTCAAAGGGAAGATACACCGACAATAACATCAATAAACCAAGAGTAAAATCACCCTAAATATTTATAACTGAATAAACTTCAAAAAGTGAGGATTAAAACTTACAAGGATTTATAAAATGGTTAGATAATTTATGATATCCTAGGACATTAAATACTGAATAGAAGGAAAACAATTATACCTTTCATTAAGCATGAAAATCGACCGTTTCTCCTTCAACAGCCACTCTTACCCAATAAATATCTTCTTCACGTTGAACTACGGTATGTTGATAAAGTTTTTGGTAAATAAATGGAATAGTCTCGGGTTCATCTTCTTAAAATAAAAACACTCCCCGCTGAGACATTTTGACAACAACTTGCCAACTTGGATCCGAAGGCAAAGTAACGATGAATACTTGTTCTGCTTGTGATGTCAAAATGAAAGGTTCATTCTCAACTCATTCATTATTTATTTATAACATATAATAAAAATTCACCAATGAAAACTGATATTGATCGACTTTATATCCACGCACTGGATCAACCCAATTACACTTTAACAATATGTACTTCAAACCGTGTGTGTATACAACTTCAATGATGTCTATCAATTGACCATAGTAATAACCAGAATCGACAAATGGACAACTGATGCCACTGTTTTGTGTTGCTCGTTTGTCTTCAACATCTTTAATGCGAAATTGAAAACCATTAACATCAATATATTTATAACGAAGAGCCATTATAGATGGACCCTCAGCCAGTTGGATAAATACTTCAGTTAGCATGGGGTCCCCTAACTCCCTCAGCTTACGAACCTACATAATTTATAAAATTCAATATTGATATATGTAGAAATAAATTAGTATAATACTTCACTCATAATGAAAATAAATTTATACATACATAATCCTTGAACCAATCATGAAATGACGCATAATGAGATTGTTGAATTTGCAACTCAGTCGCACGATAAATCTCTTCTTTTATCTCATTAATTTGTTTCCTGAAAATGATAATGCGATGTTTAAATGATCAACTTATGCAAACAAAACATGTAAAAGTTATACAATCACATTGATAATATACTTACTGCATTAATGGTACAACTGATGGAGTATTGAACAAGATATATCGATGTGCTTGTATCCACTCGATGTTGTCCATATCAAATGTGGTTACTTCTCCAACTGGACCATCATGAATCCGAGAGGGCTTATCTAATTTTGTTTCAACATCCATAAGATATTATGCACAAAAATTAGTACACTCATCCATCAAATAACCATTGGCTATTGATGCCTTCGTACGAGCTCTGTTGCGTACAAATATTTTCAATGTACTCAAATATCGTTCAATAGGATACATCCACCTGAATTGCACTGGACCAGTATCTATTACCTCATCAATTAGGTGCACTGTCAAGTGGACCATAACATCTAAAAATGAGGGGGGGGGGGGATGTTTCTCAAAGTGACAAAGAGTAAGTACAATTCGGTCCTGCAAACTTTTTAAATCACTCATTCATTGATTTCTTAAACAAAGATGTCTAAAAAAATTACTCATCTCAATCAATGGCTGAACAAAATTGGGGGATAAACAATCACAAATTGCGATTGGAATCAACTGTTGAAGTAGTATGTGATTGTCATGAATTTTCAACCCTTGCAATGTCTTGCTCGTTAGATTCACACACTTTGAAATATTAGAAGAGTAACCATCAGGCACCTTGACCATCTTCAAAATGGAAATAAATGTCTCTTTATCCTTTGTAGTCATCGTATACTATGCAGCAGGCATATATGCCTTGTTTCCCTCAAATAACTGTAAATGAAACTATTTCCTTAAACCCATTTCTTCCAAATCACGACATGCATTAACATGGTCCTTTGATTTTCTACTGACACCTAAAATGGTCCACAATATGTTATCACAAACATTTTTTTCAATGTGCATGACATCCAAATTATGCCTCAGCATGTTAGTTTTCCAATACAGAAGACTATAAAAAATACTTTTCTTTTTCCAATTGTGACTGTGCTACCTACCCGCAGCACGAATATTACGTACTGGACGAGCCACCAAATCCTAAATTTCATATACTGTGCGGATGTTTTCTTCCTCAATCTGCGATAATATTTCGACTCCTGTCATGATCTTTGGTGTTGGGTTGAACTCTCTAGAACCATCAAATGCCACTCTGTCCTTTCTGAACTTGTGCTGAGGGGGTAGAAAACGCCTGTGACCCATGTATGCCCATTTTTTGGAATGTTTAAGCCATACAGATTTTTTACTTTTATTGCAACAAGGGAAAGCAAATTCCCCTTTCGTACTCAAACCTGATAAATTTGCATAAGCTAGAAATTCATTGATTGCCTACAATAAAGCATCATGCAGTTTGAACATTTCATTCATTTCGCAGTCATAAGTCTTCACACCATCGCCCCAAAATTCATTCAACTCATCAATCAATGGCTGAAGGTAAACATCAATCTTGTCCCCCAAAATTTTAGGTTCATCAATAAGAGTGGAAAGTAATATAAATTGTTGCTTCATACAAAGCCACGAAGGAAGATTATATAGAACCAACACCACGGGCCATGTGCTATGAGTTGCACCAACCATAGACTTGAATGGATTGAAACCATCTGCTGCCAATCCCAATCGGACATTACGAACATCTTTAGCAAAGTTGGGATGTCTCTTATCAAAATCCTTCCATGCATGAGAGTCTGTCGGGTGGGTTAAGATATCACTTTCATGAACTCTTTCTACATGCCATCTTATTAAATTAGAAACTTTAGATGACATAAAAAATCTTTTTAACTTCGGTTTAAGGGGAAAGTAATGCATTTGATTTATGGAAATCGGTTTCCCCTGTATCGCAATCTGACTTTGATGAGTCTTATTTCCCCTATTCTCTTTCCACCTGGAAGCACCACAAACTGTACAAATATCCAAATGGGCAGTTTCCTTTCTAAACAACATATAGTTGTTTGCACATGAATCTATGGTCTCATATGTAAAACCTAAGTTCTCTGTCAACTTACGAGCATATTAATACGACTCGGGAATCTTAGCGTCGACAGGAAGAACTTTTTTCAATAACACCAAAAGCATGTCGAATGATGTGTCTGACCAATTATTCAAAGTCTTCAAATGCAACAACTCCACGATAAACGACATTTTATTGTAAGAATTGCATCCAGGATATAATTTTGTTTTCGCATCATCAAGTGCTTCATAAAACCTCCTCAAATCACGATCTGCACCAGAGTGAAGATTTATCTGACCGGTCTCAAGATTCTAGATGTCAATGCCTTCAGGATCAAACTCACGTACCATTTCAGTAAGCATTTCATGCATTGGATCATTCATCCTTGCATCAACATCCATCTGAGCTACATCCGTATTTTGACAACAAACATATTCTTCTCCATGAAGAGTCCAAATATTATAATTTTTCATAAATCCATTAAAGAATAGGTGCTCCCTCACAGTATCTGGTGTGAATTGATATCTGTTAGCACATTTTCTACATGGAAAACTAATATATTCACTTTCAAATCCTCTGGTGAAGTCAATAAACTACATAATTCCATTGAAATATTATCTAGACATTCGATTTGGAAGATCAATCCAACTCTTATCCATAATAATATCTGTATAACAAACATTTACACAATACTTATTACATTTTAATTTTTCAAATCAACTATATTTAAAATAAATACTAATCATTTGTTTATGAACCATTGATAAAATAATAATGTAACTGAAATCCCATGTCATAATTGATTACGCTACAAACCTGGAAGGGAGGGGAGCTGAAGGCGGTGCTGCGAGGGAGAGGAGAGGCAGTGAAGAGGAGCCGAAGCCAAAGGCAGTGCGGCGAGGGAGGGGATGGGCGGTGGTAGCGGCGAGGAGCCGGAGGAGAGGAGGCGATGAGGGGACGGGGGATAGGCAGCGAGGGGGGGGGGGCTGTCCGGGGTGTGGGGGGTTGTCCGGGGTGTGGGGAGGGGTATTAGGGGTGCAGGGGGGGCTGTCCGGTGGGGTGTCTGGGGTGCGGGGGGGTTTTCCGGGGTGCGGGGGGATGTCCGGGGTGCGGGGAGGGGTGTCCGGGGTGTGGGGGGGGCTTTTCGGGGTGCGGGGGGCGTCCGGGGTGCGGGGGGGCCTGTCCGGGGTGCGGGATCCCTGTTCGGGGTGCAGGGGGGGTCCGAGGTGCGAGGGGGGGGGGGTTCCGAGGTGCTGGGGCTGTCCGGGGTGGGGGGGAGGGCCGAGGGGGTGGAGGGCCGAGGGCGGAGGCCGAAGGGCCGAGGGCGGAGGCCGGATGCCAATGGCCGGATGTCGGAGGTCAAAGGGGTAGGAGACGGAGGGGGCGGAGGCTAGAGGCCGGAAGGCGGAGGCCAGAGGGCGTAGGGATGCCGGAGGGGAGTAGAGGATGGATGGAGGGCGGAGGGTGGCTGGAGCGGGAGGGCACATGGATGGAGGAGGCCGACGAGGGAGGCGACGAGGGCGAGCGGTGGAGGGCGGCAGGGCGCGCGACGAGGCAGGGCGGCAGGGGAGGGCGCGCTGGGAGGGCGGTGACGGGGGGCGCGTGCTCGAGGGTGACGGTGGGGGGGGGGCGTCGAAGCCCTAATCTTTTTTTTAAAAGGGAAGTGACCACCATTGGCGGTCGCTATTGGGTACCTACAGCGATCGCCAGAGGTGGTCTCCCGTGTCAGGGGGCTTCAATACCCAATATTCTAGTAGTGTAGAGATGACAAGTTTCACGATATCTTGGTGAATAACCTTGGTAATTTTTTTATGACACCTTGGGATAAATCTTGGTGATATGTTCATGAATGTCTAAATGAAATGTTTTAGCCACATATTCAAGTTTTTATTCATGTTATTTTTATGATTATATTCTTCCTTTTCATTCCTCATATCTTATGGTTTCCATCAAGTTCTTATTTATATCACAAGTAAACTTATTCCCTTTCTTTCCTTAATGGACCTTCAGCTCACCCTTTCCTTTGATGTATGTCTCTAGGTTATGAGATGTAGTAATTTTACATAGGATGAACTTGTCAAGAAACTTTTAAAGGGGATTTAAAATAGTGTTTTAAGTTTTCATGTTTTATTGTTTTTGATTTCCAAGACACTAGACTTTAAAAATCCTATGTTTGTAAAATGTAATGAAAAGTTATGTAATAAAAAGTAGGGATTCCATAGTTGGTATCAAATAATAGTTTAGTTATTTATTGAAATTAGGCTATGAAAACTTTAGGAATAACCCTATACAAATGTTAAAATATAGGGAAAATTCCTGGTATTTTGGTGAGGGTTGAGTAAGTGGTTTATCAAGAAAATACATCCCTATCTGAATACAAGCAGGTAGAGGAGGCTCTGGCATAGATGTACCTAGGAGTGAAAACTCTGACAAGGAGTTTCGAGCTTGACCTGGGGTATCCTGGTACATTACAACGGGTTTTGCTTCACTCTTGGTTATGACACTCTCGGGGGATATGTTTGGTTAATCATAATATTTTTATGAATCATTATGAAGGATTTATAGAGAAATGTAATTGTTTAAAGCATGAAGTTTTAAGACATAAAATCATTTATAGTTAAAAGATTCATAAATTAAATAATCTTCTCACTAAGGTTTTATTCTTTAAAAAATGGTGGGAAATAGGAGGAACCGTGAAAATGGTGATCGCAATGGACCATGCACTGATGGCCCTCCGATGGAAGTCGGAATGAAAACTTACATGAGAATGATGAACCAACTGACTCAAGTTATGGGAAAAACCTGAATCAAGCTGAGAGACCAATCTCACCGCAAAGGGAACAAAATTTTTTTGATTCCTTTATGCATCAATGACCACCAACCTTCAGTGGATCAACTAACCCACTGATTTTTGAGCAGTGGATCAGCTCTATCGAGAATATATTTTCTGTGCTCCGCTGTTCAGAGTAAGAGAATGTCACTCTGGCTGTCTATCGCTTAGAAGGAGAAGTTAATCAGTGGTGGGAACTGATTAAAAACACTAGGCAAAGAGTGGAGGTTGAATCTATGGAGTGGTAAGAGTTTAGAGGGATCTTCTTCAGTAATTATTTCCCTCGTTCCATGAGAACAAGAATAAAGAAGGAGTTTCTTGAGCTAAAGTAGAAGGAGAATGAATCTTGAGAAATTACAAGATGAACTTCACAAGGCTTTCACGTTACAGCTCTATATTTGTCATGGATCCAAATGGTAAGGTTGATAGATTCTTCTTTGGACTGAGACCTCATTTGTGGAAGAATCTAGCTGACCGAGACTATGATAGCTATGAGTAGATCATGCAGAGTGTGATGAAAGTCGATCTGGAGATTGGTGAGATGCAGTAGTCACATAAATCTAATGACAAGAAGAGATCAATGGATCCCAGCTTAGGGAGGACCTTTGATCAAAGAAGAGGAGGCAAACAAGTTCAATGTCCCATGTGTAATAAATGTGGGAAGAATCATTCAAGGAACTGCCTTCTCGGGAGCGGGAAATGATACAAGTGTGGAAGAGATGGCCATATTGATAAGAATTATTGTAGTGAGGTGAAACCTCAAATTCCAAACACTAACGGCAAGGGAAGATGGAGAAGGCCCTACTTGATGTCTAGTGATTTAAGTGTGGAAAACATTGGTACTTTACCAATCACTTTCCAAATCTGAGGGCAGTAGAGGGGAACCACCATCAGCCTCAGCAAAGGATAAGGGAGCAAGGTCATGATTTTTCTATCACGACAACTGAATTTGAAGCTACAAATGATGCGGTGGTAGGTACTCATGTTGTTCTCTCAAAGCTAGAAAGTACTTTGTTTGATTCTGGTTCTACACATTCCTTTATTTCCTCCAAGTTTGCAAATAATTTATAATCAACCCCCGATTTTCTAAAGGTAGAGTTTTCAGTCAAGACTCCTAGTGGGATTATCCAAGCATCACCAGTGTTTAGAAACTCTAGTATTTACTTTAGTGAGCATAATATTATCACAAATCTATTAGTCATTCCCCTACTGGAATTTGACATTATACTAGGGATGGATTGGCTCTCAAAGTATAATGCTAAGATCAAATTCAGAATCAAGGAAATCTCAGTATTATTGAATGGAAAACCTACAGTTATCTTCCAAATAGAGATATCTCAACCTGATATTTGTCTAGAAGAACCTCTTATATCCTTATTTATGGAGTTAATTAGTGAAAAAGAATAAGTAAATGAGAGTTTGAGGATATAAAATGTCCCCATCATCCAGGAATATTTTGACATATTTCCTGAAGAGTTTCCTGGACCTCCCCCATTGAACTCGTACCTAGATCTCTTCCTATATCAAATACCATGTACAATATGAAAAATGTGTATCTAGAGGAATTAAAGAAACAACTCCAAGGTCTTTTTGAGAAGGGGTTTGTTCGACCGAGTGTATCTCCTTAGGGAACACATGTTCTCTTTGTGAAGAAGAAGGATAGATCAATGCAGCTATTCATTGGTTATAGAGAACGGAATGGGATCATAGTAAAGAACAAATACCCTATTCTAAGAATTGATGACTTATTTGACCAACTTCATGGGGCTCAATTCTTCTCTAAAATTGATCTTCGTTTTGGTTATCATCTACTGAGGGTTAATAAAGATGATATTCCAAAAACTGTCTTCCGATAAAGATAAGGCATTATGAGTTTGTTGTTATTCCCTTCGGACTAACTAATGCACCTGCTATTTTTATGGATTTGATGAATATAGTCTTTAAGGACTACCTTGCTAACTTTGTGCTAGTTTTTATTGATGATATTCTCATATATTCCAAAAGTCATGAGGAGCATGGGGATCATCTAACGGTTATTTTTCAAACTCTATAGAAGGAGAGGATTTTTGGGAAGTTCAAAAAATGTGAATTATGGATAAAACAATTTTCTTTCTTAGGGCACATTGCTACCAATGAATGAATCATAGTTGACCCTACAAAGACAAAAGTTGTGGAGGAGTGGCCTCAGCCTACAATAATAACTGAGATTCGTAGTTTCCTTGGACTAACTGGATATTATAGGAGGTTTGTGAAAAACTTTTCATGACTTTCTAATCCATTAACCAAGTTAACTTGAAAAGGGGTAAAGTTCATCTGGACAAAGGTGTGTGAGGAAAGTTTTCAAGAGTGGAAGAAGAGATTGGTTACTGCACCCATGTTAACTCGTCCCTGAAGTGGAGAAGGATTCGTTATTTTTAGAGATGCATCTCTAAAAGGGATTAGGTGCGTCCTCATGCAAAATGAAAAAGTCATTACTTATGCATCTTGATAGTTGAAGACTCATGAGCAGAACTATCCTACGCATGATCTGGAGCGAGCTTCAGTTGTTTTTGCTATGAAGATATGAAGGCACTATCTTTATGGGGTGAAATGTGATATAAATATAGACCATCAAAGTTTGAAGTATATTTTCACACAAAAGGAATTGAACATGATACAAAGGAGATGGTTGGAACTTCTCATAGACTATGATTTTTCAATTCATTATCATCCCGGAAGAGAAAACAAATTCTCTAATGCATTAAGTAGGAAAGACCCAGTTGTTCTTTCCATGATGAGGATTCAATGAGATCCTTTGATGAATGACCTAGTAAAACTAGACATGGGAAATATAAGTAAAGGGAAATCATCAACCCTGAACCTAATAATTTCTAAACCATTATTACTAGAGAATATCAAGAAAACTCAAAAAGAAGATCCTTTGTTATAGAAGAAGTTTGAGACTGTGAAGGATGGGAAGTTTCCTGAGTTCAATATTGATCAACAAGGTGTACTGAAATTTCATACAAGACTGTGTGTTCCATCTATTCCGAAACTAAAGAAAGAGATGATGGATGAAACTCATAGATCTACTTTATCTATACATCTTAGAAGCACATAAATGTATAGGGACCTTCGTGATCATTATTTGTGGGATAATATGAAAAGGGAGATTGATGACTACACTTCAAGGTGCCTGGTATGTTATCAAGTGAAGGCAGAGTGAAAAATTCCTAAAGGGGTATTGCAACCACTACCCATAACAGCATGGAAGTGGGATAATATCACTATGAACTTCATCACTAGTATCTCAATAACTTCCAAAGGAAACAATGCAATATGGGTTATTGTGGACCGACTCACCAAGACTGCCCATTTTATCCCCATTTGGGAAGATTTATATCTCGGTCAACTTTCCAGGATTTACATGAAGGAAGTGGTAAGGCTGCATGGAGTTCCACTTTCTATCATATCTGATCGTGATCCAAGGTTCACATCAAAATTATGGAGAATTCTTCAACATGCTCCGAGCACTGAATTGAATTTCAGTATGACCTATCACCCCCAAACTAATGGAAAATCTAAATGGACTATTCAAACACTCAAGGACATGCTAAGAACATGCTCAATAGAATTTAAAGGTGGATGGGATTAACATCTCCCTTTATTTGAGTTCTCTTACAACAATAGCTTCTGTTCGATCATTCAAATGGCACACTATGAATATCTATATGGTAAGTGATGTATAAATCTTACTTTTTGGTATGAAGGTAGTGAGAGAAAGCTTCTTGGGCCTGATCCTTTTCAAGAGATGACAGAAAAGGTCCATGCCATCCAGCAACACATTAAAGCTACTCAAAGTTGAAAAAAGAGCTATACCGACAACCGTCAAAGGTACTTGGAGTTTGATGTTGGTGAAAAATTATTTCTTTGAATTTCACCTTGGAAGAGAGTCATGAGGTTTGGGAAGAAAGGGAAGCACAACCCTAGGTACATTGGCCCCTATGAAATCCTTGATCGCGTGGGTGCAGTGGCCTATCGGCTTGCACTTCCTCCAAATCTAGCACAAGTTCATGATGTCCTCCACATATCCCTCTTGAAGAAGTACATACCTGACCCATCACATATACTAAATCTAGATTTGGTACAACTGGAACATGACCTCTCTTATGAGGAGCAGCCGGTGGAGATCTTGGATCGTAGAGACAAGGTTCTACGCAACAAGACTACCCGCCTTGTTAAGGTGTTGTGGGGGAACCATAAATGTGAAGAGGCCACATGGGAACTAGAGGAGTCTATGAGACATAAGTACCGACACCTTTTCCCATCATAGGGTACGATATAAAATTTTGGGGACAAAATTTCTTAAGGGGGTAAGAATGTAACAAACCGAACTTTTTAATAATATTTATTTCCTAATTTTTTGTGTTATTTTATACTTAAAAAATCATATCCTTTAATTAATGAACTGGGTATAATTAAATGAGATTGTTGGGTTTTGACTGTTATATGATCATTGGTCAATATGATCATTGGAAAATAAACACTTAACATTTCAATTATTGTTTATAAATTCAAATGATCTTGGTTAATTAATACAAAAATAAGAGTTGATGGCATCATCCAGTAGACATGGGTCATATGAAGCCCATCTGTTGTAGCTTGGAAATGAGGTAGCATCACTGGGCTTTGCTCTGGACCAAGACCAAGCCGAACTTCAACATGTGAAGCTTGAACAGAATCACCTAAGGGAGAAGTTAAAGCTAATAAAAATCACCACTCAGGCAATATTGTCCAAGCCACCCCAAGATTCTATCACCATATCTCAACTTACACTTAGGTCCTATGCAGGTGCTATAAGGGTCTATGTAACGAAGCCTTATATACTTCTTATAATCCTTTTGTATAAATAAAATTTTTAGTTCTTATTATGGTAAAATTTATGAATTTTAAATGTCCTAATAAATATAGGATGAATTTATAGAAGTTTCATATTATTGATGAATTTTGGAAAAAAATGGTTATTTTAAAATATTTTTTGTATTCTTTAAATAATTAATAATGTGAATTGATTTTCAAAAAATGGTCTTCTACAGTTGTGTTTAGTAAGAAATTTATAGTCTAATAAGATAAAAATTATTTTTAGTGAATTGTAAAGTATGAATAGTAACATAAATGTATGAATAGTATTGAATAGTAATGAATAGTAAATCAACCAAAAAAATAGAAACTTCACCCATGAATGTATAAATACATTTTAGACATCTTAAAATTGAAAAAAATGATTATAGTATAAGTTTTGGTATTTTTGTATGACATAAATATTTTATTTACAATTTTATAATTAGTTTAATAATTTAAAATGGAAATTTATTTTCATAAAATGTAATCATATATTGTTACTTTATTGTCTTATGGTTATACGATAATTTTATGGGACCTTGATTACTTTATTAACGTGTTACAAAATGAGTTATAGTTTTGAAGTTGTATTTTTGGAATAAATAATGATTTTATTTAAAAATTTAATTAAAAATATTTGGAAAATAAAATAGAGTTCATTTTTGAATTTAGAGCATCGATATAAGGTTAGAGTGAATTTTTTGGATTTTTCTGAAACAATTGAATTTTCAGTGAATAGTAAAAATAAAGTTTTGAGTTTCGGGTGTTTAATGACATCATTGATGATGTAATCATGATATAATAAATATTGTATACTTGTGAATAGTAATATATTTTATGAGGTTTCCCAAGTTTCCAATACCATGGGAAAATACCATGGGAAATCCCATGGTTTTGCAAATACCACCGATGAGGTGTCCCTTGGGAATTAATTAAATATTCCCTCTTTTTTGCAATAAATACCAAGCCATTACCTCATTCATTTCATTAAAAATTCTCATCAACAAAGTTATAGTCTTTTTATCTCTCAATTATTCCTACCAAGGTGCCCTCAAGCTTCCAAAGGTCCTAACCTTTAATCTTTTGAAGTTGCTCTTCAAGGTAAGGGAACCTTTCATCCTCCTCTTTTAAGTCATGTTTTCCTTTATGTTATGTCTTATAGTTCCATTTTATTATTTGCTGGATTGTTATTATATATCTATACTACTTTACATTTTATGTACTAATTATGTGAGACCCTTTCCTCCCCCATCAATTGATTTTATGAATTTTTAAGTGACACCGTTAAAAGAAATCACAACTTCTCTTTCCTTTCAAGTTTCCTTTTCATGTGGTATGACAATCAAATATCCATACCATGTTATTATCTTTATGTCATTCTGCCTTTATACTATATTATGAGTTATTTATGAGTGTTTTACCCTTGTACCCTCTCTTTTTAATGTTTTCTAAAACTATGTTATATAGTCATTATGCTGTAGAAATTTCGTCTCAAAATTTCTCTCTTTCTCTCAATAAATTCTCTTATCTTATTTATGTAAATACCCAGACCTATTTCATCTATATGGGTGTTTATAAATACATAAAAATTATATTCTTGATTTTTTAATTAACAAATATATAACCCTCACTCCCTTTCCCTGGGTTATAAATGACACAATGGTCATATTTTTAAGCACTTTTAAAATGTTATGATTTTGAAGTGAAACCCATTTATTTTACTCTCTTTGGGTTATTTATAAAATTTATGATTATTATCTATGTGGATCACATTAAAATAAATACATATTAAGGGTTCTCCCTGATATCACTCCAATGCATTGGGTAAAGAATTTAATCTCTAGAGATGACAAGTTTTATGATACCTTGGTGAATAACCTTGGTAATTTTTTATGACACCTTAGGATGAACCTTGGTGATATTTTCATGAATGTATAAATGAAATGTTGTAGACACATATTCAAGTTGTGATTCATGTTATTTTTATTATGATACTCCTCTTTTTCCATTACTCATGTCTTATGGTTTCCATCAAGTTCTTATTGATATCACAAGTAAACGAATTCCCTTGCTTTCCTTACTGGGCCTTCAGCTCACCCTTTCCTTTGATGTATGTCTCTAGGTTATGAGATGTAGTAATTTTACATAGGATAAACATTTCAAGAATCTTTTAAAGGTGATTTAAAAGGGTGTATTAAGTTTTCAAGTTTTATTGTTCCTGATTTCCAAGACACTAGACTTTAAAGATCCTCTATTTGTAAAATGTAATTAAAAGTTATGTAATAAAAAGGTGAGATTCCATAATAGTTATCAAGGGGGTGTGCCAAAAAAATAAAACAACGAGCCTCATATATATATAACCAAACATATCACATAAACAGAAACCACCCCCGCCACATCAAGGTTAGTCCCCCACCATAAATAATAATTACTCCAAAGAGGTCCCAAATCGAGAACCCTCCCACCTCATTATCAATTCACGGTGTAAGAGATCTAGTCCAAGAGGGGTTTTTTAAATAACCCTTTCAAAGATGACAACCGGACCTTTACAATTTTCTATCATTTACCAAAAACACCAAGAAACCATTTCCAAAACTACAACAAACACCCCTTTTTTTAAACTTGGCCAAACGAGCCTTACACCTATGATTTACCAAAAAGTGCCCAAATACATTTTAAAGCCAAGTTAAATACACAAATCATATGAAATTTCCAAACTGCCTTATCTTCCAATCACACACCCAATTATGTTTCAAGGAAAATCGGGTAAAACCATATAGAACACCTTTTTAACCACATTTTAAAAACTCAAGAAACTGAATTTCCCCCATTTTAGAAAATATGTAACCATTTTAAATGGGTAAATGAGAAAGAGAAAGAGAGGTGCCCTTAAGGGAAACCAATTCTTAGTGTTCCATCTTCATTTGGTCGCATGTCCATGTGTGCATCTAATGCACTTATGGATGTGCCAACATCCAATGGAACATAGAAAAGATGAGAAGAACTTCGAAACCCATTTTCATAAAATCTCTATTTTTATTCAAACAAAAATCCATCCATTTCAACCATTTAAAAATAAAATAAGATTTCATAAACCAAGAAGTCCCCTTTTTTCAAAACGAATTTCAACCCACACCAAAAAGGAATCACTAAAATTCACATATAAAACCCAAGACATACTTCACATCAATTTACAAAACATTTCAAATGGGAAAAACCTCACTAAACCATCCAGATTTCACAATCCACCCAAGAAAAAGTTTAACAACTTTAATAAAAATAATCTAAATGTAAACCCCACCCAAAACACCAAAAAACCCATTTCCAAAACAACACCACTTATCAAAATTAAATTACATAGAAAAAATCACGTGCCTGAATGGAAGGACATGTCAAAACCTATTTTTATAAAGTTAAACCATTTCCAAATGGCATCGAAGCACCTACCTCAACATGTGTGAATGTGATGGAACCTCAACGGAGGGAAGAACATCACTTTGAGGACCAAACAGATACCCTAGACACTGAGAAAAACACACCCAACCCAACTCTAAACATTATAGTTTGGATAACATGAAGAAAAACTTCCAAAAGGGTAGAAATATGATTACATCGAAAGAGACGAGGGTTGTCGGTGGGAGGAACCAAAGCTGCGCAGGACTATGGCAGAGGCGTTGTGCAAGAGGGTTTGTGTCGGGCTGAAACAGGGTGCGGGCTGGGGTTCGGGTTGGACGGTCACACGCTGAGCAGGGTGAAGCAAATGAGGAGGGGAATTGTGCCATGCCGGAGAAGGGTAGCCGGCTAGAGGAGTGGCCAGACATGGGGTGCCAATGTAGAGGGAATCCAGAAAACATTGTCCCCACCACCGAAGGTGGAAAGGGGAGAAACCCGCCATGCAAGGCTACAAGTCAGGAGAAAGGGATAGGGAGGGTGGACGGTCTCCATGCGGACAGGGAGGACAGGGGGAGTAGGGCCGCCGGACAGGATAGGGGAGCGACAGAGGGTCTAACGTACATGGAGCTGTGAGGGAGAGTGGGGGGGTGTTACATTGTGGAAACTAGGGGAAGTGGGGGTTCGGCGCGCCCTAGGGTTCCTCCTTTAAAAAACAAAATAAAAAAAAACAAAAAAAAATTATAAATATTCTAATAATGATGATGATGATTATAATAATAAAAATATTATTATTATTATTATTAAAAATAATATTATTATTATCATTATTAAATATTTTTTTTATAAAATTATATTTTATTTAATTTTATATTACTTTATTTTTATTTCACTTACCCTATAATTAATCAATTTATTATTTCAAATGGCGGGCAACCGCACAACTCATGTGTCGTCAAGCGTGTGTTTTCCTAAAAGGGATAGGGCATGCGGTATTTTTAAAAATGGGTCCGAGATGCGTCAACCCGAGCGAGATGCATGAACCCCGTTCACACATCCTACAGAAAGGTTTTTTTTGTATTTTTAAAATTTTTATTTTTTTTTGTTTTGTTTTGTTTATATATATATATATATATAAAATCAGCAGAATTTATCTGCTATTTAATATCCAGCAGTTTTGTCGTTACAGCAGTCTGGATTCTGACAGACACCATCACCCATGGCTCTCTTTTATAAGAGGGCTAGCCCTGGAAATCCTTCTGCATTTTCGATGTGGGACTCAGCTGCTATCTTCACTGCATGGAACATTCTGCATTTCCGATGTGGCATTCTGTTTCAAGTACGTCACTTTGAAAGACTATAAAATACAAACTATATGACCAATATAAATGAAACATAAAACATGGATTAAACATAAAAGAAATTGTTGAAAATAAAAAGAATTTTGTAAAAAATGTTGATGAATAATAATTTATAAGCTTTCAAAGATACCAACTTGAAACTTAAAAATGTTTCAAATACGTTTCTTTGAAAGACTATAAAATAAAAACTATAAGACCAATTTGAATGAAACTTAAATCATGAATTAAACATATAAGAAATAGATGAAAATAAAAAGAATTTCGTAGAAAATGTAAATGAAAAATAATTTATAGTCTTTCAAAACCACCAACTTGAAACTTAAAAATGTTTCAAGTACGTGGCTTTGAAAACCTATAAAATAAAAAATATAATACCAATATAAATGAAAATTAAAACATGGATTAAACATATAAGAAATAGTTATTTATTAATTAGTTAATTAGTAATATAATTATTAATTAGTTATTAATTAGTCAATTAGTAATTATTAATTAGTTAATAATTATTTAATTAGTTAATTAGTAATATAATTTATTATATGATAATAAATTAGTTATTCTGTAATATAATTATTAATTTAAAATAAATAAATAAATAATTAATTAATTTGTAATATAATTAGTAATTATAATTATTTATTATAATTATTCATTATAATTATTAGTTATTAATTATTAATTATTAATTATTAATTAGATAATTATTAATTAGTTAATTAGTAATATAAGTATTAATTATACAATAATTAATTAATAATATAATTAATAATTAAAATTATTAATTATAATTATTAATTATTAATTATATACTAATTAATTAGTTAATTAATAATGTAATTATTAATTATAATTAGTAATATAATTACTAATTATAATTTTTAATTATTAATCATATAATAATTAATTCGTTAATTTGTAATATAATTATTCATTATAATTTTTAATTTTTAATTTTTAATTGTTAATTATATAATAATTAATTTGTTAATTAGTAATTTAATTATTAATTATATAATAAAGAATTAGTTAATTAGTAATATAATTATTAATTATAATTTGTAATATAATTATGAATTATAATTACTAATATAATTATTAATTATAATTAGTAATTATTAATTATATAATAATTAATTAGTTAATTTATAATATAAGTATTAATTATACAATAATTAATTAATAATATATTTATTAATTATAATTATTACTTATAATTATTAAATATAAATATTAATTATTAATTATATACTAATTAATAATTATATACTAATTAATAATTATATACTAATTAATAATTATAATTAATAATTATAATTAATAATTATAATTAATAAGTATATTATTAATTAATTATTGTATAATTAATACTTATATTACTAATTAACTAATTAATTATTATATAATTAATAATTACTAATTATAATTAACAATTATATTAGTAATTATAATTCATAATTATATTACTAATTATAATTAATAATTACATTACTAATTAACTAATTAATTATTATATAATTAATAATTATATTACTAATTAACAAATTAATTATTATATAATTAACAATTAATAATTAAAAACTAATAATTGTCATGAATAATTGTAATTATTTATTATATTACTAATTTATTAATTAACTAATGAATTATTATATAATTAATAATTATATTACTTAATAAATACTTAATTACTGTATAATTAATAATTATATTACTAATTAACTAATTAATTATTATGTAATTAATAATTATATTACAAATTAACTAATTAATTATTATATAATTAATAATGATATTACTAATTAACTAATTATCAAATAATTAATAATTATATTGCTAATTAACTAATTTATTATTATATAATTAATTTTTAATAATTAATAACTAATAATTGTAATGAATAATTATAATTATTTATTATATTACAAATTTACTAATTAACTAATGATTTATTATATAATTAATATTTATATTACTTACTAAATACTTAATTATTGTATAATTAATAATTATATTACTAATTAACTAATTAATTATTGTGTAATTAATAATTATATTACAAATTAACTAATTAATTATTCTATAATTAATAATGATATTACTAATTAACTAATTATTAACTAATTAATAATTATATTTCTAATTAACTAATTATTCATTAACTATTTATTATATATTTAATCTATGTTTTAATTTTCATTTATACTGGTCTTATAGTTTTTATTTTATAGGTTTTCAAAGCCATGTATTTGAAATGTTTTTAAGTTTCATGTTGGTGGTTTTGAAAGCTCATAAATTATTTTTCATCAACATTTTTTACGAAATTCTTTTTATTTTAAACTATTTCTTATATATTTAATCCATTTTTTAAGTTTCATTCATATTTGTCTTATAGTTTTTATTTTATAGTCTTTCAAAGACACGTATTTGAAACATTTTTAAGTTTCATGTTGGTGGCTTTGAAAGCTTATAAATTATTATTTATCAACATTTTTTATGAAATTGTTTTTGTTTTCCACTATTTTTTATATGTTTAATCAGTGTTTAGAATTTCATTTATATTAGTGTTATAGTTTATATTTTATAGTCTTCCAAAGTCACATACTTGAAATACGTAAAACATTTTTAAGTTTCAATTTGATGGTTTTGAATGGTTATAATTTATTTTTGATCAACAGTTTTTATGAAATTCTTTTTGTTTTCAACTATTTCTTATATGTTTAATCAATATTTAAAATTTCATTTATATTAGTCTTATAGTCTATATTTTATACTCTTTCAAAGTCACGTACTTGAAACAGAATCTCACATTGGAAATGCAGAATGTACTGTGCAGGATTGGAAGAACCTGTATCCCACATCAAAAATGTAGAATAATTTTTAGGGCAAGCCCTCTTATAAAAGGGAGTCCTGAGTGAGAGTTTTTGTCAGAATCCAGACTGTTGTAATAGCAGTGCTGCTGGATTTTAAATAGCGGATAGATTCTGCTAAAATTTTGTTATATATATATATATATATAAACAAAATAAACAAAAATAAAAATAAAAAAATTTAAAACTATTAAAAAACTTCATGCATGATGCGTGAATGGGGTTCATGCATCTCGCTCGAATTGAAGATGTGTGAACCCCGTTCACGCATCTTCCCGGGATCGGGGATGCGTGAATGGGGTTCACGCATCTCGGACCCATTTTTAAAAATACCGCAAGCCCTATCCCTTTTAGGCAAATTTTTTTTTCAAAAAACCCAGAAAAAAATTATCTGAAGCCCGCCATGGAAGGCTACCAGTCAGGAGAAAGGGAGAGGGAGGGTGGACGGTCTCCATGCGGACAGGGAGGACAGGGGGAGTAGGGCCGCCGGACGGGATAGGGGAGCAACAGAGGGTCTAACACACAGGGAGCTGTGAGGGAGAGTGGGGGGGCCTGTTGCGCTGTGGAAACCAGGGGAAGTGGGGGTTCGGCGTGCCCTAGGGTTCCTCCTTTAAAAAACAAAATAAAAACAAAACAAAATAAAAGTTATAAATATTCTAATAATAATGATGATGATTATAATAATAAAAATATTATTATTATTATTATTAAAAATAATAATAATATTATCATTATTAAATATTTTTTTCTAAAATTATATTTTATTTAATTCTATATTAATTTATTTTATTTCACTTCCCCTATAATTAATCAATTTATTATTTCAAATGGCGGGCAACCGCACAACTCATGTGTCGTCAAGCGTGTGTTTGAGCGATATGTGCTCGAACCATGCCACCTGGCACTGACCACTTACAGGGTTGAGATTTGTTATTGCCGCATAGTTTCATAACTCGCATGCAAGTCACTCATCAATCAGGTAGGGGTGTGATACAACATCACTTAACATCATGTTTCACTCTCTCTTTGGTTAAACTGATTTCATGGAATCAGTGGATTATAATTCGATAGATGGATCCCCATACCCATTAATTATGGAGGGTTAACATTTATAATCTTCTCACATTCAATGTTCGTCTCTGATTTTGATGTTTGGGTATGATCATAATTCATTAAATAGATTCTCCATTATAATCAACTCATTTGACCTCTATGGTATGGATACAACTTCAATCATGAACAAGAAATCATTTTTCAAATATATTTTTCTTAGAGATAGATTTCATCTAGACTTTTCTTAGGATGGTCATTATTGCAGTCATAATAGCTTTATCCTTCTTTGAGAAACCTTATATTCTTAACAAGGTAAATATTCATCTCTGGACGAATAAATACTTCATCTTCCTAATCTCACTCACCCATATTAGAATCCTTCTATTCTCTAATAAATTTGGAATGCATTTGGACTTTTTCTATATGCCAAAAAAATCCACTCTCAAGATATAACACAATATAGTCGATATAATTTATGTGGATAATTATTTGGACTCACCTTTAATTATCAACATCATTGAGGAATGTCCTTACTCCCTGTTGGATCTGGATTCTCTTATTATATTGTAATTCCCCTATTCTTAGGATATGTTTCCCTTGACTTAGCCAAATTTCATTTGATACTTATCTTTTTTATGGTAGTAATTTAATTCTTATATTTACATATAGAATTATATTAACCATGTTCATTAGGTCCCACCCTCTTTTGTGTCTCCTCCATTGGACTTTGGATTCTCCTCATGATCATATTATGCAGTCAGTCAAATCACCCAACACATTAGCCTTCATGAATCTGTTGTAGACAATCACCCTTAACTTCTCAATAAATAAAATAAGAAAAATAAAATGAAATATTTTCCCCATAATCCATGATGTATAATCACTCGATCAATGCATAATTAAAAAATAAATTTTAATACCCAACATAATTGTGTTTCAAGCACCCAGGACTCCACTATGTAATCTTTATGACCTCTACATTGATATGGAATTCTAATGGGATTTTATCCCCATTAAATATTAAATACCAATTCAATGTAATTGGGAGTAATTTCATTTTTCAACATTAATTTCCATATCCCCTAAATTAATATTTATTATTTGGGGTTTTTCTCAAAATAATAATCTAACTAATAGCTTACATTCTTATTTATAGATCTAACTGACATTGTACTTTCAATTTCCAAAAATATGTATATATATTTATATCACATAGTGATTATTATTCTATTTAACAATAATTTTTTAATGTCCTTGGAATATAATTCACATTAATATGTTATAATAGTTTCCCGCTAGAATGAGAACATAGATATTCCATAAAGATATTCTTAAATCAATATATCATATAGTCTAGACACATCTATCATACATGACATAGATGATGGTTGACTATCAGGTGATGGAGTCTCATATGAAATTGATACATCTTATCATGAAGTTCATATTTGGTGATCTCTAAGAAGAATGGTCCCAAGGAAATACCCAATAATAGGAATTACACATGTTTTATGTGTTATTTAATATTACTATATGAATGTTTATTTTCCCTAAAACTATAATTTTTTGGTTTGTCTTATAGATTTATATTTTATAAAATATTGGTTATTTTTTATTCATGTACATTTTATAAAGTGCATCTCTTGAGATTTTTGCCTTTTTTAAAATGTCTAAGAACCTATTATAAAATGATCCAAGTGGTTTGAAATGTTTATTAAAAAATTATATATGCTCAACATACTCTTTTTGGTTTTAAATAGATTCAAAATGATTTAAACACTTGTCCTGGACTTAGGTTGCATGCCAAGTATTTGTAAACTCACTCGATTGGCTTTCATAAAGGGATGTGAATGTTTTGAAATCATATTCAATACTAGTTTCATTTTAACAAGGAGTTTATGAAGTTTTAAAAGAAAAATTTTAAAATATAGAAGGTTTTTGTTCATTTTAAATGATTAATACTATTTGTTCATGAAGTTTCCTTGAATTCTTTAAAAAAGTAATTACGGATATGTGAAAGAGTGCTTGGAATTGATTGGTTTATTTTAAAAATGGTGTGTTATTTTAAATAGGAATTTGTGTAAATGGTTTGTTTTTTCAATTAGATTTTAAATTTTATTTTATAAATAGTTTTCAAAGGATATATGAAATTTAGTTTTTCCATAATCTTTTAAGTTTATATTTTTATAGAATTATAAAAACCAATACATTATATAGGGAAGATAAGTAGTTTTTCACTAACTCTATCCAACCCATAGGATATCCATCATGCACTCACTCCCTCAAAAGGTGAATTAATTTTTAACCCCATTGCGACACCTAAACCTACTTTTCATCAAACATCACCTGCATGGTTTAAATTAGGGGGCCCCTTGTTTGATATGTCTATTTAGTCATTTTCACTTAAAGGGGTGCAGTTGATTATTAATATGAAATTCTTGATGCTTATTCATGGATGTGAAAATGGTCTTCTTGTTGTAAGGGTGTTAGAGTTGACATGTGATTTACTACTTGTATTATATTTATTCATGTTATGATCATTGACTTGTTGTTTCTCACTTCCACTTGTTTGGATACATTGGAACCCTATGAATTAAGAAATATTTCTAGATATATTCTATACTGGTTATATCACGCACTAGAAAGTTTCCCCTATTTTTATGGTTTTCTTAGTCTATAGGTGTGTCCCTAATGAGGAATTCATGGGTAAGTCAGGTGGATTTTCTATTTTTTTAGGATTCAACATAGGCTGACAACTTGTCTCATTTTAGTGTGAGTAAAAAAATAAAGGAATAATTGTATTCCCTCTATTATTTTGATACATTGTAGATAATATAATTGGTACCATGAAAGAGGGATATATAGAACAATTAGATTTATATAAAGGATAAAGTGGATGATAGGAAATAGTGAAAGGTGTCTCTAGTTGTAAATGTATTTAAATAATTAGAAGGATTATATTTCTATTAGATTGTCTTTCCTATTGTAAAGCATATAATAATTCAGATGGTTCTCTACTTGGTTTCCATTTAAGGTTTATTTCTAGAACAAATGGATGTCATGATTATATTCCTTCATGGATATTCAAAGGAAGATATCTATATAGATCAACTATAAAATAATTCATATGGTTATCATTTTGGTTTCCATTGAAGGTTTATTTCTATAACCAATGGATGTATTGATTATATTACTTCATGAAGATTTATAGGAAGATATCTACATGGATCAACTAGAATACTTCATGCTAAATGGAATAGAAGGTTTGGTTCTAGTCTCAAATGGATTTCTTTTGGGCTTAAGTAGGAACCAAAATAGTGTAACTAGAATTTCAATGCTTTCATGGTAGAATTAATGTTCATGTAGTGTAATGTAAATAATTGATACTATATAAAGGTGTATTATGATGGGATTTTTGTCATATTATTTCTTTATCTGCTGGAATTTCTCTTAGTGGGACCAAGAAAGTAAATCCTAGATGATCTGAAGATTTATTTATCTAGAAGATCCCAAATAAAGGACCTTAGTTTTGGAAGTAGATATTGGGGATAAATATTGAAAGAGTCTTAAAGTATATAACCTTTTTCAAACTTGGTTAATTTGTATATCAATGTTTTGTGTATTTATTTTGTTAAATATTAATATTACCAAATCAAATAAGATGGATATGAATAAATAATGGATGGATGCCAATTGTCTGAAAAAAGAGTATGAAGATTGAGTGAAAGAGTTCATCAAGTTTTCAAAATATCATGCATATAACCATTCTCAAATCCTTTTTCTATGTTTACTCTATTTTTACTCAAGAAAAATTAGTCAAGAGGAGTTGGAAGAACACTTGACCTATCAAAAAAAGGATCAAAGTTATATATTTTTGAATAAACATGGGGAAAAAGAGAATGTAGCTAGTGGTTTGGATAAAACTACATTTTATGGATCATTTGATGTGATTAAAAGTGTGGAGAATGAAGAAGACTATATCGAGGATGTGATTATAGATGTGAATAATGATGAAGATCATATTTAGGAAATGACAAGGATAGTTGAGGATGAATTTCATGATTACCCAAAATTGTTTGAGAGGTTAGATATTTGTACAAATATTCCATTATATGTTGGTTTCACTAAATATATAGTATTGTCAGCCATACTGAAGCTATATGATTTAAAAATAGGTGAAAATGGAGTGATTCCAATTTTATGGAACTACTTGCTCTCTTGAATGACATGCTCCCAGATGATAATGAGCTCCCGAGTTTAACATACGATGCCAAACAAATTCTACACTCGATGGGTATGATATCTAAAATAATACACACCTACCTGAATGATTGTATACCATTTCAAAAGGACCATATAACACTTATAGAATTCCCAAAGTGTGGTTCTTGTCTATACAAGAAAGATGAATCTGGTCTTATTAAATTTTCATGCTACTTTCCAAACATTCCAAGGTTTAGGTGCTTATATGTAAGTGAGGAGACAATAGTGAAATTGACGTGGCACGTAGATACAAGAATTAAATATGGGAAACTACGTCATCTAGTAGACACTCCTCAGTGAAAGATAATTGACCATGAGTATCTTGAATTTGGAAATGAGCTGAGAAACCTTCGTCTTATGTTATCTACAGATGGATTGAATCCTTTTGGTTTTCAAAACAGCACTCATAGTACAAGGTTAGTTATGTTGGTAAATTATAACTTTACATCATGGTTATACATGAAACAAAAATACATCTTGTTATCTATTCTTATATTAGGAACAAAACAACCAGGTAATGATATTGATGTTTATTTGGCTCCATTGATTTAGGATTTGAAATTATTGTGGGATTCGGGTGTTACGTTGTATGATTCTTATAAAAATGAAGATTTCATGTTGAGATCCATGTTGTATGGGATGATAAATGACTTTCTTACTTATAGAAATTTTTCAGGATACTTCATTAAAGTAACTCAATGGTATCCCATTTGAGAACAAGGTATACATTCAATTAGGTTGAAACATTCATTAAAAACCATGTTTCTAAGACATTACATATTTCAACCTTGAAAACATAAGTACCGATCATGGATGACATCATTCGATGAAATCTCATAATAACGTACAAAACCATCTCCAATAATAGTTGATCAGCTATTTGAGAAAGTAAAAGATATGGTCACTGCTTTTGGTAAACTGTTTTTGAAAAAACTTATAAAAACTAGTTGGAAAAAGAGATCCATTTTTTTGAATTACCATACTATAATTGTGTATATGTCAGACATTTTCTTGATGTAATGCATGTTGAAAAAAAATGTATGTGATAGTTTTAGCCACACATTTATAAATGCACCTAAAAACAATGTATGGAATTAAGGCTAGGTTATACTTAGTTGGCATGGGAATATGAGAAGATTTGGTACTAGTGAAGGGTAAAAAATGAACTTTTCTTCCTCCATCGACTTACACTATTTCTATGAAGGAGAGATATCCATTTTGAAACTTCTTGAATAACATGATGGTTCTAGAGGGGTATTAATCAAATATTAAGTATTTCATTTCAATGATTGGTTTAAACTTAAATGGTCTGAAATCACATAATTGTGAGGTTTTGATGAAATATCTAATACTTATAGACTCAGAGAAATTACCAAATATGGAAATAGAAATTTCAATCATATTATGTGAATCGAAAATGTTTTTCCTACCAACATTCTTTGATATTATGGTTTATTTGATGGTTCACATGGTGAGAGAGATTCAACTATGTTGTCTTGTACACTATATATAGATGTACCCCATTGAACGATATATGAAGATTTTGAAAAGGTATGTCAAAAATTGAAGTTATTCAGAGGGTTGTATTAGAGAGAAATATATTGTTGAGGAATTCATTGAATTATGTACTGAATACCTATCTGGTGTGGAAAGAATTTGTCTATCAAAATCTCATCACACTGGTCATCTTACGTGTGAAGTAATTCTAGGAAGAGATGTTTTCACAATCAATATTACAGATAGAGATCAATCCAACCTTAAATATTTTAATGTTATTCATTTATTCATAACTTTTTATTTACTCTCTTTGCTGATTTTCAATGAAAAGTGCTTAATTGGTATGAAATACTCATGTTTTACTATTAAATGTAATTTTTGAGAATTATTTGAAATAATCAAATTGAGCCAGTTTACTATTTTAATTATCACTCTCACCCTAATTATCCAAATTTCATGATTATTCCTTTATAAGGATCTTTACTAAAATAAAAACATTTCATTAGATGGTACCTTTGTCCAGATCATCCATTTGGAGGGTCATATGGTCCACACAAGAAGACCCAAAGAATCTGTGAAGAAACTGGACCATACATGAAGATTGAATTGTTGGGATCAATACAGAAGTCTAAATTCATTTATTATCCTCCAAGTTTCTCAGAACAATTCAAGGAGTCTTGTATAAAAATTTCAAGGCCCAAATCCAAAAACAAGGGGCCTAAATAAAGCTTTTAAGTAGATCCCACATTTCTGTCCGGGAATTGAGATCATAACACTAAATTTGATATTTCTCCTGATAGACACATCCAATTGAGATGATATTTTTCATTGTGAAATAGTATATATAGGAGGAAAATTTTTTGAATAAATATTTTGGATTTGAGGGAATATTTCTATTCAAAAATCCATTCACATTTCAGCCATCGAAAAATCATGGATAGAAATGGACAACTTAACATTGTTTATAAAAATCACCATCGCTTTGGTTCCATAAGTCCAAATGCCTCAAAATTTTGAAAGACGACTAAAAACTTTAATATATTCAACTTTCAAGAATAATATTTCTCTATATTCACCTGTCTGAAATATCAAATTGGTGATCCAAGTGGAGGGGTAGTTTTGGAATGCAAACAACCCACAACATTGGGCTATAAATACATCTACCTCCTCTCCTTGCAAGAGGTAGGAATTTCAAAAGATATAAGAAAACATTGGCATGAACACAGCCTTTAAAAAGGCTTGGAAGGACCTGATATACTCAATTTTTCACTTGATATACCCTTCCTCATCTCTTTGTTTTCATGTTCTTTTGTGTTCTTCTTATTTGTAACCGTGTAAGTCTATTTTCATTTCAACAGAATTTTAATGCATGTTTATTATTATTAATCTATTATTATCATCCAAAATATATTAAATAATATTAATGGTCTTAAAATAGTTTAAATATAGTTGAATCTCCTTCCCTTCTTTTCCTTTCTCATTAAATCTAAAGTCTGTATTTAATTCCCTTCATTGTTTGTGTGTGTGTGTTCGGCGCACCACTCTTTTCTTATCCCATTCTTTTTATTCCATTCTTAATTCATCATCATACACTTAATAAACTATATTACTAATAATTTCAATTTATGAGTAAATATTTCATTTGGGTGAGTCAAAATTTAGAGATGTTAAGTGATTAATAGATTTTGCTCGATGATTATTCTTTAATTTAACATTGTGCATGTTAGACTTAACATGTCATGGATTAATGAAATATTTTATTTGAAATATGGATTCCATGGATTATTGTAACCATAAATAAACTACCACAATCAATTACTGATTGAGATTATAACCCTAGTTAAGTTAAGTCTTGAATTAAAGCATTAACAATTGGTAATTCCGATCAATGTCATCTTGTGAAGTGTGTGTCAATTTAATGCAAGATAAAGAAAAGTTCAAGGATATAACAAGAATAATAACATAATAATGAAATCACACCAATTTTTATTAAATTGTTAAATCAATCAATTATTTTAATTAATCTCTGCAAACAACCCCCCCCCCCCAATCAAAATTCAATCAACTAAAAACAATCAATTATTAAAAAGTATCATCACCGAGGATTTGACCTGAGTGCTGCTATACACATTAACAGATCATCGGAACCTTGAATGGTTGATAGGTTAAAATCATATGTGCTTTCAAATGGCTTCATTTATGGGGATGGTGCAATTAAGTAGTCGTTAGTTTCTGGTTATTGTAAAAAAATTGAAAAAAACACAAAGAAAACCCTGCATTCTCATAAAAATCATAAACGGAAAATGAACACAAAGAAAAACTCATCTTCATCTTTATTCCAAAATATCTTTGAATTCTCCATAGTCTCCCAAACAATCCCTCAGATTTCTTTCATCATTAAATTGAGTGAAATCTTAACCAACTTATGAGAAACATTAGGGATAATCAAATCATTGAAGAACCAGTCTGTGTCCAACCAATTGAAGTAGATATGGCCAATCCTAGGGAAAAAACACTTAAAGAAATTGTTGTCCCTGATATGAATTAACAACCCCTTGGTATTCAATATCCAAATGTAGATTCTAAATTCAAACTCAAATTGGTTTTGATTCATCTTCTACATCATTTTCATAGTCTAGCCGGTGATGATCCACATCTCCACCTTAAAGAGTTCCAAGTGGTGTTCTCTACCATGAAGCCTCAAGGGGTTTCTGAGGAATAAATCACACATTGAGAATTCTATTTTCCTTATCTAACTCCTCCAATTAATGTCTCTACTACCTCCCTCCTAATTCCATAAACTCATGGATTGACATGAAGCGACTTTTCTTAGATAAATTGTTTCATGCTTCTTGTACTACTTCCATCCAAAATAAAATTAGTTTTATATAACAATTCCCCAATTAATCACACCATGAGTATTGTGAGAGGTTCATAAAGCTTGTGGAAACCTACCCATACCACCAAATCCCTGACCAACATTTTATACAATAATTCTATGAGGAGTTATTGGCTATAGAGAGAACTCTCGTTAATGCTGCAAGTGGATGTGCTCTTGTTGATAAAACTCCTACAGTTATATAGTGAAATACAAACTAGTTAGTGTGTAGATATAGTAGGAATATTAAAAAGAACTGAATAAATATAAAACAACCCATCCAGGTTCCTAAGGGATACCTGACAGCTATACCTACTTTGACCCATAGTTGGAATAAGAGTCTGATTCATGCCACCATATATATTTAGTATAAATATATGTTGGGATGGATCAAGATATAACTCTCAACCATTCAATATCATGGAAATCTCTCATGGTTTGACCCCTAGACCAACTCCAAGAGCTCTCATGGTCTCTTGGTATACTCAAACGGTCAGGACCGGTACATAACCTACCTTCATCCATTACCATGGCTTCATATCTTATTTAAAGAATAATCATTAATAATATATAATGCATGGGGCATTAAACTCTCACGCATCCCATTATCCCATTCCATTTATATCATAAGGCATGAGGTATAAACCTCTCATGCTATTATTAATTCATATCTATATAATATGCATTGACACATATCTGTCATGGAGTTTGAAAAAAATACATATTTCCTATGTAAAAATGTAGTAAAATGGAAATCCTAGGATGTTTCTAGAGGGTAGTTCTCAAAAATCACATTTTTCACTTAAATTTGAGAAATAATGAGAGGTTTTTTTTTTAAATTGTTTGAGTTTAAAAAGGAAAAAGGCAATTAAAAAATAAATTTTGAACACAAGTGGATGAATAGACTGATGGGATCAGGGTAGGATCAACTTTTTCAATTTCATGATAGTATTAAATATCATTCCCCCACTCTTTATATTTAATGATAAGTGAAAGACTCCTCGATCAAGTTATCAATCACCCTTGGTTGGAGGAAGCAATGGAAACCACTCCTATGTGCATGAAAATTCATAAACCATTCATAAATAAATAAGGAAAGTCCCAATAAAGAAATTTTTATCCTTATAAATTTATAAAAAGTTCACTTATTCCACACACATGCCAAAAATCACTATACACTCACCACCCAACACAATCTGCTCTATCTAGACAAACTACACTAGGCTAAGAGGGTTTAAATTTCTTCAACCGAAGCTACAAACAAAGAATGAAACTGAAATCTAAAATAAAATCACATTAAGAGAATTATAAACCACTGAAAATAGAAATAATTAAATATAAAAATATAGTTTCAAATTAATGTAAAATACTCCAACATTATAAAAGTGAAGCTCCTCCTTCCCCAATCACTCAAAGGTTTTACCCCTCAATGTGAAGGGTAAGAGAGTTGAAAGTGGAAGAATAGAGAATTATGAAACTTAGAAAAGGGTAAATAGAAAATAAAAATAACTTCATGTTTAAAATCCACCAGCACAACCCCATATTCTTTTCCTTCAACCCTTTTTAATGGAATTGAACACTTATATTTATATGGTTGAGGAGTGGAAAATTTTCCCTCCTGATTCACTCCTTTAAAAATTTGTGTTTAGTTTGTATAATAAATGGACACATACTAGGGATATTTATTCACAAAATTAGATTCACTATATCTTTTTCATGTTCCCACAAAATCTCACTCTATTTAGACAATATTTTGAAATGTTATTCCCAAATTTATGATGAATACCTTTTCTGCCCGAGGAGACTTCTCAACTTCCTCCACTTTGGTGCTTGAAATGGATACCTTAATGATAGAAATTATCAATGAAATTTATTGTGGACATGAGGATAAGAGTTATATTTCTAATATATATTTAATAAATTAATTTTTATTTCTCTATACTGAGATTCGATTCAATTACTGATGTGGGGTCCATTTTGTTGGCCAAAAAATATTTTATACTTGATTGATTTTTCTTGGATATTGTGTGTCGAATTTGATCTAGATCCAAAAGAAAAAGTTAAATCCCAAGATCATGGAAAACCTAAAAAAATAATCACTCAATTTGGAATAAAATTTTAAAAGATATTCCTAAAATATAGAAGATCCATAAAATTTTTAAACTTCAAGAATTAAAAAAACATTCACAATTAAGCCATAAATTCCCCAAAAAATCAAAAATGATGAAAATAAGCTCACATTGATTAATTTGAAGGACTGAATCATTTAAACACACATAAAAATAATTAAAATATTAACTCTATCAATCCCCCCACACTTAACACTTGGAATCATAGATAAGTAATCATCAAAATTGAATAAATGAAAATTCAAAACACATGCTCATGAGATCCACCAATTCTATACCAAGAAATAAGAGATATCATGCCTAATAAAAAACCATTATTTCAAGTTCTAAAATTATACTATTCAATATATTTTCTCTTAATTTATCCTTCTATTCACACAAGACACCTATCTCACATGAAATTCCTCTCATCTCACAAATATCAATTTTCAAAAAGGCTTTTGTCATCCAAACCCATGAAAGAGTCACCATAGGCTTGATAAATTACTACTTATCCACCTGATGCAAGTCAAGGATATGTGTTTATGATGAGAATTTTTAAAGGTTGTTCTATGTATTTTGGTTGGTAGTATTTAGATGTTAAAAACTCTGAGGCCGAATAAAGAGGGATTGGCTTTTTTTGGAGAAAAATTGCAAGACTCTAATTTTTACTCAAGTATGGTATCCTCCTCACTCTATATAGTAGAAAATCAGCTCCATCATCATGAAAAATCAAGGAAATTTTACACCATTAAACATTTCAATAGAAAAAATTTCAGTCTTCTCAAACATAAATTTTCTTGAAAGATCTAGATAGGAACAACTTTCTTTCTCCATTGGAAGCTCTAGAAAGGCACAAATTCTCTTACCATGAAAGCTCCAAAAAAGGAAAAACTTTAAATAAAATTATTTTTTAGTAGAGAATACATATCTTCAGAATTTTATTCTCCACACAAAGTTTCACAAATGACGTATCACAATATAGGACAACTACCCCCCAAAATTAAGTTCAACTAGATCATACAATTTCACTTTAAGAGCATATTGGATAGGGAAAATTGGATTATAATGTGGCTAACCTAACATGTTGTTTAGGTATTATAAGGGATTCAAGGATTAAATGTACAAGGTAGGAAATAGTAAAAATGATTCTCTTAAAATGCGGGATTTAAAAACCTGAGAAATGCCTCAATCATTTAAAATACAATACCTTAAACCTTCAAGTTTGGATAGAAATAAATAAAATTCTAATTAAATAAAGCATCATTTGGTTATATTAAGAAGTTTGTTGAATTAAAATAATATGAAAAAATGTCTTATAATCCTCATATGAAATTGATTTCAAAGATAAATATAGTGATATGTGGTATAGGATTCAAAAATCAGAGTAATTTTCATGAAATTCCAAAGATATGAACTTGAAATAAAGTAATTTTCAACATTTATTTAAGATTAGTTTCATGGTATAAATTGGTTCAATAATTGACATGGGTTTCAAAAATGTAAATTATAATCCTTTTAGATCAAAATTTTCAAAGACAAAAAATAATGAAAAAAAACACATAAAAATTTAAAAAACACACAATTTTTTTTTGAAAAATATGAAAAAAAAAAACAAATGAAAATCATAAACTACAAAGGTTCCCTCCCCCACACTTAAATTATGTAGTGTACTCAATGAATTCAATTGGATTTAACATGTAATTATATTTGAAAATGGAGAAGAAAAAAAAGCAAGAAAGTGTAAAGGAGACATACAACCTGATGGATTTTATTGATAAATAGGTTGGAGGAGTGTGATCTTGTCCGCCAGATCTAATGGAATAGTCCCATGGAATTTCTTTAGCCCGTGTCTATTAACAGTGAATGGCTCCTGATTTCTATCCTTCACAGCCTGAAAAACGCCAAAAGGATATACATGAGAAACTATAAATGGACCTTCCCATTTGGAACAGAGTTTACCTAAAATCACCTTGAGTCTTGACTTGAATAACATCACTTTATCTCCAATATGGAAGTTTTTCAGTTGGATCATCTTGTCATAAGCCACTCCTTTTCTCTATTAATAAATAATGGTATTTTCAAACACTTACCTTCTAATTTCTTCTAGATCCTGCAACTAAAATCTTCTCTCTTTCTCAATGATTTTAATATCCAAATTCATCTTCCTCACAACCCAATATGTCTTATGCTCCAATTACAATGGAATATGATATATTTTTTCATAAATTAGTCTATACGAACTCATTCCAATTGGGGTTTTGTAGGATATCTTGTAAGCCCATAATGTGACTTCCATCCTTTGGATCCAATCCTTCCTATTCAGTTTAATAGTATTTTCCAAAATTCTTTTGAATTCTTACTTGGATACTTTAGCTTGACCATTTGTATGTGTATGATAGGGAGTTGATGTATGATGCACCCCATACTTATTCAGAAAATAATCCATTATATTATTGAAAAAGTGAGTCCCTTGATAACTAATTATGGATCTAGGAACTCAAAACATAATAAATATGTTAGCCCTGCAAAATCACAAACAACTTTAGTATCATCAGTCCTAGTGGATTTTACATCAACCCATTTGGAAACATAATAGACTAAAATAAAGATATAATAATTTATAAATGATATTGGGAAAAGTACCATTAAAATATATCCCCCATACATAAAAAATCTCACAAAAGTTAAGTGGATTTTGGTTCATTTCTTATCTCTTTGAAATGTTTAAAAAAATTGCATTTTCGACACCTTTTGAAAATTTCAAGAGCATCTTTAAAAAGGGTGGTCTAAAAATTCCAAATTTTAAAACCTTCATTGCTATCCTTTAAGGTCCAAAGTGGCCTACAAAAGATAAAGTGTAAAAAAACTCAAAGACAGAACCAATTTAACTCTTCGGAAAACACTTTCTTATCACTTGGTCATTGAAAATCTTCTAAATAAATGGATCATCCTAAATGTAATATCTAGAATCATATTTTAGATTTTTAATTTAGTGGGAATTGAAATGAGATGTTACCTGAGATGTTACCATATAATTAACCATTTCATCATACCAAGGCACTTCTCATTCAATCAGGTGCAACTACTCTCCTATAAGTTGATCATTCAATGGATCTTTGTTTGGAATTTCAGCTTCAGCAGTATTGGGTAGTCTAATTAAGTGACCATCCACTTGGTTCTCAGATCCCTTATTGTCTTTAATTTCTATGTTGAACTCCTTAAATAGAAACATCTATCCCACTAGCCTCAGTTTAGCTTTATCATTCTTCATCAAGTACCTAAGAGCTGTATGATCAAAAAACACATTGACTTTAGTTCCAAGTAGATATGATCTAAACCTTTCTAAAGTAGATAAAACTTCTAAAAAATCTTTTTTTTGTGATTGTGTAATTTAATTGGGATACATATAAGGTTCTAGAGGCATATGAAATGACTTTTGGCCTGCCCTAAATTCACTGAGAAAGGACTACACCAACTACTTGGTTGGAAGCACCACAAAGTATCTCGAATGGTTCTTCCAAATTTGGTGGTTGTATCACGGGTGGTGTAATCAATATCCTCTTAAACTAATCAAAGGATTCCTTACACACACCATTTAAATCAAAATCAGAATATTTCAAAATAAATCTTGATAGAGGGAGATAAATCTTACTAAAATCTTTGATAAACCTCCTATAGAATCATGCATGACCTAAATATTATCTAACATATGTCACACAAGTTGGGTAAGGCAAAAAATTTATCACTTAAATTTTTGATTTATCCACTTCAATTAATTTTTTATAAATTACATGAAAAAGGAAAATTCCTCTCTCAAACATGAAATGATACTTTTTAAAATTTAAAACAATATTATTTTCAATGCAGGTTTTCAACATTGTTTCAAAAAAATTCAAACAATGGTCTAAATAATTTTCAAAAATAGTGAAATCATCCAAGAAAACCTCTAAGAAATATTCACTGTGATCAGAAAAAATACTTACCATGCACCTATGAAATGTACTTGGATCATTACATAATCCAAATTTCATCCTTTTATTTGGAAAAGTACTGAAGGGACAAGTAAAGGTTTACTTCTCTTGATCCTTAGGAGCAATGAGTACCAAAAAATAACCTAAAATCTATCCAAAAAGAAATAATGAGTTATCCCTAACAATATCTATAACATCTGGTTAATGAAGGGAATAGGTAAATGATCTTTCCAAGTGACCTGATTCAACTTCGTAAAATCAATGCATACTCTCTATCTATTTTTAATTCTTACAAGGATTAATTAATTATTTTCATTCCTCACAGTGGTTAGGCTAGTTTTTTTAGAACTACATGAATTGGGATAACCAATTGTAAATTTTAGATGGGATAGATGATCCTAGATTCCAAGAGCTTCTTAATATCCTTATTCATAACCTCCATCAATATGGGATTCAACCTCCTTTCAAGTTCTCTGGTAGGTTTGGAATCTCTCTCAAGAAGAAGTCTATGTGAACATATTTTTGGGTTTATTCCTACGATATCACTTAATATCCACCGTATTTCTTGTAAATTATCTATAAAAATCTCAATCAAATATTTTTCCTTGGTTTCAAACATATTACTATCAATTATCACTGGTAATTTCTCTCCCTCCCTAAGGCACATATATTTCAAATTATTGAGGAGTGGTTTTAATTTCTAGATCAGGGGGATACTCAATGGATAAATCTAAACTAACATTCCCCACAACCAAATGTTAGACCTCCTACACACAATAAATCATATCATCCTCCTCCTCATCTAACAAATCATCAAATAAATCATATGTTACCTCTTCTTCCCACATGAAATCAAAATCTATAGAAAATCCACATTTTTAGTGATATTTTTAATGGAAAAAATTATCTTCTAATTCTAAGAATTCATGGAACATACTTGATTATTAAATTAGTTTAGTACAAACTTCAAGGGAGAGTGCAAAGAGAGAGTGATCATCTGATTAGTGCCTCATGGATTCAAAAATATTGATGTGGAAAGTGTTGTCTCCAAACTCCATGGCGAGTGTTCCTTCATGTACATTGATAAAAGACTTGGCCATCTTCAAGAAATTTATCCCCACAACAATGGGTGAGTTTTAAGGGCTCCTATATTCTTCTATATTCAATACATAAAATTTATAAGGGAATAAGATATATTTGACTTTTACCAGGACATCCTCCAAAACTCCTGTTGAGAAAACTATGGATCTATTTACAAGTTGGACCACCACTCTTGTGGGATTCAAGTCTCCCATCTACAAATAATTGTATTATAATTGAGGAAATACATTAATTGAAGAACCTATATCACACAAATCATTAGATAAATTTAAATATCCAAAGGTTTATAGAATGGAAAGCGTCCTTGGATATTAGCATTTGGATGGAAATTGTGGTGTGATAAGGATCGAAAAACTTATTCACAAGTTGATCCTTTAATTACCTTGAAGTTTCCTCTTCTTAGTGAAAATATCCTTCAAAACATTAGCATAAATTGAATTTTTTTGATTTCTTCAAGAAGATGGATATTAATTTCTACTTTTTGAAAGGTTTCCAGAATTTCTTTTTGAATTGATTCTTCCTAAAATCTATTTGATTCAATAATCCATGATGGAAATGATAGGGGTAAGTCTTTATTATCCCTTTTTACTTTTCAATGGTGTTTATTTTCTCTTCCTACTCATCTTATCCTTAATATTCTCTTCTTTATTGTCTTCTTCGCAGTGCATTTTCACAAAATATTCAGAATTTAAAACTTCATTTTCCCTAAACTTAGGTGGTCTTGTTTCAGGTCTATGGGATGTTGGTGGTGAGAATTATTTTCCACTTATTTTTTTATCATGATGAAATTTTCTTTTTGGTTTGGTGTTTTCTGGGAAGGAATTTTTTCTGGGGTTTTGGACATGATTTCAACAAGACTTATCAATGTTTTTTTAGCTTATCATCCTTATTGACTTGGCCCTTATACTTAGATTTTATCTATCTCATAGAATTTTGTGTGTTGGTGGATGGTTTCTCATAGGGTCTTGGGAAAGTGGGTGGTTGGTGGTGTAAATGATGGTTATAAGACTGATTTTTTTTAAATGGTGGTGGGTTTTGGAATTGGTTTTTGTATGGGGGTCTAGCTTGATTATGCTAATTTATAAACCCACATTGAACTTGGTTAGACTCTTTCCATCCTTGATTTTTTTTGGAACTTTCTAGGATTAAAGGATTCCACACAAACTTCAATTCCCTATATTCCAACACATTAATCAGTGAAATGGTCAGGTGATGAGCATAAACCACATACCTTAGCCAGCATTTGTTGGTCACTCACTTATTTTAGGGCCATATATCTCACCATAATAGTTTTCTAATCAATATTTTTTTCCTATAAAGGTGATGGATAAGAATTTCTTACCTCATGAATTTCTCTTATACCAGTACCTCTTGTACCAAACTATTGTGAGTTATGAGTTATTTTCTCAATAAATCCCTTAGCTTATTTTGGTGATTTTTCAATCAATGATTCTCTAGATGGTTCATCTAGAAGGTTTTTTTCATTGCCCAGAAATCCTGGATAAATAATACAAGAAAATTATGATTCTAAATTTCGTGATGTGGGTAGTTAGCACAAAGATTTTAAATCTTTCCCAGTACTCATAAAGGGTTTCTCCAGATGACTATCTAATGGCATAAATTTCTTTTATAATGGTTTTTCTTCTAGAGGTAGGGAATAATATTTTCAAGAAACATCTCACCAAGTCATTCCAATCATCCAAATATCCTGTTTTTCGACCATAAAAGCATTATTTTGGCAGCTCCTTCCAATGAAAATGTGAATTACTTTCACTTTACCTTCTCCCCAGTAACTTCATGAGGTCTGAAAGTAGTGCAGACATGTGTGAACTCTTTAATATGTTTGATTGGATATTCACCAGTCAATCCATGAAACTTTGGAAGAAATGGGATCGTATAAGGTTTCATATCAAAATCATTGTGTAGCTTTATCATGGAAAGTTTAATGTTTTGATTAAGGAATTATAGAGAAAATAGATCTCTAAGGGTTTGGTTCTGGTTTCCCACTCTGATGAAAGGCTCAGAGTGAACACTTGAAGTTTCACTCGAGTTTGTAATAGAAATTATCTCAAATTCAGATTGAAAATTAAGGTTTATAAGTCTGTTCAATAAGGATTTTTCAATTTCAAGATCTAGGGGGAAAGGTTAAGTGTTTGAGGTTCTAGTCATGCAATTTTGAAGAGAAAACAAGAAAAGAAGAAGAAAGAAGAAAAGAATTTTTTTTGGCACCACCTCCCCGTTAACAGTGCCAAGTTTTCACACATTCCAGTCATGGAGTGTGAAAAAAAAATATTTACTAAGTTAAAATGTATTAAAATAGTTAAACTAGGATGAATCCAGAGATGAGTTCTCAATAATTATGTTTTCCACTCAAATTTGATAAATAATTAATGGTTTTCAAAATCGTTTGAGTTTAAAAAGAAAGAAGGCAATTAAAAAATAAAGTTTGAACACAAGTGGATAAAGAGAGTGATGGGGTCAGGGTAAGATTACCTTTTTAAATTTCATCATAGTAATAAAGATCATTATATCTCTCATCCTATTTAATGTCAAGTGAAAGACTTTATGATCAAGTTATCAACCACCCTTGGTTGAAGGAAGTAATGGAAACCACTATGATGTGCATAAAAATTCCTAAATCATTCCTAAATAAATAAGGCAAGTATCAATCGAGAATTGTTGATACTTATAAATATAGAAAAAAATCACTTATTCCACACATGTTCCAATGATCACTATACACTCACCACCTAACACAATATGCATGATCGAGACAAACTTCACTAGGTGGAGCGAGTTTAAAGTTATTCAAACAAAGATATAAAAAATGAATGAAACTAGAATCCAAAATAAAATCGCATTAAGTTAATTAGACACACTAAAAATAGAAATAATTCAATAGAAAAATATATTTTCAAATTAAAGCTCAATACTCCAGCATTATAAAATTGAAGCTCCCCCTTCCCTGGTCACTCAAAGGTTTTACCCCTCCATGTGAAGGGTAAGAGAGTTGAAAGGGGAAGAAGAGAGAATTATGAAACTAAGAAAAGAGGAAATAGAAAATCAACATAAATTAGAGATTAAAATAATATATCAAAGAACTTAGTCTCCTACTTCAACCCTTTTTAATGGAAGTAAACACTCGTATTTATATGGCTGAGGGGTGAAAAAGTTTCCCTCCAGAATCACTACTCTGAAAAATTGAGTTTAGTTCAAAAAAATGGAGAAATATTAGAGAGGTTTCGTCATAAAATTAGTTCCCCTGTATTTTTTTAGTGTACCCACAAAATATCAACATATTTGGACACGTTTTAGAAAATTTATTCCATAATTACTGATGAAGAACATTTCTATCCGAGGAGAATGCTCAACTTCCTCAATCTTGGCGCATTCAATGGATACCTTAATGACCTAAATTATCAATAAAAATTATTTTATGCATGATAATTAGTGTTATATTTCTAATATATATTTAATCACTTCATTTTGATGTTTCTAGACCGAGATATGATTCAATTTCAAATGTGGGGTCCATTCTGTCATCCAACAAACTTTTTCCATTTGATTGATTTTTCTGGTCCATTGTGTGTCAAATTGGATCTAGGTATAGATAGAAAATTTGAATACCATGAGTAGGTAAAGGATAAAAAAATTCATCACTCAATTTGTATCAAAATTTTAAAAGATATGCCCGAAATAAAAAAGATCTAGAAAACTATTAAATTTCCAGAATTAATCAATTTTCACAATTAAGCCAAAGATTCACCAAAAATACCAAAATGATACAAATAAGATCGCATTGATTAATTAGAAGGGATTAAATCATGTAAACACACAATAAAATAATTAAAATATTAACCCTATCAAGAATATGCATTTATCATAATTGTACTTAAGGAAAAACATCTTAAACATTTCAATTAAAACCTTATCAGAGGCATGGTCACATATACAATTCACTTCATGAGGCAAGGACCTTTCATGATTGTCATTAGCCATATTAAAATCTAATTAAAACCAATTAATTCAATTTAATAAATGAAACTCATATTTCTTAACCGACTCACATGACCAACTCCATTCAATTCCATAGACCGTAGAAATTACATTTATAAAGTTCAAAAGACAAGAAAAGTGTCATGGAAACATGAAATATGCCTACCTAGGAAATTTACAATTTAAGAAGGTTCATGACATTCAATTTATAAGATTAACAAACACTAAAAGGTTATATGGTTTATTAAACATATTCCCAAGGGTGGGAAACTCCATTTGTGGACATCAATGATGGTCGTACACAAACATGCCATATTTCAACATAACCTAAAAGAGTAAAGGAACACCAACACAATAAGCAAAGAAAGAATAAATGTATAAACATTTATTTTTAACTTGCAGAAAATGCACCTATGTTAGAGGGGTTTTATTATAAAATCATGACATTTCTCTTTAAACAATTCATTTATCACATTAAACATTTCATTCAGGAATCAAACTCAATTCACATTTAAGAGGAATTTAATCTAAAAACCATACTGCACTAATTGAAATATAATAAAGTCATGATAAGTAATTAATTCATTCATTATTTAAATTAAAGGGGAAAGGAAGGGGATCTAGCCTCAATAAGTAAACCAAGCCAAGCCGAACGCTCAGTGCCTGAAAACTTTGATGACAGAAACTCAAATTTTCTCTACACTTTCATGCACATACATATATATATATATATATCCATTAATCTAGTTCACATATTCCCCTCTCTATGAAGGAATATGCTCAAGTAAGATAAATATATGTATATTTATGTATGTATGCATGCATACCTATGTATATGAGTGAAAGTATTCACCGATTCGCAAAAATCTCTATAAAAACTACCAGGGACTCAAAAACACCATGGGAAGGTTCAAAACACTCAAAGAAAACTACTGGGAACACATAAACTATGAAAACCCTAAATATTAATTGAGTTAAAATGAAGAACAAAGGAAAAAATTACCACAAACTATTGGTGGCGAACCAAAATGATCTGACCCACCTCGCCTTTAGCAGAGGTTGTCGGAATACGACCAAAGGAGTCCTAATAAGCCTTTCGAATACCTCAACACCGGAAGAAATAAAAATATTGGATTAACCCCAAACCCTATGGTTTTATCCGTACCTCACTGGGTGACGAAAGAGAGGAAAATCACCAAATAGAGGGAGGAGATGATATTAGAAGACCTTGCCTAGATGTATCAAAGAGAAACTGGAAAGAAATCAGTGGAGATTAGCACAAAATGAGGAGGATCTGAGGAGGGGATCACATGTATGCCTAGGGTTTTGGGGAGGTGTGTCGCACGATTATGAAAGGAGAGGAAGGTGGTAGGTTAGTCTTAAAATTTTATTTTATTTTAATTTAATTTAAGAAAATTTTGAAAACAATATATAATGCACGGTTTGGACCACACGGTTTAGCAAACTGTGGGCCAACTGTGGGCCCTTTACTGGGCATGTGGGCACCCTGCATGGTCTAGCTGCATAGTTTGAAAACTATGTGCCAATCATGTTGTGAAGGTGTTGGGTTAGTTCCTCTTTACACTAACTGTGTGGGATAGGCGCATGATTTATTAAAATGTGCACAATCCATGTGATAGCCTCTGTCCACCTACTGAGGTCCACATGGTTTGCTGCAAAGGTCTGCACAGTTTCATACAAACTTTGCGTCCTCAACAGACTTCTAAAACATGGAACTCTCAGCCCCCGCTGCTTCCGAAACTCAACAAGACACCTGGGTAACCTCTCGGGCCTTAACCCAAGTCCAAAAACATCAATTTGAAGGGTTCCAACTCTTTGAATTTCATTCTGAAGCTTGGTTTAAAAAAACACCATTTAGTAAGCACAAAAGTTCATATTTCTTTGCATTTTCATCTAGTTCAAACACATATCATTACAACCTTATCACCTTAGAACTTTTCATCCTTGAGAAGTCTTTTGGAACCACATAAACATAACTCAACTTACAAGGGTCGTGAAGTCCCACTCAAAGGGTCGCGTTACATTTCTAAATGCCCAACACACCTTAGAGTATTTATTAAAGAAAATGGCACATAATCCATTAAAACCCAAACCAATGCTCGATTTCCAACCTAGACACTGAGACAACACTTAAATGAGCCATTTTAGATAGAGACATGATAACATTGTCTTCTTGTTAAACATATGTACAAGGGTACTTCCCACCTTATACTTTAATGTTTGAAAGGGGCCAATTCTATTCCATGACACTTCAACTGCCAAAATTTCATTTCAAATCACTCTCCTAGAATTTTAACAAAGCTCCTGGAATGATTTTTGAACTTACCAAATGGTCGATCCTCCATCGACCTCAAAGAACAATATGAGCTATATTTTCAGGAAAATCCCTAACCAACACACACGATACTTTCCTTTACTTGGAGATGTTTCCGAAAACGGTTCTTCACAAACCGTAAACATTAAACAAGAAGAACATTGAGTTGATCCACCTCTGGCTAACCATTTACAAGAATGATCATCTTAGACAACCAATGTATTCCAAATAGAACCAAAATGCCTTATTCTAAGGCAATGTTAACTTAACACAAAATATACTCACCAATTCCAACACCCAACTCCTTGTGACATTTCCTAATCAACCCATCACTTGACCATTAAACTGTTGTGCCACAACACGGACAAGGGGGTAACTTTGACCTATCCCACTGAGGATTTTACCCTTTAAAAATACCTATATGCCTGACTAAAAGTCTGGGATAACCTCATATTAATTAAATTGGAGTCCTAGGAACTAAGAAAAGGTATTCCATACTCCATATTCATGAGTGGGATGTTGGAAAAAGGCCACAACGTCTAGTTAAAAACATTTATTGAGCCTCGAGAAGCATCCAAATCACGACAGAGTCAAGGGAAAAGGATAGCGTCCAAAATTACATTCAAGGAGTTCCTACACAGGAACCCAAGGATCACTCATAACCACCATTCCTTGACCAAGAACCGTACTTCCAATGTGAAACACTAAAAAATATTACCCAAACAAGCCCAACAGCTTTTAAAGCTTTAGCTCGGCGTAATAATGATGCTCTCTTAGCACATCATGGATGATGTCAAGTTAGGTTACATGCTAATTTATTACTTTAATACACTAAGAGGATTTTAAATATTACCAAAAGTAAAATGGATGATCCACTACTGTTCAACACCTTAGAAGAAACTCGGCTTCACCTGCTGACACCCCAACATTAACTGATCACATGCCTTTACTACCCATGGCATTATGTGATCATTCAACTTACCACCGAAGTCCATCAAAGACCTATGATGATTCACAAGGGTTGCATACATCACAAACTAGATCAAATACATTCTTTTGAGAAAGAACCGATATAATTTAAACTCACTATCCTCAAAGGCATTCAAGCAAAAACTGACCATTTCCCATTGGTCCTTTTAGGGTGGGTTCTTTCTAATTGGAAGGAAATATTAAATAGAATCGATGGGACACTCCACACCTTAGGAGTGTCCTAAAAATAGAAAAGAAGAAAATACCAAGTACTCAAAAGAAAATTAGATCATATTAAGATTAAATGTATGTGTGATACTCCTCTGAGTCGCACTCATTATGTCATAACATTTGAAAAAAGAGCCAAAATAGACGAACTGATGCATCCAAACACCCGAATCACTTGAAACTCTATCCCAAGCATTGAGATGAAATTGATTTTCTTAATGTTCATTCCACTCTACCTAAAGATGACCCATGAACACACTCAACAACTTAAGGCTCATAGATTTCATAGAACTCAAATGGTTTGTTTTAGCATTTAGCACTCAACAGGCACCACGTACACGAACACACACTACCCTGAGATTTAGAAGATAGAAGACACATCTTGAATCTACCCATAGGCTTACTAGCCCTATGATTTCAAGTATTGGAAGGACCATATAAGATATTTATCCCCATAAGACCATTAACCTATATGATTCCATACCAAGTCTTCCATCACTGAGGAAAATAAAGGGTCAAGTGACCAATAAACCAGCTGACCATGCCCGAGGCATGTTTAACCAACTGAAACTGAGCATTTCCCGATGCTCAAGTCCAAAACAAAGTTAAAAGATACCATGACCACTCATCCTAACAAGGGTTTCATTTAAAATGTAAGATACCTACCATCTAAGACATTTATAATAAGATAGGAAGCATGTGGAAAACACCTATGATTCCATTCCAAGGCAACTAAAGAGAAGATTAAACTACACACAAACGAGGGTTTTAAACAAAGGAAACCACCTAGGGTTTCATTTCTAATCCCTTTATATTTATTCACATTTAATGTTTAATCATTAAAGATTTAATCAAAACATAAGGTACTATTTTTTAAAAATAAAAACACAAGGTACTTGATTAAGATAATTCCCTAAGGGAAAAAGAGGAAAGTTTCACAGAACTTCATTTTAAACCATTCATTTATTGACACCCCTCAATTTTAGGTAATTTATTATAAATTCCTTTTAACATATAAAGAAACCTATAGGAGTACCACTAAGACAACCAGGCTTCTCTAGATAGAAACTCAATAGTAGTTTCTCAATTTAAACTTTTAAACTTCCAAATGGGTCGCCCCATAAAAAAATATGCCTGTTGTACGTGGATTTTGCTAACATTTTTTATAATTTTTTATTAGTTTTAATTAATTTTCTAACTACTTCTTGTGTTTTAAGGTTCTTTTGTATTATTTTAATATTTTATTTGTTTTTATAGTTTTTAGTTAATTTTATATTAATATAAGTTAGTTATTTTTATTTTTATCTTTTATTATTATTTTTAGTTTAATTAATATTAGTTTTCTTTAGTTTATTAATTAATTTTTTTAATTTAACTTATAAATATAAATATAATATATATTTATATAGTTCTAATTATTATTATTTTTATTATTATTATTCAAATTTTATATAAGTATATTATTTTAATTTTAAATTTTGAATTTGATTTTTAGTTTTTTTTTCTTCTTTGTTTTGTTCCCCCATCCCCCTATCTACTCACCCCTCCCCTTGACCCAGCTAGCCCTCCCTATTGTCTCGGTAGCCCCACCTTCCCCTTCTCTATTTTTTTCACTCGTCTCCCCCCACCCCCCACCCCCCTCTCTCTCCACTCACCCCCCTATTTCCCCTACCCCTCTGTCCAATCACCTTAACTACCCACCCGCCTACCCCTGCCGCCTATTCCCCCCGTCACACCCCCTGCTTCCCTGCCACTCACCCAACCCCCTAACCTTGGCCTAACCCGTTCACCCTCCCTCTCACCTACCTAATCCGCTCACCCTCCCTCTCTCCCTCTCATCACCCCCCACCATCTCTTTACCCGACTCCCATCACTCACCCATCCCCCTACCCGTCTCTCGAACCGGCCCCCTCACCCCACTCCCCACCTACCTTCTCATCACCCACCTGCTCCCCCTCCCTGCTCTCACTCATATCCACCACCGCAAGGAGCAGCCACCGTCGTCAGAGTAGCCACCACAGATCTACATCACCACCCTAAGGAACGCCTCTCTCGCTCAAGCTGCCTCTTATTCACACCACATCCAGAGTGGACTAGTCTTCTCTACATCATGAACAACCTCCATTCTAGTGGGCGCATAGTTGGTGCACAATGTCATCACGTGCTGAGGTTGTAGTCAGAGTTCGAAGGACAGCGATTACTGCGAGAGTGAAGATAGACGTGATTATTTGTTTGGTAACACATTTTTATTTTACATGACTTATCATCTTATTACCATATTTATTATTTCACTCATAATTTCAGGGTAAATTTCCTTATGTTAGGATGATGATTGAGTAATTAAAATTATTGTGCGTGCCAGGTAATGTTTCCAATTTTTGATTCATTGTCAATTAAAGTTATTTTAATTGAGTTTTTATCCGTTTAAATTATTTTTTCACTAAATTAAATTATAAAATTGAAACTATCCATTTTAATAATAATTATATTTGGTGGTCTGAAAAGGTAAATCGTATTGACCGATTGTAGTGCAAATTGTTGGCACAACTTTGTGGTAAACAGGTTGTGTCATTTCTCCATTTAGTTCAAAACATGAATGAGTCTCCTAATTGATTTATAACACTAGAGAATGTGACCTTAAATAAATTAGGAGATATAAAATGAGCATTTAAAAATTTTCCTTATTTTTGGAACTAGTGATCATTTAAGCAGAATAAACTTTTAATCACATAAAAAGATATGTTACATGGTTGTGTAGTAGTTTTTTTACGACGTTATCGTCCCTAACACATTTTGTTCATTCAGATTTTATCATCATTTTTAGTTGCAGTTTATTTTTTTCCCTTCTCGTCTTTTAGTTTAATTAAAATAAAAATAAAAATAAAACACAAAATAGGAATTCCCTCAACTTCTTTTTGTCTGAACATTGTCAAACAAGATATTTTTAGTGAACTAGATTTCGTGCTCTTTGTGGTTCGACCATGCTCTCCACTTTTACTCTAGCCATTTGGTTATAAAAATTTGAAAATTGGACACGTTGTGACGCGCATACCAAATTTTTGGCACCATTGTCAAGGAGCACGTTCACATTGAGAATTAAAAAAATTTCAAGTAGGCCTTGCTTTAGGAATTGTTTGCCTACATGGTGAACACTCATAATTCGGACCCATCGAAGAACGACCCACCCCTTGATCTAAAAATTGAACATCAAAGAAAATGAAAAGATCAAATTGGTACCTCAGCCACAAATCCAATGCATCCACCAAAGGAAAGTGTTGAAACTCATATTATAATGCTTCCGAGTGGCCAAGTCCACCCACTTTTCCAAAACTATCTCGATAATCAAAGGGATCAGACTACTATGAGACAGGATTTGTGACCTAACACAGTCAGAGTTAGATCAGGCATAACAAGACCCAGAATTCAAGTGATGCACTTTGAATTGAAGTTGTCCACAATCAACCTGCTCCAACAACATGCACAATTTCATGGATTGAGCAAAGAAGACCCTTATAAGCATGTGAACAGATTTCATGAAGCCTGTGACACATTTATATATAATGGGGTGATGGTTGATGCGTTGATCTTGCAGCTATTTACATTCTCATTTCAATGGAAATCAAAGGATTGGTTGGAAAGTCTTGACCCAGAAATAGTTTCACTTGGAAAGTGTTGAGGAGAAAATTTCTTGATCAATATTACAAAACAGCTCAATCTTTGAAAAAAAAGAGACCTTGAATCCTTTTTTCAAAGTGAATATGAATCATTATGAGAATCTTGGGAAAGATTCAATTCCATGTTAAGATTTTTTCCTCGTCATGGGATAAAGTTGGAAAACCAGTTGCAATCTTTCTAATATGGACTTCAACCCGAGAGTAAGTCTGCAATCAACACAGCTACTGGAAATGCATTCTTGGAAATGGATACTGAGGATCTGTACATATTAATTCAAAACATGGAAGAACATAGTTTCCAGTGGCCATAATATTTTTCAAGAAGAAAGCCTGGAGTGCATCAAGTTGATTCTCATACATTCATGGCTACACAATTTGAAGCTCTCAACAAGAAGATCGACAATGTGTTAGTAAACCTGCCTAAGCTAGTCCATGTTATTCAAGTTGAGCATTTTCCACACTGTGGTGGTCCTCATGATTATCCCATGTGACCATATAACACATCTAAGAACAATATGTCTGAATCTAACTTTTTTAACTACAATAAAGGAAATTATGGAAACAACTACAACACAAACTGGAAAAGCAATAACCAAAATCTTGGTTGGAAGGAACCAGTGACTACTCAACCAATGAACCAGAACATGGGTACACCTAGGTTTCTTACTCAATATTCCTTCATACCCACCATGTAATTGAAGGAGAAAGGATCTCAATAGAAATACCGACCAAAATTTCATCAATAACAACAATATAAGGATCAAAATAAAACTAAAAACTTTTCCCCTCCTGCAATGCAAGGTCAACAAGATTGGGGAGTAACTATAGAAAAACTAATGATGTCAAATAAACCAAGGTTTGAGTTAAAAGATATGGAAACTCAAAATTTATAGACAACAACTCAAAATTTGAAAAAAAACACCTAAAACCTACAGAAAACAACACAAAACTTATAGGCTTCCATGCGTAACATTGAAAATAAATTCTTTTAGATAGACTCAAAAATGAAAAACCCACAACAAGGAACTCTACCAGGAAGCACAAGAGTTAACCCAAGATAAAATGAAAAATCCATCATATAGAAATGTGGCACATAGTTATCAAAGCACCAAATGCCTGATGTTAAACCAATAGATGAGACTCCTACACCTGCCAATGAGAATGGTGACTCAACAAACAAAACAATATAACTTGAAGCTAAAGATGAGAAAGATCAAAACAAACATGAAAAAAATAAAAAGGAAAAAAAAGAAAAGGAAAATGAGGCACTCAATGAAAGAGTGAAATCCCACATACCACCTCCTCTATTTCCAAAAGACCGGAGCAAAGGAAGTTGGATGTTCAATTTTTAAAATTCATGGAGATATTCAAAAAGCTTCAAATAAATATTCCTTTTGCGGAATCCATCACACAAATTCCCCCACTATGCTAAATTTCTCAAGGATATTCTATCAAAAAGATGAAAACTAGATGATGTAGGAATGGTAATAATGCACGAGGAATGTTCAGTGGTCATACCCAGATCCATACCTCCAAAACTGAGAGACCCTGGTAGTTTCACTATTCCTTGCAGTATTGGAGGATGTAAATTTGGAAGAGCTTTGTGCGACCTCGGAGTTAGTGTAAATCTCATTCCATATAGAGTCCTTAAAAAATTTGGCATTATAGAATTAAATCCAATGAGGTTTGCCTTGAAAATGGTTGACCAGTCAGTGAAGCATCCTTGAGGGATTCTAGAGTACATACTCATCAAGGTTGATAAATATTACTTCCCTGCTGATTTCATTGTCCTCAATATGTAATAAGATAAGGATGTCCTGATCATTCTTGGGAGACCATTCTTAGTAATATACAGAGAATTAGTTGATGTCCAAGAGGGAAAATTGATTTTTAGAATTGGGGATTAAAACATAACATTTTATTTCCTAAAGGCTATAGAAAAACCCTCTTCAGTGGACTATCATTTCTTGGATATGATTAAAGAATGGGATGAGTTAGCAAGCGATGAGCTGGATCTTGAGGATTTACACAAAGAAAATGAAGAGTTTACTGAATTAATTGAGGTAGTGGAATTCATCAAAAACATAATCGAGCCTTTGGATAGACATGACTTCACCTCAATGACTCCATCCCTTGAAAATCCTTCAACACTTGAGCTTAAACCTATTCCATAAAACCTAAAATACAGTTACTTGGGTGATTTAAACACCTTACCAGTCATCATAAATTCCAATCTTTCAAGTGAACAAGAAATGAAATTTCTTAATATATTTTCACAAAGAAATCCATCAATAGGTAGGACGATTGCTGATTTAAAAGGTATAAGTCCTGCCATATGCACTCATAAAATATATATGGAAGATAATTCAAAACCTTACAGGAAACCACAAAGACGCTTAACACCTCCCATGAAAGAAGTAGTTAAGAAATAAGTCATTAAACTTCTTGATGGTGGTTTAATATTTCCTATCTCTGATAGTCAGTAGGTTATCCCATTACAAGTGGTACCTAAAATGGGTGGAACCATAGTAGTTGAGAATGATAAAAGGGAATTGATAACCATAAGAACAGTGACTGGATGGGGAGTGTGCGTTGACTATCATAAAATGATTGATTCCAATAGAAAGGATCACTTCATATTACCCTTTATTGATCAAATCCTTGAAAAATTGGTAGGAAGAGATTACTATTATTTTCTGGATTGATAATATAGAAATAATCAAATAGTAGTGATCCCATAGGATCAAGAAAAAATCATGTTCACTTGTCCATATGGTATATTTTCTTATTAGATAATTCGTTTTGGAATTTGAAATGCACCATATACATTTCAATGATGCATGATGGAAATATTCCATGACATGATTGAAGAGTTCTTGGAAATATTCATGGATGACTTCTCTCTGTATGGGGATTGTTTTGATGACTGTTTGGAACATTTGGATAAGGTTTTGGCAAGATAGGAAGAAAGGAATCTGGTGATCAATTGGAAAAATTCACACTTCATAGTGCAAAGTGGAATAGTTTTAGGTCATAAAATTTCAAAGAAAGGCAGTGAAGTTGATGCTACCAAGATAATTACATTCTTTGAGTTACCCATACCAACATCAGTTCATTCAATTTGAGGTTTTCTTGGGAATGTTGGATTCTACCAACGTTTTATTAAGGATTTCTTTGTTATTACTCGGCCCCTTAAAAACTAGTTAGGAAAATATGTCACATTCCACTTTGGGTTTGAATGTCAGGAAGCTTTTAAATTATTAAGGAAATGTTTGGTTGATGCTCCAAAAATGATCTCACTATATTGGGAGTATCCATTCGAGTTAATGTGTAATGCTAGTGATTGTGCAGTTGGCGCTGCCTTGGGAAAAAGAAAATAAAGGATCTTTAGGCCAATTTATTATGCTAGTTTCACATTAAATGTGGATCAACATAATTACACAATAACTGAAAAAGAGATTCTAGCAGTTTTATTTGCTTTTGATAAATTTTGATCACATCTATTGTTCTCCAAAGTCACTATCTATATGGATCACTCTGCCATGTGGTATATGATGACCAAGAAAGATGTGAAACCTGGAATCATTCGATGGATATTGTTACTTCAATAATTTGGCATTGAGGTCAAGGAAAAAAAGAGAATGGATAATTTTTTTACTAATCATTTATCACACCTCAATCATGACACAAGTGAAATCAATGTCGAACTAATCAATGAAACATTTCCTGATGAAAAACTCTATGTCATTATGACAATCACACCCTGGTATGCAGGTTTCTTGAATTAATTATCTTCAGGAATGATACACCCATATTTCTCAAAGGAACAGAGGAAAATATTTTTGAATGAAGCATGCCATTACTACTGGGATGATCCATTACTTTTTAAAGACTGTGCAGATGGAATGATAAGAAGATGCATCCCTGAAGAAGAAGTTGATAGTGTTTTGAACTTGTGCCACTATAGAGAAGTTGGAGGACACCATGGAATTCATCAAACAATCAGAGAAGTGTTAAAATGTGTTTTTTTCTATCCTAACATGAATCATGATATTAGTGAATTTGTCATGAATTGTGATAAATTCCAAAGAACTTGGGGTATAAGCTGGAAGCATGAAATTCCACAACATTCAATCATGGGCATTGAAATTTTTGACATATGGGGAATCGACTTCATGGGTCCTTTTCCTAAATCTTTTGGGAAATCAAACATCCTTGTCTATATAGACTATGTGTCAAAATGGGTGTAATATGAATCATTTTGAGAAAATATTGCTCGAGTCATCATCAAATTTTTAAAGAAACACATTTTTACCCGATTCGGAATTCCAAGGCTCATCATCAGTGACCGTGGTACCCACTTCAATAATTCACTATTTCAGAATGTAATGACTCGCCATAGATTCCACCACTACATGAGAACCCCATACAATCCACAAACCAATAACCAAGGTGAGGTTTCAAGCCGATAAATTAAAGGGCATTTTGGAGAAAACTGTAAATACATCTAGGAAGGATTGGGTATCCAAACTTGATGATGTTCTTTAGTCCTACAAGACTGCATACAAGACACCTATTGGAATGTCCCTATATCACTTAGTCTTTGTAAAAACCTACCACTTCCCTATAGAACTGGTACATAAAGCTTATTGGGTTGTGAAGAAACTAAATTTTGATTTCAAAACTACCCAAGAGAAGCATTTTATACAGATAAATTAACTAGAAGAGATTAGGAGAGAATCTTATGACAATGCTTTGATCTACAAAGAGAAAACTTGAGCCTTTCTTGACAAACAGATCCAACAAAGAAATTTTTTAGCAGGTGAAAAATTTCTCCTCTTCAACTCACAACTTCAGATCATGGAAGGAAAACTCAAGTCGAAGTGGTCAGGTCCTTACACTGTCACAATTGTTTATCCACATAGTGCTATGGAAATTTATGATGGGAAGATTCATCCATTCAAAGTTAATGGTCAACGCCTCAAAATTTACCACACTTCGAATACAATAGGTGTCATTGAATAATTACAATTACAATGATAAGTTATCTGTATTGCGGAAGATGTTAAACTTATAACTGATCAAGAGGCAACACAACTACTTCTTTATTCCTTGGTCTCTGTTTTCGTACACTCTCTCTATATCTCTATATATTTTTTTGGGTGTAGCTGAAACAAAAATTTATAGCTCTTCTTCCACTTCCATGGTCATCGATACACATGTTCCATCTCTATATGACTTCATACGATGGATGACTCAGCATCTGGCTGATGTCGAGTTCCAGCTTGAGGATGTTTCATTAGAGATCTGTGCTCAGCAGCCATCACCGATATGATGAGCACTGATTCCATTCCTTCTACACTATAATCAAGCTCACTATGCTCCAAAAGTGGTTAATCTCACTAAGTGTCCATGTGAGATCGATGACACAGCCACCAGTTACTTTCAAGAGGTAGAGGAGTTCTGAGCTGATGGACCAAGATGATTGACCATTGTCCATCCATTTGGATGAAGACGTAAAACTTAGCGCTTCCTGGGAGGCAACCCATGTTCTAGTTTTTCATCATTTTCTTTTATTTTTTCAAGTTTGTTTTAGGAAATAATCATGGAATGTGTGGAAATTTTTTGAATACTTACAATGTTTTTTGTTTACTTTTCATTCTTCTATATATCTGCTTCCATTTGAATGATCCTTGGTGTTATCTTTATGATATAATGTGGGTATGTGTTTTACGTGTGTAGATTTTACAGGTACATCATTTTTGGAGCTTCATAGGATATAGAAATCTTCTCCATGTCTATCAGCTCTTACTCAGGGAAGTGTTTTATTTTTTTCTTATTTTATACTTCCAAACACTCCCTGAAAAAAACAACAAGAAAATTTTGAAAACTGAAAAAAAAAACTAACATTCCTACCATTGATGAAACCACATAAAAGCTTATGAATTTTTGTCATAACACAGTTGGGAACATACCACATGTATCCCTTGGTAGTTTTGAACACATTATTCATGTTTGGAATGATTTGAACCTTGATCTCATAACTTAGATGATTGTTGATATTATTCCATGCTTTAAAAATGTTTTTTGAAAACTTGTTTATTTTTTAGACACATATTTTCACTCATGCTTATCAGTGCTAGCCAAAATTTTATTTCCATACCTGTGAGGATTCTGAAACCTTTTTTCATCACCTTATGTTTCTCTTTTTCTTGAGAAAATATTGACCATGTTATATCTTCTATAACTTTCCATTTTTTCCATCAATGATATTGGAATTTTGAATATTTCACTAAAATGATTGAGGCATCTGTTTGATTTTTCAGCCCATTGACCCACAGATCCACCCATAAATTTTCTCCATCATATAGACATTAGAATCCATGAATAATTCTTTTAGGATTATCCCATATCTGATACACATCCCTACCCATTTCTTGAATATTTTCATGATAATTTTCAATCTAAGTGTAGGAGAGTGATTTATTCATGGAGAAGGTTCTTTGAGGGGTAGTGATTCATTTTATGAACAAGGATTGACATTATCTCATCCTGATCATATGAGTTATATTTCAAAGTAGCTACATTTATTACATATATTTTGATATAGGAATATAGAATCATATTGGTTCCAACAATGAGTACATTGGTGGTCATTACCCGATAACCCTTGATTTGGGGGATACCTATAAAAATGATGATCCATTACTCCAGGACCATGAGAGTTTTCTATATGAACTACATTCACTAAGATGTTACAGCGTACACACTACTTGTGTACTATTCATTGGGATTTTTGTCTGACACTTATTTCATGGGGTTTAAGAGTTGATACTCACTAGTTTTCCTAACCATATTTTTTGAGTGATTTTTGTCTTAAAAAGTAATAGAAAAGAAAAAAACAAAAGAGATAGAAACATTGGATTATCATATGCTTGGGGACAAGCAATGTTTTAAGTGTGGGGGAGAGAGAGTTTAAGGGAGGCATTTGGATTGACATTTATCATGCATTTATTTCAATATTTTACCCTCTTTTGTGCTAAAAATTGTTAATTTTTTTTATAACCCACCATCACAGCCTCAGAAACATTTGAACCTAATGTAAATTACTCAAGATTGGTGCTTTCTTTTGATTTCTACTAGTTGAGATATGAAAATCAAGAAAAGGATTTGGTAAGCATGTATATGTATGATAATTGATCATAGCTTTGATCAAATATTTTTGAGAGATGAGAGTGATTGCAAGGTAGGTCACATGATATATAAGTGCAAGTACTTGTTTTGGAAAGAATTCAAGTGAAAGAAAAATGGTTTTCAAAAATTGGAGTTTTAAATGAAGCGTGATATGTTATGGGTAAAAGAGATTAAAAAATTTGAACTTGTAATTTTGATGTTTTGATTTGTCTATGGTTCCATTTGTGTATTCTTTCTGATTGTTTTTCCCAGGAGTGCAAAAGCTTCAGTGTGGGGGATTTGATGTACGTGGATTTTAATTACATTTTTTATAATATTTTATTAGTTTTAATTAATCTTCTAACTGATTATTTTGTTTTTTGGTTCTTTTTGTAGTATTTTAATATTTTAGTTGTTTTTATAGTTTTTAGTTAATTTTATATTAATATTAGTAATTTATTTTTATTTTTATTTTTATTTTTATATTTTATTATTATTTTTAGTTTAATTCATATTAGTTTTATTTAGTTTATTAATTAATTATTTTAATTTAACTTGTAAATATAAATATAATATATATTTATATAGTTCTACTTATTATTATTTTTATTATTACTAATTTTACTATTATATTATTTTTATTATTATTTAAATTTTAGATAAGTAGATTATTTTAATTTTGAATTTTGAATTTTTTTTTTAGATTTTTTTTCTTCTTTTTGTTCCCCCCTCCCCCTATCTACTCACCCCTACCCTTGACCCGATCGGCCCTCCCAATTATCTCACTAGCCCCACCTTCCCCTTCCCCATTTTTCTCACCCACAGCCCCTCTCTCTCTCCACTCACCCACCCCCCCCCCTATTTCCCCTACCCCTCTCTCTAATCACCTTAACTACCCACCTGCCTACCCCCACCACCCATTCCCCCCATTATTCCCTCGGCTACCCCGCCGCTCGCCCAAACCCCTAACCCTGGCCTAACCTGCTTTCCCTCCCTCTCCCCTACCTAACCCGCTTTCCCTCCCTCTCTCCCACTCATCACCCAACCACACCCCCATCTTCCTACCTGAATCCCATCACCCACCCACCCCCTACCCATCTCTAGAAACGGCCCCCTCACCCCTCTCCCCACCCGCCTTATCATCACCCGCCTGCTCCCCCTCCCTAGTCTCATTCACAGCCACCACCCCAAGGAGAAGTCGCTGCCGTCAGAGCAGCTGTCGTAGATCCACATCATCACCCTAGGGCGTGCCTCCCTCAGTCAAGCTACCTCTTCATCGCACCACATCCAAAGTGAACTAGTCTCTACTACATCACCAATAACCTCCATTTTTGTGGGTGCGTAGTTGGTGTGTGACGTCATCATGTGTTGAGGGTGTAGTCAGAGTTCTAAGTACAACGATTGTTGCATGCGACAAGAGTGAAGACCGACATGATTATTTGTTTGGTAACACGGTTTTATTTTACATGACTTGTCATATTATTACCGTATTTATTCTTTTAATCGTAATATTGGGTTAAATTTCTTTATGTTGGGATGATGATATAGTAATTAAAATTGTTTTTCATGCCATGTAATGTTTCATGTTTTTTATTAATTTTCAATTAAAGTTATTTTAATTGAGTTTTTATCTCTTTAAATTATTTTTTCACTGAATTAAATTCTGAAATTGAAACTGACCATTTTAATAATAAGTCAATTTGATGGTATAAGAAGGTAAACTGTATTGACCAATTATAATGAAAATTGGTGGCACGACTTTGTGAGAAACGGGCTATGTCATTTTTCCATTTAGTTTGGCACTTGAATGAGTCTCATAATTTATTTATAACACCAAATAATGGGACATTAACTAAATTAAGATATATAAAATGAGAATCTAAAAAATTGATTTATTTTTAGAACTGGTGATAATTTAAGAAGAATAAACTTTTAATCACATAAAAGGATATGTTGCATGGCTGCGTAGTAGTTTTTTTTAAGATGTTATCATCCATGACAAATTTTGTTGATTCGGAGTTTATCATCATTTTTAGACGTAGTTTACTTTATTTATTTTTTTCCCCTTCTCATATTTTAGTTTAATTAAAATAAAAATAAAAATAAAACACAAAATAGAAATTCCCTCAACTTCTGTCGGTATGAACATTGTTTAATGAGATATTTTTAGTGAACTAGATTATGTGCTCTCTGTGGTTCAACCATGCTCGCCACTTTTATAGTAGCCAGTTGTTTATAAAATTTGCAAATTGGACGCACTGTGACGCGCGTACCAATGCCTCAACTGACCTACTTGGGTCTAGTTGTGCATTTAGAAGTTAACTATTGGATTTCAGATCAAAACTAAATTTTAATTAACATTTATATCCATTTCACAATATTTCATACCATTACATTTAATGCGGGTTTCCATTTTCCAATTCATAAAGCACACATACACTTCATGGATTGAAAATTGGCTCCCATTAATCAAAACCCATTCCATTTCAGAATTTAACATGATTATATATAATGATCCAGTCATATGGGTGGCCACCGACTAACCTATAAAGTGCCCATACACTTTATAGTTTGGAATTTAGATCCCATTTATTTGAAACCAATACAATTTAAAAATTTCACTTTAGCAACTTTACACATTTTAACAACATATTTATAATGTAAATATATATATTTCTCAACATGGTTTGAATATATGGATTGCCCTTTCCCAATTTTATGGCACCCATACACCTTACAATCAAAAATTTGTTACCATTCATTCACAACAACTATCTCTTAAACCCATGAACCAACCATATATAAACAAGGAAAAACATGCCATCATAAGTAGTAAACACAGAAGCGTGACATATTTTCATAAAATCAAGCTATTATGCTAAAAAAACACCCAATAATGTTATCAATATAGTCATGATAAACATTACCTAAACAAGTACAAAACCGAGCATGGAATATAACAGGAAGGATAATAAACACCAAATCTTATCATAGTATTCAAGGAACACAATCAAATTAGTAGGAAACCTATAAAATGCAACTACATGGCATGGGATATGCATGAAATGTTAATTTCTATGTGAATAATATGATTTGTTATATGCTTAATCCTTTCCATACCAGGATAAATAAAAATACTAGAAATTCCATAAATAATAAGAAGAAGAAATCACACCATTCACTCAAGGTAAAATCACATCAACTGCTGCTAACGTCTCTCGGACTCTTGGCTTCCACTGATAATACCAAATATCCAATAAAAACAGAACCAATAAAAGAGATAAATTAAATTATTTTATCCCTTTTCATCATTTTCACTTTATGTTAATTAATTTATTAACCATTAATTAACCATTAAAATTTTCCACATTATATTTCATTACCATTAAAAAAAGCTCCATGCCCTCCAGGCATAAGAAAACTGAGTCCATGACTTCTCAGAATAATAACCTCATCATTGGATCCTAGCAAGCTCTAACCCCATAGGTTAAAAATTTATTCATTTATTAACAACATTACTTTCCAAATTACCAAGTACTTTAGGAAAACATCCTAAGCTACCAAACAAGTCATACAACTAAGCACATCCATCTGCCACAAGCAGTGGGGAAAGGAAAGAAGATAAACAAACAACTTGACCATCATATAAACAACAAATTCAAATAAGCATCCAACTTTCATATCAATGGGTAATCCCAGCTTCCACCTGTTACCTCATCCCCAGTGTCCTCTCTGACACCCACATGTATATCCCAATGCATCTCACCATTATAATCATCAACCGCTACCATAACAACCAGGCCTCCTAGCCCCATATACCATAACATCCCTCTAGGCTCAGCCATCCTAGTCTCACATCAAATCACAAGCAGTAGGATTCAAACTTAAAAATTGGGATCTTGGACCTAAAGCAAGGCATCTATCCTTCACACACAATAAGATATCATGGTTCCAAAGTACGAGGAACATGGCCTTTATAATCAAACATACAACTCATGGCCTACAAAGGCATTATATTTTATCACACAACAAGTTATTATTCCATGTTGAATTAACTGATTCATTATTTATAGGTTCTAACTACAAGAAACCTAACCAAAAAGCTATCCCAATCCATAAAAAAAATAATTAAGCAATTAATTTAATATGCCTTTAATTATTTTATCAACATTCATCAACATACCTTGCATCTTTATTCAATTCTATTAAAACATGGAAGATTAAATTAATTAACATGCTTGCATCATTAAGATTACTACACACCAGATTCATTAAACATGCCTCTTTACTCCTTTTAGCCAATTAATTAACTATTAATTGGGAATTTGTGTTCTTTACCAATTAAACGTGATAATACAAGAATAAAAATCACAACATATATACCACACTATCTAGAAAAACAAGAGGCAAATAATTATCATGGTACAAAATAGAAACATCACCATGTGATTGATGCGAATTCTTTAATCTGATTCAAGTAATTATTAGGTTAATTTTATTATGATCCAAGGGGATAAATCATGCTATCTCTAGGATTGCACATAAATAAATAGAGAAGAAACGAATCCTCTACCTTAAAAAGGGTGTCAATGTTCTTTGCATGAGAACATACCAATATTGTGAATCCTGATCGAATCTCCCACAAGAATTGCATCCACCCAAGGACGTTGCACCACAACCACACCAACAAACAACAAAAAAAACTCCATTGGAAACATGGAGATCAAGAAACGTCACATGGAAAAGAGGAATGTGAATAAATAGATCGAAGAATCCATAAGAATATAGTAGAACTTAACTTAGATCAAAGATGGGTCGAATAAGGGAAGATAAAGATCAATCCTTGACAAAGGAATCCCAAAAATGTCAAAGAGGGGGTGTCAGGTTTCCTAAAATCAGGAGAGAGGTGCTAGAGCTATAGGGTTTGAAAAACCTGAGTAGCTAAAAACATTTAAAATATACAACATTAGTGATTTAAGCGATGTGTAATCTCCATTCACATCGTGTAATCCTCGGGGTTTGGTTTCACCCAAAAAATACATCGCTTTTATATTTTATTTTATTTTAAACCCCAATTTATTAAAGGTTATGAAACCTAATTTTATGTCATGTAATTTTACATGGTGTGAAATCTTCTTACAGCTTCTAGAAACTGAACTACTCCAAAATTTCTTTGGGCCTCCTCCGAGAACCTCGATCTTCAAAAATTTATAAAGGGTCGATCCAGGAAGATTCAAACCCTTATATTAGATACCTCTCAAAACATTATCATCCTCGATAATCCAAAACCAACCCAAAGAGAAAATAGAAAGGGTCATATGAATAGCCACCCCCGCAAGATACCTCTCAAGGCTCTTTACACCATATAATCTCAACCACCTCATCAGAGGAATAATGTGAAACCACGCAATAACAACAACCATATCCTAAACACTTTCCTAGGGTAGATACCTCTCGAAATAGATTAATCCATTACAAGAAATTAGAGAAAGCCATATCAAAACCAGAAAATGTCCACAACCCCAAAAAAAATAGTTTTATAAGAGTAGATCTAAACATCGAACAACTCATGTTACTGAACATGTATCTATAACTCATGTTCCCAAGTCCTATCCTCCACTCCATCATGCCACTATAAGACATGAACCAAGGGGATAACTCATCTTCTCAACACTTTATCTTGGTGGTCCTAGATCTCTATAGGACACTCCTCAAAGGTTATATCATCATTAACATCAATCTATCCCCAATGGATGGTGTGAGAGTTGTCACTAAGATAATTACGGATTTGTGACATGTGTAAAACATTGTGTATCCGGCTCATCTGTGGAGAAAGCGATGTCTGATATGCCACGACTCCAAGATGAGATAACACATTGAAAGGCCCAAAAAACTTGGGAGAAAGAATACTCCCTCTAACAAACCTTCACTTCCATGATGATAAGTCACCTTCAGGAACACATGATTCCAAATGCTGAACTCCAGAGGTATCCTCCTATGATTGGCATAGGATTTTTGACAAAACTGTGATGTTTTCATCCTCTCACGAATCACCTGAACCATATCTATTGTATTTTGTACCAGTTCCAGCCCTAGAATTGTTTTCTCTCAACCCCATTCCATAGATATGTCCTCCCACTTCCATTGAGAAACATCTAATGGTTAGATAAAACCACCAGGAACATAGTTCTTAACCTTCACCTTTTGGAAGATCAAACATCAAGACATGAACTATGCAACTGCATGCTTCAACCCAATCCACCAAAACTTACCTCTGAAAGCTCGATGTTTATTTACAATGTAATAATGTACCACTATAGGTGAACTTTGGAATAATATGAGAACCATCTCACACATAACCAAAGGAACAAAAAACCTTCCCTGAAAAAACACTTGGTGTTGTTTGTCCTTATACCAACCATCAAGGGCCCTGCTACAAACAACTCGGTCTCTCCAAACCTCTACCTCAATATCCCCAAACTAGGAATGCTTCACCTGATGCACCAGATATGAATGCACCATCATTTGAAAAATACAACCTCTACCCCCATCTTCTCCCATATCTAGATGAAATGCTGAAACTTCTTCCATCACTATCTAGGAATCACCTCATTCACACACTACTTCACTACACAAATTCTTGCTCGGTGCATTATCCACGACATTCCCCTTTTTAGGTGTATAAAAAATCTCAAAATTGTAATCCTATAAGAACTCCATCCACCTTCACTAATGAAATTTCAAGTCACATTGGTATAAAACAATCCTTGGGCTCTTATGATCAGTGAATACCACAAAGAGCTTGTCGATGATGTGATGTCTCCACAACTTCAGGGAAAAAACTGCCACCTACAGCATGAGATCATGGGTCGAATAGTAATTATCATGGGGAATTAACTATCTATACCCATAAGAAATTACCAATCTATGATACATCATAACATAGACTAGACCAAGACGGGAAGCATCATAGAAAACCTCAAATCAAACTCCTTCTATTGGAAAACAAAGAACTAGAGCATTGACCAACTTCTCCTTTAGTTACTCAAAACTTTCTAACATTGATCAGTCCAAAAGATCACCTAATCCTTTCTATTAAATTATTTTTGAGGATTCACAACCCTATAGAAATCATCTAGGAACCTCCTTTAATAGCCTACAAAACCAAGGAAACTTCACACCTCTTGCACTATCTTGGGGGATGACCAAGACAAAACTGCCTCTATCTTCAATGGATCCAAAGCTACTCATTATTGGGACACAAAATGTCCCAAGAAATAAACTTCTTGAGTCTAAAACTCACACTTCGACAACTTTCCAAACAGCTTCTCACAACAAAGAACTCCCAAAATGGCAGGCAGATGCTCTATATGCCCCTCCTCAAATACAGAGTGCATAAGGATTTCATTGATGAAAATAACCATGAACTTATATAAGAACTCATGAAACACAATGTTCATTAATGCCATGAACATATCTAAAGCATTAGTTACACCAAACTACATCACAACAAACTCGTAATGCCCATGACGACAATGAAAAACATTCTACGAGATATCCTCATCATTTACACGCATCTGATGATATCCTGACCGCAAATCAATCTTTGAGAACCAAATTTCACCCTTTAGTTGATTGAATAAATCATCAATCTACGGATGAGGATAGATTTTTTTCACTGTCACTTTGTTTAAGTGATGATAATTGATTCACAACCATAAACTATCATCATCCTTCTTCACGAACAAAACTAGTTCACCCCATGGTGACACACTTGTCTAAACAAAAACACACTTAAACAGACCATCGATCTCTATATAAAACTCTCACAACTCATAATTTTCCATCTTATATGGATTCATTGATATAGGAGACATTCCTAGCTATCGTTCAATTCCGAATTTGATCTCTCGTCGAGGGGGTAATATTGCAACCTCCTCTGAAAAGACATCAGGGTACTCTTCTAAGACCCTAGGAAAAATTGATTTCTAAACCTTCGATGAACTCAGTATATTGTCAGCCATCAAGAATGACAAGTACGTAACACACCTATAACCCATATGAGGGTATCGCTTTCCAACAAACACTGTTGGATCTCCATCAGCATCGAATAACATGAACCACCACTTAAAGCAATCCAAAATAGATTGCACTGAATACAACCAATCCATATCAAGGATGATTTCATATGGTTTTATGAACAAACATATGAAATATACCTAAGATTTGTGTTACCCCAGCACTAACTCACAGTCCCTACATACATAAAACAATTTAGATTGACCTTTAACTGATGTAGTCAATGCTAAAGGCATTGGAAGTCTCTTCACATCAAGTCCAAAATCATGTACAAGAGTAGGTGATATGGAAGAGTGTGTTGCTCCTAGATCAAACAAGGAATTCATCCAAGTAGAAAACAAACAAAAGAAACCTTTAATGATGTCTGGATTTCCTGGAACTAGAAATGATAAATCATGAAGCTAAACACAACATGCTATATGGCCTCGCTGGCCATGCTGAATACCACCTCCATGGTCATTATCTACTCTCAGAGGATGGTAAGTATCCCAAGGATGTACTATACCTACCCCATCTACTCTCTACTAATACCAAACTAGAGAAACCTACTGTTTCCACCTTGACTGGAACTACCTCAATGGAGGAGCCTAAAGCGGAACAACTAGTACACACTGACTACCCAAAATTTTTTGGCACTCTAGCCACTGATGACCTTAACCTCCATAAGAAAAACATGTGTTTGATCCCTTGACATATGCATGATAGATTCAACCCCTATAGAAATAATACATTGAGGGATGGTACATACCCCCGGCTGATCAGAAACTCTTTTATCCTGAAAACTAGGAACCCTGGACCACAACTCTTCTTTGTGAGGAATCCTGATGACTACCCTCCCATAACAATTTGGTTTTTTCTAATGTCCTCTCAATGACCTCTACTCTCGCCATCACCTCGAGATATTTCTTCAACATAAAAGGGGTGACCTGATGCTGGATCTCTGGATGAAATGATTTCTCTAAATGCCTCACCCTGGCCTCCTCATTTGACAATAGGTCCAAAGAATATTGCAGAAGGTTCCTGAAATGGATCCCGAACTCTCGCACACTAGAGCTCCCCTGCCGAATGGTAAGAAGCTCCTAGAGAATGACCTCCTTCACAGCCAAAGAAAGAAACTCGACTCTAAACTAGTCTCGGAACTCCTCCCACGAGACTACCAACTCATCGCAATATTTGAGGAACAAGAACCACCACTACCTCACTTCCCAATAGAGAATCATTAAAGCCAATTATGTAATATCCCAACCCAGCTTACCATTAAATTGGTATCCAGGCCAGTAGTTCACATGGTGAAACTATGTCTCCTCGTATTCCAAATGATTTTGAATAGTAGTGAGGGACTCAAGAGGTGATAGTGGGGAGGCTATACCCTCATATTAGAGTATAATAGTGGTAAAATAGAAACTAAATAACATATAATAGCCAAAGAAGTAAATAAATTAAAGACAACAGTAGAAGACAAATATTATAATAACTAAATTAAAGTTTCCAATACCAGTTTATACAAGAATGCATGTATATCCTAATAATGATACAAATATAAAACAAAAGACATACAATATACAACATTGTGTAGTAAAATATAAGGAAATGACAACAAATCCCCAAGGTCGATCTCCACGATCATCCCGAGATTTGGCTCGGTCCTTTGCTCCTAACTCCAGGTACAAACATATAATAACAATCAATCAACCAAGGTCCATAGTACTATAAACAAGAAGGTATTCTTGGGTACCCCAATGCAATGATGACTCGAGCAGGGTGTGGGATATAAATCTTTGTAGGCCGGCACCCACGGTTTCTAGCCCAATTTAGATAGTTCAATATAAACTACGTAGTAAGCAGGCATAACAGGAATATTAAACAGAACTAAATAAATATAAAACAGCCCATCCAGGTTTCTAAAGGACACCTGACGGCTATACTTGCTTCAACCCATTACTGGAATAAGATTCTAATTCATTCCACTATATATATTTATTATAAATATATGTTGGGATGGATCGGGATGTAACTCTCATCCATTCAATACCAGGGAAAGCTCTCATGGTCTAACCCCTAGCCCAACTCCAAGAGCTCTCATGGTCTCTTGGTATACTCACACAGTCAGGACCGAGACATAACCCACCATCATCCATTACCAGGGAAAACTCTTGAGATCTATCCCATAGTCCAACTCCAAGAGCTCTCATGGTCTCTTGGTAAACAACAAGGAAGTTCTCATGCCCTTTCTACCCAAAGGCTCTCACAGTCCTTTAGAACCCAATATGGAAGCTCACACAATCTTCCTACTCAAAGTCTCACATGGTCCCATCACTCCATAGCCTATATAAGGTGGAATCATTTATAATATATAATTTATGAGGCATTAACCTCTCATGCATCCCATTGTCCCATTTCATTTATATCACAAGGCATGAGGCATAAACCTCTCATGCTCTTATTAATTCGTCTCTATATAAGAGGTATTGATATGTGCCTATCATGGGGTGTGAGGAAAAAATTTACTATGTTAAAATGTGGTAAATTGGTTGACCTAGGATGTCTCCAAATAGGAGTACACACCAATCACGTCTATCACTTAAATTTGAGAAAGAACTAGATATTTTGTTTTGAAATTATTTGAGTTTAGAAAGAAATAAGGCAATTAAAAAATAAAATTTGAACAAAAGTGGATGAAGAGAGTGATGAGATTAGTGTAGGATCAACTTTTTCAATTTCATCATATTCTTAAAGATCATTCCCCCATCTTCATGTTGAATTACAAGTGAAAGACTCCTCAATTGAGTTATCAATCACCCTTGGTTGAAGGAAGCAAAAGAAACCACTCCTATGGGAAAAAATTCATAAAGAAATCCTAAACAAATAAGGAAATTATGGATTGGGAATTGTTTCTCATTATAAATCTATAAATAGTTCACTTATTCCACACACGTGTCAATGATCACTAGACACTCACCACCTAGGACAATATGCTCGATCGAGACAAACTGCTCTAGGTTGAGGGAGTTTAAAGTTATTCAACCAAAGCTATAAAAATGAATAAAACCAAAACCTAAAATACAATTTCATTAATATAATTGGAAACTACTGAAAATAGAAATCATTAAATAGAAAAATAGAGTTTCAAATTAAAGCACAAGAATCTGACATTACAAAATTGAAGCTCCACCTTCCCCAATCACTCAAAGGTTTTACCCCTTCATGTGAAGGGTAAGAGGGTTGTAAGGGGAAGACGAGAGAATTATGAAACTGAGAAAAGAGGAAATATAAAATTCAAAACACTTCAAGCTTCAAATCCTTCAACATAGACCCCTTATTTTCCTTCAAACCTTTTGAATGCAAGTGAACACTCATATTTATTGGGTTGAGGAGTGGAAAATTTTCCCTCTATATTCACTCCTCTAAAAATTTGAGTTTACTTTTCATAATAAATGGCCAAATGTTGGGATATTTATTCATAAAATTTGTTCCCATGTCTCTTTTTCATGTTCCCACAAAATATAATTGTATTTGGAAAAGTTTTAGAAACATTATTCCTGAATTACCGATGAATACATTTTCTGTCTGAGGAGACTTCTCAACTCCATCCACTTTGGTACATGAAATGAATGATTTAATGACCGAAATTATAAATGAAATTTATTATGAAGATTAGGATCAGAGTTATATTTATAATAAATTCATTATGATGTCTCTAGACTGAGATATGATTCAATTACTGTTGTGGGGTCCATTCTGTTAACCAACAAACTCTTTCCACTTGATTGATTTTTATGGGATATTGTGTGTCGAATTGGATATTGATCCATAAGAAAAAAAGTCGAATCTAACGAGAAAGGAAAACCTGTAAAAAGGAATAACTCAATTTGAATTAAAATTTTAAAAGATATGTCTGAAATACAAAAGATCCATAAAATTGTTAAATTTCCATAATTAAACAATTTTCACAATTAACCCATAAATTCACCAAAAATACAAAAATGATGAAAATAAGATCACATTGATTAATTAGAAGGGATTAAATCATTGAAACACGCATGAAAATAATGAAAATATTAATGCAATCATAAATATTCATTTATCACAATTTTAATTAAGTCAAAATATCTTCAGAATTCCAATTAAAACCTTATTAGAGCCATTATCACATATATAATTCACTTCATGAGGCAAGGACCTTTCATTCTTTTCAATAGCCATATTCAAATCCACTTAAAACCAATTGATTTGATTTAATTAATGCAACTCATCTTTCTTAACTAACCCACATAACCAAATCCATCTAATTACAAAGACCATGGAAATTATGTTTATAAAGCTCAAAAGACATGAAAAGTGTCATGGAAACATGATGTATGCCTACCTGGGAAATTTCTAAATTAAGGAGGTCCAAGCCATTCAATTTATAAGATAAGAAAGCACTAAATTGTGATTTGGTTAATTAAACATCTTCCCAAGGGTGGGAAACTCCATTTGTGAACATAAATGATGGTCATACACAAACATGCCATATTTCAACATAACCTCAAAGAGTAAAGGAACACCAAGGCAATAAGAAAAGAAAGCATAAATTTTTAAACATTACTTTTTAGCTTGAAGACGAAGCACCTATGTTGGAGGGATTTTATTATAAAATCATGAAATTTCTCTTTAAAAAATCCATTTATCACATTTATCTTTCGACAGTAGTTGCCGAAATATGACCAAAGGAGTCCCAAGAAGCTTTTTGAATACCTCAACACCGAAATAAAATTGAAAATCATATTAAACCCAAACCCTAGGGTTTCATCCAGACCTCTCCAGAAATGAAAGAGATTAAAACCACCAAAGAGAGGGAGGAGATGATAGTATAAGACCTTACCTAAAGTAATTAAAGAGAAACCATGAAGAAATTAGTGGAGATCAATGTGAAATGAGGATGAGATGAGGAGGGGGTCGCGTGTGCGCCTAGGGTTCTATGGAGGGGTATTGTGAAATTATGAATGGGGGAGGTGGTAGGTTTGTTTTAAGTTTTTATTTTATTTTAATTTAAATTAATTCAAATTTTAAAACAATTCATCATGAACGGTGTGGACTGAACGGTTTAGAAGACTGTACGCCAACCATGCGCCCTTTACTAGGCACCTAGGAACCCCACATAGGAAGGCTTCATGGTTTGTAAATCATACACCAAACATGTAGTGAATAGTGTTAGGGTGATTCCTCTTTTAATTAACCATGTGGGTTAGGTGCATGGTTTAGTAAACTATGCACAACTCATGCGATGGCCTCTTTCCACCTACTAAGGTCCACACTGTTTGCTGCAAAGGGTTGCATGGTTTCAGACAAACCGTGTGCCCTCTGTAGACATCCAAAACTTGAAATTCTCAACCCCTGGTGCTTTTAAAACTCAATGAGAAGCCTGGGTAACCTCCCAGGCCTTTACCAAAGTTCAAAAACATCACTTTGAAGGGTTACAACTCTCAAGATTTCATTCCAAAGCTCAATTTTAAAAATATCATGTTCAGTAAACACAAAAGTTCAAATTCCATTACATTTTCATTCGGTTCAAAACACAGATCATTACAACCTTCTCACATGAACTTCTCATCCTTGATAATCCTTCTGGAACCACATAAACATCACTCAACCTACAAGGGCCATTAAGTCCCATTAAAAAGGTCACATTACATTTCCAAATGTCCAACACACCTTTGAGCATTTATTTAAGAAAATGGCATGTAAGTTATTAAAACCCAAGACAATGCTTGATTTCCAATCGAGACACTGAGACACTAAGACGACACTTTACCAAGACCATTTTACTAGAGAAACAATCACATCATCGTCTCATTAAACATCTGTAAAAGGTTATGTCCCACCTTAGAATTTAACGCTCGATATGGGCCAATTCCATTCCACAACACTACAACCATTGGGATTTCATTTCAAAGCACGGTTTAGTAAATTGTATGTAGCCAGTGAGATAGCCTCTATCCACCTGATGAGGTTTGTATGGTTTTCTGTAAAGGGATATATGGTTTTAGACAAACTGTACACCCTATTCATACTTATAAAACATAGAATTATCAACCATCGACACTTCCAAAACTCAACGAGACACCCAGGTAACCTCTCGAGGCTTCACCCAAGTCTAAAAAAAATCACTTTGAAGGGTTCCAACTCTTAGGATTTTATTATGAAACTCAGTTTAAAAAAAATCCCATTCAGTAAACACAAAGGTTCAAATTCCTTTTTATTTTCATCTGGTTCAAAACACATATTATTACAAATGATACTCAGTGCTCCTTCCGAGCACAGATCAATCTGAAGGTTATCTCAACCTCCTCCAACCAGTATTTTTTGATTGAATATGAAATTGATCCCTCATACCTCTATAAACTCTGGAACTAAAACTCTTGGAGTTTCCTCCTCCAAGTTTCATTGTTGTCAACCTCCACCCTGCAGCGATCTGTTGGTGAAACTTGCTAAACATCTTATGCCCGAACCTAAGGAGGACGTCAACCTGGAGTCATTCCTATAAAATAAAAAAATAGTTAGAGATCCAAAACCTAGAATATAGAATAATTTAATATTAATTAATTTTTTTCTTTTATTCATTTTAGGTTAACATATCCCAAGGTCTACCCATTCAAACACAGGTATAAAGAATAATGATGCATGATCCTTTCCTAGGTCTCTACCCTGCAACCAGTACCACTTCATTTAGTAGTCACTATAAGATTAAAGGTCCATGAATCAGATCAGAGGGGCCCCTAAATACCCATGTCTAATTAGGTATTCTGTGTTTACAGTGATTGATAAACTTTGATGACCCTGCTTCCCTACCAGACCATGAAACCTCACTGGTGCTAACTCCAAAATCCATCCTATACCTCAATCAAACCTCTGATACCACTCTTTCAAAACCCCATCCCCACAAGTTGTACCCATTCTAGGACAACAATGGGAGAAGATATATAGTGACACCAGATTCTCGTCTTCAGTAGGCCTCGGGTTAGTGACTAGCACTTAGGGTATAGTAAACACACTAATGAGAGGCATTACCCTCTAAGAGAACACATGAAAAATAAATATATAATATAGAAACCAAAAAAACTCCTAATCAGACTATAATATAAAAGAAAACCCAAGTGCATGTATATAATAACATGCTAAAACTACTACAACTGTAATGAAAAACTGGATGTACCAAAAGAAAGGTAAGGAAGATAGTGACCACGAAGCCCGAATAGCTCATGCTAAACCATGAGGTAGTAGTAACCATCCTGATCTTCAACCTTCTCCAACAAACCTGAAAATAGTTTATATATACATAGGGTGAGTATAACAGTATACTCAATAGTATCCTCCCTAAATCCTCTAGTGAAAAAGGTAAAGAAAGCATGATAAAGCACAGTGAACAATAAGTAAAACTAACTCATCTCCTAAACAAGTATATTATGTTCCCAACCCCACTATGGATAATCTAACTAAGTATCACATACAAGAGCATATAATATAATAAATAATATCACCCTACTACATCTTCCTCACTAGTTTTTCACTCTAGCCCCACGCTGTGTGTCCTGAGAATCTATCTACAAAAAGGGCTAGCCCGCAGACACATGGGTGAAGCACCACAACATGCACCTCATGCAACACGCCACCACATCCACATAACCAAAAGTAACCAGGTAGTTTCTAGGAGCCACCATATCCCATATAACATGTATCATACATCATGTATTATACCTCAAGATATCACAACCCATACATTGAGTAAGGATCCTCAAGTCATCACAACCTATTCACATTATACCTATAATAGTCCTTAGGAAACTATATCCAGAATACATGTGTGTGAAATAACCACAAGCCACTATAGCCCTCTACGCACATATATGGGAAAAATAACCATCATGAATACTAGCACAAGTAACTACCAAGAGAATAGAGTGGGGCCAAAGGGGGTAGGTATTCATTCATCCATCCTCCCACCGAGATGTTGGGGAAAATACCCGCCCCCCTAGGGATTAGAATCCTTGGGGTGTTAGTTTCCTTAACTGATAGGGTGGAGTATCATATAAAAACACAAAATTTACATGATATAATATAGCTCCCAACCACACTATGGGAATAACCTAGTCTCCAACTCAACTGCAACTGACGTCTCTCAGCCTCCAGGCTACCATTTCTAAGACCAGATGTCCTATAAGCACACAACCATTGAAAGCGCTACATTAAATAATTTTATCCATTTTCATCAGTTTCACTTTAAGTTAATTGATTATTTAACCATTAATTAACCCTTAACATTTTCCACATTTCATTTTATTACCATCACAACAAAGTTTCATACACTCCAGGCATAAGAAAACTGAGTCCATGACTTCTTAGAATTATAACCTCAACATTGCATCCCAGCAAGCTCCAAAACCATGGGTTAAAAATTTATTCATTTATTAACAACATTACTTTCCATATTACCATGTACTCTAGGAAAACATCATAAGCTACCAAACAGAACATACAACCAAGGACATCCATTTGCCTCAAGCAGTGGGGAAAGGAAAGAAAATAAACAAACTACCTGGTCTTCAACCAAACAAAAAATTCAAACAAGAATCCAACATTCATATCAACGTGTAAGCCCAGTTTCCACCCATTCCTTCATCACCGGTGTCCTCCCCGACACCCACATGCATATCCCGATGCATCCCTCCATCATAAGAATCAACTGATTCCACAATAATGGGGCCTCCCTACTCTATATACCATAACTGCCCTCTAGGATCAGCCATCCTAGGCTCACATCAAATCACAAGCAGCGAGAAATGAACATAGTAATTAGGCTCTTGGCCCTAATGCAAGACATATAGACTTCACACACAATGAGCTATCATGGCTCAAAATTAAGGCACTTGGACTTTATAAGTAAGAAGGAAACTCATTCCCTACAAAAGAATTATCTTTTATCGTACAATCGGTTCTTATTCCATATTGAATTAACTAATTCATTATTTACAGGTTCCAACTACAGGAAACCTAACCATAAATATATCACAAGCTGTCACAAATTAATTAAACAATTAATTTAATATGTCTTTAATTATTTTATCAACAAGAATCAACACTATTCACATATTTATTCAATTCTATTAACACATGGGAGATAAAATTAATTAACATGTATGAATCATTAAGATTACAACACATCGGATTCATTAAACGTGCTTATTTACTCATTTTACCCAATTAATTAACAATTAATTACGATTTTATGTTATTTACCAATTCCATGTGCTAATCCAAGCATAAAAAGAACAACATAGATACCACGCTATCTAGAAAAAAAAGAGGCAAACCTTTTTTATGGTACAAAACAAAAGCATTTCCATGCGATCGATACCAATTCTTTAATATGGTTCAAGTAATTATTAGGATAATTTCATTATGATCCAAGGGGATAAATCATACCATCTATACAATTTCATGTAAATAAATAGAGAAGCAACAAATCCCCTACCTCAAAAGGGGTGTCCACTTTCTTCACATGAGAATGGACCAATGTTGTGGATCCCAATTTCCTCTCCCACAAGAATTGCACCCACCCAAGGATGTTGTACCACAACCAAGCCAACAAACAAAAAAAATCCATTAGAAACATGGAGATCAAGTGTCGTCACATGATAAAGAGGAATGGAAGGAAACAGATTAAAGAAACTGTAAGAATGGAGGTAGAACTTACCTTGGATCTAAGATAGATTGAAGGAGGGAATCTATAGATCGATCCTTGACAAAGGAATCCCCAAAACATCAAAGAAGGGGTTTTCAGGTCACTTGGTATAAAAAGAGAGGTAATACATTCCTAGGGTTTGAAAATGATAGATCACAGAAGTTAATGAAGTCAAAAAAGGTGTATACATTTTCCAAATAAAATCATTTATTATTTTTTCAATATATTGAAAATTTAAGGCTTTGAGATGGTTATGTTTCCAATTTGGATAGATGTATCAGAAATGGTCATATTACCAGATTAAAAAATACATGACTGTTATGTTATAATGGAAATAATTCTACTAATTAGATTTAGAGGATTATTAAATTCTAGGATTTGTGATTTTTTAATAAAAATGTCATATTTTTCTAAGACATTTGTGCGGCGAAAACAGACTACGATTCACTAAGTATACTGCAAGAAGATGTTGTTAAATTTTATGTAAATTGGAAAAAAAATATTCTTGCTAACTATCTTTGATTCAACGAAACATTTGATATTACATTTTCCGCATGAAGTAAAATCTGAAGGTCTGATATAGTTCCGATGGATGTACCCGTTTGAGAGATGTATGCATAAATTGAAGAAAAAGGTATGTAACAAAGCATCGGTTGAAGGATCAATTTCATAAGCTTATTTACAAGAGGAAATTTCTTTCTTCTGCTCTCATTATTTTCAATATGAATATCCCTCAAAACATAATTGCATGGGTAGTAATGAGGGAAATTTTGATGATGAAATAAACAATCAATTATCATTTTTTAATCATTCCAAACTTGGATTTGGTAGAGTTCGTGAATAATGAATTTCAAATGATTAACATTATAGGGATCATATATATTTTCTTCTCAATTGTGAAGAAATGACACCATTTATACTATGAGTTCTCCTATCACTAATTATATATTTTTAAGTAAATTAATATTATTTTATTTGGAAACTATATGATAATCAGATCAAGAAATAGTTTCCACAAATTATAGTAGCTTCTCTTGAAGAACATTAGAAAAATAATTTTTCCTACTGGTTACAAAAAACTTGTAAAGTAAATTGTTTATGGTTTAATATATAAAATCAATTTATTACTTTTTATATTGATTTTTTTCAAATTTTTATACATCTCAACATGTTGATAAAATTGATAATCAAATGTGTGTATTGAGTAACTCACCAACCAAAATGGTTAAATATTATAATGAATATGTGGTTAATAATTTTAGATTTCATACATGTGCAATGGGAAATAAAAAAACAATGAATAGTGATGTTTTCTTGGGAGGATCTCATTATAGAGAAAGAGAAGTTGACTTTTACAGCATGCTAAAAGAAATAATTGAACTGTGTTATCTAGGATGAAATTATATAACAATGTTTAAATGTCATTTATTGGATACTAATAGAGGATTTCATGTTCATCCATGCCATGGAATCATTGATATTAAATATAAAATCCTTCTTACAGTAAATAAACCATTTTTACTGACTCATTAGACACATCAAATTTATTATACAAATTATTGTGTTGTTTCAAGAGAGTTAAGTGACTAGTGGAGCATAATAAAAATGAAATCTCATGAAAATAAGTTTATACGATGTGAATGTGGTTCTTCTGAAGTGCAAGGAATTGAAATTTTTCAAGAGACTCATCCAAATCCATCTTTTCTAAGAATAGACACGAATATCGATTATTGAAACCCCACAGTTATGGGTCGATGGTGAAGATGGTGTTATTGATGTAATAAATGAATTTAAAATAGCAAGATATGATGAAGCTAAAACTCCTTTGGGAATTGATGATAATGAGGAGGAATATGAAGATATTAACACCATCATATAGGAAGATGTGGATGGAAATGAAGATTGACGTGGTTAAATGATGGTTGTAATCATATAATATATATATATATATAATATTTTTTTAACTATCTGATAATAACAATCATTTCATGTTTCAAATGACTGATGAGTGTTTATCTGATCTATTTCATGATTTAGAGGAGGCTTCACTACTTGTTGATGAGCATGATGCTACATCATCTGACCCTCAGACTGTTGGTGGTTCAACAATGACTCAGAGAGGTCGTGAACTTGCGAGATTGATGATTCCTAACCATATTCCCAAGCGACGTTCACGTCTTGAGTTTGATCCACGCATTCATATGTATGTTTAGTTGTTTATTTTAGTTATTTTTCATTAACTTTCATTAATTTATTTATATACTAATTGTTTGAGTATTTTTTTCTGTTTTTGCACAGATTTTCGCATATAGTTGTCGGGCAAGGGAGTGCTATATTGTGGAATTGTTTTTCTAGAGCATGGGTGACATGAGATCATATTACCATTGATGTTCCACACTGCATGTTTGATCATTGGGTGATGTGTAAACTAATAATAGTTATTTTGAAATTTATTTAATTAGTAACTTGATATTATTAATTATTTGTAAGGTTTATGGTATTCCATTGATGATAGCATGAAAACCTATATCTGGAAGGCTTGGGAGGTCTGTATGTGTGATCATTGCCACCAGTTTTTGTAAAGCATGCAGAAAATGAGAGTCACATAATTTGATCAGCCTTGTTGCACCCACCGACCAGATTACATCTCATCTCAGGTTTGATATGGATTATGATCATACTATATGGGGGTTACTTTTCAGAGAAGAGCATCATTAGGTTGAAAAAATCAGGGGAGGCGGGAGGTGGCACATCAACATGGTAGTCGTACATTCTATATGCATCAATGACATATGGTAAGTATTTTTTTAATAATTTATATAACTTTAAATGTGAAATATTTATTTTATACTCATATAGGTGGTCAAACATCCCGATATTACAGATTTAAACGTTTATAAGAGGATGTACAATAATCCTATCACTAGAGAGATTGCAGGTGGTCGTCAGTGGCATATTATGGTCAGTATAATTTTTTTTAGTTTTAAAATTAACTGTAAATAATATTTTATCTATTTTAATTTTAAATTTCCATTGAAAGAGTCATATGATGCCACAAATTCTTAGAAACAGGATGAGAGTCAGGTCGAGACCAAGGATCAGACCACCATTGCAACAATATGTGATAATGCAACATGGATGCAGGTGACTCAATATGCTTTCGAGAAAGGCCGAGTTGTTGGTTTCGACTCTTGATTGACGCCTGTGATTTATTATAGTACCGCTATAATGTCAGCATCCATCTTGAAGAGTGGTCATGGAGAGTCATCATCATGTATTGCAAAGTATTAGGATCAGCTGCGAGCTCAGAGTTAGCTTATAGAGATCATGCATTGGGAGTAGGAGGATCTCCATCGACAATAACAATAACATCAGCAAGAGGAGATGTGTCGATGACAGGAGCAGTAGTATGAACATAAGATGAAGTACATGTGACCTCTAACTCATGGATTAGGGATGAAGTTCCCTCCACCACCTCCTTCAGATGACCCCCTCCTGTTTAGTGATTTATATATTTTTTTACCAACATTTGAATGTACATATTTTTTATAATATTTTTATTAATTCATATATTTACAGTTCTATATAGTGTGTATTTTATATTGTTTTGAATATTTTTTTTTGTATTATTTTTTTAATTTTTTTTATTGTTTTATTTTTATTATTTTTTATGTTATTTGTGACGGGCGAGTGCTCCCATCGCAAATAAAGTTTTTAAAAAACCATATCAAATTATTTGAAATGTCGTTTTCTGTAACGAGTTATTTGTGATGGGACCCCATCAAAAATAGGTCATTGTTTTGTAGTGTACTTACCACATGAATAGATGTACCTATCGTGAGTAGAAAAGAAGTGACTGTGCGAAGTGAAGAAGCCACCACATGAAGTAACGAACCTATCGCATGAACAAATGGACTGACTGCATGAAGAAATGAAGTAATCATGGATAGTTATCATATCAATTGAACATTCCAACTGACTATGTGAAGTTGTCGTGCCAATCGATCGTGCCTAGTAACCATGAGCTAAAGTAATTGTGCCTAAGTAAATACCAACCAATCGTGTTTAACTTAGTAGTGGAGCTTTTTCAAATCTCCAACACTAATATTTTGGAGCTTTAATTACAAAGTCGGTGTGATTAAGGCTGAATTGAATGTCCTCTAACGACTACTTTATAATGAAGTTCTTTTTAAGATAAATAAATGCTTGTAGAAAATAGGGTGATGCATATGCTTTTATATAGAATAACAAAGAAACATTTGTGTGCACCTGTGCTACATAGAGGATTCGCTTAGGACACTTCATGACACTCTATTTTCCTGAATCTGTTGTGCCTCTTGTTCAATCACCTTTCAAAGAAAAATTCAAGGACCCTTGGACAACTGAATCTATTTATATTGAGGTCGACACATTTTCACATTTGTTATCTCTTTCTCTTTCTACTTATGCTTATTATTCAAGCTGTTTTTTTTTTGTTATACCTTGTTTATCTGTAAACACAGTCTCTTGTACTAATCCAGAGAGTGTTTGATGCTCTCTTTAAATTATTTTCATTTGTACTCCCATGTATAACTATGAAAGAGGTTATGTGTGACATGAACTCTTTATCTCCCATGAAGAACTGTGGAAGAGGCTTGTGTATAGCCCGGATTGTCTCTGTACAATTGTTTGTAAAAACTCGATCGAGTTTGTGGATCAGTTTATTTTATAATAAACTACTTGGTAGGAGCTGATTCACAAGTGGAGGGGATTGAATCTTGGCTTAAGACTGAACCCGTTTAAATTTCCATTGTGCTATTTTTTCACTTTTTTTAAATAAAAAATTAGTATCTGCTTAAAACTAAATAACAAAACTTTACTTTGATAGTTGACTTTAACTTATGTTTTATATAAGGTGTTGGATTCAACTAAATTAGTTTCAAAAGTTAGAAAGAGTTTTCAAAAAAAAATTAATTGAGTTCTCATCGAACTTCTAAGAACCATTTTGAAAGATCAAATTATATAATTCTATAGTTTAAGTTAACTAGGTGTTTTTATAAATTTGGAGGAGGTTTTAAAATCTTTTTAGCATAATTTTTTAATTGGAAACTCAATTCACCCCCCATCTTGAGTGTTCCACTCCGACTAACATTTTGTTAAGAGGATATATATTTTTTCAAATACTTTCTATTGTGATCTAGTTATATTTAAAGATCTTAAATTTCTTGTAGATCTAAATTTCAGTCTTTATGGATAATCACAGACAAGAAGCAATTGATGCTAATCGACCTCCTTATTTTAATGGGAATAACTATGCTCAATAGAAGATCAATATGGAAATTCATTTGGAAAGTATAGGCTTTGATATATGAATTATGGAAGATAAATATGAAAAATCAAAAGCTACTAGTGTCCCTAGTGGCGTCAATGTCATGTGTGTTCTCAATATTTCCAGTGTTGTCAATACGTGTTACTAGTTGCATATAATTATGTATTCCAATGAGTATATGATTATCTCCATGTTCCAATATGTACTTGGGTATCCCTTTTTAAAAAAACCCATATAAAGAATTTATACCTCCTCTTAACCAATGGAATCAATTCAATGATGGTTAAATAAAAGTAAAAAAAAACTAGTGGATGGCATTGTCTGAACTTTGTTATCGGGTCAGTCTATTCTCATAAGAATTGCATGACATTTATACCATAACAAAAAAGAAAAAAAACTCAACAAAAAAACAAAAATAAATAAGCCCCCGGACCACCAGGCACATTACAAGATTCAGCACTAGGCCCAATCATTTGATATATTGAAAGTGAGTCCAATATTATCATGATCCCTCGAGTGAACCGTGGCCCACGGGACGTAAACACTTCGGATGAACCTCATACCCACATTCGATGCATTGGTAGGCCCATCCCCATCCCTTGTCATTGCACTCACAACAGATGAAGGGCCCGCCGCTGGTTCCCTCGGACTCCAGGGTCAGTTCGTGGCCATGGCCGGTGTGGAGCTCTGACGAAGGGATCCCCCTAGCTTCCTCCTCCATCTGCTTCTCTAGTAGCTCCACCCTAGATTGGGTGAAGGGATACGCCTCATCACCGTAAAGGTTGATCAAGATCTGACTGTTTTTTGTCACCGTCTGGCCATCGGACCCTAGGATCACCAGGTAGGGGATCCCCCGGACGTCGAAGTGTCTAGTGAGGCTCCCTATGTTTTGATCCCCAAAGGGCAGTGCCAGCCACAGTATGGTGAACCTGAGGAGGATGTCGACCTGGAGCCATTCCTATAAAATAAAAAATAGTTAGAGATCCAAAACCTAGAATGTGGAATAATTTAGCATTAATTAATTTCTTACTTTTATTCATTTTAGGTTAACATATACCAATGTCTACCCATTCAAACATAGGTATAAAGAAGAATGATGCATGATCCTTTCCTAGGTATCTACCCCAAAACCAGTACCACTTCATTTAATAGTCACTATAAGGTTAAAGGTACATGAATCAGATCAAAGAGGACCCTAAATACTCGTGTCTTATCAGGTCTTCTATGTTTACAGTGCTTGATAAACTTTGATGACACTGCTTCCCTACCAATCCATGAAACCTCAATTGTGATAACTCCAAAATCCATCATAGACCTCAATCAGACCTCTGATACCACTCTTTCACATCTCCACCCCCCACAAGTTGTACCCCTCCTAGGACAACAATAGGATAAGATATATGGTGACACTAGAATCCCATCTCCACTAGGCCTTGGGTTAGTGACTAGCACTGAGGGTTTAGTAAACACACTGATGAGAGGCATTACCCTCTAAGAGAACACATGAAAAATAAAGAGATAAGATAGAAACCAACCAACTCCTACTCATACTATAATATAAAAGAAAACCCAAGTGCAAATATATAATGAAATGCTAAAACTACTACAAATGTAAGGAAAAACTGCAAGTACCAAAAGAAAGGTAAGGAAGATAGTGACCACGAAGCCTGAATAGATCCTATTAAACCATGAGGTAGTAGTAACCATACTGATCTCCAACCTTCTCCAACAGACCTGGAAAATAGTTTATATATACATAGGGTGAGTATAAAAGTATACTCAATAGGATCCTCCCTGAATCCTCTATTGAAAAAGGTAAGGAAATCATGCTAAAGCACAGTGAACAACAAGTAAAACTAACTCATATCCTAAATAAGTATACTAAGTTCCCAACCCCACTATGGATAATCTCACTAAGTATCACATACAAGAGCATATAATATAATAAATAATATCAAGGATACCCCACTACTGCTTCCTCGTTGTTTTGTCACTCTACCCCAACGTCGTGTGTCCTGAGAATCTCTCTCCAAAAAGTCTAGCTCATAGACACATGGGTGAAGCACCACAACATGCACCTCATGCAACACGCCACCACATCCACATAACCAAAAGTAACGAGGTAGTTTCCAAGAGCCACCATAGCCCATATAACATTTATCATGCATCATGTATTATACCTCAAGCCATCACAACCCATACATTGAGTAAGGATCCTCAAGTCATCACAACCTATACACATTATACCTATAATAGTCCTTAGGAAACTATATCCAGAATACATGTGTGTGAAATAACCACAATCTATTATAGACCTCTATGCACATATATGGTAAAAATAACCATCATGCATACTAGCACAAGTAACTACCAAGAGAAGAGGGCAGGACCAAAGGGGGTAGGTATTCAGTCATCCATCCTCCCACTGAGATGTTAGGAGAAATACCCCCCCCCCTAGGGATTAGAATCCTTGGGGTGTCAATTTCTCAAACTAATAGGGTGGATTAGCATATAAAAACACAAAATTTACATGATATAATATAGCTCCCAACCACACTATGCACATAACCTAGTCTCCAACTCAACTGCAGCTGACATCTCTCAGCCTCCAGGCTCCCACTGCTAAGACCAGTTGTCCTATAAGCACACAACCATTGAAAGCACTACATTAAATAATTTTATCCCTTTTCATCAGTTTTACTTTAATTTAATTAATTATTTACCATTAATTAACCCTTAAAATTTTCCAAATTTCATTTTATTACCATTACAACAAAGTTCCATGCACTCCAAGCATAAGAAAACTGATTCCATGACTTCTAAGAATTATAACCTCATCATTCATCCCAGTAAGATTCAACACCATGGGTTAAAAATTTATTCATTTATTAACAAAATTACTTTCCATATTACTAGGTACTCTATAAAAACATCATAAGCTACCAAACAAGACATACAACCAAGGACATCCATCTACCTCAAGCAGTGGGGAAAGGAAAGAAAATAAACAAACTACCGGGTCGTCAACCAAACAACAAATTCAAACAAGAATCCAACATTCATATAAACATTTAATTCTAGTTTCCACCCATTCCTTCATCACCGGTGTCCTCCCCGACAGCCACATGCATATCCTAATACATCCCTCCATCATAAGAATCAAATGCTTCCACAAAAACTGGGCATCCCCGCTCTATATACCATAACAACCCTCTAGGATCAGCCATCCTAGGCTCACATCAAATCACAAGCAGTAGGAAATGAACATAGAAATTAGGCTCTTGGTCCTAAAGCAAGCCATCTAGACTTCACATGAAACAAGCTATCATGGCTCCAAAGTACAAGTCACTTGGACTTTATAAGCAAGAAAGAAACTCATGCCCTACAAAATAATTGTCTTTTATCATACAATTAGTTCTTATTCCATCTTGAATTAACTGATTCATTATTTACAGGTTCAACTATAGGAAAAATAACCATAAATCTATCACAAGCTACCACAAATTAATTTAATATGCCTTTAATTATTTTATTGACAAGAATAAACATTATTCACATATTTATTCAATTCTGTTAACACATGGGAGATCAAATTAATTAACATGAATGAATCATTAAGATTACAACACACCGGATTCATTAAACATGCTTCTTTTCTCCTTTTACCCAACTAATTAACAATTAATTCCAATTTTATGTTATTTACCAATTCCATGTGCTAATCCAAACATAAAAAGAACAACATAGATACCACGCTATCTAGAAAAAAAGGCAAACCTTTATCATGGTACAAAACAAAAACATTTTCATGCAATTGATACCAATTCTTTAATATGGTTCAAGTAATTATTAGGTTAATTTCATTGTGATCCAAGGGGATAAATCATGCCATCTCTATGATTTCATGTAAATAAATAGAGAAGAAATGAATCCCATACCTCAAAAGGGGTGTCAACTTTCTTCACATGAGAATGGACCAATGTTACAGATCCTGATTGCCTCTCCCAGAAGAATTGCATCCACCCGAGGATGTTGTGCCACAACCATGCCAACAAACAACAAAAAAACTCCATTAGAAACATGGAGATCAAGTGCCATCACATGAAAAAGAGGAATGGGAGGAAATAGATTAAAGAACCCATAATAATGGAGTTAGAACTTACCTTGGATATAGATAGATTGAAGGAGGGAAGATAGAGATCGATCCTTGACAAAGGAATCCCCAAAACATCGAAGAAGGGGTTATCAGGTCACCTGGAATCAAGAGAGAGGTGATACATCCATAGGGTTTGACAAACCCGAGTGGTTAAAAACATTTAAAACATACAAAATAAAGGGTTTAAATGATGTGTAATCCCCTTTCATGCCATGTAATCCTCAGTGTTCAGTTTCTGCCGAAAAATGCATCACCTTTTTATTTTATTTTATTTTTAACCCCAATTTATTACACGTCGTGAAACCTACTTTCACATCGTGTAATTTTACACAGAATGAAATCTTCTTGCTTCCATATTCTAGCAACTAAACTACTCTAGAATTCCTCTAAGCCTCCTCCGAGAACCTCAGTATTTGAAAATTCATAAAGGGTCGATCCACGCAGACCTGGGCCCTTACAACATGGTTGACATAAATTGGTGAAATGAAAAATTTGGACATGATTGGAATAAATTTGTTTCATCACCTGAAGATTATAAAATCAATGATTTACACCTTTTTAGTAAATAATATAATTTCCAATCTTCATGTGATTAGAAATGACCGATTTATGCTAACCATTTCCAAATTTGTCATTAGGTTTCCAGAACCAAGGCAGATAGGATGTGATGTGTTGATGGTGTCAGTAGCAATAGAAGGAGGAGATATGTCGATGATATGCCACAACTGGCATAAATTTGTGCAATTAAAAGTTTAGACATGGTTGTTATAAATTGGTTTCATCTCCGAAATATTGCAAAATCTATGATTTACACTTTTTTAGTAAATCATTTAATTTTCAATCTTCGTGTGATTAGAAATGAAAAATTTGTGCCATTAATGTCCAAATGTTTCATTAGGTTGCTAGAACTGGGGAAGACATGATGTCATGCGTCAATGGTAGCAGCAACAATAAGAGGAGGAGGTGCATCGATTAAAGGAGCAGCAACATGAGTAGGCGATGGAGTACATGTGATACTTATTATAAATTAGAAATATTAAGTTTTAATTAGTAAAAATTACCGACAAAATAGTAAAGATAAGTGATAAATTAATAAGAATTAATGGTAAATTGCTATATTTATTAAAAACAATTGTGGTAATTAGAAAAAAATAGTAAAAATTAGTGGTAATTAGTAAATATTGGTAAAAATGAACATTAAATCACTATAATTAGTAAAAAGAAATGATATTTAGTAAAAATCAGTGGTCACTAGTAAAAAAATGGTAAATAGATAAAATCGATAATATTTATAAGTAAATTATAATTTATTAATTTTTACACTTTTTTGGATCATCGTTTTCTTATATAAAATTAATCCTAAACAATTTTATTTTTATTTTTTATTTTTTAGAGAAATATAGAGCAAGGAAGTCCACCATGAACTTTATTACATGATCATGATTGGATAAATGATCACAAAAAATAAAACAGTTCTAGTATAAATCCTGTATATATTGAGGGTGTTAAATGTTTTTTATCATTTTCATCATCAAAAGTAAAAGTTTTTTCAGAAGGGAAAATTAAGTGTCTATGTAAGAAATGTTATTTGAGGAGGTTTGACACATTTGACAATGTTGGAGGTCATCTATTATTTTTTGGTTTTCGAAAAGATTGTGTTTTTTGGTATCAACATGGTGAAAAAAAATCGAGAGAAGATGCTAATAATTTGGTTCTAGATCTATCATAGTTTCAAAATTTAGTACATGATGTGGTTGGTCCATCTTTTCAAAAAACTGAAACTCGGGATGATATTGATTTAACTCCTTAGTTGGAACCATCCCAATTTTATGATTTGTTGAAGTCCACTGAGGGTTCCTTATATTTTGGTTGTAAGATAAGAAAAATTGAAGTGGTTGAAAATTTTATGGCTATTAAATCATATTATAGAATATTAAATAGTTATTTTGATCAAATATTTTCTTTGGTTAAAGCACTGTTAGTTGAAGGAAATGTGTTGGCTATAAATTTCTATTAGAGCAAGAGGCTGGCTTATAATTTGGGTCTTGGTTATCAGAAGATTCATGTATGTTCAAATGATTGAATCTTATATTATGTTGAAAATGAGTCATTAGTTATTTTTTATACACGTGAATAATCGAGGTACAGGTATGATCAACTAGGGAAGTCTGGATTAATTCATGTAAAATAGTTGAGGTATTTCCCACTTACACCCAGATTGCAACATTTATTTATGTATCAGAACATAGCGTCATTGATATCATGAAAAAAAACCAATATTTCTACCGATAAAAGATTAAATAATCTTATTGATGGTAATTCATGGAAACAATTTGACCAATTACATCCATCTTTTTCTTTATAATCTTAAAACATGTGATTTAGTCTTTCTACTGATGGTTTTTGTCTGTTTGGTTCTTACGGTAGTCTATATTCTTATTATCCTGTCATTATAACTTTTTACAATTTACCTCCTTGGATGTTGATAAATGAACCATGTATCTTTTTGACCTTATTAATTCCCGGACATCTAAAAAAGAATATCAATGTCTATTTGAATACATTGATTGATGAGTTAAATTTATTATGGAGTAATAGTGTCATTACATATGATGTTATTACAAAACAAATTTTCCTAAGGAAAGTTGCATTGATGTGGACAATTAGTTACTTCCCAGTATATAAAATTTTATATGGCCAACATGATCCAAAATCATGTTCGTACTCTATTATATACAGAAAAGTGTTTATGCTCGTCAATAGAGGTAAACTTGTTTCTTTGACTGTCATCAAAGATTTATTCCTACCAATCACTATTTTTAGAGGAACATATATCATTTTAGAAAAGATACAATTGAAAGAGATCGATCTCCAACAATGATCTCAGATAGTGATTTAAAATTCATTACCTCTCCATTATCTCTCATTACCTTTGGATTAACTATAAACCAATAAAAAATAGATGGATTTGGGAAAGAAAACAATTGGATAAAACAAATCATTTTTTGGGATCTAGAATATTGGTCTAATTTGTTGTCCCATCATATTTTGGATGTCATTCATATTAAGAATAACTATTTTGATAATATATTTTATATATTTTTGGACACACTTAGTAAGACCAAATATAATATAAAGGCATGATTATATTTTTCCCAAATTTGCAAGCTACCTGAACTTGAACTGTTTGAAAATGATAGATCACAGTAGTTTATGAAGTCAAAAGTAGTTTATACATTTTCGAAATAAAATCAATTATTATTTTCTCAATATATTGAAAATTTGAGGCTTTGAGATGGTTATGTTTCCAATTTGGCTAGATGTGTCGGAAATGGTCATATTACCAGATTAAAAAAGTCATGACTGTCATGTTATAATAGAAATACTTCTACTAATTAGATTTAGAGGTTTGTTATATTCTATGATTTGGGATTTGTTAATAGAAATATCATATTTTTATGAGACATTTGTGCGGAGAAAATATACTATGATGCACTAAGTAGACTGCAAGAAGATGTTGTTTTAATTTTATGTAAATTGGAAAAAAATCTTCTTGCTAACTATCTTTGATTTAATGGAAAATTTGATATTATATTTTCCTCATGAAGAAAAATGCGAAGGTCTGATATAGTTCCAATGGATGTATCCATTTGAGAGATGTATTCATAAATTGAAGAAAAATGTATGTAACAAAGCATCGGTTGAAGGATCAATTTCATAAGCTTATTTACAAGAGGAAATTTCTTTCTTCTGCTCTCATTATTTTCAATATGAATATCCCTAAAAACATAATTGCATGGGCTGTAATGAGGGAAATGTTTACTATGAAATGAATAATCAATTATCATTTTTTAATCAACCCAAACTTGACTCTAGTAGAGTTCATGAATGATGAATTTCAGATGATTAACATCATAGGGATCATATATATGTTCTTCTCAACTAAAGAACATTAGGAAAATATTTTTTTCTACTGGTTACAAAAACTGGTAAAGTAAATTGTTTATGGTTTAACATATAAAATCAATTTATTACTTTTTATATTGATTTTTTTTTCAAATTTTTATGCATCTCAACATGCTGATAAAATTGATAATCAATTATGTGTATTGAGTAACCCACCATCCAAAATGGTTAAATCTTATAATGCATATGTGGTTAATGGTTTTTGATTTTATACATGTGCAATGGGAAATAAAAAAATGAATAGTGATGTTTTCTTGGGAGGATCTCAATGTAGAGAAAGTGAAGTTGACTTTTACAACATGCTGGAAGAAATAATTGAACTGTGTTGTCTAGGAAGAAATTATATAACGATGTTTAAATGTCATTGGTTGGATACTGATAGAGGATTGCATGTTCATCCATGTCATGGAATCATTGATATTAAATATAAAATCTTTCTTACAGTAAATAAACCATTTTTATTGGCTCATTAGAAACATCAAATTTATTATAAAAATTATTGTGTTGTTTCAAGAGAGTTAAGTGACTCGTGGAGCATAATAAAAATGAAATCTCATGAAAATAAGTTTATACAAAGTGAATGTGGTTCTGCTGAAGTGCAAGGAATTGAAATTTTTCAAGAGACTGCTCAAAATCCATCTTTTCCACAAATAGACACGAATATCGATGATGACACCCCACAATTATGGGTCGATGGTGATGATGGTGTTATTGATGTAATAAATGAATTTGAAATAGAAATATATGATGAAGCTGAAACTCCTTTGGGAATTGATGATAATGAGGAGGAATATGAAGATATTAACACCATCGTATAGGAAGATGTGGATGGAGATGAAGAATGACACAGTTAAATGATAGTTATAATCATATATAATATATATCTATATATAATATTTGTTTTCAACTATTTTCTAACAACAATCATTTCATGTTTCAAATGACCGATGAGTGTTTATTTGATCTATTTCATGAGTTAGAGGAGGCTTCAATACCTAGTAATGAGCATGATGCTACATCATCTGACCCTCATACTATTGGCAGTTCAGCGACAACTTAGAGAGGTTGTGGTCTTGTGAGATTGATGATTCCTAACCATATTCTCGAGCGACGTTCACGTCTTGAGTTCGATCCATGCATGAAAAGGCATGTTTAGTTGTTTATTTTAGTTAGTTTTCATTAACTTTCATTAATTTATTTATATACTAATTGTTTTAGTATTTTTTCTGTTTTTGCACAGCTTTTCGCATATAGTTATCGGACAGGGGAGTGGTATATTGCGGAATTGTTTTTCTAGAGCATGGGTGACATGAGATCAGATTACCATTGATGTTCCACACCATATGTTTGATCATTGGATGACATGTAAAAAAATAATATTTATTTTAAAATTTATTTAATTAGTAACTTGATATTATTAATTATTTGTAGGGTTTATGGTATTCCATTGATGATAGCATGCAAACCTCTATCTAGGAGGCATGGGAGGTCTGTATGCGTGATCGTTGCCACCAGTTTTTGCATAATATGAGGAGGACAACCATGCGGAAAGTGAGAGTCGCATAATTTGATCAGCCTTGTTGTGCTCACTGACTAGATTACATCTCATCTCAGGTTTGATATGGATTATGATCATACTATATGGGGGTTACTTTTCAAAGAAGTGCATCATTAGGTTGACAAAATCAGGGGAGCCGGGAGGTGACACATCGACATGGTAGTCGTACATTCAATACGCATCGATGACATATGGTAAGTAATTTTTTTTTAATATTTTATATAACTTTAAACGTGAACTATTTATTTTATACTCATATAGGTGGTCAAACATCCCGATATTACGGAGTTAGACGTTTATAAGAGGATGTACAACAATCCTGTCACTAGAGAGATTACAGGTGATCGTCAGCGGCATATTATGGTTAGTATAATTGTTTTTAGTTTTAAAATTAACTGTAAATAATATTTATCTATTTTAATTTTAAATTGCAATTGAACGAGTCATATGAGGTCGCGACTTCTCAGAAACAAGATGAGAGTCAGGCCGAGACCAAGGATCAGACCACCAGTCCAACAACATTTGATAACGCAACATGGATGCAGGTGACTCAATATGATTTCGAGAAAGGCCGAGTTGTTGGTATCGGCTCTCGATTGACGTCTGTGAGTTATTATGGTATCGTTGCAATGTCAGCGTCCAGCTTGAAGAGAGGTCATGGAGAGTCATCATCATCTATTGCACAGTATTAGGAGCAGCTGCGAGATCAGAGTGAGCTTATAGAGACCATATGTTGGGAGTAGGAGGAGCTCTGTCGACAGTAGCAACAACATTAGTAACATGAGATGCGTTGATGACAGAAGTAGTAACACGAACAGAAGATAAAGTACATGTGACCTCTAACTCATGTATTAGGGATGAAGTTCCCTCCATCACCTCCCCCAAATGACCCCCTCCTATTTAGTGATTTATATATTTTTTTACCAACATTTGAATGTACATATTTTTTATAATATTTTTATTAATTCATATATTTACAGTTCTATATAGTGCGTATTTTATACTGCTTCAAATTTTTTTATTATTATTTGTATTATGTTTTTATTTTATTTTTTATTTTTTTAGTATTTTATTATTTTTTATGTTATTTGTGATGGGAAAGTGCTCTCATCGCAAATAATTTTTTTTTAAACCATATCAAATTATTTGCAATGTCGTTTTCTGCCACGAGTTATTTGCGATGCGACCCCGTCACAAATATTTCAATGTTTTATAGTGTACTTACCGCATGAATAGATGTACCTATCGTGAGTAGAAAAGAAGTGATCATGCAAAGTAAAGAAGCCCCCACATGAAGTAACGAACCTACCGCATGAACAAATAGACTGATTGCATGAAGAAATGAAGTAATCGTGGCTAGTTATTGTATCAACTGACCGTGCCAACCGACAGTGTGAAGTTGTCGTGCCAATCGACCGTGCCTAGTAACCATGAGCTAAAGTAATAGTGCCTGAGTAAATACCAACCAATCGTGTTTAACTTAGCAGTGGAGCTTTTTCAAATCTCCAACACCTATATTTTGGAGCTTTAATTACAGAGTCAGTGTGATTAAGGCTCCATTGAATGTCCTCTAAAGACTACTTTATGATGAAGTTCTTTTTAAGATAAAGAAATGCTTGTGGACTAGAGGGTGATGCATATGCTTTTACAGAGAACAACAAAGAAACATTCGTGTGCACTTATGTTATATAGAGGATTCGCTTAGGACACTTCACGACACTTTGTTTTCATGAATCTGTTGTGCCTCTTGTCCAAGCACCTTTCAAAGACAAATTCAAGGACCCTTGGACAACTGAAGCTATTTAGATTGAGGTGCACCACATTTTCACATTTTTTATCACTTTCTCTTTCTACTTACGCTTATCATTCGAGCTGTTTTTTTTTGTTATACCCTGTTTATCTATAAACACAGTCTCTTGTACTAATCCAGAGAGTGTTTGATGCTCTCTTTAAATTCTTTTCATTTGTACTCTCGTGTATAACTGTGAAAGAGGTTATGTGTGACATGGACTCTTTATCTCCCACAAAGAACTGTGGAAGAGGCTTGTGTATAGCCCGGATTGTCTCTGTACAATTGTTTGTAAAAACTCGATCGAGTTTGTGGATCAGTTTATTTTATAATAAACTACTTGGTAGGAGCTGATTCTCAATAGGAGGGGATTGAATCTTGGCTTACGACTGAACCCGTTTAAATTTCAGTTGTGTGATTTTTTGTTTTGTTTTCACTTGTTTTAAATAACAAATTAGTATTGACTTAAAACTAAATAACAAAACTTTACTTTGATAGTTGACTTTAACTTGTGTTTTATATAAGGTGTTGGATTCAACTAAATTAGTTTCAAAAGTTAGAAAGAGTTTTCAAACTTGTTTTTAATTGAGTTCTGATCAAACTTCTAAGAACCTTTTTGAAAGATCAAATTATATAATTCTGTAGTTTTAGTTACCTAGGTGTTTTTATAAATTTGGAGGAGGTTTTAAAATCTTTTTAGCATAATTTTTTAATTGGAAACTCAATTCACTCACATCTTGAGTGTTCCACTCCGACTAACATTTGGTATAAGAGGATATATATATTTTCAAATATTTTCTATTGTGATCTAGTTGTATTTAAAGATCTTAAATTTTTTTTAGATCTAAATTTCAGTGTATGGATAATCACAAACAAGAATCAATTGCTGCTAATCGACCTCCTTATTTTAATAGGACTAACTATGCTCAATAGAAGATCAAGAAGAAAATTCATTTAGAAAGTATAGGGTTTGATATATGAATTGTTGAAGATAAATATGAAAAATCAAAAGCCACTAGTGTCCTAAGTGGCGCCAATGTCATTCATGTTCTCAATATTGTCAGTGTCGTCAATACTTACTAGTTGCATATAATCATGTATGCCAATGAGTATAGGAGTATCTCCATGTGCCAATATGTACTTGGGTATCCCTTTTTTAAAAAACCCATATAACGAATTTATACCTCCGCTCAACCAACAGAATCAATTCACCGATGATTAAATAAAAGTCAAAAAAACAGTGGAGGGCATTGTCTGAACTTTGTTATCGGGTCAGTCGTCCATGCTCATGAGAATTGCATGACATTTATATCATACAAAAAAAAAACTAAAAAAAAAAAAACTGGAAATAAGTCTCCGGACCACCGGGCCCATCACGGGTTTCAGGGCTAGACTCAATCATTTGATATAGAGAAAGCGAGCCCAATATGATCATGATCCCTCCAGTGACCCGCGGCCCACGGGACGTAAACACTTCGGATGAACCTCATACCCACATTCGAGGCACTGGTAGGCCCATCCCCATCCCTGCTCGTCGCACTCGCAACAGATGAAGGGCCCGCCGCCGGTGCCCACGGACTCCAGGGTCAGTTCGTGGCCGTGGCCGGCGTGGAGCTCCGACGGAGGGAGCCCCCTGGCCTCCTCCTCCATCCGCTTCTCCAGCAGCTCCACCCTGGATCGGGTGAAGGGATACGCCTCATCGCCGTAAAGGTTGATCAAGCTCCGGCCGTTTTTGGTCACCGTCCGGCCGTCGGGCCCCAGGATCACCAGGCAGGGGATCCCCCGGACGTCGAAGTGTCGGGTGAGGCTCCCTATGTTTTGATCTCCGAAGGGCAGCGCCAGCCACGGCATGGCGCTGAAATAGGACCGGAAATCGGATTCCTCCCGGTCGCCGGAAGCAAACACTATCTGGAACCCCTCGCCGCCGCAGGGCCGCCGTGTGAGCACCGCGTGATTTATCTTGTTGTAGACGGAAATGAGCTTGGGGGTGAATTTGACGCAGGGAGGGCACCACTGGGCGGAGAAATACAGCCCGATCGTCAGACCCATCAACGAAGCGACGGGGACCTGCATGCATGGGAGAAAGAGTGCGATTATATTTTCATGGAAACATCCGTTTGTGGTGCGGCGAGAGAAAGGAGAATGACCCGTTGGAGATCATGGCTGAGGAGGAAGTCTCGATGGGGGTTGGTGAGGAGGCCGGCCAGGGTCTGGCTGTCCTGCGTTTCTCTCTCTTCCCGGCGGAGCTCCGCCACCCTCTCCTCCGTGAACGGGAAGCCGCGGTCGCGGTACCGATTAACGACCTCGGCGCCGTCGCGCAGGGCGGAGCCGGGGTGGTCCTCGGTGAGGCGACGGTGGAGGAAGACGAGGAAGGGGATTTCCTCAACGTCGAAGCGGCGGGCCAAGGCTCTCTTCCACGCCACGTTGGAAAAGGGGATAGCGAGCCACGGCATGGACGCGAAGAAGGCGGCGAAGGCGTCGGGGCACTCGTCGGAAGAAACGAACACGATCTCGAAGTCCCCGCCGGAAGAACTTTTGAGCCCCTCATAAAGGCCTGCCAGGAGGTGCGTGAAGTTACGGCAGCGTTGATTCCAGTTGGCCGAGAAATACAGGCCCACGATTCCGGCATGAATGTCACTCACCTGGACCTGAAAATGAACCGAGAAAGACGACTCAGGGAAGGAGACGATGGTGGTAAAATCCGAGGGTGCGGGCCTGGCAGGAGGTGTGTGTGGACTAAGTGGCGCCCCACCACAAGCGTGCAGGCAGAAGCCTTCCATCTGTAAATCCATCAGCCGCGACGGCTGATGGGAGAATGACATGCGGGGACCACCATCAATCCCACTCCAGACACCTCAGGACCGACAAGTACACCGTGAATCATCGCATGCCAGACAAAGTGACGCCGTTTTGGCTAGCCTCTGAACCCTAAACTGACCTGAAACAAAAGGAAACTACCCTTAGTTGCTTCCTCCCTCGCCGGGAGAACCCTGCGTGCGGCGGCGACGCGGTTGTTCCACGTCTTCGCGCTCGTTTGTGATCGTTAATATTTTTATTTTTCACTTGGTTGGATTTATTTTCAGAATCTCGGGTGATCCCAATTCCGGCAAAGGGACGTGGTGGTGATCTCAGTTCAGGCAAGGGGAAAACGCGGCTTACCGAGATTAGAGCGGGGGGAGAGAGATAGAAGAACCTGAGTTGTAGTTGGAGATAGCAGAAAATCATGAATTCCAGAAGGGGCCAGCAGAGACGGGAACGATAACAATCTTGAATCTCCGGCGATCTCTCCTCCGTCTATCGACTTACCGTTCGATGTGTCGCCGCCGCCGCCGCCCTCTGGCTTTGCGCCGCTCTCGTCGTCTCCCCTCATCGTCTTCAGGCTCTCTCACCCCTCCCTCCCTCCCTCCCTCCCCCAGTTCTCGCCGTGCCCGTTTATTTATCGTTGGATGATAAAGGAATAATAAATGAAGCCAATTACCAAACGTTACATGTGTAGGAATGGGGGCAGGTGTTTCGCGCATGCAAAACGGCGTCGCTCTGTGCCGACCTTCCGGCGTTGGGATGGTTCGGAAGGATTCGTGGTTGGGCCCGCCGCTTCGCCTGGTAGTCCCACGTGTGCGGCCCGGATGGGTTGCGGCGAGTTAGGGGCCGTCGCGTGTCCGGCGATAATGCCGTGCCCGGATCGGCGACAGACATGGAACCGCGACGCGTGGCGTCGGCACCCGCCATCATCCGTAGAATTCGTCCGCAGAAGCAGGATTCGCTTTTTCTCAGGAAAAGTGCAAAGCGTAGTGACTAGACGATGGGGTTTGGCTTTTCTCCGCCGCCAGATGTCGTTTATTTCTCTCTTTCCCCCTCGCTTTTCAACAATTACTAGTAAAACTAAATATCATCGTTCAAATGTCGGCCCAGCCGATGATATTGCCATCAGTAGGGGAGAAATATTCCTGGTGGCCTCTAGTTTTAAAATTGATCGTAACAACTCGGACGGATAGAGTATTAACTCGATTGTCAATTGATGCATGACAAAGTGGATTAATTGTACATCTGATTTAACACTTTCGATGGATCTGCTTTAAATGATTCACACCCACTTTATGAACTATCGAACTTCTAATTATATACTTGTAACGTACATGTTTGATATCTAATCATCAACAGACAATTAATGAGATAATCAATGTAAATCATGTTACGTGGAGATCCCTAAATGCAAATCACCAATACTACATTAGACACATTATCACCAACGTGAGAAAGACTTTTCATGATAAAGCACTAAAGAAGACGATCACAAAGATTGGCATTCAATTTGTTTCTTATTTTTACCATGTCAATGTAATGATGAAATTATATTATGTGTAAAATTGTCACTCTCGTATAGCATATGAACTAGATCAGTGAAGGTTTGAGTAGCGATTGGAAGGAATTCATAGGGCTAATCAAGGAGTATATGATTACATGATGCGAATTTCTAGAGGAATACACACCGACATACAACAAAAAGAAGATGTGAATTCCATTTCACGTTTTTTTATTGTTAATTAAAAATTAGTTTTTTTTAATATGCCGTTTTAAGTTTGTTACGCACCTGAAAAAGGGGCATCACCTTTTTTTCTTCTTCACCATACGCGTGTCCTCCTGGATGCGCGCTCCCTGCACCTCTTTTTTTCCCTTTGGCAGAGACTTCTTCAAGCAAATGAAATGGAGAGAGATCGGACGACAGTGAATCCCGACCTTTCCAGGCGTGAGCGCAAGATCGCGGGCTGAGGAAACCACCCACGACACCAGCGTGAGGGTCTCTGTTTGTTCGGCCTTCTTCGCATAGCATCGGTGCGGGCTTCGCCAAGTGCAGCGGCTCGGGTTTTTTTTGTTGCGGCGACGGTGAAGTCGCCTTCGGCTTCGCCTTTATTATTCCTCATGATAGCATCTCAGTGACGGATCGTCTTTGTCCATGAGCGGGGAGATCAAGAACAGGCGATGCAGCTTGTCTTTGCGGTGGGTCTTCTCCTTAGGGCCGGCGAGCTCGAGATCAAAATGGATCTTGGCTTTCAAATCCACAGGGGAATCGGCCGCGACATCCTCAATCGGCGGTGATGCGACTTTGGTCAGCATCTAGTTTCTAGATCTTGCAAAATCGGTGTTTTGTTCTTCAGTTGTGGGGGGCATCGTCGTCAATATCCCTGCTTCCACGTTTCTTGTTCGTCGAAGGAGCACCAGCAGCGGTCGTAGCCCGGATTGACATCCTTGTTGGGTAGGAGCTCCATTGAGCCTTGGTGTTTCCCAGTTGCAGCGTGCAAAGGTTGTTCATGAGGAAGCTGCTGTTTTTTGGTTCGTGAACCTGGAGCATTGCTAATTCTTGGACAACAGCGATGACTCTTGTTCAAGATCTCAGACGACATCAACCTTCGACAGCAGCAGCGGATCCAGACAACCGTGGAGCTCCTGGACAACACCCACAGACTGCATCTAGACAGTTGCAAAGTTCTTGGACAGGGCACATGCACAGTGTTCTGGATAGCAGCGCTCAACCTGGAAGATCGACATTACAGAGGTGGTGGGTCCAAACCCTGGTAAGGGGGTTTGGTCCAGGCTTATTCGCTTTGTTTTATTTCGATCCTGTTCCGTTTGTGCTGCTGTTTTCTTTGCTGCACTCTTGTATTCCATTATTCTTGCATAGTGAAAACCCCCGGATGATTCTGCCCCGTGCACGTAGGCCAAATGGCCGAAGCACGTTATATCTCTGCGTCCATTTATTGCTTTCTGCATTTATTTTTGTTGACCTGGTTAATTGCTGAACATTCGCTTGCTTGCTTATTGATTTAATTAGATGCAACTTTGATCATGCTGTTGAATTTGATGTTGCTGGAAAATCATTTGTTCATTCCAGTTTGTGGAATTTGTTAGATGAATTAAGTTTATGTTTATTGGCTTATGATAATAAGACCAGAAAAATAAACTTTGATTCCGTATTTTGGGATTTTGCGATCCTAATTTATACCCAATGGATCCTGGCAATTCGAAAGGGGGATTGCCTTGCGTAGCGCAGCCTCCCCAAACAAGTGGTATCAGAGCCTAATTGGGTATAACTTTGTATTGTCAAATTTTGGAATCTAACATTCGTTGTTTTAAATGATTTTGTCAGTGGCTTTTACATGTGCAACATGCTTTGATTGTTTCGTTTAGCATTGGTCGTTTACGCTCTGGCTATAAAATTGCAATATATTTTATTGTTGTTTTCCTTGCATGGTTTTTCCCTTGACTGTTTTCCTATCGGAACCTTATTAATGCCTCTTGGTAGTTGCTATGTGTTTATCTTGTTCTGGGGTCAGGAAGGGGTTAATACGAGGTTGGCCTAGGTGAGAGTGTCTTGGTTAGCAGTAAGGTCTGTGGCAGGGTCGGTCGTTTTTTGTTTGGTCTCCTAGTTTTGCCTTTAGCCTTAGGAGAGTGAGCTTACAATTAGCTAAAGGTTTTTTCTTCGGGTGTGTCCTGGTTTTGGGCTGGTGTCTCTAGGTGTGACCCGCTACGAGTGGTGATTGGGCCTGGGCAGTGTGTGGAGAGACAGTGTGATGTGAATAAGTTCGGTGATGATCGGACTTCATGGCGGTTATGTTGGGATCTCTTTAGCGATGTTAGGTGGTTCCTAGATATCGTTGGGGCTAGACTGAGATGAGATTTCTTAGTTGGTAGCGGACTGTCCTTGGATCACCGGTGTTCTTGTAAGTTTTCCCTTAGGACTCTTGGGACTGCATGTTTGCAGTGGTACCCAGTTTTGAGGAACCTCTCTTGTTGGCTTGGTTTAGGCTGTGCTTTTGTCTAGTGTGCTTCAGTGGGGCAGAGTTGTGGGTTCAACTCTGGGTTTTCCTTCTTCGTGTCCTAGGAGGGGTCGGTCTTCTCGGGTAACCTGGTGTGAGGATAGTAAGATGTTGGACAGTGGTTTGAGAAGCAGGTTCATGAGGAGATGTCTGGCTAACCACCAGATTTCATGACGGTACTGCTGGTAGCTCTTTGTCGACATTGGAGGGGTACCTGGGAATTAGGTGCTTGATGTCATCGGGCTAGATTAGGATGGTTTTTCCCTAGGTCGGTAGCGGGCTGCCCTTGCTTACTGGGTGTGTTTCCTCGTGGTTACGAGTAGGCTCTAGGATCGGGGTTGTATGGGTTATACAACGGTTGATGTTAGGAGGTGTCTTTCCATGTTGCACAGTTCTAGGCAGTGTTTTCTCCATAGGTGGAGAGTTTTCTGGGTCTGATAGATCCAGGTGGAGACTAGTTATGCTTTGCTATGCTTGATTTCTGAGTGTTTATTTTATTACTACTATTTGAATGATTGCACTGGTTTACTGAGTGATTCTTTATGAATTTTCTGAGATGTTTGTTTTGCCATGTTTTGTTTGAGGATTGGTACTGCTGTTTTTGCTGCTTGTGTGCAGGTACTTGTTAGTAGTATGAGACTTCCTCGATGACATCATCTTAGAGGCTTGCTCAGGTAAGTGCAAGTATGCATTCTGTTTATGTTTGGAGTTCTTAAATTCTGAGCATGTTTAGCAGTAGTGTAGAATATCATTAATTTGGGCAGCATGTGTCACGTTGATGCATGATAGGGAGACTGTTTGGGTCATATCCTATAGGTTGTTTCATGTTTAGGATGTGATGCCCAAATTAATAATGCTAGGTGGTGCAGAATCATCACGTGGTTAGGAGTTTATTTGCAAGGTGGATAGTATATTATTGCATATTAAATATGTTTATGAATTTTAATTAACAAGGTGGAGATTTGTGAAGTTCCATTTCATGTTTTTTTATTGTTAATTAAAAATTCTTTTTTTAATATGCCATTTTAAGTTTTTTATGCAGCTGAAAAAGGGGCATCACCTTTTTTTTCTTCTTCACCATACGCGTGTCCTCCTGGATGCACGCTCCCTGCACCACTTTTTCCCCCTTTGGCAGGGACTTCTTCGAGCAGATGAAATGGAGAGAGATCGAACGACGGTGGATCTCGACCTTTCCAAGCGTGAGCGCAAGATCGCGGGCTCAAGAAACCACCCACGACACCAGCGTGAGGGTCTCTATTTTTTTGAGCAAAAGATGAGATATATTACTGATCAAGCAAACCATGCCTACAAAGCCAATCATGAAACAAGTCCACCCAACAATGATCACCCCAAAATTTTCCAAAACGAGCCAAGCAATGAGCTTTCATATTCCTTCCTCACTTGATAAAAGAAAATTTGCATGCATCAAAGCCTTCGATTAATGACCAGATCTTCCTCAAGATAAGTCCATACGGTTGAGATGCACCGTCCTTTGAAGCTAGAGCGTTCACCACTTCGAGGCAGTCAGATTCCACCAAAACCTTGGGCCAATTTTTTGAATGGGCAAAAATGATCCCCTGGAGGATGGCAGAGGCCTCCGCTACCACAGGGCTCCATGAAAAAAGGCACATCCCGACACTGAGCTTCCACAATATGGCCGAAACAATCATGAGCAATGAGTCCAATACCTACCCTGGAATTAACAGAGACAACAACATCTGTATTGATCTTGATGAAACCCACAGGGGGGGAGACCAATAAGGAGTCGACTGTCGAGTGATGCCCAAAGGAGGCACTGAATCGTTATTCTTCCAACCGTTCATCCATTCCCTAGCCCGATTCTCCCAAAGATGATCATTGGTCACCTTCATTTGGAAAATGCAATCATTTCGTCGAGTCCACACTAACCAAGCAATTGTGCAGATCAACCCCACCACTCTCGGCTCAAGAGAAGCCACCCATTTAACCAGATTCTGGACCAGCCCAGTTTAAAGATCAAAGAATGAACCAAAATCCGTCTTCCATGCCTTCCACACCCCTTACACCCACGACAGGAAAAGATTGCATGCAAAGAGGATTCCACCTCCTGGAAGCACACCTGTTTGTTCGGCCTTCTTCACAGAGCATCGGGGCGGGCTTCGTCGAGTGCAGCGGCTCAGGTTTTTTTTGTTACGGCGACGGTGAAGTCGCCTTCGGCTTCGCCTTTCTTATTCCTCATGATGGAATCTCAGTGACAGATCGTCTTTCTCCATGAGCGGGGAGATCAAGAACATGCGGTGTGACTTGTCTTTGCGGTGGGTCGTCTCCTTAGGGCCGACGAGCTCAAGATCAAAATGGATCTTGGCTTTCAGATCCACAGGGGAATCGGCCGCGACATCCTCAATCGGAGGTGATGCGACTTTGGTCAGCATCTAGTTTCCAGATCTTGCAAAATCGGTGTTTTGTTCTTCAGTTGTGGGGGGCGTCATCGTCAATATCCCTGCTTCCACGTTTCTTGTTCATCGAAGGAGCACTAGCAGTGGTTGTATCCCACATCAGCATCCTTGTTGGGAAGGAGGTCCATTGAGCCTTGGTGTTTCCCAGTTGCAGCGTGCGAAGGTTGTTCATGAGGAAGCTGTTGTTTTTTGGTTCGTGAACCTGGAGCATTGCTGATTCTTGGACAGCAGCGGTGGCTCTTGTTCAAGATCTCGGACGACATCAACCTTCGACAGCAGCATCGGATCCAGACAGCCGTGGAGCTCCTAGACAGCACCCACAGACTGCATCTAGACAGTTGCAAAGTTCTTGGACAGGGCGCATGCATAGTGTTCTGGATAGCAGCGCTCAACCTGGAAGATCGACATTACAGAGAAGGTGGGTCCAAACCCTAGTAAGGGGGTCTGGTCCAGGCTTATTCGCTTTGTTTTATTTTGATCCTGTTCCATTTGTTCTGCTGTTTTCTTTGCTGCACTCTTGTATTCCATTATTCTTGCATAGTGAAAAACCTCGGATGATTCTGCCCTGTGCACGTAGGCCAAATGGCCGAAGCACGTTATATCTCTGCGTCCATTTATTGCTTTCTGCATTTATTTTTGTCGACCTGGTTAATTGCTGAACATTAACTTGCTTGCTTATTGATTTAATTAGATGAAACTTTGACCATGCTGTTGAATTTGATGTTGTTGGAAAATCATTTGTTCATTCCAGTTTGTGGAATTTGTTAGATGAATTAAGTTTATGTTTATTGGCTTATGATAATAAGACCAGAAAAATAAACTTTGATTTCGTATTTTGGGATTATGCGATCCTAATTTATACCCAATAGATCCTAGCTACTCGAAAGGGGGATTGCCTTGTGTAGCGCACCTCCCCCAACAGAAGATGTACGGACAGACAACCACAAATCAGTGCAGGGGAAGCATCTTTATTTTTTAGTGCTCAACAAAAAGCGCTGATAAATGACTCATCTTTATCAGCACAATAGGTAAAAGAACTAATAAATGTAACATTTATCAATGCTAAAAAAACATTGATAAAGGTTTATCCTTTATCGACGCTTTTTTAGCGCTAATAAAGGTTAATTTATTAGTGATATTCTTATGAGGATGTGTGTCATGACCCGATCCGTACCAGGGCTTGAGTCGCAACTACCCAAGCCCACCTCTATAGGCCAGAGGCTAATGACTAGTGCCAAAGCCATAACAAACTCGGAGAGACCATTGCCTAAATACCTGTACACACACACATGCAACCAACTTAATGAAAAAGTGCGGAGGGAAAGGAAAAACAAGACACAAGACTGCTATATATAAATCACAAATATGCATCGATCTCTAAACAATACAAGTATAGAAAAGTAAACTGAAAGAAAAAGGGGCAAAATACACGCCCAACTAGAAAAGTACCACAACCCAGCAGAAGGTGGAAAAGTAAAACAGCTGAGAGAGCCCCGCTCCTGGATTCCAAGCTACGACAACCACACGTGGTCCAAGCACCCCGTATCCTTATGCTCCTTTGAAGTCACGATCAACTTGTCTGTCGTCTGGAAGGGCACACCGAGTGCAGGCAAAGCCCAAGCAGAGGTGAGTATAGAAATGCTTAGTAGGATGCCTTGAAGGCTCAAGGGAGTAGTATGAGAGGTACTGAAGAGGGAAGCAGTAGATAGGACAAGGTACAATAAAAGAGTACAACTCAACCCAACAAAGGAGTGAAGTAAGCTCGTCTAAACATGAGGAGCTAGAAACGAAAAGAAGATGAACTTCTTGTCGAGTTTTCGCTACCTATAGTAGGAGAGTAGACTCATCCAACCACGAGAAGCTAGACATGGAAAACACGTGACATACCCCATGCTTCTTCGCCTCTCATATAAGGAGAGTAACCAAATGATTTTTCAAAGAAAAACTTGAATCGGAGCTCGAAAACGAAATAGATCCCACCTCGAATCGGTGTTCCGTCATTAGCAATGCTCCCACTCCGATCCCACTTTGATTATCTAAGGTTTTGGTGGAGATCGTTCCTCGATCTGGAAAAGAACATTGAAGAACAATGATGAACAGTTAGAGTGAGAGATATGGGAGAGGAGAGAGAGAGGATTAGGGTCAACATTGAAGTCTTAAACTTATATTTATAGAAGCGCTGCTCGTTGTGGAATCCGAATTTGCCGTGCCCTCTCATTTTACGTCGCGCCTAGGTAAAACACCCCATTTCAAACTCAACGGAAGTCTCAGATTTCCATTCTGAGCCTTTGTTTGAAAGTTATTTGAAATGAACGTCAGGGATGAAAATCACTAAGTGATTATTCAAATTTTTTTCCCCAGGGTGACTTTTCTCACAGCAGTCCTGAGCCAACAAATCTTATACCCCTCATAGGGTAAAAGACATGCTCCAAACTCAACCATGGCTTCATATTTTTGATCCAAGTTACCATTTTAGAGTTATTTTTGTTTGAGCTATTAAATGAATGAATCAATACATTAATTCATCCATTTAACGTACCATTAATGAGCGAGGGGTCCAAACGTCCCGCACTGACATATTTTATGTTGTGCCTAGGGTAAAAACTATGTTCCGAACCTAACTGTGGTCTCATATTTCTGATCTGATCAACTGTTTAAGAGATATCTGATTTCCATTGTGTGAATAGTACAAAAACACTTAATATTTTTGTATAATTTATTCCGGGCACACCAGGCCTTTGAATTGCATCCTGTCTCAGTGCTTAGCTCTAGAAATATATGTAGAAATATTCCAAAGTTTTATAGTGTGAAACCAACTCTCCACATCTTTCCCTCCATCATGCTTTTCATCCGTGAAAAGAAAAACTAGGGAAGACAACTCAGGATACTGATCCCACACCTTATCTATCCCGATCCCAAGAAAACCTGCAAGTTAACATGCTGGAACAACACGCGAACCAAAGTGATGGTCCTTCCTCATAAGGTCTTCTCTTTTCGATGACGTGCATAGGAACACACATGTATCTCATTAGCTATGACATGCGGAAGATGTCATGCTACTCCAGCTATTGGAGGGGTAGGGTAAGGAAGTAGGTAACCTCTTCATATCTAGCATGATTTCAAACAGCCCGAAGAAACTCGAGTGATAGCTTAATTCCCCGGCCGAACCTCTACATTCCACGTCATGACTAGAATCACGGTTTGTACTTGGAATTGGGTCACATGATTCCCTCCTTCAGAATATCCACCTGGTGAAACACCTAAGGATATCTAGTCATACAATATTTCACAGTCGATCCATCAAAATCGAGACTCTCTAACATACTAGAGAAGTGAATGAGTCAACACCATCAACTGAAGAAAAGTTGTACCCTCCTGCTTCACCAGGGTCAACTGCAGGGAATCAAACTACTACAAAACTTCCCACACTAGGCGAGCCTGAGACTTCCTGATAAGGGAATTTGATACAACTCTGTCACTTTTCAGAGCATAGACTACCTCTAAGTCATAGTTCTGCTAAAATTTCAACAAGCACCACTGTCTCAGGTTCAAGTCTATCTGGGTGTAGATGCATCTGAGATGCTGGTGGTCTGAGAAAACCACAAAGCGATCATCTAGAATATAGAATCTCCACATTCTTAGGGTGAAGACTATACTGCTACCAGCACCACATAGCAAGTCATGTAGTTTTGTTTATGGGGTGTCCATCACCTCTATTTGTACATGATAACAGTATCAGGATTGACATTGAGCACGTAATGTACCAGTGAATAGGTTAGGTGAGAAAACTCATCCAACCACAAGAGGCTAGATATGAAAAGCACGTGGAATACCCCATGTATCTTTACCTCTCTTGGAAGGGGAGTAATCCCCAAAACAAGCACTCTGCCAAACCCACTAGTGGAACCTCAAGCAAAGGGAGGTCAAGTAGTAAGACTCCACTAGAAAAGCCAAGACCTGTTTCAACACTCCACCGCACAACCCCACCATGAACACACCAGTCATATGGACTCATCCACCACAACTCGATACTATCCGCTTTTGGTCGCATTGACTCTCCCTCATGGTTTTGATCATATCACAAAAAACACGGCTCAGTGGTGGAAGAGTCCCTCATTCTCGTTCATTCAAAGCTACGCCGAACAACACCGACACAAGGTTACACTGATGCGCCACATCATCATCTGTAACTCCTCGAGTAAGGAGTTGGAAGAAAAGAGTACTTCACGTAGTGTCTAAAAAGTTCTACTAGAAAAGGTAGAAAAGACACAAAGCATACCTCTTATCATCTCACGTGCAATAGGATCGTAAACATCCTAGCATGCAGCTACCCGCGACCCTATCCTCCAGCTCCCTGAGCCTGATATGGGCTGCATAGTGGTGGTGGAAGGATCTTGTAACGTCGTCCACCAAACATAGTTATTCATGATCTTCTTCCATCACTGCCTCCCTGAGGACCACCATGTCCTCACCTAGGAGATCCCTGATCACGAAATTGCCTCTACCGTGGTAGTGCACCTACCAACTGTTTGGAAAGTTCAACACATCTGGTTGGGTATTCTCATGCCATGTGACCTCACCCATCACAATCATAACACCGGCCCATCCAGGGCTTCCCCAGCGCTCTACGCTGTCCCTACCATGCGCCTGAGTTTTATCAAGGGGAGGCCTCCTATGTCGAGGGCCTTCCAACTGACATCCTCTAGCTGTGATAGATGTCCCAAATCTTTTGTGCCCACTACCAAAACCAGCCAACCGACACCTCTCTGATAGAAATATCTTTATCACCAGTGCCTACTCCAGCACCCTAAGATAGGTGAGGATACACAAGGGAACTGGGATGGTATGAATATCCTCTACAGAGACCCTACTCAAACTTCCATACCTAGAAGTTTCCATCATAGACCACGTCCAAAGAGTACCATGTAAGGTCTATGAACCTAGTCGCATACTCAACCACCACCATCCCTCCCCGTTGAATCTCTAGTAGCTCCTGAAACCATACAGAGCGTAAGAAAGATGGGTTGTACTCCTCACAAAATAACTACTAGAAGTCATCCCACAAGAGTACCGACTCATCGTGCATATGAGTATCTCGGATCTACCAACACCAAGATGATCCATGAAAAAAGATTGGATATCAAAGCCACTATCTAACCTGTCAGTGTCCGAACATGACTAAAGAGGAGAAACACTAACTCTATCCAAACGTCCACTGCTTGAGGGTATGGCTCACTGAGGAACCTCAGCAGTCTCTGATGCTGGAACTCATGGAGCGCGCTCAGCCTGCACTCATCATTGGCCTTCGTTGCCGGTACTAACTATTGCTACACAGGTGGAGGTGATACTGCCTGCCCTCCTAGATAAAGGGGAATCATATGATGGATCCTGAACAGAGGCCTCGTCACTCACTAAATCATTTTCATGAACCAGAGCTAGTATCCTAGATGGCTGTCATCATGGAGGCATCCTGAATCCGATCAAGGAGTACCATGGTCAAATGAGCATACATATATATATATACACACACAAAAGTGGAGAGCTGACTGAAGAAGGAAAATCAAAGAATCAATCCTATATGATGCATGTACCAAAGTTCCTTGCAACAAGTGTCTCAGCACACCGAGTCAACAAGCGGGTAATTAGGGTCCTAGTGAATGGCTAAGTCGGCTGCCACACCATCACTGGACTCCCTAGCGCGAGAGCCGCTCTCGAGACACGTTGACACTATTTCCCTAATATCCAACCAATTACTTTTTAGGGATCATTCGAACAACGTCCCAAGGAACATACCACCTTTGATACCACTTTTTCAAGACCCGACCTATACTAGGGCTTGAGCCGCAACTACCCTAAACCCACCTCCATAGTCCAGGGGATAGTGACCAGCACCAAAGGCATAACAAACTCTAGGGGGGGCTTTACCTAAGTACCTCTACACACACATGCAACCAACTCAATGAAAAAGTGAAGAGGGAAAGGAAAAATAGGACACAACAGTACTATATATAAACCACAAATATGCATCGACCTCTAAACAGTAAAAGTATATAAAATTAAACAGAAAGGGAAAGGGGAAAAACACACCCAACTAGAAAAGTGCCACAACCCGAAAACAGGTGGAAAAGTAAAACATCTAAGAGATCCCCACTCTTGGATCCCAAGATAAGACTACCACACCCGGTCTAAGCACCCCGTATCCCTATTCTCCTCTAAAGTTACGATCAACCTGTCCATCATCTGCAAGGGCACACCGAGTGCGGGCAAAGCCCAAGATGGGGTGAGTATAAAAATACTCAGTAGGATTCCCTAAAGGGTCAAGGGAGAAGAAAGAGAGGTACTGAATATGGAATCATTAGATAGGAAAAGGCACAGTAAAATAGTATAGCTCAACCCAACAAAGAAGTGAAGTAAGATGGTCTAAACATGAGGAGCTAGAAACAGAAAGAAGATAAACTTCTTGTCGAGTCTTTGCTACCTATAGTAGGAGAGTAGACTCATCCAACCACAAGAAGCTAGACATGGAAATCATGTAGCACACCCCGCATGTCTTTTCCTCTCCTCTAAGGGGAGTAACTAAAGGAATTTTCAAAGAAAAACTTGAATCGGAGCTCGAAAACGAAATAGATCCAACCTTGAATCGGTGTTCCGTCGTTGGCGATGTTCCCACTGTGATCCCACTTTGATCTACCGAGGTTTAGGTGGAGATCAATACTAGATCCAATAAAGAATAGTGAAGAAAAAATAAGAAAGGTTAGAGAGAGAGAGAGGAGAGAGGAGATAGGAGAGAGGAGAGAGGAGAGAGAGAGGACTAGGGTCAACCTTGAACTCTTAAACTTATATTTATAGAAGCGGTGCTCGACGTGGAATCCGAATACACCGTGTCCTCTCATTTTATGTCACACCTAGGTAAAACACCCCATTTTGAACTCAATAGAAGTCTCAGATTTCCATTCCAAGACTTTGTTAAAAAGTTTTTTTGAAAATAATTCCAGGGATGAAAATCACTAAGTGATTATTCAACATTTCCCCCCTAGGTGAATTTTCTCACAATAGTCATGCACCGACAAAGATTATACCCTTCCTAGGGTAAATGATATGCTCCGAGCTCAACTGTGGCCTCATATTTCTGATCCGAGTTACCATTTGAGAGTTATTTGGGTTTGAGATATTAAATGAATGAATTAATAAATTAATTCACCCATTTAATGTACCACTAACGAGCGAGGAGTCTGAACGTCCCGCGCTGACATATTTTATGTCACACGTAGGGTAAAAACCATGTTTCAGACCCAACCGTGGTCTCAGATTTATGATCTGATCAACCATTTAATAGATAACCTATTTTTGTTGTGTGAATAGTATAAAAACACTTAATATTTTTGTATAATTTATTCCAAGCACACCGGGCCTCAGAATTTCATGCTGTCTCAGCGCCTAACTCTGGAAATATAAGTAGAAATATTCCAAAGTCTTACAGGGAAAAAATGGGTCTCTAAAATGTGGGATGGGCAGTATGGAAATGGTTCCCCACACGACGTCTAGGGTTCTTCAAATATGGTCATTAAACACTTTTTGGGTTTTCATCTCCTTCCTTCATCAGTCGGTGCAGATCCAAAAGTCTATGGAGGTCATCACAATCACTTGGGAGATGATATCATCCATCTGTGGGAGACCTCAAAGGCTATGATGATTTTGGAAACTAGGGTTGTATTATCTTATGATGACCTAGATCTGAAGGATCTGAAGGCAAACAGTGGGGATCTAAGTCAACAATTCAAGGGTGATTCTCCTTTCATTGATGCTATAGATCCTGTACATGGTAAGGGTTTTGATTTGGAATGTAAAGATTCATATGCCCAACCCATTTCTTCTTTTAGGGAATTATCCTTGTGAATAATTCTTTATAAGGGCTCGGTTACCCATGTCGAAGCGAATCCATATGCTTTTGCGGAGAGGATTGAATTGGGGAAAACCTACCTCATCCCGTAGCTAGTGTTGCCTAAAGGCCAGAAGCCTTAGAGGCCTGATGATTTGATTGAAAGGGTCTCATTCTGGTGGGGATTTTCTAAGTGGAGGTGTGTTTCCCTTGACAAAGGTTTCTTTCATTGTATTTTTTTCTTTGGACAATCACAAGCTGCAGGCATGGAGCACCAATTCTTTTTCCTTAAATCTTGGATTGATTCACCAAAACAAGTGGTCTTTGGACTTCAATTTATCACAATAAATAAACGATTTTTCACAGGTGGGGATTTTATTTCACAGACTCAATTGTGTGTTATGGAATTCGAGGATTCTATATGACATCACCAGTGCGATTGGGTTGCCCATTCGGTTTGACAAAGAAACTGAGCATGTGATGTTTGGGCACTTTTCCAGGATGTTAGTGGAGATCGATTTGAGTGCTACCATTATTGAGAAGTTAAATCTCTATACTCACACAAATGAAGTTTGTATTGATGTGTAATATGAGAAGAAACCTTTTTTGTGATATCTAAATGGATGTTGTTCACTTGTCGAATTCATGTCAGAGGAAACTATCTTATGAGAAGTGTGGTATGAAGGGACATCCTAGTTCTCATTAATATATATATATATATTTATATATAATTATATTTATTTTAAAAAATAACCAAGCTCCACATTGTGTTGTCAAAAAGGGGTGAACGACACATGTCACTGCCTCTAACGATGCTATATCGGCTCGGCTCAATCTCTGCAAGCATTCATTCATTACCCAAATTTCGTTAATGAAAGGTATGAGACCCTGTAAGTTCTCTGATCTTGTTTCTCAACTTGTTGATATTTGGGGGTTTTAGGACTTTGATTGTGTCTTCCTTGGTTGGGGTTTCTTCCATATATTGTTTCCTTCTACGGAGTTCAAAAGACGAGCATGGAGTATTGGATCTATAAATCGACCAGGAACACTTTGGATTCACAGTTGGAAATTGGATTTCAATATTCATGACTTCAAAGATACCTATGCACAAGTATGGATCAAAATTCATGGTCTTAATCAGGTGTTATGGCATACAAAGATTTTATTTTACATATCTTATGCAATTGGAATCCCAATCAAAATGGACTATGCTATAGAATCTGTTGAATATGGTCATTATGCATGTGTCTTGGTAGAAATCAACTTAATCTCTAAAAAAATTGAGAATGCGGTTCTATCCACACCGCATGATGAAATCTGCCTTAGAATATAGTATGAGAAAAACCCTTCCTTTTTCATCCATTGTCAAATTGTAGGAAACTCAATTGATTCTTGTAGAAAGGAATTAGTTTCCTATCAGTGTCAGATTAAGGGTCATGATTTGCAACATTGTCTAAGGATGGTTTGCTCAATGGCCCCTGATGTTAGCAATGTGGATGACTCCAAAACTGATCAAAAAACAGTTAGTCAGGGTCAGGGCTCTAATGTGAATCATGTTGAGGATTCTATTAAGATATATGTTGATGACCCCTCATTAAAGGATGGTATTATTGTTTATGAACACACTGCACCTTCCTTGTAACGACCCAAACTTTCATTAATAGAAATTCCTCTTGATTTGATTAAATGTATCATTATGTAAAATGTTTATATAAATGTAAAATTCATTGGTTTTATGTTTTTGGATTTTAAAATACCATTAAGAATTGTTACCATTGCTAATATAGTTGTTTAATAATGATAACATGATTAGTATAAATATAGGGCTTTAACAAATCCAATTTACTCAGACAAAGGAAGTGATGGCCTCATCCAATAGACTTGCCCCATACGAAGCCCATTTTTCAGAGCTTGGAAAGGAGGTGTCGTTATTGGGCTTCGCACTTAACCAATCCCAAGCTGAGCTTGAACACGTTAAGATTTAGCGGAACAGAATATGGGAGAAGTGGAAGTTAATAGAGATTACCACCCGAGCGATGTTATCCGAGCCACCCCAAGAGTCTGTCACCATCGCACAACTTACCCTTTGGTCTTATGCGGGTGTTATAAGGGGTTATGTAACAAGACCCTAGAACTATGACTATGTACATTATTTTTGTATAAATAATGTGCATTAATTTTATTATTTTTACTTTGTAAATAGTTTTTAAAGCACAAATTGTATTTTTAGTTAATATTCAACTAAGAAATCTATTTTGATAAATTAATGTAATTTTGAATTAAATAATATTTTAGTAAAATATTATTATTATTAAATAACTTTTTATTAAATATAAATGATCGTATAATTTTATGAGCGCAATTGTAATTTTTATTAAGGTTTGAAAGCTATTTTTGTCAAAACCCTTGAATTTTCGATAAATGTCGGTTTTTATTTTAAAAGTAAAAATTCACCTATTTAGAAAATTATTTAGATAAAATGAATATTATTTTTTGAATCAGGATATCAAAATTATCCAATGGTGATTTTTTCATAATTTTCTGAGACAGTCGAATTTTTGGGTAAAAATTAAATATCGTTTAAATATATAATGTGTTTTATGACATCATAATGACCCAATAGTGATGTAATAAAATACTATAAACATTATATTCGGCCAATATATGTTTTACCATTAAAATAATGTAATTTTGGGTTTTTTTTTGATTTATTTTACAAAGATTTAGTGGACCCTTCAAGGCTTATAAAATATTTTGTCTTTTTAAATTGTTTTCCTTGAGAGTATGACTCACCTCCACATAAGCAAACCTATTATTTTAAGAAGTTAGGATATTGGACTTCTAAAATATTTTTTCCACTCCCATTTTTCAAAAACCATGGGCAAAAACTATGGGCTGGTTTGTGGTTTTGATTAGTTTAATGTGAGGTGTCCCAAACCTAAATAATAAAGAATTCCCTCTTCTTTCCTATATAAACCCACCCAAGCTCCCACTTACTCTTCACTAAAATCCTTTGGAGTTCAACCAAACCCTGAAATCCTCTCTCTATAATCCTACCAAGGTTCCCCAAGCTCCCAAGAAGCCTATCTCAATCCTCTCCCAAGCCTTTGGGATCACACTTTCAAATTAGGGATTTCTTCCTTTCTCATTTTTGTCCAATTTTCTTTAAGTAGTTATACCCTTTTGTTTTCAATTACAAATGTTTGGATATGATTTAAAACCTACCCCATATTGACCTATTTATTTTTGGATTATGGGATACCCCTATATCTCTCATTAATTCCTCCCATGTACACCCGTCACCATGTCGAAATTCTGTGAGGGATTTCTCTCTCCTCTTTTACATCCAAGTAATTCTTTTGTATTATGCATATAAATTCCATTACATTTGTTGGGACATGTATCTAAATTACCCACATAATTTCCATTTAATGTAAATATTATGAGACACCCCTTTCTCTTTCATCAACCATTTTTTATAAGTTCTTATTTCACGTCATTATGCTGCCGAAATTGCACTATGATTTTCCAAGCCAATGTCATTGTGTAGTGAATACCATGCCCATTTCTCTATCAAGGGTATTAAACTTTATGCACATTTAATTATTGATTATAAAACTTCATGTATATATTACACATCCCTTTATCATGGAATAAATGATGATGATTGATTCCACGTTGTATGATCCATGTGGCACACTTATGCATGAAATGAAATGTTTAAGAAGGGTGCGCCCTGATAGCGCTCCAATGCATTGGGTAAAGTATAGTATCATGATACATCATGCACAATGGGTGTTGAATCATGCTAATTCAAGTGAAATGAGATTTTACTCGTGCTTCAGGTGCAATGAGGGTTTACTCATGCTCCATGTGCAATGAGCCTTGGCTTATGCTAATTCCATGTTAAGTGTTGTTGCCACATTTCCATGTTATGATTATCATGATTTATCATGCCTTTATGTTCATGTTTCTCTTATGATCCATTGATTTTTCTATTGTCTAACATGTATTGTATTCCTCATGTTATTCCATGTTTATTCCCTTACTGAGCTTTATATCTCACCCTTTTCTTATGCATGTCCTCAGGTTATCCCATGCAATGCTATGTACGAGGGAATGTAGTGGTCATGTAAAGGAAGTTTTCAATAAGATGTTGTGTTTTATGTTTTAAGTTATTATGTAATGTTCCTAAGACCCAAAGACACTATACCTCTCGATCTTCCATGTTGTATCAAGTGAAGAGTTTATGTAATAAATCATGTTTAAGTGTGTAATAAAAAGCAGGGTTGTTATAGTTGGTATCTGAGGATAGGTTTAGTTATTTTTGGGATTAGGATTAGAAAACCCTAGTGAAGAATTAGAGACAAGAATAAGTATAATAAAAACATCCCTGAGTATTGGTGAGTATTGAGTAAGTGGTTTATCAATCAAATACATCCCTATCTAGATACAAGTAGGTATAGGCGGCTCTGGCATAGATGTATCCTAGGCGTAAAACCCGAAAACACCGCTTTGAGCTAGACTCAAACGGGAACTGGTGCATGACAACGGGCCTTGCTGCACTCTTGGTTATGACAGTCCTGGGGGATATTCTTTGGTAAATTCACAAGCTTAGTATGAACCCTTATTAAGGGAATGAAAAAAATTCCCCTAATAATATATGTTAGAAAGTAGATCATGAATATCATAGATTGAAGCCTATGGATTCATAAGTTAAGGAAATAAAAGTTATTTATAAGTCATTAGTTTTGTCCCTAGATTACCCTTTATTTGTTACCCCTAACTTTTCTTTTATTTCAGCCAATGGCCAGTAATAGGAGGACTCAGGCTAACAACCGATGTGAAGATCAATGCGATGACTGTGCTAATGAGATGCCCAATCCGATGGGAGCAGGAATCATGAACTTTGTCACGCTTTTCTCTTAGTTAACTGAAGATTTAAATAGAAGCATGGGTCAAGAGGAACATTCAACCCCCCCTAAGAAATAACAAGTCGCTATTGAGAGCTTCATTAGGCAAAGGCCTCCTACTTGTAATGGATTATCTGATCCATCAATCACCGAACAATGGATCAACTCCATTTAAAAGATATTCTCCATCCTTCAATGTTCTAAATAAGAGAAGGTTATTCTGGATGCTTATCGTATGGAGGGTGAATCTAATCAATGGTGGATGTTGATCAAAAATAAAAAGCCTGAGGAAGAGATCGAGGCGTTGGGAGTGAAGTATTTTTGGAAGATGTTTTTCGATAAATATTTTTTGTGCACCCTCAGAATTAAGATGGAAAGGGACTTCCCTTCCCTCAAGCAAAATGATGATGAATCTGTCAGATCATACAGGAAAAAATTCACAAGGATTGCACGATACACCTCTGGTTTTGTCATTACCCCCAAATGCAAGCTTGAACTCTTCTTTGGTGGGCTGAAACCTAGCCTACGGAAAGCGCTGGCGATCCGTGACTACAACAACAATGAGAAAATTGTCCGATGTGACCTCAAGGTCAAAATGGAGATCGGAGAATCTTAGGGGTATCATGGGGATAATAAGTATAAGGTGGAATTCAATGCTGGTGGTCCGATGGATAAATCCAATGGTGCTAAGAAGATCCAGCACCCCACTTGCCAAAGGTGTGGAAAGAAGCACCCCAGAAATTGCCTGAAGGGGACAAGGAAATGCTTTAGGTGTGGAAAAGAAGAACACCTAGCTGTTAACTACCGTCAAGAAAAACTTGCAGCTGCAACAGAGGAGAGGAACACTCCATTCGAACCTCAACGCATTGTTCATTGCTACAACTGCAAAAAACCATCTCATCTTGAAAATCAGTGCCCTAATCCAAGGGGTTTCAGAGGCAACCAACAACCTCCAAGGCAGCAAAAGAGAGCTTTTTCCATCACTACTACCAAAGTGAACCTCGACAACGAAGTGGTGACAGGTACGCTAATTATTCATTCAAGAATAGTAAATTTACTTTTTGATTTAGGTTCTACGCATTCTTTTATATCCCAAAAGTTTATTAGAATAATCGCAACACCACCACAAATCATGGAAGTAAAGATGTCGGTGAGTATGAAAAATGGGGAAATTATTGCATTCCATGAATATAACTCCTCCCATGTCATAATCTATGGATTTAATTTCCCGGAGAACCTCATCATACTCCCTATAGTTTAATTTGATGCAATTATTGGCATGGATTGGATTTCCTTATATAGAGCCAACATAAATTATCGTGAGAGGGAAATCATTCTCCATGTGGATAATCGACCCCCAATTCTATACAAGTGCAAGGAGGAAGGTGAATATTCTTTAGCTCCATCATCTCAAGCGTAGATATTACTGCCCTATAAGAACACATATCTGGCTCAGATGATTGAGTCTAAGGAGACAAACATCCTTAAAGACATGCCTATTGCGAGTGAATTCACTGAAGTGTTTCCCGAGGAATTGCCTGGTCTTTCTCCTAGAAGAGATGTTGAATTCTCAATTGATATTATACTTGGGGCGTTTCCAACATCCAAGACTCCATATAGAATGGATTTTGTGAAGCCTGAGGAGCTGAATAAACAACTACAGGAGAATCTGGATAAAGGGTTTATACACTGAAGTGCATCACCATGGGGTGCACCGGCCCTCTTCGTCAAGAAGAAAGATGGGTCATGCACCTTTGCATCGATTATCAGGAGCTTAACAAAATCATGATAAAGAATAAGTATCCTATTCCACGAATCGATGACTTGTTTGATCAGCTGTGTGGAGCACAATACTTCTCTAAGGTGGATTTGCAGTTGGGATATTATCAAGTAAGGGTGAAGAAGGAAGATATCCCCAAGAATGCTTTTCGTACAAGATACGAGCACTATGAATTCATAGTAATTCCTTTAGGACTCTCTAATGATCCATAAATCTTCATGGACTTGATGAATAGAGTCTTTAGGGATGACCTTGACAAATTTTTGGTAGTATTTATTGATGATATTCTGATATACTTGAAAACCAAGGAGGATCATGAGGATCATCTAAGAACTGTACTAGAGACCTTACAGAAGGAGATGCTATATGAAAAGTATAGTAAGTGTGAGTTCTGGTTGAAGGAAGTATCATTCTTGGTCCATTTCATCACAAGCAATGGGATATTTGTGGATCCCTCCAAAAAAGATGCAATTGAGGGATAGATGAGGCCAACATCAGTAATGTATATTCGTATCTTCTTAGGGATAGCTGGATATTATCGATGATTTGTGAGAAATTTATCATGATTTTCCAACCCTCTTACCAAGATAACTCGAAAGGGAGTAAAGTTTTCTTGGAGTGATGAATGTGAATAAAGATTCAAGGATTTAAAAAGGAGGCTTATCACTGCGTCTATGCTCACTTTACCCACAAGTGGAGAACTTTTTGTGGTATTCAGTGATGCTTTGAAGAAGGGCATGAGCTGCGTGTTGATGCAAAATGACAAAGTCATTACCTATACTTCAAGACAATTGAATTTTCATGAGTATAATTATCCAACACATTATTTGGAGTTGGCTGCGGTGATCTTGGCTTTAAAAATTTGGCAGTATTATCTCTTTGGGGAGAAGTGTTAAATATATACAGACCACAAAAGCCTCAAGTAAATATTCACACAGAAAGAGTTGAACATGTGCCAACGAAGATGGTTAGAGCTGATCAAAGACTATGACTGCTCAATCCATTACCACCCTAGGAAAGCAAACAAGGTGGAAGATTCTCTAAGTAGAAAGGACCCAACAATTCTATTATTGATGATAATTGAGAAGGATCCAATATTCTTAGATTTGATGAAGATGGACATGGGAATCATAAAGAAGGGAACATCATCAATCCTTTTACAAATGATTGCTCAACCTTCTCTTTTGTAAAGGTTAAAGGATGCTCAAAAGGATTATGTGGGAATTAAGAAGAGAGTAAAAGCTATCAGAAAGGGAAAATCCTCAGAGTTCAATGTTAATGAAGAATGAATTGTGAGATTTGGGAAAAGACTATGTGTTCCATCAAGTCCAGAGCTGAAGAAGGAACTTTTGGATGATGCAAATAGTTCAAATTTCTCTATTCACCCCGAAAACACAAAGATGTATCGAGATCTCTGAAAGAATTATTGGTGGGATAATATGAAGAAGGAGATCACTGATTATACATCAAAGTGCTTTGTGTGTCAGAAAGTGAAGACAGAGAGGCAGAAGTCTAAGGGGATGATGCAACCATTGCCCATACCAGCATAGAAATGGGAGAACATCACCATGGACTTTATCACCGAACTTCCGAAGAAATCCAAAGGAAAAAATGCAATCTGGTTTGTTTTGGATTGTCTTACAAAGTCTGCAAACTTTATTGCAATTCGGGATGATTTCTCATTGGATCAAATGAAATGGATATATATCATGGAAGTGGTAGGCTGCATGGAGTACCACTAACTATTGTATCTGATCGAGATACAAGATTCAACTCTATGTTTTGGAAGAGTCTTAAACATTCTCTGGATACTGAACCGAACTTCAGTATCATCCTCAAACTGATGGCCAATCTGAGAGAACTATTCAGACACTAGAGGATATGTTAAGATCATGTTCTATAGACTTTAAAGGAGGGTGGTACCAACATCTTCCACTGGTTGAATTCTCCTACAATAATAGTTTCTACTCGAGCATCCGAATGGCACCTTATGAATCCCTATATAGGAAGAGGTTCAGAACACGAGCATGTTGGGATGAAGTTGGTGAGTGTAAGTTTCTAGGCCCAGAAAAGGTCGAAGAAATGGTGGAGAAGGTGAAAACCATTCAACAGCATATCAAGGCAGCCCGGAGTCAACAGAAGAGTTATGAAAATAACCGTTGACGATACCTTGGGTTTAAAGTTGGAGACATGGTATTTCTAAGCATATCTCTATGGAAGAAGGTCATGAGGTTTGGAAAGAAAGGGAAGTTAAGTCCTAGGTACATCAGCCTATTCGAGATTCTTGATCGTGTTGGGGCTGTGGCCTATCGACTAACACTTCCACCTACCCTGGCCAAAGTACATAATGTATTTCATGTATCCATCTTAAGTAATTACATACCAGACCCTTCACATGTACTCTATTTATAGATAGTATAGCTAGAGGATGATATTTATTATGAGGAGCAACTAATGAATATCTTAGATCGTAGAGAAAAAGTTCTACGAAATAAGACAATGCCACTTGTCAAGGTGTTGTGGAAAAACCACAAGTTTGAAGAAGCGATGTGGGAATCAGAGGAAGTGATGAAGTAAAGTTACCCACATTTGTTTTAGAGTGGGAAAAGGAAATTTCAAGGGAAAAATTTCTTAAGGGGGAAAGATTGTAACGACCTAAACTTTTATTAATGGAAATTTCTCTTGATCTGATTAAATGTCTCATTATGTAAAATGTTTATATAAATGTAAACTTCATTGGTTTTATATTTTTGGATTTTAAAATACCGTTAATAATTGTGACCTTTTCTAATATATCCATTTAATAGTGATCACATGATTAATATAAATATAGGGCTTTAACAAATCCAATTTTCTCAGGAAAAGGAAGTGACGACCAAATCCAGTAGACTTGCCCCATACGAAGCCCATTTTTCAGAGATCTGAAAGGAGGTAGCATCATTGGTCTTTTCTCTTGACCAAGCCCAAGCCGATATTGAACACATTAAGCTTGAGCGGAACCGACTATAGTAGAAGTAGAAGTTAATAGAGATTACCACCCGAGCGATATTATCCGAGCCACACCAAGAGTCTATCACCATCGCACACCTTACCCTTCGGTCTTATGTGGGTGTTATAATGGGTTATGTAAAAATACCCTATCACTATGACTATGTACATTATTTTTTTATAAATAATGTTCATTTATTTTATTATTGTTACTTTGTAAATAGTTTTTAAAGCACAAATAGTATTTTTAGTTAATATTAAACTAAGAAATCTATTTTGATAAATTAATTGAATTTTGAATTAAATAATATTTTAATAAAATAATATTATTATTAAATTAATTTTTATTAAATATAAATGATCGTATAATTTTATGAGTGCAATTGTAATTTTTATTAAGGTTTGAAAGCTGTTTTTGTCAAAACCCATGAATTTTCGATAAATGTCGTTTTTTATTTTAAAAGTAAAAATTCACATATTTATAAAATTATTTAGATAAAATGAATATTATTTTTTAAATCAGGACATCAAAATTATACAATGGTGAATTTTTCATAATTTTCCGAGACAGTCGAATTTTTGGGTAAAAATTAAATACTGTTTAAATATATAATGTGTTTTATGACATCATAATGACCCAATAGCGATGTAATAAAATACTATAAAAATTATGTTTGGCCAATATATGTTTTTACATTAAAATAATGTGATTTTGTGTTTTTTTTGATTTATTTTACAAAGTTTTAGTGGACCCTTCAAGGCTTATAAAACATTTTGTCTTTTTAAATTGTTTTCCTTGAGAGTGTGACTCACCTCCACATAAGCAACCCTATTATTTTAAGAAGTTAGGATATTGGCCTTATAAAATATTGTTTTACACTCCCCTTGGGAAAAAACCATGAGCAAAAACCATGGTCTGGTTTGTGGTTTTGATTAGTTTAATGTGTGGTGTCCCAAACCTAAATAATAAAGAATTCCCTCTCATTTCCTATATAAACCCACCCAAGATCCCACTTACTCTTCAATCAAAGACTTTTGAGTTAGACCAAAACCTGACCCCCTATCTCTATAATCCTCCCAAGGTTCCCCAATTTCCCAATAAGCCTCTCTCAAGCCTCTCCCAAGCCTTTTGGATCACACTTCTAAGTTAGGGATTTCTTCCTTTCTCATTTTTGTCCAATTTTCTTTAAGTAGTTATACCCTTTTGTTTCCAATTAAAAATTTTGGGGTATGATTTCGCACCTACCCCATATTTCCCTCTTTATGTTTGTATGATGGTATACCCCTTTATCTCTCATTAATTCCTCCCATGTACACCTATCACCATGTCGAAATTCCGTGAGGGGTTTCTCTCTTCTCTTTTACATCCAAGTAATTATTTTGTATTATGCATCTAAATTCCATTACGTTTGTTGGGAAATGTATCTATATGAACCAATTACAGTCCATTTCATGTAAATATGATGATACACCCCTTTATCTCTCAACAACCATTTTTTATAAGTTCTTATTTCACGTCATTATGGTGCCAAAATTGCACTACGATTTTCCAAGCCAATGTCATTCTGTAGTGAATACCATGACCATTTCTCTATCAAGGATATTCACCTTTATGAAAATTTACTTATTGATTATAAAACTTCATGTATGTATTCCACATCCCTTTATCATGAAATAAATGATGATGATTGATTCCACGTTGTATGATCCATGTGGCACACTTATGCATGAAATGAAATGTTTAAGAAGGGTGCGCCCTGATAGTGCTCCAATGCGTTGGGTAAAGTATAGTATCATGATACGTCATGTGAAATGGGTGTTGTATCATGATAATTCAATTGAAACGAGGTTTTACTCATGCTTATTGTGCAATGAGGGTTTACTCATGCTCCATGTGTAATGAGCCTTGGCTCATGCTAATTCCATGTTAAGTGTTGTTTCCACATTTCAATGTTATGATTATCATGCTTTGTCATGATTTTATGTTCATGCTTCTCTTGCGCTCCATTTATATTCAATTTGTATAACATGTATTGTATTCCTCAGGCCATTCCATGTTTATTCCCTTACTAGGATTTATAGCTCACCCTTTTCTTATGCATGTCCTCAGGTTATCCCATGCAATGCTTAGTACGATGGAATGTAGTGGTCATGTAAAAGAAGTTTTCAATAAGATGTTTTGTTCTATGTTTTAAGTTGTTATGTAATGTTCCTAATCCCCAAATACACTAGACCTATCGATATTCAATGTTGTATCAAGTGAAGAGTTTATGTAATAAATCATGTTTAAGTGTCTAATAAAAAGTAGGGTTATTATATTCCTCCCCTATTACTAGGACTAATAAGCCAAAATTAAATTGGGCTGACCTTGCATATGAGAAACAACTGGATGATATTGACCTTTGTAATGACCTTCTAAATGGAATTTTATTTAAGGATACGCTCTCTAGGGGAATTCCAACTAAAGAGGAAGGAGAATCCGATGATAGTCAGAAGTCTAAAGACCATTCTTCTCAACTGGAGGTTGACCTCAGCTTGCGGCAAGAGCACCTCAAGGTAAATGAAAAAAGTAGAAAGGGTAAAGAGAAAAGGGATATGGAAATAGAAAAGATGACTAAGACCAAAATGGATGTTAAAAACCCCTGAATGTTTGAACCGGTTTTGCTAAGGGATCATTCCTCTTCACTATCATTAAATAATAGCGGTTTTCATATTAATTCTGCTGACAATGTTAACTTTTCAGAATCGACATCTTCTTCAACCCCTCCCATAGAGTATGTTTCTCCGGCCACAAGGGAGACTCTTACAGCTCAACCGAAGGACCTGTATTTTTCTCCATCGAGGGAGTCTTATGTCTTGTATCCCCCTATAGGTATGGAAATATCAAAGACATCCGAGTGTCACAGAATGAATTGGAATCACCTGCACTACCTGATCCACTGCATGGAAACAAGGGGTGTTCTAATCTCAATCAGGTTTCAACAGGAGCACACATTAGTGATGTTATGGAAACACATATTCATATTGCCCCGGGAGTTCCTGTTTCTCCACAAAATCTTGTGGTGGTGAGGAAAGAGGATTCCAAGATTTCTTACAGCCGCTCCTCTTCCCATACATTGAAGTCCATAGTTAAGAAAGGTGTTAGTACACATAACTCTTATGACATGCTTGCTTAAGTAAGAAGTGATAAAGATATGAAGAAAAGTGATGGCATGGAGGAAGATAAAATTAACAAGATTGATATTTCTATTGAGCATTCTAATGATGGATAGGGTCCATGGATACAAGTCAAGACATGGAGGAGAGGAAAACACCCTCGCGACAGGGGTGGAAGAATTTCTCTTCATGGTATGAGTACCCGCTCAAAAATGGGTTGATGAATTTTTGTTCCTTTATGGTGGTTGTTGTATGTTTCTCCATCTTTGCACTTTTTTATTTTAAATAAAGAGGCCTTTTGCGCCTCAACATTTAAAAAAATATTTAAATACTTTTTAAATATATTTATTTATAATTATAGTTATAAATATATATATATATAAATAAATATATGTCTCCAATGAATTTGATATATATATATATATCATGAGATAATGATGATATTAATGGACATGATTGACATTATTTATGTTCATATATTGATGCATGAGTATAATTAATGCTATATGATCATAAGTTTATTTGTGAACATGATTGTGAGTTGTTATGTTTCTAAATGTTAAGATTACCTATATTATAACGATGCATACATATGTTATGTATTCATCACTCATGAATGTTTATTTATATATTTACACCCTTATTATTCATGATTTCTATATATGTGATGACTCATTTTTTATGATCTATACTTTAGTTGGTATGATTCATTCATGCCATACCCATGAACTTATTACCTTCTCATAAATACTTATAAAATTATAATTAATATATTTAAATAATAAATAAATAAATTATATTTATAATTATAATTTTTTAATTATATATAAATAATTTTTAAATATATTTATTTATAATTATAATTATATATATATATATTTAAATAATTATAAAATTACAATAAATATATTTATTATAATTTTATAAATATATATTTATTTAAATAATTATAATATTATAATAAATATATTTATAAATATTTTTAGGAGGATGTGGGATAGGCGGTATGGCAGTGGCGCCCCATACGACGTCTAGGGTTCTTTGAGGATGGTCATTCTGCACTTTTTTGGATTTTTAGGTCCTTCATTCATCAGTCAGTGCATATCCAAAAGTCCATGGAGGTAATTACAGTTACTTGGGAGATGCTGTCATCCATCCATGGGAGACCTCAAAGGCTATGATGATTGCGGAAACTAGGGTTGTATCGTCTTCCGATGTCCCATATATGAAGGATTTGAAGGCATACAATGGGGATCTGAGTCGACAATTCAAGGGAGATTCTCCTAGTGTTGATGCCACATATCTTGTACATGGTAAGGGTTTGGATTCATAATGTAAAGCTTCAGATGAACGACCCCTTACTTCCTTCAAGGACTTATCTTTGGGAATAATTCTTTGTAAGGGATCAGTTACCCATGTCGAAGTGAATCCAGATGCTTTTGCAGAGAGGATTGAATTGGGGAAAACCTCCCTTATCATGTGAATGGTGTTTCCTAAAAAATAGAATCCCTGTAGGCTTGATGATTTGATTTTAAGGGCCTCATTCCTGTGGGTATTTTCCAAGAGGAGGTGTGTTTCCCTTGAAAAATGTTTCTTTCTTTGTCTTTTTTCTCCGGATGATCAAAAGATGTGGGCATGGAGCACTGGTTCTTTGTCCTTATAGTCTGGATGGATTCACCTGCACAAGTGGTCTTTGGACTTCAATTTATCACAAGCAAGAAATGCATTTTCATAGTTGTGTATTCAACTTCATGTAATCAGTTGAGTGTTATGGAATTTGAGAATTCTATGTGACATCACTAATGCGATTGGGTCTCCCATTCAACTTGACAAAGAAACTGAGCATGTACAGTTTGGGCACTTTGCTAGGATGTTAGTGGTGATCGATTTGAGCGCAACTATTATTGAAAAGGTAAATCTCTCTACTCCCACAAATGAAGTTTTTATTGATGTGGAATATGAGAAGAAACCTTTTTTTGTGATGTTAGTATGGCTGTTGGTCACTTTCCAGATTCATTTCGGGGGAAACTCTCTTGTGAGAAGTGTGGTATGAAGGGACACCCTAGTTCACATTATCGAAAGAAGGTTGATTTGAAGAGTGATGTTGTGGAAAATCCCCCTGACCATGTTATAACTTTTTGTGTAAGTCATGTGTCACGCGAGGCCCTAGAGCATGCCTCCGAGAAAGGCAACTCTATGATGCCTAAAGGTAAGGGAGTGAATGAAGAGCATATGGGTGGAACAAGAATTGGCCCATCTAATTGGGTGGACCTTGCAGTAGAGGATGAAGTGGTAGTACAGGATCATGATACTCTGGAACCAGTGGACACTCATAAGTCCCTTTCCTTTAGAGATGTTTTGATAACCAATATGAGGATTATTGAGTAAGGCCATTCGATGGAATAATTAGGGTCTACTGGAAACATTGAAGATAAAAAGGATGAGATGATTGGTGAAACCCCTGACCAGGTTTCTGGAGGTTTTATTTAGAATTTGAGGCCTATGTGAAATCTCATGTGGATTCTTAGCTCATGCAAGAGAGGAATTTACTTGTGGTAGGGGATAAAAAATGGAAAAAGATAATTAATGACTCTATCTAAACTTCAAAGAAAGTGGTAGATAAATAGAGAATCTAGCTGAGGCTCCCTACAAAAGCACCAATTATTGACAACTGTAATGAATTTGATGTCCCTTTTGTGGACACTGAGAATATTAATGGTAAGGAGAAAACCCTCATAGAGAAATAAATTTCTTATTTGGGGAGGGAAGAGCCAGGAGGGGCTTGACAACAAGCTAAGATTTGGTAGTGGGGTCGACATTCAAAAAATTATGGTTGAGGATGTGGTCGCGATGTGACCAAAATGTGGCTACTGGGTTTTCTTCTAAGGGTCTCACTCTGGAGAATCACAAACTTAGGGAGAAGTACCATGTGCTCTTTAATCAAAGGAACTCACAATCAAAGTGAGAAACTGCTGTTGCTGATGATGACTCTGATCATGATTATGGGAATGATCATGTGTTTGATATTTAGGTTTCTATTTTGGATGAGGGCATGTATCTTTTTTGAACCCTCCATCCTCTTTCCTCACTCATATTTATTTTTCAAATAAATTTTTAGGAGCGTTCTCGCCCATCTCTAGAACCTTTTGCGTATAAATATATTTATAAATATATAAAAATATTTATAAAAATATAAAAATATTTATATTTATAAATAAATAAATATATATATATATATATATATATATTTAAAGGCTATAGGTGGGGATTACCAACTACAGGAAGGTCTATAAGATCCAATACATGAATGCTAAATGTACTGGGTGGGGATTGGTGTCCTCTTCTAAAGTTAATATGAAGAAGTTAGGTCCCTCAAATGATATGGGAGATTTCAATACCATGGAACCTGCTTCCCAGGAAGAGGCAGATTGCCTATCAATGTAGGATGTTCTGGATGTTGTCCGGACCAGCCTGGACAATCTTGTTTCCCAAGACAAATTATAAAAATGTCTCCCTTTAAATATGGATGGTTAAAGGAGTAGACCAGAGCAAACCAGATTATAGCTCACACTTTACATACCTAAAATTATAAATCTATTTAAATCCTCATTACATTTGGAATCCAAAAAAATAATTCCATTCCACATATGGAAAAATTTATATATTGGCCCACGTATTCTTAAAAAGTAAAAAAAAAACAATATAAAAATATATGTTTAAACCTACACCCGTATTTCTTTAAAAACTACTAAAAAATAATTTCAAACAAGGATTTAAATCATATAAGAACTTCGGTATTCTATGTATGTAAACAAGTAAAAAAAACTATTTTTTCTAAAAGAAAAAATCTGTACATATTTTAACCATTTAAACCACTTCAAAACCAATCAAAAATGGCATTAAAGTTTGTAAAAACTGACTTTTTTAAGAATTTGAAAAAAAAGAATGAATCATCATCATATTCATCTTCATCTCCATCACCCACTTCTTCTTCTAAACCTATATAAACTTAAAACTTAAATTTTAAAATAACATAATAAATGAATTTAAAAACACACTTCTAAATAGTTAAAAACATTACTAGTTGGTGTAAAACCATGAAGATAACTTCATATAAAAATAAAGAATTGGATTTTTTTCGGAAGAAAGTGACACCTATATTTTTTTAACACATGTCCACCAATTATAATATTTGATTCATATCCTGCAATTATGATAGATATTCTTAATCAAGCATGTCAAATAATCCAATTCAAATAAAATAAAAAATTACATAGAAATAGAGCATGACATACCATAGCATGTTGTGGAACTTCACGGACCCGATTATGGTACTTTATAATCTAATTTAAAGAAAAACACTTCTCTTTTCATTTTTTGAAGAAAATTATTCAATCAGCTCATTATAATTCAAACTATCCAAAAATTCATTTTCAATTGAAGTCGTTTCCAATATGCATAATCTCTCTTATGGCATGGTAGTATGAAGATAAGTTTTGATCAACTTTAACTTAGAAAAAATTCTCTCAGCCGATGAAACTGTATCAAGTATAGTAACTTCCATCTTTCCAATAAGGCATGATAAAATAAAGGATATGAATTTATTTTATCAATTCACTTGGAAATATTGACTTTAACTCTCTGAGATCTTGAAATAATTCATCTCCACAAATATCATCATGTTCATTGTGTTTCAAAAAACATTAAAATTGAGTTCAATGTTCTTTCAATTGTTCTTCAGAAATATTTCTAAAACTTTCTTTTAAAATAAATCCAAATATTTCATTGAAGTGTTCAAATTGCATAAAAAGTTCCCTCAGTGACATAAGGGCTTGATCAATAATTTGAAGGAAATAATTTTTTTAATTTTTTCCTCCACAGACAAATTTCTAATAAAATTATCTTCCACATACTCATCAAATTGTTTATTCCTATAAAAAACTCTTTTTTATTCAAATATTGGATCAATACCATCTTCGAGTACAAGTTCTTTCACTTCATTCATTAAACCTTCAAACCTCTCCACTCGAAGTTATTCAAATAACAACATCAATTATTTTTTTTATTGCATATTCAATATCCATATCTTTCATTTGAATAATTTTACTATTATTATTGACTTTATTTAAAATTTTGTACTAAATGAATAAGCCAAAGATGAATTTGAAATTCTCTAATGCATTGAAAAACAATACTTTAGAATCCAAAATCACAAGATCATCATGTTTTGAAAGACAGTAAATTTCAGCCAATTCATTTCTTAACTGGGGCGTTTGTCTTCTTATAGTTCTAATAATCTCAATGTGACTTTCCAAACGAGTTATTGATAATGATTTTGGTTTCAAACCCTTCACATAAGTCCTTAAAAAATACCATCGATGCGGTGAACCTGCAAACAATGTATAAATCTTTTATACACAAGAAAAAAATATTCTGTCTTTTGCTCTAGATTTTTCCATGTCACATATAGAAAGATTCAGGCTATGAAATCCACATGGAGTATAAAATTCTCTAAGATTTACATCAAGAAGACTTTTTTGGAAACCTTGATGTTTTACTTTCATGCTTGATCCATTATCTTAACTTTATCCTCTTATGTCATCAATATTGAGTTTCAGATCAACTAAATCATCTTCACATGACTTTAAAATCCCACGACTAGATGTGTCATCAATATTTATGAATCCATGAAAAAAATATTCCACCTTTACAATAAATTATTCCTCGAAATCCACACATTATCTTAGTCCCATGCTGCAATAATTTGGAACGGGAGGATGGGATTGCTTGTTCCTGAAAGGAAGAGTCCATTCGCACGTTGACACTGGTAGCAAGCTTGCTGCTCCACCTGGCTAGTTGGGATTCAACTGATGGGGGGGGGGATAAGAGGAGGGAGAAGAGAGAAAAGAGGGAAGAAACAAGGGTGGGGGGTCGAGTGAGACTGTAGTCTGTAACATAAGAATGATGGTGGTGTTAGGAGACACTGAAAGAGGATAGCGCGTCATAAGAGGGTAGAATGAGATTCTGCGGACCACGATGTGGGAATTAATGATGCCATAGATCATGCGGGGGAGAAATGTGTTTAGGTTAGGGTTAAGGTGGGTGTGTAGCATTTTTTGTTTCCTCGAGGCGGGTCATTTCCCAATCCCATAGGCTTGCAGAGCTCACCTATGGGCCGAACCTAGATGTTGTCGAAGTTTCCGAATTAGATGCTACCGGTGCCCAGTGTTCTGTACAATGTGGAAAACACCCCAAGACATCTCACCATGGATCCCCTCTTGGTGATGTTGTCTCAGGGAATGGTAGTTAATCCTTTCTGTAGGATCCTACAGGTAGTGAAGGGCAGGTTCTGGGGAAAACCACAACTCTAGTGTAGTAGATTCCCGATGCTGGTGAGTATGATTATGATAAAGAGCATGCTTCTTAGGTTGTAGTTAATTTACAATTGATCCAGGATGAATCCTTGACTTCTTCGTTTGATGGAAAAATAAAGGGAAAGATTGTAGATGACTCTTGTATGAAAGATAAACCAATTAAAGGTTCTTTAAGTAAGGAGAATTCAACTTTTTACCTCTCTAGTTCTACTCATTTGGTTGAGGATAAGAAGCAGGAGGCTCATGGTGTAGCAGGAGTTACTATTGATGATGTTATAGCTGAGCAAGGAAGGGGTTGCGAAGCATGGGATGATGTTGTGCAAGAGACCTCAAATATCCAGAGTCCCGACGTCACTGTGGTTTCAACAAAATCTATCCAAAAACAACTTGACTTGGATTGATATCTTAAATAGGTACAATAGCAAGGACGTCTTCTGGGAGGACCTTAGAAATTCTTATGGTGCTTCTGATGCTGATGGACAAGAAGCTGGAAAGTTAGGTTTGGAAATCTCAGGTCTGGTGGAAGATCCAACCCCATCAAATGATAATGAGAACTGACAGTAACCCAAAACATGCTGGATAGGTCACCACCTGAGAGGTAGGGGTGGTGGGTGTTCCCATAGGCAAATCTTTGTTCTTAATGAAGTGGTTTGACATTTTATTTCACCCCCTTCCTCTCATGTACTTTATGGATTTAATTTTCAATAAATTTCTGAACCACGGTCTTTAACCCTGGTTCATGCTGTTTGGATAAATGTAAAATTATAAATGTAATAAATATATTTATATATTAATATATATATATATAATTATATAAATATATTTAGTATATTTATAATTATATATATTTATATAAATATATTTATAGTTATATATAAATACTTTTGAAATATATACCCAAAGCGGTGAAGGCCAGGATTTTTAGCTCATTGTCCCTAAGTTTTATTAAAGAAAAAAGTAAAGTACAGTGAAACAACAATGAGGTAAAACAATTACCCCCAAACACAGAAGTGACCAATGAGGGACCCAATAATGATGAGACCCGAGGACCCCCAAAATGTACGACCCATTTGGTTCACAAAAACCCACCTGAAGCCCAATGTAAAACATAGGCTGAAGCCCCACTACAAGTTCCCATAATTCCACGGTGACCTACCTCTTGTGAAGACCCATGCAAACCCAAAGCCCAAATTTTGTCATGCTACCATCCTTCAGACTCCACCCCAAGTGTGTTGTTGTGTACTCAGCTTCCCTAGCCATACATCATCCATGAAACAACTCAAGAATTAGACTTGTTCACAAGAACCCATCAGTTTCCCATATCACCAATAACCGAAATGAGCATGGGATATCACACCTGTCAGTTTCCCACAACGCTGATGGTCACCATGAGAAATTTTCACCAACATCCCAAGCCATCAGTGGCCACATGAGAAACCGACATTAAAGAAAATTCATACAGGACCAAACATTAAAATCCTCCTAAAATTGGCCCACCACATGCAGATAGACTCGCCAGCCTGTACAAAAAAAGCAGTGCTCCCTCAAAGATGATGCACATGCCCTGTCGCAGTCTTCCTTAGATGACACACCCGAGGTCAACACCAATCCACCCCAAAATCCAAGGTTTGGACCCCATCTATGAAGTCATCATCCGCGAATCATGAGGATACCTGCTATACATCCTTATCAAGGCCGACACATGCTCAACGAAAGTCAAGGTCATTGTTGGGTGACTCCATCCCTCCATCCCCGTCATGTGCTCACTACCAAGATTCTCACCAGATCCATCCAAAAAAAAACATACCCTACACCCACGGCTTGACCTCATTGGTCACCACCAAGGTCCCACATTAGTTACATCATCGTCGCTGGTACCCAAGGCAGCACCTGCACGCCATCAGCCTCTTCACCACCCTCGCCATCGAACAATGAATAAAAAATAGTCACGAGGTAGCTTCCCACCACCCTCAATGAGCTCCTCCTTTCACCAACAAGATGAGGTGTGGGAACTATGTCGACCATGCGTCGCTAGCCACTAGTGGCCCAAAACCCTCACCAGCCAGCGCTGGGCATCCCAAGTCCTACTTTGATAGTCAACCCTTGATACGAACTAAGTTAAGACAACCCAAAACTTCAAGTTATAATTTCCTAATAATTGAAAGTACCCAAACTTTGGCTGGTCAAGCACATTGAACTATGGTTCGATTTTAATTGAAGCAGTGGAAGACTATACTGACTTAATATATATAATTGAGGGATTTTATCCTTTATGTGTAAATTTCCTATTATTATTTTTATCACATGATTATTAATATTAAGTGGATTTACTTAAGTGATTAACCATGTCTTAGATAATAATTTACGCATGATTCAATTTATTTTACTTCTATCTTGCATGCTCATTAATTTCAATAATTTATGTGATCTCGAAAAAACATCCATAATGAAATAACCATGCAACTGACATAAATAAAATAATAAAATGGTATGATACTAATATTTTACTAATGGTTAGTTTATCTAGCGGTTGATAAACTAACCATTGAACTAGGGGAAAACACCTTGAACCAAATAAGGTTTGTGTTGCATCTTTCCACCTATCCACCAATGTATATCTCTTGGATTAGTTTTGCCTCAGATCCAAACTTGAACTGCATCTACTAGCTTGGGAGGTCTATCCATTACATATTCTTTTACTCACATGTTGGTTACGGGAAAAGGGTTTACATAAAAGAAACCATGGCCATGATAAACCTTACATAATAAGAGGGGAGAAGGTACACATGCCAACAATTTAATTTAATAATAAATTAAATGAAACCAATCATATACAAAGGTCTATTCTATTCCTCATGATCATCCACATGCATGCAACAAATTAGGCATTTAATAAAACTAACATTTAATTATTAATCATTCTTATTTAAGATAAATCACACTAGAATCGATTAATTATTATATTTAATTAATCAATTCTTTAATTTTCATTCTCATCCAAATTTCCTTGAGATTCTCATCCATTATAATTTTAAAAAATTAAATAAATTCATTTAAAATTAACTGTGTACATAAATATACCTTGGAGGAAACACAATGAATTCCCGTCTGAATCTACACAACATGTATTATACTTGTGTACTGTTTATTTTTGTGACATATGGCATGCACAAATTATCACATACTTTTATGACATGCAGTATCAATTTAATGATTACAAAAATTACATTATTTTTCGATCATGTGTTATGATTCAATGCACGTAGAGTAATAACTATAATATGACTCATACATGATATGCAGATCTAAAAATTATGCAAATGTTAATTAAACACACACACACACACATATATAAATATTAAAATTAATCACATGGCGTGTCCTACCAATTTAATGACCACACTAAAGAACATATCGACAAAGTTTACATAATAAAATAAATAAATTTTAAATCTGTGTAAACTGTTATAAGTATAAAACATGTTCAAGTGAGTTACAAAGAATGTATGAGTCTCACAGTCTATTCGAGGTACACGCTTATGGACTCGGTGTGTAAATTGTACCTCAAAAACTAGATTACACAGTGTGTCCAATGGGCTACATGCCGCGTGATCTTCGAATTACACGGTCATCGATCAAGTAGGCTATGTACGATAATACTTGGACTATCTATAACTCAAAGAGTCTACACACTATGTATGTGGGATATATGACATGTACTATAGTTGACTGTATGCCACCCTGGTATGCTAAATACGCAGTGTAAGGAATTTAATGAAATGTGTGTCATCAATGCACACAGTTTGATTAATTTTTGAACTAATTCCTGGTGCATTGACCAAAAGTACAAAATGTGTAATTTCGATTACACGACGTGTACTCCTGTGTTATCCGACCAGAATCCTTGGAACCTTTAGATGATTTACTTAATTTTATTTTAATAATAAAATTAATTATTTCAGTTAGATCTATGAGAAATGAATGAGGAAGAAGCAGATCTCGCAATTTGAATTTAAATGACAATTAAACTTGAATTGAAAAACTAAATTAAAATGCATAAATCACCAATGATATTTAAATAATTATAAATAATTATTTGACTAATCTGATGCCACTTATAGGTTCTGGGCATAGTGGAAGTATATTATTGAAGGTATAAAACATTTATTTTTTCTATGATCGATGACTAATCTGGGATTTTTCACATTATTGAACGTAGTGATTAAAATAATTAAATAAAATAATTAGACAATAAGAATCATACTGGAACCAAGGGAGGATCATCACATATTATTTATAATTAATTCAATTAATTAAATAATTTACTTTGTTGGAATTATTTATTCATTGATGAATCTGACAACAGATCTGCATTGTTGCGTCGTTGCGTTATAGGAATAAAGTGCAGATTACCTCTAGCGATGATTCACATGTATTTCACGAATATCTAGACATTACCAAAGTATTCTCTGGGTACTATCATGGAATATCCTTGCGCTTATGTTGTCTACCTTTGATTTCCTCAAGAACCACTCCCAAAGCGTTCTCCTTGTTCTGGTGGAGGGATATTTCACTTCGTTCTTGGGAGAAATCTTGGAGAAGATAGATCTCAAGGGCTTAAGAGAATTATCTAATTCCATTGTGTACAACCCAAACAAATGAATTTTTCTCACGAGAAAATAATATAACTGGTTTTATATATCATTAGGGTTAAAATAAAATAATTTCACAAGTTCCCTTAATTATTTATTTAATCCTAGCGAAATCCCCATGTCAAATAATAATATCAACATTATTATTTACCGACATGCACTTAACTTGAGAATTAAAATTAAATATTATTTAATCAAATAATATTTAATTTTCATTTTCCTCACCAGAACATTAAACTCAGTATGCCATACCTCCACATTATTGATCAGACCTTGAATAATGACTATTTATTAATTAAATAAATATCACTGCATTATTCGCCAATAAATAAATAAATATTATATTCACTAAAGAGAAAATAAATATTTATTAAATATTCCGATCACATTATATTCTCTAGAATAACTAGTGATAGAATAAATACGATCAAGAAAACAAAAATAAGTATTAAATCTTGTGAGGTAATACTATTTAGTCAACCTATTAACAAATAAATAATAATATTATTTAACCGAGATTTTGGATAAACTTAGTGTATGATCCTCTAGGCCTCTTTCTCAGTGGAAATAGGCGAAGCAGCATAAATTCAAAGGTTAGCGTCTAACAACATGCCAAGACACCCATAGAGAAAGAATTTAATGCCATAATGACATTATACCGCATAGAGACGCTTACTATGTAATATAATCATTTTATCACAATATCTCAAATTGAACAGGTTGCAAGCTAGTTCTATCATCCTATGTGTTCATTGTCACTTTCTTTGAATTTTTGGAAATAGAACTTTCCTATAGAACACCATGAATATGGATTTATTTAGGCTATACCATTTCCATCAAAGGGTCTAAGATATTAATTTTCATTAAAGAACATAAGGGATAAATATTCTCTTGCATTATTCATTAATGAAATATTACTCGTGACGCACCCAACATATCCTAACTCGTCACGAACATATATCATCATGATTTTCATCAATACATCAAAGTATGCGACTCATAATAATCATTAATAATAATCTTAAAGTCTAAGGACCAACACACACATCCATAAATAGGAACATCCAATGACACATATAAATGTGGATTTTTTACTAGCGGGTCTCATTCTCATAATATTCTATAGGATATCACCAAGGGCATACAACATGAGAAGGTGCCTTAAAGTCCTATGAGTCTCCACTCCTGTTAGTCTATATAATTTTTCCCTCAAATGATATCATCCATCTATAGAACATATATTTAAGAATAGCATTGTAGCACTTCTGGTTTCTCATCATTGTGGGGAACTACTATGACCTTTTAGTGTGACAATTACTATTGGGACATTATCAAATACTCTGTTACATAGAAGAAAAATCATGATGTGATAAGAAGTTTATTAATATTTAAAACCATGAATACAAGTTATCATAAAGTAAACAGAAGTTAGTTCTAGGGCACCAACTCCAACAAGATAATGGTCAGAAGTACCACCATCAAATGATAATAATTTGGGATGGGTAATGGTCAGAAGTACCACCATAAAATAAATGATAATTTGGGATGGATCATCCTCATAAGTAACACCGTCAAGCTGGTCACCAAGTGATGACTTGGTGATTGGATGACTCACCACTCATAAGTATAGGGAGGTCCATGGTTGCATTCATTTCATGTGTGAATGGGTGTGAAATGAATTTTTTATTCCAATAGAAATGAAATGGTTTTAATAAATTTATCTTGATGTTTTATTATATAAAATCTGGTATAGCTTATCCAATTTTTCTTATCTAATTTTCTCATATTTATTTAAAATGCACTAACTTGTTCTTGTCCTAATGGCATGTGATGAGAAATCTTTGTGGGAATCCTATTAAGTTTTATAATCACCCCCTACTTGGGCACTTTTTTGTGTTTGTAGATATCGTCTACTGAGATATAGGGAAGTTTCATGTGTCATACTTATCTAGTGGTGACCCTTGACAACATGGTTTGGTTATTGAAGTTGGATCTTTAGAGTTTCTTCATCTTGGTCTAGGATGGTGCCACTTTGGTGTCAATTTATTTTTTGCTTGGATTCTTATCTTTTCACATTCTTTTCTTTTTTCTCTGTACTTTGATGTTTTTCGATAATGGTACTATATTGATTTATGTGGTTTGTTTACATGAATATTTTATTCTATTCTAATATTCCGTAAGTCTCTTTACAGTTTTTGTGTTTTTCAAGGAAAATCATCCCACACTGTCCTCTAATTCCATTGGCATTTATTTCTAGCCATTGGTGTCTTGGGGATGTCACCTAAGTCTAGAAACACTTAGCCTCTTTCCAATATATAAAGGAGGGGCGGGGTGTTACAGTATAAGTATAAGATAAGTAAGAGAACCAAAGAGATATGGTTTTCTAGTCACTGATGACGAAAACTCATTATTGGTGGAAAATGATGATCCTCTCTCCTATAATGAGACATTATAGAGATCAGAAACTGCAAGGTAGAAAGAATCCATGGATTCTAAGATGTATCTATATATCGGTACTAAGTTTTTTTATTAATCTTACAGTTGATGTAAATCCTATTAGGTGTAAATGGGTATTCAAAAGAAATCCAGACATGGAAGGTAGATTAAATACCTATAAATCATGGCTAGTGGACAAAGGTTTTAGATAATGTAAAGGAATTGACTATTATGAAATATTTTCTCCAGGTTCCATGTTTATATCCATCAGAATCTTATTTTACATAGAAAATTACCATGACTATGAGATTTGGAAAATGGATGTCAAAATTTCATTCCTTAATGGGAATATTTAATAGGATGTGTATATGACACAACCAGAAGGGTGTGTGACTCCTAGAAATTCCAAAAAGGTATAAAATTTATAGAGATCCATATATATATATATATATATATATATTAAATAAAGAATTCAGGTCATGGAACATTCGATTTTATGAATCAATAAATGAATTTGGTTTCATTAAAAATTAATTTGAGGCACGTGTTAATGAGAAGTTTAGATATACCACATTTGTTTTCATAATAGTGTATGCTGATGAGATATTAATAATTGGAAATGATATAATATCCTTATAAGAGGTTACAACACGGTTTATAAAGTGATTCAATAAAAAAGACATAAGTGAAGTATTCTACATTCTAGAGATGAAGATCATGTTTGATATATCCAAGAGGTCCATATCCTAAGTCAAGGTGCATATATTTACCAATCACTATAGAGGTTTAGTATGAAATAATCCGGGAGGGGATTGGTTCCAGTGTCACATGGTATACATATTTCTAATAAAATGTGTCCTTAGACACTATAGGAAAGAGAAATAATGAGTAAGATCACATAAACTTTAGCGATAGGATCCATCATGTATGTCATACTACATATGAGGCTTGATGTTTCTTATGATTTGAACCTGGTAGGAATATATCAAGAAGATCTAGGTGAAAAATATTGGACTATTTTTATGAATATACTTAAGTATTTTAGGTAGACTAAGGATATATTCTTGGTATATGGAGGAGATTAATAACTAGTTAGAAGAGGTTATACAGATTCTAGTTTTTAGATAGATCAGAATGACCTTGAGTCACAATATGGATATATCTTTTGTCACAATAAAGGATATTTGATCTGGAAGAGTTTAAAGCAGCTAGTTGTTGCTGATTCTATAGTGGATTCAAATTATATTGTGGCTTCTTATGTAGCCAAGGAAACAGTATGGATTGATAACTTTGTCTAAGATTTTGATGTGGTACCTAGAAGTAAAGACCCTATCAGATTTTTCTGTGATAACACTGCATTGATGAATCTCTCCAAAGAGCTAAGGTCACACCAAAAGATGAAGCACATACTTCTCACATTTCATCTCTTGAGTGATTTTTTCTCAACAAGGTGAAGTTATGGTGAGAAAATTATCCTTGAAGGAATACGTGGTTTGCAAAAATTTATTCATGATAGATCTGGTGCATTATCATGGATGATTACTATTATATGAGGCCTTTATTAATGATACCACATGAAAAGTTTGGGTGAAATTCATCAGGAACAAATATGAGATTAGTGAAATCATCATATAGTAAATAGAAATCATATAAAAAGAAGTAAAATGTAATGGAAGATACTTATGGTTATAAAATTTTTGGGAGTATCAAGAAAATGGTAATAGAGGCTATGCTGGATAAATTGGATTAGTTTTGAAATGGTCATTCCATGGACACCAGAACATGATAGAATTGTTGAAATGGTAAACTAGGTACAAGAAAATAAGGAAATAAGAATGATGATTCAAGAGGTGATCTACAAGTTGTTTTGGGTTGAAGTACTGAATAATGGGACTTACATAATCCATAAGAGTCACTCATCACAAATTGGTCAGTAACATTATCTGAACTATTTCTCTAGAAAGAATATTTACTTCATCCACATAAATATTTTTACTGCATTTACCTATGTATATAATGATTCCAAGGAGTGATACATGATTGATTATATGTTTTTATCATGTTACATTTCTGAATATAGTGAAAAAGAATTTTTATTTTGACTATAGGAAAAAAACTCTCATAAGGTCATCAGAATTCAGAATTTAGAATTTAATATTTAATGAGGAGATCAACTGAATGGACTTGATACAAGAGTAAAATTTGGTTGAAAAAAAGTGACATTAAAATATATGATTTAACTATACAGTAATCTTGATATTATTGATGTTCTATAAGATCTATAGACCACATTATACTTGAAGTGCCGATATATCTGGAGTAATTACTAGAAGGTGGAAAAAATATAACAGTGTTTTGAGGCCTAAAGTATCATAATTATCAAGTAATATGGAATTAGGATAAAAATATTTGATGGATAAGACCTGAATATTTTACCATCGAAAGGATCACAACCATAGAGGAAATTATTGAGAACTATTAGGTTAAGGAAATGACTGTAGTGGTATGAAATTGATTTTCACTATTTTCATATAAAAGATGATGGAAAGACAAAAAATTAACGTTGTTAAGAAGACTAAAATTAGTTGGTGTTAACTACAAGGGATGTAATTGATTCCCTTCTTGTGTACGAATTAAGGGATCTGAATTAGAATCCTACTTTGAAAGAATACCATATAAGAAAAATAGGTTTATCAAATCATGGAAGAATTAGAAGATAAATGAAGGTTCAAAGAATAGCTAGCTGTAAAATGTTTTCAACCGATGGAAAGTGTATATTTATAAGAGTAAATTTATCAAGTCATTAAAAATATGACTATTTAGAAATTTTTAGGTATAGTTACATTGGAAGGACATCATCCTAAGTAGTTGGATGGGGAAAAAAATTTCTTCATGGTGACCTAAATGAAGAAATTTACATGGAGTAACCAGTAGGTTTTATGGATCATTATAACTAGGATGTTGTGTATAGTAACAACTAGAGCCATTATGGTTCAATGAATGTTCTAAGAGAGTGGAATAAAAATTTCAATGATTTAATGAAGGAGATAGAGTTTTTCCCTGGAAATTATTAACATTTATTCTACCAGAATGTATTTCATTAGGGGTGTTTCATTATAATTATATTAGACATTGATGACATACCAATTACTAGTTTGATAATTAAAATAATTAGTGAGTTGAAGCCTAATATTTTTGGAAAATTTGAGGGGAATTATCACAACCAGACGAAGTTGGTATTAGGGATGTGGATAGTGAGAAACTTATGTTTTGTTAATTTTTACCTGATCTAGTGAGATTAAATATATAAGGCCCCGACCTTAAACCTTACTTAATGTATAATTAAATGAATAATTCACATTGAGGATCTTTTCTGGTTTATATTTTTAGGGGATTAGATCATAAATCATGAATTACATTCCACAATTAAACAAAGTGGTTATATAAAAGATAGTATTCATTTTTTTCCATCAATGGAAACATATTTAAAATAAAACATGGATTATTTCTTGACACTTCCTTGACACTATCATCATATCATGAACCTTTACCTTGACCTGTGAAAAACATTTCAAAAACTTGGGATGAGCATAAAAATCTCAGTAATGGATATAAAAGTATGAAAAGAAAACAATAGTCCATGTATAAAAACATACTTTACTCATAAAACATAAGCATTTTAACATACCTCATCAAATCATGAATAAATCATAGAAATCATAAGGCATAAAGGTAACTTGAGGCATTCATAACATTCTTACGTAGGGAGTAACCCTCTTGGTTATGTTTGGAATACCCATCACAGTATATTCCCTAAATCTCATCGAAGAAACCTTAACGTTTAACCCCTTCACGTTACCCAATGAATTGGAGAGCTATATCGGGATCACCCACCCTTAGTTTATCACGGAACCAACCATCTTCATAATAATTCCCAAGAACCATAACATAATCGTATCACATAAAACATGTATAAAGGAAACAAAACATTTCCACTTTGCAATCACAAGATATCAATAAAACACATTGATATAAAAACATTATGAAAACCATTTTCAATACCAAAATAAAAGAAGAGTAAAACATGGTATTTATTTTTCATTCAAAAAAAGTTATGTCTTGTAGAGGAATCTGAAACTCAAATAATGGTCACGGCGGCGGAGAAGTCGTTGTCGCCGCATTCGTACGACAAGAAAAACATTCCTTTTTGTCGTTTAGTAAAACACTTCGTATAAAAAGATTCCTTTTGAATAAATGAAAAGTAAAAGGGGTTTATACACCGTATAAAAGAAATTTGTGTATAAAACAAAATATGCCTCAATGAAATGATATTGAGACAATTTCCCTTACAAAGATGGTATCCTTGGATTAAAGATAAATCAATTACATAATTATGCGTGGCAAACGAATACACCAAATATAAGTGGATATTAAGTGTAAAACAATCAGAGGAAATTCACACATATTCATAGAACGACATATTCAAGGAGTACAAGTTTATCCCAAAGAATCAAAATTGGGCTAAGAAGTTCACTTGCAAAAATTCGACAGCCTAACGGTGTCACTTCAAAATTCAGAAAAAGAGTTGATGAGAGATAAAAAGGGTATCTCATCACTTGGAAAAAAAATTTACATCAATAAGTATATATAAGAACATATCCCAACATAATAGTATGTGAATTAAAAGACATAACAAAAGAAGTCTTTTAAAAAGAGGAGGGTGAAAGGTTCCCTTACCGACTTGGGTAACTTTCGAAACGTACACCCCATTGAAGAAGGGTCATAGAATGAATATGTAAATACCAATAAATCAAATTATATTACACAAAGAGTATAATAATGTGAAGTACATACACCACTCAAAGTAAATGGTGGAAAACATAGCATAAATCTCATGGGACTAAAAGTGAGATGAAAAATCCCTTACGAAAACTCGGCAGCCTAACGGCGCCACTTAAAACATCCAAAAATGGATTGATGATATCAAATAGGGTCTCTCATCATATTAAAATAAAATGTACAGAAAGATGAATATAAAAGAACATCCCCCATAATAACAAATATGAGATTAAAATAAGTGACATAAAGGAGAGTACTTAAAAAGAAAGAGAGAGGTTAGATCTCTTACGAAAATTCGGCAGCCTAACGGCGCCACTCAAAACTTCCAAAATGGATTGATGAGAGAAAATAGGGTCTCTCATCATATGAAAATAAAAATTACAGTAGGATTAATATAAAATAACATCCCAATAATAAGAAATATGATCTTAAAAGGAATGACATAAAAGAGTGTACTTAAAAAGAAAGAGAGGAGTAGGATCCCTTACCTCGTGCCCGACATGACTCGATCGTTATTTAATCTCCTGAATAATAAAATTTGGTCAATTTATAATTTCTTAAGGAACTACTTTAAATATTATTATTCAGTTAATATCACATATTATAATGTTATAATAATTGGTTAATAAAGTGAGTTCATATCAGACGTTTTTGTCGATGTTCGGTACATGAGTAAAAATCGAACTTGTTAGAAAAGAATTTTCCATGTAGTTAAAGGTACATCATATCCAGAATAGTATTGGTGTTTTAAATATAATATATATCCAGTATATATTCATTTTATACTATTCCATAACATTTGTAGATAAAAAATTAAAAGCACCGTTCATGGAGACGGTAGGCCGTACGTACGCATGAACGCTACTTTCATTTTTTTGTCATATTAATGGAATTAAAACAAAATGAGAGAGATATATATTATAATTCCAGAATGATATCCGTAATTTAGATGTAATATATTACATATATATCCATTATATATATATACTTGTAATAGTACATAACATTTGGAGATAAGAAATGAAATGTACCGTTTATGGAGACGGTAAGCCTTACGTACACAAGAACACTACTTTCATTTCTTTTTTTTGTATTCAATGGAATGAAATAATAATGATATAAAGGTATATTATAATTCCAGTAGGATATCATATGTAATACCATTAATTACATCCTTTATACGTCTCACATATGGAATTAACGAATCAAATCACTTTGAGGGGGCGATAGTCCGCACTTCCTAAAATGAAGATATCACGTTTACCCATAATGGAAACCATAAAGTTATGCCATAAATGAAAAATACAGAAGATTAAGGAAAACATAAACATATTATATATCATATATAAATATAGTGACATCTTAATGGCCACCTTTGAAGGTGTTAAAATAATATTGAACAATCATCGTTTCGTGAGGCAGTAATTCGCCATCCACAGAAACAATATCTTATTTAACCATTAGACGGAGGTGTGTGAAAGTGTATCTCGAATCCTTATTATAAAAACATCCTAGTATATTTAAGATACTGGTTTTGTTACAAAAAAAGGCAATAAAAAGAGTTTAGGGGTTTGGAGAAGAAAAATAAAACAAAAGAACACAAGAGAAGAAATTACCTTTAAATCGGGTAACTCTCTTTGATTTGAGCTCAAAGGATTCCTTGGAAAGGATTCTTCCCAAAGTGATGCTTCAATGATGAAGAGAGGGATGTGGAGAGATGAAATGGTTAGGGGTTTTCCGAGCCAAAGGCTTGAGAGGTGTGTGTAAGGTGGTAGAGGTGGGAGACTTTTATAAGAGGAGAGGAGGGGCACTCTTGGAAAGTTATAAATTATTACTTTATTATAAAATGATTTTCGGATTTAAAAGGTCCCAAAAGGATATATTTCGAGGATAAGGTGATAAGGTTTCTAAATCCACCCATCCAATAGGTTTGTGACAAGTTTAAGACTTAGATTTCACCCTATCGTCTCATTTTATTTAAATCGTTCATTTATGAGGTAATCACTGCATCATCACGGTGTCATAAATAAATAAATTTATTTAATATCTAAAAATTATAAAAAAAATATAATGATGTAGGAAATATTTTTATATTTCTAATGAATATTTATAGTAAAAAATATGACTTGTATAATCCCATCTAAAAATTATTTTATTAAAACGACACATGTTTGTGACATTTTGATTTTAACTTTAAATAAAAAGGTATTAATGTCATTTTCCAAGAAAAGTGGCTCCATGGGGTCCCCAAGTTGACCCATGGATTGTCTTGGTATTCCATGACTCATCCAATGATGTTAGGACATGTGTCTAGGTCATTTCATATTATTAAAACATTATTTTTACCTTAAACTACACTAATTACCTCTAATCGCGATTAAAACTTAAAAGTTACTATTCACCAAAAAAATTATTTTAATCACATTGAGTCACATTTTACTTCTTAATGACAACCATGTATGTTGGATTTTTGAAATTCAAACCACAGAGGTGTTAAAATTTCATTTAAACGAAAAATCAGTTTTTTAAGTACCACTTAGTGGTTTCACTATTCATCAAAAATTGAAGTTTTCCAGAAAAATACAAAAAATTCACCCTAAGCTATATTTGATATTCCAAATTCATAAATGATGTCTATTTTACAAAATTCAAAACATATAATTTTCATTAATTAATTTAATAATTAATTCCTGCTGTCAAAACAAATAGCGTGTTTTTAAGAAACAATATCTATTAAAAGATTGACATTAGTTTAAGTCCAATTTCAAAGTGAAATTAATTATAATGAACACTATTAGATTAAATGGTAAAAATATATTCTAATTTCACTTTAAAACCAATTCAGAAGATAATCTAATCATATAATTAAATTAGATTAAAAAGTGGTTTTGAATTAAAATACAACATTTTTCACTATTCATTAAAAAATGAACTTTATCGGAAAATTACCAAAAATTTACACAAAGTAAATTTTGATGTCCCGATTCTAAAGAAGAATTTTATTTTGTCAAATATAACACATAAAATTGTCAAAAAGTGGATTTAAAAGAGATTCGTCATCAAAAGGCGGTTAATCGACCTTTTAAAGAATATTAGAATGTTTACGCTTGAAATTGGATTCATTCACATTTTTAATCCTCTAACATTTATTGTAAAAAGTAAAAATATTTGACAAACATATATAATCATTTTGTAGTTATTTCTGTTCATTCCCGCCATTACAACGGTTAGGCGTTAACTAAAATTTAAAATAATATTATTTTATTATTAGAGTGCAACGTAAGATTCCCATGAAACTCTTTGTTGCGTATTGGGTACGCCATCGAGCATAGCGTCCCCTTTAAAGTTATATTAATATTTTATTCACAAATATGGATAAATGTGAAAATTTCATACTCTTTATTTACCTGGGGTGTTACAACCTTCCCCCCTTTTTGGGAATTGCGTCCTCGCAATTTTAAAATTGGGCTCGGAAAAATCATTGAAAGTCCCACATCGGAACAAGAGTCGGTAAAACAACCACTTTAAAAGAATGAAAGAGAAGTACAGAGGTCACTCGAGTTAACCCATACTAGGATTCCATGTAGGAAAACATGGACATGGAGGAAAAAGCAAAGGGTCATGTTCTGAGGGAGGGTGATAGAAAACATGTTTAGGAGAAAGTTAACCACAAGAAAATCACAAACTTGTGGTGGGTTAAACGGTATTCGATTCCCCAGTAGGAAAAGTTAATAGACAACATTTTTTTTCAGTTACTTTTCATTGAGGAATTTATTTTTCATCTTAAGGAAACATACTTACTTGTCATTTTGACTTTCAACTTTTACTAGATTTCTTACACAAACTCATACTTTCCCCAAATGATGAGTATTTAGGAAGACTTGTTTACATTAAGAGAGCTATAATCAACTTCTAGAGAATCACCTAATCCACAAAAGAGAACTATATACTTCCCATGTCTTTAGACTTTAACCAAAACCAAAACAAAAAAGGTTAATACAAGATCAGATAATCCATAAAAGGATAACCCTTTATAAAAAGAAAATCTATTTCTAATCTCCAAATTTTTTCCAACAAAACCCAAAGTTCAACAAAGACCATTCAATAAACAATTTTTCCATAAAATTATTCAAAGTAAACCAAACTAAGATTGAAACCCAAATATTTGAAGGATTTAATCACATAGTCTTCCAAGGTACAAAAAAAATTAACACTTATCTCCAAATAACATCAGTTACTCTTAAAGTCTCATATTGAAAAGTAATTAACCTAATCACATATTCTCCATGATAGGTTAATAATTTACATAGATAACCCAAAATCAACTTACTATTAATTCATAAAATCATCTAACTAAAAAGAATAAGTCATACTAACCAGGGACTTCACGTAGTCCAGTGATAGGCGATAAATACCAGTCACACTTTAGTTGTGGGTTCGATTCCTGCAGCTTTGTCCGACGCGACGGGTTGTCACATGGTCTGCGTGTTTTCCTTTTTCCAAAAATATATAATTCTTAAAACATTCCCCAAAATGAGATAAAATCTTCAAAAATAATCATAACATATTTTAACATCAAGTTTATCTCATGCCTTTCATTTTCCATCATAATATATAATAACCCATAATTACCTCAAAAGTAAGGATCATATAAACCCTAATGGTTACCTTTATAATTATTACCTGAACTTCCACATCAATTGGTCATCTCGTACATGATGCATTACAGAACATACCAAGGTACAAGTGGTTGATCATGACTCCTTGATAGTTGGTTTAGAACAACCACGAGTTTCCTCATTGAATCCCCCATTTCATCCAGTCTCTTAATCATAGAACCACCACAGTTTCCTTCAAACCTATTGTCACTTTGGTGCCTTCTAGATCCATCCATTCACTAAAAACAGAAATTTCAGTGTGAGTATATCAAAAAAAACCATCATGTACTAATGAGGAAGATAAACACTAAGATATACTTACTCATTCAATTTATCTAAAACTAGGACTCTTTCTGAAATCCTAACCATTATGGTAATGTCACTTATACCTATAGAATACCCTAACCTCTAAAGTTATCTAAACCGACCTCTGATACCAACTATAAGTCCCCGACCTTAAACCTTACTTAATATAGAATTAAATGAATAATTCACATTGAGGATCTTTTCAGGTTTACAGTTTTAGAGAATTAGATCATAAATCATGAATTACATTCCACATTTAAACAAAGTGGTTACATAAAAGATAGTATTCATTTTTTCCATCAACGGAAACATATTTAAAATAAAACATGGATTCATTCTTGACACTTCCTTGACACTATCATCATATCATGCACCTTTCCCTTGACCTGTGAAAAACATTTCAAAAACTTAGGATGAGCATAAAAAGCTCAGTAAGGGATATAAAAGTATGAAAAGAAAACATTTTTCCATGTATGAAAACATACTTTACTCATAAAACATAAGAATTTTAACATACCTCATCAAATCATGAATAAATCATAGAAATCATAAGGCATAAAGGTAACTTGAGGCATTCATAACATTCTTACGTAGGGAGTAACCCTCTTGGTTACGTTTGGAATACCCATCACAGTATATTCCCTAAATCTCTTCGGATAAACCTTAACTTTTAACCCCTTCGCGTTACCCAATGCATTGGAGAGCTATATCGGGCTCACCCACCCTTATTTTAACACGGAACCACCCGTCTTCATAATAATGCCCAAGAACTATAACATAATCGTATCACATAAAACATGTATAAAGGAAACATAACATTTCCACTTTTCAATCACAAGATATCAATAAAACACATTAATATAAAAACATTATGAAAACCATTTTCAATACCAAAATAAAAGAAGAGTAAAACATGGTATTTATTTTTCATTCAAAAATAGTTATGGCTTGTAGAGGAAGCCGAAACTCAAATAATGGTCACAGCGGCGGAGAAGTCGTTGTCACCTCATACGTACGACAAGAAAAACATTCCTTTTTGTCGTTTAGTAAAACACTTCGTATAAAAAGATTCCTTTTGAATAAATGCAAAGTTAAAGGGGTTTATACACCGTATAAAATAAATTTGTGTATAAAACAAAATATTCCTCAATGAAAGGAGATTAAGATGATGTCTCTTATAAAGACGGTATCCTTGGATTAAGGATAAATCAATTACATAATTATGTGTGACAAACGAATACACCAAATATAAGTATATATTAAGTGTAAAAAAATCAGAGGAAATTCACACATATTCATAGAACGACATATTCAAGGAGTACAAGTTTATCCCAAAGAATCAAAATTGGTTTAAGAAGTTCCCTTGCAAAAATTCGACAGCCTAACGACGTCACTTCAAAATTAAGAAAAAGAGTTGATGAGAGATAAAAAGGGTATCTCATCAATTGGACATAAAATTTACATCAATAAGGATATATAATAACATATCCCAAAATAATATTATGTGAATTAAAAGACATAACAAAAGAAGTCTTTTAAAAAGAGGAGGGTGAAAGGTTCCCTTACCGACTTGGGTAACTTTTGAAACGTACACCCCATTGAAGAAGGGTCATAGAATGAATATGTAAATACCCATAAATCAAATTATATTACACAAAGAGTATAATAATGGGAAGTACATATACTACTAAAAGGAAATGGTGGCAGACGTAGCATAAATCTCATGGGACTAAAAGTGAGATGAAAAATCCCTTACGAAAACTCGGCAGCCTAACGACGCCACTTAAAACATCCAAAAATGGATTGATGAGATCAAATAGGGTCTCTCATCATATTACAATAAGATTTACATAAATCTGAATATAAAATAACATCCCCCATAATAACAAAGAGGAGCTTAAAATAAGTGACATAAAGTAGAGTACTTAAAAAGAAAGAGAGAGGTTAGATCTCTTACGAAAATTCGGCAGCCTAACGACGCCACTCAAAACTTACAAAATGGATTGATGAGAGAAAATAGGGTATCTCATCATATGAACATAAAAATTAAAGTAGTAGTAATATAAAAGAAAATCCCAATCATAAGAAAGATGATCTTAAAAGGAATGACATAAAAGAGTGTACTTAAAAAGAAAGAGAGGAGTAGGATCCCTTACCTCGTGTCCGACATGACTCGATCGTTCTTTAATATCTTGAATAATAAAATTTAGTCAATTTATAATTTCTTAAGGACATAATTTAAATATTATTATTCAGTTAATATCACATATTATAATGTTATAATAATTGGTTAATAAAGTGAGTTCATATCCGACGTTTTTGTCGATGTTCGGTACATGAGTAAAAATCGAACTTGTTAGAAAAGAATTTTCCATGTAGTTATAGGTACATCATATCAAGAATAGTTTTGGTGTTTTAAATATCATATATATCCAGTATATATTCATTTTATACTATTCTATAACATTTGGAGATAAAAAAATTAAAAGCACCATTCATGGAGACGGTAGGCCGTACGTACGCATGAACGCTACTTTCATTTTTTTGTCATATTAATGGAATTAAAACAAAATGGGAGATATATATATTATAATTCCAGAATGATATCCATAATTTATATGTAATATATTACATATATATCCATTATATATATATACTTGTAATAGTACATAACATTTGGAGATAAGAAATGAAATGTATCGTTCATGGAGACGGTAAGCCGTACGTACACATGAACGCTACTTTCGTTTCTTTTTTTTTTGGTATTCAATGGAATGAAATAATAATGATATAAAGGTATATTATAATTTCAGTAGGATATCATATGTAATACCATTAATTCCATCCTTTATACGTCTCACATATGGCATTAACGAATCAAATCACTTTGAGGGGGCGGTAGTCCGCACTTCCTAAAATGAAGATATCGCGTTTACCCATAATGGAAATCACAAAGGTATGCCATAAATGAAAAATACAGAAGCTTAAGGAAAACATAAAAATATTATATATCATATATAAATATAGAGACATCTTAATGGACACCTTTTAAGGTGTTAAAATAATATTGAACAATCATCGTTTCGTGAGCAGTAATTCGCCATCCACAGAAACAGTATGTTCTTTAACCATTAGACGGAGGTGTGTGAAATTGTAGCTCGAATAATTATTATAAAAACATCCTAGTATATTTAAGATACTGGTGTTGTTACAAAAAAAGGTAATAAAAAGAGTTTAGGGGTTTGGATAAGAAAAATAAAACAAAAGAACACAAGGGAAGACATTACCTTTAAATCGGGTAACTCTCTTTGATTTGATCTCAAAGGCTTCCTTGGAAAAGATTCTGCCCAAAGTGAGGCTTAAATGATGAAGAGAGGGATATGGAGAGATGAAAGGGTCAGGGGTTGGCCGAGCCAAAGGATTGAGAGGTGTGTGTAAGGTGGTAGAGGTGGGGGCCTTTTATAAGATGAGAGGAGGGGCACTCTTGGAAAGTTATAAATTATTACTTTATTATAAAATGATTTTCGGATTTAAAAGGTCCCAAAAGGATATATTTCGAGGATAAGGTGATAAGGTTTCTAAATACACCCATACAATAGGTTTGTGACAAGTGTAAGATTTATATTTCACCCTATCTTCTCATTTTATTTAAATCATTCATTTATGAGGTAATCACTGCATCATCACGGTGTCATAAATAAATTAATTAATTTAATATCTAAAAATTATAAAAAAAATATCATGATGCAGGAAATTGTTTTATATTTCTAATGAATATTTATAGTAAAAAATATGACTTGTATAACCCCATATAAAAATTGTTTTATTAAAACAACACATGTTTGGGACATTTTGATTTTAACTTTAAATAAAAAGATATTAATGTCATTTTCCAAGAAAAGTGGATCCATGGGGTCCCCAAGTTGGCCCATGGATTTTCTTGGTCTGCCATGACTCATAAAAGTAGGGTAGGACATGTGTCTAGGTCATTTCATATTATTAAAACATTATTTTTACCTTAAACTACACTAATTACCTCTAATCGCGATTAAAACTTAAAAGTTACTATTCACCAAAAAAATTATTTTAATCCCATTGAACCACATTTTACTTCTTAATGACAACCATGTATGTCAGATTTTTGAAATTCAAACCACAGAGGTGTTAAAATTTCATTTAAACGAAAAATCAGTTTTTTAAGTACCACTTAGTGGTTTCACTATTCATCAAAAATTGAAGTTTTCGAGAAAAATACCAAAAATTCACCCTAAGCTATATTTGATATTCTGAATTCATAAATGATGTCTATTTTACAAAATTCAAAACATATAAGTTTCATTAATTAATTTAATAATTAATTCCCGCTGTCAAAACAAATAGCGTGTTTTTAAGAAACAATATCTATTAAAAGATTGACACTAGTTTAAGTCCAATTTCAAAGTGAAATTAATTATAATGACCACTATTGGATTAAATGGTAAAAATATAATATAATTTCACTTTAAAACCAATTCAAAAATAATATAATCATATAATTAAATTAGATTAAAAAGTGGTTTTGAATTAAAATATAACATTTTTCACTATTCATTAAAAGATGAACTTTATCGGAAAATTACCAAAAAAATTTACACAAAGTAAATTTTGAGGTCCCGATTCTAAATAAGAATTTTATTTTTTCAAATATAACACATAAAATTGTCAAAAAGTGGATTTAAAAGATATTCGTCATCAAAAGGCGGTTAATCGACCTTTTAAAGAATATTAGAATGTTTACGCTTAAAATTAGATTCATTCACATTTTTAATCCTCTAACATTTATTGTAAAAAGTAAAAATATTTGACAAACATATATAATCATTTTTAAGTTAGTTCTGTTCATTCCCGCCATTACAACGGTTAGGCGTTAACTAAAATTTAAAATAATATTATTTTATTCTTAGAGTGCAACGTAAGATTCCCAAGAAACTCTTTGTTGCGTATTGGGTACGCCATCGAGCATAGCATCCCCTTTAAAGTTATATTAATATTTTATTCACAAATATGGATAAATGTGAAAATTTCATACTCTTTATTTACCTGGGGTGTTACAAAATATATATGGTAGATGATTACATAGACATGGGTGAGGAGAAACTAGTGATTTTTTCGGTCTGAAGCTTGAAATTATTAGAATTTATGTTTGGGATTCTATTTTTTAATCCCGTGAATATAAAGAACTTAAATACTCAAATATGGATCCAAATTATATGACTATGTTTGTTCTTTGGGCATCCCCAAATCTTGTGGGAAATTCCCTCAACTATTAAGGGTGACACATTTATTCTCTATGCTTGATTTTCCTAGTGTCACTGAAAAATTTGGGAAAATGTAATGCATGATTCTACTTCTGATCACACTGTAGTGAAGAAATTTTGAGGGTAATCCCACAACATGGGGGACCATGCGGTCATCCATGCCCTTAAGTTGGTTTGATCATTCAGGTAAAAATTACCGAATGGATGTTGGGTGTAGTGGTTTAGACCCAGGAATTTGGTTGATGGTTTGATCATCTAGGGTCAGTTTTCTTTTGGAATCTCTCATGAGATCTAGTTTGGGAATCACCTATTAGGAACTATTTATCTAAATAACAATTAATTAAAAAAACCATGGAAAATAATTAAAATTTCAGCATGACCCATCCATATGTCAGAATTCCACGCCAACCTAAAATAAAATAAATAGAAGAAGCACAGTAGAAGCACACAAAAATGAAACACACTATTAATCCTTCAACTACCCCGATCTCTTTCCCCTACAAAGAAAACCATGTAGCTAACTCCAGTTCCCTTCTGGTCCCCTTCGCAGGATATAAGTACCATCCATCCATAGAAAGCAGTAAAAGGCATAAGTGGCCGATGTGATAAAAAAATCTAAACTACAACATACCTATCTCCTATTATTAAAAAATTCACCATCCAATATATAAGAACCACAATTCCCCATGGGTCTAATCATATTCCTGTAAGCAAGGGGGAAATTGATCAAAGTTTCAAACCAAAAAAACAGTTTCAAAATATGAAACATAAGAAACAGTTAACAACCATATATATAAACATTTATGAAATTTATAACTTAAAAGAGATGAGATAAACAAGAGTATGGTCTTGATATATAAGAAGGAAAAAGTGACTAATACATACATAGTACATAATGAACAAAAAGGGGCCAACACCAAACTGCTATTTTCCACATAACCCATGGTTACCATCATTCCTCTACACTATACCCATACTAGACGAATCTAGTAGAAATGTGTTAAAAAAGGAGAATTCCTCTAGCAGATGAGAACCTAAAATTTATATAGGCATGATCATACAAATTCTCAAGAGGTATCCTCCCTACAAACAATATGTAGTCATTAATCATAAAACCCTTTTATGCTAGTTTAAAATATAGTTTATGAAATTAGGTCCATTTTATCATTTAAGAAAAACAAAACACTTAATTAAGATCTAGATTTTACATTATACAATTAAACTGCATTATTTATGAAACACCACTAATTTACTATAGAAACTCATGCATGACCATTTTTAAGTAAAACATTAAAATTCCAATAAAAACTGAATAATATCAGCAACATGATTTAAAAAACACTTTTTTGACTAATTTACTTTCAAAAAATTCCACAACTTGGCTATCACACATTTTAAAAAGTAGTGAGACTAATGATATGAGATGTAAATAATCAATTATAATAGCAATAAGTAATTGAGAATAAAATATAGAATAAATATAGTGAAATTATTCACTAAATATAGGGAAGGAACTCAATTTAAATAAAGTATAATACATAAAATAAATAATTAAAATTAGATAACATCATGCGAGTGGATATATGAAAACTAAGGCTGTGGTTACATAGTGAAATGACTTCACTAGATTCGGAGAAATCCTCAACTAACATGATGGAGATAAAAAACATCACTAGTTAGATGATGGTACTATTTATACTTTGTCACTATTTAGAGAGACACAGAAGACAAGTAGAAAGAACCTAGTTGGTTCTAGGTTTCCTAATCCAAGTTCCCAGGTTCCCCTAACCAACTATGTAGTGATGAGAATAAAAAACACAAGAAAAATCACATGAAGAATCAAGAACTTATAATAAGCCAAATCACCTCTTCTATGAGTTATCTCTTACATGATAATCCACCTTTTATTCAAACATCAAGAACAAAAAAATAAATAACCATGGTATGATCCAAAATACTTCTCTAAAGTGCCAATAAGGCCTTGTTAACTCTTTTAAAGCACCAAATAATGAAATTAATTTTCTAAACCAACACATTTCAAAGCATTTAAACTATAATTTTAAAATAAAATGAAACACAATTTCCAATTTAGCACATTTTTAATATTTAATATGAAACCAAAAAAACATTTAAAACTCAAATTATAAAATTTACTTTAAAAGACAATTTTTATTAACATCCAAGAATCACAAAGAAAATATTTAATAATCATAGACACAAACATGGTTATAATTATGGAAATTTAGTATTTGTTTAGAAACCAAAATACCCTTCGTGGGTTAAGAAACCGTTTTTAATGAGACAAAATGGAATTTCAAAAAATATAACATGTGTATAAGAAATTTAAAACAAATTTAAACCACAAATCATAAAATAAACCCTATTTGAATCCATTATATATAGTGTAAAATAGATTATTTTTGAAACAAATATTTAAGAAACTTACTAAAGGTCATAATCCATTAAAATCTTATGTTTGAAATTCTAAGAAATCATGTTTTTAACTGTAAAGAGTCATGAATGGAGAAAAAACACCTCAATACAGACATAGGTGATACAAATCCATTGGATATGAGAAGAGGAGGACCAATAAAACATTAAACACACCCTAAAATCAATAACCATGATAAATTTATAAAAACCCAACCCTAGGTTTTGACTAAAATTGATATAAGAATTGGTTGAAAAGGCATGAGAATAAGTATAAGAGAATAGATAATATTACCTTGAAACACTAACCTAGAACCAAAGAACCCAAGAAATCCATGGAGAAGATGGATGAATCCATACATAGGGATCCATTATAACTATATCTAATGAGGAAAAGGCAGAGGCAGCCATGGATAGGAGGAGGTGGAGGTGGAGGCGAGGGTTGGGTGGTGGAGGCAGAGGAGGCCACAACTGGGAGGAGGCAGAGGAAGTGGAAGTTGCTGAGGTGGAGGCGAGGGCCGGGAGGTGTAGATGGGGGCTAGGAGGCATAGGTGGAGGCAGCCAGAGAGGCAAGAAGGCAGATAAAGGGAGGTGGGGGATGGAAGGCAAAGGTGAGGGTGGGAGGTCAAGGTTGGGGAGGGGAGGAGAGGACAGAGATTACAGGGCTTAGGGGAGACGTGGGGGAGATGCGGGGGAGGAAATGAGAAATCGGGAGGAGGATCCTTATACAAAATGAAAATCAGTGTTAGTATACCCACAATTTTAACAAAATTGTGGGTATAGGTAAAAACATACCATCTATCACCATGATTTTTTAAATTGTGGGTATAGATGTGTGGGTATAGATCCATTTTCCAGTAGTGGAAGATCCCTTAATGAAGTATTTATCTCAATATAACCATGGGTATCATGAGCTAGTAGACTAAAAGTTGTTGACAGTTGGTTATAGTGAAAGTGGGAGTATGTTGGAGTTGGTTCCCTAGAAACCAACTTGTTTAGTACTTGAATACATGTTTTTTATTATTAATGATGTTCTCTTATCACATTTTTATTGTTGTCATGCATGAAATTTGTATGTGATAATGTTCTAAGAATATATGTTGCACTGAAAGGTTATAGCACTTACCTGATACAATGAGAACCTAGAGGTTCCACAACATTATTTTTGATAGTTTTTATACGGATGGATAATATTTAATGATGGGACATCGATGATACATGCTATTAGGGGTAGGAGGATCATAAGACATTGAGACACCTTCTCATGGAGTTCTCCCTTGGTAATATCTAAGATAAAAGGTTATGAGAACATGCCCATCAATGGGAAATCCACATTTCCATGTTTTATTGGATGTTACGATCTATGGACATGTGTATTGATCCTTAGAGTTTAAGATTATAATTAATAAATATCATAACTCATGGAATTTGACATATTAATGAAAACTATGATGATATATGTTCACAACAAAGTAGGATATGTTGGGTTCTTCACGAATGATTTTGCATTAATGGATAATGTGAGGAAGAATATATCCCTTCTATCCATAGATGAAGGTGAATATATCAAACCCTTTGATGGGAATGTAACCACCTAAATAAATGCATGCCCATTGTGTTTGACAGGCATGTTCATTTTTCAAAAATCAAAGAAATAGACATCAAGAATATAGGTTGATGGCACCGACATGAAACCAGATTTATTTGAGATATTATTATAAAAGGATTATATTACACAATAAATGTTTTTAGGAGGTTGGAAATTATTGAGATGTTAACTTATTTCTTTATATAAGCCTTGGTGTGTCAGTAGATTCTAAACTTAGACTTTAGGTGATTATGTCTAATGCCACAGAGAAAGAGGCCCATAGGGTCACATAATAAGTGTATCCATGATCTCAGTTAAATTATAATATTGAATTTAATAAGTTGTAATAATTAATATTTATTCAGGTTTGGTTGATCATTATAATTTAATCCCAAGTTATTAGAAATAATGAGTGATTTAAATGAAAATAATATACATTAGTTTAAAAGTTTAGATAATTTAATATTTACTATATATATCGTAGAATAATGTTGTGACATTTATTTAATTAAATAGTCATTATTTGATGATCAGTAAACGGTAACAAAGGAAACTACACCGTGTTTAATGGTCCAATTAGTTACAATTAATATTTATTTATAATAAGAATATGTTATTCATGTCAATCAGATAATAATAATAATAATATTATTGGACAGGAGATCATTTTAGAATATTAAATATAGTTTGGGTCTTGTGTATGATTTTTCAACCCTAAACCAGATATAATAAATGTATAATTATATTAATTTCCAAATTCACTTTTGGTGTGCACAACGGATAAGGAGACACTAGTTCAAGCCCTATAGTTTTCTTTCTATTCCTCCTCTCTCAATCCTTCAAGAGCACACTAAGGGTTCTTCATCCTTTGTGAAGAATACTTCTACGATTAACCATGAACAATGCAAGTGATCGGGATTGGCTGTGACAACAACTGATGATTCTACGGTGTTGATCAAATATTGTGGTGCACACGTGGATCAATGCTAGAGGGATTGTACACTTGAATCCTACAACGCAATGATGATGCGACGTATTCTATTCCATTGGATCATCAATGAAGTGAGAATTAAGCAATAGGTAATTCTATATATACTTATAAATTAATTATGAATTACATGTGAAGATCCTATCCCTATGGATTCAGAATATTAATGCAGTCTATTAATCTACTATTTTTTATTGGACATGATCTCAAGATTGAGTAAAGAAATGATAACATATGATTTAAGACTAAAATATGAGTTGGTCATACCTTTTTAGGATGCTTCTGCTGTGCCCAGAACCAAAATAAGTGATGCTATAAAGCCCTATAATTTCTCATTATAGCATTCGGTAATTGAAGATCGATGATCTAGAAAATGCATTGCATGTGTGGATGATCCAGATGACGCCTCACTTGTCACCTTTAATCCACAACATATTGATGATGAGGGAATTAAATTAGAAATTTCAAATGATCATGTACTATTTATAATTTCATTTTATTTTATTTTTCATGCTTAAATTGAATTACATGTGGTTCTTTGATAATTTTGAGTAAGGGGTTTTATGGATTTAGTATTTTTTACACGAATCCAAAACTAAAATTTAAAATTTTTATTTTTCATGATTTTTTTGAACCTTGGATTCCTTTAATAACATATATATGGGAGTGGAAACACATTTAGAGATAGTATGATGACTAAGATTTGGAAGACAATAAATATATTTGAAGGTATGAAAAGTTATTTAAGGTGATCTCCAAAATAGGAGGAGACATCAATAAAATAAAAGCATAATCTTATAAAGGAATGTCTTAACACTGATCATTCCGAACTACCTATCAAATTTCAAAATCCTAGGAAATTAACCATTCCTTGCATAATGGATCATTTGAATTTCCCCTTCAACTTCCCTATGTAAGCTTTCCTCAAAATAATCACATGAATGTACACACCATCACAATACACACACAACTTTAAACACAACACAATTCATAATTGCCTCTTCAATCTGCCACTTACCCATTCCAAAGTCCACTCTACATCCATGTGTCTATAGTCACCCAAGCTCTATAAACTCTTAATTGGTTCGATCACACCCACTTACCCCTGTATAGAAATCACACATCACAAGAAATTACAAATTAATTGGAGAAATTAAGGACCGCTTTCCTCATCATGAAGTTATTAATTCTTAAGGGATGTGTGTTCATAACATCTAATTCCACATCACCCATAGACCAAGTTTTAGAATTTCTTACCAATAAAAATGGTTGTTGATCCACTATTCATATTAATTTTAATTTGAGTTCTTTGATCTTGATCAGGGTTGTACTATATTTTTTAAAGTGATATTTTTCTTTATGGTGTCGCTATTTGTGATAAACAATTCTCTAATGAAATTAGTGTCATTAGTGGTGTCAATGTATTCTATGTTATCAACATTTCTATATGAATATAATCACATATACTAATGAGTATGAGTATCTCCAATTTACCAATATGTACTTGGGAATCCATTTATAAAAAATCCCATATAAAAAATTTATACCACTGCTCCACCAACAACATCAATTTAACAAAAATTAAATAAAAAAAAACTTAGTGGGGGAATTTCCTATCTGGTCATTCCATGCTCATAATAATTTCCCAACTAAAAAAAAACAAACAAAAAAATAAGAAACAAGTCTCCAGACCACCAGACACATCATAGGCTTCAGCCTCATGCCCAATCATTATATATTGAGAAAGTGAGCCCAATATTATCATGATACCTTGAGTGACCCATGGCCCACGGGATGTACACACTTTGAATGAACATCATACCCACACTCAAGGAACTAGTAGGCCCATCCCTATCCCTGCTTTTCATAGTCGCAACACATTAAGGGCCCAATGCCGGTGCCCTTAGACTCCAGGGTTATCTCGTGTCCATGGATGGTGTGGAGCTCCGATGGAGGGAGCCCTATAGATTCCTCATCCATCCGCTTCTCCAGTAGATCCAACCTGGATCAGGTGAAGGGATACACCTCATCGACGTAAATATTGATCAAACTTTAGCTGTTTTTGGTCATGGTCTGACCGTCGGGCCCCAGGATCACCAGGCAGGGGATCCCCCAGATGTTGAAGTGTCTGGTGAGGCTACCTATGTTTTTATCCCCGAAGGGCATCACCATCCAATACATATTACAAAAATAGGACTGAAAATCAGATTCCTCCCAGTCATCGGATGAAAACACTATTTGGATCCCCTCGCTGCCGCAGGGCTACCGTATGAGAACAACATGACATATATTATTATAGACAAAAATTACTTTGGGAGTGAATTTGATGCAGGTAGGGTACCACTGGGTGAAGAAATACATCCCAATCATCATACCCATCAATGTGTTGGCTATAAAAACTGGGAAACTTAAGAAAGAAAAATGGAAGAGAATATAAAGGATATTTCAATCTTATATTGCACAAATTTTTCGAACTACAATTTCAAACAATTTATAGTGAATTTACAAAGAAATGAAACCGACACATTAAAGAAATGAAAAATACAAATTAAATGAACACATTTATAGAAATAAAACAACCAAATTAAATGGACACATTAAAGAAATGAAAAAACAAAATTAAATAAATGAAAAAACCACATGGGGATGACCCTTTGAATTTCCACCAGATGTATTTGGTTTGCAATTGCAACACTCCCCTTCAAAACAAACCAAGTTTAACTCAGAGCATCATTCTTATCTGTTTGCATGCATGAGTTAGTAATGCATTAGTGAAAATAGACACCTATTCTGTAGTATGTAAATACTCCAATTTTATCATTTTCTGCTTCACATGATCTCTCAAAAAATGATATTGGGTATCAATGTGTTTGCTTCTTCCATGCTGCACCAGATTTTTGGATAGTTCGATTTCTGACTTATTATCCATATATATGACTGTTGATCCATCCTATAGATGCTTCAACACCTTTAGTAGGTTTCTCAACCAAATTACTTCACAAATAGTGGATGATGCTACTACGTACTCTGCTTCACTTGTGGATAGGGTGACCACATTTTTCTTCTCTGAATTCCATGTGAAAGCAGTCATTCCAAGAAAGAATACATATCCTATGCTGCTTTTTCTTTCATCTTGGTCACCTCCCCAATATCTTTATGAGTATCCATATAGTATTTTTTCATCATTGTATGGATAAAAAAGACCAAATTACATTGTTCCATTGAAGTACCTAAGGATTCTTTTTTGGGGATAGCCAATGTGATTCTTTTGGAGCTTTTATGTACCTGCATAGAACCCCAACACTATAGAGGATATCTGGAATTATGATTATGAGGTACCTTAGGCTTCCAATCTGAATTTCAAACAAAGTTGAGTCAATGATTCTTCCTTATCTGTCTTTTGTCAGTTTTAAGCCTGTTGCTACATGAGTTTTTTTGGTGTTTCAATTAGCAATCTCGAACTTTTCAATCAATTCCATGGCATACTTCTTATGAGATATATAGATTCCACAATGTTGTTGCTTTAATTATATTCCCAAAAAAGGATATAAGACCTCCATCAGTCATCTTAAAATCCTTAAACATGGCCTTCTTGAATTTATCGAACATCGGTCGACTATTCCCTATAAACAAAAAATCATCAACATACAGGCATGCTATAAGCATATTTCCATGATCATTCTTCTTGATGTAAACTGTATGCTCATATGGACATTGAGATAATCCATTATCTTAAAGATAATGATCGATACTGGAATTCCAAGCATGTGAAGATTGCTTCAACCCATAGAGGGCTTTCTTCAGTCGATACACCTTGTCTTCCTCCCCTTGCATAACAAAGACTTCAGGCTAGTCAATATAGCCCTCTTCTTCTATAATTCCATTCAGGAATGTAGAATTCACATATAGTTGGTAGATCATCCAACTATGATTGACTACAAGGGAAATAATCATCCTCATAGTGTCAAGGTGAGCAACATGAGAGACGAATTCTTCATAGTCCACCCCATACTTTAGTTTATATCCCTTTTCTATGAGACTTTTCTTCTAGCAATTGATCTTGACATCATCATTTCACTTGATCTTGTACACTCATTTGATGCCAATGGTTTTCTGGATATTTAAAAGTGTAGTCAGCTCCCATGTGTCATTTTTTTCTATGGAATTAATTTCTTCTTCCATATAAATTCTACAACATTCTCCCCTTATGGATTCCTAAAACACCAGAGGCTCATGATCTGCATACAAGAAAAACTGATTTACCTACTTAGTTTTCTCATAGATGTATCTTAAGTTTTTCATCTTTATAGGTGCCATAGGTGAGGATGAGCTGAATTTTTTTTGACTTGATGGAGTGATTTCATGAGTGATGGAATGTACTTCTGGACTCCTGTGTACTAATGATGCGCCCGAGGAATGTGTTGCGGTCGTTTTTTCTTGATGATCATGACTTTCTTTAGGATCTTATATTTTGACTAGAACATCTTTGTTTGACTCTTTATCCTTACATTTCCACATTTCTTCCTCACCAAAGACCAGATCTCTACTCACCACTACTTTATTGGTTAGTGGATTAAAGATCTTGTATGCTTTAGACACTTCACTATAGCCGATGATTCACTTCTCACCATGATCATCAAGATTAATTCTTCTTGCTTATAGAACTTGAGCATAGGAAACTCACATAAAGATTCTTAGGTACACCATGATCAGTTTCAAACCAATCCACGCCTCTTGTGGTGTCAAATTTATGATGCTCTTGGTTAGACACCCATTGAGAAGATATAATGTACATGCATCTACCTCCGCCTAAAAGATCTTTGTAATCCCTTTCTACTTTAACATAGTCCTCTTCATGTCAGGGATGATATAGTTCTTTCATTTTTCAATTCCATTCTACAGTAGCCTATAGGCTGCATTGTATTACTTCATGATGCATTGTTCCCTACAAAAATCTTGAAATACATTTGATGTGTATTCTCTACCTCTGTCAGATCTGAGTACTTTGATTTTTTGACCACTCTCTACTTCAACATGAGCATTGAAAATTTTAAAGATAGTAAAATAATAAGATTTTTCTTTGATGCAATTCACCCAAAGTTTTCTGCTGAAATCATCAATGAGGGTAATAAAGTACCTATTACCTCCAAGTGAGGGTGTTTCAAGTGGTCCACAAATATCAGTGTGAACTAACTGAGGTGGTTCCTTTGCTTTTCTATACACTCCACTTGGGAAGGATTTCCTTTATTGCTTACCGAGTTTACACACCTCACACATAGGATTTAGAACTTCAATCGCCGATAAGACACACATTATGATTGATGAGGATAAAAGTTTAAGGCCTTTGAATTGGATATTCCCAAATCACAGACGCCATCTACATGAGTCATTCTACATGATTCTTTTGACCCGAACAACACCTTCATTTGGATGCACCATCTTTTATAGTTGTCCTTAGATAACTTATAAACTTTCGGGACAATGGTGACCATTTTTAAAGAAATAAAGGCTTGGAAATTATAGGATGCCTTGGAACCATGGCTCTGATACTAGTTTGTTGGATATAAAATTTGGGACATGTAAGAAAGAAAAATGGAAGATAATAGAAAGAAGATTTAAATATTGTATTTTACACATTTTTTGGACTAAAATTGCCAAAAATTTATAGGAATTTACAAATAAATGAAATTGACACATTAAAGAAATGAAACGACCAAATTAAATGGACAAATTTAAAGAAATAAAACAACCATATTAAATAGACACAATAAAGAAATGAATCAGACAAATTAAATGTACACATTAAAGAAATAAAATACCTACATGGGGAAGACCCTTTGAATTTCCACCAGATGTATTTGGTTTGAAATTCCAACACAACAAAATGATGGGGACCTACATGCATGGGAAAAAGAGTGTGATTATATTTTCATGGAATCCCACCGGTGGTGGTGTGTTGAGAAAAAGGAGAATGACCCATTGGAGATCATGGATGAGGAGTAAGTCTCAATGGGGGTTGGTGAGGAGGCTAGCTAGGGCTTGGATATTCTGTGTTCTTATCTCGTCCCAACGGAGCTCCACCACCCTCTCCTCAATGAGCGATAATCTGCGATCGTGGTACCGATTAACGACCTCAACACCATTGCGCAGGCCAGATCTGGGGTGGTCCTTAGTGAGGTCAGGGTAGAGGAAGATGGGGAACTATATTTCCTCTACGTAAGGGGGGGGGGCAGGGATATCTTCCACTCCATGTTGGAAAATGGGACAACGATCCATGACATGGATGCAAAGAATGCAAAAAAGGCGTCAGGATACTCATCGAAAGAGACATACTCGATCTCGAAGTCCCTACCATTAAGAAATTTTGAGGCACTCATAAAGGCCTTCCAGGAGCTACATGAAGTTACAACACCATTGATTCCCGTTGGCTGAGAAATATAGGCCCATGATTCTGGATTGAATGTGAATCACCTTAACTTGAAAGTTAACTGAGAAAGACGACTCAAGGAAGGAGATAATGTTGGTAAAAATCTAGGGTGCAGACCTAGTAGGAGGTGCATGTGGAATAAGTGGTTCCCCACTACATGCGTCTAGCCATTGTCATGGGTTGAGCATCTCAGCACAACGGTTTTCTTGTATGACACCCCACCCCCTCCAAGGCGGGCGGGGTTTAGCCTTCCAGCTCTTTATATGTGAGGTTCACTGGTTTCGTCCTACCAGATACTCATTAGGAGAGTGGCCCCAACTCCCAACCAGTGGTGTCAAGATTGACACGCACCATCCTACTCTTTGTCGGGGTGACTCCCATTTCATAGATAGGGACAAACCAGATGAACCGAAACTTTGATGTTCTTGCTGGTGTGGGATAGGAACCCCATGATTGGGTCGTGACATTCTCCCACCACCATTCCATGAAAGCCCTTGTGCATGGAAGATCGTGGCCTTCTGTGTGTCTGCAAAATGGTGCTTCCAACTAACCGGCTACCAAGTATGGCCTCAAGGGACGCTCCTTCCTTGCCATTGGCATCAATGGTCCACCCACTCTCTGGGTCGCAAACCACCGTGGTCCACCCTCTCTCTTAGGGTCAAAAACCACCTCCATGAGACCCACCCTTCATAGTGGAATCTCTGCCTTTGACTTCTCTCAAGCACGACCTTCTATGTCGTTTAACCTCCGCATGACACCCTGGTAATCTGCTCCCACCACCAATGTCCATCTGGAAGCATTCCACAACACTTTGAGGCACATTCCCGCTGATACCACTTGTCACGGGCTGAGTGTTCACTTTTCAATTATTTGCGCGTTTGTTTCTTTATTGTCTTTCACAAAATTTGGTATCAGAGGGAATGTGTCTCGTAGTGTTGTGAAATGCTACCGGATAGACCTTGGTGGTGGGAGTGGAGTCCTGGGGTGTCATGCGAAGGTGAAACGATAGAGATGGGAGTCTCCCAATCATGGGGGTCCTGTCCCACACCATCAAGAACATCAAAGTTGCGGTTCGTCTGGTTTGTCCCTATCTAAGAGATGAGAGTTGCCCCGACAAAGAGGAGGATCGTGCATGTCAATCTTGACACCACTGGTTGGGAGTTGGGTCCACTCTCCTGATGATTCCATGGAAGGATGAAACCAATGAACCTCACATATGAAGAGATGGAAGGCTGAACCCCACCCACCTTGGAGGGGGCTGGGGTGCCGCACGGGCGAACCGCTGTGCTGAGACACTTAGCCTGTGACATTTGGTATCAGAGGGATTGGTTGAAGTTATTAGTTGCAGAACACGTCGACATACATCTGGCGGAGCAGTCTTTCAAGGAATCAAATGATGTTATCATAAGACAGCGACAATACCGGAGGTGTTTTTGGGATATTGAAAGTCTGATTGACTAGCATGAGTCTTGAGGCGTGTTCCATTGTTGATAATAGTCAGATTTTGATTTTGGATTTATTTTTTGTAGGGGAGGCTGATATTTTTTATCACAAGTGAAAAATGGTTGGAAATAATCCCCACTTGAGTCAGAGGGGGAGTTGGTTGGGCACCTTCTTGGTTGGTGTACCACGTAATGCCTCCTCAATTATAGCACCGCACAATTTCTCTATTAATGGGGTGTTTTTAATGTGGTACAAGACCGCGTGAATTAATTCACGCGGTGACACTCCTTTGAAGAGGTGACATTATTTGATTTGGATTATTCTTCCTATATAAAGAGGTAGGGGAAATACATTTCATCATCACCGGTAGCAACAACACCAAGAGAAAATCCCATTTGGTGATCGCCTTTCTTCGACGATCATATTTACTACTCTCCATCTTTTGATCCACACTTTTATTCTTGAGTATTAATTTTGAGACCCCTTAAATTTTTAGGGAGTCTCTACTGTGTACCTCTTGATTTTAGTGTATCCCTCTTTCTGGACTAGGTCTCATGGTTTTCCCTTTCAGATTTTCCACATAAAAATTTCCGGTGTCAACTTTATTTTATACAAATTTAATTTCGGGTTGCTGCGCATCCGTTTTATTTGGAGGGGAAATATTTTATTTCCACTGCGCATTCTCTTTTCAATTGTTTACATGTTCATCGCTTTCCCATCTTTACCAATAGCCATAATCCTTCCATATGTAAATCCATTAGTCACAATAGTGAAAATCCATGTTCTGGAAAATTGATTGATGGGGGAATGACATGATGTGACTAGCATCAATCCCACTATGGATGCATTAGAACCGACAAGCACACCATGAATCATCGCATATAAGACAATGTGATGCTGTTTTGGCTTTCCTTTGAACCCTAGACTGACCTAAAACAAAAGGAAACTACTAAAGATTCCTTTTTTCCTTCTTCCCTTACTAGGATAACCCTCTATGTGTGCAGTGGTAGCGCGGTTGTTCCACATCTTTACACTCTCATTAGTGATTGTTAATATTTTTATTTTTCCCTTAGTTTGATTTATTTTAAGAATATCAGATGATCCCAATTCTGGAAAAGTGATGTGGTGGTGATCTTAGTTTCAATAAGGGAAAAACATGGATTACCAAGATTACGGTGGGGGATAGATATAGGGAACTTGAGTGGTAGTTAGAGATAGCTAAAAATCATGAATTCAAGAATGGGACAACAGAGATGAGAATGATAACAATCTTGAATCGCCGATGATCTCTCCACCATCTATCAAATTACCGTTTGATGTCTCGCCACCACCACCATTCTCTGGATTTGCACTTCTCCCGCTATATCCCCTCATCTCCTGCAAGCTCCCTCACCCTGTTGGAATTGAAAACCAAATACATCTATTGGAAATTCAAAGGGTCTTTCCCATGTGGCCCTTTCATTTCTTTAATTTGTATGTTTAATGTGGGTGTTTCATTTATTTAATGTGTCCGTTTAATGTGGATATTTTATTTATTTAAAAGTTTCTATCTAATTTGGTTATTTCATTTCATTAATGTGTCAGTTTCATTTCTTTTTAAATGCCTATAAATTGTTGTCAATTGCAGTCCAAAAAATATGTACAATAAAAGCTTGAAAGCTACTTTGCGTTCTCTTCCATTTTTTTCTCTTTTCTGGGATTGTATATCCAAAAAACTTGTATCATAGGCCAAGGTTCCAAGGAATCTTCCAATTTTCAAGCCTTTCTTTCTTTAAAAATGGCCACCGCAATCCTGTAAGTTCCTAAGTTGTCTAAGGACAACTATGAAAGGTGGTGCATCCAAATGAAGGTGTTGTTCGAGCCATAATACTTACGGGAGATCATCGCGGATGGGTATATAGTTCTCACTATGGAGGATTAAGCCATCTTCACAAATGAATTAAATTCAATTATCAAAAATAAAAGGAAGAAAGACAACAAGGAGTTGTTCCTCCTCTAGTAAGGGTTAGATGAATCAACCTTTGAAAATATTTTCAAAGAAATATCATGAAATAAAGTTTGGGATACCCTTGGAACCATCTTCAAGGGTGTTGATCGAGTGAAGCAGGTTCATCTTAAAACACTAAGAGTGGAGTTCTAAGTGATGCACATGAAATAAGGTGAGAGTATATTTGATTAATTCTCATGTTTAATTTCTATTATTAACAATTTGAAAAGAAATGGTGAAAAATTTGAAGACATTTTCATCATTGAAAATGAACTTCGATCTCCACACAAAAAAAATTGAGCATGTTGTTGTGGAAATAAAAGAATCCAAGGATTTGAAAAAACTATCCATTGAAGAACTTATGGGATCATTGAAATTACATGAGAAACGAATGTAAAAGAATTCAGTTTCAACTATTGAGCATGACTTAGAGTCTAAGTTGACTCTACACGAAAAAAAGAATGAAAAAATGCAATATGGTGGTCATCATGCTAGAGGTAGATGACATAGATATCATGAAATCCATCAACAAAAGAAACAAAATTTTACCAGCTTCTGTGGAAGATGAAATGGTGGAGGCCGATTCACACATGGTTGTGGAAACTCAAAGAACATTCATTGTGAAAATTTCAAGAAATTTGAACATTATGCCACTGAGTGTGGGATAAAAATGGATCATGATGAATGATCCATCTATACTGAATCATATCACCATGAAGAATAATTTTCCACAATCCTCATCGCACAAGAAAAGGCATGTGAATAGCCAGATATGTGGTATCTTGACACGGGTACAAGCCACCATATGAGTGGTAATAAACAATTGTTTGAGGAACTCACAGAAGAAGTTCATAGAGACCTGATTTTTGGTGACTCATCAAAAGTACCCGTGATTGGAAAAAGGTAAAATCAAAATATATCATAAGAATGGTGAGTCAAATTAAATCTCTAATATGTATTACATTCGAAACATGAAAAATAATATCATCAGTATTGACCATCTCCTTGATAAGGGGTATGGCATACACATGGAAATATCTTCTTTTTATATAATATATGCTCACAAGAGACTTGTTTCTCAAGTAAAAATGGTAAATAATCACATGTTTCCATTGCATATTAACACAAATGTGTAGGAGTGTCTCTTTGGACTCATGAAGAATGACTCATGGAGATGACATCTATGCTTTGGGTCTCTCGATTTTAGTGACCTTAGACCTTTATCCTCATCAAGAATGGTGTGTGGATTGTCGGTGATTGAAATTCCAAATGATATGTGTGACACGTGTACACTCGGTAAGGAACAATGGAACTCTTTCCCAAGTAGAGTGTCCCGAAGAGTAAAGGAACCACTTTAGTTGGTTCACAGTAATATTTGTGGACCACTTGAAACACCCTCAACTTGAGGTAAAAGGTACTTTATTACCCACATTGAAATTTTGGAAGAAAATTTTGGGTGTATTGCATTAAAGAAAAATCTTTTACTTTTACTATATTTAAAATTTTCAAAGCCCATGTTGAAGTAGAAAGTCATCAAAAAATCAAAGTACTCAGATATGATAGAGGTAGAGAATACACTTCAAATGCATTTCAAGATTTTGGTAGGGAACAAGGCATCAAGAAGAAATACACTATAGCCTACATAACACATCAGAATAGAATTACAGAATGAAAGAAGTTCACCATCCTTGACATTATGAGGACCATACTGAAGTAGAAAGGGAAAGAGCTTCTGGGATGAGGCGGTTTCATGTACTGCCTATCTTATCAATCAGTGTCCAACCAAGAGTGTCATGAATTTGACACCACAAGAGGTGTGGAGTTGTTACAAATTGAGCATGGTGCACCTAAGAATCTTTAGGTGTGTTTTATACACTCAAGTTCGAGAAGAAAGAAGAAGGAAGCATGATGATCATAGTGAGAAGTGTATTTTCATCAGCTACAGTGAAGAATCTAAAGCCTATAATATCTACAATCCACTAAATAATAAAGTAGTGGTAAGTAGAGATATGGAATTTAGTGAGGAATAATTGTGGAAATAGAAGGATTAAGAATCAAACAAAGATGTTTAAGTTGAAATAGAATATCCTGAAGAAAGGAACGATCATTAAAAGAAAATGCCTGCAACACCTTCCTTGGGAACATCGTCAGTACACCGAAGTATAGGAGTACATTCCATCACTCCTGAAAGCACTCCATCAAGTCAATATTTGGCCATCTCATCCTCACCTATGGTTCCTATAAAGTTGAAAAACATAAGATAAATCTATGAGAAAACCGAAGAGGTAAATATTTTTTTCTTGTTTAAAGATCACGATCCTCTAAAATTTTAGAAATCTATAAGGTAAGAGTGTTATAGAATTTATATTGAAGGAAAAATTCATTCCATAGAGAGAAATGACACATGGGAGATGAAAACACTTCTGAATATCCAAAAAACCATTGGTGTCAAATGGGTGTACCAGATCAAGCGAAATGTTGATGGAGATATCTATCGATATAAATCAAGGATTGTAGTAAAGAGATATAAACAAAAGTATGGGGTGGAATATGAATAATTATTCACTCTAGATTCTCTCCTTGAAATTGTGAGGATGATTATCTCCCTTGAAGTCCATGTCAGTTAGATGATCTACCGACCAGATGTGAAGTTTTCATTCCTTAATGGAATTCTAGAAAAGAGGTTTATGTTGAATAGTCTAAAGGATTTTTTATATATGGGGAGGAAGACAAGGTGTATCGACTTAAGAAATCACTCTATGGGTTGAAGAAAGCTCTACATGTTTGGAATTCATGCATTGTCAACTATCTTCAAGATAACAGATTCTCACAATGTCCATATGAGCATTCAATTTACATAAAGAAGAATGATCATGAAGATATGCTTATAGAATTCCAATATGTTGATGATTTTTTGTTTATAGGTAACAGTGGAATGATGTTCAATGAATTCAAGAAGGCTATGTTTAAGGAGTTCGAGATTACCGAAAAAGGTTTTATGCCTTCTTTTGGGAAAATAAGTAAAGTAACAACATGGTGGCATATATATCTCAGAAGAAGTATGCAAAGGAATTTAATGAAAAGTTCAAGATTACCAATTGAAACACTGTAAAAAATCTTGTAGCAACGGGCTTAAAACTGAAAAAATGATATAGAAGGAAGAAGCATTGACTCAACCTTATTCAAGAGTCTGATTGGAAGCCTAAGGTACCTTACAATCACAAGGCTATATATCATATACAACGTTGGGATTCTAAGTAGGTACAAGGAAGCACCAAAGGAATCACATTGGCTATCCATAAAAAGAATCCTCAAGTATTTCAAAGGAAAAGTGGAATTTGGTCTTTTCTATCCATAAAATGATGAAGTAAGGCTAAATGGATACTCATAAAATGATTGGGGAAGTGACCAAGATGAAATAAAAAGTACCACTGGATATGTATTCTTTCTTAGAAAGATTGCTTTCACATGGAATTCAAGGAAGCAAATCATGGTTTCTCTATCCACGTGTGAAGCAGAGTACATAGAAGCATAATCCACTATTTTTGAAGGAATTTGGTTGAGAAATATTCTAAATGAGTTGAATCATCCAAAATATGGATCCACAGTCATATATGTGGATAATAAGTCAGCAATCGAACTATACAAAAATCCAGTGCAGCATTGAAGAAGAAAACACATTGATACCCGATATCATTTTCTGAGAGATTATGTGAAGCAGAAAATAATAAAATTAGAGTATTTTCATACTACAGAATAGGTCGATGATATTTTCACAAAATAATTACTGATAGATACATTCAAATATTGAAGAATTATGCTCAGAATGAAGCTTATTTTGGTTTGAAGTGGAGTGTTGTAATTTCAAACCAAATACATTTGGTGGAATTTCAAAGGGTCTTTCACATGTGGCTATTTCATTTCTTTAATGTGTCTGTTTAATGTGGATGTTTCATTTATTTAATGTGTCCATTTAATGTACCTATTTTATTTATTTAAATGTCTCCATTTAATTTGGCTGTTTCATTTCTCTAATGTGTAAGTTTTGTTTCTTTATAAATTCCTATAAATTATTGGAAAATTTAGTAAAAAATTATGTACAATAGAATCTTGAAATATACTTTGTGTTCTCTTCTATTTTTTTCTCTCTTTTCCAAACTTGTATAGCTAATAACCCCTCCCCCCAGTTCCCTCCCTAAACATTTATTTATCATTGCATGATAAAGGAATTATAAATGAAGACAATAACTAAACTAATCCTGGTTACATTACATGTGTAAGAATAGGGGTAGGTGTCTCGTGCCTACAAAACGGTGTCTCTCGGCACTAATATCCCGATGTTGGGATGGTTCAAAGGGATTCATGGTTTGACCTTCCACTTTTCTTGGTAGTCCCACGTGTTCATCCCAGATTGGATGCGACAAGTGAGGGGCCATCGTGTGTCCAACGAAAATGTCATGCCAAGATCGACTGAAGACATAGAACCATGAATTGTGGCGTCGGCACCCACCATTATCCATAGAATTCTTTTGTACATGTAGAATTAACTTATTATTAGGAAAATATCAAAGCGTAGTGACTAGACAATGGTATATCACTTTTATCCGCCACCAGGTGTCGTTTATTTCTCTGTTTCCCCTTCTCTTTTCAATAATTACTAAGAAAAATAAATATTATCATTCTAATGTATACCTATCTAGGTATATTCTTATCATTAGGAGATAAATATTCATCATGGCCATCAAAAATTAGTTGGGGAGGGTATTGCGTAACAAACCACCGATTTGTAGCCAATTTTGATGGTTAGGTCGCAGATATATCTTCCCTGCCTGTTCAAGGATGGTACATCATATGTTTTTTAAAAACAAAGTGGTGTGGGGACACGTTATTCATCCAATAAAACAAAAATTTATAACTACACATCTAGTTTTACACTCGATCATAAGAAACCTAAAAAAAAAATTGAGTATTAACTCAATTGTCACTTGATGTATGAAAAAGAGACCTAACTGTACACTTGGTTTAACACTTCAAATATATATATTCTTTATATGATTAAAATTATATTTTATAAAGTATCAAAATTATAATTATATCTCTGTACTGATCATCATTAGACAGTTAATGAGATAATCAATATAAATCCTATTATGTAGATATCATCAAATTTAAATAATCAATATTGCACCATACATATTTTCCATTCCTCTATATTAAGTTAATAAGGTTTCCATATGAATTTTCCATTCCACTATGTTTTGAAAATCACAAACACATTTTCTTTAGGAAAATTATGTTTCTCTAAGAATTATTTTCTTTTGGAAAAATTTCCTTTCTCTGAAATTTTTTATCCCTACATTGGTTTTCAATGTCTTATTCAATTTCTTTCCAAAACCAAGTCTAACCATTTTTTTAATAAGGAAAAAATTTGGATCCTTATAAAAAAACTTGGAATCTTATAGTTCCTTGGATATCGAGTCTCTCTGAAATTCAGACTCTGAAATCTCTGAAATTCGGACTCTGAATTCACTGAAAATAAGACTCCAAATTCTCAGAATTTAGACTCCGAATTTCTTAGGATTCAGACTCTGAATTCCTTAGAATTTAGACTCTGAATTCCTTAGAATTCAGACTTTTGAAAAATAGAATTCGAATACTCATTTTTATAGAATCTGATTTTTTATATATCTAGAATCCAACTTTTATTTTTCCTAAATTCTGATTATTCAGTTTTTGGTTAATCTACTTTAATTTCCTTAAATATTATTGATTATGAAGCATGATAATGTTTTCTATACAATGAAAATATGTCATAAAATTTGTTTCTAACTAAGCATTGGTTGAGTGACACGTGTACAGGCCCCTCCGAGATTCAAGGAAAAATATGACCATTGGAGGAGGGAGATGATTGTTGAAGTTTTTACTAAAAATAGAAGCTCATTTGAACGATCTCATTATCATTCCAAGATCCTAGAGATTACATTTTGTGAAGAGATTTCTAGAGAGAGAAAGACTCTCATGCCTTTTATTTTTTATGAACATCTTGTTCAACCTTAAACATCTTGTTGAACTTGCTTTGTGTGAATCTGATTATTGCTAAGTACAATCGAGGGATTTCGAGGATTGGAAGACAGAGGTGACGACTACCATAAAGTTAGAGGGCTTGAGGAGATAGCAAGACAGACTTTGATTTTATTATCTAGGGCTTACCCTAGTGCTTATAAGAAAGAATCTCTTTAAAGTATAAATCAAGGGACCTTTATTCAAGTTTTTTGGATACCCTACTCTTTGGGTTAGAATATTTTCTACTTGTTTAATTTATTATTGTTTCAAGTTTTATTTTTTCTATATTTTGATAAATAAATAAAGTATAAATTTATTATACTTTATTGTACTATTACTTACTCTCATAAATAAGATTCTATATTCTTTAATGTAGACTCTTTCTCTAAGTAAACTGTTCTTAAGTTTCATTTTCAGATCTACATTTCTGGACCCTAAGAAAGTTATTTTCTTAGTTATGAAGAAAAGAGGGTTTGTGAATTTACCTTGTTTAACTTTTTTAAACATAGATTTACTTCAGGTTAAAATAGAAAGTTTGTAAACCTGCAATTCACCCCCTCTTGAAATTGAGAATCTATATATACTATTTCGATCCTACACACCTGGTTTAACACTTCAAATAGATCTTATTTAGATGATTCACATTCTATTTTATAAACTATAAAACACCTAATTATATCATTGTACCTATCTTCATCATAAAATTAATGAGATTATCAATGAAAAACATATTACATATATATCATCAATTGAAAATCATCATTACTTAACCACACACATTTTTAGCAACATGAGAAAGACTTTTCATGATAAAAAAGTGAATAAAACTATCACAAAGACTGACATAAAATTTGTTTCTTATTTTTTACTATGTCAAGGTAATAATAAAATTAATTTATGTGTCATATTATCACTTTCCTATAACATATGAATGAGAAAAGTGAATGTTTGAGTACTGATTAGAAGGAATTCATTGGACTAATCAGAGACTTTATAATTACATGATGTGAATTTCTAAAGAGAAATGGACATTGAAATACAATGGAGGGAAGATGCACGAACACATGACCACAAACATTATGGAGCGCATCAATGACGTCTTCAAGGGGTTTTAGAAGCTACTTATAACTGATTTAATTCAGAAAACGTTTTATTATTGTGTAAAGTACTTCATAAAAAGAGGAAGACATATTGCTGATGAGATTCATCAGGGGTTGTCATATGAATGATAGTTTTAGTGAGAGATTGACAAGAACATTGATGAATATTATGATTATAGAGTGTGATTGTTCAACTGAGAGGCAAGTTGATTCAAAGTGAAAGAGTGTTAGGATCCAATCATTATTGGTTCCGATCACAATAGAAGCACTTATCAGGGATGATCCCAACTCAGGAAATGTTAGATTCAATGGATCATTCACATATTATATAAGACTTGAATGACATGACCAATAAAAGTTTTGCAAATAATTTTGATAATGAAATACACTGAAACCAAGAGTTGATCTTTTCATGTTAAATTTTGTTGGGTCAGACCAACACCACATTATTTTAATGAAATTAAATAATTTTTATAATTTTATTAATTAATTTCTTTTTTTTGTTATTCAATTATTTTTTTGTCCAAACTTGTAAAAAATGGATATGTTTGGAACTTACCATGACAGGCTACCACATATTTAATGTACTTATAGTGTGAAGAATTTATACTATCCATAAAGTTTAATTGACCGTGTGGAACCTACCACACATTGTAATCCAACTGACCGCATGAACAAAATACATACCATGCATTATATTAGAAAATTCTGTCTAAGTCATAAACTGACCATTCGTTAATGAACTAACCGTGCATTAAATAATACACTTTTCACATGAACAACCAAACTATTGTGCAACAGTTCAGACAAATCTAGTTCTGCTCGTGTGTATCTATATTTTTAGTAATAATAAGAGTAACTAAATACCACATGAAGATATTTACCTACCGTGAGTACAAAGGAAGTGATTGTGTGAAGTAAATAAGCTACCATAAGAAGTCATGAACCTACCACATGAACAGATGGACACACCGCATGAAGAAATGAAGTAACCTTGGCTAGTTTTCGTGAAAACCAACCATGTGGAGTTACCGTACCAACTAACCATGCCTAGTAACCATGAGATAAAGTAACAATGACTACGTGAATACCAACCTACTGTGTCTAACTTAGTAGTGGATATTTTTCAAATCTCAAATAGTTATATTTTGAAGCATTAATTGATGAGTTAGTGAAATTAAGGCTGTATTGAAAGTTTTCCAATGACTAATTTGAGATGTAGTTCTTTTTAAGACAAAGAAGTGTTTGTGGACAAGAGGGTTATGCATATGATATTATAGATAATAGTAGATAAACATTCATGTGTACCAATTCTATACATAATATTCACTCAGAACACTTCATGATACTTTATTTTCCTGAACATTCTTTGTAACTTGTTCAAACTCCTTTCAAAGAAAAAGTCAGAGACCCTTGGACAACTAAATCTTTTTGGATTGAGGTTCACCACATTTTCACATCTACTATATATTTATATTTCTATTTATCTATGTTTTTGTTATACTCTTCTTATCTATAAACAAAGTATCCTATACTAATTTGGATAGTTCTTGATACTCTCTTTAAATTATTTTCATCTGTACTCCCAAGTAACTGTGGAAGAGTTCATGTGTGACCTGAAATCTTAATCTCCCATAAATAATAGTATAAGAGACTTGTGTATAGCCTGAAATTTCTTAATATAGTTGTTTGTAAAAACCCAATCGAGGCTATGAATCAGTTTTCTTTATTATAAAATACTTAGTTTTAGGTGATTTCCAAGTGGAGGGGATTATGTCTTGTCTTAATATTGGACCCCCTATTTAAATTTTCATTGTGTGATTTATTGTTTTGTTTTATCCTGTTTTAAATAAAAAATCAATATATATTTAAAAATAAATGATAAAAATTTCACATTGATAGTTTTATTTAACTTTTGTGTTATATAAGGTGTTTTATTCAAGAAAATTGGTTTCAGAAGTAAGAAAGAGTTTTCAAACTTTTTTTAAATGAGTTAGGATCAAACTGCTGAGAACCTTTTTGAAAGATCAAATTATACAATTCTACAATTTTAGTTATCTGGATGTTTTTATAAATTGAAATATTTTAGTTTTAAAATCTCTTTAACATAAATTTTTAATTTGAAACTCAATTAACCCCCTGTTTAGTGTTCCACTCTGACCAACATTTGGTATAAGGGGATATATAATTTTTCAAATATGTTTTACTTTGGTATAGTCATATTGAAAGATCTTAAATTTTCATTATATCTAAATTTAAATATTAATGGATAATCATAGAAAAGGAGGAACTTCCACAAATTGACCTCCTTATTTTAATGGGAATAACTATTCTCAATACAAGATAAAGATGAAAATTCATTTAGAAATCATGATCTTTGATATATATAATGTTATTGAAGATAAATATGAAAAAATCAAAGTTGGTATAGCTGATTGGGGTGATTCCACTAAGGCTGCATATGATTTCAACTATAAAGAAATGAATGCATTATATTGTTCTTTAGACAAGGATGAGTTAATGGAATATATGTCTATTCAACTACTTTTTAAATTTGGGATACACTTTCTATATCTCACAAGGGAACCCCAAATGTCATAGAAATGATTTTAAATACTTATACCATTAAATATGACACATTCAAAATAAATCCTTATGAATCTATTAAGGTTATATATCTTATGTTCAATGAATTAGTCAACACTATGCATGCACTTGGAAAGCAAGTCGCTGAAAAAGATCAGGTGATTTGATCTTTAAGATGTCCACTTGAATGGTGGGAAGGAACTTTAGTTTCCATCATAGAATTCTATGACATAAGTGCACTAATAGTAAATGAAATCATTAGTAAACTTATGATGTATGAAGATGAAATCAATGTAAATAAATAAGAGGAAGATGAACCAAATAGGAATTCAGTAGTCTTCAAGGCTTCAAACTCAAAACTAAAAGAAAATATTAGATTTGAAAGTTCTAGTGATGATGAATCACCTGTTGACAATGATAGGGAAATTAATCAACTAGAAAAACAATTCAAAAAGTTATAAAGGAAGGATAAATTCTTAAAGAAATCAAATTAGAGATGTGAGTATGATAATAAAGTAAATTAGAGGAAAGATTGTAAAAATGTACGATTCCACTAATGTCTTAATCTTATATGAGTTTAAAAGAAAAGAACATATAAAAGAAGATTGTACCAAGTTGATATATAAGAAAAAGTATGAGGAAAAGTTAAAAAGTATAAAAATTCTAAGAAAGCTACAAAGAGTGCCTTAGAGGATAGCTCGAGTGATTCTAACTTGAGACGATAATAAAAAAAATGATTTATCAAATATGATTTTCATGACAAACACATCTAAGGTATCAATTTTTTTTCTAGTATCCCCCATTCATATTTATAATCTTTATTAGAATGAAAATAATGAAGAAAATATGTCTAGTAAGGATATATTTGAAAATTGAAATATTCTGGAGGATACATTTAATTAGTTAAAGGTTAAATACAAAATTCTAAAGAAGTAAGATGCCTTGTCTGCTCAATTTAAATATGATTTTATTGTATAAAAGGAGAAGAATTTTCAACTATTAAATGAAAAAATCAGATTAAAATGTCTAATGAGAAATTTAAAAAGTATTTGAAAAGATTTACTAATGGTATAGAAACTATAACTCATATTCTTGGTAAAAAACCACTCCTAAATATATTAATGGGATTGGTTACCAGTCTGAAGAGAGAAATTTTTATAAGAATAAATTTGTTCCAAGTTCTAGTTCTACCAAATATTTCAGTAGTTATTATTATTCTAGACCTAAAAAAGTGTTTATTTAAAAAATATTTAAATATGATTATAGGAAACTAGTTAAACAATTTTGGATTCCTAAAGCTCTTGTTACTAACATTTCTAGAGCCAATAAAATATGGGTTCCAAAATCATTTGTTGTTTAAATAATGTTGTAGGAAACCTTATTAAAGAGTATGGGTAATTAGTTATGGTATATGGATAATTAATGTTCTATAAACATGATTGAGGACTACTCAATCTTCAACAACCTTATCAAATTCGATGATAGCCATGCCACCTTTGGTGACAACATCAAAGGACAAATAATTGGAATCAGTCAAATCAGAATCTCTAGTACTCTATTAATTTACAATGTTTTTTATAGATGGATTAAAATATAATCTACTTAGCTTCTCACAATTATGTGATGATAGTTACCATGTTAAATTTGAGAATAATTATTGTAAAGTTTATAATTCTAAACATGTTTTAATTTTTATTGCTATGAGAAATGAAAATGTTTATTCCATTGTTTTAAATTTTTTATTTTCTAAAAATATTTCTTGTTTAAGTACCTTTTATAAAGGGTCTTGGATTTGGCATAGTATACTAGGTCATTGCAACCTAAACTCACTTAGAAAGCTAACTAGGAAAGGGTTATTCAAGTATCTACCTAAACTAGAATTCCCAAAAGACAATGTCTATAACCCATGTAAAAAAGGGAAACATCACAAAATCTATTTCAAACCAAATAAATAAGTTTCATCTTATAAACTCCTAATTTTGATCCATATGAATTTATTTGTACCTTTAGAGTTTCTAATTTAAATGGGAAGCAATATGCTTATGTTCTAGTCAATAACTTTATAGATACAGCTAGGTATTCTTCTATCTCACAAAAGTGAATCTTGTTATTATTTTTCCAAGTATGAAAAATATATAGAGAATTTTAGTGGAATTAGAATTAAGACCTTATAAGTGACCATGTTTGTGAGTTTGAAAATCAATATTTTGAATCTATATTCCCACAATGTGGCTATAATCACAATTTTCCCCCCTAAGACTCCATAGAAAAATGGTGTAGTATAAAGAATAAATATAACCCTTTAGAAAATTTATTGGACCATACTCAATGATTATGATTTAGTTATTTATTTTTATAAAAAATCTATGAATACAACTTTATATATTATTAAAATAGTTCTAATAAGACAACTTTTAAAGAAAACCACATATGAGTTATGGAATGGTAGAAAACCAATAGTTAATTACTTTAGAGTTTTTGGTTTTAAAGTATTTATACTCAATATAAAGAATAATTTATAAAAGTTTACATCCAATAGTGATGAAGGAATTTTCCTTGTATATTCTAGATCCAGTAAATCTAATAGGGTATTTAATAAAAGGATGAAGATTATGAAAGAATATGTACATTTCAAATATGATGAAACAAATCCACATGAACCTAATAATTCTTTAGAAAATCTTTGGATTGACCTTTGTAATTTGGATATCAATGCTAAATAGAGTGATAATTATAGAAAACCTATAGAAAAATATCTATATTCTGAGGAACTATTTAAACTTGAACTTGAACTTGAAGAAGGAATTGAAGTTTCAAATACTTTTATTCTTGGTGCTGTAAGGACTCATAGAGATTATCCCTTAGATGTAGTAATATAAGCCCTAAATAGAGAAACACAAACTAGAGATTCTCTATTAAATTGGGTTAAACATCAAGCTTTCTTGTTACAAAATGAATCTAAGAATATCATAGAAGTAATAAATGATGAATTATTGGTAATAGAAATGAAAGAAGAGATTAGTTTGAAATAAATAGAGTTTAAGAATTAGTGGAAAGGCCTAAGGACTACCTAACCAATGGAACTAAATGATTTTTTAGGAATAAATTAGATGATTCACACACCATAATTATAAATAAAGAAAGATTGGTTACATAAGGGTATAGTCAAGAGAAAGGTATTGAATATGAGAAAACCTTTGCAACAGTATCTAGACTTGAAGCTTTCAGAATATTTCTTGCCTATGTAGCACATTTGGACTTAAAATTATATCAATTGTATGTCAAGAGTTTATTATTAAATGGTTATATATTTGAGGATGTTTTTGTGGAACAACCCCCTATATTTTAAAACCATGACTATCCAAAACATGTATTTAAATTAATAAAATCTTTATATGATTTAAAACAATCTCCTATAACTTGGTATATATGATCAACTCGTTTTTGATTTAAAAAGGGTTTTTTCAAAAGTAATACCTAACCCTAATTTATTTATTAAAATATTTTCAAAATATTTTTTAGTAGTAAAAATCTATGTTGATGATAATATATTTAGATCATCCAAAAATTCTTTGTGTATTGAATTTTCAAAAATGATGCAAAATAAATTTAAAATAAGTTTGATGAGTGATTTCCAATTTTTTCTTGGATTTAATATTTTATAAAATAAGTAATTATTTTAAATCAAATAATTTACACTAAATACCTCTTAAAACATTTTGGTATGAATAGTTTTAAAGGTAGTGATACTCCCATGTGTACAAGGTGTAAACTGGATCTTGAAGAAATTGAGAAACCAATTGATCAAACCAATTAGAGAGGTATTATTGGATGTTTAATATACTCAACTAACTTCCAATCAAATATCATGTTTAGTGTGTGTTTGTGTTCTTGATTTCAATAAAATCCAAAATAATCACATTTAATTTCTGTGAAAAGAATTTCTAAATACCTCAAAAGTGAAGCCAACTTAAGATTATTTTATTATAAAGGATAGAAATTTTATTTAATTAGTTATGTAGATATATATTTTGGTAGTTGTAACCTAGATAGAAAAATTACCTCTAGAACATGTCACTTTTTGGGAAAGTCTCTAGTTTCTTGGTGTAGTAAAAAGAAGAACTCTATTGCATTATCCACTATTGAAGTTGAGTACATAGCCACAAAAAGTTGTTATGAATAGATTATTTGGATGAGACACACATTACTAGACTATGTATATCAATTTTGACATGTCCCTATAAATTGTGATAATAAAAGTGTGATAAATATTTCTAAGAATCCAGTGTCACATTCTATAACAAAACATATTGATAAAATACATCACTTTTTGAGAGATAATTTTCAAAAAGGTTATATACCTCTTGAATTCATTGGTACTAAAAATCAGTTTGCTGATATATTTATAAATCCTTTGAATTTTGATAGAATCAATTATATTAGACATGAATTGGGTATGATAAACTATCTCTAATGGTTTAAATTTTGTTTTAGGATTTATAATTAAATAAATTATTGTTTTAATTACATAAATTATGTTTACTGAGATTTTATTAAACTAACAATATAGTATGATTTATACGGTCTGTATACCAAGAATGAGTTTTTTTTTTCATATGGTTAGTATACCTAGCCTGACCAGTTGGTCATGTATTTGGTGTACTTACTGTGGAACTTAACTCACATAGTCACTATACTTTCCATGAGTGTTTACTCACATGAACACTACTTACCTAACATGAATTTTTTATTTATGCAGTTAGTATACCTATCATGATGTCATGGTTAGTATAACTACCATACCTTCTTTTTTATCATGGATCTATGACAAGTATACTTACCATGTCCATTATATACTTATATTTTTTTTGTGAAAATGGTTTGGTGGGATTTCACTTAAGTTTATAATTATTTTAATACCTAAATGATTTAAATTAAATTTTAATTAGAATCTAGATTTATTCCTATATTTTCCCTAAAATATATTCTTTCCTTCCAAAACCGTTCATTCAAATCAAAACCCTCCTATCTTGCAACCCTCTCTCTCTTTAATATGAACCTTTCAAAGAAACCGATTCAAGTAAAAAATGCCAAGGATGAAGTGTGTTTTGGAATCCAAATTTACTATTAAATAATCTTCTTTAAATAAGTCAAAAAACATAAAGGTATAATGATTGAAATAGTTAATCCCTAGAATCTTCAGCTTGTTGATCATCCGGTTTCTACAGAGAAAGAATTTGATGCACAATGGCTGCAATCGAGAAAATCACTAGTCTAGAATGTGATTCAAAATCCGACATGGGATGATTTGTTTCAATAGAATTGTATATCATTCTACATGAACATTGTTAAATAGTTTTATGTGCACTTGTAATATATTCCCGGAGTGAAAATAGATATCGTTAAGATGATAATAAGTGGTGATGTTCTAGAGTTATCTTTGAAGTGATGAAAAAAGAATTTAGGTGTACCTCATAAAGAAGAATTTGAGGACTACTAGAGATATTATCCCATAAACCATGATATATTTAAGTTTTATTGTGATTTAGAAGATCTAATTTGGAATGAAACCCCTAGAATACCAACCACTATTGAGATAAGTGGAGAATGTTGACTTCTAGTAAAATTCATCAAACACTTGATCTATCCAAGAAAATGTGATTTCAACACCCTGAGGTACCATGATCTATTATTATTATTTTTAATGAAAAATAGTCTTTATATTAGTCTATGAAGATATTTCATGAGACATATGTATGATTTATGTAATCCAGACTCAATGTTTAGCTCTTTGTCTTACCCAAATCTTTTTTCATTCTTACTGGTATCTAAAGGATTAATTCCTCAGGGGGAAGGAAAAATAAATTAATTATATGGTATTTTACTCAATGAAATTATTTTATGAAAATGAAAGTCAAATAGAACCCATGGAAAATAGAATGTGTAGCTAATCTAGAAATGTTGTATGAGATATTTGACCCAATCAGATTTCCTATTAGACTAAGGGATCTTGTAGACCAATGTCTTAAACCTGATGAGTTGTTTCAATATTTTAATGTTGAAATGGCCATTTGTGAGAAATAAATAGAATTTTTGGAAGAATAAGAAGAGGATGAGATGGTGGATCTTGGTGAGGAAGCTAAGGTGGATCATAAGGATAATAGAAGAATATATCTTATCATGTCTTATAGACCATCTAACTCTCCTTTACCTTCACCATCACAGGAGAGAGATCTCCAATATGAGGACCTAGTTGATACCGATGTATCAGTCACGGGCTATAATCCTGGGTGGTATGGGTCTGTTGACTATAAAGAAGATGAAAATGGATTAGATATATCTCCTCTTATATTAAATACTCCAAGATTTCCCATACCAAAAGTACATTCTAAGGTGGATAAGTCGCTAGGATCCACAGTTTTGAGATTAGACTATATAGAGTTTGATAAGAATGATGATGATGGTAGTCCAGCTTGACATGGTGGACCTTCAATCCTTTCTTCTTAGATAGTTATATAGGTTTCTCTCATTACTGCAATAAATTATCAATAAAAACTTTAGTATCTCCTTTGAGACCCTCAATTGACCAAAATCTACAATATATATTTGGTCCTACTCCCACCATGGATGTTGAGGAAGATAAACAAGGTAGTGCACATGGTGAATATGTTGATTATGGTGAGCTAGATATTTGTGAGGAAGATGCTGATGCTGTTGATGAAGTTATTAATTAGTCTGAAATAGATAGATAAGTGAAATATTTAGCTGAATTAGATGGTACACATCAGTTTAATGATTCATGTACTTATAATCCTTCTACATCATATATTACAAAGGATGATTTGAATGAGTTCAAATTAGATCTGATGGTTTTATTCAAGGAAGTGTTTCTTATTTTTGGTGATTCCTTAAAAGCTAACTCAAGAAGCATATATTATAAGGAAAATGATGTTATTAATATATGACCTTAAACCTAAATTTCATATTGAGACGAATTTAATGAGAAATGAGGTTTATAGTTTGAAATCTCATATATGTTCTTTGCAAAATAGATTTTATGACATGATGGCACAATAAGACAAGAGGTATCTAAGTTCAAATTTTCAAGCTTCTACATCTATTTCTCTTGATCATGTATGTCCTCCTATTCCTTTTTTTCCATTCATCTTTTTATGATGAGAAAATTATACAACTCTTAAGGGATGAGTTTAAGTATGTGTTTGACAAGTTCAAGAAAACCGGAGAAACAATGTTTGATGGTTTTCAAACAAATGATACTAAAACCTTGGTAATGGTTAGGGAAGATGTCAAGAAAGCCGATGAAGATATAGAAATGATAAAAGAGCTACTGATTTATACCTTAGATGAATATTCACCAAATAATATTTAAAGGGTATGTCCATAACTATTTATTTAGATATTAGTATGCCATCTTTTACCAAATATTTTAAGTCTCGAGTTGAGAAACTCAAGGCATTGACCTCGATGTTGGAATCCTTCATAGAGAATACAGAGGACTTTCTTTAGTATTTGGAATATGGTTCTAGGTTAGTGATCAATTTTTATGGCATGATGAAATCTCACCTCTACACTTCTCATACATCTGTTTTATCCCCTCTATCTATTCCTCTGTCCCTAGCTCCTACCACAACCTCCTATTCCCTAAATCCCTTTTGATTGTCTCATAGATAAGAAATTGAGAATTTGGGACCTATTTCTATATGTTTAGTCATTGGTGACCCTACTTCCACCTATTCACCTAAAATTACCTATTATGCCCCTACCTCTACTTCCAAAAGAAAGTATCCCATAATTACTTTAGATTTAAGGGATGTTCCAGATTCATATTCTGAGTAGAATTCCTGAAAGGGACTACTTGTAATCCTTTTTATAATCTCTTTAGAAATATTAATGAAATACTTCTCTTTATTCTCATTTTTGTTTATTTTTACCTATTATCTGCCTATTTTACCTCTAATTGAATTTTTGATAATCCCAAATGGGAGAGTAACTATGAGATATCAATTGAATTTATATGAAATAATTTACGAAACTAAGGTACTTGATAAAACTTTTAGAAATTGAGAAATATATGTTTTAATTCTCTACAAATATATTTTTGATGTATTCAATTTAGATCATTTTTAAATGTCATGACTTGTGATCATCAAAAAGGGGGAGATTGTTGTCTTAAATCAACACCTTCTTATTTTAATGATCCGAAATCATGTTTATAATTTTATTAATGAATTTATTATTTTTTAGTCAATTATTTTTATAGAAAAACTTGAAAAAAGTGTCTAAGTATGGAACTTACCATGAAAACCTACTGCATGTGTAATGTAATTATCGTGTGAAGAATTTTTACCAACTGTGAAGGTAAAGTGATCGCGTGGAACTTACCAAACATTTTACTCCAACCGACTGCATGAAAAAACTATATACTATGTGTCAAATGAAAAAATTATGTCTAAGTTATAAAATTAACATTCATTGATGAACCTACCATTTATTGAAGAATCAAATTACGACATGAAAAACCATCCTATCATGTGATCGGTAAGATGAATTTCACCAATTCTTGTACTGAAAATGTGTATTTGTATTTGTATTAACCGCAATAACAACCACCTACTTCTTGAAGAGATATATCTGTCATGAGTACACTACAAGTGACTGTTTGAAGTAAAGAAACAACCACATGATGTAAAAAAACTACCAAATATACAAATGGATTGACCATATGAAGAAATGAAGTAATTGTGGCTAGTTTCCATGTCAACTGACTATGCCAACTGACCATGTGAATTTTTCATACCCACTGATCATGCCTTATAACCATGGGTTGATGTTACCATGACTAGTGAAGACCAACCTACCATGTCTAACTTGTTAGTATATCTTTTTAAAATCTACAATAGCCATATTTTGGAGTGTTAGTTATAGAGTTGGTGTAATTAAGGTTGTATTGAATGTTATCTAATGACTAATTTAAGATGAAGTTATTTTTATGAAAAATAAGTGGTTATGTATAATAGGGTTATTCATATGATCTTATAGAGAAAAACATAGAGAAATTCATGTGTACCCATGATACACAAAGGATTATCTTATAACACTTCATGACACTCCATTTTCATGATCCTTCTATGCAACTTGTTCAATATCTGTTTTAAAAAATTCAATAACTCTTGGACAACTGAAGCTATTAGGATTGAGTTGTAAAACATTTTTATATCTCTTATCACTATCTCTTTTTATTTAGTTTTATCTTTCAAGATGTTTTTTATACATTATTTATCTATAAATACAGTATCCTATGATAACCTGGAGAGTGTCTAACACTATCTTAAAATTCTTTTCATCAGTATTCCCACGTATAACCCTAGAAGAGGTCGTGCGTAACCTGAACTCTTTATCCCCCACAAAGAAATTTAAAAGAGTCTTGTATACATCCTAGTATTTCTTAGTATAGTTTTTTTGTAAAAACCCAATACAATTTGTGGGTCTATTTATTTTATAATAAACTGCTTGGTAGTAGATGACTTCCAAGTGGAGGGGATTAGGTCCTATCTTAAGACCAAACCCCTTATTTAAATTTCCATTATGTGATTTATTGTTTTTATTTAACTTATTTTAAATAAAATATCAGTATCATTTTAAAAATAAATAACAAAAAATTAATTTTATAGTTGACTTTAACTTGGGTTTTATATAATGTGTTTGATTCAAGAAAATTAGTTTCAAAAGTTATAAAGAGTTTTCAAACTTGTTTTTAATTGAGTTCTGATGAAAATGATGAGAAATTTTTTAAAATATCAAAATATATGATTCTATAGTTTTAGTTAATTGGATGTTTTTATAAATCAATGGATTTATGTTTTAAAATATTTTTAACAGAAATTTTTAATTGGAAACTCAATTCACACCCTCTTGAGTGTTCCAATTAAAAAAAAATATAATTAATTTAGATCGGAATAAAGAATACCTTCATCTTAAGATCTTTTTTTTATGATGTTTTTAATCATCTAAAAACCTTTTTAATTTAGCATCATTCCTCTTGTAGTATCCAAGTGTATAATCTCTCTAGCAATGATCCACACATGCACCTTTGATCTCCGAACAACACCATTGGATTCTCGCATGCTAGTGCAGCAGACCGATTTCCTTACAGTGTTTAGATGGATCACTACAAAAATTCATTTAGTCTTGAAGAATCATCCTTGTGATCTCTTTCTTGATAGGATTAAGGAGGGAGGATAATCTCTAGAGCATTATTCGGTCTTGATAGAGAGATCTAGATTTCATAATGCACAATGATTCTCTATTTTGATCAATCTCTACAAAGTAGTCATAATTGTTTATTTATAGAGATAGTGGCAGGGATAAAAATATATTTTTTAATTTCACAACGACCCTTAAATAATATATTAACACTTATCTTATTCAATACTATATAATAATAATAATAATAATAGTAATAATAATAATAATACTTTCATAGTGTGTAAAAACTGGTGCAATGATAAATATTATTTGACCAGCTTGAAAATTAATATTTATCACCGGATTCAATCTTGGCCCACTTTTCATCCTCAACATTTAGTGTATACCTAAATAAATATTTAATTAAATATTGAATTTTAAAATAAATATTATATTCACAATCTGAAGAATAAATATTTATTAAATATTAAATAAAAAAATAAATATTTTGTCCACTGTTTGGAAAATAAATATTTATTAAATATTAATATAATCAAATAAATTATTTATTAATAAATAAATAAATATTTATTACCTTATGAATAATATTTACGATAGATACATCCCGAATAAAATTAATCTTTATCCCTGAGGATAATATTTATTCAAATATAATTTAACTGAGATCAACATAAACACTTAGTGAATGACTCCCTAGGATATTTTCTTGTTGGTATTATGTTGGCTTTCCTAAAGTACATGATTAATCTCTATTAATAGGTAAATACACCCAAGATAAATAAGTTAATGTTTTAATGTCGAAAACCAAATACGAGTGGTCTCTGTGTAATATAATCCATTTATCATAATATTTCATCTATTAGTTTTCACACACATGTCATAAACCTACATACTTGATATGTATTTCTTTGAATATCTGAAATAAACTTATAATTACATTATGACCATGTAATTTAATGTGATAGTTTTATTTTAATCAAAGTTCTAAGATACCAAGTTTCATAAATATGGAAATGAAAAATCCTTCCTTGACCTTTTATTAATAAAATTTCATTCACGATACACCCAACATACCTTACTTCACATGAACATATAGCACCGTGATTTTGGTTAGTAAATATAAGTGCGTGGGACATGACATGAATTAATAATAATCATAAAGTCTAAGGACCGTTACACATGCTCATAGATTTGAATATCCAATTACACATGAACATGTGGAATTCCTAATAGCGGGTCTGTTCTCACAAGCTCTCATCTTAGAGGTTATTAAGAGGGAACTTCATGAGAAGAAGTCTTATCCACTTAAAATTACTTGAACCCAACATTAATCATACTATGTGCCCCATAATTGAATATTATACGACTGTAGACCTAATATTTATGACATATCAACACATTGTCTCAAGGTTCTCATTATAGTAGGTAACTGTTATGTCCTATTTTGATGCAAAAACAACCTAGGATATTATAAAATTAATGTTATGGAGGAGAACAATAAATATGTGATAAGGTATTTATATTAATATTCACTTCTTTGAATATCTGTGTAATCTAAAGTATAAAGTAGTTTGTTCTAGGGAACTAACTCTAACACACTCTCACTTGCACTAGATCCAACTTGTAATGTCTGGTTAGTTCTAACATGTTAAACATTCTTTTACTAGGTATGAATATAGATGGTGGACATACCATGTTTCTATGATTAGGTCTGGTAAATACACATATCTATGCGGTGAATCTACTTACTATAACATTACTATCTTGAAAAAATCCCTCAGGCAGTGATATAAATGAGTATCTACATTTTGTTCCCTTGTTAGAGTCTTAACATCCTGACTAAGTCCATTGTAAAAAATTATCATAATAATGACAAAACTATTTCTTTTGTTATAATCCAAAATTGGAACAAGATTTTTTCTAAACCAATTCTTAACCTGCATCAGAAGCAGTAACAAAATCATAAACTATAGATATGAAAACCATTGGTTTTAATATTTTTTTTCATATTACCTTATCCTTATCTATGATACTAGAATGAATTGAACTAAGTAAATACAAGTATTAAATTCCCCTTTTAACTTGTATTTTTACTTCTCTATATAATAGAAACACATCCAATTATTCTTTTCTAAGTGCTGCCAGATAGTTCTAACTACAATTTGATGTAGTTTTGTTGGATATTTTTTATATTAACCAACTACGTATTATATATAAATAATATGAAATTTCAGTATATATCATGAAATATGATATAAATTACTAACACTTAAGCTTGTGAAATTATTTTAATCTTAATAACCTCCTTTTTTCCCATGCATGTTCTACTGGAAGGGTTATATGCCAATAAAAATTTGATCTTGAATTGTTTTAACTTTTATTTTTCAATACTTTGTTTATATATGTACTATTAATAGATTTATCAACCCCATGGATCTATTTTTGAATATTGTTTCCCTAAAAAATAGTTTATACTTTAATCCATACTTAGATAAATTTGTTCCTCGGTCTTAAAAAACAGGTAATACATAACACTTTTTTTGTATATTATATATATATATCTATCTTGAAAAATAAAATTACTCCCATTAACTTGTTAGAGACACATGTCTCTCATTCATTACAAATTAATATTATATGATCATTATGCATGATTTATTCATAAATGAATTTTTTATAATTTGTATATATCATTGGAATTTATTGATGTTATAAACCCTTTCTAGTTAAGCCTTGTAGACATATACCACAGGGTATCCTTTTGGTCATGTCATATAGAAATATTATGTAAGGATTCCTCTAATTATGTGGCCTTGACTATCAATATCCTAATATGATGATCATGAACTATAATTTAACAAGTATAATTCGAAAGGATTTTAGTCATGATGATTGGTGTATAGGTTTTGTCATAGACTAAACCTTAAATAATCAATCATGTTATATTGGTACCATCTTGTACCATCCATTTCTAGTTTCTCTTTAATAATCACCATCAGTATCATGTATTAGATACATTCAAAATACAGAGTCCATGAATCTTGATTCATGGAGTCCATTACTTGAATTTAATCACACTTTTCAACCTTATCATGTTTCAATGTACTGATCTTTTATGGGAATATTAGTTCTAAAATAATAATATATGTATCACCCACCGTGGTGATCATAAACCACCTATTTTTTTAAATTCTTATGTAATATGTGTCTCTGTAACTACTCCTCCCACTATTATTAGTGGAGTCCTATATTCATATGCCAACCCTTATGCATCCAGATCCTTAACCCATAAAATTAAAGTCTTCTACCACTATATTTAAAGATATATTCTCACTTTATGTAAATATATTCAGTCTTGAATAGACTTTAATATCCTTAATAGATCTTGGATTATTAACTTAGATGCACATTATTGTTTGATGTATATCTGTAGAAAAATCTATATTTTAACAAATGGTTCTCAAAAAACACATTTGATAGTGTGATAATAGATTCTTATAAAATCTAAATTCATATGATATCGATTATACATTATAGTTGGTATATGGTTAGTTGTTTCACTTATATTTTCAAAACATTTCTTGAGAAAAAAAATGATGGAAGATTTTCAATATGTATAAGACTCATCATTGATCTTAATTTTACTACCATCATGATATTATTTCATATATGGAAATATTTATTTGGGAATATATTTAATCCACATGAATTATCAATGAATAATCAGATAAGATATTCTCTGACAAGCCAACTCGTACATTCCATAATCTTTACCAAGTGCACACATTTACTTCACTGATAATTTATAAAATTTCTTAAAGGAATCACAATAAGTATTTGAAGTTACCTTTATCTTTAGAATACTTCATGTGAACATATTGAACTAACTCTTAAAATATTTTTGGTGTAACCTAATTTGTAAATATTTCTTTAATTAAAAAATTTAAGTAGTTTGTTTATATATCTAGTATATCATCTCAATTGAGACTAATAAACTTTTATAGGTATAAAAAAGTCAACTTATTTCAGTTTTATTTGACAATAAATTATCTTTCCACAATTTGGTAAGAGACTTATATTTTATATTCATCATTCATTGTGATGGATATCTATGATTCAATATTTAGTGAACCATTAATTTAATATTTAATACCAGAAAAAAATTTGTTCCAAATGTGAAATAATGTCTCACTGTGTATAAATAGACACTAAGAAAATTTTTTTGGTTACACTCAATCTTGAATCAATCCATTTTGGTAATGAGAAGTAGTGATCACCCCTTGGATGATGTAGAATATCCATTTCTCATATCCTTTTGAGTTCACTCTATAACTTTATTTCATTTCACATTTAATATATTTAAATATATGTATATTGTAAGAATATTATATTTTAATACACAAGTAGTGAATAGAAACTTGATGAATATACCTGAAGTGGATGAAGATTCTTGCTTCTTCAATTTATCAAATTTTCTTTTCCAGTGTCCATTCATTCTACATAAGAAGAAAATATCCTCCTGTTCATTTTTCTAACTTTGAAACTTTTATCTATTTGATAGATATTATAGAGGATCATTTGGATTTATATTATCCATTGGATATTCAGCCATGTATTTCAAAATTCTTACCATAAGGGGTGGAGAAACACGTTCCAACCAATCCTTATCCGCTAGGTAAAGTATGGAAAAAATATTCTTGAGAAAATTATCCATTTCATTTATACAGGATTGGATGAATATAGATATCCTTGGTGTTATTGATAATAAAATAAGATTAATGGATAATTTATTATCCAAGTTGAAGCCTAATTTTTCTATCTAATCAATATACCGCAGCATTTTGAAACCATGATCAATATCTTGATTCCCTTCTTCTAGTTCACACTAATATATGGAAAGAATCCATGTCCTTATGTTTTATCATCACCTCTACATAAATAGTTGATAACATAATACAAAATACATAGGAAGAATCCTCTACATATCTATAGTAGGAATCCTTTTCACCTTTTCTCACTTATTATGGTGGAAAAATAAGAAAAGAGGATTCTAGTACATAATACAAATTTTTGGACAATAATTTATCACATAAATGTTTGTACCATATCCAAAAATTTGTATTTATAAGGAAATATCGTCAGTTAAGTAACGATCATTATATTTTTGTGGGTTTTCTTTCCATTTTTCTATACTAGTTAAAATAGATGATTATTAATTTACTTGATTATAAATAATGTGACACATAATAATTGTAATTCCATTAAGTCTCCCACTATTTTATCAATTCCCAATAGCTATCACCATTATAATCAGAATTTCTAGTTTCTCAAAAATTATAGTGGAAAGGATCCATATGCCCCTACTAATAACCCAAGTGAGGGATTGTTCAGTTACTCAAAGGTATTTAGGAAGGCATGTAATTTCCAACTATGGTCTTACAACTCCCTGATCCATTGAGTGGACTCCCCAATCTCAAAATACTGACTTGGATTTCCTCAACACTTGCCTCTAAGTCACATCAAGTCTAGCGAGGGCTACTTATCTTGAAGTAAATTGGTTAAGTCAATCCAAAACGTTCATAATAACTCCATGATAAAAGTAAGTATACCAATGAGGGTTGGAAAAGTACTTAGCATTATGGTTTTCATTCTTAATCAAGTAATGGATGACTTAGTCTGAATTAATATTAATTTGAGGGATTTTATTTACTGTTTATAAAAATTTATTATTTTATTCTTTATATTTTTTAATACTATGTGGATTTTACTTAAGTGATTAAAATAAAAAATTTACATGTAATCCATTTATTTAAATTTCACCTTTTCACATAAGTCTATTTATTTATGCAATGTTGGTCTTTCATCCATAAAATAAATAACATCTAAGATAGAAACAAATAAATTAATTAAATGAACCAAACATAAGTTTATATAATAGATGATTTATTAATCAGATAATAAATCAACTTATGAACCTATGGTAAACCTCATTGTGTTGGTCTTGGCATGAGTTATAGTATTCTACATTTCGACTTGTGTATTTCATCTCAGTTACATATTGAACCACCTCCATCCACCTTGGGATTCTCCTTTTATTATATATGTTTATAAATTAAATGAAGGTGAGGGAAACCAAATGACTAGTTAAGGGGAATTACATAAACAACCTTGGATACATAGGTTTTATATAATAAAAGAGGGAGGGATGACATTCAAACCATTATATTTAATTTAATAAAAAATAAATAAAAACTCAAGAAATAAAATAAAATAAAATAACATAAAATAAACTCATACATAGGTCTGGTCAAATCTCATGACTGGTCAAACACATGCAATGGATATGAAAAAGTACACTGGATAATATTAACTTTAATTCATTCTTTATAATAAAGATAAATGTGCTTTAATTTATTAAATTAATTAATTAATTAATCAATTTATTCCCTATATCTTAATGACTATTTGAAGTCTCATGGAGATACCCATAATAAATGAATTCATGGAAGATAAAAATTGTGAAAAATAAATATAGATAATTACATGTAATTAATTTAGAATTTATTAATTCTTCAAACATTTATTACATAGCCAACACATCTAGTGAAAACAGTATAATTAGGTTTTAATACTCTAAAAAATTATTATTATTATTTTAAATGTAATTTAATTCTGTTATTTATTGGGAGACTACATGGTGTGTACCCATGAGCTACATGTTATTTTCCTCACTTGCTATGTATCCAGGATAAACGCATAGGTCTTCGGTGTATATCTCAGCCGGACTACATGGCATGTACTAATGAGCTACACATTGTGTGTTCCACTAGATATGTGTTTATGTAACATGTTAATTTACTTACTGTGTTATTCAAACATGAGAATTAATGGGTCACATGGCATGTACACTAGCAGCACGCTATGTGGTCCGTTTATTGTGTGTGCATGTTACCCACCAATTGACTCCATGTATTCTTCAAACTCAAATATTAATGATTCACATGACATGTGCCCTAGATACACTCCACGTGTTTCATTAATGTTATAGGATAAAATTCACATTTGAACACATGGTTAGTATAAATTTCACCACTAAAACATGTCAACTACATGGTGTGTATGCCAAATACATGCCATGTAGTCTAAAAAACTGTGTTCCAGGTTGGTTCGGTCAACATGAGATGTATAATTAATGCAGCGCCTATAATAACTACCTGGTGCATCATGTATCATGCAACACATCCAAGCGTAGTGAACTTGGGCACACAAAATGTACTCTATTTATATAGTTTGTAAACCAATATATCGACCAAAATCTTTAGCACCTCACAGGGACATCTTTGATTATTCTTCATCTTGGTCTTAATATCTTTTAGAAAATATGAAACCCGAATAAAGAAAATTAATATGTTAAAATCATGTTAATTAAAATTTGTATTAAAAATGAATAAACTAGAAGTTAAAAACTAACCAAAATTACGTTTAATTGATTAGTAATAAAATAATTATAAATTTAAACGTGATCGCTTTGATACGACTTGTTGGTTACGGGTGTAGCAAAATCACTTTTTGGGGACGATCTTGACTCAGAAAATGTCAGATTTGATGGATAATTTGCATATTGTACATGATGTGAACATCATGACCAAGGAAATTTTTCTAAAGAATACTGACAATGAAAAATTTCATAACCAAGAGAAGATATTTTCACATTAAATTTATAATTAATTTAAACATACCAGAAGAAATAATACCTTGTTCTTGGGATCTTTCTTTAATGATGTTGTTGATCATCCAAAACCATTTTCGATTTACCATCATTGTGCTTGTAGGATACAAGTGCAGAATGAATCTATAGATGATCCACACATCTTCCTTTGATCTCTACAGAACTTCGATGGATTTCTGAGTGCTAGCATAATTGATTGATTATCTTGTAGTGTTCGTCTAAATGATTGTGGAAATTCCTTTGGGATTGAATAATCATCCTTATACTCTCATTTTTGAGAGGATGGAGGAGGGAGGTGAATCTCTAGAACAATCTTTAATCTTTAGAGAGAGATCTATATTTCATTATGTATAATGATTCTCGATTTCAATCAATCTCGATCAATCGCTACATAACAGGTACAATAAACTATTTATAGAGATAGGGTTAGTGTTAAATTTTTTTTTAAATTTCACAATGACCATTAAATAATATATTAAACTTATATTACCCCATTACATGTAATAATAATAATAATAATAATAATAATAATAATAATAATATTTTTACAGTGTGCAAAAACCATCGAAATGATAAATATTATTTTACAAACTTTTAAATTAATATTTATCACCTAACACAGTCTCGACCCACTCATAATCATTAGAGTATATCAAATACCAAAATAAATATTTAATTAAATATTTTTTTATAAATTAAATATTCTATTCACAAATCAACGAATAAATATTTATTAAATATTCAATAAATAATGTAAATATTGTTTTTATAGTCTAACAAATAAATAATTGTTAAATATTCTCATAATTAAATGATTTTTTTATTAATAAATAAATAATTATTTATTACCTTATGAACAATACCTGTGATCAATAAATTATGAATAAAATTATTTATCGGTCTTGAGAATAATATGTATTCTAATAATGAAATTCAAATAGAATTTAATTGGGATCAACAGAAACCCTTAGTGTGTGACCCTCTAGGATTATTTATCATTGACATTATGTGAAATTTCCTAAAACCCAAGATTACTATATAGTAATGGTATAAGAAACCCAAGAGAAATAAGTTAATGTCACAACACCGATAACCAAATACGAGTGCTCACTATGTCATATAATCCCTTTATCATAATATATCATCAAGCAGGTTGCACACACGTGTCATAAAAATTTGTGATTGAGGTATATTAATTTGAATATATGAAATAAACTCATCATTACACCATGGCCATGGAATTTAATTTGACAATTCCATTTCAATAAAAGTGTTGATATATCAACTTCCATAAACATGGAAGAGATAAATCCATACCAGACTTATTATTAATAATATGCCATTCATGACACAACCATCATACCATACATACGAAGGACATAAGGAATCATGGTTTTGGTCAATAAATCTATGTTCATGAGTCATGAAATGAATCAATAATAATATTAAAGTCTATGGACCATTACACATGATCGCATATAGAAATATCCAATGACACATAAACTTGTGGTATTTTTAATTGCAGTTCTGTTATCATAATATCCCATATTAGAGATTACCAAATGTGAAATTCATGAGAATAATTATCATACACTTATGAGTACTCACACTGGACAATAAACATACTGCGTTCCCCATCATAAAACATCATCCAACTATAGAACTAATATTTAAGATATATCAACACAACATCTCAAGTTTCTCATCTTAGCAGGAAACTGATATGATCAATTTTGATGTGATAGATACCTGAGAACATTATTACATTAATGTTATGTAGAATAACAAAAAATTTGTGATATGATATTTATATTAATATCATTTTTTTTAATATACATGTAATCTAAAGAATAAATTAGTAAGTTCCAGGGTACCAGATCCAACAATCATATGTAGAACCAGTCAAGTGATGGTGATATTACTGGACATGAGGCATTGTGAATATGGAAACTTCCATGTATTATAATTTACATACAGGCATGCCATTGTGGAATGGTACTCTTTGAACATCTCATGAGAACAATATGTTGATATATTGAACTAGATCGCCACCATTTCTAACTTCTATAGTGAACTATATATACCTATTGGGGAGTTTTGACATTTCCCAATTCCTGAAGATTAGCCGACATTGATACCTGATATCAACAGGTAATGGACACATGGGAGACCCAAGTCCATCTAGATTCATATTGATATGGGATGACCTCAAGAACAAGGCCAACATCTAAGATGAATTATAAGTCATAGGAAAGGTCATAATACTAATTGATGGCCTAACATTTCTAGAATGAGTTATCATTCTTAACCATGATGATGTATTGATTGAAAATATTGTAATGTACTAGGTCTTTAAAAATTGGATTAGGTCCAGGTATTGGTTTAACATTTTGGGTTGTTTTTTAAATGCTTTATCAATTGGAAATCAACATTCTGAAAATATATTACATATGAATTTGAAAAAAAAAACCTTCTAAAAATACCCAATCACTATATTAATTGTTTAGAAAATTATAATTCTGATAAAGGTGATGATCTAAGTATACATGTAAAGTGTTTAAAAGGAATAATGAAGAATATCAATGGAAAATGATCAAAATAAGTTTTTAAAAAAATATATAGATATAATTATGTACAATAAAGTCTCCAATGAAAAAAGATAAATTCGTGATATCTATTATAGAAAGATAAAAGGGTGTTAACATAAATATTATATTCTAAATTCTACTAATCTTAACATAATACTAACTATAACATCACATTTTAATTTCACACTTTATATTTATTGCATTTTATGCATAGAGATAGAGGATATCACTCTAATCACTAAGTAGTATAGAAAGTTTTCACGTAAGGTGCCAAAAGATCATGAGGCTTGAAATATTTAGGTGCCTAGGGCACACCATTATCATCACATTTTACTTCCAAATACTACTATACCATACCTATGATGTTTTGGATTCTATATCATCGATATATTATATTGTACATTCATTGATCATCACCTCATTTCTACCCTCACTGAGAGATGGAGACCTAATACCAACAAATTTCACTTTCTTGAGGGAGAGATGACCATAAACCTAATGGATGTAGCCATAATACTCAGTCTTCTTATATAGGGTTCTATAGTTATCATATTGACTCATAGATATTTTCCTGAGCTAGTGCAGCGATTTCCATGCCTCGTTATTGTGGGGGAAGATACTACTACAGATGGAAGATCTCTATCTATGATTTGGTTGGACATGCACTTCACAAATTTACCCTCCGATGCTGATAAGAAGATTTTCATGCATCAAACCTGTTAATATATCTTGTGACTCATTGGAGGGACAATGTACAATGATAACTATTGTTTGCATATCCAAATGATATATTTGGGGCTGTGGGAGGACTTTTATCAGGTTGGGAGATAGATATGGGAATCTATGTGTGTGGCATACATGTATAAACCATTATTCATGAAATTCCAATCATATTATAATGATCTAGGTGGATGTGTCGTCCTCATTTAGATGTGTTCGGGAGAGAATATCCCTCCTCTATCCTTTATTACTGTGGGTTTGAAGCCTAACATGGATGTGATGCATGACACTCCAAATGGATTCTAGTATAACCACTCATATTTATTGTTTACTGATGCTAATATGAGTTATTATACTTAATTGACTATTATTTATCACTTTATTTGTTGTATTCTATAGGTGGAGTTAGGGACACCCGTTTTTCAAGACATTGAGACACAATTTTAGTGCATACTGTCTCATGTTGAATGGTCTACTACTCATTGATGTATTTATAAATTCTTCAATTTACTACTCAATTTCATAATACTATCATTTTTGGAAATTAGTAACAAAATATTTTAACAAATGTCACATTTCATTTCAGATTTCATAGATTCCAAATTAAGGTATATTATACCAACTTCCTACATATTTCACTGTTAGTCTTGATGATTCCATGGTTTTAGTGTCTCTTATACACTTTTATATTGTTGAGTGTCCCCAACCCAATAGAGTCATGAGACAGTTTAGATTTGTTTAGTGTATTCCATTTCCACCCAAGCAGCTAACATCGCTTCATTCCTTGAAGCTGATGGTTAGTGATGAAACCATGCAGAGTATCTCGATATTTTGGACATACATACATTGTTTCGTATCAAGGGAATGATACAATTACAACTATCATAATAACTCAAGTATGATCCATGGTATAGGCTAAAGTCTATACTCTATCTTATGCTATGCGGTGGAGGGATTCGGGATCTAGTAATTCAATAAATTTAAATTATTTTTTTGTTGTACATTTTTTAATTCAATTTGAACCTCTTTACATTATACTCGACTAAAACATATTATCCACATGTCTGATCTGGAGGAGGGAAATGTATTTAGTTAGGTAGAATACTATTCAGAAAAACATGACATGATGCCATCATATCATGTTCTAAATGATATTATCTTCAATATTCCACCTTTGGAAGATGATGTTTATACTCATGGAGATGAGGTTTCTACCCAGGAATCTCCTCTAGTAGCTTCTAATGTTGATGAGCCGTGATAATGATGACGCAAACCATGTCGGGATGCATATGTGGACTCACCTATTCCACAATAAGAGGCAACATCTACAATAGATGATCCTTAATGGATTGTGGATGTGCACCATCAGGCATGAGATTTATTTTTATTATCATTATTTCCACATTTTTCATGGAGTAAAACTGATCTGAGCTCATATCAGGAGTCATTTACCATGCCTCCATCTTTTATGAATAAGAATTCACAGGCCTTATAATTCCCTCTTTAAATGTTCATTCCTTCCACTTATGTAATGGGAGAAGGATCAGGTGTAGATCTTAACATCTTGATAGTACCTCTTTCTAAAGATTCATAGATATAGCAATAGACAGTCGAGGTTCACGTACCCGAGAATGATCATCCTCCATCTCATCACAGTCCACCCCACTATAAAGGTCGGTGATCTTTATATGGAAAACCCATTTTCACACCATATTGCGGTACACGAACTCATCATAGATATTGATTTTAATTATTTATTTATATGTTTTCTATCGACTTAAAGGATTTAAAACAACAATGTCTTCTATCATATATATTAGTGTCTCTTTATTTTGTTGATGATTTTTTTTTATTTTCAACTATTTTTTATATGTTCATCCTATTTTTAAAATTTATTTTAGAATGTACTTATAGTTTAAATTTTTTAAGTTTTCAAAATTAACTACTTGAAACATACAAAAACATATTAAATTTAAAGTATTTAACTTTAAAACTTACAACATATAAACTATAAATAAAATATAAATAAAACTTAAAACATATCCAAATTATATAAAAATTAGTTTAAAAAAATTAATTTCATCAATATAATAAGCCGAAATTAATTTACATGATACAAACATTAGTGATTAAAAACATAATATTTAAATATTAACAAATATATGCACATAAAATATACCAAAAAGGCTCAGTCAGAGACAAAGTCTCTGACCATTTATTAAAATAACGAAAAAGTACAGTAGGCAAGCATAACAAACAAGAGCAAGCAGTTACATGTCAGAAATCATACCCATCACCATATCCGTCGCCATCGCCAGGATCAAGCGCCTCATCTGCGGTGGCCGATTCCCATTCCGAACTTTCATACTGCTTCAAGATCTTCGCATACTTTCGTCTGAGATTTAATTTTTCCAAATACACAAACTCCTCAAAAGAAATCATCCCATTGCTTTTACTAATAGAGGATATGGTAGACATAGAATTTGGAATAGAAGAATAATCCTTACATTGCCTTCTTCTTGGTGGGGCAGACACAACACCCTCATTCCCCGCTACAACCTTCTTTCCAAACTACACAACATCACTAAAAGAAGCTTGACCTCGACCGTCATTATTCTTTTCACTGTCAGATATGTCCCCCCATTTCTCAGGGACAACCAAATTCTAGTAGCCACCATTCCCGCCCTGCTTCTGCCCAAAAAAGACTATTACTATCAATCATCACTAAACACTGTGGCTACACCACAAGCCCATGATCTTCAATCATCCCATTTTGCAAAACACCTTCTCCAGAAACAGCATCTTGCAGATGCATCCCACCTGGAAACTTACCTCCTTCAGTCCATGGAGAAGCCTCTCTAAAAATTCCCCCTTGATCCAATCCCTTATCACAAATCTTGCTGCCATTCTGATCACACACAAAATCCAGACCCATCACCCCACTGTCCTGCTTAGTAGGTGTGACAGACATCCGGCCAGGAGCCAAATCAGGATCAATCTGGCCCTGACCCTCTTCCAATTCTTCATTCATCAGACCATAGAAACAATTTATGACTTCAATATGCTCCACCTACTGCACATGATGTGTCTTCAGCCCAGGAGAAGCCCTCACCCATCCACCAGCCTCCTCCGCAGAAGCCCCAGCCTGTAAGGCCAAAGCAGATCCTTCCACAGCCTCCTTCCCCCTCACTGGTACCAATTCTTGGATTTTGATCACTCCAACCGAATGGACAGCCTGCTCCACTGCATGAGGCACCCCAAGATCATTCCTAAGTCTTTCAAAAACCTCATCAAACCTCGGGTTCAGAGACTCATTCACTCCTCCCATCCGCCTTCCAGCCAGTGAACAAGGCTCAATTCGAGCTTCCTTACCTAAATCTTGATTCCCCTGCTGAACATTTAATGCCATCACTTCTATATCCTTCGGGGCCAAAACCTCCCATGGAACCACCCTACTGCCTCTACAATTCTCCCTCAAATGTCCAACTTTAAGACACCGAGAGCAGTAGTTAAACAATGACTCAAAAAACAACAGACTGCTTACATCTAAACTCCTCACTCACAGCAATGAAGATCGGCTCAGTCGGTGGTTTCAACAGATCCACTTCAACACAAATTCGCGGCGAAATCGGATGACAAACCGACCTAGTCCTATTGTCTGAACATAAATAGCGACCAACAAGATTTCCCAACATGAAAATAATTGAAGGATTCTGAAATGGAAGTGGTAGTTCTAGAAATCTTACCCAAATTGCCATCGTCGAGGAATCATGATTCATATAATGATCGTAGGACCATCTGAAGAGCAGGAAGCGACAACCGTCACAGGTACGCGGGGCAGAGGACCAGGCTATGATCAAATATTCCTCCGACTCAAAGCGTACCATTATGTGTTTCGAGTCAAGAAGACCGACAGTGGTGCGCTTCTGAAGATTCCATGAGCCGAAAATAAATTGATCAAAGCAATCCACAGGCGGACGTCGTTGCTTGAAGCAAGCTATCAGCGTTAGATTCAGGAGGGACGAAGCATCATTGAACTCCCGAGCCGTGACTGAGAGTTGCGGAATCCCTTCATGTAACTCAGGAACTTTAGGGGAGAGAGAAATTTTATGGAATGAAGGTAGAAGATCAGGCTGTGAAAAGGGAAGAAATCATCGATTGCTAGAGGACTGCGGAAATCCCTCCTCCACCGTGGGAGGAGGGAGCTGCTCGGGGGCCATCGCCGCCTACGACGACCATTCTCGAACCCTAGCGTCCTGGGCGCTCACCATCTTCACACATAAAATATAGTATAACTAAAATATAAATTAAATTTAAAACATTGAATAAACAAATAAAAAAATTGAAAGTGAAAGGAATTCCAAAAAACTTATAAATACAAATGTTATGTTTTGAAAAAACAATATTTTATGCATTTAAAAATATTTTTCAATATTTTTTTTATGATATTATTTTAATTTTAAATTATTTTATATGTTTATTTAGAGTTTCAAATTTCATTTATATTTTATTTATAATTTATAATTTATATGCCTTAAAAGTCACCTACATGAAACATTATTATGTTTCATGCAGGTGAATTTGAAAGCCTATAAATTATAAAGTATAGATACAATATAAATGAAATTTGACACACTGATTAAAAATATAAAAAATAATTATAAATAAAAATAATTTCATAAATATAATAAACAAAAACTAATTTACATGACACAATCTTCATTTTGTTTAAAACATAACATTTTCACTTTAAAATATTTATGGGCATAATTCTTATGAACTATTATATTATTAATTACCTTATTATGAAATATTATTAGTTTTGTTATTATTATTAAATGTTCTTAATTACATTATTAATAAATATTTATTATATGAATAATTATTTTTAAAAATTACAATAATAAATATGAATAATGATGTAAATAATATAATTATTAATTTAACTAGTAAAGTAGTTAATAATATAATTTAAAATTAACATTAATTAAATTAATAATATAGAAAATATAATTATTAATAATAATTTTATTATGAACAATTTATTATAAAATTAATATCAATTTATAATAATCATAATAGTAATGTTTATTTGTGTATGTGTATATACATAAAAACAAAACAAAACAAAACAAAACAAAAATAGAATTAAAAAATTTAAATATACAAACATATATATAAGTAATTTTTTTTTGGGTTTGGGAGAAGGAATTAAGGCCTTTAACACCTTTCACAAAAGTTTCAAGAAAATGTGTTAAGGGCCTTTACACCTTTGGTCCCTGCTGAAAAATCTAAAAGGCATGAATGCCCGTAACACCTTTTAGACTTATTTTTCAATTTTTTAACCCAGGCTTATTTTTTTTTTCAAAAACAAGTAAAACCCCCAATTTTTTTTTCTATTAAATATCATATTATAATATATAAACATATTTATATTTATATAGATATAAATTGTTTCCTTAAATATGAATTATATAATACTAAATATTTATATAAACTTAATATATAAAAGATTTTGTGAAAAGTGGTTTGTAAAATGATTAAAAATTATTATTAATTAAACATTTAATAATTAGCATTGAGTAATATATATTAAATTATAATTTGGTAATAGAAAAATAGTAATAAGTTAATTAATATATTAAGATAAGTTAAAATGGGGGTTTGAACTTGAAATGACCATAAATTTTGATTTGAGTGTTTGTTTTGGGCTCCTTACGATGTTAAATCGATGCTTTTGAAGAGACCTATTACATTTGGTATTCATTTTATTCTATAACTAGTTTTTTTGGTTAAAAAGGATCATAATTCTTTCGAAACTGAGTTTTTAGTTGGTATAACCTAATTTTTAAACATTTTGATGAAATTTTAGTTTCATTTAAAAGGATATTCTTGTATTTTTTCAATGTAGATTGAATTTATTCCAGGGGATTACATTCGCATGGATATTATAGTATATAAATTTTAACAATTTTCATATTGTAATGTTATATGTAAATTTATTCATACATATTCATATTTTCATATATTTATATTCCAAATTTCTTTTAAAATATATAAACCATATAAAAATAATTTTTTATTTTCCATTTTATTTAAAATTAAATTTTATCTATTTTATATATCTTATAAAAATCTATGAATTTATATATACCTATACAAATGTATATATAATGATTAATAACAAATATATATGCATGTGTGTGTATTAATGAACAAATTCACATTTATGCACACATTTCAATAATATATGAAATTAAATAAATAAATAAATATATTTATTAAAATAAGTATATATTAAAAAATACACATACACACATGCTTGCATGCACGCACGTGCATGCACACACACACACATCAACACACACACACACACCACTAATATATATTCCACTTTATTTAGTACTACTACTTATTAGAATTTAAAAAAGATGACAAAGTAGAATATTTTGTCAATGCTAACTAAAAGTGCTAATAAATAGAACCTTTATCAGCACATTTTTTAGTGTTCACCACTAAAGATCACATGATATTCAGTGCTAAATATAAAGTTCTAATAAAAGGGAGTCTTTTATTAGTGCTAACTAAAAGCGATGATAAAGGTGACCATTTTCAGTACTAAAAAAGAACTGATAAAAGGGTACCATTTGTTAGAATTTTTTTAGCGTTGATAAAGATGCCCCTTTATCAATGATTTTTCTAGAAATAATAAATATCATAATGAATAATTTAATTTATATATGCATATTTATATATTTTTAAAAAATATTTACATTAGAATAAATATTTATATATGTAAATATAATATATAAATAAGATTTATATAAATATATTATAATAAAAAATTACCATCGATCTTATTTTCATTATTTTGTAAATAAAAACCAACAAATTCATATTAATCAATAAAATGTTTGATAATATATTTATATATACATTAATTGTAAAATATATATATAAATATAAATATGATATATTAATATTTTATTTAAAAAATTATTTAAATATATAAATTAATATTTTTATTAAATATGTAACTTGTATTCTAATTTATATATGTATATTCATATTAAATAATTAAAAATATATGTACATGTATTTATATGTATGTGTATGTATGCAGATGTATGTGTACATCTGTATGTGTGTGCATGTATGTTTTTATATGTGTGTTTTGTTGTGTGAGTGTGCGTGCATGTTTTGTGTATACGTATGTTTATGTGAACATGTATATGTATGTATTTTTATTTATGTATGTGAATATATATATGTTCTTATGTACATGTATGTGTGCATGTGCATGTGTATGTTTATGCATGTGGATTTGTACATGCATGTGTATGTGTATTTGTGAATGTGGATGTGGATGTGGATGTGTGTGTACATGTATGTATGTATATTACATGTGAATATGGGTATGTATATGTATGTGTATGTGTATTAACATGTATATAATTGTATCTATGTGTATTTGTATACATAAGGGGTGTGCGAATGTCTCTATTTATGATCATGTCTCATCAGCCATTCGAGATAGGCAGACACTCCAATTTCTTCCTCTATTTGAAGGGGGACTTGGGAAGGCTATTAGCAAGGATGACTAGCTGTGTGAGGAAGCTTCTATGCTACTCACTTCTAGTAATGAGGTGGGAAAAGAGATGGAAACATCTTTCTTTCTGAACATGGATTTCCCTTCAGCAGATCTTCCTCCGACTAATAGTCAACCAAATGATGGGAATGAGGGATCTATTTATAGAACACCAGGCTTGACACACAAGGATATTACATCATTTTAGATGAATATTCAGTAAATTACCAAAATACATACCCGAGTACCATAATAGTTTAGTGTATTTGGAAACATGGAAAGAAAATCTTCTATCCTGGTGAAAGATCTCCACATTTCGTAATTCTACCTAAAACCTTTATTCATAACCCGTGGAATGGAAACATAAGAAATGGGTGAGCTCAAATTCTCAATAAGGATAAACAAGGGAGATATGTAAGAATAATCCCAAGCATAATGGTATGAGAACATGATCATGTGAATTGAAGATCATACCCTACATATCAAAGATCATATACATGAATCATGGCATAAAGATTGGTAGTTCATAAGGCATGAATCTTAAGTAAATAAAGAACATAAGCCATGAAAGCATAACATTGGAATAAAACCTAGAATTATGGAAGACACATAATCATATACAATTATTTCCATTGTAGTCAAGTTATTACTTCCGAGACCATCTTAGTGGACAAATTCATTTATTGAGCTGGGTTCACACCCCGTTCTAGTGCTGTATTACTGAACTGGGTTCACCCCCCATTCCATCCCTATATTAATGAACCCATTTCATTTCTCATTCTATCCATATTTATCTTATGAGATATAAGTCTTTAACCAATTAATTTGAAGGTGATATAGGTCTCACCAATCTCATAATTAAATCATACATACATGTTCCACAAGATCATTAATAATCATATCATAACCCATGAAATGAAATGGGTATCATAAACATATAAACATATCAAAACCTATGTAAAAAGACATAGGTTTCATAATCATTTCATCAAAAGAGTAACCCATAAAAGTGAAACGTATTTCATAAACATATAACCTGTGAAAGAGAAATATATTTCATAAATTCCATGATATTAAGCACAAACCATTCATAGAAAGAATATGAATGGAACCTTTAGATCATTTCCTATAAGGTAATGAGTATCATAAATGAATGTCATCTTAGATGAAAAATAATTTTAAAATAGCTTTCAAAAATGTTTCTTGAGGAAAATATCCTTTCTTCTTTGAAAAATACTTTTTATTACATAAAACCATTTGAAAATAATTTTATTATAAAATACCTTGAAAACTTACAAGGAATACTTGAAATCTTTTTGAAAACCTTTTTACTTGAAAACATGTAAATTAAGCTTCAAAACATTTAAAAAAAATTATTTGAAAAAACATGGAAAAACTAAAATCAATATTGAAAGTATTTTTAAAACCATTTCATTGAAAATAATTTGAAAACTTATAAATAAATATTGAAATGGATTCAAAACCATTTCATTGAAAATACTTTGAAAAATTATAAAGAAAAATTGAAAATGTTTTGAAAACCATTTCATTGAAAATAATTTGAAACTTATAAAGAAATATTGAAATTGTTTTGAAAACCATTTCTTGGAAAATTACTTTTAAACAAAGTTTTCTTAAAAATTAACCTTTTAAAAATGAAAAGTAATCTTCGAAGAAATGATGGTGGGTAAATCCATACATGTCGTACGAGGTAAAAAGAACATTCATTTTTTATAGTAAAAAGTTTATAAAAATTCATTATTTGGAAAGAAGAAAGAATATTCCTTTGTAGATTTTGGTAAAATAAAAAATGGTAAAAATGTTCTTTAAGGATTAACAGAGAATGGTATAATATTTTGGGAACCATTTTTAGAAAACATAGATTTCCAAATGAAGAGAGGGTAAAGTTGGGATTTCTTAAAAAACATTATTTACTATATTATGTAAAAAATAGTAGATATATGGTACCAATACATGAATATTTTATGAATAAATAGATTATAATAAAATAATTAATGTATTGAGAGATGGGTTATAATATTTCATCAAAAGAAGCATAATCATAAACAGTCTTGAAAAGCGATGAGATTATTTTAATAAACCATCATTACTTGGTAATTAGGGATCACACACTCTATGTAATAAAATGAAATTAACTGAATCTTATAATATTAAAAAAATATGGATCTTCATGATATATCATATAAAATGGAACTATATACACCTCAAAATGAATTTAGGCGCATAACAAAATATGAGTCACAAAGAAGGAAGATTGAGACAAAAATATTTTACCGGTTTGGTAACTTTTGAAACTTATAAACATGAAAAAAAGATCATAAAATAGATATGTGAATACACATAATTTAAGTATAATATATATATAATATAATCAAGGTAGTACATACAACACACAGAAGGAAAGAGTGGCGAGCATATCATGTATATCACAGAAATAAAAAGTGAGATGAAATCTCCTTACCTTGTGTCTTGACTCTTATTATACTCATTAAAAACACCTGTATAATAAATATAAATTTATTATAAATATTTTAAAGAACCATATTATTATATTTAATACCATATATGGTTTTATTACGACCTTATATTACCCACTTGTTAACCATCATATATTAAGGTTTCACTTCAGGTAATATTGTCTTTGGTCTTCATATGTGTCATAATTTATTATATTGTTGGTCCTTATACCTATATCATTATTACAGAATATAAAAAATGATATAAATATCATTTATATAAATTATATTTTTTATAATAATATATAAAATATATAAATATGAAATATAATACATCGTTCATGGAGACGGTAGGCCGTACATACTCGCAAATGCTATTTCTGTTTAATTGTCATGTTGAAAGAAAGAAAGAAAAATTCATCTACGTATATATATATATATAAAATTATTATAGTATATTCATGTTATAATATATATCATATAAATTCACTAAAACCATACTTAATACAATCCATGTATTTTATGAATGAATCATATCACTTTGAGGAGATGGTAGTCCATATTTCATTAAACGAAATTATTGCATTAACTTCAAATGAAAAGTAAAAAAGATATGTATTGTAAAAGGATTAAAGAATCTCAAATAAATAATAAATATAATATATATCATATATAAATATATTTTACACCATAATTTTCACCATGATAGGTGGTAAATAAAATTGAAAAATCATCGTTTAGTGAGGTGGTAGTTCACCATACACATAAAAATCACGTTTTTTACCCATTATATGGAGGCATGTGTAAGTGTTGGTAAAACCATTAGAATAAATAAATATTAGTATATTTTTAATACTGGTGTTTTTATACAAGCATTTAATAAATATAGTGGAGAGGGTGGATAAGGAAAATAAAACAAAAGACTTGAGAGAAGACGTTACCTCTTAATCAGGTAACTCCATTTGGTTTGTACAAAAAGGATTCCTTAGATTGCCTTATGCCCAGGGGAAAGATTATAGGAGGAAGGGAAGGATTTTGGGAAGTTTATTGGTCATATATTTTTTAAACCTAAGAGTTTTTATAGTTATTAAGAAGAAGGAGAGATTATGGCCTTTTATAGGGAAGGAAAATGACTCACTTGGAATTTTTGAAAAAATTAGGTGTACACATGTTCTTACCTAAAAAAAGTCATAACCAACAAACCTAAATCAATAATGGAGAATTTATGGACAAAATATGGTCATTAAATGGAGGTTTTACAAGTTTTTAGGTAATTTGGATCCCTAAGATTAAGGTTTAGTCTATAATTAACCTTAATTTGAGCTTAATCACCGTTATTAATTTTAACCAATTTTACTACAATTTTTGGTCAAAAATTAAGTTGATATTATTATAATATAAATATTATAATGATTAAAATGGTTTATGTTGGATTTTATAAATTCAATTAATTTATGTGGAAAAAATAATATCAATACTAATTATGTAGACGAGATAAAATTACGGGTTTTTAAAGTAGAAAGAAGTTCAAAAGTTTATTAAGTTTTTATATTCAATTTCAATGTGGAATTGATTTTAATAGACTAAATTGTATTAATATATTTATAATTGATTTAATTTTTTCTTAAAAAAATTGAAAATATAATATAAAATTAATAATTATTTAAATGAAAAGGCAGTTTTTAACTAAAAAGCAGTATTTTTCACAATTCATCAATAAAATGATGTTTCTTAGAAAAATCCCAAAAAATTACCATAAGTTAATTTTGAAATTATAAATTCAAAAAAAAAGTTTATTTTTAAAAATTATATTTATACATGCGTCTAAAATTAATTTTATTATTTTTGATAGAAGGACATGAAGCGTAGTTCATAGTAGTTTTAAACATATAAGGACTTACCAAAAATTATATCTTTCAGTAACAATATGTTTTATTTCTATAAAACCATTATGAAAAATATTTAAAAAGTAGTTATTAATATTAATATCACTATGTTTAATGTATAGGTTATAATTATATCATTTAAAAAAATATAATAAAATGATGTTTTGTAGAAACTTGGGGTTGCGTGTAACGTACGCCAAGTTGGTGTTGTGTGTAGCGCAAACCAAGTCAGTATTGTGTGTTACACAAGCCAAGTCTGTGACATGTGAAAGGAATGTTTGAATTTGTGTTTTAATATATATATATATATATAAAGAACTATTTCCAGTTTCACGTGAAATGCAAAATATCAAAAAGTTAAATTAATTCGGAAAAAATCACAAAATATCAGGATGTTACATTTTACCCCCTTAAAATGAATTTCTCCCTCAAAATTAATTTGAGTTATCAAAGATTTAATACTTTAAAGTTTCATTCATAGAAATACACATCATAAAAATCAATACTAAAAATTCCATTAGATTGGAATGTTTTGACCATAATGGTTACCCAAATTAACATATAAATGGGTTTCCATATAGGAGAACATAGGCTGGGTGTGAATATTGGACATATAGGAAAAGTGTAAATATTTATAGGGAGTGATTGAGGTCATCAATCAGAAATAAGTGAATGATAAAAGAAAACTTGAGGGCCTCAAAGTCATAGATTTATGATGATTTAAAAGGACATCGGCTCAACAAAATCAAGGTATTAGGAAAAAACATTTTATTTTTATCATTATCCTAACATTGAGTAATCCTATTATTGACCAAGAATATAATGAAATATACTTACTTGACATATTTTTACAAACAAAATTTCATTATTTACTTTTTCTTTTATCGATTTCTAATTCAACCATTACTTCGTGAAATGGACGTCCAAAAATTAACTTTTATGCCTGAAGTGCTAAAATACACTTTTAATATATCTTAAGGCTCATAAAAGAATGAAATATATAATTATTTATAAATAAATATACTTAAAGAATAATATGGTTAATACATTTGTAGAGACATGAATTTTCCATGTATTTTTTTAATTATATGGAATTATTACGAGTCTGCAAAAATTGACGGTGCATGACTCCGAGGCCCGGTGCACCTGGAATGAATTTCTGAACTTTTTTTAAAGGTACATTCAGTAAATGTGCGATCATGTAATTCTAAATTTTGAACTGATTCTCAAAATTGAAATATGAGGGCACTGTTGAACTCACAGCGCTGGGATTCGTTTAAGGGAGGCTTAACCTTGACCGTAGTGGGTTGATAGAGGGATGTTAGTTTTGTGGTTTTCCTATGGAAAATTAATAAAATAAATTTATTTTTATTTTATTTTATTTCCACCTCTCCTTAGGTTTCAGTGGTGAGGACCACAAGCGGGGTGGTTGTGTATTTAATGCAGGGCATTAAATGCCCGGTTACACAAAATTTGTAACCACCGAACCCTTTAATTAATAAGGTTCAATAATTTTAAATTAATGAACCAACTCTTAAATTACAAGTTAAGTTAAATTTTACTCATGAGGGTTTTTGGAATTTTGTTGGCAAAAGGAGGAGGAGATTCTGGAGTAGCCTCTCGATGAAGAACTTCGACGAATAATGGATCCACCAAGCAAGGGTCAAAGATCATTGTTCGAGCGACATCATTGGAGGATAACTTTAGGATCTAAGAACCCCAATCCACTTTCAAACACGGAATATCTTCAACGAATATTGAGGTAGGGATTATCAAATTTAAATAATTGTTTGATATTTATATTTTCCTTCTTGTTCATCCTAACGCAGAGGGGTGGGCCAAACGAACAAGGCCCAAACCCTCCGCTACTTGTTTTACCGATGTGTTCTTCGTAGGATATTGTTCGGATTGGACGTATTTTGGAACGGTGAGACAAGCAGTGAATAGGGCATCCCGAGGAGGCTGTTGGTACCTTTGGATGAAAAAACGGGCCATTGGAGCTCACCCGGTGACCCGCAGAAGACTGCTGGCACAACATCGGCATGACAACACCGACGACCGGCGCCGGCAGGTGATGGCAGTGGATAACAATAGCCATTCGTAGAAGAGATTGTGGTGGTTGGCAATGGCCGGTAGCAGAAGAGATGGCGGCGTGTCGTCGTGCGCTACCGGTGGAGAAGGTTGTGGCTGTAGCCGCGGCGGGTGAAGACGGCGGCCGGCTTGGGCTGACCGCATAAGAAGAGGCAGTGCACGTGCTCCATCTGAGAGAGTGTCCATGGCTATTCATCCATGGTGGAAGCAAAGAGAGGTTGACAACAGCCGGCCATAGGAGGTGGAGGAGAACACAACGGCGCTCCGTCGGATAGGGTGGTCGTAGCTCTGATTCCGTGGCAGCAAGGACCCACTCCCTGCGGGTCCCACGAGGAAACCAGGTGACGCCATGTGGAACCGCCGCACAAAGTGATTGACCTTATCCATTTGAGAAGACTAGGGGGGGAGCCGCTCCCCCTGTTCCAGCTAGGAAGGGCCCTGCTCCAACCTGATGCGCCTCCATCCGGCCATGCTAGGACAACGGGACACGCCCCTCCATAGGCTGAGCCGTGCAAGCCCAGCGAGCCATTCCCTCCGCAAGATGGGTTGTGCTAGCCCAGTGGGCTAGGACATGTAAGCCCCACTGGCCGTGCCCTTCGTGGGCTGGGCCGCGCCCCCTGTTGGCCGGGCAGCGCCCCCCTTGCGGGCCGGGCCGCGCCCCCCTGCGGGTCGGGTCAGACCACAACCCAGTGGGATGAACCCACCATGGCCCAGTCTAACTGTGTCAGACTCAGACCAGGTTGGGTCGGCTCAGACTAGGTTGGGCCGGGTCAGTCCGACCGGGTCGGACCGGACCAGTACCTAACGAGGCCCATTTTCACTTAAAGGGCCATAACTTATGAACCAGATGTTCGTTTAAAGAACTGTTTGTGGAACTTGGATACTTGGAGTGAGATGGTCCTTTTGGTATAATCCACTTGAGTTTTAGAGAAATTTGGTGTATGACCGGGTTGGATCGAACCCAAATCCAACTAGGACCTCATCATCAAAATGCCTATAACTTATGGACCGGGCTCCTGATTGATGTGCCGTCAGTCGCGTTGGAACCCTTTCGACATAGTGGTACTTTGAGATACTTATTTGTGGAACTTTTTGGTGGTTGAGGTATGGGCGATGGATTGAGGATAAGATCCTCCCAGAATCAGGCATGCTTAGTGCGGGAATCTAGTGGATAACTATAACGTGAAGAAAGAACATCGATCCTATGTGGGTTAGAATCTATTGATCCTATTTGGGTCAGCATCTATCAATCCTATATGGGTTAGTTCTCAACGATCTTGAGTGGGTCAGCACTCAATGATCCGATGTGGGTCAGCATTTACCGATCCTGTGTGGGCCAACAGCAGAGCCTCTTGACAAAATAAGATGATCCAGCAGTACATCGAATCATCTATACTTCTGTACTTAAATTATTACCAGTGTGAGATGAGTCTTTACCTTTGTGGTGTTACCTATGTGGTGTTACCTTTGTGGTATTCTCCCCTCATGGATCATTTGTGCAAATGGCTTAAAAGTTTAAGCCTTATGCTTTCTCATGAATGAGACGAGTATATTTTGATAACTTAGATATATGTATGGGAATATACCTAAGTAGATTTTATGACTGCTTCGTGCTTTGTGATTGAGGTATTACTTTGTGTTTTTTCCTTTGTGGAAATCTGGGAGACATTCGGGGGTCTCAGGGTCCCTACTGAGTACTATTATACTCACCCTTGCATGGCTATGCCCACACATTGCTGTGTCTTGTTCAGAAGACAGACAACGTTGATCGAGGATGAGGAAGCCAGGACTGGACAGTGCTCAGAGGTGGGACATTTGATGTGACATTCCATAGTGGATACTGATCGTGAGCTGTACCTACCCTTCAGGTAAGATCCTTGGTGGATGAACACATGAGCTATCTATCTGTTGTAGTTTTACATTCTCAGTTGGGTTTGTATTCCAGACACCCTTTACTTATCTTTTTTACTTCGTGGTTTGCTTCTTATTGTGTTCTTGGACTACATGTTTGTAGGTTTAAAGGAAATTATTTCCCGTTTAATGGGATATGACTTTCCGGTGCTAGTTGCTATCCCCTGGCCTATGGAAGGAAGACTTGGGGTAGTCATGACATGGGCCCCAGGGGATGGGTTGTGACCAAGTGGTATCAGAGGAGTCGGTTCTACTGATGAACTAGGACTCTAATATTTTTAATATGGAAATAGTGTTAAGAGTTATGAGTGTGGTTTTCAGTTTGATGAATCTAGTGTTAGTGTGGCAGCCGACATATCCATACACCAGGACCCTGAATTCTGATTTCTGACTCAGTGCACAAAAACACTAATTGTGTGTGTTTTTGAAAACTTTTTTTCTTCTTCTTATGATCAATTCGAGTTAGCTCACCAGGTATAACTTATTGATCATGGTTTATCTTTTTTTATTTCAGGATTTAACCACGTAGATAGCCTTCCAGGGTTCTAGTGAGAGTTTTTTATGACAGCCCACCAAGCAATGATGCTTCGGTGGAGGGCCCTCTTTCAGAAATAGTACCATCGGGTGATGTACAAGTAGCACCACTACCCATTGGGATTCTGTTACCACCAACCCCACAAGCATATAGCGCATGCTGACTGAGCGCAATGAACAAGTTCTAGCATTAGAGGCTTCTGATGTTCCACGGTAAGACAGATCCGCCGGAGGCTGAGGACTGGCTGGAGGCTGTTGCCAGAGTTTTTCACTTCATTGGGACACCAACTGATCTGATGGTCATAGGACTTTTCAGGGCATATTTCATCCTTGAAACTCTACGCTCAGTGTGTAAACAGGAGCTGCTGCACTTACAGTAAATCTGAATGACCATGGCCCAGTACTCGAAGAGGTTCACTGATCTCTCTTGCTACTCCACCTACATGGTACTAGACCATTTCTCATAGGACCATACCTTTGAGAAGGGTCTTCAACAAGAGATCAGAGTATCGATGATATCACTCAGCATTCCGATGTAGGTTGGGGTGCTAGAGCGAGCACTTTTGGTGGAGATCTTCCAAGCAGAACAGGCATCGACCATGAGAGACACCACCGGACGTCAGGTAGCAGATTCATCTATAGTAGTTAGTAGAAAGATGACGTAGAGACCCAAGCAGGCCAGACCTTCTGGTGGATGACCTTAGGATATAGGGTCAGTGGTGTGGGGTTCACAGGACATAGGAGGACAAATGAGGAGCAGGCAGTGCTACTCGTGTGGTGGGCTGGGTCGCATGGCTCATGACTACCCGACCCTTTGTACGGACAACCTGGAGATGGTCGAGGGACCGCCGAGGTTAAGGCAGATATTTGATCGGGGAGTTCCAAAGGCAGTAGGTGGATGTGGCAGAGGAGCTGGCTGTGCAGTAGGCAGTGGAAGATGATTCGAGGTTCTACTGCCACCACCTCCAGGTGGTCCACCCCGACCACATGGATTAGGAGGACAGGGAAAAGCTCATCTCTAATAAACTGAGGCCTATGACCATGAAACTCTGGAGATGATTCGAGGTACAATCTGTGTCTACTCCACCCTAGCTACAGTACTTATAGACACACGTGCCAGTCACTCTTTTATTTCTATGACCCTCATTCGGAGCTCGAAGATTTCGGTGGAGTTGTTGGCTTGATCCTTATGGATAGAGACTCCTACAAGAGGGGATTCAATGATTACACTTTGGTGCCAGCAGTGTGAGATTACTCTAGGAGGTAGGATCTTCATCTAGGATCTTCTATTATCATCGTCGAGGCCATACGATATCATCTTGGGTGTGGACTGGTTATCTACAGTCCATGCTCAGATTGACTGCATTAGGCGCAAGGTGTGGTGCTTCCTCAAGGATGGGACTAGGTTTTCCTTCACTGGTGAGAAATGAACCTCTGTAGAATATGATGGACTTACCCGGAGAAGGGTGCAGTCGATCACTCATCAGTTGGCTAGCCTTACCCTCGGAGAAGTTTATGTTGAGAGTCCGAGCTATCCTGTAGTGGTGAACTAGTATGCTGATGTCTTTCCTGATGATGTTCCAGGACTACCTCCTTATAGAGATGTGGACTTTTACATCGACCTGTACCCTAAGAAGACACCGATATCTACATCATCATATCAGATGGCTCCCATGGAGCTTCATGAGTTATGAGTACAATTGGAGGACTTTCAAAGGAAGGGGTTCATAAGGCCCAATGTTTCTCTATGGGCAGCCCCGATTTTGTTTGCCAAGAAGGAAGATAGGAGTTTGAGACTCTGTGTAAACTATCGGCACCTGAACTAGGTGACTGTAAAGAACAAGTATCCACTTCCGAGGATTGATGATGATTTTTTTGATTAGTTGAAGGGAGATCATTGGTTTTCGAAGATAGACCTCAGACCAGGCTATCATCAGCACTGGGTACAAGATGGGGATGTGCATAAGACGACCTTCAGTTGTCAGTATGGCCACTATGAGTTCTTGGTTATGACCTTCGGCATGACCAAATACCCTTCATTGTTCATGGGACTCATGAACAAGATCTTCCAGCCATACCTCGATTGCTTCATGGTGGTATTCATCGACAACATCTTGGTGTACTCAACGAAGGAGGATGAGCATGACTATCATCTGTAGATAGTTATGGATACACTTTTAGAGCACCCTATTTATGGCAAGCTCTCAAAGTTCCAATTCTGGATACAATATGTATACTTCTTGGGATATGTTATCTCAGAGGCTAGAGTCACAGTGGATCTGACAAAGATAAAGGATGTGCTTGCTTGGGAGCCACCCATGAGTGTGACCAAGGTGTAGAGTTTACAGGGGTTGGATGTGTACTACCATAGATTCGTACCTGAATTCTCCATAGTTTCAGCACCCTAGTCAGTGTTGACAAAGAAGGGACATACCTTCGTGTGAATGGAGAGATTCCAACATAGTTTTCAGGAGCTGAGGCAGAGACTGACGAGTGTTCCCATCTTGAGGCTACCAGAAGAATGCGTTGGGTATGTAGTCTACTACAACACATTAGGGACTAAACTTGTATGTTTCCTGAGGAAGCTATGAGCATTGATCACCTATGGTTCACGAAAACTGAGAAAACATGAGCATAACTATGATACCCATGACCTAGAGCTAGCAGCATTAGTTTTCACCTTGAAGATGTGGCGATGGCTAAGACAGTGGTGATGGTTGGGGTTCGTCTAGGACTATATCTTTGAGATAGTCTACACTCTTGGGAAGGGGAATGTAGTGCCAGCCACACTCAGCAGGAGGTCTGGTTTATAGCTACTGAGTGAGGTGACATAGCAGCTAGCCACATTGCAGATATCCTTTGTGGATAGATATGGAGCATCTTACCTCCAGTCTATGACTATCACTCCCATACTTCTTCAGTGATTTTGGGAGGCATAGCTTGGGGACATTGATTGTGGGGCTCTATGTGCACATATATCTTCAATACATGCACCTAATGGATTTTATGAAGGTGGGGAGCATGTCACCCTCTTTAGAGGATGCACTAGGGTACTAGTGGTGCTACGGGAGGAGGTGTTGAGGGAGTTCTATACGTCCCCTATGACGATACATCCTAGTGTGGAGAAGATGTACCCGGACCTCTAGTGTCATCACTTGTGGCTAGTGATGAAGAAAGTAGTGTCAGAGTTTGTTTCATGATACCTCACTTGTTAGAAAGTGAAGGATGAGCATTGATTTCCAGCAAGCTTAGTACAACCACTAGAGGATCCAGAGTGGAAGTGGGATGTCATCTATATAGATTTCTTGATAGGACTACCATAGACGTATAGGGTACACAATTCTGTCTGGGTGATCATTGACCGACTCACTAAGTCGGCCCACTTTCTACCCATCCAAGAGAAGGGATCAGTATAGGGCTTGAGATGCCTCTACATACAGGATATTGTATGACTTCATGGGGTTCCATCGATGATCGTTTCTGACCATGAAACATGTTTTACATCCCGGTTGTGGAAGAGATTATAGGAGGCGTTTGGGACTCAGCTACGTTTGAGCATCGCCTTTCATCCACAGACAGATGATCAGATAGAGTGGGCCATTTAGACACTGGAGGACAAGCTTCATGCTTGTGTCTTAGATTTTGGCCGCAGTTGGGAGGACCAGTTTACCTTAGTGGATTTCACATACAACAACAGATATCACTCCACCATCGGTATAGCACCATTTGAGGCCTTATACGGTCAACCTTTCAGATCACCTCTATGCTGAACAGACCCAGGGGAGTCAACACTTATGGGTCTAGAGTTGGTAGAGGCCACCACTGAGAAGGTGCATACCATCCAGGAGTGGATGAAGACTGCACAGAGCATACATAAGTCTTATGTTGATAGGAGATAAATACATTTGGAGTTCGAGGAGGGAGACCATGTTTTCATATGGGTCCCTTTAGTTATAATTTTACTTCGTGGTTTTTTTCCTGTCGTGTGATTGGACAGTGTGTTTGTAGGTTTAAAGGCAATTCCTTTCCATTTAAAGGGATATGCCTTTTCGGTGCTAGTTGCCATTCCCTGGCCTATGGAAGACGAGCTTGGGTGTAATGACCCAATGTTTTAAAAATGGAAATTCCTCTCTTATAAATATGTCATAAAATTACATGAAAACATAACATAATAAACTATTAAGTGCTAAGTGACCTTTAAACATAAGTTTGTCACTTCTGTGTTTGGAATTTTATAAATCCGACATACATGGTTGTGATCAGTAAGTTATTTGGAGTCTGATAAGGAAAACATAATTTTTGGTGAATAGTAACCTACCCTTATGAATAGTAAGACACCCTTATGGATAGTGATATACCCTAATGAATAATAACCTTACCTATGATGATATATAAATAATATTCAAGTTGAAAGTACGATATAACTATACTTGAGAATAAGTAAATGAATGTTTTAAAACTAGTTTTTGATGATAAATTATGATATTAATTAAATATTAAAATAATCATATTTAGAAAATTATTTTTGAAAAATGGAATTCATATTTGGATTCTACACATCAAAAAATGGTTAGGGTAAATTTATGGAATTTTTCTGAAATACTTGAATTTTTGATGAATAGTAAAATGTGATAATTTACGATAAATGCTAAATAAGGGATTTATTGAGCCATTGATGATGTTCTGATAATATAAGACCAATTGCTTTGGTATCACATGATAAATTTACTATTATTGGTCATGGACTCACTATTCCTTGTCTTGTGGGGCATTAATAAATTAATGAATTTTATATTGAAAAATACCTTCACTCCTCCACTATAAAACCCCACTTCACTCCCTCTTCTCTTCACTCCTCTCAAGGCTTGTGCCTTGCCAATATTCTACCCAAATCTCTACCTGAACTTCCTTTATTCCTTCGAGTTGCTCTATCTTTCTTTTTACCAAAATGTAGTTGTCTTTTATTTTTATGTATAACTTCTACATTCTGTTTATATGCTCCAAAATCATGTTCCAAGATCCATCTCTCATTCTCTTTCGGTGACATACATGTTTTTAAGTGAATCCCTCCTCGATACTTCCCAATAAGCACACTCGTTTTAAAGGAACTTCCTGAATTTTTACCCAATTTCAAGTGCACTCTATCCTCTATTTTAAGACAAAATTGTATTTATAAAAACAATATTTTTATTATGAAAAACTTCTTGGTTCAATTCTGGTTTTATATAAAATAATGTCCTCTTTACTATTTTAAAATCTCTATAGTATTTTCCTTAAAAACCGCACAAAAATGTTTTAATACTAATGTTTCTCAAATACATTTCTTATATGTTCTCAATTATATTTGACACCACTTACCATGTTATATGCCTATATTACCTTATGAATGTCCATGTATATTCTAATCCCTTTCTTTCATGGACACTTTCATGATACACTCATTGGTTATGCATTATGTCATGATTGTGGTACCCAATTCCTTCCATGGGTATCCTTATTTTTATGAATGATTGATTATGTATGATTATTTATGTGGAAATAATATTTAGGCTGAATGAATATTTATATGGCAAGAATATTCATGAAAATGTTGAGATGGGTGCGCCCAAATAGAGCTCCAATGCATTGAGTAAAGTTAAGTCTCATGAGATACGATGTGAAACGGGATTGGCGGTTCGCCTTGACCCATACTAAAATGGAAAACAGGATTGGTAGTTATCCTTGACTCATATTAATGTAATGTTTTATTATTATTCCACATTTATATGATTCCATGTTTATATGATCCCATGTTTATATGATATGATTTCATATGTTCCATGCTTTTTTATCATTATGTCATGCCTCCTAACTCATGTGGTTAAGATGTATCCTTATGTTCATTCCCTTACTGAGATTTTTAGCTCATCCTTTTGTTCATGTGTTCCCTAGGGCACCCTATGCATATGTAAGGGCTCAAAGGAAGTTAGGATCTCATTATGGAGATTAAATAAAGAAGTGTTTTTAGCTCTCTGTTTTATGTTTTTTGTACCTAGTTTTCCAAGACACTAGACTTAATGATCCTTGGATTGTACTCCGATGTATAATTATGATTAAAATCATGAAATGTTGTATGAAAAAGGCTAGGGTAGCTATAGTTGGTATCAGAGGATGGTCTAGTTATTTTTGGAGATTAATAATAGATAACCTTAGTGAGAACCTTAAGGATGAGATGAAGTATAATAAAACATACATAAATTTTGGTAAGTATAGAGTAATTGGTATATCAATAAAATATATCTCTGTATGGATACGAGCAGTTAGAGGTGGCTTTGGCACAAATGTACCTAGGAGTGAAAACTCCGACAAGGAGTTTTAGGCTTGACCCGATGTATCCTGGTACATGACAACGGGCCTTGCTGCACTCTTGGTTACGATACTCCTGAGGTATATGCTTTGGTAGATTCATGAGCTTAGTAAAAACCATTATTAAGGAACAAAAAAAATCCCATAAGAATATAAGTCAAGAAATAGATCGAGGATAACCTTGGTTTAGACTTAAGGAATCACAAGTTAAGATATCCTTCTTCTTTGTATGTTTACCCTTTTATGTTCAAAGTTTTCTTTTTATGCTCAATAGATAAATATTAAAGACCTATAATTATAAGTTCTTTTTCTTAGTTAATGGCGGGAAATAGAAGAACATGCTCCAACAACCAATGTGATAGGCAATGTGGAGATTTCCCTAATGATATGCCTGATATGACTGGAGCGGGTGCTCAAAATTTCATGACAGCATTTGCTTAGCTGGATCGAGTTATGAATAATAACATGAATCATGTGGAACACCCTCCTCCTCCAATAAAAGAGCAAGTTGTCGTAGAATCCTTCATACAGAAAAGGCTTCCCATGTTTAGTGGATCTTCTGATTCCCTCCTCACAGAACAATGGATTAACTCCATTGAAAAGATATTCTTCATCCTCTAGTGCTTGGAAGAAGTGAAGGTTGTACTGGCAGTCTATCATTTTGATGGGGAAGTAGATCAGTGGTGGACTCCAATCAAGAATACAAAGTCCCAAGAAGAAATTGGTTCCATGGATTGGGAAGAATTTAAGAGGATGTTTTTCAACAAATATTTTCCTCAAACCCTCCATCTCAAGATGGAAAGAGAGTTCCTCAGACTCAAGCAGAAGGAAGATGAGTCCATCAAGGCATATGAAGAAAACATTACAAGGCTTGCAAGGTACATCTCTGGATTTTTCATGAATGCCGAAATCAAGGTGGATCTCTTATTTAGTGGACTAAAGCTGAGTCTACAAAAAGCATTGGCGATTCAAGACTTTTATAGTTATGAGGATATTTCCTGTTGTTCCCTCAAGGTTGAAATGGAGACTGGAGACTCTCAGTGGTCTCATGGGCCCAATGATAAGAAGAGGAAAATGGAGAACAACATGGGTAGTTCATCAAAAAAATCACATGATGGAATGAAGCTTGAATTTTCCCCTTGCAAAAAATTATTGGAAGATGCATCTTGGTAACTGTCTGAAGGGAACCAAGAATTGCTTCAAATGTGGAAAGTTTGGTCATCTGGCCAAGAATTGATGAAGGGATATGAAAAATCCTTCTAATGTGAAAGAAGAAAGGATGGTTTAGATCAACACTCATACTACAGTGCAGTGTTACAACTGTAATGAGCGTGGGCATTATGCGAACAATTTCCCTAAGATGAGGGTTGTTGGATAAAATCAACAACAACCTCTAAGGCAATAAGGAAGAGCTTATGCTATCACTACTACTGAGGTGGAGCCAGAAAACGATGCGGTGATAGGTACGCTAGTTATTCATTCAAGAATAGAGAACGTACTATTTGTTTCTAGTTCTATACATTCTTTCATATCTTTCAAGTTTAGTATAACTATTCAAACACCACATCAAAATTTGAAGGAAAAGTTATCCATGAGAACAAAAAATGGAACAATTATTGTGTCCATGGTTTATAAATCCTCCCTGGTTAATGTTTATGGACTGAACCTCCTAGAAAATCTCGTTATTATTCCTTTAGTGGAGTTTAACTCTATCTTGGGCATGGATTGGCTATCTTTATAAAAATCCAACATCAACTGTCAGGAAATGGAGACCACTCTTCAAATCCCAAAGCATCCTCCAATTCTATACAAGTGTAAGGAGGAATATGAATCTCCTTTAGAATCGACATCTCTAGTGTGGATATTGCTGCCTTATGAGAAAGCATATCTATATCAAATGATTGAGAAAAAGAAGAGAATCATGCTTGAAGACATGCCCATTGTGAGGTATTACACTGAGGTATTCCCTGAAGAGTTTCCTGGTCTTCCTCTTGACCGAGAGGTTGAGTTCTCAATTGAACTTAACCCTAGATCTCTGCCTATCTCAAAGACACCTTACAGAATGGATACCATAGAGTTGGAAGAGGTGAATAAGCATTTACAAGAGAATATGATGAAGGGTTTTATACACCCGAGTGATCCACCGTGGGGTGCACCAGTCCTCTTCGTCAAGAAGAAGGATGGATCAATGCACCTCTGCATTGATTATCATTATCTCAAAAAAATCATGATAAAGAACAAGTATCCTCTACCACAGATAGAGGACTTGTTTGATCATATTCATGGGGCCATTTATTTCTCTAAGGTGGACCTTTGGTCAGGATATCACCAACTAAAGGTGAGGAAGGAAGATATTCTCAAGACTGCCTTTTGAACGAGGTATGGACACTATGAGTTCATAGTGATTCCCTTAGGACTCACTAATGCTCCAGAAATTTTCATGGAATTAATGAATAGAGTATTTAGAGATTACCTTGAAAAATTTGTGGTAGTCTTTATTGATGATATTATGATATACTCCAAGAGAAAGGAGAAACATGAAGAGCATTTGAAAACTTTGTTAAAACCTTTATGAAGGGAGAAATTGTTTGCAATGTACAATAAATGTGAGTTCTGGATGGAGGAAGTATCTTTTTTGGTGCATGTTATCACTAGAAAAGGGATATCTATAGACCCTTCCAAGACAAAGGAAATTGAAGAGTGCCCCATGCCGACTTTTGTAATGGAGATATGTAGTTTTTTGGGTCTACCTAGGTATTATCAATGATTCATAAAGAACATTTCATGATTTTCAAACCCAATGACCAAGCTGACATGGAAGGGGGTAAAGTTTTTTTGGAAACAATAATGTGAAGTTTGTTTAAAGGAGTTGAAAAAGAGGCTTATCATTGGGCTAGTACTCACTCTCCCTATAAGTGGAGAACTCTTTGTGGTGTATAGTGATGCTTATAAGAAGGGATTATGATGTGTGATAATGAAAAATGATAAAGTACTAGCCTACGCCTCAAGGCAGTTGAAAATACACGAGCAAAACTATCCCATGCATGATTTGGAGATAGAAGCTGTGATCTTTGCGTTGAAAATATGGAGACATTATCTCTATGGGAAGAAATGTGAGATATATACTGATCACAAGAGTCTCAAATATATATTAACAAAGAAAGATCTTAATATGCACAGAGAAGACGGATAGAGCTCATCAAGGATTATGAATTCTCAATCCACTACCATCCCGATAAGGCAAACAAGGTAGCAGATTCTCTAAGTAGAGATGATCATGCATCTTTATCATTGATGAAAATTGAAAAGGATCCAATCTTCTTAGATTTTCAAAGGATGAACATGAGAATCATTAAAGGAGGAACATCATTAATCCTTTATCAAATGATTTCTCAAACATCCCTCTTGGAGAAAATAAAGGATGTTCAAAGAAAACATATGGAAATTCAAAAAATGGTGGAAGCTATTAGAAAAGGTAAATCCTCCAATTTTAGAATTGATTAAGAAGGAGTTGTAAGATTTGGGACATGATTATGTATACAAACTGATCCAGAGATAAAGAAGGAGCTATTGAATGATGCACATATCTCGACCTTCTCTATCCACTGAGGGGGCACAATGATGTATCGAGATATCTAGGAAAACTTTTGACGGGACAATATGAAAAGGGATATTGCTGAATATAAATCAAAGTGCTTGGTATGTCAGCAAGTGTAGGATGAGTGTTAAAATTCTAAGGGGATGATGAAACCACTACTCATACTAGCATGGAAGTGGGAGAAAATTATGATGGACTTTGTCACTGGACTTCCAAGGACATCCAGAGGAAACAATGATATATGGGTCATTGTGGATCGTATTATAAAGAAAAATCACTTTATCACGGTTCTAGAGGAATTATCATTGGATAAACTTGCACAGATTTACATCAAAGAAGTGGTAAGGCTACATGGAGTACCACTATCTATTATATCCTATCGTGATTTGAGATTCACCTCAAAGTTCTAGAAAAGTATCCAACATGATCTAAGAACTGAATTGAACTTCAGTACAGTCTATCATCCTCAAACTAATGGCCAATATGAGTGAACTATTTAGACATTGGAAGACATGTTGAGAGCATGTTCTATGAAATTCAAAGGAGGATGGGATCAACATCTTCCACTGGTTGAATTCTCCTACAACAATATTTTCCACTTGAGCATCCGAATGACACCATATGAATCCCTTCATGGGAAAAGGTGCATAACACCGACATGTTGTGATGAAGTCGGTTAGCATAAGCTACTAGGACCTAAAATGGTCTAAGAAATGGTGGAGAAGGTGAAAACCATTCAACAACATATCAAGGAAGCCCAAATTTGACAAAAGAGTTATGAAGATAACCGTCGATGAGACCTTGAGTTTAAAGTTGGAGACATTGTATTTCTACACATATCTCTGTGGAAGAAGGTCATGATGTTTCGAAAGAAAGGGAAGCTAAGTCCCAGGTACACAGGTCCCTTCGAGATCCTTGATCGAGTCGGAGCTGTGGCCTATCGACTGGAACTTCCACCTACCATGTCGAAAGTACATGATGTCTTTCATGTATCCCTCCTAAGGAAGTACATACCAGACCCTTCACATGTACTCTCTTTAGGGGTAGTACAGTTGGAGGATGATCTCTCTTACGAGGAACATGCAGTGAAGATCTTGGATCTTAGAGAAAAAGTTCTACGCAACAAGACTTCTCATCTGGTCAAGGTACTATGGTGAAACCATAAGTACGAAGAGGCAACATGGGATCTGGAGGAATAAATGAAGGAAATGTATCCACACCTATTTTTGTCTTAGAATGTAAAATGAAATTTCAAGGGCGAAATTTCATAAGGGGGGGGGGGGGGGGAGGGGGAGAATGTAACGACCCAATGTTTTATAAATAGAAGATTCATATATTATAAATATGTCATAAAATCACATGAAAACACAAAATAATGAACTAATAAGTCCAAAGTGACCTTTAAACACAATTTTTCACTTCTGTGTTTGGAATTTCAAAAATTCCACATACACGGTTGTGATCAATAAGTTATTTGGAGTCTGATAATGAAAACATAATTTTTGGTGAATAGTAACCTACCCCTAGGAATACTATGATACCCTTATGAATAGTGATATAACCTAATTAATAGTAACCTTACCTATTATAATATATAAACAATATTCAAGTTGAAAGTACAATATACCTATACTTGAGAATAAGAAAATGAATGTTTTAAAACTAGTTTTTGATAATAAATTATGATATTAATTAAATAATAGAATAATCATAATTATAAAATTATTTTTGAAAAATTGAATTCATTTTTGGATTCTACACGTCGAAAAATAGTTAGGGTAAAATTTTGGGATTTTTCTGAAATACTTGAATTTTTGATGTATAGTAAAATGCAATAATTTACGATAAATGCTAAATAAGGGATATATTGAGCCATTGATGATGTTATAATGATGTAAGACCAATTGGTACGGGATAACATGATAAATTTACTATTATTGGTCACATAAGACTCACTATTCCTTGTCTTTTGGGGAATTAATAAATTAATGAATTTTATATTGAGAAATACCTTCCCTCCACTGTAAAAACCCACCTTCACTCCCTATACTATTCACTCCTCTCAAGCCTTGTGCCTTGCCAATATTCTACCCAAATCTCTCCCCAATATCCTCCCCCATGTACAAAAGCTCATAGCCTCTTCAAAATACCAAAACCTCTCCCATTAATAGGTTCTCAAAGGGGGAAGTCTCAAGAGGTAAATTCCTCTTTCCAATTCCTTCATTTCTTTTAACTTCTTTTATTTTTTTGTTTCTTTCCTCAACTCACTTCACCCAAATGGTATGATAACTCCAATAGAATAAATGTACTGGAATTATATTATGCTAATGGGATACTTCATTATCTTCTCTCCTTTCCTCACTTTTTTTTTGAAAGAAATGAAAGCACCGTTTGAGATGTGCCAATTTAGCACATTCAAGGACAATGATTTATCAATTTCTATTATCATATTTAAATATGGTCATGAAACCATTTTTTTATGGTTTAACCAGATTATATATATGTAATATATCCTATTTTGATTCTGTAATCTTTTTTTACAAATGTTATTAAATTTTAAATCAAAACATGTTCTTTGTAATCAAACCCACCAATTAACAAAAACGGTTGTCACTATGGTTTTATATAATTGTTCGACTTCAATATAAGTAACCAAATTAAATTTAAAACCATGAAATCTACTATATTTTCACTAATAGAATATAAATTCATTTCTGGACAACCACTTCCATCTTTCATGTTTATCCAAACTTGAATATAAGTGAACCGATCTTTTAAAACCAAGTAAACAAACGAGCCCAAACAAAGAAATTGAACCTTATAACTAATCAAGAAGGCCCTTAATGAACTAAAAAGGGTTATAATAAATAAATTACATATATAACAGGTTCTGGACTTATTAATTAATAATCCTAATTTCTTTATTCATATTTTTAATAATAAGGGGAGAACACCAATAGATTTAAGGTAAGGGATCCTCTCCTTTTCACTCTTAATCAAGATTGTTCTCTATGCTATGCCTTTTTTGTGTAATACCAAGTGATGTGGTATGTTTTAGAACCTCCACCATACTAAAATAATGTTTTATAAGTGATGAGAAACCCCTTATATCTATCATCAAGCCCTCTTTGTTACACCCGATACCATGCCGATAAACAGTAATGGATTATACTTGAACTTCCATTATTCTTTCGAGTTGCTCAATATTTCTTTTTAACAAAATGTAGTTGTCATTTATTTTTATATAACACTTCTAAATTATGTTTATATTCTCTAAAATCATGTTCCAAGAACCATCTCTCATTCTCTTTCGGGGATATACATGCTTTTAAGTGAATCCCTCCTCGATACTTCCCAATAAGCACACTCATTTTAAAGGAACTTCCCGAATTTTTACCCAATTTCAAGTGCATTATATCCTCTTTTTTAAGAAAAAATTTTATTTATAAAATAATTATTTTTATTATGAAAACCTTATTGGTTCAATTCTGGTTTTATATAAAATAATTCCCTCTTTACTATTTTAAAAGCTCTATAGTAATTTCTTTAAAAACCGTACAAAAATGTTTTAATACTAATGTTTCTCAAATAAATTTCTTATATGTTTTCACTTATATTTGTCACAACCTACCATTTTATATGACTTTTTTACCCTATGAACATCCATGTATGTTTTAATCCCTTTCTTTCATGGACACTTTCATGATACACTTATTGGTTATGCATTATGTCATGATTGTGGTACCAAATTATTTCCGTGGGTATCCTTATGTCTATGTATGATTGATTATGTATGAGTATTTATGTGGAAAGAATAATTATGTGGTAGGAATATTTATGTGGAAAGAATATTCATGAAAATGTTGAGATGGGTGCACCCAGATAGCGCTCCAATGTATTGGGTAAAGTTAAGTCTAATGAGATGCGATGTGAAACGGGATTGGCGGTTAGCCTTGACCCATAATAAAATGGGAAACGGGATTGGAAGTTAGCCTTGACCCATACTAAAGAAATGTTTTATTATTATTGCACATTTATATGATTCTATGTTTATATTATCCAAGCTTATATGATATGATTTCATATGTTCCATGCTTTGTTATCATTATGTCATGCCTCTTAACTCATGTGTTTAAGATGTATCCTTATGTTTATTCCCTTACTGGGATTTTTAGCTCATCCCTTTGTTCATGTGTTCCCTAGGGTACCCTATGCAGATGTAAGGGATCAAAGGAAGTTAGGAGCTCATTATGGAGATTAAATAAAGAAGTGTTTTTTAACACCATGTTTTATGTTTTTTGTACTTAGTATTCCAAGACACAAGACTTAATGATCCTTGGATTGTACTCTGATGTATAATTATGATTAAAATCATGAAATGTTTTATGAAAATGGATATGGTCACTATTATTGGTATCAGAGGATAGTATAGTTATTTTTGGATATTAGGAATAGATAACCTTAGTGAGAACCTTAAGGATGAGGTGAAGAATAACAAAACATCCCTAAAATTTGGTAAGTATAGAGTAAGTGGTTTATCAAGTAAATACATCCTCGTCTGGATATGAGAAAGTAGAGGAAACCCTGGAATAGATTAACCTAGGAGTGGAAACTCCGACAAGGAGTTTCAGGCTTGAACCATGGTATCCTAGTACATGACAACGGGCCTTGCCGCACTCTTAGTTACGACACTCCCGAGGGATATGCTTTGGTAGATTCATGAGATTAGTACAAACCATTATTAAGGGTCAAAAAAAATCTTATTAGAATATAAGTCAAGAAATAGATCGAGGATAACCTAGGTTTAAACTTAAGGAATTACAAGTTTGGATATACTTCTTCTTTGTAATTTTATCCTTTTATGTTCAAAGTATTCTTTTTTTATGCTCAATAGATAAGTATTCAAGAACTCTAATTATAAGTTATTTTTCTTAGTTAATGGAGGGAAATAGATGAACATTCTCCAACAACCAATGTGATAGGACATGTGAAGATTTCCCTAATGATATGCCTGATATGATAGGAGCGGGTGCTCAAAACTTTTATGACATTACTTGCTTAGCTTGACCGAGTTATGAATAATAACTTGAATCATGTGGAAATCCCTCCTCCTCCAAATAAAGAGAAAGTTTCCATAGAATAATTCATTCTGCAAAGGCCTCCCATGTTTAGTGGATCTTCCGATCCACTCCTAGTAGTGCAATGGATTAACTCCATTGAAAAGATATTCTCCATCCTCTAGTGCATGAAAGAAGAGAAGGTTGTACTGGCAGTCTATTGTTTTGAAGGGGAAGCTGATTAGTGGTTGACACCGATCTAGTATACAAAGTCCCCAGAGGAAATTTATTCCATGGATTGGGAGGAATTCAAGAGGATGTTTTTCAACAAATATTTTCTTTGAACCCACTGTCTCAAGATGGAATGAGAGTTCCTCAGACTCAAGCAGAAAGAAGATGAGTCCATCACGGCATATGAGGACAACTTTACAAGGGTTTCAAGGTACGCCTTTGGATTTGTCATGAATGCTGAAAGAAAGGTGGATCGCTTATTTAGTGGGCTAAAGATGAGTCTATGAAAATCATTGGCGATTCGAGACTTCGATAGTTATGAGGATATTTTCCGTTGTGCCCTCAAGGTTGAAATGGAGATCGGAGACTCTCAGTGGTCTCGTGGGCCTAATGAAAAGAAGAGGAAGATGGAAAAAAACATGGGTGGTTCATCAAAAAAATACCGTGATGGAAATAAGCCTGACTTTTCCCCTTACAAAAAATTGTGGGAAGAAGTATCTAGGTAACTATCTGAAGGGAAACAAGAATTGCTTCAGATGTGGAAAGTTTGGTCATTTGGACAATAATTTCTAAAGGGATATGAAAAATACTGCTAATGTGGAAGAGGAAAGGAAGGTTCAGATCAACAGTCATCTTATAGTGTAGTGTTACAACTGTTAGGAGCATGGGAATTATGAGAACAATTTCCCTAAGTCAAGGGTTGTTGGAGGAAATCAACAACAACCTCCAAGGAAATAAGGAAGGGCTTATGCTATCACTACTGCTGATGTGGATCCAGACAATGATGTTGTGACATGTATTGTAGTTATTCATTCAAGAATAGTGAACGTACTATTTGATTCTGGTTCTACGCATTCTTTTATATCTTTCAAGTTTAGTAGAACTATTCAAACACCACCTCAAAATTTGGAGGAAATGTTATATATGAGAACAGAAAATGGGGCAATTATTGTGTCCATGGTTTATAACTCCTCCTCGGTTAATTTTTGGGGACTGAACCTCTTAGAAAATATCATTATACTTCCTTTAGTGGAGTTTGATGCTATCTTTGGCATGGATTGGCTATCTTTATACAAATCCAACATCAAAAGTCAGGAAAGGGAGATCACTCTTCACATCCCGAAGCATCCTCCAATTATAGACAAGTGTAAGGAAGATGATGAATCTTCTTTAAGAACATCGTCTCAAGTGTGGATATTGTTTCCTTATGAGCAAACATATCTATCTCAAATGATTGAGACAAATGAGAAAATAATGCTTTAAGACATGCCCATTGTGAGGGATTACACTAAGGTATTCCTTTAAGAGTTTCTTGGTCTTCCTCCTGACTGATAGGTTGAGTTCTCAATTGAAATTATCCCTGGATCTCTACCTATCTCAAAGACACCTTATAGAATGGCCACCTTAGAGCTGGAAGAGCTGAGGAAGCAGTTATAGGAAAATATGGAGAAGGGTTTTATATGCTCGAGTGCTTCACCATGGGGTGCGCCAGTCCTCTCTGTCAAGAAGAAGGATGGATCAATGCGCCTCTGCATTTATTATCGTGAGCTCAACAAAATCACGATAAAGAACAAGTATCCCCTACCATAGATAGATAACATGTTTTATCATCTTTGTGGGGCCATTCATTTATCTAAGGTGGACCTTCAGTCGGGATATCACCAACTAAAGGTGAGGAAATAAATTATTCCCAAGGCTTCCTTTTGAACGAGGTATGAACACGATGAGTTTATAGTGATTCCATTCGGAATCACTAATGCTCCAACAATTTTTATGGATTTAATGAATAGAGTCTTTAAAGATTACCTTGAAATTTTTTTGGTAGTATTTATTGATGATATTCTGATATAATCCAAGAGTAAGGAGGAACATGAGGAGTATTTGAAAACTATGTTAAAGACTTTGTGAAGGGATAAGTTGTATGAAAAGTACAGTAAATGTGAGTTATGGATAGAGGAATTATCTTTTTTGGGGAATTTTATCACCAGAAAATGGATATCTGTGGATCCTTCCAAGACAATGACAATTGAAGAGTGACCTAGGACAACTTCTGTAATAGAGATCCACATATTTTTGGGTCTAGCTAGGTATTATCGATGATTCGTGAAGAAATTTTCATGATTTTCATACCCAATGACCAAGTTTTAAATAAAAGGGGGTAATGTTTGTTTAGAAATAGGAATGTGGAGATTATTTCAAGGAGTTGAAAAGGAGGCTTATCACTACGCCAATACTCACTCTCCCTATAAGTGGAGAAATCTTTGTGGTGTATAGTGATGCTTTTAAGAAGGGATTAGGCCGTGTGCTAATTAAAAATGATAAATTGATAGCCTAAACCTCAAGGAATATGAAAATACATGAGAAAAACTATCCCACACTTGATCTGGAGTTGGTTGCTGTGATCTTTGCGTTGAAAATCTGGCGGCATTATCTCTACGGGGAAAAAATTTGAGATATATACTGACCACAAGAGTCTCAAATATATATTCACACAAAAAGAGTTTAATATGTGCCAGAAAATATGGATAGATCTCATCAAGGATTATGACTGCTCAATCCACTACCATCCCGGTAAGGCAAACAAGGTAGAAGATTCTCTAAATAGAAAGGATCCTACGTCTTTATCATTGATGAGAATTGAATAGGATCCGATTTTCTTAGATTTTCAAAGGATAGACATGAGAATCATTAAGGGAGGAACATCATCAATCATTTCTCAAATGATTTCTCAACCATCACTCTTGGATAAAATAAAGGATGCTCAAAGAAAAGATGTGGAAATTCAGAAAAGGGTGGAAGCTATCAGAAATGGGAAATCCTCCAATTTCAGAATTGATGAGGAAGAAGTTGTAAGATTTGGGACACGATTATGTGTACCAAAATGATCTAGACATAAACAAGGATCTATTGAATGATGCACATAGATCGACCTTCTCTATCCACACAGGGAGCACAAATATGTATTGAGATCTCTGGGAAAACTTTTGGTGGGACAATATGAAAAGGGATATTGCTCAAGATATATCAAAGTGACTGGTACGTCAGCAAGTGAAGGAAGAGAGGAAAAAGTTTATAAGGATGATGTAACCACCACCCATTCCAGAATGGAAGTGGGAGAACATTAATATACACTTTTTCACTGGACTTCCAAGGACATCAAGAGGAAACAATGGTATATGGGTCGTTGTGGATCCTCTTAGAAAGACAAGTCACTTTATCGTGGTTCGATAGGACTTATCATTGGATCAAATTGCACAGATTTACATCAAAGAAGTGGTAAGGCTGCACAGAGTAACACTATCAATTGTATCCGATCGTGATTTGAGATTCACCTCGAAGTTCTGAAAAAGTATCCAACATACTCTAAGCATTGAACTGAACTTCAGTACGTCCTATCATCCTCAAAATGATGGCCAATCCGAGCGAAAAATTCATACACTAGAAGACATGTTGAAATCATGTTCTATGTAATTTAAAGGAGTATGGGACCAACATCTTCTGCTGGTTGAATTATCCTACAATAATAGTTTTTAGTCAAGCATCTGAATGGCACCATATGAATCCCTTTATGGGAAAAGGTGCAGAACACTGTAATGTTGGTATGAATTTGGTGAGAATAAGATGTTAGGACCTGAAATGGTTGAAGAAATGTTGGAGAAGGTGAAAACAATTCAACAACATATCAAGGCATCCCAATGTCCACAAAATAGTTATGCAGATAACCGTCAACGAGACCTTGAGTTCAAAGTCAGAGACATGGTATTTTATGCGAATCTCCATGGAAGAAGGTCATGAGGTGTGGAAAGAAAGGGAAGCTAAGTCCCAGGTACATAGTCCCCTTCAAGATACTTGATCGAGTCAGAGTTGTGGCCTATCGACTATCACTTCCACCTACCATGTTGAAAGTACATGATGTCTTTCTTTTATTCCTCCTAAGGAAGTACATACCAGACCCTTCACATGTAATCTCTTCATAGGTAGTACAGTTGGAGGATGATCTCTCTTACGAGGGGCATCCGGTGAAGATCTTGGATCATAGAGACAAAGTTATACGCAAGAGGACCACTCATCTAGTCAAGGTACTATGGAAAAACCGTAAGTATGAAGAGGAAATAAGGGAATTGGAGGAAGCAATAAAGGAAAAGTACCCACAACTGTTTTTGTCTTAGAATGTAAAAAAAAAAATTCGTGGGTGCAATTTCATAATGGGGGAAGAATGTAATGACCCAATGTTTTATAAATAAAAATTCATCTCTTATAAATATGTCATAAAATCACATGAAAACACAAAATAATGAACTACCAAGTGCTAAGTGACCTTTATACATAAGTTTGTTAATTCTGTGTTTGGAATTTCAAAAATCTAACATACATGGTTGTGATTAGAAAGTTATTTGGAGTCCGATAAGAAAAATATAATTTTTAGTGAATAGTAACCTACCCTTATGAATATTAATATTCCCTTATGAATAATGATATACCATAATGAATAGAAACCTTACCTATGATAATATATCTATAATATTCAAGTTGAAAGTATGATATACCCATACTTGAGAATAAGTAAATGAATTTTTTAAAACTAGTTTTTGATAATAAATTATGATATTAATTAAATATTAAAACAATCATATTTAAAAAATTATTTTTAAAAAATGGACTTCATTTTTGGATTCTACATGTCAAAAAAAATTTAGGGTAACTTTTTGGGATTTTTCTAAAATATTTGAATTTTTAATGAATTGTAAAATGTGATAATTTATGATAAATGGTAAATAATGGATTTATTGAGCCATTGATGATGTTCTTATGATGTAAGACCAATTGGTTCGAGATCACATGATAAATTTACTGTTATTGTTCATGGAATACTCTCTATTCCTTGTCTTGTGGGGAATTAATAAATTAATGAATTTTATATTGAGAAATACCTTCCCTCCTCTACTATAAACCCCCCTTCACTCCCTATTCTCTTCACTCCTATCAATCCTTGTTGCTTTCCAATATTCTACCAAAATCTCTCACCAAGATCCTCCACCACTTACAAAATCTCCTAGCCTATTCAAAATACCAAAAGCTCTCTCTTTATGAGGTTCTCAAAGGAGGAAGTCTCAAGAGAAAAATTCCTCTTTCCAATTCCTTCATTTCTTTTAACTTCTTTTATTTTTTGTTTCATTAATCACATACCTTCATCCAAATAGTATGATAACTCCAGTAGAATACATGTATTGGAATGATATTATGCTAATGGGATACTTCATTATCTTCTCTCCTTTCCTCACCTTTTTTTTGAAAGAAATGAAAGCACAGTTTGAGATGTGCCAATTTAGCACATTCAAGGACAATGATTTATCAATTTCTATTATCATATTTAAATCTAGCCATGAAACCATTTTTGTTATTGTTTAACCAGATTATATATATGTAATATATCATATTTTTATTCTGTAATATTTTTGTACAAATGGTTTTAAGTTATAAATCAAGACATGTTCTTTGTAATCAAACCCACCAATTAACAAAAACTGTTGTCACTATGGTTTTATATAATAGTTCGAATTAAATATAAGCAAAAAAATTAAATTTAAAAACATGTAATCTCCTGGATGTTCACTAATATCATATAAATTAATTTATGGACAACTACTTCCATCTTTCATGTTTATCCGAACTTGAATATAAGTGAACCGATCTTTTAAAACCAAGTAAACAAACGAGACTGAACAAAGAAACTGAACCTTATAACTAATCAAGAAGGCCTTGAATGAACTAAAAAGGGTTATAATAAATCAATTACATATATAACAGGTTCTGTACTTATTAATTAATAATCCTACTTTTTTTATTCATGAATTTAATGACAAGTGGAGAACACCAACGGATTTAAGGTAAGGGATCCTCTCCTTTTCACTCTTAATCAAGATTGTTCTCTATGCTATGACTTTTTTGTGTAATACCAAGTGATGGGGTATGTTTTATCACCTCCACCATGATGAATTAATGTTTTATAAGTGATGATAAACCCCTTATCTCTCTCATTAATCCCTCTTAGTTACACCCAATACCATGCCGATGAACCGTAATGGATTCTACCAGAACTTCCTTTATTCCTTCGAGTTGCTCTATCTTTATTTTTACCAAAATTTAATTGTATTTTATTTTTATGTAAATATTATACATTATGTTTATATTCTCCAAAATCATGTTTCAATATCCATCTATCATTCTATTTCGGGGATATACATTCTTTTAAGTGAATCCCTCCTCGATACTTCCCAATAAGCACACTCGTTTTAAAGGAACTTCCCGAATTTTTACCCAATTTCAAGTGTAATATATCCCCTATTTTAAGACAAAATTTTATTTATAAAATCATAATTTTTATTATGAAAACATTCTTGGTTCAATTCTAGTTTTATACAAAATAATTCCGTCTTTACTATTTTAAAAGCTCTATAGTATTTTCCTTAAAAACCGCACTAAAATGTTTTAATGATAATGTTTCTCAAATACATTTCTTATATGTTGTCACTTCTATTTGTCACCACATAACATGTTATATGCCTATATTACCTTATGAACGTCCATTTATGTTCTAATCCCTTTCTTTCATAGACACTTTCATTATACACTCACTGGTTATGAATTATGTCATGATTGTGGTAGACAATTCTTTCCATGGGTATTCTTATGTTTATGAATGATTGATTATGTATGATTATTTATGTGGAAAGAATATTTATTTGGAAAGAATATTCATGAAAATTTTGAGATGTGTGCACCCTGATAGCACTCCAATGCATTGGGTAAAGTTATGTCTCATGAGATGTGATGTGAAACGGGATTGGCGGTTAGCCTTGAACCGTACTAAAATGGGAAACATGATTGGCGGTTAGTCTTGACCTATAATAAATAAATGTTTTATTATTATTCCACATTTATATGATTCCATGTTTATATGATACCATGCTTATATGATATGATTTCATATGTTCCATGCTATGTTATCATTGTGTCATGCCTCCTAAATCATGTGCTTAAGATGTATCCTTATGTTCATTCCCTTACTGGGGTTTTTAGCTCACCCCATTGTTAATGTGTTCCCTAGGGTACCCTATGCAGATGTAAGGGCTCAAAGGAAGTTAGGATATCATTATGAAGATTAAATAAAGAAGTGTTTTTTAGACCCTTGTTTTATGTTTTTTGTACCTAGTCTTCCAAGACACTAGACTTAACGATCCTTGGATTATACACTGATGTATAATTGTGCTTAAAATCATGAAATGTTGTATGAAAAAGGCTAGGGTCACTAGATTGGGGTAGTCATGATACAGGCCCCTGGGGACAGGTCATGAAAATATTAAATCTCTAAAAATAAAAAGTAACACCACTATTTCTCCATAAATAATTATCCATAACAAATAATTATACTTTAACCAGGACATCGCGTAGGCCAGTGGTAGGCATGAAACCCTTATCATCCTTCAGTCATGGGTTCAAGACCCATATCCTTTCCGAACTTGATTGGTTGTCACCTGACATACAAATTTTCCTATTATACAACCATACTAATATAATTTTCAAAATATGATGGACATCCTTGAAATAAGGTTAATCAATAAATAGCCTTTTAACCAGGGTTTTCAATAAAATATCAATACATAAATACTTACTCAGAAGTTTAACTTAAATTTTTCATGAATGTATAACCTTATAACCCTTATGAAAGATGAAAATCCAAAAATTTAGAAATGAAGTCATAAAACTAGATTAACATTGATACCCCATATATCAAAAATTAGCTCTTGGATGTCACATTCCAAACATGTGAATACCCTTATGTTAAATTCTCTTAGAACATGGTAATAACATGAATTATCATAAATCCTTTTAGAAAACATGAATTCTTCATTATTCCATAGATTATTGGATATATTCCATAAATCTAAGAAGTTTTAAACTTCATTCATGATAACATGAACTAATTGCCAATACGTCCTTAATTATTTCCAAGGTAATCAGTACCGTACAATTTACTAATTCATAACAACATTATCTTAACATAAAGAATGTATTAAGGGTTACATTACCTTTTTAAAAATGTCACCTTGTCATTAAATCACTTCACTAGTCCATTAGGAAAATTCAACATGAACTCATAAATACTGAGAAAAAAATATATGCAGAACAATAATTATATATTTCATCATTTATATAACATAATTTTTGATTAAAAACTCATAAAAACTTTGATTATTACACTTCATCTTTATTACCTTAACAAGGTTACCTTATACTATTACACAATACCTATTTCTTTTAAAATTTCATTTGTAGTCTCTTAATCATCAGTAATGTAACCATTAATCGCACCGCCTTATTGGATCCCTCCAAGAGATTCCATCTCAAGAAATTTATTTTTATAATGATAATTTACCCAAAACATAAAACACTTATCCTTACATGATGTATTAGGGTGGCCAACATTCTCATCCATTTCATTAAACAAAATCTTCATTTTCCCCTTCTAGTCACTTGATTTGTGTCTTTATTTTCCACTGTCAAAACATCTTTTTCCCCTAAGACATTTACTTAGGTGATTATTTCCACATTATTAACACAAAGTAAACATAATATTCTTTACTCCATGGTATCCATTACTCAAACTCTCAGCGAACTCCTTATTTATCTTCCTTAGTGAGTCTAAGAGTTATTTATGGTAAACATTGTTAATCATGTTTCATGGAAACTAATTAGGCATGATCACAATATCTTTCACTACAGTGATAATCCCACTTGACTGATCATCAACAAATCTCCCATCACATTCAACATTTATCAAGTTCCTTTCGGTTCTTACCATTGAATAAAACCAAAATAATAGTGTGATCATTAGTTCTCATAGAATAAAACCACATAGTCATGAAAAGAATTAATTATAGGATGTCTAAATCATGACACCTTCCTTAAGATATGACACCCCAGGTTCATCCTAGGTTATTTGTAGCCAAATTATTTTTAAATCCTTCATGATGGTTCATGAAGATTATGTGAATTCCCAAAGCATATCGCACAAGAGTTTCAAACCAGGTGTGCAACACGACCCGTTTTTGTGTATCATATTACCCCAAGTCAGGTCTGAAATATCTTTTCATAATTTTTATTCATAGGTACATTTGTGCCAGAGCCACATCCACATGTAGTATCCAGAAAGGGATGTATTTTTAGTAAACCACTCACTCTATCCTTTACCAAAACTCTAGGAAATTTTCCTAAATATTAACTCATACTTACACTTATCCTTTGATACATCACTAGACATATCCTTATAAATATACCTAGGGACATCTCTAAATTTTTCTCATACAAGTTTCAAAATGTTGAATAAAACTTTCCTTTTATACCAAATATAACAACCCAGTATTGACATAAATGGATATTACATCATTTTATATGAATATTTAGTACATAACAAAAATACATGCTCGAGGACCATAATAGTTTAGTGTCTTTGGAAACATGGAAACAAAATCTTCTATCTGGGTGAAATATCTTCAAAATCTCCCATTAAGATCTCCACCTTTAGTACTTCTACCTAAAAACTTTATTAATAACTTGGGGAATGGAAACATAAGAAAGTGGTGATCTAAAATTCTTAATTAGGGTAAACAAGGGAGATTTGTAAGCACAATCACGAGTATAAGGGTTTTAGAACATGATCATGAAAATAGAAAATCATACACTGCATATCAAAGATTATATACATGAGTCATGGAATAAATATTGGGAGTTCATAAGGAATTAATCTTATGGAAATAAAGAACATAATCCATGAAATCATAACATAGGAATACAAAATGTAATTATGGTAGACACATAAGCATATACAATGATTTTCGTAGTAGTCAAGGAATTTCTACCGAGACCATCTTAGTGGAAAAAGTATTTTATTGAACCATGTTCACACCCCATTACAACCATGTATTTTTGAACTGATTTCACCCCTCATACAATCCCTATATTACCGAACCATGTTCATTTCTTGTTACACCTATGTCTATTTCATGATATATAAATATTTACCCAATGTATTGGAGAGAGATATTGGTCCCACACATCTCATGATGAAATCATGCATACATGTACCACAAGATCATAAATAATAATATCATAACCCATGAAATGAAATGGGTATCATAAACATGTAAACATATCACAACCTGTGAAAAAAGATACATGTTTTATATTCATTTCATCAAAGGCATAACCCATGAAAGAGAAGCAAATTTCATAAACATATAACCGGTGAAAGAGAAAAAAATTTCATAAAGAACACGACATTAAGAATAACCCATTCATAGAAATAATATGAAATAAAAATTTAGTTCATTTCTTATAAGGACATGAGTATCATCAATTGATGTCATCTTAGATGGAAAATAATTTTGAAATATCTTTCAAAAAAGTTTCTTGAGGAACATATCCTTTATTCTTTGGAAAATAATTTTTAATAAATAAAACCATTTGAAAATAATTTTCTTAGAAAATATCTTGAAAAATTATAAGGAATACTTGAAATCCTTTTTAAAACCTTTTTCCTTGAAAACATATAAAATAAGATTCAAAACATTTTTAAAACTTTTGTCATTGAAAATTTAAAAGAAATCTTGAATTTTTTTTGAAAACCATTTCATTGAAAATTAATTTTAAAAAAAATTCTTAAAAATCAACCTTTTAAAAATGTAAAGGAAACATCAAAGAAATTATGATAGGTAAATTCATACATGATGTACGAGGTAAAACGAACATTCCTTTTGCACAATATTTTTTTTTGAAAAATTCCTTGTTCTAAAATTGAAAAAAAGATTCCTTTTAATAGATTGGTAAAAGAAATAAAAGTGTAAAAATTTCCTTTAAGTGTTATAGGGTAATGGTATAATATTCTTGGAACCATTTTTAGAAAACATATATTTCGAAATGAAGAGTGGGTAAAGTCAAGATTTCTTAAAAACAATTTATTAATTATCTTATTTACAAAAGAGTAGAAATATGGAACCAATACATGAATATATAATGAATAATAATAGGATAAGAGAACAGCTTAATGTTTTGAGAGATAGGTTATAATATTTCATCAAAGGAATCCTGATCATAAATAATCTTTAAAAGTGATGATATTGTTTCAATAAGACCTTATCACTTGGGAACTTGGGATCATGCTCTCCATGTACCAAAAAGAAATTACATGAATCTTATAATCTCAAGAAAATATTTATCTTCATTATATATCATATAAAATGGAATTATATACACCTTAAAATGAATTTAGGCACATAATAAAACATGAGTCTCAAATAAGGAAAATTAAGACAAAACTATTTTACTGATTTGGTAACTTTTTAAACTTATAACCCATGAAATAAAGATCATAAAATGGACATGTGAATACCCATAATTTAATTATAATATACATATAATAGAATCATGGGAAGTACATACACCACACAAAAGGAAAGAGTGGCTAATATAGCATGTGTCTCACAAAAATAAAAGGTGAGAAGAAATCCCCTACCTTGTGTCTTAACTCTCATCGTACCCATTCAAACCACCTATATAATAAATATAAATTTATTATAAAACTTTTAAATAACCATATTATTATATCTAATACCATATATATATTTGATTACAACCTTATATTACCTTCTTGTTAACTGTCCTATGTTAAGGTTTCACATCGTGTAATATTCACTTTGTTATTTGTATATGTCTTAATTTGTTATATCTTTGGTCCTTATACTTATATAATGATTCCAGAATGTAAAATTTTTTATAATATCATGTATATCTAATGTATGTGTATTATAATAATCTATATAATATATAACTATGAAACCGAATACACCATTCATGGAGATGGTAGGCCATACGTACGCGTGAATGCTATTTCCGTTTAATTGTCATGTTGAAAGAAAGAAAGTAAAAGACACACACACACACACACACACACACACACACACACATATATATATATATATATCATTTTTATAGTAGATTTTGGATATCTTATATATCTTATATATTCACTAAAACCATCCTTAATACAATCTATGTAGTGTATGAATGAATCATATCACTTTTAGGGGGTGGTAGTCTACACTTCCTCAAAGGAAATTATCATATTAACACCAAATAAAAAGTAAAAGATTATTTGTTGTAAAAGAATTAAAAAATATTAAATAAATAATAAATATAATATATAAAAAATATAAACATAGTGTTCACAATAAGATCCACCATGAGAGGCGGTAAGGAAAATTGAACAATCATCGTTTAGTGAGGCAGTAGTTCATCGTACACATAAAAAGTATGTATGTTACCCATTAGATGAAGGTGTGTGTGAGTGCAGGTAAAAAAATTAACATAATCAAATTCTAGTATATTGAGGATAATGGTTTTTTATAAAATTATTGAATAAATAGAGTGTATGGGGTGGATAAGGAAAATAAAATAAAGGACTTGAGAGAAGACATTACCTCATAATCGGGTAACTCTTTTTGGTTTGGGCCAAAAGGCTTCCTTGGATTGCTTTCTGCCTAAGAGAAGACTTCTAGGAGGAAGGGAGGGATGTCTAGAAGTGAATTAGGTTGATATTTTCTTAACATAAGAGGTTTTATAGGTGTTAATAAGAGGTATAAGTGGTGGATTTTTATAGAGAATAATAAGGACTCACTTGGAATTTTTGAAAAAAAGTTAGGTGTACACATGTTCTTACCTAAAAAAGTCCTAAAAACCAACAAGAATAAATAATATAAGATTTATGGCCGAAATATGGTTATAAAATGTGTTTTGGAAAGTTTTCTAGGTAATTTGGGACCCTACGATTAAGGTTTAGTGCCTAATTAAGCTTAATTTGATCTAAATCGTTGTGATTAATTTTAATCACCTTTACTAATCATTTTGTTCAAAAATTAAGTTGATATTATTAGACACTAAATTTTATACTGATTACAATGGTGTATGTTAGTTTTTCAAAATTCAATTCATAGAATCAGAAAAAATAATATTAACGCTAATCCCACAAACATGACGAAATTATGGTTTTTCAAAGTAGAAAGAAGTTAAAAGTTTATTAAGTTTTTATATTCAATTTCAAAGTGAAAATGATTATAATGAAATAAATTGTATTAATAGATGTAAAATTGTTCTAATGTAACCTTAAAACAAATTTAAAATATAATTTAATATTAATAATTATTTAAATGAAAATTTATTTTTTAACTAAAAAGCTGTATTATTCATTATCCATCAAAAAAATAAAGTTTCTCAGAAAAATATGAAAAATCCACCATAAGATAATTTCAATGTTCTAAATTCCAAAATGTAGTTTGTTTTAACAGATTAATTTTTTATTTGTCTCAAAAATTAATTTTATTTATTTTTTAATATAAGTATATGAAGTGTAGTTCATAGTATTTTAAACAAATAAGGACTTTACCAAAAATTATATCTTTCGCTATTAATATGTTTTATTTCTATAAAAATATTATAATTTTTTTTGAAAAATAGATATTAATATTCATATTGATAATTTTAATGGATATTTTATAATTATATCATTTAAAAATTATAATAAAATGATGCTTCATAGAAACTCGGTGTTGCGTGTGACATACGCCAAGTCAGTGTTGCGTGTAGCTCTAGCCAAGTCGGTATTGCATGTAGCAAAAACCAAGTTGGTTGCATGTTAAAGAAATGTTTGACTTAGTGTTTTAATATATATATATATATATATATATAACTATATCTAGTTTCATGTCAAATGAAAAATATCAAAAAGATAAATTAATTTGATAAAAAATAATTCACAAAATCTCAGGGTGTTAAACTATTGATTGAAAATTAAGAATGGAGGGTGATAAGGATGGAAATAAGGGAAAAACATAGTATTGACTATGAAAGGGTTTTTGAAAAATTTTATAGAGGCTAATTTCCCCCTCTATAGGTCAAGTCTACCTAGGGGAGTGAAAATGTTGAATTGGGAAATCTCACTCCGTTTTATGCTATTGTTAAACCAAAATCTTTAGAAAAGGGAATGAAACTAAATAGGTTATTGATGATTTTGATAAGAGTATGGATAAGGATGTTTCAACTATATTAGTTGATAAATAATAGGTCCGTAAAGTTGGAAGTGTACATCATGATGTCCGATATCAGCAACAGGGACATGTGGTGGTCACACCAATGTAGGTTGATGAGGGTCTCCTACAGACAGTGGCTGGTGGTGCAAGAGATGCTATTTTCAAGGAAGTGTCCCTTGTGGAGAACATAGAGGTGGATTTTGGTAGTTATATAGAACTTGAGACCTATCAGCAGGTCAAGACAAACTAATTAAAGGTAAGGGAGCACTCGCCTTCCAGAAAAAATAGTATCTTTAGTATGATTGACATTTTAAATTAATCCACAACAAGGAGGTTTTTCTTGAGGAATTTAGTGAGACTGAGGGAATAAGAGGAAAATCCTTAATCACTAATACTGGAAATTCTAGGAGAAATCTATATTTAAAGGTATTATTAGAGGGTTTAGATTTGGCAGGGGAACAAGATCCTCAATCACTTGAGGATCCCACCCCACAAGATGACAACATTAATCCTCAAGTTGATGAGGAAAAGACATGGGAAATGCCCAAAACCTAGAGGAGGGGACATCATTCGAGAGGTAGGGGCAGTGTCTGATCTCATTCCAATAGATAATTAATCTTCTATTATTTCCTGGATAACTGTCTACTTTTCTCTTTGCGGCGGTGTTCTCTCACTATTTTCCACATGCCCTCTCCCCGTATTCTTTTTGTTTGTTTTAGTTTCAAAACATTTCGGGATCATGGGCTATAACCCATGGTTCATATCGTCTGGGTAAATATGTTTGTAATTTATATCATTACTATTTATTTAATTTTATTGAATAAGTTTTAATATTTTAAAATGTTTGAAATTTATATAAATAATTTATTTAAATACATCTTCTAATTTTTTTTGCAATTTAAATAGATTATATAATTCATTTTTAATGATTTTATTATTTATATAATTTATATAATTTATTTATTTATTATTATTCATTTTTTTATATGTTAACAATTCAGGTAATTAATATTATGAATTCATTTTTTAAATAGTTTTGTAATCCATTAAATTTCATTTATTAAATTTTAATATTCTTTAGCTTAATATTTTTATTCATTTTTAATATTTATTAATTATTATATTTTTTATAGTTTAATTAATATTTAATGTTTATTTATACATATTTATTTACTATGTTTTATTATTTTCAATATGTTTGTAATTTATATGAATTGTATTTATACATTTTTATTTATTATCTTTTATTATATTTAATATACATAAAATTTATACAATTAATTTATTTAAATTCAATTTTTAATATTTTTTTTATTTAAATAGTTAATATTATTCATTTTAGTAATCGTTTTACTTATATAATTGATATTATTTATTTATTCATTTTTATGCATTTTTAATTTATTTGATAAATGTTATAAATTCAATTTTTTTTTTAATTTTTTTAATTTATTTATTCATTTTTAATAATTAATTATTAAATATTATTTATTAACTTTTAATAATTAATAATTATTAATATTTTTAATACATTTAAAATTTATATAATTAATTTATTAAAATTAATTTTTAGTATTTTTATAATTTATATAGTTAATATAATTCATTTTTAGTAATTTATTTATTAATATAATTTAAATAATTTATTTATTATTTTTTATTCAATTTTTTTGGGTATTTATTTTTGTTATGAATTCAATTTTGTTTTTAAATTTTTTTAATTTATTCAAATTTATTTGTTAATTTTTAATATTCATTCATTAAATATTATTTATTACTCTTTAAGATATTTTTAATTTATATAATTAATTTATTTAAATGATTTTTTTAAATATTTTTGTAGTTTAAATAGTTAGTATAGTTCATTTTGAATATTTTTTTATTTATATAATTAATAATATTTTTTATTCATTTTTTTGCATTTTTGTCAGTGATAGGTTAAGCACTGATAATGGTCTATTTTATCGGCACTAAAACTTAAACATTGATAAGTACAACATTTTTCAGTGCTTTTTTAGTGATGATAAAAGTGATGAATTATCAGTGCTAAGAAAACACTGATAAAAGTGGTATTTCTGAGCGATTATATTTTTAGAGCAGATAAAACACACTTTTATGAGTGCTTTTTAGTAAGCGCTGATAAAACCCTTCACCCTCTTTAAAAAAGAACCTTAATGGATCAATTTTTCCTTATGTTTCCATAAAGTTCTCATGGAACCAAAGCTCTTATATGGTTGAATTCAATTACTTTGGAAAAATCGATCCTCAAAACCAATGATATGAAATTCTGAACTTATTTTTAAGTAATCCTAGTCGATCTTTCATATGTTTTGCATGATTTTTTGAGAGTATCTTCTTTTGATCGTCCACATGTAGTATCCAAACTATTTTTTTTGAAATTATCAAGAAATAAGAAAATGGAGATCTTCCCTTTCCCATCATCATGTAGTAGCCGAACTCTTTTATCTTCACTTTCCCATCTTCATGCTTTATTTTTTTTGAAATCCATGAAGCAACCGACTATTTGTTAGACCACATTGCGTCATAGATTTACATCACAATAATTGTACAACAAATATCTAGTTTTGATTCTTTTGCTTGTTTTTTCAAACTGTTATATTTTTTGTGAATATTTTTTTTCTAATTTCATTTTCCTAATAGTTTTTTAATAAAAAAAACTTATTTTTTATTATGTTTTAATTTTGATGAATTTATTGAGTAGAAAAAGTGTAGTGTAGACGTATACATTCTAATAAATATTATTAGAAAATCCATTTATAAAAAAGTGAAAGGATATTTGATGGTCTATTGTGATAGAAATTTATAAAATATAATGTTAAGATGTCCATAAAATAATTGTGATAAAAAAGAGTGTAATATATAGTTATTAACTATTGTTGGGGAGGGAACACAAATTTACCCTATAAATATCTAAAACTTTAAATCTTTATAAATAATGAAATAATTAGAATATTTTCCTTTTAAATGAAATTATAATTAAAACAAATATATTATTTGAGATGAAAAAATAATCACAAAGACTAGTAGCTAAAGCAACACGCCACCCTTATTAGGAGTAATTGAAGGATCATTTTTTATTATAGGGGATAAAATCATATATATTTTGTAATATATTATCAAAATTTTGAGTAGATTATTTTTTAAAGGTTGTAACTATAGGATGTGATAGTGGTTCGATCCAAAAAATTATAATCATGATAAATGAGTTATTTATTTAGGTTTACTAATTAATTGTACTGTGTATGCTCTATATATTATCCAATCCTCATTAAAAGTTGAATAAAATGAATTAAAACTATATCATTCATTTTTACTAGTTATATTATCGATTAATTTTTTTAATTTTATTTCTATAGACTTGATTATTAAATCTAACAAGGTAAAATCTTCTAAGAATATGGTTCTCACATAATGATTTTTCAGAAGAAAATAACACCATTATCCAACCCTTCTTAACCATATACAAAATCTCATGGCATATTAAAATTTTTAATTTTATTATTACAAAATGAAAAATGTGAATATAAAATATTTCATAAATTAAAAAAATTTAGTTACCATAATAAATGTTATTACTTTTCTTCAAACAATGTGAACACATAGAAAAAAATAATTAATTTGTTTTGATATATGTTTTGATTATGCAATCCTATTATATATACCCTAATACTTTTATAGTTATATAAATATATAGGCTTCTTTCGAACATTGACAGTAACAAAGAGTGAATTATCTCCCTTGGTGAATTCATTTTAAAAAAATAATTGTTTAGGATACATATTTTCTTGTAATAAAAAATAAGTTCTAAAATACTTCAAATTTAAATAATTTTTGGTCTTTATATATTCTAACAAGTTAATGACACAATTAAAATTTATATCAAATATGATGACTATATGTGTGTATATATAATGAATTTCCTTGTAGGATTCTAAGCTCATACCTTTATTTATTTTATTAAATATGAATATTATTAATCAAATAGGATGGATACCAATCATATGATAAAAGAATATGAGGATGGTGTGAAAGTGTTCATAAAGTTTAAAAAAGATCATGTATATTTTTCCTTTAAAATTATTTTTCTGTGTTTATAGTGTTGTTATTCGAGAATAATTAGTCTTGAGGAGTTGGAAGAACACTTGTTCTGTCATAGAATAGATCAAAATTATAAATGTTGGGCTAAACATGGGGAAGAACTGAATATTTATAGTGAATGGGATACCACTACATTTTATGTATTGTTTGATAGAATTACAAGTATTAATAATGATGAAGACCATATTAAGGATATGATTTCTGATGTGAACAATAATGAATATCATATTGATGAAATGGAAATGATAGTTGAAAATTATCTTTGTGATTGTCTAAAAATATTTCAGAAGTTAGTGAGTTGTGAAAAGATTCCATTTTATGTTGTTTGTACTAAATATACAACATTTTATGCCACAATGAATCTATATAATGTAAAAAATGGAAATGGATGGAGTAAAACCATCTTTACTAAACCACTATATATCTTGAATGATACGGAACCAAAAGATAACAAGCTTCCTTGTCGAAAACATGACACTAAATGAATGATATGTTCAATGTGTATGATCTATGAAACAATACGTACCTATTAAAATAAATATATACTATTTCACAAGGGCCATGAATCACTTAAAAAATGATTTAAGTGTGGTTTATCTCAATATAATAAATATGAATCAAGTCCTTAAAAGTATTTACTGTAATTTCAAATCATTCCAAGGTTTAGGTGCCTATATGGAAGTGAGGAGACTACAAGGAAATTAATATGGAACATAAATACAAGAAATAAATATGGAAAACCTTGTCACCTAGTAGACTCTCCTCAGTGGAAAAAAATTGATCACGTGTATCCCGAATTTGTAAAAGAGTCGGTAAACCTTCATCTTGAGCTATATACATATGGTGTGAATACTTTTAGTTTACAAAGTAGCACTCACAATCATGATTAATTATATTGGTAAGCTATAACTTTCTACCATGGTTATGTTGGAAGTGAAAATACATTTTGTTTTCACTTCTTATATCAGGATTAAAACAATTGGATAATGATATTGATGTTTATTTGGATCCATTGATAAAAGATTTGAAATTAATGTGGGATTTTAGTGTTTTGTTATATGATGATTACATAAATGAAAATTTCACAATGTTGTATGGTACGATCAATGAATTTCCTACTTATGGAAATTTATCAGTATATAACATTAAAGGAAATCAAGGGTGTCCCATTTGTGAACAAGGTGCACACTCAGTTAGGTTGATACATTCATTGAAGAATATGTTTCTAGGGCATCACATATTTCTATATAGATGACATAATTCAATGGGAATTCAGAAGAAGGAACAACATCATCTCTACAAATAGGTGATCAACTATTCAATAATGTAAAGGATATGACCACCACTTTTGGTAAACCTTATTTGGAAAAATTTATGAAGACTTGTTGATAAAAGATATCAATGTTTTTGAATTACCATACTATAATTGTTTGAATGTCATACATTTTCACGATGTCAGGCATGTGGAAAATAATGTATGTTATAGAACCATTATTACATTACTAAATGAACCTATAAAATAAAAATATGAAATTAAGGCTAGGTTGGACATGATATATATGGGGATGCTAGTAGAGTTGATGCCAGTGAAGGGTGAAAGACATACTTTTCTTCCTCAAGTGGCTTACAATCTTTTTAGGTAAGAGAAATATCAGTTTTTTAACATCCTAAATGATGTAAATGTTCTAGAGGGGTATTTATAAAATATCAAGAAAACCATGTCCATGACTAATTTAAAGTTAAAGGGCATGAAATCACATGAATGTCATGTTTTAATGAAAGATCTAATGCCTATATATTTATATGGATTTTTTCTTAAGAATTTACACCATACATTAACCGTGATTTGTTTCTTTTTCAAAGATATATGTAGTAAAGTTTTATACCCAATGAAATTTAAAACTATATAAAAGAAAATTAATGTCATATTATGTGAATCAGAGATGTTATTCCCCCCATCATTCTTTGATATGATAGTGCAATTGATGGTTCCCTAGGTTATAGAGATCCATTTGTGTGGTCTTTTACATTATAGATGGATGTAACCCATTTAATGGTATATAAAGATTTTGAAAGGTTATGTCAAAAATAAAAATCATAAATAATGTTGTATTTATGAGTGATATATTATTGAGGAATCCATTGAATTTAGTATTTACTTCCCATCCTATGTGTAAATCATTGGTCTACCAAAATATTATCACACCGGGTGACTTGTGGGTGAATATTTTTCCAGAATAGATGTTGTTGAAATTACTATTATAGAGCCAGATTAGTATTATAATTACGTTTTAGAAAATAGTTTATAGGTTTCACTGTATGTTAATCCCCAAAAAGTAATTCATAGGCATTTCAATTCATCAAAGGATGAAAATTGGATATCAAGTACACATAATCGATAGTTTATAAGATGTTTTTGAGACTATATTTTTATAGAGTGAACTACAAATATGAATTCAATTTCATCACTATTTTGATGGCTATCTATAGGAACAAGTGTGAATTTATTATCTTATAATGGTTATAAGTTCTATATTAAGTAATATAATGAATGAAATACTATGAAAAACAGTTAAGTTACACTTTTGGATTAATCGATGTATGCTTCTGGTACCATGGAAAGAAATCCAATTTATGAGAATATGTTATACTTTGAAATAATTGAATAAATATGGGAGTTAGATTATAAAACATTCAAAGTATTAATTTTTCAATACAAGATGGTTGATAAAAGGAGTGCAGTTAAAATTGAAGAATTAGGATTCATGATAGTGGATTTTAATGGTACAATGATGAACTATTCATCATGGCATCACAAACAACAAGAGTATTTTATGCCTCAAATCTTGTAAATAGAAAGGGATCAATTTTTTTGTTATCAACCAAAACTACTAAATGGATAGATGTCAGTTCAGTTGAGGATGAACCTTTCATTATAGATTCACCATTATTTCACAGTGGTCCCAATATTAACGAGGTATTTTATGTTAGATGTGACTACAATTAAGGGAATTGGATACTCGATAAGGGTATAAATCCTTTCAACCTTTAAATAAAAAAAGATTGCTCGATAATCATGTTATATTTTTTTTCATAAAATACATTGATTTATTTCATATTATTATCAATTCACTACTAAATTTAGATAATATAAATCAATTTTTCAACTAATTTTATAGATATTGGATTTTGTACACGCCAATGCTCCCAATTTTGAGGAACATCAGGTTTATCAACATGTTGATGCTCCCAATATAGATAAACAAAAACTTTCTCCACATGATGATACAAACAATCTCAAGGAACAACATATTGATGATGTTGAAGACACATAAATGGTAGAAGTTGAACAAATTATGTCCCAAAAAAATTTGAGCTTCATAGTGTGATGATGTTAACAAAAAATATTAAGGTGATAAGTAGAAGCATCAAATTTGAGGTTGGATGTAATGTACATAGCTATCCTATTATCCCCAACAAGTCCTTTTTCATTATTTACCTTGAGTTCACCAGTCTAATTGACGTGAAAATTGATGTATAAACATGTAACAATGTTTTTTCCATGTTTAAGGCACTAATTTTGGGATATATTTGGGAAACATTATGGTTTTATTTCTTTATTTTACAAAATAAAATAAAATAACGAAACATTTATTTACTCTTCATTATCCCTTACAGTGTAAATTTATGCTACATGAACACAAAATGAAATTTGTATTATTTTCCACTAGAAAGGACCATAGATGCTTTCATACAATTTTTGTGAAGCATCATCTTAGGGATGATAAAGGAAAAGTAAACCCTCACCCACAAAAAATGAATGCACACATGATAAACCAAGAAACATGGAATGTGTTAGTTGGTTTCTGTGATGAGGAATATTTTAAAGTACATTTTGTTTGATAATATATTACTTGAAAATGCATGTATTAATCACTTTGACTAAGAATTGTTAACTTATGGAATAAAAACTGTGTGATGAAAATAAATAGCATGAATCCAAAACAATGTTCCCTTATTATAAAGTAAGTATGGGGTATGCTTCAATTTAAAAAATTATATTTATTTTAAATATACCTTAACAATTTTATGTGGCATGAAACAACAACATAATTATGTTCCTTTGTTTATATATATATATTGATTAATCAAAATCATAAGCCACACCCATCCCATTTCATGTGGTATGGAAGGGGATCATGTAATTAAAGATTAAATACTAATAGATGAAAACATACAAAAAATATTTGAATCATGTATAAGTATGACATAATAATTTTTTTCTACTTTAAATCAATATTAAATAAAAATGATTATTTATTTTCCTATTTTTTATCTAGTTTAGATGTAATGATCTTCATCTACTGCACCCATTGATTGTTTACTTTCAGTAGACTTGAAGCATCCCAAACAATATGGACGCATCTGAGGTGCAAGTTTTGTAGCATCGACTCAAAATTATTTTGAGAAAAGAAATGTACCAGGGGATAAAGATAAGAAAATAGAGGATATAAGGTCATGAATAACTTATCTAGGATAAAAACATAATTGGTAGTATGAGTTGTTATATAATGTTATGGGAATACATCGAAGAGAATAAAAAAACCAATAATAGCCACTAAATTAATATTGAAAGGCACTATCATGGGTGATCTTAAATGAAGTGTGATTTTTTGGGTACTTGGGTACAGCAGATTGGTTGACCAAGGTCGTCTCTCAAAGGAGGAAGTAAATTTAAAAACATATTGAAGGTATTTTTAACATAAAATAAATGGAAATAGGAACACTAATTAAAATTATCGAGGTTTTTTATCATTTATAAATCTAGAAGAATTTTTCTGGAAGAAGATTGTATTTTTTTTGGTTTTATTTTTGAAATGAAGTTCAATTAAAATGACATAATAAGAAGATGTTTTTTTGAAAATATTTTAAAAAGGTGTAATATATCTAACTATACCCATTCAATAATTTAGTAATAATTATCATTTAAATTAACATCCAATTAATTATTATCCCTTAATTTTTCAAATCCCGAACCCTGCGAGAATTAACTTTACCACAAAGATGAAGTGAATTTAACCCTAAGCTAACTTCAGAACATGCAATAGCAGCACCCTTCTTTGATTGATGTTATAAGGTTATATTATGGTAATTAGAAAATTAAGGCACATTTTCTCTCTGGAAAGTATAATTAATTGAGTTTAGGTATTATATTTGAACACTATAAATTGATCCCGTATGGTTTTGTATTACCGATTAAGGTTGTGCTCTCACAATTCTCACAATTCCTGACCTCGTGGGATTTGTGTTAATTGTTCAATTGATTTCTTAGTTTCAATTAAATTAAAAACTCAATTAATAGATCATATTATATCAATTACAGTATATAATTTATTCAAAATAAATGAATGAAGAAGGATAGAGGTAGATCAATTACTAAAAATAACTACTCTTCCATGGGCGGTGTAGTCATCGTAGAAACGTTTTGCATTTTCAAAGGTTTAGAGAGGGTAGAACCCAATATCATTTCTAATATTAATTATATCCCAATTATTAAGATTGATAGAAGAATAAATTTGAACAAAATATAAGAAAAGAGAATAAATAAAAGAATAACAAAGAAGTTTTTTACACAAATGAAAACAATACAACATGCGGAAGAAGAAGAAGGATTTGACGAAGGGATCCTTGCTTCAAGAGGTAACCTTATTGAATTACTTGGATAATTGGAGTGAAACCACTTCTCATATGACCTCATATTTCTAATTCACGTCCTAGATCTTCCAAATGAGAAAAAAACTAATTTATAGAGTGGAAGGGAGGCTCGGTTCAAAGTTGTTTCACTTGGGAATGGGGAATCTCGGCCAAATATTTTAATCCAACTTACACCGCCCATTTGACCTCCAGAACACATGAATCTTCTATCCTTACAGAAGGATTATTTGTTATCAAATGAGTCATTAAGCTCCTAAAAAAGTTTGGTCCTAATCCAATCATGAATGTAGAAGCTGTGGGTCAAATATAGAACTGATGTCCAATCTGGAGATTCTAGCCCAACTTTGACTTCATGTCCCATTAATTCTAATCAAATTAACAATTTAGCTCATATGTCCTGAATTAAATTTGTATCCAATTAATTCATGAACATATTTAAAAAAATTTATGTTCAAATAATACATATCAAAATATTTATTCCGGAATTTCTACAGTGAATTTTAAAGGGTAAAACTTGAATTTTCATCAAATTTTCAAATGAATGATCTAATCCCAAATATTTTATAGATAAACATATTTAACACAATGTGAGGAAAATTTTTCATTTATTATTAATAAAATATTTAACAAAATTTTGTTTTATCAACTCCCCCACACTTACCCTTTTTCACTCTTGGGAAAAAACCTCATATCATGTATTCGAAAAAATTGTGACAAGATATGAATGTACATATTTGTCAGTCCACAGTGCAAATATAGGAAAATTAATAATACCATCAAGAGTCAATATCAATAAATTTTAAATTTATTTTCTCATAAATTATATAAAAACAAAATCTAGTGAGATTCATAACACTAATCATAGCATAAGAAGTCATGGGTCTACCATGCTACTAATTCTCCATGTGTGTGTGTGCCAACCATTCCAAGATCATAAACCCACCCTTTATTTAATATATTCAGGTCAAGTAAAACAATTATTCTTACCTAGTTTAATTCACCAAACCTATTCTACATTCCTTTGTAATTGAATTTTAAGACCCACTTACTTAAGCATTCCAGAAATTCAAACCTTAAGCTGCCGATCTAGATATCCCCATATATTGTACATTTCATCACTCCCCTCATTTATTATTATTATTATTTATTTTTTAAGCTTCAATTTGAAAAAATATCACACTCAACTCTCATACCATGTTTTATCTCCTCACGACACTAATTGTAATAGTTATAACAAGATTAAAGGTCGATGAAGAGTGGTTTTTGACCTAACAAGACACAACCCATATTTTTTTAGGGCGTAAAACTTTCAGATAATAAGTACACACACATAGGTCAATTCTGTATAGTAATGAAACTTATCGGAAGAGAAAAAAATGTATGTATCAACGAATTATTTTTTACCTAACTTGACTATACCTTTAATTGAGTAGGAAAATTTCCACAAGTCATGGTTGATTAAAAATTTGTGTGGAGAAATCAATGACATAATTTACCATGAAAAAATATCACAAATAATGATGTTAAAATATAAAAGGTTTTATAATGACACAACCATTCATATCATCGACAACTTCAATTTTTATAAAAATATACCCTTGATGATGAAATCTTACTCATGATTATAATTATACCAATGAATTTTAAAAACATGCATTTTCCATATTCTCCAAATGATAATGTTACATGATATATATATATATATATATTTTTTGTTTTTATGTTATATATATATTTTTTGAAAATTTTAACCAAAAACTTAATGGAAAATACACACTACACATAAAAATGAAAATCCTAAATATCTACCCCAAAATTTTTTCCCCTCCCCCCACTTAAAATATAAAATTATCCTCAATGTGAATTTATGAGATGATATATGCACATGAAATGTATAATTTTAAATAGAATAAAGAATATAAAAGTGAAAGGGTTAATAACAACCTGATACGATCAAGTGATGGTGGGTTCGTATAGTGAGATGAAATGCATTGCATCAGTTGGAAGTACCTCAATGTATTTCTTCATGCGTTGACCATTGACTATGAAGCTCCTTCTAGTGTCCTATTTCATGATCTCCATTGCACCATAAGAAAAAACATTAGATACAATGTAAGGACCCAACCATCTGGAACACAACTTACCAGGCATCTGCTTCATTCGTTAACTATATAAGACTTTATCACCAACATGAAATTCTCTTTTCTGGATAATTTTATCATGAGATGCTTTAGATCTTTCCTTGTAGAGCATTGAGTTCTCATATGAGGATAATTGAATCTTCCTAGGAAATTGAATTTGTAGCTTCCGTTGAGTTTCAGCTTGGGCCAAATCTATGTTGCATTTTCTTATAGCCCAATAAGCCTGATGATCAACCTCCATGGGTTGATGATAGGATTTCCCAAAAACAATCCGAAATGGGGACATACCGATGAGAGTTTTGTATGCTGTCCTATATGCCTATAGCGCATCATCCAAGCGCTTTCTCCAATCCTTCATATTCCGTTACATTGTTTTCTTCAATTTTTTTTTTCAACTCCCTATTTGAAACCTTATCTTAACCATTTGTTTAGGGGTGGTATGGTGTTGATGTTTTGTGTTTCACCCCATACTTCTGAATGAGGGAAGCCAAATTCTGATTACAGAAGTGTGTCCCTTGGTCATTGATGATAGCCTTCGGTACTCCAAACCTACAAAAAATCAATGTCTAGACAAAGTCCACTACAACATGAGAATCATTAGTTCTGGTGGACTTAGCCTCCACCCATTTACTCACATAATCCACAATGACCAAAATATACAAAAAAAAGGATCTAGGAAAAGGACCCATAAAATCGATTCCCCTTACATCAAAAATCTCATAGAATAGTATGGGTTATTGGGGAATCTCATGTCTCCTAAAAATGTTCCCAGTGTGTTGGAAACGAGAGAAGGACTTACAAAACATATGCGCATCATGGAATAAGCTAGGCCAATATAATCCAGAATCTAAGACTTTCCTAACTATCTGTTGGAGTCCAAAGTGTCCTCCACATGAAAGTGTATAGAAAAAATGTAGAATAGACTCAAACTCATGGTCAGGAACACACCTCCTAATAAATTGATCTCTACATATGTGCCAAAGGTATGGATCATACTAAAAATAAAATCTTGACTCACTCTTTAGTTTTTGGACTTGATGTTTCTTTAAATTTGCAGGGATCTCAGATGGAACAATGTAGTTCACTAAATCAGCATACCAAGGATGTGTACCTAAGATGGAATAAATATGCTCCTCAGGGAAAGTATCACGAAGTGGAATCTTGTCCAAGGTGCCAGCCTCTAGTGTGTGAGTAAGCGTAGTCATGTGGTCCACCACTAGGTTTTCTGACCCCTTCTTATACTTTATCTCAACATCAAATTTCTGAAGAAGGAGCATCCATCGGATAAGTATAGGCTTTGCATCTGGCTTCTTCAAGAGGTACCTCGGAGCTGCATGGTCAGAAAAAACAACTACTTTAGATCCCAATAAATATGAACGGAATTTATCTAAAGTGAATATGATAGCAAGAAACTCCTTTTTCGTGGTTGTGTAGTGTGATTGGGATGAATCAAGTGTCCTTGATGCATAGGAAATCACTTGTAAACGTCCCTCCACCCTATGAGATAAGACATATCCAACTGCAAAGTCGGAGGAATCACACATAATCTCAAAATGAATCCCCCACTGTGGGGGATGTATGATCAGTAGAGTGTTCAAACGCTTCTTTATCTCATCAAAGGAAGTCCTACAGGAATCATCAAACACAAAATCAAAATCCTTTTGAAGTAATCATGACATAAGAAGAGAAATGTTACTAAAATATTTGATGAAGCACTGATAAAATCATGCATTCCCTTGGAAATATCTAACATCACACACACATGAAGGATATGGTAAGGATGAAATAATATATACCTTAGATCTATCAACCTTTATCCCATGTTTTGACACCACATGCCCTAAGACAATGCCATGCTCTACCATGAAATGAAACTTTTCAAACTTCAAGACTAGATTTTTCTCAATACAACAATTAAACACATTACCCAAACTAGATATAAAATCATTAAATGATGACCCATACACTGTAAAATCATCTATAAATCCCTCAATCCAGGTCTTAGTAAAATCTAAAAAAATACTCACCATGCATCTTTGGAAGGTACCTGGGGAATTAAAAAGTCCAAATGGCACCCTCTTTTAGGAAAATGTGCCCTAGGGATAGGTGAATGTAGTTTTATCCTGATCCTCTGAAGTAATAGGAACCTAAAAATATCCAAAAAATCCATCCAAGAAACAATAATGTGTCTTCCCAGATAGTCTCTCAAGCATTTGATCAATAAATGGGAGAGTGGAATGGTCCTTGCGAGTAGAATAATTTAGTTTCTTATAATCAATACACACATGCCAACTATTTTCCACCCTCATCGGAACTAACACCTCTTTATCATTTTTAACAATAATAACACCACTTTTATTAGGTACAACCTGAATAGGGCTCACCCACTGAAAATATGAAGTGTGATAAATTATACCTGCCTCAAGAAATTATTTAACCACTTTTTTAACAACTGCTAGAAGGGTTGGATTGAGTCTCCTTTGTGGCTGCCTAACCAGTTTATCCCCATCCTCCAAAATAATCCTATGCTTGCAAATAGAGGGGATAATACTTGATATGTCTACCAAAGTCCACCTGATTTCCATAATGTTATCCCTCAAAAGATTCAAAATCTTTTATTCAAGTTCAAAAGGAATATTATTAGAAATTATAACAGGTAATATCTTTCCCCTTAACAGGTATGAATATCTGAGATTTTGTGGTAATGGATTCAGTTCCAATGAAGGGGGGTGATATATGGATGGAGACATTGATGGAACTTAAATATGTGCACAATGAACATTATTACCAAAGTCATCATCACCAAAATCAGAGAATAATGCATCAAAACCATCATCATATTGAATATCCTTGTCATAATCATAGTTACCATGATCAAAATCAAAGTATGAATCCATTTAAAAATCAAATCTAAGAGAGTTTTGTGCATTAGAAACAAGTGTGTAAGTACTCTTAGACATCAAACTAAAACCAATAATAATAATCTCTCTAAGAATAAGACAATCAAATTCCATGGGGTTTTTATTTGGTGGTTCAAAACGGGAGATAACAAATGCAGAATGGTCCTTTGAGGGGTACTTCATGAATTCCATAACATTAAATACCACAACATTATATCCAAACTCCATAGAAAGTGTTCCATCATGGACATTTATGATTGTTTTTGCAGTTTTGAGGAAGGGCCTACCTAAGATAATGGGAGAACGCGAACTTACCAGATCATACTCCATTTTAAGCATGTAGAAATATACTAGAAAGATCATGTCTCTTACTCGAATAGTACATCCTCAAGGACTCCCGTTAGATATGCTGTAGCTCTATTTTCAAACTGCACCACTAATCTTGTCGGATTCAACTCACCAACCTGTAAAGAAGAGAATACAGAGTGAGGCATAAAATTTATGGAAGCTACTAAATCACAAAGTGCATTAGAAAAGTGAAACTACCATATGGTTCATGGGATGGTGAATGTCCCTAGATCCTTGCACTTTTTTGGAATTAATAGATTTGGTGTAATGAGTACTGAAACATTCCTTCCAAGATTTATCCTCTCATTTCCCTTGAGACCTCTTCGATTAGTACAAAGTTATTTTAGGAAAGAGAGGGATATTGATCTCCACATGCTTTAATGTGTCCAAAAACTATTGTTTCATTTCTTTTTTAGATATCTTTTTGGTTTTTACAACTCTATTTGGAAATGGAAGGGGTTTAGGAGGATCATCATCAAAATGTTTCTTACATTTATCTTTCTCCTTGAATTTCTCATCAGTTGGTATGGAATGGGGCTTATATGGAGTTGAGATGAATCCCAATGTTATGATAGGTGTATATGTATTAGTTTTTTTCATCCCACTTCTCAATGTTATGGAACTGACATTCCCCTTGGGATTTGGATTAGGTTGGGAAGGTAGATTTTCAAAATTCATACTTACCTGTTCATAGAGGGTGATGGTAATCTGGCTTATTTGTTTCTTCAACTCTCTCAACACTGAACCTTAACTCTTCAGGTTATTCTGTTGATTAAGAACAATTTGTTTCTCAAGATCATTAGTGTTAGAATATACCTTGGTTTGGGGATTCCCTTGTTGTTGACTTGTTGATGCTTGGGCTTCAAATCACCTTTGGGGTTGTTGGAATCCCTGTTGGTAAGATGGAGGTTTGTTGAAGGGGGGTTTTATTGTTGTCCAGAGGCATACCTCATGTTTGATTGATACATCCACCCTTGGTTGTATGTTAGAGAAAAGGAATCAAGCTTATTTTAGGGATATGTTTGTTTTTTCTGTTGATATGGTCTCCTAGGAAACATTGCTACACAATATTATGTTTCTTGTAGTTGGGGGAAATAGTCAGTTGGGTGTCTTGTCTCAGTGCAAATTCCACAAGGCCTTGAAGGAGGGGTTTTGGATGTCTTTTGAGCCAAAGAAATATTCCTTAACATAGTAGTCAATTATTTTAATTTGGTATCAATTAAATGACTCTCAAGATAAGAAGGACTTACCTGATGTACTCCCCTGACATACGGTGTACCTCGATCACCAAATTGTTGGGAGTTTTGGGCCATTTTTCAATCAATGTACATGAAGCTACTAGTGTCTTGTCTACCAATTCTCCTCTATCCGCATCATCCACCATGTTCCTCTCCATAGGTGTGACTCTTTCATAGAATTATTGGATGAAGAGTTTCTCACTGATTTGGTGATGTGGGAAGCTTGCACACAACTTCTTGAATCGCTCCCAGTACTCATACATTGACTCCCCTTGTGCTTGTTTGATCCTAGAGATCTCTTTACGAATGGAAGTGGTCCTTGATGTTGGAAAAATCTTTGCATGAAAAGATGTTTCAAATCATTCCAACATGTTACATCTTTAGGTTGTAAATAATACATCCAATATTTCACATATCGATCAAGTGAAAATGGGAATGCTATTAGTTTGATTTGATCTTCAGAGAAATTTATTGGTTTTAAGGTTGAGAAAATCACATTAAATTATTTTAAATGTTTTTTTTGTATCCTCACCAGATAATCCATGAAACTTTGGAAGAAGATGAAATAACCCAGATTTTAGTTCAAAATCTGATTCAAGATTTTGGTATGAAATACAATTTGGTTGATAGTTTATATGAGGTTCAACCAATTATCAAATGGTTCTATTTATTTAATTTACATTATTTCAGCCATTTTTTCTTGTTTTAAGTTTTATTTATAAGTGTTTCCAATTTCAATGTTCTTGGAGTGGAGGAATTCTCCAACTGGTTGAATGTTGAAACTTTCCATAGACTGAGAATGTTTTATTAGAGATCGAAGGCTACGTTCCATCTCAGGATCAAGATTTAAGAGATATGTAGGATGAGTTCCTATCATAAATTAAATAAAAATGAAAAGAAAGATAGTGAACCATATTAAAATAAAAATGAGAAGTTTGAGTTGATGGCCCAAAAAGAAGAAGAAGAAAATAGAAGAATAAGAAGAAAGGAAAAAAACCAGATTGGGTAAAAAGGAAAGAAAGAAGAGAAGAAGAGAATACAATTTAAAATAAAAAACACCTCTAATTGATTTAAATAATTACTTTCCTCCCTGGAAATGGTGCCAATTTTAAAGGCACTGTCGTGGGCACTCTTAAATGAAGTGTGATTTTTAGGGTACTTCGGTGCAGCCGAGTGGCAGACCAAGGTCGTCTCTCAAAGGAGGAAGCAAATTTAACAAAATATTAAAAATATTTCAAAAATAAAATAAATGTAAATAAGAAAACTAATTAAAATTATGGAGGTTTTTTATCATTTATATATCTAGAATAATTTTTCTGGATGAAGATTTTATTTTTCTGTTTTTATTTTTGAAATGAAGTTTGATTAAAATGACACAATAAGAAGATGTTTTTTTAGAAAATATTTTAAAAAGGAATAGGCTATATAAATATAAATCTTCAATAATTTATTAATCATTATCATTAAAATTAATATCTAATTAATTATTATACTTTAATTTGTTAAATCTGAAACCCTAAAAAAATTAACTTTACAACAAAGATTAAGTGAATTTAACACTGGGCTAACTTCGGAACATACAATCGCAGCAACCTACTTTGGTTGATGTTATAAGTTTAGATTATGGTAAGTGGTAAAGTAAGGCAATTTTAATCTTTTGAAATTAAAATTAATCAAGTTTAGGGATTATATTTTAACACTAACAATTTATCTTGTTTGGTTTTTTATTACTGATTAAGGTTACGCTCTCACAATTCACACAATTCCCGACGTCGTGTGATTTGTGTTAATTGTTCAATTGCTTGATTAATTTCAATTAAATTAAAAACTCAATTAATATATCATATTATATTAATTAAAATATACCATTTATTCAAAATAAATTAATTAATAAGGGTAGAGGTAGATCAATTACTAAAAAAACCTACTTTTCCATGGGCGGTGTAGTTATCGTAGAAACGTTTTTCATTTGTAAAGGTTTAGAGAGGGTAGAAACCAATATTGTTTCTACTCTTGACTCCAGAAAAATTATTGAGATTAGTAGAAGAATAAATTTGAACAAAACAAAATAATAAATAATAAATATAATAATAACAAATAAGTTTATTACACAAATGAAAACATTACAACATTAGGAAGAAGAAGAAGGCTTTGATGAAGGGATTATTGTTTCAAGAGCTACGCTTATTGAATTACTTGGATAATTAGAGTGAAACCACTTCCCTTCTTCCATAAACTTCGTAATTCACGTCCCATTCCCTCCAAATTATAAAAATGACAATTTATAAAGTGAAGGAGAGACTAGGTTCAAAGTGGTTTCAAGTATGAATGGGGAATCTCGGCCAAATATTTTAATCAAACTTTAATCATCCATTTGAACTCAAAACACGTGAATAATATGTCCTTAAAGAAGGATGATTTGTGAGAAAATTATTCCTAGAGCACCTCTAAAAATTTGGGCCTAATCCAAGTAAGGATGAAGATGTTATGGCCCAAATACAAAACTGATGTCCTATCTGGTGAGTCCAGCCCAGCTTTGACTTCAGGGCCCATTAAGTCCAATACAAATAAAAATTTAGCTCATATGTCCTGAATGAAAGTTGTATCCCATTAAGTAATCAAGGTATTTAAAAAATTTTATGTTCAAATAATTCATATCAAAATATTTATCCCTAAATTGCTATAGTGAATTTTAAAGGGTAAAACTGGAATTTTCATTAAATTTTCAAATGAATGATCTAATCCCAAATATTTAATAAATATACATATTTAACACAATTTGAGGAAATTTTGTCATTTATTATCAATAAAATATTTAATAAAATTGTGTTTTATCAAATATCCACCCATATATTTTAGGTAATCCGTTTCCTTAAAGGTTCTATCTTACCAGTGGCAATCAATTTTTTAATTACTATTTCTATGAAATGTGAATCAGGAAGATACTAATAACTTTATAGTACTAATAATATATAAGGTGAAAATAATTACGATTTATATCTATCAACACCCACCCTTACCTTGTTGTGATGGGTATAATTTACAATATCCAAGGAGATATTTTACACAACAAATAACATCCAAAAGGTCATGTGAGAGTGTGGATTCACATAGCTCATGAACCAAATGTCAAGTTACCTATCAACCATGATGATATGGATGTTCACACAGTCAAACATATTATTGTAACTTTCATTTCATGACCATTTGATCATGTAAAAATATATTTTAATAATGAGGTATTAATTTCCAATTTATTTTTTATGAAAAACCTTTAACAATTAATGAAAAAAGTTTAAGATAGAGAAAAGGAAGGAGAAACATGAGGTTAAATCAAAAAATATAACAGATAAACCAATCAATTAAAAATACCAATAGAAAATACCCTTACCCCACCAGTTCAACTTATACATTTACTAATATTACAACTTCATACTGATACAATATTTTAAGATGGTGATACAACCATCATTTATTTTAGAGAGGACATTACAAACATTCTTAGTCTTGAGAATGTAGATGAATCCCAGAAAGAGATATTGCTAGGAGTCTTAATTGAAAATGTATACCTTAGGTGTGTTTTCATATATTTTTTTATAATAGCTAATCTATAATTTTAATTATGGTTAAATACTATTCATATTTTGTACTGTCATATATATCAGTTCAATTTAAAGGGAAAAATTTATGAATAATAATTTTTACTCACTAGTCCTCACATCACTTCTATAAAAAAAGATCATTGGAAAATGATGAATATTCAGTAACAGTGGAAAAACTAGCCGCATTGTTTTAAAAAAATTATAGATAACAAACACTTATTAATACCCATGATTCATGGGTAAAACTATAAAATTTAATCCTATCAAATATATTTTTATTCATTTCATTTCCTTTTTGTTTTTAGGGAACATTAGTTTCTCATTGTAATAAATTTTGATACTCAAAAGATATTTTTTTTGATTCAATACATGGATACCCAAAAAATTGATCACACATGATAAAATTTATCAATTTTTAATACACTACATGCAAAATTTTACAAATAAAATTTAAGTTATACATTTTATATTATATTTTAATGATTTTTTTGATAGGATAATATTTAAATATCATTTAAATCATGGAATAAAGAATTTCCATGAGCATAAGAAACCTATAGAAGTCTACAAGTAGGTAAGTATTAGGGTATATATAATAATATTTCAACATCATAACATATATCAACACAAATTACTTATTTTTCTCAATTTTTTTATAATGTCTGAAATAAAAAAATAGAAAAGATTTTGGTTATTATGTTTGTAAATTTATGAAGGATATCATATTCCATCAACAAAAGAGCATCCATGAAGAGGTATTTCCAATGATAATTATAATTTCAATTGAACTATTTATTAAATTTATTGGTTATTTATATATTTCCAGCACTAATAGGACTGTCGATAGGTCATGTACTCAAAAGGGGAAATATATTTGTTTAGTAATGAATGGGTAGAATATATTGTTCCAGAATGTATGTATACATCATGAATAGGTGAATTCATACAACCTATTTTGTTAATTTTCTAATCATTTTATCTAATTATTTTTTAGTTAATTTTCTTATCATTTTCATCCACTACTTATTTAGCTAATTTTTATATGATACATGAAAAGGTGGCTTCATCGAGTCTTCTCCAATAATTTTGTGCTCTTTATATTCTCAAAACATTATTTGATAAGGATAATGAAATCAAGTGTTATTTTTCCTCTTACTTAAGATATGTTTTCTTTATTTTTTTTATGTTTAATAGTGTGCGTTTTCAGTTTAAAAATGAATAAAAGTGTGTTTTTTAGTTTAAAATAAAATTTTAGTTAAAATGACATGTGACATACTCAAAAATAAGAAAATCCATTAATATTATTTTTATATTTTATGAAAATTATCCATAATTCATTTATGACATGTAGGAATCTTTCTTACCTCAATATGATACATGGTTTGATCGGTATGACTCAAAATGAGAGTTTTAAGTTTAAAATTAAAATTTTAGTTAAAAATGTATGTCATTAATTGAAAACTAGAAAAACATGCTGCAATTGTCTTGATACTTTAGGAAAATGATCTATACATCATTTGTGAGGTGTTTGAATTATCCACACATCAATTTGATACACTGTATAACCAATATGAATCAAATTTCTTGCATTTAGTTTAAAATGGAATTTTATTTAAAAGGATGCATGACATACTCAAAAATAATAAAAAACATTCATATTGTTTTGATACTTCATAAAAATAATACATAAGTCAATTTTGATATTTATAAATCTAACTCACTTCAATTCGACACACTGTGTGAATGGTATGACTCGAATTTTGTGTTTTTATTTTAAAATAAAATTTTAGTTAAAAAGGCACGTGACATAACCAAATCCGAGAAAAAAAATTCATATTGTTTTTATAATTTAATAAAACTATCCATAAGTCATTTTTGACATGTATGAATCATCCTCACCTCAATCTGATAAACAGTGTGACCTGTATGACTCAAAATATGTGCTATCAATTTAAGAATGAAATTTTAGTGAAAAACATGCGTCATTCAATTATAATTGAGAAATCACTATAATATTTTCCTGATACTTTAGTAAAATTATTGATAAATAATTTGTGACATGTATGAATTAGAATCACATAAATTTGATGTATGGTGTGACTAATATGACTCCAAGTTCATGTTTTCAGTTTAAAAATAAAATTTTAGTAAAAAATGTGTGAAAATCATTGAGAATCTAGAAAAAATGATCAAATTATATTTTTAATTTAGTAAAATGATCCTTAAATCATTTTTGATGGTTAGGAATCAACCTCACATCAATCTAATGTGTTGTGTGACTGGTATGAATCAAAGTGTGTGATTTTATTTTGAATTGACATTTTAGATCAAAACACACATCACATACTAAAAACCAATACAACCCATTCATATTATTTTTATACCTAAGTAAATTGATCTATAAGTCATTTTTGATCTGTAAGAATTATTTGTACCAGAATTTGATACATAGTGTACTCAGTATGACTTAAAATATGTGTTTTTAGTTTAAAAATGAAATATTATTTAAATTTTTTTATAAGACTCAAAATTGAGAATAAAATTAATTTTTTTTGATACCTTATGAAGATGATCCATAAGTCATTTGTGATGTGTAATAATCTTCTGTACCTCAATCCGACACATGATGTGGCTGGTATAACTCAAAATGCTTGTTTTTAATTTAAAAATGACATTTTATATAAAACATGTGTCAATCATTGAAAATCAAGAATTTTTTTTGGTTTTCCTTAAAACTTTAGTAAAATAATCCCCATGTTATTGGATAAATATAGTAATCATCCTCATATTAATTGAACACATGATGTGACCAATATGACTCAAAGTGTTTATTTTCAGTTTAAAATGATATTTTAGTTAAAACACATGTCCCTCACTAAGAACCAATAAAATACACCTATATTTCATTGATACTTTAGGATAATCACCCTTACATAATCTGTGATATGAAGGAATCAAACACATGTAAATAAAAAACATGTTGTGGCCATTATAACTCAAAGTGTGTGTTTTTATTTAAAATTGAATTTTTAGTTTTAAAATATATGTTACATACTCAAAATCAATAAAAAACCCTCATATTGATTTGATACTTTATGATAATGATCCATATGTCAGTTTTGATGTGTAAGAATTAGATTCATCATAATATGATACACGATGTAACCAGTATGACTGAAAATGCACGATTTCATTTTAAAAATTAAATTTTAGTTAAAAATATAATGGACATACTCAAAAACTAGAAAACATATTTAGATTGTTTTGATACTTTAGAAAAAGGATATATATATATATATATATATCATTTTTGACATGTAGGAATGACCTGTACCTTAAACAGATACAATGTGTGATCAATATAACTTGAAATGTGTGTTTCTTTTTAAAAATTACATTTTAGTTAAAAACACACGCCACTCACTGAAAAATAAAATAAAATACACTCATATTATCTTTCTATATTATGAAAATGATCCATAAGTCATTTTTGACCTATAAGTATTATCCTCACGTCAATCCAACCCATTGTGTGACCTGTATGATTCAAAGCATCTGTTTTTAGTTTAAAATTGACATTTTTGTTAAAAACACTTGTCATTAATTGAAAACCTAGAAAATACCCATGGATTTTAAATGTAATTCAGTAAAATTATCCTTATGTAGTTTGTGACATATAGAAATCAACTTCACATTAATCTGATAAAATATATGACTGGATGGACTCAAAGTGTTTGTTTTTATTTAAAATTGACATTTTAGTTCAAAAGATTCATGTCATACTCAAAAATGAAAAAATCTATTCAAATTATTTTATTAATTTAGGAAAATGATTCCTACATCATCTGTAATGTTTATAAAGTAGCTACACCTCAATCTGATACATGGTGTAACCATTATGGCTCAAAATGTGCGGTTTTATTTTAAAAATGACATTTTAGTTAAAAAGAAGCTTGACATACTCAAAATTGAGGAAATAGATTCATATTGTTTTGATATATTAAGAAAATGATCCATAATCCATTTTTGATGTGTATGAATCAATCTTACCTCAATCTGATACACAATATGATTGGTATATCTCGAAATATGTGTTTTCTATTTAAAAATGAAATTTTAGTTAAAAAAAGTGTCACTCACCAAAAATAGAGAATAGATACTTAGTTTATCTTGATACATTAATCAAATGATCCAAAGTCATTTGTGACATTTATTAATCGGATGCACATCAATCCAACACACGATGTGACTAGTATGACTCAAAGTGCATGTTTTCAGTTTAAAAATGAAAAATTATTTAAAAACACGTGTAGATCACTAAAAACCTAGAAAACACACTTGGATTATCTTGATACCTTATGAAAATGATACTTAATTCATTTTTGACTTATAATAATCAATCAAACATCAATCTGACACATGATATGAAAGGTATTACTCAAAGTGTGTGTTTTTATTTAAAATTGACATTTTGTTGAAAACAAATGTCACACATGTAAAACTAAAAAATTCACTCTAATAGTCTTGATACTGTTGTAAAATTATCTATAAATACTTTATAACATATAGGACTCAACCACACATTATTCTCTCACACGGTGTTCCCGGTATGATTCAAAGTGTATATTTTTAGTTTAAAAATGACACTTTAGTTCAAAAAAGACACCACATACTTAAAACTGATAAAATGAAATTTTATTATCATGACACTTTAGTAAAATGATCTATAAATCATTTTTTATTTGTAAAAATTAACTAAACATTAATATGACACATGGTGTGACTGTTATAAATCAATATGTATGGTTTTAGCTTAAAAGTAACATTTTATTAATGTATTGTTTCATATTTGTGTTTAATTTATTTATTTACAGTAGTACTAACATAATTTTTTTATACAGGTTCACAATGTTTCTCAAGTTGGGATGGGTTTTTCACTATTTAGTAGCACGATCTAGATTTTTTGAGTGTGGGTCAGGGTCTAAAGATAATGAAACATCAATGATTTTAAATTTGATGATGTTTGTGATAAATTATATATACCAATGTTTTAAATGTTTGTAATATATATTTTTTCTTATATTTTTTATTTAAATTTAATTGAAATTAAATTTTGTATTTTTTGCTTTAGTGTGCTGTAATTTTAGCATCCCACTGCTATAGTATGGTTTTGATCAGTGCTAAGAATAATTCTGATAAAAGTTCATTTTATTAGTGCTAAAAATGCACTAATAAAGTTCCCCTTTATTAGTATTATAAAAAAGTGTAGATAAAGGTACCCTTTTATCAGTTCTATTTTTAGTGCTGATGAATGTCCCTTTTATTAACACTAATTTTAGTACTGATAAAATCCACCATCTTTTAAAGGTAATTGCCATGACAACCTTAAATCCAATAACCAAGATTTGATTATAACTTTATTACATTTGAATAGATACAAGGGGTCTAATCCCAAAGTACGAACCAATTTATTATTCTTGGAGATCCAAATACATATATGACACCCTTTTACGTTGGTAATAAAATAAGAATCATAGAAATAGAAAAATTCTACATCCTTCAACTCATTCAAAGAATTATTATTTAGACTACGGAGAAATGAAACAAAATAAGGGTGATATTAAATGATTAGTAAGATTTATATAAAGTGGAATCTATAACGATTAGATAATACATACTCAATATGGAAAGGTAAATAAATGAAAACACATTCCAATTAATCAATAACATGATCATGAAATTCATCCAGGGATAATATCAAAGAATAAATCACATGGATAATAATAACCAAATTCTCAATGAAGGAAATTATTAATATTGTACATCATGTTATCAAACAACATGATATCTATACATTTAATATCTTTCACCAAGATAGTTTAAAACTAGGGGAATGTATACAATAAAAAACCATTTAATTTGGCCAACAAATTTGTCTCTTGAGATCTGTCGATGCAACAAGGGGTTATCTAAAACCAGACCTACCAATAATTACATGAAAAATAAATTCCTCACATAATTAATGATCAATTCAATTCATAAATAATATTCCTTATTAATAATTTTTAATATTGAATAAATAATAAATAATATGAATATTTCTCCAATCAATTAAATAACTTTTAAATTAAAAACCCTATGTCACATAAAAACTATAACTAAAGAGGGAACTTTTTGAAAATGGTCATAGATCATACATATAAATTCATATGGGAAGCATGGATACTTATAGAGATCTAAAGAAACACTTCTAGAAGGATAACATAAAGAAGGGGATCATAGAGTACATATCTCAATGATTGGTATACCAATAAGTTAAGAATGAATGACAAAAGTATAATGGGGCGATGAAACTATTACCCATACCAGTATGTAAATTAAAAAATTTCACCATGGATTTTCCCATAGGAATCCCTATAACATCTAAAGTCTATAATACCATTTGAGTTATAGTAAATTATCTAATAAATACAATGCATTTAATTTCCATAAAATAAGAATTATCATTTCACCAACTCACTAAGTTATAAGTAAGTGCGGTATTAAGGCTTCATGAAGTACCACTCTATTATATCTAATTTGTATTTTATGTTTACCTCATTGTTTAAGAAAATTCATCAAAGATAATTAGAGACATAGCTGAGTTTAAGCCCTACTTATCACCCGAAGACAGATGGTTAGTATGAGAGAACCATTCAAACTCATGAGGATATACTGAAATATTATTTAATTAATTTACAAGGGTGTTTTGATAAACCACTTCCAGTTAGGTCCACTAGGTTAGATACCCTGAGGGGGGGTGTAACAACTGGTCTCCACCCACCAGTTTCCCCGCAGACACGTGGTCCCCACCTTGGGGCCCACCCACGTGCCAGAACGGGTCATCTGACTAATGACTATCCCCACAGACCAACACATGTCCTTTTCAGTGTGTTCTGTCCTCACTCGCACATACCCTGAGAAAATTTCCAGAAGGTCACCCATCCTGATCACTACTCTAGGCGAAACATTCTTAACTGTGGAGTTCTAATCAGGTAGGCTCCTAAAAAGGAAGGTGCACCTTGTTGACATGAGTCATATCATTCACTCATTTAACCCTTTATCATTTGGGGGTGTTACAATCACCCCCCCTTCAGAGAACAACATCCTTGTTATGGGCCCTACATCTCAACCCAGGTAGTGCATCGCACTTAAGGCTGGGTACCACCTCTGATACCAAATGTTACAACCAGGTCCCGGTGACAGCACAACCACCCCACCATAACATGTCTGTCGAGTCCTGGCCCACCAGGTACCACCAGTTGCCCCGCAGACACGTAGGGCCCACCCCAGGGTCTACCCATGTGCCCAAACGGGTCATCTGGCTAATGACTATCCCCACAGGAAAACATATGTCCTTTTCAGTGTGCTTTGTCCTCACTCACACACACCCTGGGAAACTTCCCAGAAGGTCACCCATCCTGATCACTACTCCAGGACAAACACCCTTAACTGTGGAGTTCTAATCAGATAGACTCCCAAAAAGGAAGGTTCACCTTGTTGACATGATTCATTTCATTTATTCATTTAACCCTTTATCATTTGGGGGTGTTACGGGTTTTGGTCTTGTTTTATTTTTAGACAAAACCCTCTTCAATCTCTCCTTCCCATTTTAGAGTATAAAAGGATCTTAAAGCACACAGATGACACAACGATTTTACATGGTTCACTCTCATCGGGCTACGTACAAGGAGCATACAGTGGCGATGTGCCAATGTACCAAATCCACTAAAAGCGCACTACTGTTTACATGTTTATGGTGGACTCAGTGTTCCTCTTAGTTTATAACCACTCATAAATTGAGAACTCACTGCTCTCTCAACTAATGTGAGCTCACTGCTTCTTCAGAAGATACACACATAATTTATAGTCCTGTAGGTCTTTTCATTATCACTAATGAATGCATCCTCCATTGTATTTATATGATCTATTGAGGTCAAAATTTCATCCACTGATGAATACCCATTTTCCCCTAACCACTGGGAAACAACCTTTGGGAAATACCCTCGCAAATCACCCTACTTCACGAAGCTCCCAATTTCACGAAGATCAAAAAATCCTTCGCGAAGTCCATGCTTATTTGCGAAGCACACACCTTCGTAGAGCTCACCACCTCATGGAGAACACTGCTTCATAGAGCTCAAGCCGTCACAAAGTGACTTCCTTCGATAAGTTCACTGAGCCAATGCGGAACACACCTCTCTCGTGTAGCTAGATTAACCACCGCGAAGCTCATTCTTTCACGAAGCACACGACCTTTGCGAACCACCTTCTCGAGTTGAGAGCAACAAAATTTTCTTGGAAAACTCTCTACTTCTCTTGAGGGGGTCAAGGTCTATTTATAGGAGATTCCACCGACCCTCAAACCTTTAGCGCGAAGTCAGCACCACGTCATCTCAAGCCGTGAAGCTCCGAAATTTTTACGAAAATTATTTCTATATCCTGAAGAACCATGGAAATTTTCAGATCATAGAGCTCATCTTAATCACAGAGCGTTCCATCAATTCATTCATGCCTTCACCACAAAGCTCCACTCAAAATACCCCTGGATGCCGCAATTCTCTTCAAATTTTCCATTCACGAATCTCTTCATAATCGCGAAGAACACCGTCAACTTTCTTCATGTCTTCGCGAAATCCACATCAAAAATGCTGCAATGTTACGTTGATGTATTATCAAAATCCCTAGAACTCAAAAAATCACCATGGAAACCAGCATTGTCAACAAACACAACCAACCCAAAAATGCTGCAATGTTACCTTAAGGGATTTTTTCCGAAGAATATCCCCCTTTGGGTTAGTTGACAACTCTTCTCAAAACCTTTCACTACACTTTGATACTTCATTGAAGCTCCTTCCAACATTTACCATCCTTCACCTCTTGCGATTTAGATAGAAACCAAAGATTCACTCACCACATACTCTAAGAACACATGAGCAATGCTTGACGTGAGAAACAAGAGTAAATGAAAAGTTAATCAATGAATCACTTCATTTCTGACACCAACCGTTGACACCAAACTGATACCAATTACCAAACTGATACCAATTGTCAATCGTTGGAAACCTTCAAACTCCATTCCAATTCCACTCTTTTATTTTTATCATAATCCTCAGTTTCCATGATATCTATTCTTTGATCAATCACTTCTAGCATAATAAGGTTTAAAACTCTCCCCCTATCTCATTGCTCTCCCCCTATCTCGCTGCTCCACTTGTCAGCTTCCCCCTGTGTCTTTGACTAAGAAAATTTCTCCCTTCATTAGCCACTGTTTCTCTCCCTTGAGGAGTCACTAATTCTCCCCCTTTGTCAACGAAACCAAAGGTCACTCCTCTATAGTTTGAGACATTGGAAAGAACAAAAATTCGCACAGTAGAGACAAAACACACCATAACATAGGGAGAGGGAGATCCCACATCCACACTTGTTCAAGTACGAGAAGTCAACTGAACTCTAAAATCTATTCGATGCCTCTCTTAATCTTCCTTGGGTAAGGCCTTTTTCAGAATTTCTATAACCTATAGGTCTATAAGCACATACTCCAACTTCACGATTCCTTGCTCAACCTTCTCCTTTATAAAATGATACTTTATCTCAATGTGCTTTTTCCTAGAATGATGGATGATATTTTTTCTGTGATTTATAGCACTTGATTTATCACACTGGATTCTGATCAGAGACTTCACTTCAACTCCCATATCATCAAGATGCTAATTCATCCACAATAACTGAGTACATGATTGAGTGGCCGAAATATAATCAGATTTTGTAGTGCTCAATTAAATGCAATCTTTCTTCTTGCTCAGCCAATAAATACACAATCCACCAAGATATAAAGCACCTCCGGACGTTGATTTCCTTTCATCCACTGAACCAGCCCAATTTGCATCAGTATATCCCAATAACTCTGACTGATATTTTTCACTATATATCAAGACAAAATCCATAATGCCCTTGATATAACGAAGTATTTTTTTTACAACAATCATGTGTATTTATGTAGGATTTATTTGATATCACGCTTCTTGGAATGTGGCGAATACAATGTCAGACCTTATCATAGTCAACTACAACAAACTTCCAATGATTTGCCTATATTCTGTGATATTAACTGTCTTTCCATCCTCATATTTGGATAGTTTCATCCGGGTAGCAACCAGAGTTTTTATCTCCTTGTAATTGTCCATTCCAAATCTCCTTAGAACTTTCTTATCATTTTTGGATTGAGAAATTGAAGTACCATTCTTTCCTTGTGACACCTGTAAACCAAGGAAAATTTTTAGCTCTCCAATCATTGACATTTCGAACTAACTTTTCATAAATTTAGAAAATTGTCTACCCTGAGATTCATTTGATCCACCAAATATTATTTCATTGACATAAACTAGCACCATCATCCTTTTGTTACTATAATTTTTGAAATAGAGATTGTAATCAACTCCCCCATGCTAGAAACCAAGCTTCTTCAAATATTGATCAAGCCTTGAGTACCATTATCTTGGTGCTTGTTTCATCCCATACAACACTTTCTTCAGTTGAAAAACCTTGTTCTCATCCTCATGAATGGGAAAACCATATGGATATTGGATATACACTTCTTCCTCTAGAAACCCATTCAAGAATTCTGATTTTACATCCATCTAAAACACTTTGAACTTCTGTTTCACTACAATGTCTAGGAATGATCAGATTGTATCCAGCCTTGAAAATGGTGCAAATGTCTCATCAATATATATTTCCTCTATCAGGGAGTATCCTTTTCACACCAGTCATTCTTCGTTTCAGATCACTATTCCATATTCATTCATCTTGTTGTGATAGACCCATTTATTCCTGATGACATTTTTATCTGTTGGCCACAAAACAATCTCCCATGTCTGATTCTTCTCAATCTGATCTAGCTCATCATTCATAGCCTGAACCCAGTTTTCATATTTAGCTACATTATAAAAACATTTAGGCTCTACCTAAGATAAGAAATATGTATGCTATAGAAATTTCATTCTTCTTGTCTAAACTGGAGCTGATTGACTACCAATGATATTCTGCCTATCAATTTCAGCTCGACTTCTTGGATTTTGTGTAGATACAAATTTTTCTTCGTCATGCTCATCATCAATATCTTCTTTTGAATCAACATATTCCACTTCTACTCCCTCTGTGCTTCTTTCCTCCTCATCTCTTTCATCAGGAAACTGTTCACTATTTTGTTGAATTCTCTCTTCATTCTCTACTACAGTGACATCATTACTTTCAACTAATTTTCCCAGCCTTTTGTTAAAGAATTTTTTATTATTTTCTTTTTAATGAGTAGCCAAGGAATATCCCCTCATCTCCATGTGACTCAAATTTTCTATGTTTCTCTTGTTGAGGATAAAGCACTTACTCCCAAATATTTGAAAGTATTTCACTTTTGGATTATTTCCATACCACATCTCATATAGAGTCTTTCCTTCATTTGGACACAACAGAGCCCTGTTAGAAATGTAGACTGAGGTCAATACTGCTTCCTTATAAATTTTCTTTCATAGGTCTTTTTCTATAAGAATCATTCTGGATATGTTGTTGATGATTCAGTTGCTCCTTTTAACAACTCCATTATATTGGGGAGTTCTCAATGAGGAAAATTGATGCCTTATCCCATGTTTCTCGATATAGTCTTCCACCTGACTATTTTTGAATTTCGTACCATTATCAGTATGAAACTTCAGAATTTTCTGTCCAAGAATCCTTTCACACCCCCTATGGTACAATTTTAAGCAACTGAACACATTAGAATTATGGTCAATAAAAAATAACCATACCATTATACTATATTCATCAATGAAAATAACATAATACCTGTTTACATCAATTGATCTTGGTGTGATAGGCCCAAAAACATCATCATGCACCAATTTGAGAAATCTTGTTAACTTATTTTCCTCTTTGTTATATGTCTTTCTGATGATATTCCCTTATTGGCATGCATCACACAGGTGAGTACGATCACATGATAGAATAGGAAGGTCTCTTGCTACATCACACTTTACTAGATCTTCTACAGATGGTTGGCATAGATGACCAAGTCATTTATGCCACAACTTGTTTTCTTCCTCTCTGGACAGAAAGCACATATCTTATTCTCAACTTACCAAGTAGAGATTTCCATTTGTTCATTTTACCTGTAGAACTGTAGACCCATCTCTTCCTTTGATGATACACATCTTCTTAGTAAACCTTATAGAATGTCTTGGGTCACATAGTTGACTGACGCTGAGAAAATTGTGACCGAGGCCTTATAATACTAAGACATAAGCACGTCTCATCTCTTTGCCCCCAAACCTAGGCTTCCCTGAGCCAATAATCTTTAGGCCTTCATCATTTATAAACATAAAAAATATTTCATTGTCATATTTTATGCCTATAACAAGATCCTTATTACCTTTCATGTGAGATGTGAAACCGTTGTCAAGGATCCACACACCAGAATAGTCTGATGATTTAAGGGAAATTTCTGCCACCACTTCAGTCTCACCCTTTTTCTTCCTAGTCCATATTTTTGCCTTTAAAATCAGCATTGATTGAGACTTTAGATATTTCTTAGAGTACGATGGATCATCTTCATCTTGCAAAGCTACAAATCTATTTTTAATTTTTATCTCACCTGTTGGTTTATTGATATGCTACTTGCGAAAATTTTGATTATTCTTTGGCACATCCCTTTGTATGGTCAATATTTATTATCTAGCCATGTGCCCAAATCCTCCACACTAAAAATATTTTCCTTAAAAATATGTTCTATAGAACCATTCTCTATTTGGATGCCACCTCTATTCTTGTTTCCTTCGATATCTCTTGGCTATGGAACACACATACTATGAATGCCCCATCTTTCCACAACAATAAAACCTGATATAAGGTGCATTCTTTCATGTCACTTGTGCACTACTAGTTTCCCCTTGGGATATCTGAATATTCTAATTCTACTTTGTGCCCAAATCAACCTTCAATCTTGGAATGGGTGCTTGCGGTCTAAATTCAGTTTTCAAAGCTTTTTGTTTTTGATTAAGATCCCCATCGGCCTTAGCATATGAACATAATTGATGCTTCCTTTCTACTGAAGCACTATTCTCCACATTTTGCTTCTCAGTTTTCTGAGTGATCTTCTTTCCTGATGTCCTAGTAGGAGTCAAGAGTTTTTCTTGATCCTTAACCTTTTTCACAAACTAAAAAATTATCCTTCATGTTCTTCAATATGCCTGATTTGATCTTTCCTTGTGTTATTCAAGCCTTAAATATCATTTTTCTATTCTTCAATCTTGATTTTATACCCACTAATCGATTCTGAGTCCTATGGTGTTTATGAATTGAGTTTCTAAATTTCTTCCATCAACTCAGACTTCTCTTCTTCCTGCTACTGCATATAGAGTTTGGTTTCACGAACTACTTTATTGGATTTCTTTGTTTTGGCTCTCTAAACATCTATATCCTCAAGAGCAGCCTCTAACCTGACTTCCATATCCACTCTTCCTTCAAATTCTTCTTCTTCATCAATATCAGTTTCTTCCTTTTTCTGATTACTCCCGATAACTGCCACCATATCATTTTTTCAATGATCTTTGCCATTATCTATCAATTCAACCTCCTCAACCTTAGACTCATCTGAACTGCCAAATTCTCGTGATAGGATATTATCTTTCTTAAAGAAATTTATTTTTAACTATTTCTTGCGTTTCACATAGGATGAAGAATTCTTCTTGGTAATATCAACTTCATCCTCATCATATTATTCAAACTTCTTGGGGTACCTTTCCGCAAGGTGTCCAATATTTCCACATTGAAAGCATTCTAGATGAAGTTTCCCTTTAAACTTCCCTTTTCCTCTTTGAATATTTTAAAAAAATAATGACATCACCTCATCTGTATCTTATTATTCATGAGAATCTTCAATGGTGTGCTTCTTCATGGCCTTGAATTCCATTTATATGGATTTCCCCCTTTCCACAGCATCGTTATCTTCATTTCTCATTTCATATGCAACAAGGGTGCAATGCAGGTTATCAAATGTTAGCTCTTTCGGGTCTTTATCGTCCAAAACTAAAACTTTCAGATTGAACTAAGGTGGAAGTTTCCTCAAGATGAACTTCACAATATTTATGTCTTAAATAACTTCTCAAAGACCCCACATATCTTCCACTACAACATTTACCCTCTCAAAGAATGAATCAACAGACTCATTTGGGTTCATTCTCAGATCTTCATACTTGTTCCACAACACTTGCAGCTCTGCCTCTCTAAACTTTATATCTCTTTCATATATATTCAATATCTTTTCTCATATGGCATGTGTTGTTTTTCATGAAATTACCTTATTATAGATAACAATGGATAAGGATCCCCCTAAAGCATTAATTCCCTTGGCATCAACATCCAATTTTCTATGCTCACCTTCCGATAATGAACCACTATTAATATCGGCTGTTATGCCATGCATTTTTACTATGAACACATCCATCCACAAATATTGGAAGTAGTTTTGAATCCGATTCATCCATAGATAAAAATTGTTCCTATCAAATATTGAAATCCCTTTGTGATTGGTGACCTCCATTTGAGAGAGAATCATTGATACCAACCTTTCCCTCTGATACCAATTGTTAGGTCCACTAGGCTAGATACCCTGAGGGGGGGGGGGGGGTGAATCAGGGTATGAAAATTTAAAATAACTACCCCTTTTGATATTGTTTTTTGTTATAAAAAACCCTCTTCTATCTCTCTTTCCCATTGCAGAGTATAAAAGAATCTTAACGCACGCACGAGAAACATTAATTTTACTTGGTTTAATCTCACTGGGCTACGTCCAAGGAGAATAAACCAGAGATGTGCCAATGTACCAAATCCACTATAAGCGCACTACTGTTTACAAGTTTGGTGTGGAATCACTGTCCCTTATGGTTTACAACCAATCACAATTTGAGAACTCACTTCTCTCTCAACTGAAGTGAGCTCACTGCTTATTCAGAAGATCCACTCATATTTTATTAACCTGTAGGTCTCTTCATTATCACTAATGAATGCATCCTCTACTGTATATAGATGCTCTATTGAATTCAAAATTTAATCCACTGATGAATACCTCTTTTCCCCAGACCACTGGGCAACAACCTTTGGGAAATATCTTCTCAAAGCACCCTACTTCGTGAAACTCCCAATTTTGCAAAGCTCAAACAAACCTTCACAAAGTTCCTACCTCTTTGTGAAGCACACAACTTTGCAGAGCTCATTGACTCGCAGAGCACACTACTTCAAAGAGCTCAAGACCTCACAAAGTGACTTCCTTTTCTATTCTCACTGAGCCAATGTGGAACACACCTCTTTCGCGAAGCTAGATTAGCCACTATGAAGCTCTTTCTTTCGCAAAGTACACTGCCTTCATGAACCACCTTCACAAGTTTAGAGCAACACATTTTTCTTGGAAAACTCTCTACTTATCTAGAGGGGGTCAAGGTCTATTTATAGGAAATTCCACTGACCCTTGAACCTTCTATGCAAAGTCATTTCCACATCATCTTAAATCTTCAAGCTTCGAAATTTTCGCTGAAATTCTCTCTATATCGCGAAGCATCGTAGAAATTTTCTAATTGCAAAGCTCTTCATAATCACGGAGCATTCCGTCAAATCCTTCGCGCCTTCACCGAAAAGCTCCACTCACAATGCCCTTCACCACCACATTGCTCTTCAACTCTACCATTCATGAACTTTCTCATAATGGCGAAGAATACCGTCAACCTTCTTCATGTCTTCACTAATTCCACATCAAGAAGCCCATATTGTATTTGCTCTTTTTGTAACACCTCTCGATCTTCTATTATTTTTTCATGGTTCTTTTTCAACATGGATTATCAACAAAATCTCTAGAACTCAAAAAATCACTATGGAAACTTGCATCGTCAACAAACACAACCAACCCAAAAATGCTGCAATGTTACCTTGAGGGATTTTTTCCCAACACTTCCCTTAATAGATTCAATGTATAAAAATAACATCCATTCAAGAATTTATATGGCACCATATTAGGATCTTCATGGGAAGAGATACAAGACTCAAACATGTTAGGATGAAGTTGTAGAGAGGGAGTTGATAGGATATTACCTTGTTAAAAAAATGATGGCGAAGGTTCAAACCATTCAGTGTCATATAAAAGATGAAAAAATTTAGTAGAAGAGTTATACAGATAATAATTGATGAGATATAGAGTTTAAAGTTAGTGAAAATCCGTGCCTTTGGATACTTCCTTGAATGCTGATCACATAATTTGGGAACAAATGGAATCTGGTCCTTTGGCATACCAGCCCTTTCCAGATCCTTGATTGGGTTGGGGATATATCATATTACTTGAAACTCCCTCAAGATATCTTCCAACTACATGATGTGTTTCATATATCTCTTTTAAGGAATTACATTCTAGACCCTTCACATGTAATAAACACATGAGTTATGCAAGTAGAATATGATATCTCATATGAGGAATGACCAACATAAATTCTCGATCAAAGAGATTAAGTATTGTAGAATAGGACCACTTATCTGTTCTAAGTTATATGGTGGAATCATAAGTTATAAGAAGCAATGCGAGAAACCAAAAATTTAATGAGATAAAATCTCGCCCACTTTTTTACTTTATAGTAATAAAATTTATATGGTGAATTCTTTTTAAGGGGTGTTGAATTTAAGAACCCACAATTTTAGTCAATAATCTTATTTAAATACCATGTGAGTACTTATCTTGCACACAACATTAAACTAAAATGAAAAATGAATCAACTTAATAAAATTATTTTATATCTGTTAAATTGGTGGGTGTCAATAGAAGTAACACCTTTGTAAAAACTATATAAAAATGTATAATAAAACAAAGTTTATCTTATGCTTGGAGATAGAATTTTTCTAAAAAATATTTTTACAAATTATACGTGCTAATATAAAAATTAATATTTTAAAAACTTTATAAATTTTATGGATTCCAAATTTAGAATCATTAGGTATAAATTATATAAATTTACCAATTAAATTTTAGGCATTAAATATGATTACTATGACTAATTTTAATTACCGCTATAATAGTAAAAATGTTATTTTCAAAAAATTGTTTTATTAACATTGTGTAATTTTTATCTAATAAAATAAATTAATATATTGTCAAAAATGAATATGATATAATTTTTAAATCTGTATATAAATATATCAATACTCAATCAGTTAGGAATGAATGCTAAATAAGATAAAGAACCCTTAATGTTAAAAAACAACATATTTATAGAGAATAGTTTCTCTATTTATTGAATGTTTTAATTTTAAAAGTTAATTTTATATTAATTAAAAATTAAAATTTATTAATTATTTGTAAAATTTTGTTTTATCACACCAAAATTTGGTAATAAGGGTTATTTTATATTTGTAGTAAAACACATATTACTTAGTTAAAAAACTAGCTACCTTGGTAAAAAAGATGATAAAATATAAAAAACCAAATGCTAAATTTCTTGAAAAATGTTTAAAAACTGTTAAAAAATTTGTTTTAGAGGATTTATAGTCCTTATATAACCACAAAATTCATTATTACCCAATTTTTAATCTTTTTACCCTTAAATAGTGTAATTCCATTATGGAAAAAATAAGGGGTGTTCACAAAAGTTCCCATTACTTCACTTATAAAAGGGGAACACATACACCCCTTCGTTACACACACATCCCTTAAAATTCATTTCTAAAACTATTTAAGTTTTATACTCAAATAATCCTCTCTAAATATATTAATCCTATAGTCTAAATTAGGTATTATATGGTCTCCATTTTTAAGGATATTTCTAAGTGAAATATCCTGTTTTAATGTAAGTATTTTTTATTCCTTATTCTTTTATTCTAAACATTCATCTTAAATAATTCTTATAGAAATCCTAATATAATTTAACAATTAATATTAATACACTTTAATGTTATTATATTAATGTATTAACTATTAATAAATCCTTTCCATCCGCTAATATTAACAAATTGACATCGATCGTCTCTACATGTGGATTACCGCCACCACAAAATGACGTCGTTTGTTTTTCATCACCAACTTTCATGGTTGCTAAAAATTATGGATTTAGTTTATCAATAGGATTAATATTTCATAATTATAATTTTTAAATGTTAATTTATCATATTCCTTTATTCTATTCCATTCGTTAAGAAATTGAATCATTAGTCATGTATATGGAGGACTACCAGGTCTACAAATGAAGTATTTCATTTTTCATCACCTAATTTTAAGGTTGGATATAATAATAAATTTAATGATTAAATATTATATTTATTAAATTTTTAATATTATTTAAAAGTTATATTAATAATATACAAAAACATATATTTACTCATAAATCATTATAACACACACTCATTTGGGAAAGTTTTTACCACCTAAATGAACAATGTTATAATGTTTAAATGATGAATGATTGAGAAATTTTATATAGTGGTAATATAATTTAATAATAATGTATTTAATAAAATTTTAATGAACCTATAATGGTTTTTTATTTAATATATTTATATATCATATTTTGAGCATGAAGCACACTGAAACTAGTTCATTACAATTTCTTTTTTCACAGAACATATACATATATTTATCCTAATGAAATGGGATTTAAGTAATAATTAAAAAATAACTATTATTATAAGTTTTAAAATCTATTAATGATGAGATATGGGAGAATAATTAATAATAACACCACTATTATGAAATTAGTTGAAAATGATCAAGATTACCCACACCAGATATGGAAAATATATAATAATTAATTATTATCAATGTAGAAAATAAATATAAATGATTCTTATAAATGGTTATAGGTATAAATTATATTCTAAAATAGGTGATTAAGAATTTTATTTTTATTATACAAGATGTTAGAGCACGTTCAAGTAAGAGGGAATACAAGGTAAGGGTTTTACTTGAATTAACTTCTTTTCTTCAGTCATAATGATTTATTTTTTACAATATTTTTTCAAGATGGATTTATTATATTATATTATTATACTATAATGTATCCTATATTAGGTTAATGAGACATTTTTAAATCAAATATTTACCTCAATGAATTTATTTCTCAAAAGTATATCATTGTTGAGAATAACTTCCATTTTCCTTAACAATGTTTTACCCTCCTTGTTTATATTTACCATTACAACAAATGTTATACTTTTTATATATAAACCCAATTATTTTTTATATTAGGATACCCTCATGTTTTTTTCATCCAATTTTTAAAAATATATTTTATACTTTAATGTAATATGTATTTTCAACAAAGGTATTACAAAATATTTGAAATATTTTACATCCTTTCGTAATAAAATATTTTATATTATACTCCAAATTCCTTTTTATAACCTTTATATCATTCCAAGGAACTATTATTGATGAATATTTTTAAACAAAATTTTTTCTAATGTTTTCACTTCACCTTTTAAAAATAACATTTTAATGTGATCCATAACTTCTTCTTTTAAGATAATGTTAAAAAGTTTTTATAAATACTCTTTTATGGTTTCCCTACCATTTTATTGTTTATATTACAAGGATTTATTTCTTAGGAAATTATTTTTCATGAATCAACATATAAATGTTATTATGAAGTACTCTTTTCAGGTGATTAATTTTTTTTGTATAAATTGTTTTTGTTCAAAAGTTCAATTTTAGTGTTACCATTTGGAAATGTTATGGAACTAATTTTTATGTCCATGGGTTCTTCATGATGTGATGAATGAAACTAATTTTCTTCCCATGTTTTTCTTGATATATTGGAATTATTTAAATCATATGAAACATATATTTAGGGATGATTGATGGGAGGGGTACTACATCTCCATCTAATACATTGGTTAATGTTTTTTAACTCGTGATACAATGTTGTGTTAGCCTTATTGAATATTCTCAGAAAACTAAATAATGGGCCTTATTGGATATGGTTATAAAAAAGGGGTGATAAATCTTGGATATTCTCACAAAATAAATGTGGTACTTCTTGGACATGAACACAATATAAAGATAAATTATACATATTTTTTGCGCCAATGAATCATTATTATGGTACATCTCAATGGATTGTTACATTTACATGTCATATTACTATGATTGTGCTCCATGGGTCATATTTATTATCTAATGGTTCTATATTATTTTTACATGATATATGTTTTCTATAATATGTTTTTATGTGATGAATCATGGATAACTCTCATGGACTCTATATTATTTTAATAATAAATTTTTCTCTTTATTGTATTTTCTATTACGATTTTTATACCATTCTTGATGTATTGATGATAAATTTTCCCCTACTGAGCATTTGATCCCACCCCTTTCTTATGTTTCTATATACATGGATTTGAATATGATTATAGATTATGATAATTCTAGAAGATAGTCTAGTTTGGATCATGTGTGGAGAAATTTTGATAAGTGTTTTAGAATAAGTTGCTTATATTTTTAGTTATAAAAGACACAATGCTTTCCATTTTAGGATTGTGAGACTATTTTTTTCATGTAATGTTTATTTCATGAAAATTATGTAAAATAAAGATGTGTTTATCTTGGGTTATTATAGTTTCTATTAGAGAAAGTTTTTGTTATTTTTTATGATTACTTTAGTTATTTTGAGGATTGGTATGAGATAACTTTAGTGAAAACCATATGAGTAAGTATAAGTGATGAAGATAAATATAGGATAACATTCAGAAGTTTTTTTAAAGTATATATTAGGTGGTTCCCTAGAAATTATATCATTTTCAAGATATTACTATTGGATACTGGATCTGGAACAAATGTACCTAAGGGTAATAACCCTAAAAAGGGAATATTGGGTTTTAAAACAATCATCACCTAGTGAACAATAAATATTCCTAACTGAACATGTACTTTGACACTCTTGAGGGATAGGCTTTGATAATTACCTCTCTCTTTATGAACCATTATAAAGGATTATAAAATGGGAAGGTGGTTAATAATTTTTCCATCATTATAATAACATACTAGTATACTAATGATACCGATGTTATAATTTTAAGATTGTTTAATGGAATTTGAGGAAGAATAAGTTTATATAAATAAATTTAAATGTTAAATTATTGGTTTGAAATTTATACTTCACTTATTTAATTATATTCATTGAAAAGGGGGTTAAACCATTGAGGGATTTCCTTTTAAGAAGAAAAAAACCTCTTGAACATGTCTATGATTTTTTTAGATAGGGTTGGAAAGAGTTTTGTATAAACCAAGTAGGTTGTGGTGTGTGGGGAAGTGAGGAGAGGAGTTCCCCTTTTATAATTGAAAAGGGTTTTCATTTTTGTAAATACCAGCACCTTTCAATAAAGGGAAGTCAGTCTCAAGGAAAGTAGCTCTAAATATGGGAAAATGATAGATAGGGGAAGGGATAAGGTCTATAAAGGCCTCGACAACCCATTAAAACACATTTTTTAAACATGTTTGTGGAATTTACCTATTGGTTAAACCCCTTTTACCAATTTTTGATTTTTACCTTAGTAATTAGTTTTTACCAAAGCAATTTATCCATTATGCTTGAAAACAAATTGGACCCTTATTTTATAATTTGAAGCTAATGATTTATAATTTTAAATCCTTTTATTATATTAATTTTTTAAAAGTGATAAAAATTAATTTTAAAATACTAAATTTAAAATGTATTAAAAACAATTTTTTGAGAAATATATCTTATGTTATAAAATGTAAAATATGGATCTGTAAATTAAATCCTAAAATTTTAAAATTATAAAGTAACATATAAATACATATTTGGTCTTATAAAAAGGTTTAATGAAATTACAATTCATATATATATATTAATAATGTCATAAAATTCATGTTATTTGTAAAAATGATATTTTTCACTATTCACATAAAAATAAATATTTTTAGAAAAATACATAAAATTAATCTCAATGAATAATTACTATAATGAATCCAAAAATAATTTTTCTCTCTTAAAATTAAAATTCAAAAATTTATAAAATTAAATATTTAATAAAATTTTAAAATATAATGAAAAATTATTTTATAAGGAAAAGGAATCTTTGGAACAAAATCAATTCTTCTTATTATTTCATATAATTTACAAATTAGTGTTAAATAATTATTTTTTTCAAAATATATTGACATAATTTAGTCACAAGTTTATTGAAATATAAATTCATATCATATAAAAATGAAATATTTATAAATTGTTTTTTCTATGCCTAAAATGATTGTATTAGTTATTTTAGAAATATCAATTTAAGTTCATAAGTATTAAAAGTAACAATTATATTACTCTATATAAATATTTGAAAATATGATACTAGTATTTATTCTCACTAATTTAACAATTGGGTTTTAATATAAACACTTAATATTACATTTTTATCTAAATATATCGGCGTTTTTATTAAGTTCAGTGTTGTGTGTGAAGAAAGATATCAAAAAAATTGAATTATTTAAACTTAATCATATATTAAAATCTAATGGTGTCATATTTATAACTTGAGGAAAGGAAATAAAATAATGGGTGAGCTGAGAAGCTTAGTATGACTAAACATGGGAGATATCATTCAATGATCATAAGTGAGTATAAGTTAAGTATAAGGGTATTAGAGTTTGAGTTTTACATTTGAAAATGATACCCTGAAATTCATATATCATAAACATGAGTCATGTCATAAATATTTGGAAGTTCATAAGATGTAAATCAAAAGATAATCAAAGTCCATGAGCCCTAAGAATATAACTTTTGAAAAATAACTTATTCTAAGAGAGTGGCATAAATCCTAGAATAGTTATAATCTTAAAAATCATTTTCTAATGATATCTAATAATAAATTAATCACATATTGGTATTGGGACAAACACCTATATACCCTATTTCTTATTGTGATAACCTCTAATGTACACACTTTTGGTCTTTGGATAACCACCCATGTACCATCTTTCTGGCTTGGGATAACCTCATGTGTACCCTCTTTCAGGTCTGTGATAACTTCCTGTGTACCCTTTTAAGTCATAAAATTTAAACATTTACCAATTAATTATAGGTATATAATAGACCCATTCATCATATAATCATAATACATTCATATGTATTCCATAATACCATGAAATCATTTTCCATTTCATCATAACTTAACCCACAGAAAATAATACATGTTTTTTTCAAGAATTCATCATCATAATCAATAACTATCCATATATAGAGTAAGGATGGTATCATTAGATCATATCCCTAGTGTAGCATAATTAAAATTGATGTATATTTTCATAGAAGAAAATACCTTTAAATTTCACTGGAATATTTCTTGAGGAAAATACCCTTTTCTTTTGAAAAATATTATTTAAAATATAATTTTTAAAGAATATTATTAAAAAACTTTATCTAAAAATAACCATGGAAAATTATAAAGGAATATTTAAGGAAAAAATATTCATTAATGTGGGAAAATCTATTTATTAAATATATGTCAAAACCAATATTATGTTCACACCCCAGTTAAAAAGAACATCATATAAAAAACAACAAGAATATTCCTTTTAACCCCTTTTATAGATTGTAAAAAACCACTAAAGATGAGTTTAATCAGTCATTAGAAAATATAAAAATCATTATTGAATTTGTTTTAAAAGAAAACATGGAAATGGAAGAAAAATATTTTTGGTTGAATTGAAAAACAAAGTCAGTTTTCTGTTTTGGTCTTTTGATTACTTAGAAATAGTAAAATGAAAGAAAAATTTATAGTTTCATAAAATAACCTTAGGAGAATAAAATAAATAATATTTTCAAGATATATATCATATTATTTCATCATCAAAAAATTTATGCATAAACAATCCCTGTAAAAAGTGATTTTATAGCATAAAACCATTACCTCTTCAATAACTTTTGAATCAAAATTCCCATGAAATAAATACTTAAAATGAAACTTAAAATACCCTTAATATGAATATATGCATCATATAACATATCAAATGGGAAGTATATACACAAACCTATGAAAATAAGTGCTGATTATTATATATGTCTCCTGAAAACAAAAATGAGATAAGAAACCCTAACCTCTGGTATGACTTGCTTCGTAAGTATATTTAAAATCATGTGTAGTAAATTTAAATAAATTATACTTATATACTAGAACCAATTCATACTTATAATTCAATAAATGGTTTACCTATAATATCTTTACACATGTTATTTAATACTCTTTCATTATTATCATCATTTTGGGTATCAATGACTTCATTTTTAATATATATTTTGGTTTGAAGGTTATGGTATTTTCACTTTGTTCCAGGTTCCGTCAACTCCAGAACCCTAATAATGTCATAAATATCACATTTAAAAATTATATAAACTTTTATAATAATTTATATGAAGTTATAATAAGGAATATAAGATCTTATAGTTATAGGGGAATAATTATGTCATAAATATCATATAAAAACATTAAATCCATAAAAAAAAACCAACCATGAAAGATGGTGATGGAATATGAATCATATTTCTATGTGGAGTCAGTATTCCATAAAGTATTTATTGTTAATACACTGATTTCCCATTTGAAAAAGAAATGTGGAAACTGGTTGTACATGATTTTACCAACAGACCGATGTAGACACTTGAGGGGGGGGGGGGGGGGGGTGAATGAAGAGTTTCCTATTTTTTACCAAAATTTTAAACATCACAAAACTCCTTTGTAATTTAACCCCAATTTATGATTAGTATGTATGGATATATTTTATTCCAACCAAGAAACTATTAAAAATGTACATGAAAATAAAGATGATAAAATGAGAACTTTATTTTTAAAAGGTTTGTTACAAGGAAGCAACCCTTATCGTGATTATTTGTTCACCTTAATACTAGATTCTACACTATAATGATAAATATATGATTACAGTGGTTCAGTGATTCACACAACCATAATTCTAGAGTCTCAATGGACTTACAAATACTTGTTTCACATTGTACTTACCCTAATAGATTATCAATGTATTTATAGAGTCTATTGGTGGTGTTCTTATATATATAGAGTCACTTTGGTTCTATATTGTCGCACCATATATATGCATGATATTCCTTTGAAGTTATTCATGGAAGTATATCTCTATTAATAAAAGGGATGTTCTAAATCCATAAAATATATCTCCTTCTTCTCAACATAGGATCTTCAAATTCATAAATATCCTTTATAAATATGCATACAACATGATTATTGATTTTATCTCAGCCTAACATATCTTCATAATATGATCACATGGATGACTCAATGATCATTACAAAAAATATTAGGATCTATAAAACTACTCTTATATTTATGGATGATTCATCTTCTTCATCCTCATTTCTATAACATGAAATTTATTATTATTCTTCTTCTTCTTCTTTTTTGAGTGGTCCTCTGATTTTACATAGTATCATAACTCTCTAAATATCTATTTTTGAAAACTTAGTACTAGAGACTTCTTCTCCTTTTTTTATTTTTCTTACTAAAAATTAACAACTTATCACATGCATAAAATAATTCATTTAAGGTCATTAAATTGATTCTATAGTAATCAAATAACTTAAATATAAAACCAAGAACTACTTTTAGGTTTCCAGTAGAAAACATGATTACAAAATTCCTATTACTGGATTCCTAAAACTTTCAATGCACAGATCAATAAATAATCCTCTCATGAAATATATTTTCATGATACTTTAACTCAAATGACCAAAATTCCATTACACTAACATTTAGAGTAACTGTTTCTTTATATTTCATGGTATACTACAACAAAAGAAGGAATATATTCTAATGGATCAATAATAGGATCTTCTATATCATTTTCTCAAGACATTCCCAATAAAATTTTATACATGAAATATTCATATATAATATATATATATATATATATATATATATATATAATGTGAAAACATTATGTGGAATTTATCTCATTTCATTATTGGGTGGTTTCCCTACCTTCCTTATATTTTCTTCTCAAACCCTCATACATCCTTAAATAAAGATCATGTAAGAAAAACTAATAAACAATTAAAGCATTGATAATTATTCATATACAATATTTTTGAAAACTCATGAAACTTATTTTCAGCATCAAATAATATATACAGTGGTTTAACTCATTCATTCTTCGTCAAAACATTATTGGATCATGGATTTGAAAAGCATCATGATATTTTAAACTCAAAATCACAACTTCAATATTCACTGATTTGAATTTATTCTTCAAAATATGAATTTTGTTTTTTCATAGTATATATGAAAAATTACGTTACATGAATCCCAATGTGGAATTCATATATGTGGATATCAGGTACATGGGGATCTATATACATTGGCTCAAATTCCGTTACATTTTCCAATTTTTCATATGCAAGATCACCTATGCATCATTTGGCTATGTGGATCTTCATTCGAGTACATGGATATTGAATATGGATACAAAATATTATTGGTCTATGTGATATTTAGACACTCCATTAAAATCCATTCCATGAGGAATAATACTACATTGCTAGATTCATCTATGTGGAGATTAATTAACATACAAGATTTATGAATTTGGATACAAAACAAAATTTGGCTATGCATATTTTCATACACGATATTATTTAGCTATGTTTTTATACTCTCATACATGAATTATCATGTATGTAAGTATTTATATATGAGGAAATTTGACTATGTGGATTTGGCTATGTAGAAATTCACCTATGTTTCACAAATATGGAATTTGAACACTTCCATTTTCCAAGATTTCTTTCTAATTCAAACCAGGCCTCCTCTACTTCGACTCCAACTAATATCAAGAACTCAAAATCAATTCAAAATAAACTTGAAAATTCATGAGACTTTCTCAACCACTTCATTATTATTCTCAAGATCTCATGAAACATATGACCTCATTTTTTAGTATATTCCAAGAACATCACTAACTTTGGACATTAATATTCAAATGCATCCATCACAAAGATTTATCTTTGTTTTTTCTATGTAGATTTCATCATAAATCTATATCAATACACTATGATGGGATTTTTCAATATCAATCTAGAATCCTATATTATAGAAAAGTATGAAACCATACCATCATCACTTTTCATGATTTATCCAACAAGTTCTGCAATTAAATCATCAGATGTAATGGGATGCCCACTTGAATCTATCTATCCAAGTATTAAAGGGAACATAACTATTCATACTATGTTACCCATAGTGTATAAGAAACATATATTATTCATTCATTGGTTGGATACTTCAATCCATCACCCAACTTAGAACCTTTTCATAATGACATTGACAAATAAAACATATATAAGTGACAAAAAAATACAATCATAAAACCAAAGGCACTTCACTATCCCTATTTGGATTTGTTGTAAATTATAAATTTTATTCAATATTCAATTCCATTCCCCCCCTTAATTGAAAGTGAATTAAAATATGTGAAAAATTTCTCCTCTTTAAGGTAAGGGTGTCATCATTCACTTTAAATACCACTTCTTCACCCCATGATCATCCAATAATCCTAGAGAAGGTTGGAACCACAAAATTATTAAAAATGAGCCACTAATTAATCACTCTAATTCTACTTGGGAAATATCTGTGTGGAAAAAAAGAGTTAATAACCTAGAAAAAAATCAATATATTTTATTTCTCAATGTAGCACCAAATTAGATTTTCTATACTTAGGGGTATTATAAATTAGATTTTCAAAAATCTATATGAACTTTCACTCATCTTAACAAACAAATCAAAATATTCAAATTAAAGTATATTTCTTACCCATTTTTTTAAAAAAACAACCTCTAATAATGAATATAACAATAAACAATCTTAAAATATCAAGGTGTGTGAGTATCATACTATCACACCCAAGTTTTTAATTTCAAACTTTGATCTAGTTATTCTTTAGTCCTTGGGTTTCTCTCAAGTCCCGAGTGTTAATATTGTAGATTTTAAGGCATATATTCTATTTATTTTTGGATTTTCTTTTATCAGTGGGGTTTCCCCTTGCATTTTGGTGAAAAAATGGGTGTTTTTGGGTTAACATTAGGTGGCACACCATTGGCGCACGATTTAGAAAAATTTACACCCTTGCCCAGGTAACCTTGTGGCCAAGTGTCATTTTTAGAAAGTGGCTAATCAAATGGTTAAAACATGGTTTTTAAACCATATGGGCTAACCACACGGTGTGTCTATCATGGAAAGTAAGGGGAACATGGTTAGCGCACATTTTTGAAAACTGTATGGGCCAACCATGTGTGATGTCTAGGTCATTAACAATTGGGAAATTTCTTTTGTGTACTCTAGATATTTAACCCCAAATCTACCATTTATCACCCTACACGACTTATCCATACCTAGTAACCACCTCAAAATCCCTTGTATCCCTTATATCTCCATTTTATTGGTGGATTTGGTGTGGTTTCTACAAATTCTTCATGTAAGTTCCATTTCTTCTTGATTTATCCTCCTTTATAGGGTTTCTATTATTCTCTCTTGGGGTTTCATATCATCAGTAGGTTGGGTGGTCTATTTAGGGATGGATATTTTTCTTTGTGTTTCAATATTGATGTTTTGCATTAAATCTTTACCTTTTAAGGTCTTTTGGTGGTGCTGTTGAGGTTTCACAGAAATTTCCATAAGTTTCCAAACTTAAGGTAGGTGGTTCTAGGATCTAACATTTTTAGATGATTTTGATATTATTTTCTTTCCCCATAATATGATCTACGAATTTCTTATGTGGTGTGAAAAATGTTTTTAAGGGTTTTATGATCCACATATTATGAAAGTAGAATTTATAAAGAAAAATGGTTATGTATTCTATAATATTTATAGTAGCATTTCTTTAAAGTGTTTTATGCCTTATGGGGAAGGTGTTAAATGGGGATTCAAAGGAACTTATGGTGTGAACTTGTTTGAAAGTGTGTTTTCAATAGAAAATGGATTATTTTAGAATGTTGGATTTTGTTGTGCCCCTTTAAATGTAAATTGTGAATTATATAAATGATGCGAATCATGTTTTAAAGTGAACTTGGTTTATCTATAAAATTGAAAGGGATTAGCCCATGGAAATTGTTATAATTAATTGTGGGTTTTTATTGTAAAGTAACAAATGGTTATATGTGTTATGTAAGTGGTGTAAAATGTGTTTTAAAATGGTTTTGGTGTGTGTAAAATAGAAGGTGATTTCGTTTATGGAAAATGCATGTTCCCATGTGATGGTTTGTGAAAGTGGTGATTTTTCTAGTATATTTATAATGCTTGGAATGAATATATAAAAGTGATAAATTGTGTGATATGTGAAATCTGAAATTGAGCACAAAGGGAATCCTGATTATCTAGGTGGGATGAATAAATCTAGTATTCTAGTTTTATGGAAGTGGGAAGCCCCGATTCTTTAAGTGGATTAACACTCGTTGACTCAAAATTTAAAATGAAAAAACTCACTTAGCATGACTAACAATTACAACACTACTATAATGGTGATTGGACACCACTATAATTTTGTATGTTTCTCATATCTGGTGTCTCGTTCATGAGGATGCTCACAACTGTGCTTACTATACTATGTTTCACCATGGTATGTGGTTTTAGTGTCTCACTCAAGCTAGATCACCCTTAGGGATTTACCATTGGTTCTCTTTGTATACATGATACTTATGAGATTTGGGGACATTCATTGGCATATGATGGACCTTGTGTATATTTTATTTCCTTTAAATAAATTTGTTTAGAATTTTTTTCCCTTGAAAGTGCCTACTTGTGATTGATTTACCTTAAAATGTTTTCTTGAAAATGTTTTAAATTATTTTGTATAGATGTTCATATTAATTTTCCTTCTAATATTATAGCATGAAATATTTTCTTCTATGTGGCATCCTAATAGGCTTTGGATAACACCCTACATACATCTTTGGGTGTATGTTGAATTTGTTTTTATGACTCAAGTATAGGCAATATGTGTCATGATAATGATGGTGGATAAGGTTTTCTAGTATTCTTTGTTGTAGGTGTTGGTGGTGGAATCTTTAGGGTGACTTCTCTCATGTTTCATGGAGGTTTTTGGGGCATATATAGTTTAAATTTCATTATAGTATTTTTTATTTTTGTTTAAAGTTATAAAAATTAAATATGGAAATTATTATGTCTTGTTTAGTTTTTGTTATTCATTATTAAAATGTCTATTTTTATTGGTTATTTATGTTTATTTAAATGGGTGAAAACATTCCCAAAGATTATTACTAACACCCATGCACTATTTTCTAGCACGTGGTGAATAGGAACACCCTTCGGGGTTGTGCCACAGATTGGGTCGTGTTTTGGGTTGGATGAAAGTCTGGCTTGATTCATGAAAAAATGGTATCAAAGGAGGTCATACTGTTTTTGGGTAATGTTATTTGAGGAAGAGTTTGGGTAGACCAAAGTTAGTATTTTCGACACTTGATGTTCTGATTATGAGTATGGTGCTTGGCTTTTACATATCATGATGACGCTTGAGTTTCCATGGGATTTCATGTTATATTTTTTTTCTTTGGTTCTTACCATTTTTTTGTGTATAGGAAATGAAAATAGAGTTGGTTCAATGATCTCCATGAGCTCACAGGGCCTAAAAATCCATGTGGAGCTGAGAACATAGTCTGAGAAGAATCTATATAATGGTGGTGTGATTGGTGTATGGCCATGAACCATATGGCCAAGTCACCCATTGACACTAGTTTCCTCTTTTGGATTGTTATGTCTCTTCTTGGGTTTTTATATTTTTTGAAAACCCCTATTATATGAATTGTAAAAATTGGATTTTAAAATGGTGATAATTTGGTTTTAGGATGATGGAAAGTAAGTTTTTGAAATAATTTGATAGAAATTTTATAAAATTGTATCTTTATAAAATGTTTTCTTTGAGTAAATGGGGATGATCTTATCGAGATTAGATTTTTATAATCAAAACCTAGGGTTTATCGAAATCATTTGTTTAGAAAAGTAGAAATTATTTTCAAGAGAGTTTTGGAATTTTTTTTGAATAAGAAGGAATGAGTTTTAATCAAATGTTTTTTGATGGAATGAGATATATTGTGCCACCAAAAATATTTTAAAATTGAAATAATTGGATTTTTAAATGAAGTCTTAGGAATTTTATTTTGATAAAATAAGAAACTATTTGGTGTGTAGGATTTTAATTTGATTTTTTTACTTGGTGGTGAGTGAGTTTTTGAAAATTTTTATGAAATGTTAATTGGGAAATGAATTGGGAAGTTGAAAGTGTGGGTTACATGTTTTATCTTGGAAACTGGAAATGTTTTGTTTTTGACATTTGGTAATTCCATATGCAACCACATGCATGGATATCTATGAAAAAGTGGATGGATGCCCAGTTTTGTAAGATAATTTTCATGTGTGAGGCTCCATAGAATACCTTTGGTATGTGTACAACCCATTAAGATTGTTTTCTTTTCAAAAGTGATTTGAAAAAAAGGTATGTTTTTTTGATAACTAGTAGTTGTGTGGCATGTCTTCTTATGATTTGAGAATGTCACTTTCAATGTGTTTTGAGTTTGAGAAAACTTTTTATTCAAACTATATTTCAGGTTTAAGTCCTTATTGATGAGTTGGTTTTGAAATAATGGTTAATGGATTATTTTGGGAAATATTTTGGGAATCCTTTTATTTAATCCCCCATTATGTATTCAGTGTTTATTAGTAGTGAGTTTTGGACGATGTATTAGTTTGGTTAGTTTATCAGTTTCATTTTTGGCAAGTGTACTCCCCCATAGAGATTCAATGGATATTCTTTGTGTGTCCACACATAGTTCACTGTTGGAAGATCCTCCATTTGATCAACCCTTAGTAATTCTTATTAAGTTTAAAAAGATGAGTTCTCTTCTTTTTTATGATAAGGAATATCCCCTCGTAGTGGAAGATTTGGTACGATGTTAGAAAGAGTAATCAAAGGTGTTGGAGTTTTATTTGAACTCATTTTTTGGTGTGGTAAGGCATAAAGATCATGTTGAAGTCATGTTATGCATAGGTACCTAAGGAAGCTTATTTTCCTCAAGTTTATGGAAGTAGTGAAGGGAGTACCATTATAGAGATGGGGAAATCATCTTGAAGATATTGGTGTTAGTTGTTGGATTTATAAAGTCCATAGATCATTCATTAGCTCATTTTTGGGAATAGGGTTATGTTGTTCTATTAGTGTGGCAAGAATGATCATGAGAAGATTTCATGTTTGACTACTCTGAATATTTGTCATAAATTTGAATGCCTATTCCCCTTTTAGTGGTTCTGCTGAGGTGTTTCTTTGAAAAGTTGCAGAGTTAAGTTCACCTCTTCATAAATACACCAATTATCATCTGCATTAGTAGTGTGATTTTTAGGGCTTAGTTTAAAGTTCCTTTCATTATAATGATTATTTGTTTATAATGGTCATGTATGGTAGTGTTTTTTGGTGTCATATTTTCTTCAAAATGAAAAAATGTAAGTAGTTTAATATTTTTATAACTTCTATTTTAATGGAAGCATGTTTCTCTTTTGAAAATTATGAATTTTTCTGTTTTGAATGGAAGTGTGTTCCATGGGAATCTTGTTTCTGTTGTTTCTCGTATGAAGTGAAAGGGGATGATGCGTGTACATATCCTAAGTCCCTATCTTTGTAAAGGTTCCATGGTATATCAAGGTGATTCTGGCAGGGTTTTGGGTTCTCTTGGTTCTACTTAGAGTGTTGTGGGGCTGATTGTGAAGGTAAAATGAAGGAGTTCCAGCCATGTATCTTCAGCTCCAAATGGTGAGGTAGTAGATGATTCAAACATCTTGGATCCTACCATAGGCCTCAAAGTGAAGTTATCACGTAGTCATGAAACCATCAGGGGGTAAGGAAAACCTTAACACATCCTTCATATCCATTGTTTTGGTGAAGGAAGTTTAAGGGTTCTTTCTATATATTTCCTTGTTGTAAGTTCCTCCTTGATGTATAATGTTTTGTGGTTATAACCTCATGTAATTCTAGTGGTTTCACCTTTATGGACATGGTTCTTTATTTGGTTGTCCTTGTGTAGTTGGCCTTCATGAATTTGCTTTTGTTTTCAGATCTCTCATGGGTGGGTGTTTCCTGCATAAAGTTTTCTCTTTATAGAGGATTTTTTGACAAGTTTTTGTTGGTCTCTGTGGGGAGTTACTAAGCTGGGCCATGTCTAGTTTCCCTATATCAGTTTTTGTTAGTTGGATAAGATAGTTAGTTTCTTATGTTGGGGAGTCCATTCAGAACTCCCTGTGTTGATAATCTAGTCTAGTCTTTAGTGTAGCTTGGCATTGAGAAGTTTCATTTCGCGATGTTGTTCATGAGTTTTCCTTCCAAGTGAGCATGGGGATTTTGGAGCATTCACAATGGTATTTGTTGATGAAAGATCACAAAAGTTGTGTTTTTAACTTCCCAACACACTTCAAGATGCAGTTTGTGTAACACCCGAGACTTTTATGTTATATAAATCATCAAAGGAATCTTTTTCTATACAACACTTGCTTGGCTTGCTTTACACGCAATCGCGGCCTTCCTCGATAGCTTGCGTCGTACGCAATACCGAGTTTCACTAAACAACAATATGCTATTAAAACTAGCCGTTATGAATAGTAATAACCACTTTTTGAAATTTTATAAATTTTATTTTTCAAAATGGACTTCATTTTTGGACTCAGAATATCGAAATTAGCCTAGGGTGAAATTTTGGTATTTTTCTGAAAACTTTCAATTTTTGATGAATAGTGAAACCACTAAGTGGTAGGTTAAAAACTGAATTTTGCATAAAACTTAATTTTACCGCTTCTATGATTGGAATTTCGAAAATCCGAGAGACACGGTTAATATCAAGGACTAAAATGTGGTTCAATGAGATGAAAATAATTTTTTGGTGAATAGTAACTTTTTACTTTTTTTTACCGCGGTTAATAGTAAATAGGGTAACTAAGGGTAAATATGATATTAATATTACCCTAACACATGTACTAATTCTATTGGACAAGTGTAATTCGACCAAAAACAAACTTAGGAATAAAATATGACCATTTAGGCCCACTTGGATTAGATTAGGACATTTATTATTAATTTATTTAAAGAAGGGTTAAAATAGTTAAAATCAAAGTTTAATAAGTAAATCATTTTTAATATGGGGTTATACATAAGATAAATTCGATTGTAAATATTCATTAGAAAGCTAAAAAGATTTCCTACATGATGGTATTTTATTTGTAATTTTTAGACATCAAATAATTTAATTTATTGATGACACAAAGATGATGCAATAATTATCTTATTAATGAAATATTGACATAATTGATAATATAAATACCAAAATAAATATAATTTAAGACTTTTTATGAATTCCACTAATTTTCTAGGTTACTATGATATATTAGTGTTGATTTAATCAACTTGGTTAGAACATATAATTCTGATATGACTTTCACAAAAATCATATATCAAATAGTGTCAAAATTGACACAAAATAGTTTTTAAATCAAATATTATATTATTAATTGTTATTTTATTCCTAAAAATCTAAGGTTCGGCCAAATGACTTAGATAAGGATATATATTTTAATAATAAACAATTTGGGGTTCGTTTGGCATGTTATAGTAAGTGTATTAACCATATAGTGAAAGAAAACAAAAAGACATGGTAAAAGTTAAATTATTTAACTTAGAGTTAAATCTAATTGATAAGGTTAACATAATACCCTAAACTTGTCTAAATCCTATTGGTTGATAGGATTTCGACCCTTCCCCACTTTATCTTCGAAATAAGACCCTTTGGAACCATTATAAACCGATTTTGACTTTAATATAAAATAATATTTTGAGATATTCCTAAGGTGCCCCTCTCCTCCCTTATAAAAGGGCACCTCCTCCCCCTCCTCCTCACACCAAATTGAGCACTCAAGCTCGGCCAACCCCTGCCATTTTCTCCTCTACACTTCCCTAGAATAATCCTATAGGTCCTGGTCTTCTCCAAAGACCAATCTTAGTTCCTTAAGTGGAGGATTCAAAGAGGCGTTCCAAAGAAGAGGTAATATCCATTACCGATCTTTTCAATTTCTTTCTTCTTCAACTTCTTCTTCTTTAGTTGTTTCATGATAAAGTAATAACATCAGTATTACTTACATACTGATATGTTATTATAAATATGAAACAACCCTAATTCACCTTCTATCCATCCTACGGAAAAATGAAATCACCGCGCGTGCGTACGTACGGAATACCGTCTCCACGCCGTGGTGTAATCTATTTTCCACCATCACCTTACAAGGATGGGTATAATGGTGTAATGAGTAACTATATATGATTATTATGAAGTAATATTGATACTGAAATAATATATATATATACTCCAATACAATTCCACGATCATAGGAACGATATCATCACTCGTGCGTACGTACGGAATACCGTCTCCACGATGTGATGCGACTCGTTCTACATGATCTTCATTTCATAATGATTATATAAATGAATTGAATGAATAAATATGATATATGTTACACTAATACCATTCTGGATATAAGGAATCTATAACCTTAAAAGAAGAATAAGAATGTATTCGGCAAAACACGCATAAGAACAAAAGGCAATAAAGACCCGAGTAACAAGTAACCATGAAATATTACTATCAAGGAGCTAAGAATATGAACATATATGATATCATATCAATATGTATGATTCTGGAATAAGTCAATAACATTATTTAAACCATTATACAGGAGCTTCGGACACATACAAAGCAAATTGGACCTAAGGTAAGGGAAATATCACAATCTCATTTTTATCCGAGATTGTTTATTCGTAAGTATTTACTGGGGTGTATTTTATCATCCACATCCATGTTTCATCAATATGTAATATTATTTCCATCCACCTAAAATTGTTTAAATCCATTTTTACCCTTCGGTGAGTTTTTAGTAATATGTATGAAAGGAATCTTTTGTCGTACGAGGTACTTTTTGACTTTTCCGACAAAAGTACGAAGAATGTTTTTTTAACTTATACGGCATGAATGGATTTTTAAAAAAATTATTTCAAAGAAGCTTCCTTTACAAATATTCAAGTTTATTTTTAATCAACTTCTTTTAGTTTAAAATTGTATGACATGTTAAGAAAGTAAAAGTGTTTTTGAAGAAGAAAGGATATTTTCCTCAAGAATGAAGTTCAAGTATTTTATCAAAATTATTTTCCATCTAAGATAATAAAAGGGTTCTGTTTCTATCCCTATTATTACATGGATTTGATTATGTTGTGATGGAAACATTTTTATGAATTCCTTTATCTTATATGAATTGTTTTATGATGTCATGTTGTTTAAGAATTCCATTTTTTATTACATGGGTTATGTGATGATGTATGATTTATGATTATGTGGCACACATAAGAAAGGATTCATTATAAGATGGGTGGGACCTATATCTCCCTCCAATGCATTGGGTAAAGATTTTATATCTCATGAGATAGACATGGCTGGAACGGAAGGTTATTTCGGTTCAGTGATACAGGACTGAAACGAGGAGTGAACTCGGTTCAGAAAGGGACTTTGTCCACTAAGATAGTCTTGGCAATGAGTCATGACTAACAAGAAATGATTTTCCATGATTATGTGTGCATGCCACAAAGTTTCAAGTTTTATGTTATGATTATGGGGATCTCATTTTCACTTCTATGATTTATTCCATGTTAAGATATTATGATCTCTTTTGCAGGTTTTGATTTTTCAAAAAGACATGATATGATTTTTATTTCCTTTATTTGCCCTTGCTGAGCATTTGAGCTCACCCTTTTATGTTTTCTTTTCCCCAGGTCAGGAAGATGGATATTAAGTAGAATATGCTAAAAGGGACCCTAGATATGATGAAATAAATGGGAGACACTGTAGAAGATTTATGAACCAGTTGTTTATGTTTCCCAGTTTCTAAAGGCACTATACCTATACGGTCCTTTGTAGTTTTATCATATGTTGTAATAAGTGTGCTTCAATTTTTGAAGTATTAAAAATGTATGTAAAGTATGGGTCGTTATAGTTGGTATCAGAGGAAAGGTATAGTCAACCTTTGGAAACTAGGATGTGAAAGCCTTAGTAAGAACCCTAAGGATAAGTCTAAGCAAAGAACAGAATCTTAGAAATGGCCATGAATAACCTAGGATAAGACCATAAGCATGAAAATTTTATTCTTGAATTATGTGGTTTCCTATTATAATTAGTGTTGCTCACACTATTCTTCTTGGTTTTAGTCAATGGCTGGAACCCGAAGGAACCGTGTTAATGCGGAATGCGATGGGCAATGCAATGATTGTCCCCCTGAGAAACCAAACGATATGGGAGCTGGAATGCAAAATCTTGTAGCCATGCTCACACAACTTTCTCAAGCTATGAATCATGCAGGATTTCCAAACGAGCAAAGGAGGGAGCAACATTCTGTTGAATCCTTCATGAGGCAGCGTCCACCTTCTTTCAGAGGGTCTACTGATCCATTAGTTGCTGAACAATGGATTAGTACTACTGAAAAGATATTTTCAGTTCTTCAATGTTCTGAGCATGATAAAGTCATCCTAGCAGTGTATCGTTTGGAAGGAGATGCGGATCAATGGTGGAATCTTGTTAAGAATACGAGGCAAAGGGATGAAATTGAGTCTATGGAATGGGACGAGTTCAAGAACTTATTTTTCAATAAGTACTTCCCTCGTATTCTCCGAACAAAGATGGAGAAAGAGTTTCTTGAACTGAAGCAAAGGGATGATGAATCTGTTGGTACTTATGAAGCAAATTTTACAAGACTGGCAAGGTACGCTTCTGGTATTATTATCCAACCTGAGAGTAAGATCGATCGATTCTTTAGTGGCTTAAAACCAAGTCTTCGAAGGGCGTTAGCCATAAGGGACTTCAATAGCTACGAGGAAATCGTTCGATGTGCTCTCAAAGTCGAGATGGAGATTGGAGTAACCCATCAGTCACATGGGTTTGATAAGAAGAGGAAGATGGAATTCAAAGAAAAATCTAAAGAGCACACGGAAAAGAAGATGAGATTTTCCTTATGCTCAAAGCGTGGAAAGAAACATGGAGGGAGTTGTCTTAAAGGGACAAGTAAATGTTTTAAATGTGGAAAGGAAGGTCATCGGGCATTTGAATGCCGTGATAATGGGAAGAAGATGTCTAATGATGCAAACAAAGGAAGGGATACACAGAATGAACCTACTACACTTCAATGTTTCAAGTGCAAGGAGATGGGGCATTATGCCAATCAATGCCCAAATCCAAGGGTTGATGATGATGGTCGACGTCAACAAAATCTTAAGGCTAAAGACAAAGGAAAGTCACATGCAATTTCTATCAGCGATGTGGAGTACGATAACGATGTGGTGAAAGGTACATTTACCATCTACTCTAAAGTAGCAAATGTTTTATTTGATTCTGGATCCACCCACTCTTTTATTTCTGAAGACTTTTCTAAGGGTATCACCGTATTACCTCAACAATTAGATGTTGAGTTAGCCGTGACAACACCTAATGGCACATCAATCGCATCAAAAGTTTATAATTCTTCTCCGATCGAAGTTTGTGGGAAAGTGCTTCCTGCAAATCTTGTGATCCTTCCTTTAGTGGAATTTGATGTGATTCTTGGCATGGATTGGCTCTCTCTACATGGAGCTCATATCAATTGCCAAAGAAGGGAAGTCACATTTCATACTCCAGATCAATCTACGATCGTATACCAATGCAAGGATGAACATAACCTTCCAGTGGAAATTTCTTCCATCTTATGGGTATTGATCCCACTAAATGAAGGTTATTTATCTCAAATGGTTGGTGAGAAACTCACGATTAAGAATATGCCCATTGTAAGGGAGTTTGATGATGTCTTTCCGGAGGAATTACCGGGTCTTCCACCAAATCGTGAAGTTGAGTTTTCAATAGAACTCGTACCGGGTGCTTTGCCTATTTCAAAGACACCTTATAGAATGGCCCCAATTGAGTTGCAGGAATTGAAGAAGCAACTCCAAGAGAATCTTGATAAGGGATTCATACGCCCTAGTGCGTCACCTTGGGGAGCACCTGTTCTATTTTTTAAGAAGAAAGATGGATCAATGAGACTCTGCATTGATTATCGAGAACTTAACAAGATCACTATCAAGAACAAATATCCTCTCCCACGCATTGATGACTTATTTGACCAACTACGCGGAGCTCAATACTTTTCCAAGATTGATCTTCGTTTAGGGTATCATCAATTAAGGGTCAAAAGGGAGGATATACCAAAGACGGCTTTCCGTACAAGGTATGGACACTATGAATTTATAGTGATGCCATTTGGTCTTACTAATGCCCCTGCTATCTTCATGGATCTAATGAATAGAGTCTTTAGAGACTATCTTGATCAATTTGTGGTAGTCTTTATAAACGATATTCTTGTCTATTCAAAGAGCAAGGAAGAGCATGAAGATCACTTGAGAATTATATTGAAGACCCTGAGAAAGGAGAAGCTTTATGCCAAATTTACCAAGTGTGAATTTTGGATTCAAAAAGTTGCATTTTTGGGTCATATAATCTCAAAAGAGGGGATATCTGTGGATCCAGCAAAAACAGAGGTTATCGAAAGATGGTCGAGACCAACCACAGTAACTGAGATCCGAAGTTTTCTTGGTTTGGCTGGATATTATCGACGTTTTGTAAAAGATTTTTCACGATTATCTAATCCACTCACCAAGTTGACTCGGAAAGGAGTTAAGTTTGTCTGGACAGAGGAATGTGAAGAGAATTTCAAGGAGTTGAAAAGAAGGTTATCCAGTGCACCTGTACTCACACTGCCTTGTAGTGGAGAAAGGTTTGTGATCTACAGTGATGCATCCAAGAAGGGATTGGGGTGTGTTCTTATGCAAAATGATATGGTGATAGCTTATGCCTCACGACAGTTGAAAATCCATGAGCAAAATTACCCAACACATGATTTGGAGTTGGCTGCGGTAATCTTTGCATTAAAGATTTGGAGGCATTACCTTTATGGTGAAAGGTGTGATATTTATACTGATCATAAAAGTTTAAAGTATATTTTCACACAAAAGGAGTTGAATATGCGTCAAAGAAGATGGTTGGAGCTGATTAAGGATTATGACTGCTCAATCCATTACCACCCTGGGAAAGCAAACAAGGTGGCAGATGCATTAAGTCGACAAGACCATGCTAGTTTATCCATGATGAGGATCACAAAAGATCCAATATTTATGGATTTACAAAGGATGGATCATGGAATTATAATGGAAGGGGAAAAATCTTATCTTTCTCAAATGAATGTTCAACCATCTATACATGTGAAGATTAAAGAGGCACAGAAAGAAGATGTCGAGTTACAAAAGAAGGTGAGAAATGTTCCTGAATTCAACCTTGATTGTGATGGGATAATAAAGTTCAGGAATCGGGTTTGCGTTCCTCCCATCCCCGAATTAAAGAATGAGCTGCTGGATGAGGCTCACAGTTCATCATTCTCTATTCATCCTGGAAGCACGAAGATGTATAGGGACCTGAAAGAGTACTTCTGGTGGGATGGCATGAAAAGAGATATTGCTGAATATGTCTCTCGATGCTTGGTTTGTCAACAAGTTAAAGCTGAGAGACAGAAGTCTAAGGGGATGTTACAACCATTACCCATACCCGAATGGAAATGGGAAAACATCACTATGGACTTTGTCACAGGACTTCCTAAAACATCCAAAGGCAATAATGCTATCTGGGTCATAGTTGATCGTCTTACAAAGTCTGCACACTTCATTGCTATTAGAGAGGATTTCTCTCTAGATCAGCTTGCCAGGATATATGTAAAGGAAGTGGTAAGATTACATGGAGTACCACTTTCTATTATATCTGATCGAGATCCGAGATTTACCTCGAAGTTCTGGCGAAGTCTTCAGCATACTCTGGATACAGAGTTGAGTTTCAGCACTGCTTATCATCCCCAGACAGACGGTCAGTCTGAGAGAACAATTCAAACCCTAGAAGATATGTTGAGAGCTTGCTCTATGGATTTCAAAGGAGGTTGGGATCAACACCTACCTTTGGTAGAATTTTCTTATAATAATAGCTTTCACTCCAGTATTCAGATGGCTCCTTATGAAGCTCTCTATGGAAAGAAATGCAGGACTCCAACTTGCTGGGATGAAGTCGGGGAAAGAAAGCTATTAGGACCTGATCTCGTTGATGAAATGGCAGAAAAGGTCAGATCTATTCAACAACACATAAGAGCAGCTCAGAGTCGACAGAAAAGCTATGCCGACAACCGAAGAAAAGACCTAGAGTTTGAAGTGGGTGATAAAGTGTTCTTACGAATATCTCCCTGGAAGAGGGTTATGAGATTTGGAAAGAAGGGGAAGTTGAGCCCTAGATATATCGGTCCTTTCGAAATACTGGATCGTGTTGGGAAGGTAGCTTACCGATTGGCGCTTCCACCGAATCTCTCTCAAGTTCACGATGTGTTCCATGTATCTCTCCTGAGAAAGTACATACCAGATCCTTCACATGTACTCAGCTCAGAAGTTGTACCGCTGGAGCAAGATCTTTCTTATGAAGAACAACCGATAGAGATTCTGGATCGTAGCGAAAAAGTCCTACGAAACAAGACCACTCGCTTGGTGAAAGTTTTATGGAGAAACCACCAACTTGAAGAAGCTACATGGGAGCTTGAGGATATGATGAGGGAGAAGTATCCTCATCTGTTTGTTGCAAAGTGACGAATTTCGAGGGCGAAATTCTTTTTTTAAGGGGGGTAGAATGTAACACCCGAGACTTTTATGTTATATAAATCATGAAAGGAATCGTTTTCTATACAACACTTGCTTGGCTTGCTTTACACGCAATCGCGACCTTCCTCGATAGCTTGCGTCGTACGCAATACCGAGTTTCACTAAACAACAATATGCTATTAAAACTAGCCGTTATGAATAGTAATAACCACTTTTTGAAATTTTATAAATTTTATTTTTCAAAATGGACTTCATTTTTGGACTCAGAATATCGAAATTAGCCTAGGGTGAAATTTTGGTATTTTTCTGAAAACTTTCAATTTTTGATGAATAGTGAAACCACTAAGTGGTAGGTTAAAAACTGAATTTTGCATAAAACTTAATTTTACCGCTTCTGTGATTGGAATTTCGAAAATCCGAGAGACACGGTTAATATCAAGGACTAAAATATGGTTCAATGAGATGAAAATAATTTTTTGGTGAATAGTAACTTTTTACTTTTTTTTACCGCGGTTAATAGTAAATAGGGTAACTAAGGGTAAATATGATATTAATATTACCCTAACACATGTCCTAATTCTATTGGACAAGTGTAATTCGACCAAAAACAAACTTAGGAATAAAATATGACCATTTAGGCCCACTTGGATTAGATTAGGACATTTATTATTAATTTATTTAAAGAAGGGTTAAAATAGTTAAAATCAAAGTTTAATAAGTAAATAATTTTTAATATGGGGTTATACATAAGATAAATTCGATTGTAAATATTCATTAGAAAGATAAAAAGATTTCCTACATGATGGTATTTTATTTGTAATTTTTAGACATCAAATAATTTAATGTATTGATGACACAAAGATGATGCAGTAATTATCTTATTAATGAAATATTGACATAATTGATAATATAAATACCAAAATAAATATAATTTAAGACTTTTTATGAATTCCACTAATTTTCTAGGTTACTATGATATATTAGTGTTGATTTAATCAACTTGGTTAGAACATATAATTCTGATATGACTTTCACAAAAATCATATATCAAATAGTGTCAAAATTGACACAAAATAGTTTTTAAATCAAATATTATATTATTAATTGTTATTTTATTCCTAAAAATCTAAGGTTCGGCCAAATGACTTAGATAAGGATATATATTTTAATGATAAACAATTTGGGGTTCGTTTGGCATGTTATAGTAAGTGTATTAACCATATAGTGAAAGAAAACAAAAAGACATGGTAAAAGTTAAATTATTTAACTTAGAGTTAAATCTAATTGATAAGGTTAAAATAATACACTAAACTTGTCTAAATCCTATTGGTTGATAGTATTTCGACCCTTCCCCACTTTATCTTCGAAATAAGACCCTTTGGAACCATTATAAACCGATTTTGACTTTAATATAAAATAATATTTTGAGATATTCCTAAGGTGCCCCTCTCCTCCCTTATAAAAGGGCACCTCCTCCCCCTCCTCCTCACACCAAATTGAGCACTCAAGCTCGGCCAACCCCTGCCATTTTCTCCTCTCCACTTACCTAGAATAATCCTAGAGGTCCTGGTCTTCTCCAAAGACCAATCTTAGTTCCTTAAGTGGAGGATTCAAAGAGGCGTTCCAAAGAAGAGGTAATATCCATTACCGATCTTTTCAATTTCTTTCTTCTTCAACTTCTTCTTCTTTAGTTGTTTCATGATAAAGTAATAACATCAGTATTACTTACATACTGATATGTTATTATAAATATGAAACAACCCTAATTCACCTTCTATCCATCCTACGGAAAAATGAAATCACCGCGCGTGCGTACGTACGGAATACCGTCTCCACGCCGTGGTGTAATCTATTTTCCACCATCACCTTACAAGGATGGGTATAATGGTGTAATGAGTAACTATATATGATTATTATGAAGTAATATTGATACTGAAATAATATATATATATATACTCCAATACAATTCCACGATCATAGGAACGATATCATCACTCGTGCGTACGTACGGAATACCGTCTCCACGATGTGATGCGACTCGTTCTACATGATCTTCATTTCATAATGATTATATAAATGAATTGAATGAATAAATATGATATATGTTACACTAATACCATTCTGGATATAAGGAATCTATAACCTTAAAAGAAGAATAAGAATGTATTCGGCAAAACACGCATAAGAACAAAAGGCAATAAAGACCCGAGTAACAAGTAACCATGAAATATTACTATCAAGGAGCTAATAATATGAACATATATGATATCATATCAATATGTATGATTCTGTAATAAGTCAATAACATTATTTAAACCATTATACAGGAGCTTCGGACACATACAAAGCAAATTGGACCTAAGTTAAGGGAAATATCACAATCTCATTTTTATCCGAGATTGTTTATTCGTAAGTATTTACTGGGGTGTATTTTATCATCCACATCCATGTTTCATCAATATGTAATATTATTTCCATCCACCTAAAATTGTTTAAATCCATTTTTACCCTTCGGTGAGTTTTTAGTAATATGTATGAAAGGAATCTTTTGTCGTACGAGGTACTTTTTGACTTTTCCGACAAAAGTACGAAGAATGTTTTTTTAACTTATACGGCATGAATGGATTTTTAAAAAAATTATTTCAAAGAAGCTTCCTTTACAAATATTCAATTTTATTTTTAATCAACTTCTTTTAGTTTAAAATTGTATGACATGTTAAGAAAGTAAAAGTGTTTTTGAAGAAGAAAGGATATTTTCCTCAAGAATGAAGTTCAAGTATTTTATCAAAATTATTTTCCATCTAAGATAATAAAAGGGTTCTGTTTCTATCCCTATTATTACATGGATTTGATTATGTTGTGATGGAAACATTTTTATGAATTCCTTTATCTTATATGAATTGTTTTATGATGTCATGTTGTTTAAGAATTCCATTTTTTATTACATGGGTTATGTGATGATGTATGATTTATGATTATGTGGCACACATAAGAAAGGATTCATTATAAGATGGGTGGGACCTATATCTCCCTCCAATGCATTGGGTAAAGATTTTATATCTCATGAGATAGACATGGCTGGAACGGAAGGTTATTTCGGTTCAGTGATACAGGACTGAAACGAGGAGTGAACTCGGTTCAGAAAGGGACTTTGTCCACTAAGATAGTCTTGGCAATGAGTCATGACTAACAAGAAATGATTTTCCATGATTATGTGTGCATGCCACAAAGTTTCAAGTTTTATGTTATGATTATGGGGATCTCATTTTCACTTCTATGATTTATTCCATGTTAAGATATTATGATCTCTTTTGCAGGTTTTGATTTTTCAAAAAGACATGATATGATTTTTATTTCCTTTATTTGCCCTTGCTGAGCATTTGAGCTCACCCTTTTATGTTTTCTTTTCCCCAGGTCAGGAAGATGGATATTAAGTAGAATATGCTAAAAGGGACCCTAGATATGATGAAATAAATGGGAGACACTGTAGAAGATTTATGAACCAGTTGTTTATGTTTCCCAGTTTCTAAAGGCACTATACCTATACGGTCCTTTGTAGTTTTATCATATGTTGTAATAAGTGTGCTTCAATTTTTGAAGTATTAAAAATGTATGTAAAGTATGGGTCGTTATAGTTTGGTTTCATTTGTTCATTTTAGGTAAGGGGTTTGAGTTATTTTTGGAAATGTATGAATTGACGTTAGTTTGAGAGGATGGATTGTGAAGTTGTGAGGATACCTTTTTCTTTTGATCAATTAAATGAAGGGTTTTCTCTTTTTTGGGGAAGTAGGTGTATGTTAGAGAGTCAAATATAGCCTCCCAAGTTAAAACTTGGGAATATCTATTCTCATTTTGGGTGTTCTTTCTTTCTCATCATCTTGATGGCTGTTAGGAATTTTCTTGAATTGTGAAGGGGCCTTGGTTTTTGTTTTCAAATTAAATATTAGAGTGAATTTCTGGGGGGTGTAAAGTTTTTCTAGGGGATAATTGTCACACATGGGTTATTTATTTCAACCTTTGATCTGGTTATTCTTTAGGACTCATTTTTCTCTCGAATACCGAGTGTTCCATATTTAAATTTTTAGGAATCTATTTTATTTTTTATTGTTTATTATTTTTTCCTTGGGTTTTAACCTTGAGTTTTGGTGAAAAAATTGTAGCTTTTGGGTAACAATAGGTGGCACACCGTTGGTGCATAATTTGGTAAACTATGTGCCCTTTCCTAGGTAACTATGCAGCCAAGTGTCATTTTTGGATAGTGGAAAATTGCACAGTTAGCACACAGTTTGTAAACCATACAAGTTAATAGTGTGGTGTTTCCTTCATTGGCAGTTAGGGGTGAACAGTTTCCATCCATTTTTTAAATGTGTAGGTAAACCATTCCCAATGTTTAGGTCATTAAAAATTGGGAAATTCCATTTGTTTCCTCTCAGTATTTAACCCCAAACCCCTATTTCTCGCCCCACTTAACTTCTCTAGCCCTATTCTCCTACTCCTCCACCCTTGGCTCCCTCATATATTCACTTTATTTCTTTTATTTGGTGTGTTTTCTCCATGATTATTTAAGTAAGATCCATTTATACTTGATTTCTCCTCCTTCTTGGGGTTTATATTCTTCTCTCTTGGGGTTTCATATCTCTAGAAGGCTGGGTGGTATATTTAGGGTTTAATCTTATTATTTAGAGTTCAATATTGATGTTATTTATTCAATATTTCCTTTTTAGGGTCTTGTGGTGGTGTATTTGAGGTTTCTTACCAATTTTTAGAAGTTTCTAAGCCTGAGGTAGGTGGTTCCATTCTCTAACATTTTTAGATGATTTTGATATTCTTTTTTATCCCCATAAATGTGTTCCATGAATTTCTTATGTGGTTCAAAACATGTTTCATAAGGGATTTATGATAGTCATATAATGAAAGTTGAATTTCTAAAGAAAAATGGTTATGTTTTATGTAAGATTTATGGTAGTGTTTCTTGAATGTGTTTTATTCCTTGTGGGGACGGTGTGAAAGGGGTTTTCAAATGCACTTGTGTGGTAAATTTGTTTAAAAGTGGGTTTTCATTGGAAAATGGATTATTTTGGCCAATTGGATTTTTTGTGCACCTTTAAATGTAAATTTTGAATTATTTAATTGATGTTTAGCAAGTTTTAAATTGAACTTGGTTTATGTGTAAAATTGAAAAGGGCTTGGCACTTGGAAATAGTTATAATTAATCATATGTTTTTCCTGTGATGTGCCAAATGGGTTTTTGAGTTTTGTAAGTGGTGTGAAATGTGTTTCCAAATGGTTTGGTGAGTGTAAAATGGAAGGTGTTTTGTTTATAGAAAATGTTGGTTCCCATGTAACAGTTTGTGAAAGTGGTAATTTTTCTGATGTGTTTATAATGATTGGAATGTGTATATAAGAGTGATGAATTGTGTGATATGTGAAATGTGAAATTGAGCACAAAGGGAGTCTCGGGTATCTAGGTGGGAAGAATAGATCTAGTACACTATTGTTTCGGAAGTAGAGATCATAGATTCTTCTATTAGATTGACACTAGTTGACTTGGAAGTGGAAATTCCCAAACTCACTTATCTTGATTGAGGATTAAAACACTAACTAAACCATGATGGTGATTGGATTCCACTGGAACTTTGATGATTTATTCTCTATAGTGGCCTGTTCATGAGGATGCTGACGGTTGTGGTTACTATACCATATTTCACTAAGGCATGAGGTTATAGTGTCTCACTTGAGATAGATTACCCTTAGGGATTTGTGAATGGTTCTATCTAGATACATGATACTTATGATATGTGGTTCTATTCATCAGGATAGAATGGAACTTTTTTATATTTTATTTCCTTTAGAGAAATTTATTTAGAAATGGTTTTCCTTGAAAGTGTTTCCTTGAGATTGGTTTCCTTAAAATGTTTTCTTAATTTTTTTGAAGGATTTTGTATAGATACACTTGTTAATTTATCATCTAATATTATAGAATGGAATATTTTCTTCTGGGTGACATCCTATTGGGCTTTATCTCACACCCTAAATATACCTTTTGGTGTTTGTAGACTTTGTTTGTATGACTCAATTAAAGGAAATATGTTTCGTGATGATGATGGTGGATCTAGATTGATAGTATTCCTTGTGGATGGTGTTGGTGGTAGTATATTAGGGGTGATTTCCCTCACATTGCACATATGTTTTTGGGAAATTTTTTAATTTACCATTCATTATAGAATTTTGAGTTTTGTTTAATGTTGTAAACAGTAAATCTAGAAATTATTATGCCTTGTTTGGTTTTGATTATTCATTATTGAAATGACTATTTTTTGGTTATTTATGTTTATATAAATGGATAAAATTGTTCCCAAATATTATTTTCAATACTTAAACACTGTCTTCCCACTCGTGGGGATCAGGAATTCCCTTTGGGCGATTCAACAAACTGGGTCAGGTGTTGGGTTAGATGGAACTATAGATTTATTCATGAAACATACCATATACATTAGTAACACTAGGGATATCTATATTTCTAGATTTTATGAATTTAAGAAATATATTTCATCCTTAAATTTTTCAAATTTAACCCATAACACTCAAACACAAGAAATATTTATTTAAGAAAAATGTGTATTTTTCACCACTCCTCAGTTGTAGCAATGGGGCTTAGTTCTCTTTCTCAACCCAATTAAATTTTACTTTGAAGCTCTAAAGTATGTATCCTTATTTATACTTGCATCTAGTTTAGGTTTCCATATTTTTCTTATAGTGGGAAACAAGGACACATGCTCAAACTTATTCTCGAATGTGGATTCCTTCTTTGCAGTGGTGCGTTTATAAATTGTTCCCACAACTGATTTCTCTTTAAGTTTCATCATCTTTAACTTTATGGGAATCCATGTCATAAATTTTAAAGGAGTTTAGATTTTATTTTTTCACCTTCTAAACACATTTTTTATCATCATGTACATTTCCCCATTTAGGAAGCCTTTCATTCTCTTCACAGGGGGTGTCACTAACCCTACCAATTCAACTATCTCTCTATTGGATTAGTTCCCTTTTTTATAGATTTATTTTACATCTCATAAGCTTAATTTAAATTTTACAATGGTATTTTTTGTGGTATATATTATTATATTAGAAGAAATTAATTATTTTAGGTTGAACCTACTTTTCTTTTTTTCCTAATTGGGAGTATTTATCTTCACTGATTTCTTCTAGATATCACTGAATATAGATTATTTCTTCACTTAATTGTCAGCCAATTATGGTTTATTGTATTAATTAGTACATTATGAAACCTATCAGGATTATACCATCATTAATAATAAAAATTACCAATAATATTATATATATAATATAAATTCCACAATGATTTAAATCTATTCATTTTGTATATATTCTTTATCCTATGTAATTCCTTCTTTACTTTAGTAGGTTATATCATTTCTTAAACATTGATCCCATTGACATTGGAATTATATGATTTCTACATACTAACATGTTGTGACAAAAATAAATATCCCTATGACCATATCTCTATCATCACCAAAACCTTCCAATTAATTATGATCTCTCAATGTTAGTCATATTTTATCTGGATCTATTTGTTTGGTGATTTCAGGTCAAATTTTTTTTTCAAGCTCATTTTGGGGAATTATTATTCTTTTACAAGCTCACATATACCTTTTATTCATTGGATATTGTCCTAACATATTTCTCCTCCCAATTTTTTATATATTTTTCTTATTTTCCTACATTTCAGAAACACCATCTTTGGTGAAAATAGATTTAACTGTGTGGTGTGTTACCTTTTATGAGAAACAGAAGGCAGATGCTTCTCCACATGATCCTTGAATAACTTTATTAATAATACAATCCTTCTTTGATATAGTAATCACATTAAATTTTTTATCAAAAACACTCTTATTCTTCTTCTGAGGCTAGGAAGTTCCAAAATTTTCTTCTTCTAGATTTTTAAATTATTTTTTACTCTAGAAATTTAAATTTGCGAGTGTTACTTTAATCTTATATAAATATAAAAACAAATTCACAATCACAATTAAATTTATAAATTTAATCCGCATAAAATTTCATTTTCTCCACCAAAGAGTCATCAATATTTTTCTCCTCTTTTGATTTAACTTCCACCTGGGAAGTTTTTTCATCCATGAAGACTATATGAAACTTATCCAATGCTTGGATTACTTCCTTTAAAACATACCTAAAGACTTCATTATCAAATTAGAATCATTGTAATTATTCATCAGTTTCAAAGTAAATTGGTTGAAAAGTGTAGTTTATCCATCATTATCATTAATGATCCTCATAAGAGTGTTGGATTTACTAAATGACATAGCCAATGAATATTCCATTGCATCGGCCTCTTTTTCTAGCTATGAAATATCATTTAGAAGACCCTTGATGAACCAAAAAATATAAATCAATAATTCAATTTGGAAATTATTCAAATGATCCTTAACCTAAAGATATAGATATTTTCTAGTTTCAATACATCCATCATCACAACTTGATATTTTTAAATAGAGGAAGTTTCTTCAACAGATTTAGAAACTAGATCCTTACCATGCCAATTATCCCTAGCTGATAGTATTTCCTACTTAGTCTTTATGTTACTTCTTTCCGTCTTATCCTCTATCGTCTTTCTCTTTCTCATTGTCTTAGTAGAGACTTCCAAGACTGGTTTGACCGTGATAGAATATGAATTTTCCATATGAGGTTGTTCTTCAAATATCTCAAATCTACAAAACATAAAATAAATTAAATTATAGTGGGTTTTAAAAATAGATATAATCATGGTTAACCTGATTTGATACTATTTATGTACCCATTGGACATGTGTAGAAAATTTATAGGGGATGAATCAGGTGTTTCCTACTTTTTAACAAAATTACAAACTTCCTGAAACCCCTTTGGAATTTAACACCTATTTCCTGTTAGTAAATTTGGATATATTTTAGTTCAACCAAGAGATAATCAAATGTGTGATTGAAAATAACGTAGATAGAATTAATGCTATATTTTTATAAGGATACATGTATATAGATCTACTACCTTCCATGATTTTTTATTCATCCCAATCATAGAATCTTTGCTATAATGATCAATTTGTGATTATATTGGTTTGGAGCTTCCCACACCCACTATACCAGACTCTAAATGGATTTACAAATGTCTATTTCTCATATTACTTCCTCCAATAGCTTGACACTATATTCACCAAGTCACATGGTGGTCTTATTAGATACCTCGTGTGGTGAAAGTTTTATAGGGTCCCACCATATATATAAAAGATATTACATTGAAGTTATTCTTTATAGTAACTATATTATCAGTATAAGGATGTCTCAATATCCACATAGTAGATATACTTATTCTCAAAACAACACCTTCAAATTCTTAAATATCCTAAAAAAATATGCCTAAAATATATCTCTATATTTCAACTCAGTCTCAAAGATCTTTACAACCTATTCACTTTGATGTCTCTTTGCTCATTACTCAAAATCATTTACTTTACCAAACAACTCTCAGATTGTTTTCCGATTCCTTTTCTCCTTTATCTTCTCTTTATCATAAAACTTATTCTTCTTCTTGTTATTTTTTTCTTATTCTTCTTTGATAGGTATTCTAATTTCACGCAAAATTATAGCTATAATAATATTAATCTTTGAGAACTAATAAACAATGGATGCTTCTAACCTCATGTAAAATTTATTTTTTAGATACTATAACTTAGATGAACAAAATTTCATCAAACTTAGATTTAAGGAAATAGTTTCTTTATATTTCTTGAGATACACCAACATAAGAGGAAATATATTCTGATTTGTCCATAGTAGGATTGAATCTCTCATTTTCTCAATATATCTTCCTTAATTTTATGCAAATTAAATAATCATTGTAGCTATATAAAACACAAGACAAAAAGATACTACACGAATCTCATTTTAGGTTTGGTTAGTTTCCCAAGATTCCTTCTCTTCATCTCAAACACTCAAACAACTTTAGATAAACATCATATAAGAAAAACTAATTATGAGTTTGGGATTTTATGATTCTTCATCTGTATCATTATTGAAAACTCCTGAAACTTATTTTGAAAATCACAGAATATATGTAGTGGTTTGTCTCAATTGTTCTTCCTCCAAATTTTAGGTTTCTATCATAGAATAAGCATATTTTAAAGGAATAACCAACTCAAATTTTAGCGTTATATCACTTGTCATAATTTAATTACATGATCAAAACATCATTTCAAACAAAATCATTAGATTAATTTACTATAATAAAATGTTAGAACAAAAAGAGAATAATCTTCAGATGAAATTTATAAAAAATTTATAAAGATATGTATAATTACCTTTACATGTAATTCTGTATTCATTTATGATCAATGTAATAAATATCATCACACCACTGTTTTAATAAAATATCTAAGTGCAGAATCCCTCTAGTTGTGATCCAAACATTCATAATAATCTCTAAATGATATCTTAGAACTGATGGGTACTCGAAAAGATGATCCTAATCAATTACATTGTTCATGGTTGATCATAAAATACATATGATTTATGAAGGGTTAACTCTTGATGATATGTAATTAAATTTAGAGAGTATATGTGGATAGCACTCTAGATCTCTTTATCACTCTCTTGGGATTTAGAGAGTCTCACTATCTCTGTTATGCACAAAAATTTTGTTTTAGTAAAGATATATAACTGGATATATATTATGGTTGGTTTAGGGTTTGAAAATTACATGATAAAACCTTACCAAATTTAATATTTTTATTTGATACCATGTTCATTAATAATAATATTATTAATTTCTTGACATATGAAATTCATTTAAGAATTTATTAATAAATATAATTTATTTTATTTCTAATCAGACCATTAAGCTCAGTCAACTTCCCCTCATCAACATTTACCGATCCTTGAATAATGTCTATTTAATTAAACAAAATTTAATTCATTGTTCTATGATAAATATAATAAATATCATATTCTCTAGACTTCCAAATAATTATTTACTATTTTTGATTAACTCATTTATTCTTTTGAATTACCTATGATTAAATTATGGCGATCAACCAAACCTGAATAAATATTATTTATTCTAACTTTTTAAATCTAATACTTAAATGTAACTGAGATTGTAGATACACATAGTTTGTGACCCTCTAGTTCTCTTTATCAGTGGCATTAATAATAACCACCAAACTTCCAATGTTATCATCTTGCTACACACCTATTTTACCATAGAGAAAGAATATAATTTCACAATGACTTCCAACCTCTTATTATTTTTTACCAATAATATAATACTTTTACCATGATATATCTAATAAAGAAGGTTTCATTTCGGTGTCATCAACTTATATTATTGATTTATATTCCTTTTATTTTTTGGAAAAGAACTTACACAAAAAACCATGGTCATGGATTTAGAAAGGATGTTCCATTTCCATCAAATGGACTAAGCTATAAACTTCCATCAAGGGATAGAAGGGATAAATCCTTCCACACAATATCCATTAATCCAATATCACTTATGACATGCCCAACACATCCTTCCTCACTGGAATCATATGTCATCATAGTTTTTTCAATACATTAAAGCACGTGATTCATGATATCCATTAATGATAAAATTAAACTATAAGGATCAATACACACATCCACATATAGGAACATCCAATAACACATGGAAATTTTGATTTCCAATTGACGTGTCTGTTATTATTACCTTATCTCTTGGAGAGTATCAAGGAAAAACACCATGATAAGGTGACTCAATGTCTTGTGGGCCTCCCAACCCTGATTTCTTATATCTTATGTGTTTAATCAAAGAATATTATCCAACCATATAACAATGTTCAAGAATAATATCATGAAACCTCGAGGTTCATTTCATAGTGGGGAACTACTATGACCTTTCTACATGAACAATATTCTAAGGACATTATATCATATAAATTTCATAGATAAGAACAATAATAATGTGATAAAAAAACTTCATTAATAATTAAAAACATTTAATCAAGTACTAAAAAATTTGGTTTTACAGGACCAACTTTAGTAGGATTACACTCTCTCTAGATTCAACTGACAACCTCTTTCATTCCACTAGCTCATACATGTCAATCATACCTCTACTGAGATAAAGCCTTGGTCAAGGGTCCCACCACATTTTCCTCCATGGATACTCCGCTCACCACAAATTTACCTTATTGATAAAAATTTCACAACATTTGAATCTTAAAAATTATTTTATTTGTCATTTTTTTTGACCTTTTCTCTTTGAATAGATCCACATTTTTAGTGTTATCAAATTAAAAATTTATAGGTTATTTAATGGACGGTACCACATCAAGATCTTGGAAAATATTACAAATCTATGCTGCTTACAAGGTTACATTGGAGGCTACAATATATTCAAACTATGCTATAGAATCAGTGAAAACTGGCTTCTTTGAAATTATCCATTTCATAACTTCTCCATTTAGACCATATATATATATATATATATATATATATATTTCAACTTCAATTCTTTATAATATATCTAAAACCAAGTGTGTGTATTACCCATGATGACTAGTTCTTCATCTCCTACACACACCAGGAACATATCCTTAACATGCCTCGAATACTCCAGAATAGACCTAACAGTAGGACAATGTTGGTTACCTAGATATTCTTGATATATTCCTACCATGATAAAATAATACATAACATAAATCCTCATATATAACACAAAATATGTTATGGATCCTATCACAGAAGCATATGGGATCTTAATCATTACTTATATTTCCTCTTGTGTATAAGGAAACATTTTCTCAGAAAGATGTATAGCATGTGACACTAGAAATAATCCTCACTTAGATAGTCAAATAATAAATATTTCAAATATATAATCAATATATTTACCTTTAATTAGTCCAAGAAGTCTCTTGGAAATATCACAGATGATATTGATCCATTGAATATAGGATGCCTCACCAAAGTCCTTCATAGAGATGTACTTTTTCAACCATGACTTAAAATATTATAAGGATGGTATATCAGTTCCAATTAGTAATATTTCATCAATATAAACTACTATGAAAACAACTGTAATTTCACTAAATTGATTTTAAACACATGGTTCAAATTAATTCTTATTGAAATCAAACTCATTTAGGGATTCCTTGTAGTGAATTTTCCATGACCCAATTATTAATTTAATCCATAAATAGATATATGTAACTTTTTTACCTTTTTTGGAATTTCTTGGAGTCACACACACTTATGGTTGTAACATATTATCATCATCTTAAAGGTTACTATTAGGGAATTTATTTTTGAAATCCATTTTACAAATCTATTAATCATCATAATATATTATATAAAATAAAATTATTCTTAATTTAAACATGGAAACTAGAGAAGGAGTTTTATCTTAGTTAATTCCTTGAGGTTGTCTGAACCCTTTATCCACTAGCTGTGATTTATAAGAATTAACTTTATCTTCCTTATCCATATCTCTCTTAAATACCCATTTAGTCCCAAAAATATTTAAATAAACTATAATATTTATCCTAACCCAAACTTGGTTTTGATACATAAAATCTATCTTATAATTAATTTATTCTTTCCATATTACATATTTTGATCTCTTTACTGTCTCCTTGTAGAAGATATGATCATCATTTTCAACCAATAATGAGTCAACATTATTCATAATCAAAAAACTATATCCCTATAGTTCTATTACTTCTCTAGAACTCTTATATATCATTTGTATTTCAGGAACAAAATCTTTCATGGGGGCCTATAGAATCAGTTCCAGTACTAACTATTTTATATCTTGAGCATCAAATTCATCAAACTTAATCATTATCATACTATTATCCTTGAGAATGTGGTTCGTATAAACAAAAATAGCATCTACTTTATTCATTAAGATTACCTATAAATACACACTTCATGCCTTGGGGTGATAGTTTGTTTCTTGAGCTATCATTAACTAATTACTCACAACCCCATGCATGAACATGTGATAAACCATGTTTATTTACACTACATAACTCAAAGGTAATACCATTTCCTACTTTAGTTTGTACTATATTTAGTCATTATAATATTGTCTATAATTCATATCCCCAAAAGGATAATGGAAGACTTGCATGACTCAACATATAACTTACCATATCCAACATGGTATGGTTCTTCCTTTCACAAACACCATTATACTATGGTGTATAAGGTGGAGTGAGTTGAGATAAAATCCCATACTCCCTAAGAAAGTAAATTAAGTATGGGTTAATATATTCACCACCTCAATATGATCAAAGTTTCATAATCTTCTTACCAATCTCATTCCCAACCACATTCTTGAACTCTTTAAACTTCTCAAAGGATTCAAACTTATAGTTCATTAAATATAAATAACCATAACTACTCAAGTTATCAATAAAAGTAATTAAGTTTGATTACCCAACTCTAGTTTCAACTTGAAAAGGTCCACACACATCATTTTTTTCCAATTCTATCAAATCTATGATAATTTCAACTTGACCACCAAATGGTGGTTTGGTCATCTTATGGTTTAAACAAGATAAAATATTTCAAGCGGATTTATCTCAAAAGAGTATAAATAAGCATATTGATATAGATTTATCAAACTCTGTTGGTTTATGTGACCAAGATGGTGATTCCACAACTGGGTGTCATATTATTCATGCATATTAGTTTTTTTTATCAATTTCCAATATATTTTTTTAAATTTAATACATAAAGAACATTATTCAATCATTCCAAACCATAAAATATGATATTTTTATTAAATTATAATCCTTTATTTCCAAATCTAAAAATAAATCCATCCATATCTAATAAATAAATAGAAATAAAATTCTTGGTAACATTGGGAACATACTAAAAAAAATTTAAAACCAAAATTAATCCTATTAGTAATGTGAGATAATAGTCTTCAATGGAGAGAGTATCCAAACTTCCTCTATTGGTATCCCATATATCCACCTCACCTCTTGAAACCTCACAAAATCTACTTGATCTATATATTTGGATCCATATATGGGAACCAAATTTAGTATAAAATACCCCTATTAAAGATATAGAAAGATTACACATGATAAAAAATGAGCTTGAATCTTCCCCTTTCTTATTTGGATGGCTCCAATTCCTCTTACATTGGCCCTTCTTTCCACATGAAAAACATAACACATTATATTCCATTCCTTGCTTTCATATCTTCTTCTTCTTATAAGATTGGTGCTTTGGAGCCTTATACTTGGAATGAGTCATCATTCCCTTAAACTTATTCCTCTTCTTCTTATTTACAACAAGGATAATGTTTTTTTCATTACCCTTATATTTATCAACATGGTGGATAAGAGTAAGAAGTTCCAATTGTGTCTTCTTTCTATTTATCATATTATAATTTAGAATAAAACTAGATAAATTTTTGGTTAGTGAGGAAAAAATGATATCTCTATCTAGTTCATCAGGTATGTTAAAACCATGGAATTTCAAGAGTACTATATATACAACCATCTTGACTAAATGAGGCCTAAATGGTGCCTACTCTCCAAGATTACATGTGAACAAGGTATTAGACATCTCATATCTCTCTAATCATTACTTCTATTGATAAATATCCCAACGACAATAGAATATGCTATACACATACATATAATCATATTTCTTTAAAATCAAATTGGATATGGAGGATAACATAAAATATTGGACATTCATTGCATCATACACATGATTTAGATAGAGATATAACACTTCCTTATCGGCCTTTCAAGAAAGAGACTGAGGAAGCAGGGTTTCCAACACGTTAATTTTTCTTTCATCATTCATTATAGTGAAAAGTTTATCCTTAAAAATTGTGGATCACCTTGATATTTTCAATATTGTTTGACTTTTTTTTTAAAAAGGTTGGGGTCGAAGCCTCATTTATTATTAAATCAAAGTAAATACCTCTTTAACTAGGTAGATGGAGACCCATTACTTATCCCAAAGGCCCAATGGGCATTTAACCCAATACATGGACCATAAGCCCAAATTTATTGCCTGATACCCATTCTATGAATAGTAATGCTACAGTACCTGCATGCAACAGTACCACATAGTACCTGCCGCTGCTACAGTGCTCTACTACCACTACAGTACCTACCGCCGCTACAGTTCCTGCCATTTCTATAGTGTTTCCACTGCTACAGAACTCTATAGTACTGATACAGGACCTACGCTCAATGGGTTTTGAACCCCCATTTTTCATGTAGGATTATAGGGTTCTTACCACTAAGCCAAACCCCCACTAAAAATATTGTTTGACTTGATATTTCTATAAATCAAGATAAAATAATTATTACTTATTTTGATTACAAAATTAATCGATAAATTTAAAATTAATTTATATATTATTAATCTCCCACTATTTTTTAAAAACATAATTTCCATCACCATATATTTTAGAATATCTGATCTCTTAGATATTCTAGTCTTAAGGATATATATTCCCTTCTCATAACCTAGACTTGGATGTGATAATATATTTGAAGGATTTTAAGTAGGCAAAACTTTTCAACTATTTTAACAGATAATTCCTTGATCTGTTAAGTGGAATCCAAAATTTTGAAATCCTATTTTAATATTTCCTTAACCATTTCTTCTTAGCTACACCAAGTTTTACTTGGGCATTGAAACCTTGATGTAAATTTAGTTATTTCAACCCAAAAATTCAATTTAAAAGCTCCCTGATAATTCAAAGTACCACAACATAGGTTTTTCTAGAAAATTGAACTATGAGGTTAATTCTAACTTAATTAGAGTAAGAATAAGAGAACTTAAAATTTTAATTGAGGGATTTTTATCCTTATGAGTAAATCCAATTTTATCATTTTTCATTCCTTTTTGATATTTAGTGTATTTACTTATGTGATTAACCATTTTTGATAAAACATTTATGCAAAATATTATTATATTTTATTCCATATTTCATGCTTGTTAATTCATTTATCAGGCAATTACACAACATTCAAAAACATAAAAAATTAACCATGAAACTGATATAAATAAAATATAAATAGAATTATTATGATATTTTTTAATGGTTAATTTATCTAGTTACTGATAAACTAACCCTCTACCCTATAGGAAAGAATACCAATCCATAGATTTGTTCATATTGCAGTATTACACCTTGGATCCTATGCATTACCTTAAGTGGCTTCACCTCAATTAAGAGATACATCCTTATATAAGCTTTCACTCAAATTATGGTGAGGGGATCCATTAAATTTGATAAAGGGGTTTACATAAAATAAATATTGATCATTTATATCCTTATATAATTACGAAAAGAGGAATAATCACATTCCATTAATATTTATTTAACCAAAATTAATTAAAATAATCTGATAACATACAAGGGTTGGTCAAATCTTACAATCATCCCCACATTAAGAAATAAACATACATTTAAAATTCTATTATCAGTTACTTAGATTCATTATTTATTTAAGATAATGCACCAAAAAATAATCCAATTAGTTCAATTTAACTTAATTCCCCCAAAAATACTTAACTCACAATCATATATAATTTTAAATAAAACTTATTTCATTTAAAATTAATGTAGTATATATCTATACTTGGAAGAAACCTCAATCATTTTTCAAATTTTTGACACAGAAATTAATTTAATATTTATTAATTAACCCTATTATAAGGTTTTTACTATAATATGAATGATACATGGAAAACATAATCAATATGTTAATTATATATTTAATTATTCTCTCAATAAAAATTTGAGAACAATGTTGGCAGTAGATTACACTGCATGTACAAAAGTACATGGCATGTAATTGTATTCCAACTATCCACATCACATGCCTGGGTCTGTCTATGTTTCCTTCTTGGACATGTTCGAGGTGCATGAAGTGTACTCAGAATATACAATGTGTATAATAGAAGTACATTCCTGTACTTTATCTTTTTTTAGGTAGGGCCTTTGTAACCTCTAAATAGTGTGAATTGAATGGTTATTCAATTTTCATCACTAACAAATTACTGGTTATGTTATCAATAATTAAAGAATAAATTTTTTGATGATGTTGAATAATAAAAAATAATTTAAGTAAAATAAAAAAGGAAACACATGCAATCTATCAATGAATAATAAATAATTATAAATTAAACATGCGACTGCTCTGATACCACTTGTATTTTCCTTATGAAACAGAAACATCCTTTGAAGGTATGAACTACTTATCTTTTGGTAGTAAATCATGTGTAATAATTTATTTATAGTATAAAAATTTCATTTCTAAAAAAAATAATAGACTATTTGACTAGGATAAAATGCTGTAACCAAAGTGAATAATCCTTACATGTAATTTTTAATTAATTTTTAAGAAGATATATAACTACCTTAACTAATAATTCTCTATTTTTTATGATTGATGGAATAGATATCATTACACTATCATAGAACTACATGATCCAAGTGCAGAATAAATCTAGTGGTGATCTAGACATGTACCATAATCTCGAAACATTGTCATAGAACCACTGGGTGGAAGAATGATAGATCCCGATTGTTTTAATTTTTTATGATCGATCATAGAAAATTATTCTTGAGAAAGGAATGTACACAAGTGTTATAGAATAATTTTCTTATTTATCTAGTCCTCAAAGTCACTAAAACTTATGTTCTTTGTATTTTGAGATTATTTTTTGAGTTGTAATGTTTATCTCATGAAAATGTTGTAAAATAAATATGTGTTTATCTTGGGTTATTATAATTGGAATAAAAGAAATGTTTATTTATATTTAAATTTTAGTTTAGTTATTCTTGGTATTAGGATTAGAGAACATTAGTGAAAACCATAGGTTAATATACAATGGATATGTATAATTATAGAATATCATCATGATGTTTTGGTAAAGTAGAGACTGTGTGGTCATCTTGGTAATTATATACCTATCTGAATAATTCATGGGGATGATGGATTTGAAATAGATGTACATATGGGTAATAACCTTGAAAAGGGAATATTAGTTATTAAATTTAAAGTCACCTAGTGCATGGGAGTGAGGAATAATTTTAAAACACATTTGACACTCCTAAGGGATATTCTTTATGGATTCACTCGCTTTTTGTGAACTATTTTGGAGGATTAAAGCACAAATATATGGTATGGTTAGAGCAAATAATAAGATAAATATAATTAATAACATAGATTAAAACAAATAAATTTATTCCATTTATGGTTTAGTTCCTTTTATTATTAAAATTTTTCCTTTTTAGATTAAGTATTATGACCTTTAACTTTTCTTTATTTAAGAAATCGTTGGACCAATGAAAATAAATTTATCCATGGGTGCGAGTAGAAATGCATTAATTGTACCAACAATAAACCAAATGGGATGGGAGAAGGAGTAAAAAATCTTGTAGCCATTCTCACTTAACACTCCCAATATTTGAATAGTAATGAAAACAATGTTGATCTTGAAAATAAAACATACAGAATCTTTCAATCATTACTTTTATGAAACAATGTACACCCTCATTTATTAGGTCTTATAATCCATTTATTACCAAGAAATGGATCAATATAATGGAAAAGATATTTTCCATTATCTAGTGCTCATAAAATTAGATGTTTTTGATACCCATTTATCATTGGGATGGTTAGGCTGACCAATGGTGGTCTCTAATTAAGAATAAAATATAAAAGGAGGTTATAAACTCTATGGAATGGGAGGAGTTCAAGAAGGTGTTCATCACCAAGTATTTTAATCAAACTCTTCACCCAAATATGGATAATTCATGGATTTGAAATAAAATGAGGATGAATCCATTGGAACATATGATGAAAACTACACATGTAACATCCTCATTTTTATGATAATTAAAACCCAATTTTGGTTTTTTTTTAAATATTTCTTGTTGAAAAAAATAAGTGTAAATTTTATTTTTATCCTTATACATGTTATAGATTCCACATAAGGGTAAGGACCCTTTACCATTACTTTGGGTGGTTTTTAGGAGTTATGTAAGGGTAAAACATTTTTTACTTGAGTTGTGTACGGGTAAAGGTGTGTTTATAAATGCTAAGTAAAATTAATAGGATGGTTCCCATTATTGAAAAATGGTAAACCCCTTTGAATATTCTCTATATAAGGGTACTCTGGTGCTACATAAGGGTAGTTCCATGATTATATACACAATGTAAGGGTAATTTGGGATACTATGTCAGGGTAACCAAGATTTTCTATGGGTTTCATAAGGGCCGACCTATATTTTCCCTAAATGCATAAGGGTACAATGTAAGGGCATCAACCCACGTAAGAGTATCACATATGGGTAATACCTAACTCTTAATGGGTTCTTAAAGGTAAGTTATTCTTTATAATGGTTGCGTAAGGGTAAACCTTCATTGTGTAAGGGTAGGTTCAAGTTGTGTAAGGGTACTTAAGGTGTTATGTAAGGGATACCTCAATTTTATAATTGATGCATAAGGGTAGATCAGTTATATGTAAGGGTAAGACATAACATGTGGCTTGTATATGGGTAAAACTCCTTAACTTTACATGATTAATATGAGTTTCATAGGGTTATACCATGATAACCATACAAAGAACCCTTTTTGAGTAAAATATCTTTAAAACCCAATTTTTAATTTATTAATTATTCAGCTCGACCAATAACACCATTATAACCCTTTTAAGAATCTACAATTTTCTAAAAATGATTATTTAACACATTTTAAAGGATTTAACACCTATTTTTAATGTTTTAAAACCTCTAAATTCAATATTTGGGTGAAATTAAAAGGTAAATTGTTTTTTAAGTTATCAAATATTATTTATGTGAATGTATGGTATTTTTTATTTAAAAAATACTTAAGACTTTACTTCCCTTGATATTATTGTTTATTTTCAATAATAGTTATGGCATTTAAGATTTTGTATAAGTAAACCTAGTTTATTTCTTTTTTCCACTTAGATGTTTTGGGTTCTTAAGAAATTTAGAGGTAGGTGTTTCTATGAATTTATTTTGATTTGTAATTCTATATTTCTAGAAAATTCATAAATTTCTATTTTTTTTGTTTTCTAACACATGTTTTGTTAGTATTTACCTTGAAATACCTATTCATTGAAATTTTTATATATGAAATTAATATGGAATGGAAAAAATTATTATTATATGGACTTGATTTGTTATGATCAGGATTTCTTCTCATTTTTATATATATATGAATTCCATATTGGTTTTAATTCCATTTTAAAGATATTTTAACTGATATTTTGGTAAAAGTGAGGTATTAGGATGGAATTGGATTTCTAAAGTGAAATTACATGATTTTAATAAAATAGGGTTATTTATAAAATGGTTCCCCCATGGTTTTGAATGCGCTAATTTGTAAAATGATAAAGAGATCTTTTTGATTACTCTTCTTGTTTATAAAATGGACATGTTTGGGTGATCTCAAAAATAATGATTTGTTTATGTGAAAAAGGATGTTGAACCATGTATTAAAATATATTTAGGCCTTTAAAATTTTAAAACATCCTTTTAATTCCATAGGGACTTTTTTAATGAAATCCATAGCTTAAAGGCCTGTTTGTAATATTGATAATGACCTGTGAATAGAGGTGGGTGTGATTAATATTTTGGATGTTTATTTGGAAATAAAGTCTTGATTTGAAATTGATGATGTTTAACAGCCTTGTTGGAATATATAATGATTCTATCTTGTGATAATCCCTTTATATGACTTACAAGATTCTTGTGATTTCTATTGATGGGTGTTGATAAAGGGATTTTTCATTTTGAGGGAGTTTAGGGTGAGTGAGAGATATGAACTAGGAATGATTGAAATGTTACGAGCTTAGAACCATGTTAATATTGATAAGGATCCCATTTGAGACCCTCATAATCAGATTATCTCACTCAAATTATTCCACTAGTAATGGGAACCTTGGAAGTTGGATGAAATGACCTTGATTTATGCTTTTCTAGCAAACCCACACCCCTTTTAGTGAACTTATAGAGAGCATGATAGGTTTATGCTATGTATGTGAGGCCTAGATAGTAGATGTGTGTGGAATTTATGTGCCTGAGACCCATGAGAGTTTATATAAGCCCAATGATCAGTCATTATTTATTGATTATCTATAATATAACAGACTGAATATAGTGTTTAGTTTGTACCCATATCACCATTATACATGATACTTGATACATGGCAATGATTATTTTCTTACTTGTCACTAGAGTTTCCTTGCTTTATTAATTACCATTCTTGATCAATTTTATTATTGAGATAATTCACATTGATTCTATCATATTTACCCTTTATTAATTTTTTTATATATTTTGAATTTTATTTATCTTGATTCATATAACTTGATCTTTTGAAATGGTTTTCAAATATGTTATAGAAAAGATTTAGTTTTTAAATGATAAAAGATATGTCTCAAAATTTGGGTTTTATAAATTATTTTGAAATGTTAAATGTTTAGTTTTTAATGAAAAATATTATTTTAATATGATCTTGATGTATTTTGTTTCCTGTTATGAAATACAAATCCTTATTCCCTCATATGGTAGTTTCTATTAGAACTTTTGAATTACCTTATTATGTAACTATATAGACTCTTTGGTGAAATACAACTGGGTTCTATAGCTCACACCATGCTTGTACTGTTTGGTGTTTTCTACCTCTATGATCTTATATCAGGTTCTCATGCTCTCATAGTCTTCCATTTTGGGTTCGTGTTTGGTTGGATGAGGTGTAACACCTTGATATTTTATGATATTTTTCTCTTCATATAAATTTAATTTATTCAATAGCTTGTGATACACGCACACCCAAGTCTAAATGAACTATAATATAATATACTATTATAACCTAGCCACTAAATTGGAGATATAAATAATAAATAATTTTTTAAATTTTTTTTATATAAATAAAATATATTAATAAATAAGTACTCATTTTTTGTAAAGTGTTTATAAGCTTGAAAAATACATTTTCCTCAAAAATAGTTTTTATTGCTTTTATGAACGAATAATATTATATTTTTTCCAATTTTAATTTTTTTGATAAAAATGATCTTAATTTTTAAAATCATTATGGGAAAATTATTTTAGGGTTTATTTTTGAGAATTTTTTGAAAATATATTTTTTCAATGAGTAGTGAAAAATGCAAATTTTTATTGAAAATTTTCAATTAATATCAATAATTTACAAGATTTTGTTTTTTTAAAATTGGTTAAAAAGTGTAATTAGTTCATTTATATTACTAATAATCCAATTAAGGTCATTGGAATTAATTTATGTGTATTTTAGTATAAGAACATTTTATACTTAAGAATTTGTTTTTTGGAAAACTATTTTCATCACATTTTTTAGGTTTAATTTTAAATTAAATGATCCAAATTATATGAAATAATTTTGATAAAATTTATTCAATATTTTCAATCATCATTTCAAATTTTTTTCTTGAGTGAACTTTTATTTTTTGTAATTGTGAATTGTAAAAATAATAAAAAATTGTGAGTATTATTATGGTTAAAACGATCTTACCTGGGGGGAGCAAGAGATAAAGTTAAGTATGAAAATTAAACATGGATAAATCCTATTATATGACCATATATATACCTCACACTATCCAAAATTTTATCATCTGTCAATTTCAAAGCAATTTTCTTAAGAATGAAGTCATAATATTTTAATCTTTTAAGAAATACCATATTTTTCCTCTCGCCTATTTATAGAAGGATACCCTTCCACTCTATTATTTAAACCAATTTTAGCAATTTAGGTCAAAAAAACCCTAAAAAAATCTTTTCACAAAATCCTTATCCATATTCTAGATATTTTTTGTCTCCTGAAAAGACCAACCCTAAGGTCTTTAAGAGGAGTTGTAAAAGTGTTCTTTCAAAGAAGATGTAATCTCCTTAACTGATCACTTTATTTTTATATATTCTATTACATAATCATAATATATAATATTTATCATAAAATAATTACTTAAATATAAAAAATATACTTATATATTATTATTATTATTATTATTATTATTATCAAACCACCATTATCCACCATATTTTCAATCAAATGGGAAGAGAATGTATAGATCGCGAGTATGTGTGGACTACCACTTCCAATAGTGATACAATTCATTTTACATCATCATATTTCATGGATTGTTATTATGATGGGTTTTATGATGACATATGTTATCTTATAAATAATTATTCCTCTATATTTTAAATATCATATCTACCTTATTTCCTTCCCATCCATTGAAAAATGATAATGTCACTCGTGCATATGTGTGAATTACCACCTACAAGAAGCAATGTGATTCATTTTATATTTATGATTTACATGGAAAATATTATGGATTTATTTAATAAATATATAATATTTAATAATTATTATATAAAGTTGGATTATTATTTAACATTATTTTATTCCATCCTTTAAACAGAGAAAACCGTGTTGATGCATACGTATGGCGTACCATCTCTATGAACAATATAAATAATTATTCTATATATAACTTTTATGGATGATTAAAAATATATATCATTAAAATATATGATATTTATTTAATAATTAAAATTATAGAGATGATATAACTATGATCAAATTACTAGGAAAAAAATAATGAAACAAAACATACCTGAAAACCGAAGTAGTAATCACCCGTGATAATGATTTTAATAAAAAACCTTTAATAAATGGGTGATAAAAGGATTTATGTAAATAATATATGGTATGATATATATGAGTGTTGTTTTGGAATATATTTATAATAAATATATATTCATTATACATGAGTTTTGAGCACATAAAAATGAAGTCAAACATGAGGTAAGTGTTATTTTCACAATCACATCATTATTCGTGATTGTTTATGTTTAAGTCTCTGATTGAGGAATCAATTGATATTTCTATATTAAACCCAATATATTTTATTATAATATTTTTATCTCTATAAATTAAATGTATTTATTTCATTTTATTCTATTTAAGTACTCCAGATAACAAAATAGCGTTTTAAAGGAAAATCGACTTTATTTTTCTACTTAGATGGGAATATTTTTCTTTCATGACCATATTTTACTTAAAATATTTTTAATATTGTCCAATAATTTATTAAATACTATTCTTCAAATTTTTTTATTTTTATAAAAAAGGTTTAAAAGGAATCTTATTGTCATTTTCTAAATGATTTGCTTTTTAACTCTTTACTGAAAATTTGAAACAAATATTTGTTATAACAAACGTGAAATAATTTTTTCCATTATCATGACTGCCTAATGATAGGGGAAAGTGTTTATAATTCGTATGCTAATTCATCCAACAAATATCATTATTGATTTTTGAGGTATACTTATTAAGTTATATATTTTATTCATATGATGAATGTGTTAGAATTATTAAGTGATGGGTGGGGCATTAAATTAGATAGCCCCTTGATGCGTCTATAGGTTTCATAAGATAAAACATGTTGGGTATTTGGCTGATTCCTTTCCCATTTACATATATTTTTAAGTTCTAGAGGATCAAATAATAACCGAGAAGGGGTGGGGGGGGGGTAAAATCAGTTGTTAACTTTTTATAAGATTCAAAACATTTTGAAAGTTAACCCCTACAAACTATTAAGATTTATATCCATATCAACTTATAGTAAATACTCATGAATACAATATTAGAAAAGAATGTAAATGCCACAAGATTAAAAATGTTCGACCTTAGTGTGAGAACCTATATACTTTCCATAACCACTCCCATGGGTCTATGTAAATTCACTATTAAGAAGAAGTGAATAAAAATTCTACCAAATATTACTAGACACCATCTATATCCCAATCAAAATGATTATATTGACTCAAGTTAGTTTAAAATATTCTCTTTTAAAATAATTAATCCAAATAAAAGAGTAAAGACTGTAGAAACTATTTAAAAATTGCTTAGTCTGTATCCTGTGTCCGATTTGGATGGTTCTGAATTTCTCAATACAAGGAGTCTAAATTCGATTCTGTCAATACAATTTGTCCAGATCTAATTATTTTGATACAATGATTATAGATCTGATTCTATCAATATAATTGACTCAATATGATAAAACCATTCTCTATATGAAAAACTCAAATTCTTATCAAATCCTCAATATGATCTTTCTTAGTCTGATATACTCAATACAATATTCTAAATCCAATTGACTCAATAAGATCTTTTAAAATCTAGTAAACAAAAATTTATCTGTCTGATCTTCCTCATGAGATATCTGGCTGACAAGGAATTTTTCTTGGATTTATTCTGTGCTCCACCTTTTCTGCTTGCATGAAAGTTAGAAATGAATTAATTATCTGAAAAAGTATTTATAAGTGAGTTAGAAAAAAATGGGAAACTTGAAAACATTCCCCACTTCCTCAAACTTCAAAATAACCAAAGGTCTACTGCATTTAAACATAAAATTTTAATTCTTCAAATCGCTTTATATTTCTCATATATTTATACAAAATTTAATTTCAAGTTTGACCTCTTCAACTCTTCATAAAACATCTGGAATTTTATTTTTGAGTCTTCTTCGTAATCAACTCAATACGACGGAATTACCATTATGATGTAAATCCCATTATGATGAATTTCCCATTACTATTGAAATTCCCATTCCATTGGAAATTTCATTACAATGGAAATCCCATTATGATGGAATTCCCATTATGATGGAAATATCAATATGATAGAAATACCATTAATATTTAATCTCTATATAACTTTGAAATTCTTCAAAATTCCCCACTATTTTTTCAAAAGATTTTATCATGAGAGTTTTTATGATTTGCGGGAACTTTATAACCATAAAAGAATCATGTTATTTCAATTATAAAGTATTAAAAATTTCTAACTCCCAACATCATAGTCTTCTTTAAAAAACTATTAAAAAATGATACGACTTATTCACTCACCAATTATTTGTTTCTATTGTTATGAAAAAGGAAAAAATCCAGCAAACAAAAAATTTTACCTCTGATTATTTTGGATATGATAATATGAATCTGATACAGATGAATTTGATGATCTGAAACCGATGATGGTCCGTCCAATCATCTCATTACAATGGAATGGGTTCTATTCCTAAAAAGAAAAAACATTCTTATACAAAAGGTTAGTTTTTAAAAAATATAAAAAAATTGTTTAAACAATTCAACTCAATGGTTATTCAATCTATCCATTTAGATTTGTTGACAACCCTCATTAACAAATTTTCCAACTCTCATAATTTTTTTCACAACTGATGTTTTTTTTGTTTTATCAAAACATATAATTTATCAAAAAAAATTTATTGACACCACACTACTAGAAGATGTAATGTTTTTTAAGGAATTTAATCCCTCAGTGGCAAGAAAATTTTGCATCCATGTAAAGATAAACCCCCATCACTTTTATATTTTCTTATAACACTTTTATTTTTCTATCATGTTTCTTTTACACTTACTTTTATTTTTCTCTCCCCAATTTTATGATAAACAAAGCTTCAGATTATTTTAAGAAAGATAAGTAACCACTTCTTACAAAGTAAAAAGTTGTTACCTTCTCTCCCCCTTGTCAACATAAACTGAATCACAGTGGGGGTTACTTCCTTTTTAGGGTTAGGAAGACATGGGAGGAGTCTAAACTTAAAGTTGTAGCCTCAATTCCACAAACCATTATTTCGACATTGATTTTTTCAAGATATCACCAATATGATAATTTTATGAAATATATTCCAACATAAAAACTCCAGCAAAAACTTTCTCTTTTATAAATTGAAACTTTATATAAATGTATTTTTATCTAGAATGTTGGATAGGATTCTTAGAAAGATCAATTGCACTCTAATTATCGCAAAGTATATTTAATGGTTTAGAAACTTTTACTTTCAAATCATCCAGATTAACTTTAATACGCAACATTTGAGAACAATACTGAGTAGCTATAAAATATTCAGAAACATGTATTCTCAAAGTTTCTGAACATTGCTTCTTACTATTCCAACTCACACAACATTCACCCAAGAAAAATGTTCCTCCTAAGGTTAATTTTCTATCATTAAAATCTCCAGCCCAATCGACATCAATATAAACCTGAAAATTCATCTCAATATTTATTTTTTATAACAACCCATGTGAATTTTTTCCTTTAATATATCTTGGAATCCTCTTTACTTAAAACTTATGTGTTTGTTTCGGATTACATTGGTACTTTGAACAAAAAGTTAAAACATAAATAATATCAGGCATTGTGACTGTAGGGTAAATAAGATTTTCAATCTGGTTTCTAAAGTCTTTTTTATTCTCACTGATTCGGGATTCATCTTTACTCATCTTTTTTATCACTAAAATAAGAGTTGAAACTTCTTTGGATTCTTTAATACTAAATTTATTTAACAATTCCCTGGTATACTTTTATTGGGACAAGAAAATGTATTTTTTTGAACTTGTAAGCCATGAAAGAAAGTAAATTCTACTAACATAGAAATTTCAAAATTATTCTTTTTTTACTGAGTAAATGTTTTAAAAAAATATTCACTATCCCTAGAAAAAATTATATAATCCACAAAAACAATTACAATTAGAGTGCTTAATTTGACATCATTCATATATAAGTTTCTATCAACTTTTATTTTAAAAAAGTTCAGCATTCTCAAATAATTTTCATGTTTAGAATACCAAGAATGTGGATCTTTTTTCATACCATACAAAACATTATTCAATTTACAAATTTTTTTATCATCATCATCAAGTTGAAACCTACAAAGTTTTTCAATGTAAACTTTTTACTCAATATTAAAATTTAAGAAAGATGTCTTTACATCCATATGATAAACTTTGTAATTCTAATTTGTGGCCACAGAAAGAAATAGTGAAATAGTTTCTAATCTTGCAACTGGGGAGAATCTTTCTTCTAAATCCAGAACATCCACCTATGAATATCCTTTACAAATAAGAATTTATTTTTGAAACCTATCCACTTTCATTTAAATTTTTTTTCTATAAACCCACTTTTTTCCAATAGATTTTTTATTTGCTGACCATGAGACAAGTTCCCATGTTTCATTCTTCTCAATTTTATCCTACAATTTATTCATTGAATCCAGACATTCTTTGTTTTGAATATTCTTCTGAAACTGATTCATGTTCAAATTTTCAGATATGTGAATTCTTATTATCTAATATCAATATTCTTCTTGTATATACTAGATCCTTATGATTCCCAATAGTGTTTTCGGATTCAACATGTTTTTGTACGGTTGGAAATTTCAATGTTCCATTCTAAGATGAAATTTACTCATCAAACGATTCTTCTAAATCTTGATAAGGATTTTCTGAATTAATTTCACTTTTGATGGAATTCTCTATTTTATCCTCCTCGTCATTCTCAACAACTTTTTAAGGAACTTTTTCTTTCAATTACCTTCTCATCTTATGAGTTCACTAACTTTTGTAAATTTTTTTCAACATGTGTAACTTCTTCAATTTGGTGAATAACCCATAAAAATTCATTCCTCAACTTTCTCATTAAACTTTCCCAAATTTGAATTTTTGATTTTGAGAAAACGTGGGACTCCCAAAAATTTGATGTATTTCAATGAAGATTTTTTATTCCACATTTTATAAAGATTCATGATTGTTTCCAATATCAACAATCATATATTTTGAACATGTACAATAGTACTAATAGCTTCCCTCCAATAGAGTTTTGAAATTTTGTAGTTTTCTAGCATACGTTTTATCATTTCCACCAAAATTCTATTATTTCTTTATACTAATGAATTTTTTATGGAGTATAGGAAGCAATCTATAGATTTTTGATTCCATGCTTTCTCAGATAAGTTTCAAAATTATTTCTTGTGAATTCGGTACCATTATTCATTCTCAAACATTTTATTGAAACCGCCATTTCTTTCTTTATATATTTTCAGAAGAATTTGAATATTTCAAAAGCCTATTACTTGTGCTTTATAAACATGATGTTTATAATACAAGTGAAATCATCAATATGAGTGACAAAGTATAAATATCATTCTGTTGATTGATATCTAGTCTGGCCACATAAATTGGATTAAATAAGCTCAAGTGGTTTGGTTGATTCAATATCAAATATTTTATTACTTTTTTTAGTCATCTTCCCTTTTCGACAAGTTTCAAAAACATCATATTCTATTTTTTTCCATTATAGAATGTTTATAATCACATAAAGTTTAGAATGTTTATTATTATTTTTCTTCTTGTGGTTCCCAAGTCATCGATGCCCGAATTTTTTTCACCTCCCACACTCAAGTAACAAGATTTATTGAATTCTTCTATATGGAAGAGATTCCCACTCGTTCTTTATCCTTTTGTAATGACTTTTCCATATTTCACACATTTTATGGGATAAAAATATTTTCTAAAAACAACTTATTTTCCAAAATCATAAAGTTAAATTACACTAAGTAAGTTATGTTTTATCCCATCAAAAAATAAAACTTTCTTAGATTTCAACCTTCCAGCATCAATCTCAGTTGTTCTGATTCCTATGATTTTTAAGGAACTATCATTAACAAAGGTAACTGCTCCTCTATAATGAATTTGAACATGTTTTAAGATTTTTTATATCACTAATAATATGTGAAGAACAACGTCTATCAAGTATCCATTGTTTTTTTCTTTTACTTGATTTCAAATATGTCTCAACAAAAAAATCACATTACTTAATTTTCTTCTTTTCATTATTTTTTTCTTTTCTATCATAAGAAACATGTTCTAGAAGGAGTGTCATAAAATTTTCGGCATGATGACCAGAATGATCACATATTCCACAAAATTATTTTATACATTCAAATTTTTTTATTATTAGAAAGTTTCTAACATATTGAGAATTCAATTTTCCAACTTTTTGTAATCTAGGATAGTTACTTATTCTACTTTTATTACTTATTCAACTTTTTGTAAACCTTATTATATTTAAGGATACACTATGAAAAAAATTATAATACCTATTTATATAGATTTCACAACACTGATAATAACCACAAAATCTTGATTTTTTATTTAAATAATATCTTTATGTGTTGAAACTTTGTTGAGTTTGGTAACTTCTTTTAGCTCTAACATACTGAGGACGTGGACCACCTTTTTCTTTGAGTGAGTTATATACTTTTTGTACATTTTATGGGTTTCTCACAACATTTATCCACACATTATTTTCAAGTAATTTTTACAAAACCTAAAATGTTAAAATAATCACATGAGAAATTATTTTTGGTAAGAGAATATTTCACCTGATTCTCATAGTGATCCTTCTTATAATCCTTAGAAGTATCAGCTTTTACTTTTGAAGATTAGTAGATTTTTTCATTCATCTTCCCCAAGGTAATTTTGGTCTCAGGATATTGTTATTGGAATTGGTTAACCTCTACTTCCATATCTTCTAGCTTCTTACTAAGGTCTTTAATCAACTTTCCATGTATAACAGTTATAGTCTTGTAACTCAAAATATCTTGAATGTATTCATCCTTCTACTTGATAACATATTTTCTTCCATTAAAAAATTCTTCACAATATATATTCATTACTATTATTTGTTTCTTGAGAATTTTGTTTTTCTCAAGACATGAAACAAGTTATGTTCTAAGATGATACTCTATATAAGATTATGCACCACCTTGTTCACTATCCAATGAATCTCTTTTCTCTCTCCACTTTTTCAATGATGGTTATGATTTTTTTTGAATTTTATTCATTAGAATAATTTTTTTCAATTGAGACTGATTCAAATTTCTTACTCAACATCCTTATTTTGTTTCCAGTTAACTTTTTCTTGTATTTATTAGAAGACTTTTCATCCTTATCTTTTTTGTTCCACTTCTTCAATCAAGGGTTTTCATCAAAATTATCTTGATATTCTCCAACTTTATTCTTAGGGAAATTCTTAGAAATGTATCTGATTACACCACACTCAAAACATTTGAGAGGAATTTTACCTCCATAACTTTCTATTCCTATTTTATAGTTCTTGGATATACGAGGCATGATTATTTTTCATTCAACTCATCATCTTATTTATCTTTAGAGTTAAAAGGATCAACATCTTAAATATTTTAAATTTTAAACTTTCTGATAGCATCAAAAGCTAAATAATCTTTCATATTATTTTTAAAAAATGGGGATTTCCTAATTTCATAAACAAAAAGAAATTTATTACATTCATTAAGGGATAAATCATGCTTACCTTATAAGAAATATATTTTAGAATTAAAACTATACAGAATGTTTCTCATAAGTTTCTTTAAAAATGAATAATCTTCCAAGATATCTCCAAATCTTCTAATGTTGAAAAAAATTTCATTTACTTTGGTGAAGTATTCATAATTTTTTTCATCTCTCATTCGGATGTCTTTATACTTACTTCACCAGATTTGTAGCTTTTCATCCTTAACTTTAGTATTCCCTTCAATAAAACTTTCCAACTTATCCCACATACTTTTTTATGTATTGAGACCCATCAAATTATAATAAAAATTATCTAACAGGGATATAAGGAAGGAATTTCAATCCTTTCCATAAAATTCTATATTTCTCTTATTAGAAAACATCATAGGGGAATATTTCTCAATAAGTGGAAAACAAAGAGTTGTAACATCAACAACTTCCAGGATAAGAGATAAGAGATAAGGGATCATCCTATTTTTTCATCCATAATAATTTTCCCACCAAACGTAGAATTTCCTCTACTATTGAAGGAATTTATATTATCCAGGATAAGGATTAAACCAGGGAAACTTCAATCTGATACCTATTGATGTTCCAAAGTGTTTGATAAGAACTGATATAGGGGGTTGAGTAAGTTGTCAACTTTTTATATGTTTCCAATATTTTAGAAACATAACCCCTATAAACTTTTATATTTATATCCATATCAACATTTAAAAAATACTCATGCATGAAATTGTAGGAAAGAAAGTAAATCACATAATATTTACAAGGTTCATCCTTAGGGTGAGAACCTACATCTTTTCCATATCCACTCCCATTAGTTTACAATATTTCCTTATAAAAAAATTGATCCTAATAAAAGATTAAAGACTTTGTTGAAACTACTCTAAAATTGCTCAGTCTGAATCCTTAGTCCAATTTGGCTGGATCTAATTTTATCAATCCAATGAGTGTGAATCTGATTCACTCAATATGATGAGTATAGATCTAATTCTCTCGATATGATGAGTCTAGATTCAATTATCTCAATATGATGGACTCAATATGATTATCCCATTCTCAAAATGAAAAACTAAAACTCTACTCAAATTCTCAATACGATCTTTCTCAGTCCGATTGACTCAGTACGCTCTTCTCAATCTGATCAGCTCAATACCATATTTTCTATATGATCTTGCTCAATCCAGTAAACAACCATTCAACTATATGATCATCCTCATGAGATTATTGGCCGACATACACTTTTCCTTTAATTCTTTCAGTGCTCCACCTTTTCCAGCTACATGAAATTCACAAATAAATGAATGATCTGAGCTTTTATTTATAGGAAAATTAGAAAAAAGAGGGAAACATTAAAAATTTCCCCACTTCCTCAAACATAAAAATCTCTACAGATATCTCACATTTAAACTTCAACTTTAACTTCTTCAAATCTTCTTATATTTCTATGAGATTTATGCAAAATTGGATTTCAAGTTTGAAATCTTAAACTCTTCATAAAACTTATGGAATTTTCTTTTTGTGTCTTCTATGTATTCATATCATTATGATTCGCATTTCCTCTTCATCTTATTATGATGGAATTACTATTACGATGGAAATCGTATTGTGATGAATTTTCCATTATGATGGAAATTCCCATTCTAATGGAAATATCATTACGATTGAAATCCCATTATGATTGAATTCCCGTTATAATGGAAATATAATTATGATGGAAATCCTATTATGATGGAAAACTATAAATTTTAAATTCTTTAAACTTCCCACCATTTATGATTTTACTTTGTTAGTTTTCAAGATTTGTGAGAACTTTATGACCTGTAAATCATCTTCTGATTTCGTTTACAAATTATTAAAACTTTATAACTCCAAAATTCGAAATATTATTTTAAAAAAATATTTAGAAAAAATATGACTTATTCACTCAGCAACATATTTATTTCTATTATTATAAAAAATAAAAACTTACAAGAAAAAAAATTTATGCCACTGATTCCTTTGAATATGAGGATCTAAATTCAATGTAGATGAATCTAATGAATTGAAACCAATTTTGGTTAGTCCAATTATCTCATTACAATAAACTGAGTCTGATTCCTAAAAAGAAAAAACATTATTATACAAAAATGTTAGTTACCAATAAATACAAAAACGTTTTTTAAACAATTTATCACCAAGGTTATTCAGATGTCTTAGCATGTGGCCTTAAAGGTAATTTTTAGATTTTCTACATTATGTATTCCATTATTATGGAATCATTTAGTAATGTTCATTTAATTATTTTAATATTTATGATTTCCATGGATAATTAATTATTTAATTATAATTTATTCCTTATATATTATTCATTCCTTATTTATTCCTTGAAAAATTTCATTGTACACATATCCATAATGAGAATCTAAGTTCACACCTTTCTTATGTTTATTTTTCCTAGGATTCAAGGAAGTGTATTATGATTGATATGTAAGGCTATAATAGAGGGAATAACAATGTTCTCAAAGAAAATACTACGTTTTATTTTATTTTTTAAATATAATGTTATATTTAAGTATTTATATAATTTTGAAAAATTACTAAAATACTCATAAAATTAGTGTGAAATATCTATTTTCTAGTACTAATGTAATAAAGTAACCACTAACTTTAGGCTAATAGTGTCAGAGTCTTTACAGTTGGTATCATAGGAAGTTTAGTAAAAACTTTGTGAACTAGATTTAAGAACCAAATATTAGGGAACAAAACCATTTGAATGACTATGGGGATAAATTGAAATATTGGATAACATCATATGGTCTTGGTAAGGTAGAGATTATATGGTCTTCTTAGGAAAATATCCTAGTGTAGAAACTACAAGTGGATGTTCTTAGAGACATGGTGAAAGGTACAATTATGATCCACTATAGGATTGGAAATGTTTAATTTATTCTAGTTTTATCCAATAATTTATATCTATTTAATTTTTTAAGGGTGTCACATCACCACCTCAATGATTATATTTTTATTTGGTGGAAAAAACTTCTAATGGTAGGATGATCACATCTCAAGTATATAACTCCTCTTTGATATAGTTTTGTGGGAATATTGTTCTTATGAATACATTTATTCTACCTATATTTGAATTTGATTGATTTTTTGGCATGGAATTGATATATTAGTATATATCCCACATAAATTGTTGAGGAAGAGAAGTTACATTTTATATTCCAAATCAAACATCAATTGTCTATTAGTGTGAGGATTAATATGAACACCCAATGGGAATTTCATCCATGATATATGTTTTTACCTATTGATGAGGTATATTTATCTCCAATGTTTGGGGGTGAAACTTTACATTTAATATATGCCTATTTTTATAGAATATATTGATTTATTTTATGAGGACTTTCCCAGTCATCTCTTAAATTTTAAAGTTGAGTTTTCAATAGAACTCATACATAGTGATATGACTATTTAAAATACTCCATATACAATCGTTCATATTGAGTTATAGTAATTGAAGAATCATCTTGAGGAGAACATAGATAAGGTATTTCTAACACCCCTAGATTTTGTGAATTATTATTTTTTAAATTAATTTTACCTTTTTTATATTTTACATTTCACGTAACACTGGAAAAAGATAATTTTCTATTAAATCATTTTGTTTGGATTGTGTTATACAAAAAATCATTTTAATATTTCACTACACGCAACAAAATTTTAGATTTCTCAACACGAAACACTGATGTTATATTACATTACATGGAATACTGACTTTCCTCGATGGCTTGCATAACATGCATGATCAAGTGTTACCAAACAATAATTACTTATTAAAATATTATTATAGGATATAAAATGAATATTAAATTAAATATTATAATATTAAATAACTTTTGAATATATATATTTGGATTCATTGGATACCTAATAATTAGAAAATAATATAGAAACCAAATGAATATACAGGGACTGATTTAATAAAAGTCTATTTTTATGTAAAAAAGAAGGTTTATATTATTAAGTTAAATTAATTAATAATAGTGAATTATATTAATTAAATTTACATTTTATATATTCATGAAAATATTTTTGATAATATTCTAATATATTTTATAGATATAAGATAATAACAAACCTAATTTTATGTTTAAAAACATATATTTTTTAAAGGAAGTTTCACTGACTTTTAATGGTGAACCCAATTCAAATAAATCTTTTGGAACTTTTTTAGGTTTAATATGTCAAAATAAACTAAATATTTTAAAGTGAAATATAATAATTATTTTAGGATAATGTTTTTGGTAATTGTTTGTACGGTTTCAATTTTTTAATGAACTGTTTAAAATACTGAATTTTAATTCAAAACTAATTTTCTATCTAATTAATTTATAAGGTTAAATTATATTTTAAATTGGTTGTAAAATATTATTAGATAATAATTTAATAAATTAATCCAATTTAGGTCATTTGAATAAATTTCACATCAAATTGGGTATAAAAACTTAGCACACTTTTGGAGGTTTTTACCTCAAAAACCCAAAGTTTTTTCATGTCAACCAGATTATTTTTCAATTATTTTCAGTCACTTATCTGATTAGAATTTGAAAAATGGATTAAATATATGGAATAATAATTATTTATAATATCTAATAAGTGGAACTTTGTTTTTGACTAAAACTATTAGCGAAAGTGATTAAAATTAATTACAACGATTAAGAGAAAAATTTGGTTAACAAAGTACTAAACCTTAAATTTAAGAACCAAAATGACCGAGATACTTGTAAAACACCCATTTTATGGCCATGATTCGGACATGAACCTTAAATTATTGAGTTTTCTTGTTTATAATTACTTTTTTTACCTAAAAACATGGGTACACTTAACTTGTTTTCAAAAATTTCAAGTGTGTTGTTTCCCTTCCCAATAAAAGACCACCACATATCCCTCTTATTAATACCTCTCAAACCACAAATTTTCAGACAAGATAAACCAAATAAAATTAAAAATATCACACCCTTCCTCATATAATAATCCCCTTGGGAAGAAAGAAATCTAACAAAGCCTTTTGGCACAAACAAAAAGGAGTTACCAGATTAAGAGGTAATGACTTCTCTCGAGCTCCTTTATTTTATTTTCTTTATCCACCCATCCACTCCCTTTTTTCCACACGTTTATAAAAAAATTATATTAAATATACTATTATTTGATTATTATAAGGTTCCAACCTACACTTACACACACCTCCATCAAATGGGTATCAAATATATTGTTTATCTGTACAATGAACTACCGCCTCACAAAATGATGATTGTTCATTTTTCCATACCGCCTCTTATGGTGGAAATTATTATGAACAATATATTTATATATTATATATATTATATTTATTATGTCTTTAATATTGTGTAATGCTTTTATTGTAAATATTTTTATACTTTCCATTTGGTTATGATTATTGTTTTTGAGGAAGTGTGGACTACCTCCCTCTCAGAGCAATGTGATTCATTCACACACTACGTGGAATGTATTAAAGATGGTTTTAGTGAACTTATATAATATATAAGATATAACAATTATAATTTAATAATTATATATATATTTACAAAAATATCATGTACCTTATTTCTTTCAATACAACTATAAAAACGGAAACAATGTTTATGCGTACGTACGACTTACCGTCTCCATGAACGGTTTATTCTATTTAATACTTATATATTCTATAGATTATTATAATATAAGTATAAAAAATATAAATTTTATTTATATCGTTATTTCCATCCTTTAAATCATGATATCATTATAAGGACCACATATATAACAAATTAAGACACATGCGTAGAACAAAGCGAATATTACCCGAAGTGAAACCTTAACAAATTATTTTTATCAAGTGGGTAATATAAGGTCATAATAAAACCATATATTGTATTAGATATAAGAATATGTTTTTTTAAGATTAAAAAAAAAATTATATTTTTTATACAGGAGGTTTTAATGAGTACGACGAGAGTCAAGACACAAGGTAAGGGAATTTCATCTCATGTTTTATTTCCATGATTTACATTCTTTATTAACCACCCATTACCTTTGTGTGGGGTTTATATTAATCATTGTTGTATTATATGATTCTAATAATTAATGTTATGGGTAATTACATATCCATTTAATGATCTTTATTTCATTGGATTTTTGTTTTATAAGTTATCAAATCAGTAATGTAATTTTGAATCAATTTTCCTTTTCTTAGACACATGCCATGTTATGCCCCAATATTTTTACATGAGGTGTATATAATGACCTTGAAATGTTGTATCATGAATCTATTTCTAGTCATTATATTTTAATCTTCATGTAATTTCATTTTCTTAGAAGGGGAGTATAGTTAAAAGTTACCAAGTGGTAAGAGTTTATTGAAAAAATATCACATCTTTTCGAGATTATTTATGATTATGCTTCCTTTGATGAAATATTATGATATATATCTTAAGAAAACTCATGAAGTTTTTTATTACATGGTCATTCCTGACATTTCCATGTATTTTTACTATTTTTCTACTCTTTTGTACATAAGATAGTTAAGAATTATTTTTTAAGAAATCCCAACTTTACCCTCTCTACAATCAGAAATATGTGTTCATTCAAAACCATGTTTTATAAAAAGGGTTTCCATGAATATTGTACTATTCTACTATAATATTTAAAATAAATTTTTTCAATTTTTTTTCTTTTACCAATGTTTTAAATGGAATCTTCTTGTCACTTTCAAAACAAGGCTTTTTTAATCCTTTTTCCATGCAAAAGAAATTTTCTTTTTACCTCGTATGACATGTACAGATTTACCCTTAATCATTTTTGTGAAACTTACTTTGAATGTTTAGAAGTTTAAATTTTAAGAATTTTTTAATATTAATTTTAAAGGAAATTGAATTTAAAAAAGTTTTCAAGACTTTTTTTATAAGTTTGCAAAGTATTTTCAAAGAAATTGTTTTCAAAATATTTTCAAGATTATTTATAAGTTTTCACGGAAAAAGGTTTTCAAAAGGTTTTCTTGATTTTTAGTAAGTTTTCAAGGGAAAAGATTTTAAAAATTATTTAAATACTTCATTATAATTTTTCAATTCATTTTCATAGAAAATAGTTTTCTAAAGGTTTTTTGTTTTAAAAAGAATTTTTAAATAAGAATGGATATTTTCATCATGAAAAGTTTTCAAAATATATTTCCAAGTTATTTTCCATGTAATATTACATCCATTGATATTACTCATGAACTTCTAGAAAACTATCCAGCGGTTCTATTCAAATCCTATCTTGAATGGTTTATGTTTTGTTGGAATTATTTTAATGACACCCATTTTATTCCAAAAGTTATATACTTTTGAAACTCAATTCTTTTCAGGGGTTATTATTTGATTAATTTACTATGAAACCTATCTATTTTTCCTAGGTTATGATGTTATGAAATGTTAATGATATGCATTTCATTTCATGGTTTATAATAGTATGTTTATAAAACCCATCTCTTTTAATGGGTCATGATATGATGCAAGTTTTAATTATCTTATGGCACATGTATGAAGGATTTTATTATGAGATGGATGGTACCTATATCTCTCTCCAATGCATAGGGTAATGATGAATTAATCATGAGTATAAATGTTATGTGTGAACTAGATTACATGTTCACAATGTTATGTATGGACTTTCTTTCATGTCTATAAGTTTATACATGATCCTGATTACATGTTTACAGTGTTATGAGTGAACCTTTTTATGTGTTCATAATGTTATGCATGAACCTTATCACATTGTTATTCATGGTCCTGGTTTCATCTCCATATGTTTGTGCATGAACCTGATTACACATTCACAATGTCATTCGTGAACTAGATTTCATGTTCACAACATTATGCGTGAACATGATTGCATGTCCACAAGTCTTTGAGAGGGCCTAATTACATGTACCTAACTTAATATGTGAACCTGTTTTTAATTATACATGATCATGATGTTATACATTGATATTTATTCTACAATTACATGTATTATTCATATGTTAATCTTTCATGGCTTATTATCCTGATTTCATTATGATTCATGTTTTAAGAACTAATAATATTTATTCCATGTCTCATGATTATGATATTTGATATGCATGGTATGATCTTGAAATGTTATGATCACGTTCTCATACACTTATACTTATGTTATGCTTATAAATTTTATTTATTTACCCTTACTGAGCATTAAAGATCACCACTTTCTTATATTTCCTTTCACTAGTTTATGAAAGAATGTTTTAGGTAGTAGTACTAGAGGGGAATATTTTTACTTGATAAATTGAAGATATTTCACTAATTTAGAATATTTCTTTTACAAGTTTCTAATTAAACTATACTATTATGGTCTTAGGGCATGTAATTTTTGTAATATGATGAATATTCATAAAAAATGATGCAATATTCATGTATGTTAAGCCGGGTTCTCTATAGTTGGAATCAAAGGAAAGGTTTTGTCAAAATTTGGAAGCTAGTATAAAAAAACCTTAGTGAGAACCCTAAAGTCATATTAATGGATAAGTCTTAGGATAAGGAAATGTATAGATTTTTTTTTGGGAATTTTGGTAAAGGATATATAAAGTGGTTTCATTGCAATACATCCCTGTATAGATACTACAAGTGGATGTGGATTTGACATAAATGTATCTTGGAGTAACAATTCTAAGAGGATAATCCGTCCCTGACTAGGGGTAATCTGGTATATGAAAATGGGCCTTTCTACATACCTAGTTTGAAAATCCTGGGGGATTTGATTTGGGAATTCAAAAAATATTTACGAACCATTATGAAGTATTTAAATATAAATTAGATATGAAAAAAATAGGATGAAACTAAGGTGTGATATATTAAGGAAGTTGTCTTGATTTAGAAATCCTATAAGTAATTATTTTCATGACAATTTGGTTTTCTGCTATGATAAGTAAAGCTAACACTATTCTTCTTGTTTTAGTCATTGGTGGGAATTGGAAGGAACTATATTAATATGGAATGTGATGGATGATTTGCTGATGAGAAGTTAAGTATGATGATCTATAGAGTGAAATATGTTGTGATCTTTCCAAATTAGTTTTCATGGAACATGATTAACCACAAGTACCTTAACCAACTCTCAGACTCACCATGGAAAATAAGGAAGGAGTTATCTGATAGTTCAGGTGATGGAAACCATGGGGGAAAGAAGATTCAATTTTTTTTTAAGAATGTGGAAAGAATCACCTAAGTGAATGTATTAGAGGAACCATAAGGTGTTTTGACTATGGAAAATAAGGAAAAAATAAAGTGAATGCAAGGAAAAAATGAAGAGTTTGGTTAAAAAAATGGATAATAATATTGGCCTACCTAAGGCATAATTTAAGGTGAAGTGTTTTAAGCGTGGGATAAATGGTCATTATAATACACTATATCCTAAGAGGAAATATCCTAAAGAGAATAAAAAAGGTGGCGTGAGTAATGGTTATATTGCTCAAGTTGATGAGACTATAGATGAAATGTGAAAGGGAAAAGGTATTAAGTAACATAATGATGTAGTTCTTATGTCTTATGGATGATGTGGAATAGTCAATGTTTTTATGTATTTGGGATTCAAGAATTATGTTATATGAATGATGAAATAAACAAGGATAATATAGTTTATGTTTTTTTCTAAGGATTTAATAGATTATGTTGAATGTTTCCGATGGAATTGAAAAGTGATTTATGGAATATATCTATTAATCTATGTAATATATCTATTAATCTATGTAATAAGGAATAATTCATGTTTTCCATAAGTATTTATGGTAATTTTTGTTACTAACCTATTTATATATAATATATTATGAGGGTATTGACATGTTTGGAATGTGAAAACCAAGATCTACTTTGTGATATATTGGGGGATCAATATTTAGTTTATTTTGAGACTTTGTTTCTATAGATTGGATTTTAATCTTTCAGGTGGGTTATAAGGCTAACCATTTATGAAATGTTTATATCAAACTTCAGATGAAGTATTTATGTATTGAGATTATATTGAAAACCTTATTTAAAAGGTTATTTAGTGATTAACCTTATTTTAAAGACGTACATCATATTTATTTTGGAAATTATATTAGTGTGGTTTTAGAAAATGACATCATGTATGTCAGGTGACAAACAATCATGCACGGTAATGATGTGTGTATTGAAACTATGACTAAAAGACAATAAGGGTTTCATGCCTACCATTGGACTATGTGACGTCCCAGTTAGTGTAAAATTATTTTCTGTTGAATAATTATTTATGATGAAACAAAAATGTTAATTAATTTGTGTAGAGATTAATATATTAACCATATTGATTTTCAAGGATTGTTATATAAATATAGTTATACTTTTCATTCTTTTATGGGAATTAATGTAACACCCCAATTTTTTATGAAAAATATTCTTTTTAATTAATGTCTTGTGTTGTACGCTACACTAAAAGGATCTTTCACAACACGCATCCCTGACTTGCCTTGAATTACATGCAATCGCGACCTTCCTCGATAGCGTGTGTAGTACGCAATACCGAGTTTCACTAAACGAGATATTATTATAATATGATTATGAACTACCTGTTATGAATAGTAATACCCACTTTTTGAAATTTTATAAATTTATCTTTCAAAATGGACTTTATTTTTGGATTCGGAATATCGAAATTAGCTTAGGGTGAAATTTTGGTACTTTTCAGATAACTTTCATATTCTGATGAATAGTGAAAATTACTAAATTTTAATTAAAAAAACGTTTTTAATCGAAATAATTAATAGTGATAAATTATTAATTTGAGTGGTTTTAAAGTATATTTAGAATATATTTTTACAATTTAATACAATGTTGTTCATTGGATGTAATTTCACATTTAAACCATACATAAACAAGTGTCAATCTTTTGATAGTTATTATCTTTTAAAAACATGCTATTTGTTTTGAAGACGGGAATTGATTTTTAAATTATTTAATGTAACTGATATGTTTTGAATTTGGTAAAATAAACATCATTTTTGAATTAATAATATCAAATATATCTTAGGCCAAATTTTTGTATTTTTCTGGAAAGTTTCATTTTTTGATGAATAGTGAAACCACTAAGTGGTAGTTAAAAAAACTGAATTTTTCATAAAACTTAATTTTACCGCTTCTGTGAGTAGAATTTCGAAAATCAGAGAGACAAGTTTAATATCAAGGACTAAAATGTGGTTCAATGAGATGAAAATAATTTTTGTTGAATAGTAACTTTTTACTTTTTTTTACCACGGTTAAAAGTAAATAGGGTAGTTAAGGGTAAAAATGATATTATTATTACCCTAACACATGTCCTAATTCTATTGGATAAGTGTAATTAGACCAAAAACAACCTTAGGAATAAAATATGACCATTTAGGCCCACTTGGATTAGATTAGGACATTTATTGTCAATTTATTTAAAGAAGGGTTAAAATAGTTAAAATCAAAGTTTAATAACTAAGGAATTTTTAATATAGGGTTATACATAAGATAAATTCGACTATAAATATTAATTAGAAAGATAAAAATATTTCCAACATAATGATATTTTATTTGTAATTTTTAGACTTTAAATAAGTTAATTTATTTATGACACAAAGATGATGCAGTAATTATCTTATTAATGAAATATTGACATAATTGATGTTATAAATACCCAAATAAATGTAATTTGAGACTATTTATGAATTCCACTAATTTTCTAGGTTAATATGACATGTTATTATTGATTTAATTAACTTTTTGCAAATTAATAATTCTATTATGATTTTCACAAAAATCAATTACTAAATAGTGTCAAAATTGACATAAAATAGTTTTTAAAACAAATATTATATTATTAATTGTTATTTTATTCCTAAAAATTTAAGGTTCAGCAAAATGACTTAGATAAGGTTATATATATTAATAATAAACAACTTGGTGTTAGTTTGACTTGTTATAGTAAGTTTATTAACCTTATAGTGTAAGAACACAAAAAGACACAGTAAAAGTAAAATTATCTAACTTAATGTGAAATCTAAATGATAAGGTTAAAATAGGAACCTAAACTTGTCTAAATTATATTGGATGAGAGGATTTAGACCCATCCCCACCTTAGCTTCGAAATAAATCAATTTAGAGCTATTTAAAACCGAATTTGGCTTTATAATAAAATAACATTTTTTGTTATTCCAAAGGTGCCCCTCTCCTCCCTTATAAAAGGGAACCTCCTCCCTCTCTTCCTCACACAACATTGAGCCTTAAAGCTCGGCAAACCCCTACCAATTTCTCCTCTACACTTCCCTAGAAACATACTATAGGTTCTGTTCTTCTTCAAAGACCTATTTTAGTGCCCTAAAAGGAGGTCTCAAAGAAGCACTTCAAAGAAGAGGTAATGTCCGTTACCGATTCTTTCATCTTTATTTATTCTTACACTTCTTCTTCTTTAGTTGTTTCATTATGAAGTAATAAAATCAGTATCACTCATATACTTATATGTTATTATAAGTATGAAACAACCCTATTTCACCATCTATCCATCCTACGGAAAAATAAATCACCACGCGTGCGTACGTACGGAATACCGTCTCCACGCCGTGGTGTAATCTATTTTCCACCACCACCTTACTTGGATGAGTATAATGGTGTAAATAATAACTATATATGATTATTTTAAAGTGATATTTATTCTGAGATAGTATACATACACTCCAATACAGTCCCATGATCATGAGAACGATATCATCGCTCGTGCGTACGTACGGACTACCGTCTCCACGACGCGATGAGATTCATTCTTCCCGTTAACCATTCATGAATGGTTATAAAGTATATATAAAAAGTAATCATGAAATTTAATACATAATAATACTAGATTTATGTGTATATATATGTATGTCATCTACTTAATTCCATTCAACTCAATAAGGAAATGAAAACAACATTTATGCGTACGTACGACCTACCGTCTCCATGAACGGTGTATTTCTTTCCATTTACTGATCTATTATATATATGTATATTCTGAATATTTATTATATATAAATCATGTTTTACATTATGGATTTAAGTAATCATGATCTAATTAATCATATGAATAATTACAAGTTAAAACACGAACGACAAATGAGATGATTTTACCCAAAACCCTCTTTAACATGGAATTTACAAAAGAACGGGTAATATAAAGTCATAAGTGAACCATATATGATATCATAACAATGAGTATGATTCTGGAATAAGTCAATGACATTATTTAAATAATTATACAGGAGGTTCGGACACTTACGAAGCAAATTGGACCTAAGGTAAGGGAAATATCACAATCTCATTTTTATCTGAGATTGTTTATACTTTGGTATTTACTGGGGTGTATTTTATCATCCAAATCCATGTTTCATCAATATGTAATATTATTTCCATCCACCTAAAATTTTTTAAATCCAATTTTACCCTTCGGTGAGTTTTTAGTAAAAGATATGAAAGGAATCTTTTGTCGTTTTTCGTACGAGGTACTTTTTGACTTTTCTGACAAAAGTATGAGAAGAATGTTTTTTTTAACTTATACGACATGAATGGATTTTTAAAACATTATTTCCAAGAAGCTTCCTTTACAAGTTTTCAAGTTTATTTTTAATCAACTTCTTTTAGTTTAGAATTTTATGACATGTTAAGAAAGGAAAAGTGTTTTTGAAGTAGAAAGGATATTTTCCTCAAGAATGGAGTTCAAGTGTTTTATCAAAATTATTTTCCATCTAAGATAATATAGGGTTCTGTTTATATCCCTATTATTACATTTATTTGATTATGTTGTGATGGAATTATTTTTATGAATTCCTTTATCTTATATGAATTGTTTTATGATGTCATGATGTTTAAGAATCCCATTTTTATTACATGGATTATGCTATGATATATGGTTTATGATTTTGTGGCACACATAAGAATGGTATCATTATGAGATGGGTGGGACCTATATCTCCCTCCAATGCATTGGGTAAAGATTTTATATCTCATGAGATAGACATGGCTGGAACGGTAGGTTACAGCGGTTCAGTGAAACAGGACTGAAACGAGGAATGAACTCGGTTCAGAAAAGGACTTTGTCCACTAAGATAGTCTTGGAAATGAGTCTTGAATAATAAGAAATGATTCTATATGATTATGTGTGTATGCCACAAAGTTTCATGTTTTAAGTTATGATTATTGGGATTACATTTCACTACTATGATTTATCCCATGTTATGAAATTATGATCTCTTTTGCAGGTTAAGATTTCCAAAAGATAAGTTCTTATGAATATGATGTGATTGATATTTCTTTTGTTTACCCTTACTGAGCATTTGAGCTCACCCTTTTATATTTTCTTTTCCCCAGGATATAAAGAACGGTTTTAGGTAATAAAAAAAGGGAAGATCTTTATGGGAGATGTTGAAGATCTTTCACCATGATTAGAAGATTACGTTCCGAGTTTCCAAAGACACTAAACTATTACGGTCCTTGTGTGTGTGTTTTTGTTATGTACTAAGTCTTCCGCAAAAGTAATGTAATGTCCATGTACGTCAAGCTTCAGGTCTCTACAGTTGGTATCAGTGGAAAGGTTTAGTCAACCATTGGAAACTAGGATGCGAGAAGTTTAGTGAGATCCCTAGAGATATTTCTAAGGTATGTCTAGGGATGTCCCTAAGGTTAATTATACGTATAGGATATAGTCCTAGAACTACGGTAAGGATCTAAGAATTTAATCGAAGATGTTAGATATTTAGGGTGCTCCCCCTTTACTATGTTGTTTTCCCTGACATTATTTTTGCCTCTCACACTATTCTTTTTGGGTTTTTTAAAATGGCTGGAAATAGGAAGATTCATGATAATGGAGGATATGACGGACAATGGAATGATATTCTTCATGAGAAACCAAATGAAACGGGATTTGGAAGTCCAAACATCATTATTATGCCTAATCAACAATCTCATAATATGATCAATAATCTCAACTTTGGTAAGTTTCCCGAATCAGATAATAAGAGAAAGATGGAGTTTCATGATGATCATAGAGGAAAGAAAGTTCAATTTACCTCATGTAAATCATGTGGGAAGAGGCATCGGGGAGTTTGTTTCAAGGGAACTGGAGGATGCTTTGTGTGTGGAAAAGAAGGACACAAAGCCAGTAAGTGCAAAGGAAAAGGTTCAACTAACACCATGGATGAGGATAATGGTATTGCTATGACATCAACAATGGTTAAATGTTTTAAATGTGGAATATGCGGGCATTATGCAAACCAATGCTCTAAGGGAAAGTCTCATGAAGAGAGTCAGTACGGTCGTATGGGTAGTATTTATGTTGTTGATGATGAAGAGACTACAAATGATATGTGAGATGAAAGAATTGTTGAAGCTCGATCAATGGTTTAAGAAGGTAGTGGAATGATTACATGTTTTTCAAGTGTAATGTTGTATAAGTTATATCATGGTAATATGGAATAAAGAGACATCTAAGTATTGTTACACTATTGTCTTTCCTTGAGTTTTGAAAGTGTATGATTAATGGTACCTATATTCATGAAAGGTTATTCAGATATTTTTGGAATGTAGATGATATGCACATAATGGAGGGATAAGAAGAAAATTAAATGTTTGATAGTATTCATGAGCTCATGACTAATATAAGGAGAAGGTTATATCATGGTTTGAGTATATAGAATTTTTGGATTTTGGTATGTGGAAAATGTTAACTTTTAACTGCATTCATGTTTTTACTAAGGTTCAATGGGTATTCATTTTTTCAAGAGAATACACGATTAAGGCCTTCGAATGTTTGGAATGTGACCAACAAGAAATATCTTATGATATATGGGGATCAATGATGGTATTAACATGCTTGTTATATGAAATCTCTGGTAATCGTTTTCACTATAATATGAGAGTGGAATACATTATTACGGATAAGCCTAAAGATTAGAATGAATTATGTTGGACATAAGTTAGTATTGTTTAAGGATAGAAGTTTTTTTTGATATTATTGATGGGATGTTATAGTAATGTAGTTTTAGAAAAAGGACAACCTGTAGGACGGGCGACAGCCCATCGCGTCGGACAAGGCTGTGGGAATCGAACCCACAACTAAAAGGCGACTCGCCTTTATCACCTACCACTGGCCTACAGGAAGTCCCTGGTTAGTAGAAACTAGTTTTATTTTATTAAGAGGTATGATATATGAAGTATAAGTTCATTTTTGGAACCATATACGATTAATCTAACCATAAGATGGACTTATAACTTTTGCTAACCTTTTTTTTGAAACAGATGGAATGACCCATCATTCTATCACATGATCAGCTAACACAATAACAAATTCAACTTCATTTATTTAAGGGATGAAGTGGAAATTGTTCAATTCACGAACAACAGTGAGATTGTACCAAAATAATGTAAGTATTTCTTTTAATTCATCAACTTTAGGGAAATGATCTTGAAAACCAAAAATGTTATCCTAGTGCCCTTATATCCGATAAATCAGATGGTACCCTAGATCATCACAAATTTATGGCTTTGTGATTGTTGGATTTTTCATAGCCATGTTCTCTACCACTCTCCATCAGAACTTGATTGTTAGATTTTTGTTCCACATCCTTTTTTCACCTATGTTTTCCTACGTGGAAACCCAGTGATGAGTTAATTTGGGTAACCGTTACATTTAAGACTTTAGTTTTTAAAGCCAAGTACTGGTATTATTTTTTACGATGTGGGTTTCTATTAATTAAACTTTCGAGTAGTAAACCATTTATAACCCTGAAGAATTTCGAGGGCGAAATTCATTTTAAGGGGGGTAGAATGTAACACCCCGATTTTTTATGAAAAATATTCTTTTTAATTAATGTCTTGTGTTGTACAATACACTAAATGGAGCTTGCACAACACGCATCCCTGACTTGCCTTTCATTAAACGCAATCGCGACCTTCCTCGATAGCGTGTGTAGTACGCAATATCGAGTTTCACTAAACGAGATATTATTATAATATGATTATGAACTACCTGTTATGAATAGTAATACCCACTTTTTTAAATTTTATGAATTTTATCTTTCAAAATGGAATTCATTTTTGGATTCATAATATTGAAATTAGCTTAGGGTGAAATTTTGGTACTTTTCAGATAACTTTCATATTCTGATGAATAGTGAAAATTACTAAATTTTAATTAAAAACAACTTTTTAATCGAAATAATTAATAGTGATAAATTATTAATTTGAGTGGTTTTAAAGTATATTTAGAATATATTTTTACAATTTAAAACAATGTTGTTCATTGTATGTAATTTCACATTTAAACCAGACATAAACAAGTGTCAATCTTTTGATAGTTATTATCTTTTAAAAACATGCTATTTATTTTGACGACGGGAATTAATTTTTAAATTAGTTAATGTAACTGATATGTTTTGAATTTGGTAAAATAAACATCATTTTTGAATTAATAATATCAAATATATCTTAGGCCTAATTTTTGGTATTTTTCTGGAAACTTTCATTTTTTGATGAATAGTGAAACCACTAAGTGGTAGTTAAAAAAACTGAATTTTTCATAAAACTTAATTTTACCGCTTCTGTGAGTAGAATTTCGAAAATCCGAGAGACACGGTTAATATCAAGGAATAAAATGTGGTTCAATGAGATGAAAATAATTTTTGATGAATAGTAACTTTTTACTTTTTTTACCACGGTTTAAAGTAAATAGGGTAGTTAAGGGTAAAAATGATATTATTATTACCCTAACACATGTCCTAATTCTATTGGATAAGTGTAATTCGACCAAAAACAACATTAGGAATAAAATATGACCATTTAGGCCCACTTGGATTAGATTAGGACATTTATTATCAATTTATTTAAAGAAGGGTTAAAATAGTTAAAATCAAAGTTTAATAACTAAGGAATTTTTAATATAGGGTTATATATAAGATAAATTTGACTATAAATATTCATTAGAAAGATAAAAATATTTCCTACATAATGATATTTTATTTGTAATTTTTAGACTTTAAATAAGTTAATTTATTTTTGACACAATGATGATGCAGTAATTATCTTATTAATGAAATATTGACATAATTGATGTTATAAATACCCAAATAAACGTAATTTGAGACTCTATATGAATTCCACTAATTTTATAGGTTAATATGACATGTTATTATTTATTTAATTAACTTTTTATTAATTAATAATTATGTTATTATTTTCACAAAAATCAATTACTAAATAGTGTCAAAATTGACATAAAATAGTTTTTAAAAAAATATTATATTATTAATTGTTATTTTATTCCTAAAAATATAAGGTTAGGCCAAATGACTTATATAAGGTTATATATATTAATAATAAACAACTTGGGGTTCTTTTGGCTTGTTATAGTAAGTTCATTAACCTTATAGTGTAAGAACACAAAAAGACACAGTAAAAGTAAAATTATCTAACTTAATGTGAAATCTAAATGATAAGGTTAAAATAGGAACCTAAACTTGTCTAAATTATATTGGATGAGAGGATTTAGACCCATCCCAACCTTAGCTTCGAAATAAATTAATTTGGAGCTTTTTAAAACCGAATTTGGCTTTATAATAAAATAATATATTTAGTTATTCCAAAGGTGCCCCTCTCCTCCCTTATAAAAGGGCACCTCCTCCCTCTCTTCCTCACATCACATTGAGCCTTCAAGCTCGGCCAACCCCTTCCAATTTCTCCTCTCCACTTCCATATAAACATACTAGAGGTTATGGGCTTCTTCAAAGACCTATTTTAGTGCCCTAAAAGGAGGTCTCAAAGAAGCACTTCAAAGAAGAGGTAATGTCCGTTACCGATTCTTTCATCTTTATTTCTTTTTCCACTTCTTCTTCTTTAGTTGTATCATTATGAAGTAATAACATCAGTATAAATCATATAATTATATGTTATTATAAGTATTAAACAACCCTATTTCACCATCTATCCATCCTACGGAAAAAGAAATCACCGCGCGTGCGTACGTACAGAATACCGTCTCCACGCCGTGGTGTAATCTATTTTCCACCACCACCTTACTTGGATGGGTATAATGGTGTAAATAATAACTATATATGGTTATTTTAAAGTGATATTGATTCTGAGATAGTATACATACACTCCAATATAGTCCCACGATCATGAGAACGATATCATCGCTCGTGCGTACGTACGGACTACCGTCTCCACGACGCGATGAGATTCATTCTCCCCGTTAACCATTCATGAATGATTATAAAGTATATATAATAAGTAATCATGAAATATATGACATAATAATACTGTAATTATGTGTATATATATGTATGTCATCTACTTAATTCCATTCAACTCAATAAGGAAACGAAAACTGCGTTCATGCGTACGTACGGCCTACCGTCTCCATGAACGATGTATTTCTTTCCATTTACTGATCTATTATATATATGTATATTCTGAATATTTATTATATATAAATCATGTTTTACATTCTGGATTTAATTAATCATGATCTAAGTAATCATATGAATAATTACAAGTTAAAACACGAACGACAAATGAGAGGATTTTACCCAAAACGCTCTTTAACATGGAATTTACAAAAGAACGAGTAATATAAAGTCATAAGTGAACCATATATGATATCATAACAATGAGTATGATTCTGGAATAATTCAATGACATTATTTAAATCATTATACAAGAGGTTCAGACACTTACGAAGCAAATTGGACCTAAGGTAAGGGAAATATCACAATCTCATTTTTATCCGAGATTGTTTATATTTTGGTATTTACTGGGGTGTATTTTATCATCCACATCCATGTTTCCTCAATATGTAATATTATTTCCATCCACCTACAATTTTTTAAATCCAATTTTACCCTTCGGTGAGTTTTTAGTAAAAGATATGAAAGGAATCTTTTGTCGTTTTTCATACGAGGTACTTTTTGACTTTTCCAAAAAAAGTACGAGAAGAATGTTTTTTTAACTTATACGACATGAATGGATTTTTAAAACATTATTTACAAGAAGCTTCCTTTACAAGTTTTCAAGTTTATTTTTAATCAACTTCTTTTAGTTTATAATTTTATGACATGTTAAGAAAGGAAAAGTGTTTTTGAAGTAGAAAGGATATTTTCCTCAAGAATGGAGTTCAAGTGTTTTGTCAAAATTATTTTCCATCTAAGATAATATAGGGTTCTGTTTATATCCCTATTATTACATTTATTTGATTATGTTGTGATGGAATTATTTTTATGAATTCCTTTATCTTATATGAATTGTTTTATGATGTCATGATGTTTAAGAATCCCATTTTTATTACATGGATTATGCTATGATGTATGGTTTATGATTTTGTGGAACACATAAGAATGGTATCATTATGAGATGGGTGGGACCTATATCTACCTCCAATTCATTGGGTAAAGATTTTATATCTCATGAGATAGACATGGCTGGAACGGTAGGTTATACCGGTTCAGTGAAACAAGACTGAAACGAGGAATGAACTCGGTTCAGAAAGGGACTTTGTCCACTAAGATAGTCTTGGAAATGAGTCTTGACTAATAAGAAATGATTCTCTATTATTATGTGTGTATTCCACAAAGTTTCATGTTTTAAGTTATGATTATTGGGATTACATTTCACTACTATGATTTATCCCATGTTATGAAATTATGATCTCTTTTGCAGGTTAAGATTTCCAAAAGATATGTTCTTATGAATATGATGTGATTGATATTTCTTTTGTTTACCCTTACTGAGCATTTGAGCTCACCCTTTTATGTTTTCTTTTTCCCAGGATATAAAGAAAGGTTTTAGGTAATAAAAAAAGGGAATATCTTTATGGGAGATGTTGAAGATCTTTCACCATGATTAGAAGATTAAGTTCCGAGTTTCCAAAGACACTAAACTATTACGGTCCTTGTCTGTGTGTTTTTGTTATATACTATGTATTCCGCAAAAGTAATGTAATTCCCATGTACGTCAAGCTTCGGGTCTCTACAGTTGGTATTAGAGGAAAGGTTTAGTCAACCTTTGGAAACAAGGATGCGAGAACTTTAGTGAGATCCCTAGAGATATTTCTAAGGTATGTCTAGGGATGTCCCTAAGGTTAAGTATACGTATAGGATATAGTCCTAGAACTACGGTAACGATCTTAGAATTTAATTGAAGATGTTCGATATTGAGGGTGCTCCCCCTTTACTATGTTGTTTTCCCTGGCATGATTTTTTCCTCTCACACTATTCTTTTTGGGTTTTAGAAAATGGATGGAAACAGGAAGATTCATGATAATGGAGGATATGACGGAAAATGGAATGATATTGTTCATGAGAAACCAAATGAAACTGGATTTGGAAGTCCAAACATCGTTATTATGCCTAATCAGCAATCTCATAATATGATCAATAATCTCAACTTTGGTAAGTTTCTCGACTTAGATAATAAGAGAAAGATGGAGTTTCATGATGATCATAGAGGAAAGAAAGTTCAATTTCCCTCATGTAAATCATGTGGGAAGAGGCATCGGGGAGATTGTTTCAAGGGAACTGGAAGATGCTTTGGGTGTGGAAAAGAAGGACATAAAGCAAGTAAGTGCAAAGGAAAAGGTTCAGTTAACACGATGGATGAGGATAATGGTATTGCTACGACATAAACAATGGTTAAATGTTTTAAATGTGGAATGTATGGGAATTATTCAAACCAATGCCCTAAGGGAAAGTCTCATGAAGAGAATCAGTATGGTCGTATGGGTAGTATTTATGTTGATGATGATGAAGAGACTACAAATGATATGTGTGATGAAAGAATTGTTGAAGCTCGGTCAATGGTTTAAGAAGGTAGTGGAAGGATTACATGTTTATCAAGTGTAATGTTGTATAAGTTATATCATGGTACTATGGAATAAAGAGACATATAAGGATTGTTACACTATTGTATTTCCTTGAGTTTTGAAAGTGTATGATTAATGGTACCTGTATTCATGAAAGGTAATTCAGATATTTTTGGAATGGAGATGATATGCACATAATGAAAGGATAAGGAGAAAATTAAATGTTTGATAGTATTCATGAGCTCATGACTGATATAAGGAGAAGGTTATATCATGGTTTGAGTATATAGAATATTTGGATTTTGGTATGTGGAAAATGTTAACTTTTAACTGCATTCATGTTTTCACTAAGGTTCAATGGGTATTCATTTTTTCAAGAGAATACATGATTAAGGCCTTCGAATGTTTGGAATGTGACCAACAAGAAATATCTTATGATATATGGGGATCAATGATGGTATTAACATGCTTGTTATATGAAATCTTTGGTAATCGTTTTCACTATAAATGAGAGTGAACTGAAGTATTACGGATAAGCCTAAAGATTAGACATTAGTAGAATACTAACCTATACCAACGGTTCCAAACCGTTGGTATAGGCCTCCAAACCGTTGGTATAGCCTATACCAACGGTTTGGAGAACCGTTGCGAAGTAAGCCGTTGGGATAGGTCTATACCAATGGTTTTGGGAAAACCGTTGGTATAGACCTATCCCAACGGTTTTCAAAACCGTTGGTATAAGTAATATGAAAATCTATTCCAACGGTTATAAAACCGTTGGTATATGTATTTCAAAAAAATACATGTGGTGGGATTTGATCCCACAACCCCCCGTTTATAATTAAACGCCTTAACCAATAACCTAACATAACTTTTATAAACATAACTTCATAAATATATATATGTATTATCATAATTATTTAAAATTTATATTTATATAATGTTCTCGGGTAGTAGACCTGGAAGAAATCAAAGAATCTATCCCAACGGTTCTCAAAACTGTTGGGATAGACCTATCCCAACGGTTTTCAAAACCGTTGGGATAAGTGATAATTTCTAGGGGTGAATGCTGGATTTTGGGCTGAGTTTTCCCAACGGTTCTCCCAAACCGTTGGGAAAGGGGTGTTTTGAGGGGGTCTTTCCCAACGGTTCTCCCAAACCGTTGGGAAAGGGGGGGGGTCTTTCCCAACGGTTCTCCCAAACCGTTGAGAAAGGGGTGTTTTGAGGGGGTCTTTCCCAACAGTTCTCCCAAACCATTGGGAAAGGGGGGATCTTTCCCAACGGTTCTCCCAAACCATTGGGAAAGGGGTGTTTTGAGGCCCCTTTCCCAACGGTTCTCCCAAACCGTTGGGAAAGACCCCCCTTTCCCAACGGTTTGGGAGAACCGTTGGGAAAGGGTGTATATAAGTGTTGGGAAAGATCCGATTTCCAGTAGTGAGAATGGATTATGTTGGACATAAGTTAGTATTGTTTAAGGATAAAAGTTTTTTTTTGATATTATTGATGGGATGTTATAGTAATGTAGTTTTAGAAAAAGGACAACCTGCAGGACGGGTGACAGCCCATCGCGTCGGACAAGGCTGTGGGAATCGAACCCACAACCGAAAGGCGACTGGCCTTTATCGCCTACAACTGGGCCACATGAAGTCCCTGGTTAGTAGAAAATAGTTTTATTTTATTAAGCGGTATGATATATGAAGTATAAGTTCATTTTTGGAACCATATACGATTAATCTAACCATAAGATGGACTTATAACTTTTGCTAACCTTTTGTTTGAAACAGATGGAATGACCCATCATTCTATCACATGATCTGCTAACACAATAACAAATTCAACTTCATTTCTTTAAGGGATGAAGTGGAAATTGTTTAATTCACGAACAACAGTGATATTGTACCAAAATCATGTAAGTATTTCTTTTAATTCATCAAATTTAGGGAAATGATCTTGAAAACCAAAAATGTTGTCCTAGTTCCCTTATATCCGATAAATCAGATGGTACCCTAGATCATCACAAATTTATGGATTTGTGATTGTTGGATTTTTCATATCCATGTGCTCTACCACTCTCCATCAGAACTTGATGGTTAGATTTTTCTTCCATATCCATATTTTCACCTATGTTCTCCAACGTGGAAACCCAGTGATGAGTTAATTTCGTTAACCGTTACATTTCAGACATTAGTTTTTAAAGCCAAGTATTGGTATTCCTTTTTACGATTTGGGTTTCTATTAAAGAAAATTTCGAGTAGTAAACCATTTATAACCCCGATGAATTTCGAGGGCGAAATTCATTTTAAGGGGGGTAGAATGTGACACCCCGATTTTTTATGAAAAGTATTCTTTTCAATTAATGTCTTGTGTTGTACGCTACACTAAAAGGAGCTTGCACAACACTCATCCCTGACTTGCCTTTCATTACACACAATCACGACCTTCCTCAATAGTGTGTGTAGTACGCAATACCGAGTTTCACTAAACGAGATATTATTATAATATGATTATGAACTACCTGTTATGAATAGTAATACCCACTTTTTGAAATTTTATAAATTTTATCTTTCAAAATGGACTTCATTTTTGGATTAGGAATATCGAAATTAGCTTAGGGTAAAATTTTGGTACTTTTCAGATAACTTTCATATTCTGATGAATAGTGAAAATTACTAAATTTTAATTAAAAACAACTTTTTAAATCAAAATAATTAATAGTGATAAATTATTAATTTGAGTGTTTTTAAAGTATATTTAGAATATATTTTTACAATTTAATACAATTTTGTTCATTGGATGTAATTTCACATTTAAACCAGACATAAACAAGTGTCAATCTTTTGATAGTTATTATCTTTTAAAAACATGCTCTTTGTTTTGACGACGGGAATTAATTTTTAAATTAGTTAATGTAACTGATATGTTTTGAATTTGGTAAAATAAGAATCATTTTTTAATTAATAATATCAAATATATCTTAGGCCTAATTTTTGGTATTTTTCTGGAAACTTTCATTTTTTGATGAATAGTGAAACCACTAAGTGGTAGTTAAAAAACTGAATTTTTCATAAAACTTAATTTTACCGCTTCTGTGAGTAGAATTTCAAAATTCTGAGAGACACGGTTAATATCAAGGACTAAAATGTGGTTCAATGATATGAAAATAATTTTTGATGAATAGTAACTTTTTACTTTTTTTTACCACGGTTAAAAGTAAATAGGGTAGTTAAGGGTACAAATGATATTATTATTACCCTAACACATGTCCTAATTATATTGTATAAGTTTAATTAGATCAAAAAAAACCTTAGGAATAAAATATGACCATTTAGGCCCACTTGAATTAGATTAGGACATTTATTATCAATTTATTTAAAGAAGGGTTAAAATAGTTAAAATCAAAGTTTAATAACTAAGGAATTTTTAATATAGGGTTATATATAAGATAAATTCGACTATAAATATTAATTAGAAAGATAAAAATATTTCCTACATAATGATATTTTATTTTTAATTTTTAGACTTTAAATAAGTTAATTTATTTATGACACAAAGATGATGCAATAATTATCTTATTAATGAAATATTGACATAATTTATGTTATAAATACCCAAATAAATGTAATTTGAGACTCTTTATGAATTCTACTAATTTTTTAGGTTAATATGACATGTTATTATTGATTTAATTAACTTTTTTCTAATTAATAATTCTGTTATGATTTTCACAAAAATCAATTACTAAATAGTGTCAAAATTGACATAAAATAGTTTTTAAAACAAATATTATATTATTAATAGTTATTTTATTCCTAAAAATCTAAGGTTCGGCAAAATGACTTATATAAGGTTATATATATTAATAATAAACAACTTGGGGTTCGTTTGTCTTGTTATAGTAAGTTTATTAACCTTATAGTGTAAGAACACAAAAAGACACGGTAAAAGTAAAATTTTCCAACTTAATGTGAAATCTAAATTATAAGGTTAAAATAGGAACCTAAACTTGTCTAAATTATATTGTATGAGAGTATTTAGACCCATCCCCACCTTAGTTTCAACATAAATCAATTTGGAGCTATTTAAAACCGAATTTGGCTTTATAATAAAATAATATTTTTTGTTATTCCAAAGGTGCCCCTCTCCTCCCTTATAAAAGGGCACCTCCTCCCTCTCTTACTCACACCACATTGAGCCTTCAATCTCGGCCCAACCCTGCCAATTTCTCCTCTAAACTTCCCTAGAAACATCCTAGAGGTTCTTGTCTTCTTAAAATACCTATTTTAGTGCCCTAAAAGGAGGTCTCAAAGAAGCACTTCAAAGAAGAGGTAATGTCCGTTACCGATTCTTTCATCTTTATTTCTTCTTCCACTTCTTCTTCTTTAGTTGTTTCATTATTAAGTAATAACATCAGTATCACTCATATACTTATATGTTATTATAAGTATGAAACAACCCTATTTCACCATCTATCCATCCTACGGAAAAAGAAATCACCGCGCATGCGTACGTACGGAATACCGTCTCCACGCCGTGGTGTAATCTATTTTCCACCACCACCTTACTTGGATGGTTATAATGGTGTAAATAATAACTATATATGATTATTTTAAAGTGATATTGATTCTAAGATTCTATACATACACTCCAATAGAGTCCCACGATCATGAGAATGATATCATCGCTCGTGCGTACCTACGGACTACCGTCTCCACGACGCGATGAGATTCATTCTCCCCGTTAACCATTCATGAATGATTATAAAGTATATATAATAAGTAATCATGAAATATATGACATAATAATACTGGATTTATGTGTATATATATGTATGTCATCTACTTAATTCCATTCAACTCAATAAGGAAACGAAAATAGCGTTCATGCGTAAGTACGACCTACCGTCTCCATGAACGGTGTATTTCTTTCCATTTACTGATCTATTATATATATGTATATTCTGAATATTTATTATATATAAATCATGTTTTAAATTATGGATTTAAGTAATCATGATCTAAGTTATCATATGAATAATTACAAGTTAAAACACGAACGACAAATGAGACGATTTTACCCAAAACGCTCTTTAACATGGAATTTCCAAAAGAACGTGTAATATAAAGTCATAAGTGAACCATATATGATATCATAACAATGAGAATGATTCTGGAATAAGTTAATGACATTATTTAAATCATTATACAGGAGGTTTGGACACTTACAAATCAAATTGGACCTAAGGTAAGGGAAATATCACAATCTCATTTTTATCCGAGATTGTTTATACTTTGGTATTTACTGGGGTGTATTTTATCATCCACATCCATGTTTCCTCAATATGTAATATTATTTACATCCACCTCCAATTTTTGAAATCCAATTTTACACTTCGGTGAGTTTTTAGTAAAAGATATGAAAGGAATCTTTTGTAATTTTTCGTACGAGGTACTTTTTGACTTTTCCGACAAAAGTATGAGAAGAATGTTTTTTTAACTTATACGACATGAATGGATTTTTAAAACATTATTTCCAAGAAGATTCCTTTACAAGTTTTCAAGTTTATTTTTAATAAACTTCTTTTAGTTTAGAATTTTATGACATGTTAATAAAGGAAAAGTGTTTTTGAAGTAGAAAGGATATTTTCCTCAAGAATGGAGTTCAAGTGTTTTATCAAAATTATTTCCCATATAAGATAATATTGGGTTCTGTTTATATCCCTATTATTACATTTATTTGATTATGTTGTGATGGAATTATTTTTATGAATTCCTTTATTTTATATTAATTGTTTTATGATGTCATGATGTTTAAGAATCCCATTTTTATTACATGGATTATGCTATGATGTATGGTTTATGATTTTGTGGCACACATAAGAATGGTATCATTATGAGATGGGTGGGACCTATATCTCCCTCCAATGCATTGGGTAAAGATTTTATATCTCATGAGATAGACATGGATGGAACGGTAGGTTATACCGGTTCAGTGAAACAGGACTGAAACGAGGAATGAACTCGGTTCAGAAAGGGACTTTGTCCACTAAGATAGTCTTGGAAATGAGTCTTGACTAATAAGAAATGATTCTCTATGATTATGTGTGTATGCCACAAAGTTTCATGTTTTAAGTTATTATTATTGGGATTACATTTCACTACTATGATTTATCCCATGTTATGAAATTATGATCTCTTTTGCATGTTAAGATTTCCAAAAGATATGTTCTTATGAATATGATGTGATTGATATTTCTTTTGTTTACCCTTAATGAGCATTTGAGCTCACCCTTTTATGTTTTATTTTCCCCAGGATATAAAGAAAGGTTTTAGGTAAGAAAAAAAGGGAATATCTTTATGGGATATGTTGAAGATATTTCACCATGATGAGAAGATTACGTTCCGAGTTTCCAAAGACACTAAACTATTACGGTCCTTGTGTGTGTGTTTTTGTTATGTACTAAGTATTCCGCAAAAGTAATGTAATGTACATGTACGTCAAGCTTCAGGTCTCTAAAATTAAGATCTATAAAAAGTGTATTTTAGTGCTTCACGAATTAAAGTTAATTTTTGGACATCCATTTATTGAAGTAATGGATGAATTATAAATAGATAAAATCACATCCACATAATGATTTTTTTATATAAAAATAAAAAATAAGTATATTTATGTACTTTATTGGTCAATAAAAGGGTTAATAAAAGATAATATAATGATAAAAAATTTGTTTCCCTAATACATTATTTTTTATTGAAATGATGGTATTTTAAATCACCATAGATTTATGAATTTGAGGCCCTTAACTTTTATATTTATAATTCAATTTTTTTGATTGATGACCTCAATAACTCCCTAAAAATATTTATGCTTTTCCTCTAAGTTTATGATTTCACTTTTCACTTATGTTCTTCTATGTGGAATCGTAGTTATATGTTACTTAGGTAACCGTTATGTTTCCAACATTCCTGTTTTAAAGAAAGTTTTTGGATTCAGTTTTACGATGTGGGTTTCTATGAAAAGAAATTTAAAATATTAAATCGTTGATAACTCAGATAAATTTATAGAGAGAAATTAATTTTAAGTGGTGTAGAATGTAAAACCCTGATATTTTGTGAATTATTATTTTTTAAATTATTTTAATCTTGTTGATATATTTCAATTCACAGAACACAAAAAATAGTTTATTTTATGTTAAATAATTATGTTTGTCTTGATTTATATGAAACATATAGTTAATCATTCATTACATACACCATAATTTTTAGATTTCTCTACAAAGAACACCAAGGTTAGTTATGATACATGCAAGACTGAATTTCCCCAATGGCATGCATAATATTCAAGACCGTGAGTTACCGAAAAATAATTCATTATTAAAATATTATTATTAGAAATAAAATGGACATTAAATTGAAGATTATAATTTTAACTAACTTATGAATACGTATATTTGAATTCACTGGTTACCTAATAATTAGAAAATAATATATAAAACTAATTAATATAAATGACATATTTTATAAAAGTCTATTTTTATGTGAAAAAGACGATTTTTATAAATAAGTTAAATTAATTACTAATAGTGAATTATATTAATTAAATTTATATTTTATATATTGAAACAAATATTTTTGATAATAATCCAATAGATTCGAATATATATAAGATAAGAAAAAACCAAATTTTATGCTTAAAAAAATATATATTTAAAGAGGAAATTTTACTGCATTTTAATGGAGAAACCATTTAAAATTAATTTTTTGGAAATTTTATTGATTTAATATGTCAAAATAAACTTAATATTTTAAATATATACTTAGAAATTATGTTATTATAAATTTTCTGTATTTTTTGTAAATTTTCATTTTTTTAAGGAATAGTTAAAAATACTAAATTTTAATTAAAAAATGATTTTTTATATAATTCATTTATAAGTTTAAATTATATATTAATTTTTTGTAAAGTTTAATTAGATAATAATTTTACAAATTAATCCAATGTTGGTTATTCGGTATAAAAACTTGTCCAACTTTTGGACATTTTTACTTTAAAAACCCACCGTGTCGTCCCATCAGTGGGATTATTTTGAAATTAATTTATTCCACTTATGTAATTATTATTTATAAAAATGGATTCCATAGTTGGAATAATCATAAATTATATTTTATTATACGTTCAAATTTGTTTTTTTCCAAAAATATTAGTGAAAGTGATTAAAATTAATTACAATGATAAAAAGAAAAATTATGTTAACAGAGTACTAAACCTTAAATTTAAGACCCAAAAAAACTTACACACTTTTACATAAGCCATTGTATATTCATTATTAATCAATGAAACTTACAATATTGAGTTCGTGTGGTTTGGTTTTACTTTTTTTAGGGTTAAACGTGGGTACACCTAACTTGTTTTCAAAAATGCAAACTACGTCCTTTCCCTTCCTAATAAAAGGCCACCACCTCTCCTTCTTCCTCACACCACTCAAAACACTTTTTTTAGACAATATATAACTAATAAACTACCCAAAATACCTCACTTAATTCTATACTCCTCCCATTTGGCATAAATAAATCCATGGAATCATTTTGGTACAAACCCAAAGGAGTTACCTGATTAAGAGGTAACTAATTCTTTTGAGCTCCTTTATTTTATTTTCTTCTTCCACCCCACTACCCTCTTTATTCCATGAATGAATAAAAAAACAATTATATTTAATATAATATTAAGTTATATTTTCTATGTGTTTTACCTATACTTGCACAAACTTCCATCTAATGGGTAACAGACATACTGTTTTTGTGTACAGTGAACTACCGCCTCACAAAATGATGATTTTTCATTTTTCCTTATCGCCTCTCATGGTGGACATTATGATGATAAATATATTTATATATGTTATATATTATTTTTATTATTTATTTATTATTATTTAATACTTTTACAATACATATATTTATGTTTTCAATTTGGTGTAAATATGATAATTTCGTTTGAGGAAGTGTGGACTACCGCCCCTCAAAGCGATGTGATTCATCCACACACTACATGGAATGTTTTAATTATGGGTTTAGTGTAATAATATAATATAAATAATATAATAATGAAATTGGAATAATGATATAAATACATATATATACACACATATGTCATTTACATTCTTTTATTCAATACGACAATACAAATAGAGACAACGTTCATGCATACATATGACTTACTGTATCCTTGAATGGGGTATTCCATTTCATACTTATATATTTTAAAGATTATTATAAAAAAAAATATACAAAGTATAAATTATATTTATATCATTAATTACATTCTATAAATCATGATATATGTATAAAGGCCAAATATATAACAAATTAAGACAAATGCGAAGAACGAAGCGAATATTACCCGAAGTGAAACCTTAACATATAATTATTAAAAATAAGGTGATATAAGGTCATAATAAAACCATATATAGTATTAGATATACCCATATTTTTTTTTATTGATTTATAATAAAATTATATTTAATATAAAGGATTTCTTAATGAGTATGATGAGAGTCAAGGCACTAGGTAAGGTAATTTCATATCACTTTTTATTTCCATGAGACAAATGATTTATTCACCACCCAATAATTTTGTGTGTTGTGTATACTTCCCAAGTATTTATTATATGATTCTTTTAATTACAATTATTTTTTTTACATATCCATTTTATGATCTTTCTATCATGGTACTTTTGTTTCAAAAGTTACCAAATCGGTAAAGTAATTTTATCTCAATTTTCCTTCTTTGAGTCACATGCCATGTTATGCATCTATATTTTTCCATGAGGTCTATATACTTACTTTGAAATATTATATCAGGAATATATTTACATTCATGATATTTTAATCTTCATGTAGTTTTATTTTCCTAGAAGGGTAGTATGGTTCAAAGTTACCAAGTGGTAAGATTTTATTGAAACTATATCATCGCTTTTCAAGATTGTTTATGATTATGATTCCTTTGTTAAAATATTATGATAAATATCATAAGAAAAATCATTCAGTTTCTTATTATATGGTTATTCATGATATCTTCATGTATTGGTACCATTTTCTACTCTTTGGTACATTAGATAGTTAAGAAAGTGTTTTTTAGAAAGTCCAAATTTACCCTCTCTTAGGTTGGAAATATATGTTCCTTAAAAATCATGTATTCTATTAAGTGTTTAAAATAATATTATACTATTATCCTATAATATTTAAAATAAATTTTTACCCTTTTTTTCTTTTACCAATATTTTTAAAGGAATATTCTTTTCAATTTTCTAATAAGGCATTTTTTTACATTTTTACCTTGCAAAAGGAATATTCTTTTTACCTCATACGACATATATGGATTGACCTTCCACCATTTATGAAAATATTACTTTGAATTCTTAAAAGGTCAATTTTTTATAATTTTTTTAAAAAATAATTTTCAGGGAAATTATTTTCAAACCGTTTTTAATATTATTTTATAATTTTTCAAGGAAAAGGGTTTTCAAATTTTTTTTCATGATTATTTTATTGGTTTTAAAGGATAAAGGTTTTAAAAATGATTTAATACCTTCATTATATGTTTTTAATTCATTTTTGAAGAAAATATTATTCAAAATGTTTTGTGTTTTCAAAATACTTATCAAATAAGAAAGTATATTTTTGTCAATAAATGTTTTAAAAATAAATTTTCAAGTTATTTTCCTTCTCAGAAGATATATATTGGTTTTACTCATTAACTTATAGAAAATGATCCTAAGTTTCCATTCATATCCTTTATTGAATGGTTTATGTTTTGATGGAATGATTCTTATGAAACCCATTTCTATTCCATGGGTTATATACTTTTGAAACCCACTTCTTTTCACAGGTTACGATTTAATGAACTGATTATGAAACCAATCTCATTTACATAGGTTATGATGTGATGAAATGTTAATAATACCCATTTTATTTCCTGGGTTATGATAAGATATTTATAAAACCCATATATTTTTATGGTCATGATATGATGTAAGTTTTAATTATTTTTTGGAACATATATGAAGGATTTTATTATGAGATAGGTAAGACCTGTAAAGACCCGTAAAATTCAAGGGAAATTTTTTCTTAATTTTCTTTAGAATTTTACAAGAGCGCGGTTTCAGACGGCACCTGATTCCGAGGCCCGGAGTGCCCGGAATTAATTTCCGAAGTTTGGCTCGGGTACGTTCAGTGAACGAACGAGCGGGAATTCCTAACTTTTGATCTGGTGCTCGGAATTGAAATCCGAGGGCACCGATGAACTCGCAGCGCCGATTTTCGCTTAAGGAGACCTTTCCCGAAGTTGCGTTTACACGTGGGGAGTTGTAAAAAAATAAAATTGTGAATGTTAAAATAAAAATTTAACTTCAATTTTTATTTTTATCTTCCTTAAGTGTTTTTATCCTTTGTGTGGAAGTTGGGTGACAACCCAACTTCCCTTGGGAGGTTAAGAGGGCGGTGGGGCCCACACGAACCCCACCCCTTCATATTCTCTAACCCTCCCCTCACAATTAATGTTGTAAACTTAAGTTATAACTTATGTCATTAATAAGTGAGTTTAATTAATGTTTTGAAATTCAAACTTTTGAATTTCAAAGGTTTGTGTTGTGTTAATAAATTAAGTGAGCTTAATTTATTGTTTTTGGTTAGTCCCTTTATTTCTTGAGAGGATTTGAGAGCTTTCTTTTCTTCTTCAAACCTCAACGAAGAACGCGAAGAACGCCGTTCTTCAACGAAGAACTTCTTCCGCGTCATCTCTTCCGCGACGGTTTTCCGCGACGAACGCCTTCAACAACGACTCTTCCTCCGACGTCAAAGGAATCGAGTGCGACTATCGAGGTAGAGATTCTTGAGTTCATTATTTTCTTTTAATTTGACTTTCCTCAAGACTTGACAAGGAACGCTCTCTTTTCCGACGAAGAACGCCGCAACTCCTTTCTTCGTTCACCGTGACAACGAAGGGGACACCATCTTTTCTTCGGACAACCTTCGTCGGCAAACGAAGATCCGCCAACGTCGTGTCTCTTCGGGCATAGCACTTCGTCAACGGATTTGACGAACGACGACCGCGACACCCGACCTCCGCGACGCCGTCTTCCGCGGAGCGTAGCAGAACCTTTGAATCCTAAACCCGAGGTAGGGGTTGTCGAATTTCTTTTGGATTCCTCTTTTTATTCTTGATCGTGCTTTTAGCAAGATTAACGTGTGGCATGATTTTCTTTAAGTTGCGTTATTATTATTAACGCGAGGGGGGCCGGACCACACGAACACGGCCGAACCCCCCCCCTCCAACGTTCTTGTTTAATTCTTTCGATGGAAGCAAAGTGGCGTGGTGCCGTCGCACCACGCGGTTTACCGTGCGTTTAATTTACGCAACGCCGTCGCGCTACGCCGAGGAGAGCCTTCAAGAATGCGACGCCGCCGCGCCGCGTTGGAAGGATTCATGGCATGGCGAGAGGGGCGCGGTGCCGTCGCACCGCGCCGGACGACGAACACCGCGGCCGGTTCCGGGCCGCGGCGGGACGAGGAGACCGCGGCCGGTTCCGGGCCGCGGCGGAAGAGCAGACCGGCGGCCGGGCCGCCGGCGTCGGAAGCCGAAGAGGGGACCGGATTTTCCGGTCCCGTTGGAGAAGACCGGCCGGCCAGCTGGCCGGCCGGATGCCATAAAAACCGGGGAATTTAATTCCCCGGCCGGTATAATAAAACCCCCCTCTTTTAAAGAGGGGGCGGTTTTTTTTTAAGGGAGGGGGCCGGCTGCCCCCTCGGTTCCGCTCAAGGAGGCCCCCTCATGTGAGGGGGCGGTTTGCTTGGAAAATCGGCGCGGCTAAGCCGCGCCGCCAGAAGTCAGCGGGGGCAATCAAGCCCCCCGCGTGCGGCACCCCGTGCGGCGCCCGCCGCCGCCAGCGCGGCCCGCCGCCGCCAGCGCGGCCCGCCGCCGCCGCCAGCGCGGCCCGCCGCCGCCGCCGCCGCCGCGCCGCCCGCCGCCCGCCGCCGCCGTCCGCCGCCGCCGCCGCCGGCCGCCGCGCCGCTGCCGCACCGCCCCGGGGGGGGGGGGGGGGGGGTCGGGCCGGGTCAGCCCGGACCCGGACCCCCCCCGTTTCGAACCTGATTTGGTTTTTGGCTCATAACTTGAGCCTCGGACCTCCGAATGACGAACCGTCTGCGGCAACGCGATCCTTGGATCGAGACGGTCGTTTCGATATATCGCACTCAAGGTTTCGGGTTACTTTGAGTTCGGCCGGGTTGGTTCGTTCACGAAACCAACCGGGCCTTCGGAGCGGAAACGCTCATATCTTGAGCCACGAACGTCCGATTGACGCGCCGTCAGTCGCGTTGTGTTCCTCTTAGTGAATCGGATCTTTTGGCATACTCCGCCCGAGGTTTGGACGCAGGTGGAGTACGGTCGGGTTGGTTTTTCCTTAAAAACCAACCGGGCCCCGAAGACGAAAATGCCAATAACTCACAGACCGGGCGTCCGATTGACGCGCCGTCTGTTTCGTTGACTTCCTCTTGATGAGACGGAACTTTTGACATACTCCGCCCGAGTTTTGGATGCAGTCGGAGTATGGCCGGGTTGGATTGTTCCCGAAATCCAACCGGGCCCCTGGAACGGGAAAGCTGATATCTTTCAGACAGGACGTCCGCTTGACGAGCCGTCAGCGGCGTTGGTAGTTACGTTGAGTAACGGTCCCTTTGAGTATACCCTATGGGAGTTCGGGGTACAGTTGAGATACGGCCGGGATTGGTTCGCACACGAAACCAACCGGGCCCCTGGGACGAAAAGACTATTTACTCTCAGACCGGGCGTCCGATCGACGCGCCGTCTGTTGCGTTGAGACCCCTGTGACGAGACGGATCTTTGAGGCACTTCTTCGTGGGACTTTGTGATACTTGGAGTATCGACCAGTAGCTCGTGGAGCGGACCCTCCCGGAGACGAGCGTGCAGAGTACGGAGACCGTGTAGCCGGCTGAGACCTGACGACTGCTTGACCGACTCGACTTGGAGTGAGTCGACTAGCCCAGTGGACGGAGCGCCCGGTACTTGGCGGCAGACCCACGGCGGACGGAGCGCCTGGTAGTTGGCAGCAGACCCGCGGTACTCGACAGGAGGAGTACCTCAGTAGGCTATCTGGGTAGCGCCCGGTATTTGGCAGCAGACCCTCAGCGGACGGAGCGCCTGGTAGTTGGCAGCAGACCCGCAGTACTCGACAGGAGGAGTACTTCAGCAGTCCTAGGTTAGTGAGCGGCAGCCTCGGAGTCGTGACAGGACCACTGTACACTCTAGAGACGGAGCTCTTCAGCAGTTACGGTTTCGATAATGAAAATCCTGGTTTGAGCTGAGACTTTTGACCTTGTGTTTACCTCATGATTGAGATGGGTCACTTGCTAACTTTGGTATATGTATGGGCATATACCCGAGTAGTGGTTATCCGTTGTTTTCACAATCCTTGTGTTTCCTCATGATTGAGATGGGTTACTTGATAACTTAGGTATATGTATGGGCATATACCTAAGTAGTGTTTATCTGTTGTGATCTTCTTGTGGTTATCCTTGTTGGTTTAGTGAGACCTTGAGGGTCTCGGGGTCCCTACTGAGTATCGTTATACTCACCCCTGCACGGGCTATGCCCGCACCTCGTTGTGTTGGTTGCAGACGACGGACAGAGCTGACAGAGGCCGAGTGTTCGAGGACTGGACGGTACCTGGAGGTGGACTATACGACGAGGCGGTACCCAGAGGTGGACCACTGGGCGGAATATACTCGGAGCAGACGGCGGGACCCGAGGAGCAGAGGAGCTATCTGTACCCACCCTTCAGGTGGGATTTCCAGTGGACATCTCAGCGTAGCAGCTTTACTTTTCAGTCGCTGTTTTCCCTTTCGAGTTGTACTTTACAGTTGGGCTTGTATTTCCGGCCCCTTTTACTTTTCAGCTCTTCTTTTTGTACTTAGTGTTTTACTTCCGCTTGTACTCTGTGGTGCTTGTTTTCTTTATAAAGGCAATGCCTTCCCAGTTATCGGGATTTTACGCCTTTGGTGCTAGTCGCCAACCCCTGGCCTATGGAAGGCGGGCTTGGGGTAGTCACGGCACGGGCCCCGAGGACGGGTCGTGACAAATTGGTATCAGAGGAGTTCGGTTCTACCGCAGAACTTATAACTCTGATGTCTCTTTCTGTGAAGCAATAGTGTTGAGAGTACCGAGTGTGGTTTTCAGTTCAGGGAGTCCAGTGTTGGTGCGGGCGGCCGACGTATCCATACACCAGGACCCTGACAACTGATTTCCGACTTTGTGCACGAAAACACTGATTGCGTGTGTGTTTTCAAAGGTTTTCCCCTTAAAACAGCTCAAACCAGGTCAGCTCACCAGGTATAATCGTTTGATCGTGTTACGTTGTTTTTTCATGATGGCCCACCGAGCAGCGAGACTCCAGTGCAGGGCCCTTTTTCAGTGTTGGCACCTTCGGGTGGTGTACCAGCAGCACCACCACCCGTTAGGCAGCAGATGCCACTAGCTGACGGTGCACGCTAGCAGAGCACGATGCACGAGTTCCAGCAGTAGAGGCCTCTGAGGATACGAGGCGAGACAGATTTCCCAGGCAGCAGTGGACTGGATGGAGACGAATGCTAGAGTTCTACGCCTAGCTTGGATACTAGTAGAGCGGATGATGATCTTAGCTCCAGGTGTTTCCAGAGAGTGACCATGAGGTTGGTCCTTATAGTAACGAGGCTTCGGTACGCGAACCGATACCTGGATTAGTACCTACGGGTAGAGCGCCAGCTATGTCTCTACCTGTTGGTCAGCAGACACTACCGGCGGTACCGGTAGCAGAGACTCGGGCGTGTAAAATGTTTCAGGAGGAGGAAGTGCTAAGGACAGATGAATCTGCAGGGTAGCAGACGTGGAAGCGGAGCTTGGAGAGCAGCATGTGGTGGTGTACATTTCGACATGTTACGACCACCCGACTTAGTAGTCCCCGCCAGGCTCAGGGAGCAGGAGGGCTGGGGAGGAGAATAGCTGCATTGCGGTCAAGGAGTGTGACCCAGGAGCTCTAAGAATGATTCGGGGTACGAATTATGTCTACTACGAGCTGCCATATCTATAGACATAGGAACCAATCATTCTACCCTTCCACGAATCATGTCCCAGACCTAGAGGTTCCGGGTAAGCCGTAGACTTGACCCTCACGTCTGGAGATACCTTTGGGAGGAGACTCGATAATCACGCTTACGCCGACGCTGTGATTTGACCTCGAGGCGAGAGTTTCGGTTGGAATCACTTGGTGGCAGCGTAGAGGCCTTACGACGTTGATCTGGGTATGGTTTTGATTCACAAATCATACCCCGGTTGACTGTTTTAGGCAAACGTCGGAATGGGTTTTCCTTGGTCGGCGAAAAGGAAACCCTGGGCAGCTCATGTTAAACTCAGACATAAGAGGGTGTGACCGATCACTCTTGAGTTGGTCAACCCTACCCCTGTGGCAGTAGGAGTTTGAGTTCAGTTCTAACCTAAAAAGGGAAACCTCTTGAGTTCGAGGGTGACGAACACGTTCTTATACGGTCTCAACCCGATGAGGTTTCGGAGATGTGGCCGAGGCGGCATGTTATCTCCGAAGTTCGATGGACCCTTTTGATCTTCAGCAGGGTAGGCGAGGAGGTTTACCGCTTAACCCTACCACCTCAGTCGCACCGGGTGCATAGTGTCCACCACATGTCTCAGCTGTGGAGATACGTGTATGTTTCTTCACACGTCATCGACCCCGGGGAGTTGGACGTCGATGACAGGGCGATAAGCACAGAGATTCTAGTAGAGATTGAGGATCGACAAGAGTAGGTTCTACGTGAACGGTTGCTTCCTCTGGGGTGCTTCTCGGGTAGCACAAGATCTTCAGGTGAGCATATGGGAGCGTAAAGCTCAGTTGCGTGCTCAGTACTACTTTGTTTCCCTTAAGTGTGAGTTGAAGCTTTACGGGGGCGTAAAGCCCTGAGGTGGGAGTAATGTAAAGACCCGTAAAATTCAAGGGAAATTTTTTCTTAATTTTCTTTAGAATTTTACAAGAGCGCGGTTTCAGACGGCACCTGATTCCGAGGCCCGGAGTGCCCGGAATTAATTTCCGAAGTTTGGCTCGGGTACGTTCAGTGAACGAACGAGCGGGAATTCCTAACTTTTGATCCGGTGCTCGGAATTGAAATCCGAGGGCACCGATGAACTCGCAGCGCCGATTTTCGCTTAAGGAGACCTTTCCCGAAGTTGCGTTTACACGTGGGGAGTTGTAAAAAAATAAAATTGTGAATGTTAAAATAAAAATTTAACTTCAATTTTTATTTTTATCTTCCTTAAGTGTTTTTATCCTTTGGGTGGAAGTTGGGTGACAACCCAACTTCCCTTGGGAGGTTAAGAGGGTGGTGGGGCCCACACGAACCCCACCCCTTCATATTCTCTAACCCTCCCCTCACAATTAATGTTGTAAACTTAAGTTATAACTTATGTCATTAATAAGTGAGTTTAATTAATGTTTTGAAATTCAAACTTTTGAATTTCAAAGGTTTGTGTTGTGTTAATAAATTAAGTGAGCTTAATTTATTGTTTTTGGTTAGTCCCTTTATTTCTTGAGAGGATTTGAGAGCTTTCTTTTCTTCTTCAAACCTCAACGAAGAACGCGAAGAACGCCGTTCTTCAACGAAGAACTTCTTCCGTGTCATCTCTTCCGCGACGGTTTTCCGCGACGAACGCCTTCAACAACGACTCTTCCTCCGACGTCAAAGGAATCGAGTGCGACTATCGAGGTAGAGATTCTTGAGTTCATTATTTTCTTTTAATTTGACTTTCCTCAAGACTTGACAAGGAACACTCTCTTTTCCGACGAAGAACGCCGCAACTCCTTTCTTCGTTCACCGTGACAACGAAGGGGACGCCATCTTTTCTTCGGACAACCTTCGTCGGCAAACGAAGATCCGCCAACGTCGTGTCTCTTCGGGCATAGCACTTCGTCAACGGATTTGACGAACGACGACCGCGACACCCGACCTCCGCGACGCCGTCTTCCGCGGAGCGTAGCAGAACCTTTGAATCCTAAACCCGAGGTAGGGGTTGTCGAATTTCTTTTGGATTCCTCTTTTTATTCTTGATCGTGCTTTTAGCAAGATTAACGTGTGGCATGATTTTCTTTAAGTTGCGTTATTATTATTAACGTGAGGGGGGCCGGACCACACGAACACGGCCGAACCCCCCCCTCCAACGTTCTTGTTTAATTCTTTCGATGGAAGCAAAGTGGCGTGGTGCCGTCGCACCACGCGGTTTACCGTGCGTTTAATTTACGCAACGCCGTCGCGCTACGCCGAGGAGAGCCTTCAAGAACGCGACGCCGCCGTGCCGCGTTGGAAGGATTCATGGCATGGCGAGAGGGGCGCGGTGCCGTCGCACCGCGCCGGACGACGAACACCGCGGCCGGTTCCGGGCCGCGGCGGGACGAGGAGACCTCGGCCGGTTCCGGGCCGCGGCGGAAGAGCAGACCGGCGGCCGGGCCGCCGGCGTCGGAAGCCGAAGAGGGGACCGGATTTTCCGGTCCCGTTGGAGAAGACCGGCCGGACAGCTGGCCGGCCGGATGCCATAAAAACCGGGGAATTTAATTCCCCGGCCGGTATAATAAAACCCCCCTCTTTTAAAGAGGGGGCGGTTTTTTTTTAAGGGAGGGGGCCGGCTGCCCCCTCGGTTCCGCTCAAGGAGGCCCCCTCATGTGAGGGGGCGGTTTGCTTGGAAAATCGGCGTGGCTAAGCCGCGCCGCCAGAAGTCAGCGGGGGCAATCAAGCCCCCCGCGTGCGGCACCCCGTGCGGCGCCCTCCGCCGCCAGCGCGGCCCGCCGCCGCCGCCGCCGCGCCGCCCGCCGCCCGCCGCCGCCGTCCGCCGCCGCCGCCGCCGCCGCCGGCCACCGCGCCGTCGCCGCACCGCCCCGGGGGGGGGGGGGGGGGTCGGGCCGGGTCAGCCCGGACCCGGACCCCCCCGTTTCGAACCTGATTTGGTTTTTGGCTCATAACTTGAGCCTCGGACCTCCGAATGACGAACCGTCTGCGGCAACGCGATCCTTGGATCGAGACGGTCGTTTCGATATATCGCACTCAAGGTTTCGGGTTACTTTGAGTTCGGCCGGGTTGGTTCGTTCACGAAACCAACCGGGCCTTCGGAGCGGAAACGCTCATATCTTGAGCCACGAACGTCCGATTGACGCGCCGTCAGTCGCGTTGTGTTCCTCTTAGTGAATCGGATCTTTTGGCATACTCCGCCCGAGGTTTGGAAGCAGGTGGAGTACGGTCGGGTTGGTTTTTCCTTAAAAACCAACCGGGCCCCGAAGACGAAAATGCCAATAACTCACAGACCGGGCGTCCGATTGACGCGCCGTCTGTTTCGTTGACTTCCTCTTGATGAGACGGAACTTTTGACATACTCCGCCCGAGTTTTGGATGCAGTCGGAGTATGGCCGGGTTGGATTGTTCCCGAAATCCAACCGGGCCCCTGGAACGGGAAAGCTGATATCTTTCAGACAGGACGTCCGCTTGACGAGCCGTCAGCGGCGTTGGTAGTTACGTTGAGTAACGGTCCCTTTGAGTATACCCTATGGGAGTTCGGGGTACAGTTGAGATACGGCCGGGATTGGTTCGCACACGAAACCAACCGGGCCCCTGGGACGAAAAGACTATTTACTCTCAGACCGGGCGTCCGATCGACGCGCCGTCTGTTGCGTTGAGACCCCTGTGACGAGACGGATCTTTGAGGCACTTCTTCGTGGGACTTTGTGATACTTGGAGTATCGACCAGTAGCTCGTGGAGCGGACCCTCCCGGAGACGAGCGTGCAGAGTACGGAGACCGTGTAGCCGGCTGAGACCTGACGACTGCTTGACCGACTCGACTTGGAGTGAGTCGACTAGCCCAGTGGACGGAGCGCCCGGTACTTGGCGGCAGACCCACGGCGGACGGAGCGCCTGGTAGTTGGCAGCAGACCCGCGGTACTCGACAGGAGGAGTACCTCAGTAGGCTATCTGGGTAGCGCCCGGTATTTGGCAGCAGACCCTCAGCGGACGGAGCGCCTGGTAGTTGGCAGCAGACCCGCAGTACTCGACAGGAGGAGTACTTCAGCAGTCCTAGGTTAGTGAGCGGCAGCCTCGGAGTCGTGACAGGACCACTGTACACTCTAGAGACGGAGCTCTTCAGCAGTTACAGTTTCGATAATGAAAATCCTGGTTTGAGCTGAGACTTTTGACCTTGTGTTTACCTCATGATTGAGATGGGTCACTTGCTAACTTTGGTATATGTATGGGCATATACCCGAGTAGTGGTTATCCGTTGTTTTCACAATCCTTGTGTTTCCTCATGATTGAGATGGGTTACTTGATAACTTAGGTATATGTATGGGCATATACCTAAGTAGTGTTTATCTGTTGTGATCTTCTTGTGGTTATCCTTGTTGGTTTAGTGAGACCTTGAGGGTCTCGGGGTCCCTACTGAGTATCGTTATACTCACCCCTGCACGGGCTATGCCCGCACCTCGTTGTGTTGGTTGCAGACGACGGACAGAGCTGACAGAGGCCGAGTGTTCGAGGACTGGACGGTACCTGGAGGTGGACTATACGACGAGGCGGTACCCGGAGGTGGACCACTGGGCGGAATATACTCGGAGCAGACGGCGGGACCCGAGGAGCAGAGGAGCTATCTATACCCACCCTTCAGGTGGGATTTCCAGTGGACATCTCAGCGTAGCATCTTTACTTTTCAGTCGCTGTTTTCCCTTTCGAGTTGTACTTTACAGTTGGGCTTGTATTTCCGGCCCCTTTTACTTTTCAGCTCTTCTTTTTGTACTTAGTGTTTTACTTCCGCTTGTACTCTGTGGTGCTTGTTTTCTTTATAAAGGCAATGCCTTCCCAGTTATCGGGATTTTACGCCTTTGGTGCTAGTCGCCAACCCCTGGCCTATGGAAGGCGGGCTTGGGGTAGTCACGGCACGGGCCCCGAGGACGGGTCGTGACAAGACCTATATCTACATCTAACGAATTGAGTAATGATGAATGGCTCATGATTATAAATGTTATGCGTCATCCTGATTATATGTGTAAAATGTTATGCATGGAACTGGTTGCATGTTTATAAATTTATGAATAAACCTAATTACATGTTCATAATGTTATTAGTGAACCTTATTATGTGTTCATAATGTTATGCATGGACTTAATTACATGTTAAAAATGTTAAGCATGGACCTTGTTTCATGCCCATAAGTTTATGTGTGAACTTGATTACATGTTCACAATGTTATGAAGGGACCAAATTTAATCTTCACAACATTATTCATGGGCCTTGTTGCATGTCCATAAGTCAATGATAGGGCCTAATTTCATGTCCTTAACTTTATGGTTGAACCTGTTTCTACTTATACACGTTCACGATGTTATACATTTATGTGTATTAAAAAACTACTTATTTTATTAATACGTTATACTTCCATGGATTATGATCTTGATTTCATTACGATTCATACATTATGAACTGCCAATATTTATTCCATTCCTCATAATTATGTTCTTTTATATGTAGGGTATAATATTCAAATGTAATGATCACGTTCTCCTAACCTTATGTTTATGTTATGCTTATAAATTTCCATTATTTACCAATACCTAGCATTCAAGCTCACCCCTTTCTTATGTTTCCCTTCCCTAGGTTATGATGGGTTGTTTTAGGTAGAAGTACTAGAGGGAAAAATATTCACTAGAGAGATTGAGGATCTTTCACTAAGTTATAAGATTTGTTCATAGTTTCCAAATACAAAAAACTATTATGATCCTAGGGCATTTACTTTTGTAATCATTTGAATATTCATAAAAAATGATGTAATATCTATATATGTTAATCTTGGGTCACTATAGGATTCATTTTGTTGAGTTCTTCACAATGTGGGTTACCTATTCTTTTTATTAAGAAGAAATATGGATCAATGTGACTCTGTATTGATTATTGGGAACCTATCAAGATCAAAATAAAGAATATATATCTTATACCCAGTATTGCTAATTTTTTCAATGAGTAATGAGGATACCTATATTTTTCCAACATTTATATTTTATTAGGATATCATCAGTTAAGGATCAAGAGGAGGATATATGCAAGATATCCTTTTGTACGAGGTATGTCCATTATAAATTTTATTGATCACATGTTTCATTTGTTTTAAATGGGTTAATATATGAGGTGGTGATTCATATAAAATTTTTATGAACTTATTGAATAATTTTTTTTGTCATTTTGAAAAATTCTCTAAGTAATTTTGATGGTTGTTTTACCTGTCTTAAATATCAAAGGTTGTTTCAAGTATGGTAAATTATTTACCTCAATGGATAAAAAATTAAAGACCATTGAAATGTTTATTTTACTAAAAAATTAAAATAATACCATGAAAAACAATTTGTATTTTTCATTATTATTTTTTAAGAAACAATTTTTATGGTCTTTATATTATATTCCATACCTAGAATATTATTAAGTAAATGGATGGGACTTCATAAAAAAATATAGATAACCCTTGGAAAACCAAGGATACCCTCAACCAAATATGTAAGACCCAAGATTCAACCTCAAGGGATAGTATTGATGTGGCTACCTACAGGTGGCAGGTGTGAGGTTGGGAAAGCATAACTCCCATAAGGAATGAATAGGTGTGTGTATGACATGTGTAGAGTGCGTATGGAGTGCCAAATTTTCTGTGTGGAGAGGAATGTTGATGATAGGGTGTTGTGTTTGAAGTATATATTGATTCCAAAACTAGTGATTGTAGAAGATATTTACTTATTAATAAGAGATGAACTAAGATGATATCCAATGCGGGATAGAGGATAAGCACATATTGTTCCTCCAATTTAAAATATATAGATATAATCATGACCATCCGATTCGACTAATTTGTGTGATAAGATCTAGGCATCCTTGGTGTCTTCTACCTATGGATATACAATAGTTTCATATGTGTCATATTCCATGGAGGAAACCCCCATGATCTATCCTGAGGTTTACATGATCATTGTGAGGCTGAGATTGCAAGATTATGAGATGATAAAGATTCATGCATGTATGAAATGCTTTGTATACAACCAAGAGTTAAATGAAAATTATGATACTGAATGGAAATGAATTTAAAAAGGGTTTTAATATATCCCCAGTGAATGGATGTGTATTGTCTATAAAAATATCACGATATTGTCATCAAGTACATATAAGATACACACTACGAAGAGATGATTCTAGTATCATGAAGAAGACATATTTTTCAACGTAGATAATTTTAGAAACTATTAAAGATTCCGGTTTAACAAAAGTTATGACACAACATATTCTTTGGAATATTTTAAGCAATATTTTACTTGAGATGAGGAGGAGTTACTGATATCTGAGCGGCACCTATTCTCAGAAGAAAAATAGAGCATCATGAGGATACTATTTAATGAATAGGAAATCCCATGATGCATTTTTTTCTTGAATGAAGAAGCAAAGATCCCATGCCGTCTTGACATGAGTCCCTCACACTCAAGAGTTTCATGAAAGAACTGAGATCTCATGCACCTCTAGTTTGTGTGAAACTTCTTTCCCAATGTGAAGAAGATAATTACTTCATCCTCTTTCACATAATCTCACAAAGAACTCTATTATACACAAGGATATTAAATTATAACAATAAACATAATGAATATATGATTTATCATGATACAATTATGTGAGTGAATAAAGTCTATTTGGTGGTCAGTGAAAAAGAGTACGAGAGGCGACATGCATATGTGAATTCATGCACACATTATTTCATAATAGTTTGAGAAAATCATCAAAGAAAAATTAACCAATAGAATCCAAATAATTATAATAAGATAAAATCCTTTGTGCTAGGGTTTACATGTTTGATAATTCCAAGTAATTATTGTATGAGGTGAAAGTGAGATACTTAGATTGAGGATTCAAGAAGAGAATAATTCATGTCGTGAAATTTCAGTCTTTAATAAAACAATATTTAAGGCATTGTGTGCACCGCTTTCTCACAGGAAGTGAGGATAGGAATTCAACATCAGAAGGAAGAATTCAATCCTGAGAATTTTTGGTATAAAGTAATCTAAATATACACCAGAGATGAGAATAATTAAGAAATATCTATTTCCCCTAGGGGCGTAGCCTAGTGGTTAGGCCTTTTAGGGGTCTCGTGGGATGTCTAAGGTTCAATTCTCCCAAAGAACTTATAGGTGTAGTAGAATTATTCATTTGTTTGTATTCACCCACCCTAACTGATATAATTGAGCAACATCAATAGGCTTTATCAATGGATATTGAAGTTACTTAAAGTGTACATGAGCAAGTGTAATTCAAAGAGCTTAAGGTGGAAGATCAAAAGATCATACTACAGTAGATAATGCATATTAAATGGAATAAGTATCTAATTTAGAATTAGGAGTACACAAGTATTTCTTTTGGAATTGGAATTAGAAGAATAATCTCAGTTGGGGTTGGGAGCATAAGAAGTCTTTCATTTGGAGCAGGAAGTAGGAGAATACTCCTATGTGATTTAGGAGCGAATGGTTGTGTGCATTCTAGTAACCTTATATATTATAGTATAAATATACTATTATGTGGATTTAGGATTTAACATACAATGGGAATCTATATCAACCATTTTAGTTGATCAAAATATTATATTAAAGAAAACATGTTGGGGGTATAACAATCATGGTAGGGAGTAGGTATTTGTAATGAACCTTATAAATATCATGTGTTGGGATCTCTCTTAGTATTTATGAACATGAGGTGAGGCTGTGAAATATCATTGAGTGGATCGATAACCTTAACTAGTTCCAGAGGTTGAATTTAAAAGAAATAATTTATAAAAGTAAACTATTGATTCACCCATATCTGTGGTCAATCCAGCCACAGGCTCTAAAAATTCATAGTAACACCATTTGGAATTACCAATGATCCTTATATTTTCATGGATTTAATTTATATAGTCTTTTGTGATGACCTTGATCCATTTTTGGTAGTATTTATAGAATATTTTCTTATATATTGTATGAGAAAAATAATAGAATGAAGAATATTTGAGAATTGTGATGATGACCCTGAGGAAGGAGAATTTGTATGCTAACTTTTCCGAGTGTAAATTTAGGATCCCGAAAGTTCTATTATTGGGTTATATAATCTCAAGTGAGGGTATATAAGTGGATTATTTAAAGATAGAATTTATTGAGAATGAAAAAGTCCAACCATGCTAATAGAAATCTGTAGTTTTCTTGGTTTGGTTGTATACTAGTGATACTTTGTGAGATATTTCTTACAATAATTTAATCTACTCACTATGTTGAATCGAAATAGGGTTATTTTCATATAAAAAACGAATATGAAGTGAATTTCAACGAACATAAGAGAAGGTTGGTCGACATTCCTGTGTTTACACTACTCTATAATGGATAATGGTTTGTGATCTATAGTGATCCATCAAATAAGTGACTTAGATGCTTCCTCAGGCAGAGTGACATAGTGATTGAATATGCCTATATCTAATAAAAATATCATGAGAGAAACTACCTGATTCATTATTTGGAGTTGGTAGTGATTATTTTCACACTAAATATATAGAGTAATTATTCATCTAGTGAAAGGTGTGATATATACACTAATGACAAAATATTTAAGTATATATATACATAGAAGGTGTTCAATATATTCCATAAAAGATGGTTATATTTGTTAAAATTGTATGCTTACTTAATAAATTAATTTAGTCTTAGTCTAGAAATTCCTTATTTTAATAATCACAAATCATATTAATGTTGTTTATACTTCATTCTATGTTTTTTTAATATAACTATTATTTGGAAAATAGTGAAAATTTCCTACATCTTAAATTGGCTATAAAGCTTAGTAGGACAAAATATTGATCATGATTTTAAAGTGTGGAAAATTTATAAAGTACTAGATCAATGAAAATGCAAGTTGATACACCACAAGGAAAGTAGATTGATTATAAGGAGAGTTGATAGATTACAAGACAAGTGGATCAATTTAATGCCTAAGTAATCAAATGCAGATGTTTTATCATGAACCATTGGATCAAGCACATGACAAGATTAATCAAACACAAGAGAAAACTTGTAACTAAAAATCCAAACAGAAGTGTCCACAAGCCTATCAGGATATCATAAAGTATTTTATCGACCACATGAAAAGATTAGAGAGATATAATCCCAAGTTGAAGGAAAGAAACTATGTGAGAAAGTTTGAATTTTGGAAAATTGATGAATTGACCATGTGAATTATTGAAGTGATCATGGGATGATGTCAAAAGTTTATAAAATATTTTATTGAATGTAAGTTCAAGTGATCAACCATAAGTTCATGTGATTGACCAAAAGATAAAAGTGATCTACTATACGATTTTTGAAGTGATTCGATCACAATTCCCATAAATTGATAAAGCTACAACAAATGATAACTTGGGACACTTTAAAGAGACTATATCTAAAGGGAGTATTATATTTTTAAATATAATATTCTGATTTCTTTTATATATATAATTAAATTTTTTTTAGAATCATTTAATGAGACTGGATTTAATTACAAGTATAAGGATTTAAAATTATTATTTTTCTTTGGATATTTTTTGTAGAAAGTATAATTTTTAAAGGCAATTTAAGTTAGATAAAAGTGGAAGAAAAGAGATACACTATAGACATATACATGTGATAATGATATTTTTTACAAATACAAAACACTATGTTTTGATCTTAACTTCATTACAAGATCTGAGAACATTTATCATCTTGCATATCATTGTGGAATCAAAAGATGAAATTCAAGAAGAGAAGAATCATCTTAAAAATAATAAAAATCATCATTTTCATTAAAATATTTTTTCTTCCCTTACTGGGTTATTTTTACATGTTTTATTGTCTTTTTCACACACAATTAACCATTTAACACAAGATCATATATTGTATTGAAGAGTGTTAGAAACTTTATTTTATATTTTTATTTTTATTATCCCATATAGAACTATGGAAGAGGTTATGTATATCTTGGGCTGCCTATGTGTTGTTTTTATTTGTTAAAACCTGATCTAGGTTATGGATGAGTTTATTATTTAATAAACTTCTTGGCAGTAGGTGATTTTCAAGTGGTGAGGGCTAGGTCTAAGCTTGAGAATGAATCTCTTATTTTATTATACTATATGTTTTCTTATTTTGTTTAATCTATTTTTAAAATAAATATATTTTAGTATTCAAAACTCAAAATAAAAGCACTATGTTGATAGTTAACTTTATTAAGTGTTTTATATTTGGTTTTTGATACAAGATAATATGTTTTGAAAGTAAAAATATTTTTAAATTTGTTTTAACTGAGTCATGATCAAATATAAATTATACAATTATACTATTTTAGTTAATTGGGTAGTTTTTTTATAAATTGTGGGATTTAGTTTTGAATCATTTTTTACAAAAACATTAGCTAGAAACTAAATTCACCCCTCTTGAGTTGTCTATTCTGATTTTTTTTGGTATCATAGGTTATTATTTCTTTTTTAATATGATATAGTTGTACCAAATAAGATCAAAATTTATATTATTTCTAAATTTATATCTTTATGGATAATAATAGTCATGAGGGTAAAACTACTAATATAACTCCTTATTTTAATTGAACTAGTTATCCTCCCTGAAATATTTAGATGAAAATACTTATTGACAGTATTAAATTTTATATTTTGATTGTAATAGAGGAAAATATGAAAGACATAAGGTATCTATAGATGACAAGAGTGATACGACTAATCCTTCTTATGATTATAACAGAAAATCTATGAATGAATTATATTTTGAATTAGGGAAATAAGAGTTTAATAGAATTTTTTCTTGTTCTACTACTTATGAAATTTTTGATACACTTGTTGTTTCAATTAAAGGAACTTAAAATGTTAATTAAATGAACCTGAATATATATACTATGAAATACTATACTTTTAATATGAAAAATAATATAATTTTTTTGCATGTATCTTTGGTTTAATGAAAATTTTATTACAATTACTACACTTAGGAAGAAAATTGAAGATAAATATAAAGTGAAGAGACTCCTACAATTCATACCAGATCAATGGAGAGGAACCTATATTTCCATTAGATAACTGTGAAATATAAGTAGAAAATAGTAAAGGATTTTATTGGAAAGATCATGATGTATGAGGAAGAATATAAAGTAAAAAAAGAAGATGATAAACTAAAGAAAAAGTCGTTTTATTTCAAAACGTCTAATCCAAAGATGAAGGTAAAATCAAAGAAGACAGATAAAGTGTGGAAAAATCACATTTGGGAAGTGATGAGGAGATGAATCCTTTATCCTGGATAATTAAGAATATCTATAATAAGAATAAATTCATTAGGAAATAAAATTATGTATGAAAGTATGAAAAAAGAGGAAACCGCAAAAAGGAAAATAAATCAAGTGAAGTGATCAGTTATGAATGAAAAATGAAAAGGTATATCAAATACGAATGTCCAAAATTGTAGTATAATAAAAGGTATTAGGATAAAGGAAAAAGTATAATGGAATCTATGAAATATATATAAAGTTTCTATAAGGACTTTTCCAATGAAGTTGACTCAAGTAGACAAGAAAAGGAACATAAAGGAAATTTGTGTTTTATGAAAAAACACATATGAGATACTAAATAATGATTCTAAATATCATATTAATATTCAAATATTTATAAAGTTTAAAATAATGATGAAAATATGAGAAGTAATTTTTTTTAATATTTTAATATGTTTAAAGAAACATTCAATGAACTTAAAGATAAGTGTAATGGTCTAAAAATGACATTCTTTATTTGATTATGTTAAATATAAACTTAATGTATAAAAATATAAGAAAAATATTTTATTAAAAGAAAATAGTGAACATAAAATATAAAATGAGAAACTAAAAAGGATCTTGAAAGGTTCACAAATGATAAAGAAATGTTGACCAAGATTCTTGGTTTAAATCCACACCCATGAACACAAATAGGATTGGATACTAGCCCAATCAAAGGATTATTTATAAGAATAAATTTATTCATATATCAAGCGATTCCAATTATATAAACAGTTCATATTATTTTATAAATAATAATGTTTTTATTTGGAAAATTATTAAGTGTGTTTATGGTAAACATATTAAACAACTTCTGATTCCAAAATCTTTTTTACTAATATTTATGGAAAAAAGAGAGCATATGTACCAAAATAATTTGTAATTTAAATTTGAGTAGGAAACCTTCTTAAAGAGTACTATTAAACATTTATAGTATCTGGATAATGGATCTTATAGAAACATAAATGGTGAATACACAAGATTTAAAATTGTTATCATGGTGGATTGTGGACATATCATTTTTTTTGAAATCTCAAAATGAAAAATAATTGGACTTGGTCAAATTGATAATTATTATTCTATTTTAATTTCAAAATTATTATTTATTTATGGTTTAAAGTATAACCGAATTTTTATCTCATTGTTTTGTGATGATTGTTATAATTTCAAGTTTGAAAATAATTCTTTCAAAATATATAATTATAAACATGTATTATATTTTACTACTTTATGTAATGATAATGTTCAAGTAGTTGATTTAGATTATTTATTTTTTCAAAATATTTACTGCTCAACTTCCTTTCACAAATAATCTTGGATATGGAATAGGAGACTTGGACATTGAAACCTTCAATCTCTTATGTTTGCAACTAGGAAATTATTAGTTAAGGATCTTCCTAAACTATAATTACCAAATTAAAAAGTCTATAACCCATGTAAAAATTGGAAATTACATAAGAAGGAATAGAACACTTTAATAGATTTTCTGTGCTATATCCAATGAGTATGACCTAACTATTTATTTTTTGAGAAAAATATATCAATACAACATTATATATTATTAAATAGGTTCTTATTATACCAATTTTAAATAATAATCTATATGAGTTTCGGAATCAAAGAAAACCAAAGGTTAATTAGTTTTGAGTTTTTGGATGTAAGGTATTTATTCTAAATAAACTGAATAATTTAGATTAATTTGAATCTAAAAGTGGTAAAGGAATATTATTTGGATATTCAACATTCTATTAATCATATGGAGTGTTAAATAAAATAATTAAACTTTTTGTAATAATCTCTACATGTAAATATTGATGAAATAGTCCCATATAAGGCTAATATTTCTGTTTAAATTCTCGAGGATGATCTTTAAAATTTGAATATTAATACCACTACCAAACATAATAATGGTTCTATAAAACTCATTATAGAAAAATCACCTTGTGCTTGTAAATTTTTTGAACTAGAACCTGAAGAATAAAATTAAGTACCTATTTTTTATATCCCTAGAACTATTAAGACTATTAGAGACAATCCTTTTGATGATGTAGTTGTAGATCTAGATAGAGGAACTCATTCCAGAGATTCTCTTAAAAACATGGTTGTACATCAATCGTTCTTATCATATATTTACCCTATAAACATCAATGAAGATATAGATGATGAATTATATGTAATAGATATACAATAATAGTTGAATTAGTTTGAAAGGAAAACAATTTCATAACTAGTGGAAATACCTATAGAATTCCTGACCATTGGCACTAAATGGGTGTTTAGGAACAAGGTTGATACATCTAATAAAATAATTATAAATAATGCTCAATTTTTTTTTCATAAGGTTATAGTCAACAACAAGGTATTGACTAGGAAGAAACCTTTACAGCAATAGAAAGTACTGAATCCATTAGGTTACTTCTTACATATGCATGACATTTGAATTTGAAACTATATCAAATGGATATATATATTTATTTCCTAAGTGGTTATATTTTTCTGGAATTTTTTTGAACACCCCCTATTTTTTAAAATCCAAATTTTCAAAATCATGTTTTTAAATTAAATTTTTTTTATGTTTTAAATTTGGTTCCTATATATTGGTATGATAGTCTCAACACTTTTCTTATCACAAATTGTTTTAAAATAGATGTTGTTGATCTTGATTTATTTATAAAAAGGATTTCTAAATATTTTTTGGTAGTTCAAATCTATGTTTATGATATATTATATATATCTTTAATAAGTTCTTCATATAATGAATTTTTAAAAATAATGAAAAATTAATTTTAAATGATTTTAATGGGTGAGTTAAAATACTTACTTGGGAGAGTTAGAGAATTAATTATTTAAAACCAAAGTAACTAAATATCTTTTAAAATGTTTTTTCTTGGATAACACAAAAGGAAGTGATTCTCAAATGAGTACAACCTATAAACAAGATCTTGACAAAACTAGTAAACTAGTTGATTAAACAACTTATAGGGTTATGATTAGAATTTTGATATATTTTACAACTAGACAACCATATTTTATATTTAGTGTATTCATATGGGAATTTTTTTAATAAAAACCAAAATAATCACGTTTTAATATTGAAAAAGAATTTTTAAATACCTAAAAATGTCAAATAATTTAGGGTTGTTCTATTCCAAAGGAAAAGTATTTGATTTTGTTATTTACTATGATGTTGATTTTAGTGTCTCTAAGTAAGATAAAAAAAGAACCGTTAGAACATGTCACTTATTGAGAATGTATCTAGTATCATGGGGTAGTAGGAAACAAAATTTTATTTCCTCTTCCACTGCTAAAGATAAATAAAAACCATTAGGAAATTGTTGTGCTTATATTTTTTTGGAAAAAACAAAACTTACTTGATTATGGATATCAATTCAGACATGTACCTATAAATTGTGACAAATCAAGTGATATTAATATTTCTAAAAACCTTGTATATAATTATAGGACAAAACCAATTTATATATGACATCATTTTTTGAGAGATCATTTTCAAAAGGGAAATATAATTCTTTAATTCATTGGCATAGAACATCATCTTACTATAATTTTTACAAATCCTATGAATTATGAGAGATTAAATTATATCTGACATGATTTATGTGTTATTAATTATGTTTAAAATGTTTTATGGTATACATGTTAAATTTTATTTAATATATATATATATATATATATCTGTTATTATTATATCAAATATTATTATTTTTTCTTCATTTAAAAAATATTCCCTATGTGTTTTTACACATGTTAAAATTTTATTTTTATTTTCCCTGCATTTCTATTCTAAATAACCTAACTGATTGAAATATATGAATTATAATCTAAACAACCAATATCCCTTATAAATAAATCCAAGACATCCGTTAAACCTTCAATAAATCTTATATACTTGGACTCATGAATATCAAATGTACCTTTTCAAGATGAAGATATTTTTATGGAAGATTTTCTAGAATCATCTAGCACTCTCAAGAAAAAAATATCAAGTATGAATGAATATAATATTATTTCAAAGAACCATATTATTTATCTTTTATTTGTTATCGGAATGGAAGTCAAGGAATAATGGTTTAGGACAAGTCATTCCTTGGTTTGGAGATTCATTCTTAGTCATGGTTGGATGATCTGGTTTCTAGATGAGAATCACGCCTTCTATCCGCATATTGTAAAATATTTTTAACTAAAAATGATTTTTTAGCTAGAGATTATGAATACCTGATTATTAATATTATATAAGGTCAAAAAATGTGAATTCTCTTCAAAATTTTTGACTTAGTATTTAATGGTTCTTCACCCTGTAGAATTATCAGAATTCCTATCCTATGAATCACCCCCTTCAAGATTAGGAATTTTCTATAAGAGTTGATACACGACTGAACCCATCGAAGTCCGAGTTTAAAGGAGTTAAGTTGAGGATTTAGGATGTTATAAAATTCATACAGAACTACTTATTACCTCAAAAGATTTACTTTATCTTGATTAGGTATTAAGATATCTTTTATCTCACTTAATGGTTCATGGTATCCAAATCAGTCAGTCTAGATTCTTAATAAGTCATAAGGAATAACTAAGTTATTATTCTCCAAGATTCAATATGCTTAAATACCCCAAGTTCATCTCTTTTATCCTAGAATATAAAATATTAATTCCTATGGGATAATAGATTTCAAGATATTTATATTGGTACTTGTTTAAGCTACACCACTAACAAGCATATGAAGATCAGTTGGAATCCATAGAAGAAAATGTGGGTATCTAATGATGATAAACTATATGAACACTTAAATCAAGAGAAAAATACCTATAGGATGAGATATATCATTAACCAAGGATTGGATATTGATGATTTTTTATAATAAACCTTCTCTTCTCATGAATGGGGTTCTCAGGATATTAATGATGTCTCTAAAGAAGCTAAAAGAAATTATGAAGAAATCTTGGGTGGCTTTTTCTACTCAAGAGGCTTTAAGGTAATTAGATGTACCTGTTTGAATTATTTCCTTCATGAAATAATTAGTAACTCATGATGGGTGGGAGAACTCATAGATCCTTGTTGTTTCATCTTATTTTTACTAATTTAGAGGGTGGTGAAAAATATAATCTGGTTGGTGACTATCCACCAATATTTGAGATGGGCGTGGGGATACTATATTTTATTCCTCACCTCCTAAATATATCTCTCATCCAGATAATCCTTTATATGAAATGGATTTATATACTCATATTTATGGTGGTAATAATAATGGTAAGGACGATGGTGATAAGGATTATTGCGATGAGGATGGAAATACACCTATTCTATAAGGTGATTCTATTCTATTTACTTAAAAATTTATTGAGCTTATTATGTTAAGAACCTATTCTCCAACTCTAGAAGACTATATCAGTTTTGATCCCTCTCATGATCTATTAAGATTCTTAGACACACCATCCTCTCCTAGAATTGTATATGAAAACATGTTTGAAGGAGAACTAGTTTTTGATTCTTCACCTAGGAAAGAAGTGGAGGATATGGAAGATTCAGGAGAATGTTATAAATATATCTTACAGAAGTTAATTGATCACTAATTATTTTCTCTATTAATGAATAACCTTGGAGAATAACCTATATGTTTAGTGATGCTAGCTATTAGTCATGTTGAAAGGCTATTAATTCACCTATAGAGTCTATTCATTCTCTTGATCATCAATATGGAACTTCTTTTACACATTATATAATCACTTTTTAACATTTCATTTAGTTTGAAAATTAACTTTTAGAAGTGTTGTAGAAATTATTTCTCAGTATTAGTTATGATAATAAATATGACTGACATGAATATATTTCCTAGACTATTTCAGTTTTGGTTTTACATATTCAGATAAAGATGTTCCTCAAGATATATCATATACAACATGAGATATCATGTTTTATAACATAAATGGAGGATTTTAGAGGTTATATTGAAGCCCTATGAGTGTATTTGATAGACATGTTGGCTATAATAAAAAAAATGTACCTCTCTTTTGTAACCAGTCCTTGTTGACCCTCTACCTTAGCCATAGCTCTTCCCAACCTAGTTTATGTTTATGAGTATCATATAAGAATTTTGATCCATTAATAAATTCATAATATCATTAACATTGTAAAAGATATCTGGAATCAAGTGAAAAATGGATCTAATTGTTCATGGTGAAAAGTTGATCGATACAGAATAGTAAAAATTATTTAAGGATACTAAATAAAAATGTGTAATCATAGGTGATATCAAGTAATTTCTCAGACAAATTTACACCAAGCCAGATCTCCAGACTCAATTTCTTTCTTTATTAAGAAAACTAAAAATTACTCCTATAACAACATATTGCAAAGCTATAGTGGAGAATATGATAGTCATTACTCATTATCTTGACCATTTTATGTTATAAAAGGATGAATTACTTCATATTATGGAAATGGATCCAGGTATATAACTAATGTTACTATTATTTTAGAGACTTATATGTATGTAAGAATTCTCCATCTTTTGGAACCTCTAGATTTACCTGTGCTAAGAATATCTCCATATCGTACCCAAGATTCTATAACAGCTTCAGCCATACATTATATACTTTCCTCTACTCTAACAAATTTCTAACCTATTTCACCTTTTATAGGACTATTTTTTATCACACCCCTTATGACTTACATTAAATCAAATTGATTGTAAATACTATCACAGTTACAGGAGCTAAAAAAAATTCTCCCAACACCTTCTCCTCATATTACTGGAAAATTGAAGGACCCCTTTATTATTTTTACCATTTCATAACCTTAGGATTAAAATTACTATAAAGTATTTTAATAGGTTACCTTATAAAATATTTTGTCATTAATGAGATATCTTTTTATTCTACTTCATGTCTCTCCATTCTCATTCTATTATTTTCATTACTTTATACTCAATTTCACTTTGTGCATTATTTTGGATAATAAAAAAAGGTGGAGTAAAATATGGAATATTAAAAAGCTATAATGTTTATTTATTATATACAATTACATGTTATATAATATTGTAATCATCTATTTGTTTCCTAATTATTTATGTATTTATTTATTCCATGATTTGTGATCATCAAAAAGGAGGAGATTGTTGGCTTAGACTAGAAATTATTTTTTTAATAATCATAAATCTTGTTTATGTTATTTAAAATTCATTCAATGTTATATGAAAGATACCTATTTTTATAAAAAATATTGAAATTTTACTATGTATTGAATCGACCATAAATCGTAACCATACATACTATTTACTACAAGTTCAAAGGTTGTAAAATTCATAGAGTATTATATTGACCTTAAGGAAAGAGGATTGACCTTAAGAAAGGCGGATAGACAGAGAGGTAGTTGAATTGATTATATGTTAGGTAAACCAAACACATTCCAAATTAATCCACCATATTTACTTTATCCTAAACTATGGGATCAACCACATAACAATATCAATTAACCACACGAGAAACCTTATGACCACAAAGCTAAATGGAAGCGACCATACATCATTCAAAGTTTTGAAAAATATTTTATTAAACACAAGATAAATCATAGATTCCATAAAATTTCAAATTACAAGAAGTTTATGAAATGTTTTAATTTGAGAAAGTTAAACTTTTAGAAAATTAATAAAGCAACCAAGTGACTTTTTGAAGTGATTGTGGGATAATGCCAGAATTTGTTAAAGTATGTGATCGACCATAAGCTCAAGTGACCGACTATATGTTTAAGTGATCAACTATACGATCCAAGTGAACTAATATACAAAGTTTTCTAGTGATCATATTATAATTCTTAGAATGTGAAGAAGATACTAGGGATTTTGATGTGACACACATTAAAGTGACCATATCTTTAGTGAGTATTATATTGTTAAGTACAATTTTCCAACCAATTTTTTGCCATGAAATAAATATTGGTAAAAACCATTTAATGATCACAAATTTCTTTTTGAGTATCGATATTTATATTGATAAGTTTTCACCATATCTTTTAAGATAAAGTATTTTTTTGAAGATGATTAAATTCAGAGAAATGTGGTGGAAAAAAGTTACACTACAGATGCATATGCACAAAAAAAATATTTTTATGAACAAACGATGCTCCAACTCGATTTTAAATTAATTGTAAAATCTAATAAGATATTTATTCTTTCATAAAATTTATAAATAAAATAAATAACTTCAAGAATTGAAAAAGAATATTCAAAACAACATAACTCATCCTATGCATTGGAATATTTTATCTTATATTTCTCTATTATTTCTACATTTTCAGCTGTGCTTAATTAGTCTTTTTATTATTTAACACAAGATCTAGTATTGTATTTAAGAGTGAAGGAAACTATTTATTTCATACTTTTACATTTTTATCCCATTTAGAACTATGGAAGAGGATATTTGTATCCCATATTTTCTATGTATAGTTTTTTTTGTAAAAATATGAACCAGGTTGTGGATCAATTTATTATTTAATAAATTACTTAGTAGTAGGTGATTTATATTTGTAGAGGATTATGTCTTAGTTTTATACTGAATCACTTGTTTTATTCCAATATTTATTTTCCTATTTTATTTAATATGTTTAAAATAAATCTATTTTAGTTTTAAAAACTGAATTGAAAAATACAACTTTGATATTCAAATTTAACTAGTGCATTATATATGGTGTTTGACATAAGTATATCTATTTCAAAAAGTAAAACTATTTAAACTTGTTTTATACAAGTTGTGATAAAACTTCTGAGAAAGTTTTTGAAAGATAGAATTATATACTTATGCTATTTAAGTTAACTAGGTTGTAATTTTATAAATTGGGTGATTTAGTTTTATTTAATTTTTAACAGAAATTTTAATTTGAAACTTAATTCACCCCCACATGATTTTTCCAATCAAGTAAAAAATTTCCACCCTATTAAGAAAAACATGTGGCTGATGTTTTGATTTATAAAGGAAAATCTAGTTTTTCCATGATGAGGATTGAAATATATAAAATATTTATGAATTTGAAAAAGATGAATCTTGAAATCATGAGAAACTATGATAGATATTATCTTTTTCAGATGAATGTTAGACAATATATTCATGAGAGTATTAAGAAGGCATGAAAAGAAAATGTGGAATTATTGAAGGAGATGAGTAAAATTCTATAATTTAATGATTATCACGTTGTAATGATAAGGTTCATGAACCAAGTATGTGTCCGATTAATACCATACTTGAAGAAAGAGATATTGGATGAAGCTAATAGTTCATTATTCTCTATTCATCCCGAAAGTAAAGAGATGTATAGAGATCTGAAAGGGTATATATATGGTGAGATTATATTAAAATGAATATTGTAGAGTATGTATATTTATTCCTAGTACATTGCCAAGTTATGGTAAAGAGATAGAAGTACAAGGGGATTTTATAACCATTACACATACGAAAATGGAGATGGAAAAATATTTCCACGGATTTCATCATTATAATACCAAAAAACATCTAAATGAAATATTTATATATGGGTTTTACTTGATCTCCTTATAAGATTAGTGAATTTTATTTTAGTTAGAGAAGATTTATATCTTGATCAACTTACTCGGTTATAAAATAGGGAATTGGTATGATTGTATGGAGTACCTCTCTCAATTTTATCTCATAAGGATTTGAGGTTGACCTTGATGTTTTTGAGAAGTTTTCAAGAGGATCTAGATATATAGTTGGGTTTCAAAATCTCTTATCATCCTTAATAGATGATCGACATGAGATTACTATGAAAACATTTGAATAAATATTTATATCTTTTTATATATATTTGAAATGGGGTTGGGATCAACACATTTATCTGGTTGTATTTTATTACAATTATTGTTTTCACTCAAGTATTTTTATGGCTCCTTGTGAAGGTATGTAAGGAAATAAGTGTTTCACTCAAATGTTGAAAAATGAATTTATAGAAGGAAATCTATTGGGATGTGATTAAGATAAGGAAATAACAAATAAGGTCAGATCCATTCAACAATAGACAAGGGTAGCTCAAAGTCAAAATAAGTTTCATACTAAAAATCATTATAGAGATACATAGATTGAAATTTTTTAGAAGGTATATCAATGAATTTATCCATGTAATAAGGTATTTAGATTTTAAAATAATGGAAAAAAGATACCTATGTATATTGGCCCCTTTGATGTACTTGATTCATTTGGGAAGATAAATTATAATTTTGAGCTTCCACCAATTCTCTCTCAAGTTTACGGTGTGTTCCATGTATCTCTCTCGAGGATGTACATAACCGATCCTTTATGTGTAATAAACCCATATGGAATACCAAGAGTGTAATATATCTCTTATTAGGAGAAACCAATAGACATTATAAAACATAAAGGGAATGTTCTATGAAATAAGACCACTCACGTGCTTAGAGTTTTATGGGAAACCAATATATTTGATGAATATACTTGGTAAAACTAGGTTGTGATAAAAATATATATCCATAATTGTTTGTACTTGTGTGATGGATCTTTATGGGGTAATTAATTTTAAGAGAGGCATAATGCAACACTTTTATATTTATTGATATTTTCTCTTCAAATAATTTTAATTTCTTCAATAGCTTGCGATAAATGAAAAACCAAGTCTAAATAAATTGTAATGTAGTATACTCTTATAAAATAGCTGTTAAATTAGTGATATTAATAATAATAACTAATTTAAAAAAAAATTATACAAATAAAATATATTAATAAATAAGAACTCATTTTTTAGTAAAGTCTTTATATGTTTTAAAAAATATATTTTTCCTTCAAAATAGTTTTTATTGGTTTTTTTAAACAAATAAAACAATTAATTTTTTCTAATTTTAGAAAATTTATTTGAATAAATTTAATTCATTTTTTAAATCATCCTGAAAAAAATTATATTAATGTGAATTTTTGATTAATTCTTGCAAAGATTTATTTTTCAATAAATAGTGAAAAATACTAATTTTTATTATAAACTGTATTTCATCACTAGAATTTTATTATTTTATTATTTTTATTATTTTTTAATATAAAATAGGTTAATATATATTATTAATAATCTAATAAGGGTTATTAGAATTAATGTTTTGGGGATTCCAGCATAAAAACATTTTATTCTTAAGAAATCATTTTTTTATGGAAAACCATTTTTCATTGTATTTTGTTGGTTTAATTTTAAAATAAATGCTGCCACTTATCTAAATGTAATTTGATATAATGAAATAAATATTTTAAATAATAATTTAAGAATGTTTTAGTGACACCATTTTCATTTTGTTCTCATAATTAATAGTAAAACAAGAAACATTTATCACCGTAGTTAATATTAAAATGGGTTTACTAGGGGATAAACTAAGAGATAAGGGTATTTTGTCCAATTAAACTTATAGAAATCTTATTTTATGGATATATTTAGAAATAATAATATACCAAATTAGATCCTCTATTAATCTAGAAGAATTTTTCTTTAGAAGGACATTATAATATTTTTATCTTGTAAAAAATCCCAAGTGTGTCATCTCCCCCACTTATTAAAGGATTCCCCTACCCTATCTTAGTTACATAATTTTCAACCATTAATATTAACCAAAACCAACCAAAATATATTCAATAAGTCCTTATACATGTTATATATATTCTTGTATTTCAAATTACCAACCCTAGGGTCCTTAAGAGGAGATCCAAATGAGTTCTTTCAAAGAAGAGGCAATCACCTTAACCGATCAAATTATTTTTACTAATTATTTTAACTCTTATAATCATGTGATATGTATCATAAAATAATAAATTAACCATAATAAATATAATTAAATTTTACTATTATTTTTAAACCACCATTATTCACAATCTTTCCATCAAATGGAAAGCAAAATTATAGCTCGTGTGTACATGTAGGAAACTGCCTCTATGTAGCGATACAATTATTTTTCCATAAACATATTTAATGGATGGATATTATGTTGGGTTTAATGTTTATATAGTATATTTATGAATAAATTATACCTTTTTCATTATAATATCATATCTAACTTCTTACCATTACATCAATTGAAAAATGATAATGTTGCTCGTCTATATGTGTGGATTACCACCTCCACAAAACAGTGTTTGTTCTTCATTTAAAATTTAAATGGATAGTAATAAAGATATATTTAGTATATATATATATATATATGATATAATAATTATTTTGGTAGGGTAAATTATTATTTACCATTCTTTATTTCTATCTGTTGAAAAGTGAAAACAATATTCATGTGTACTTACAACCTACCATCTATATGAATGGTGTAATTGATTTGTATATCTCTACCTTTTATGTATGATTTTATATATATATAATTAATATATATGATATTCATATCATGATTAAAATTCTGGATATAATTTTATAATGATCAAAGTACAAGGACCCAAACTACTGAACCAATCCATATATGAAAAATTAAGTAGTTATCACCCAAAACAATGACTTTAATAAATAATTATTAATGAAAAGGTGATAAAAAATTAAAAGTAAATAACATATAGAATTATATATATATGATTATGGATATATAATAGATTTATTATAATTCTATATTTATTATATCAGATTTTTGAACACATACGAATGAAACAGGGCCCGAGGTAAGGGTTAATTTCACAATCACATCATTATTCATGATTGTTTATGTTTAAGTCTCCCCTAGGAAAATTATTTGATATTTATATATTAAAAACTATAAATTATATTCTACTATAATTAGTTTTATAAATTTAAACCTTTAAATGTATTTTCCTCTAAGCACCTGATATTATAAAATAACTTTTTAAGGAAAGTGAAATTTGTTTTTCCACTCAGTCGGGAACAATTTTCTTCATTTTCAATATTTTCATTAAAATGTTTTATAGAATGTTTTAACTAATATAAAATTATTTATTAATTACATTTTCTTTAGGTTTTCATTTTTATTTTTTAAAAGGAATCTTCTTGTCATTTTCTTAATATCGTTCTTTTAACTTTTTACATAAAATGTGAAAGGAATATTTGTTTTAACATAAAAAACATGAATAGAATTTACCAAAATCATTAATTACCAATGATTTGAAACTTTAATTTTTTTAGGGATCCATTTAGATAAAAAACTCCTTTATATTTATGAAATATTTATATTTAAAATAATTTATTTTAATGTGGAAAGGGTATTTTCCTCAAAAATGTTTCTAGTGATCTTTTTAAAGTATTCTCTCATATATCATCATCATTTATTTAATCTTATAAATTAATATGGTTGTAATATAATTATAACTTCCAAAATATTTCTTTTTTTGTTTCATGATCAGTTTGACTTGGGAAATTATAAACATTACATATTCCAATTCTTCCAAAACAAGCAATTATTGATATTTTGATGAATGTTGTTTAAGTTGTATTATTTAATAAAATTTTGAATGCATTGGACTTATTAAGTGATTTTTATGGACACAAATTTCATATACCCTTCATGCATCTGCATGTCTCATGAGACAAAACATGTTGGTTATTTGGACGAGTCCTTACCAATTTATATAGATATCTTGGAATGAGGCCTCGATGGTTTTTTAAATCTGTTTGAAATTATGCATTCCACAATTATGAAATAAAATATTAATGTATATATAATTATTTTAATAGTTACTATATACATGGATATGTTTCAAGATCATTTGATTACTTATATATCATTATTTTTTCATTATTTATTCCTTCCATATTATTCATGCCTTATTTATTCCATGTTATCTTCCACTATACGCATGACCTTACTGGGAAACTGATATCAACCATTTATTATATTTAATTTCCTTAGGTTTCTAGGAGGTTTATTATTATTGATATTAATGGTTATAATACAAGGAATAATTATGTTCTTAAAGAAAATATTACATGGTATTTTATGTTTTTTAATGAAATTTTAGATTAAATATGTATCTACTTTTTTTGGAATAATAAAATATTTAGTCCTTTTGGATGTGATCACATATATCTAGTACCAATGTATTAAGGTAACTAAAGGATCTAGGCTGCTAGTGTTAGGATCATTACATGAGGTCAAATGAATTAGTTCCAGGCGGGTGGTGGTGGACCACTAAGAGACCTGGTTTGGTAGTTTTGTTCTACTTTCAGTTTTATATCATCTCTTTATAACTTGATTTGGTTTTATTGATTTATTTATATGGTGATGTTTTTGCAGTTTAATTTTAATGGGTTTCTTGTTTTGTGATTAAAATATTTCCCAAGGGGTGTTTCTAGATTCCTAGGAACTTTTTGATAGTCCACGTGGATTGAGAATGCTATTCTAGTTAGTGGAGAGTTTGTTCAAATTCCAATTCGAATGGTATTCTAGGTCGGTTCATTAAATCATGTGGCTAATAAGGTATGCATTTGGATTTTTCTATGATCCTAAGAGTAAAATTAACCATTTATTTAGTCTTTTAAGTCTATGTATTCGAAATACATTAACCATAAAATAATTTGGAATCTAGAAAGTGATTGGTTGATGTGAATTGAAAGTGGAGTTGAAAATTAGAGACTCTTATTATTTGAGAGTGAGAAAAATAAAAAATAGTGAATCTTGAAGATGCAACAATAAGTTACCGATGCGAGGTATAGTTAAAGTGCCTAAATGTAAAAAATGTATGTGTAAAAACCCTAGTAACTGCCTCTAATGAACAAGGAAGTGTTTCAAGTGTGGAATGATTGGCCACAATGCTAATTATTATCGTAAGGGGGTATAGAGTCTAGTATATATTAAATAGAAATGGAATTTACAAAAAATAATGTGTCAGTTAAACTTTATGTCATCAAATTCAATGTGTTTGGACATTATAGAAATAACCTAACTATCCAAGAGCTAATGAATATAATAAACCACTAAAAACTGTTAAATGAAGGGATAAAGGAAGAGTGTATACTATCACTAAAACTGAGGTGGATCAAGAAAATGAAGTGATGAAAGGTACACACATTCATTATTATATATCCATGAATTCCTTGTTTGTTAATGGTTCTATACATTGGTACATAGTATGCAATTTTTATTGTAATATTGATTCACCACCTCAATCTTTGTATATTGAACTTGTCACCACCCGCCTTCCTCGAGATGAGGGAAGAGACAAAAAAGTGAAAAACCATTCCTTATTTAATATTATGGGGAGATAATTACCCCTGAGTCCCTCCTTTGATAGGCCCCAGAGTGGTGACTAGAACCAAGGGTATATAATCTCACACCAAATGGAATAATTTATCATTTTTAATGAAATATTATCGGGAGATAAAAAAGTAAAAATCCTAAACAATATCAGACATATATATAATGGAAACCAAAATCTAACCTATGCATGATTTAAAAGTAATATATGACAAAAGTTCAAAAAAGAACCAAAGAAATTTCCAAAATAAAGAAACTAAGATGTAGAATAGTAATCATCCCAACGCCCGAGCTAGTAAGGTCCAACATGACCCACCAAATCCTCTGAGAAACCAGAAAATAGTGTTAAAAATGTAGGGTGAGTATACAAGTATACCAAGTAGAAAAACTATAGCCACCCCTATAAATGTGGGCGGACATACTAATGATCCTGTGAGAGAATAATAGAACCTCAAAGCACTTACCAAGGTGTACTAACCATCCTATCCTCACAAAGGCACACTCACCAAATAAAACAAGTCATGTAAGGTAGTAGTATAAACACATCAACATTTGGGTACCCTGCACCACTTTCCCATTGGTTAAATGCTCATTCCTAACATCTAACTTCTTGACACTACCACTCTTCCAAAACGCAGTCCCACTTCCATAACCATCCTACACAAACCTGAGCCTCAAACCACACAGAAATCCCACCTATAGGCACCTGGGGCACAACCACACCACACATCTCACTCAAAGACACCAAGGATACAACAACCACACCTCTTTCTCAAAGAAACATGAGACTCATCCCGAAGACACTTGGGAAAAACAATCCTAGGACACAAACACCTTGGTCCCTCATCCACAATAAAATCCAATCATAAGGATCTTGGACTATGGTAGACCTCAATCCATTATAGGTTGCCTGGATATGCTTGAGCAGTAAGAACCTGGAAGAGGGTGTGTGGAAGAAAGTCAGTAACCAAACATCCATCCTCCCAATGGAATGTTTATAAGGAAACCCTCCACCATAAAATGGGGCTGTTCAACATGTAGTGATCCACATGGGTGGGGTGTGTATAGAAATCACATGGAACTTTAATTTATATATATAGGTAATAAAACACTCAACTCAACCTACACGTTTCAAAAAAATAACCTGCCCACATAGAACCGCATCTACTACTGCCCTTATATGCTCAATAACACAAACAATCAAAATAAAATAGAATCCCAACCCCCTTTCATTTAACCTCTTACCATTCATTAATTATGGGGTTCAATTTAATTTATTCTAGAACTACCTGGGTTAAATTACAAGCACAACATCTTCAATTATTCTCATAAGGTGAATATCCTGATTAAATAAACACACAACAACCAACCCACTTCATTCTTCAGTACTACCAAAGTTGAACAAGGGAAGAGGGACCAAGGTAAATAATTTCCATTTTAACACCCATTCATAAAAAATAGAGATAAAAAAAACCTTCAGTCCCACTACACACCCCCCATTCTTCTTAGACACCCATTCAACCATTACCAACTGTAATTATTCAAAATTATCCTACATAATCATAACATCACAACCAAAACATGTAGCCCCACTATACAAAAACACCACAACCAACACACTTATAAACATGAGGTCACGACAGAACCTTGTACTATGACCCAGCTACCCAGCCACTTCCCAAATACAGTCCCACTGCATATCAAGTTCTATAAACACAACATAAACCAAAGTTAGTCCCACGACCTATAAGTTTATCCATTCTAAAATCAATAAATCTCTCAAAATGAGATACCAATACACTTCCTGTACCACCCCATACTCAAAATCCATAGAAAAAAACAACAAATAATAGCCTGACTGCACAAACCTTCCCTTCATCATTCATAGAACCAACCCCTATATTCACCATTGTACCAGTAACAAGGTTACCAATAGCAGCTTCACACAACCCCCCACTAAGTCACAAAACCCAACATAACATTGCATACTACCACACCTATCAAATAAGATGTGTTCAGATTTGGTAAACATTGTTCTTTAAATTCACTTTGATAAATAGTGTTGATCACAGAATGGTTTTCATCCTAAGGCATCCATTTCATGTAACCATGTATACATGATTAACCAGGTTTCGTGTTATGACCATTTATCAAATATCCACAAAAAAATAGAACATTACCAATGTGAATGAAAATACCACCAAAGGTCATGATTTTAAAAGGAATATAACCACAACAAAACATAAAAGGAAATAAAGATAGTAGGTAAAACAAATAATCAACATCAAACCATATTCAATTCCCTACCTGTTATCTTTTAATCATCACTTCCTTGCCATTATTTATTACTCATTTAAGAATATTATTCACCAGTTCGTAATAAGGAATTATTAGTACACAAAACCCTCATGATACACAAATAAAGAAAAGAAAGATAATCCCTACCTGGAACAACAGACGACCAAAAATCTTCTTTGTACCCAAATAGAGGATTACGTGAGTAGAAGGAAACTCTAGGAAAACTGAGCAGGTAAGGGATATAGAACAGGTTCATGAATCATCTATATGGTAAGGCTCTATGTAACACCCCGAGATTTTATTAAAAATATTCTTTTTAATTTCATTAATGTCTTGTGTTGTACGATACACCAAAAGGAGCTTGCACAATACGCATCCCTGAATTTCCTTTCATTACACGCAATCGTGACCTTCCTCGATAGCGTGTGTAGTACGCAATACCGAGTTTCACTAAACAATGATATGCTATTAAAATATTATTAAAACTAGCCGTTATGAATAGTAATAACCACTTTTTGAAATTTTGTAAATTTTATTTTTCAAAATGGACTTCATTTTTGGATTCGGAATATCGAAATTAGCTTAGGATGAAATTTTGGTACTTTTCGGATAACTTTCATATTCTGATGAATAGTGAAAATTACTAAATTTTAATTAAAAACAACTTTTTTAATCGAAATAATTAATAGTGATAAATTATTAATTTGAGTGATTTTAAAGTATATTTAGAATATATTTTTACAATTTAATACAATGTTGGTCATTGGATGTAATTTCACATTTAAACCAGTTATAAACAAGTGTCAATCTTTTGATAGTTATTTTCTCTTAAAAACACGCTATTTGTTTTGACGACGAGAATTAATTTTTAAATTAGTTAATGTAACTGATATGTTTTGAATTTGATAAAATATACATCATTTTTGAATTCATAATATCAAATATAGCTTAGGCCTAATTTTTGGTATTTTTCTGGAAACTTTCATTTTTTGATGAATAGTGAAACCACTAAGTAGTAGTTAAAAAAACGGAATTTTTCATAAAACTTAATTTTACCGCTTCTGTGAGTGGAATTTCGAAAATCCGAGAGACACGGTTAATATCAAGGACTAAAATGTGGTTCAATGAGATGAAAATAATTTTTGGTGGATAGTAACTTTTTACTTTTTTTACCACGGTTAAAAGTAAATAGGGTAATTAAGGGTAAAAAAGATATTATTATTACCCTAACACATGTCCTAATTCTATTTGATAAGTGTAATTCGACCAAAAAAAACCTTAGGAATAAAATATGACCATTTAGTCCCACTTGGATTAGATTAGGACATTTATTATTAATTTATTTAAAGAAGGGTTAAAATAGTTAAAATCAAAGTCTAATAAGTAAATCATTTTTAATACGGGGTTATACATAAGATAAATTAGACTATAAATATTCATTATAAAGCTAAAGAAATTTCCTACATAATGGTATTTTATTTGTAATTTTTAGACATTAAATAATTTAATTTATATATGAGACAACGATGATGTATTAATTATCTTATTAATGAAATATTGACATAATTGATGTTATAAATACCCAAATAAATGTAATTTGAGACTTTTTATGAATTCCACTAATTTTCCAGGTTAATATGACATGTTAGTATTGATTTAATTAACTTTTTTCGAACTAATAATTCTGTTATAATTTTCACAAAAATCAATTACTAAATAGCGTTAAAATTGACATAAAATAGTTTTTTTAAAAATTATTATATTATTAATTGTTATTTTATTCCTAAAAATCTAATGTTCGGAAAAATGACTTAGATAAGGTTAGATATATTAATAATAAACAACTTGGGGTTAGTTTGGCTTGTTATAGTAAGTTTATTAACCTTATAGTGTAAGAACACAAGAAGACACGGTAAAAGTAAAATTATTTTACTTGATGTTAAAACTAAATGATAAGGTTAAAATAGGAACCTAAACTTGTCTAAATTCTATTGGATGAGAGGATTACGACCCATCCACACCTTAGCTTATAAATAAATCAATTTGGAGCTATTTAAAACCGAATTTGGCTTTATAATAAAATAATATTTTTAGTTTTCCAAAGGTGCCCCTCTCCTCCCTTATAAAAGGGAACCTACTCCCTCTCTTCCTCACACCACTTTGAGACTTAAAGCTCAGACAACCCCTGCCAAATTCTCTTCTCCACTTCCCTAGAAACATCCTAGAGGTCCTGGTATTCTTCAAAGACCAATTTTAGTTCCCTAAGAGGAGGACTCAAAGAGGTGCTTCAAAGAAGAGGAGGTTCAGACATTTACGAAGCAAATCAGACCTAAGGTAAGGGATAATTTTGCAAATCTCATTTTTATCTGAGATTGCTTATTCGTAAGTATTTACTAGGGTTATTTCTATCATCCATTTCCATGTTTTATAAAAGTGTATTCATGTATGTTTAAAGTCCTTTTTACCCATTTTTTGTTTACTACATGGTATGTAAGGAATATTTTTTTTGTTTACGTTACGAGGTACTTTTTGACTTTTCCGACAAAAGGATGAGAAGAATGTTTTTTTAACGTATACGGCATGAAAGGATTTTTACGGTTTTATAAAGCCTTATTTTCATGAAGCTTACTCTAAAATATTTCATGACTATTTTCAACAAAATATTTTTCTATTAAAATTACATGACGTTTTGTGAAAAGAAATTGATTTTGAAGAAGAAAGGATATTTTCTTCAAGAATTCATTTCAAGTGTTTTATCAAAATCATTTTACATCTAAGATGGAATTATTTCATATGTGTATGTTTCAAGTATCATGTCTCTATGATTTACATGGTTTCACTTTTCTTATTATGAAATGATATCCATTTCTTTTATATGGATTATGTGATGATGGGATGATGTTTATGAAACCCATTTTATTCGTTGGGTTATTATGAATGATGTATGTTTATTTTGTGGCACAAGTAAGAATGATTTCATTATGAGATGGGTGGGACCTATATCTCCCTCCAATGCATTGGGTAAAGATTTTATATCTCATGAGATAGACATGGATAGAACGGTATGTTAATCCGGTTCAGTGTTACAGGACTGAAACGAGGAGTGAACTCGATTCAGAAAGACACTTTTTCCACTAAGATGGTCTTGGAAGTAATGCCTTGGCTACTATGGAAATCATGACATGTGCTGAAAGGTTTCCACAATTACATGTTTTATTCCCATGCTATTTTATCATGATTTATGTTCCATTATGATCTATGTCTTATGTACTTTCATGTTTTATGTCGTTGGTCAAGTTTTTGATGTTTAAACATTATGTTCATGTTTTTAAGTTCAAATGTATATGGTATGTTTTATTTTATCCATGATTACCCTTACTGAGCATTTGAGCTCACCCTTTTTATGTTTTCTTTTCCCCCAGGATTAAAAGAAAGGTTTTAGGTAAGGAAACAAAAAGTGGAAGATCTTTATGGGAGATGTTGAAGATCTTTCACCACGATTAGAAGATTACGTTCCAAGTTTCCAAAGACACTAAACTATTATGGTCCTTGTGTGTCTATTTTTGTTATGTATTAAGTATTCCGCAAAAGTAATGTAATGTCCATGTACGTCAAGCTTTGGGTCTCTTCACTCTAGGCTGACCAAGAGAAAAGATAAGAGAGGACCTCATCTTTTTGAAAACGCCAGATCCTATATCAATGGCAGGAAATGGTTCCAAAGGCCATTAACATGGGATCATGGTCAAGATCACATGGTTTGAATATCTAAAATTACTAGGAGCATTGGGATATTAAATATATACTCAATAACCATTGAAACACCCTTACAAATACCCAAACAAGGCTTTAAGCTCAGTTTGTGCCAAATAAGATGTAAGAGGGGTGAAACTGAAAAAACTCAGAAAACTAGAAATTTAGAAAAGGGTGAGACACCATTTTAGTGTGACGCCATTACAGTGCTCTCATTATGGTGCCACCATTATGATGTCACCATTTAGGTGTGACACCATTTTAGTGTTCCACAATTTTGGTTCCACCGTTTTGGTGTTCTAATATTTTGGTTCCACTGTTTTAGTGAAATCATTTTGTGAGAACTGAATTTTTGACTAACTCCTGAAACAAACCACTGCGACCCCAAAGAATGCCACAAGAACTGGATTTTCACAAAGTAATTACCTAGGGAAATATTGGTCAATAAAACAGATACCTCTCAAACTATTATTGTCCAAAATAATTGAAAACCTAACACAACAAAAGAGAGTCTTAAACAACCACCCTATAAGATAACTATGAGGGAAAAACTACCTTGTGTTGTTCAAAAACTGTAGGGAAAACTCTAACATCCAAGAACACCTACTTGAATTCTATATCCTGAAAAACTATACGAACACCTCCTTGACATCTATCTTTTGAATAAATGCAAAAACACTAATTCCCCATTTCCCAGACATATGGATTAGGGAATACCTTCCTCCCTGTCAATATACTGTCCACTTTAGGTGGAACTAACTCACCCGCATGGGTTCAATTGAATCCGCATTAATGTGTCTTGATTAGGAATCAGGTCCTCACCTCCCGATAGTCAGGACTTTTTACACACATCCAGATAATAGGTAAATAACACATTTGATAACGAACAAGGTCAAGCATTACATCATAAGAAAAGTACAAAGAAAAACATAAGAGAAAAACTCAGAACAACTCCAGGTACTGGGCATACATCTATGCCTCCCGCTCCCAAGTGATCTCTTTGAGGCTAGCATGCCTCCATAACACATGAACCAAAGGAATTTTCCATCCATGAAGCACCTTCTCCTCATGATACTTGATTCTTAATGGTTTCTCCACAAACATCACATCATCCTTGATATCCAACTTTCCCCAGTTAATGACATGGGAGTCATTGTGTAGATACCGACAGAGTTGAGAGACATGGAAGATGTCGGGGATCCTCTCCAACCACGATGGAAATTCCAACTGATATTCCACCTTCCCAACTCACCACAAAACCATGAAAGGACTGATGAACCTAGGATAAATCTTTCTCCCTCTGACAAACCTCTACTGCCAATGTCGAGGGTAAAACTTCAAGAAAACATAGTTACCAACCTTGAACTCCAAAGGCATCCTCCTATGATCGACATACGACTTCCTTAGGTCTTGTGTTGCCTTCATCCTCTTATATATAAGATGCACCTTCTATGTCCTACTCTAAACCACATTCGGACCAAGAAAATATGCCTCCCCTACCTCTTTCCATCACATGGGTGGACGACATGACCTCTTGTATAGATATTTGAATGGAGCCATACCAATGGAAGAGTGATAGATATTATTGTAAGAAAACTATACTAAGGGAAAATGTTGCATACAAGACCCACTAAAGTACAAAAAAATGCCCATAACATGTCCTACAATGTCTAGATGGTCCTCCTTGCATGTTCATATGTTTGAGGGTGGGAAGCAGTGCTAAGGTGTAACTGAGTGCCAAAGTTATGTTGAAATCTCCTAAAAAATCACGACGTAAAATGTGTATCCTGATCTGAGACAATAGATTTTCAAAATCCTTGTAGCTGCACCACCTCATCCACATACCTCTGCGCTTAGGAATCTGATGTGCTTGACTCCTTGATTGCTAAGAAGTGATCTGATTTCATCAACCAATCCACTACTACCTAAAGGGAATTGCATCCTCCCTAATCCCTCGATAATCGTTTGATGAAATACATCAATATTTCATCCCACTTCCACTTAGTAATGTCTACGGGTTGCAACAAACCACCTGGAACATGGTGCTCATCCTTCACCTGCTGACACACTAGGAACCTTGCCACAAACTGCGTCACTTCATGCTTCACCCCAGGCCACCAAAACTGTTACCTCAATCCTTAGTACATTTTAGAAACTCTTGGATTCATTGCTAGGGGTGATCTATGGAACTCATAGAGAACTCCCTCATGCATTATCACTAGAAAAAATAGCTTCCCATGGAATAGAATCCGACACTAACTATCATCCGACCAACCCTCCAGAGCATCACCCTAGATAGTGCGATTACACATAACTTTATTCTTTGAGTATCCACATTGAGACTTCTCCACCTCCTTTATGAAGGTATATTGTACTGTGATCTAGAATAGATTGCCTCTTCCACCATCCAATCTCGTATCCAGACACAAAGTGTCACACTCCTGCATCACCTTCCAAGCATCTATGGATTCCTGAACTACCTCCTTCTGTGACCTCCTACTTAAGGCTTCAGCCCTCACATTCTCCTTTATAGAGGTGTAAGAGATCTCAAAGTCTTAGTACTTGAGAAAATCCATCCACCTTCTCTTCCGCAAGTTCACGTCTCACTGGGAGAAGATATATCACAAGCTCTTGTGATCAGTGAAGACCACAATTCACTCCCCGATAAGGTAATGTCACCATAACTTTAGCATGAATACTACCGCTGCAATATCCAAATAATGGGTGGCATATTAATGTTAAAGTGGATGTAATTGATAGGAAGAATAAGAGATAAGTCCCCAATTTTTCATTAGAACACATCCCAAGTCCAGATTGAATGCATCATAGAGCACTTCGAATGTAACCCGTTCCTCTAGAAACCTAAGCATGAGAGCACTGATCAGCTTCCCCTTCCGGGAGATGAAAGCTGCCTGACACTACTCACTCCACATGAAGGCCCGGTACTTTCTTGTCAAAGCTATCACCAGAGACATAAATCATGAGAATTCAAGTACAAAACTCTATAAATAGACTATTATACCCAGGTATTTGTGTACCTCTTACACATTATTGGGTTCTTCCCATGAAACAACCACCTCAACCATTGATCGGTCCACTGTTATCCCTTGCTGAGATACCAAATGCCCAAGAATGTAGACCTCCTATGTCCAAAAATTTCACTTGGATAACTCCCCATAGAGCTGGTGTCATCAAAGGACCTCTAAGACAGTTCTAAGATGTTCGACGTGCTCCTCCTTTAACCTTGAGTAAATATAAATGTCGTCGATGAAAACGACGAAAAACCGGTCCAAGAATTCATAGAAAATAGATTTTTTGATCCCCCTGAACATGGCTAGTGCATTCTTAACACCAAACGACATGACCACAAACTCAAAGTGCCCATACCTGCACCTAAAAGTAGTCTTTAGGTAGTCACCCTCCTTTACCCTCAAATGGTATTATCCAGACCACCGATCAATATTAGATAACCAACCTACTCACCTTATCTAGTCGAAAATATTGTCAATTCATGGGAGAGGGTAATGGTTTTTGACCGTTACTTGATTCAGTCTATGTTTTTCTATGATTTGTCTTAGACCACCATACACATTCTTTAAAAACAATAATGGATCACCCCATGATGACACACTTGGATGGATAAAGCCCTTCTTAATGAGGTCATCAACCTGAATCTGCAAATCCTATAACTTATAAGGTTCCATCCGATAGGGATCCATCGAAATTGGTTGGGCATCAGGTTGCAAGTCTATTCCAAACTCTGTTTCACATCGAGGGGGTATAGTCCCAACCTCTTATGGGAATACATCTAGGAACAATATGAAAACCCCCAAAACCTCCACCATCTATGTGTCTACTGATCCCACTTATAGCTTGGCTGATAAGGAGAGAAGAGACTCCACACACCGACTGCCCACCCGCTAGCCCCGATCACCAATGAAAACTACAAACTGGAAATCCACACCAAAAAACATGACTCTTCTCCGAAATAATTTGATAACAACATTCACAGAAAACAACTAGTCGATTACTATGATGACATCGTATGAATGAATTTGTAGCAGAAGAAGATCCCCTCTGGGCTGATACAACCCAAACATCAGTCTACACCCCGACCAACATCAAACAGACTGGTTTGACATAGAATTGGTTTTCTCAACAACATGGGAACATAAAGTCTCTTTATGTCTAGTCCCAAGGCATGAGCTATATTAGGTGAAAAAAAGGAATTAAACGATCATGAATCAAATAAGGAACACACAAGAGTACTAAACAGAATGATCGAAACTCGAAAAACCTTGGACACCACTGGAACTGCTACCTCGATGGATTGTAACTTCCCATTCCCAGCTCATTTACCCCTCTGTTGTCAATCTACTCCCCAACCACACCCTGGTCGAGGTCCCTAAGGAGAAACCCAAGATTAGCCACCTCTAGCATTGTCTACCCTCGGTGAGGGAGGATCCCACTACCCCTACTCTTAGAAAGCATGACCGGCAGCTACTGCTGCTTAGGCGGGTGCTGAACCCACCCACCCCTATCATACTAAGCTCTAAATGGGCACTGGCTCTGAAGATGTCCATATCCTCAGCAAAAAATGAACCTTGGTCTCGAGCCCATGGGTGAAGGGCGAGGAATAGGAGATAGGAACCAGAACTATGGAGCCCTACTTCCCACTGGCTAAAGCCTAGAAGGCCCTGACGCTGGAGACCTATTGCTGACTTACATCCCCTTTGAAAAACTCAACTCGGTTCCCTCTCATGGTACACCTCCCTATGAGTGAATCAACTCCACTACTTCATCCTTTATTTTGAACATATAAGTATGTTAGTAGGGTAAAGGGAGTGATGGAATACTGAAAAGAAGGCTGAAGTGCCTCATCCAAGCGTCTCTCCGGGGACTCCTAATTCATAATTAGATCTAGAGAAAAGCATAGGATATCCTTGAAGTTGATCCCCGGTTCCCTCGCCAACATACTCCCATCTTGTTGGGAGAGAAGCTCCTGCCTCTTCTCAGTCTTCATCGTTTAGGAAAGAAACTCTTCCCGACAATCCTTCTCAAAGTTAGCCCATGAGACATCGTCCACCTTCCTCTCCTCGAGGTAAAGAGTACACCTTTAACATGCCACCCCTTGCATCTATCTCATTACTAGAAGAACCTAGTACTCCCTCCAAGCACAGATCATGGTAAAGGTGATTGTCAGCACCTCAAGCCAGCCCTCCATCTATGAATTTGAAACGCTGGATTCATACTTTCTCAAGGTCTACCACTTGAAATAAAAAATATTATTTTTCCACAATACATATTCATCCTCTTGATCAACACTCCATTCATCAACCAATTAACTATGATAAGCCTCAACTTCTCATACCATGCATGGGTGATGTTCAGGTCCCATATCTGAAAATGTAAACAAGAAACTCCTAAGCTTAGGTAGTTTGAAAATTTTCTTTAAATATTTATTTTAAATCTTTATTTAAACAAAATTCGCAATACACCCTAGACACACAATAACACAAGTAATTTTAATGCATGTACCCTTCCTAGGGTGACTAACTGGCAATATGTGTAGCCTCAATAGGTCGTTCAGTAGGTCTAGAGTCCTTGAATAAGATCATAGGGGCCCTAAAATCCCGTGTCCTAGATAGTATTCCCTAGCCAATATCACACATCAATATTTACTAACACTATTTACCTAATGTCCCATGAAATCCTCATTGTTCCTAACTTTGAACTCCATCATATCCCTCAACCATTAGCCTCTGATACCATTTTACCACAACCCACCTTCCTCAAGATGAGGGATGGGATAGAAAAGTTCCAAACCCTTCCTTCTTCAAGATGAATGAGAGATAATGACCCATGAGTTCGTCCTTCGATAGGTCCCATAGTGGTGAATATCACTAAGGGTAGAGAATCTCACAAAAAATGGCAGCCATTACCCTTTTTAACTGAATAGGATTAGGATATTAGATAAGGGAAATCCCAAACAACACCAAACAATTATATAATAGAAACCAAAATCTAACCCATGAATGATTTAAAAGTAAACTACAAAAAATGTACTACTAAAGAACCAAATAAAGTAGAAACGAAACGAAACTAACTAGAAATACATCAACTATCCCGATGCTCGAGCAAGTAAGGTCCACCAAAGTCCTCAAAATACTCATGGAAACTTTAAAACAGTTTCACAAATGTAGGGTGATTATACAAGTATACCTAGTATGAAAGCTAAATCCACCCATGCACAAGTGGGGGGGACATACTAATTACCCTGTGAGAGAACAATAGAACCTCAAAGAACCAATCAAGGAGTAATAACCAGCCCAACATCACCAAGTTAAACTTAACAAATAATGCAAGTGAAGTAAATTAGTAGTATAAGAACATATACCTTTTGGTACACTGTACCACTTACCCACTAGTTAACTGATAATTCATAACGGCTAACATCTTTACACTACCAATCTTCCAAAATGCAGTCCACTGCCACAAGCTGCCTGCACACACCTGGTCCTAAAACCACAACAAATCCTGCCTGTAGACACTTGGTCCACGAACACAACACACATATCACTTACAGATACCTGGGCCACAATAACCACACCTCTCTTCCGAAGACACCTTGACCTCATCCCGAAGAAACTTGGGAAAGAAATCATTTCCCAAAAACACATGGGACCTTCATTCATAATAAAAACCTGTTCGAAGGATATTTGACTATGGTAATCCTCAATCCACTATAACCTGCTCAGATATGCTCGAGTAGTAAGAACCCAGAAGAGGGAGTGAGGAACAAATTCAGTAACCAGCCATCCATCCTCCCATCGGGATGTTGGGAAGAACACACTCCCCCAAGAAATAGGGTTTTTGGCATGTAGTGATCAACATGGGTGTGGTGCGTGTAAAAATAACAAAGAAATATAATTTATACATATATTTAATCAAACACTCAAACCATACTATGAATTTCAAACAAACAACCAGCCCACACAGAACCACATATGATGCTACCCCTACATAAACAACCACAAAAAAGCCACAATAAAACAGAAGACGAACCCCCTTTCATTTAAGAACTTTCTATTCATTAATTAAGGGGTTTACTTTAATTTATTCCAAAACTACCCATGGAAACTACCAAAAACAACATCTTCAACCATTCTCAAAAGGAGGAGACCCTAATTAACTAAACACATATCAACCAACCCACTTCATTCTTATGTACTGCCATCATTGAACAAGGGAAGAGAAAACAAGGTAAAGTATTTCCATTTTAACACCCATTCATAAAAACAATAGAGAACAACTAACCTATAGTCCCACTACATACTCCTTTTTTTCCTAGTCACCCATTAAACCACTAAGAAATTTTATTATTCAATGTTATCCCACTTAATCATACCCTCATAACCAAAACCGATAGCCCCACTGAACAAAAATGCCACACACGACACACATATAAACATGAAGTTATGGCCCTACCCAGTCCTGCAACCCAACTACCTAAAAAATTCCCAGATACAATCCCACTACATAAAAATTTCTATGACCACAACATAAACCAATTGAAGTCCCAATTCCTGTAAGTTTATCCATTACAAATTCAATTAATCTCTCAAAATAAGATACCAACACACCTCCTGTACTACCCCATACTCAAATCCCATTGCCAAACACCATCAAACAGCAACCCTGTTTCACAAAAATTTCCTTCCCCATTCATCAGACCAACCCCTATGTCCACCCATATCTGTAACAAGGTTACCCACATCAACTTCACACAACCCCCTACAAAGTCACAAAACCCAACATAACACAGCACACAACCACACTTATCAAACAAGATGTATTCATAGTTTTTAAAAACTATTCTTTAAATCCATTTTGATAAAGAGGGGTGATCACACAAGGGTTTTCATCCTGGGGAATCTATTTTTTTAAACAAGTATACATGATTAAATAGATTTCATGTTACATCCATTTATCAAAGAATAAGAAAAAAATAAGGCATTAACAGTGTGCAATAAAACAACACCAACGATCATGATTATCAGAAAGAATATATCCAAAAAACCATAAAAAGAAACAAACATAGTAGGTAAAAAATGATCAATATCAAACCATCTTCAATTCCCTACCCGTTATCTTTTAATCATCAATTCTCTACTGTTATTTATTACTATTTTAAGAAATGTATTCACTAGGAATTCACAAGGAATCATTAGTACACCCACCCCACATGATACACAAATAAAGGGAGGTAGAAGAATCCCTACTTGGAACAACAGGTGGCCAAAACTCTTCTTTTCACCAAAATGGGGGACCACACGATGAGAAGGAAAGTCCATGAAAACTAAGCAGGATAGGGCTCTAGTACATGTACATGACTTGTCTATAAGAGTAGGATCTAGTCTCACCAAGGGAAAATATATAAGACCTCGGATTTTTGAATAATATGCATCCTATATCAATAGAAGGAAACAATTCCAAAGGCCATTAACGTGGGATCATGGCCAAGATCACACAGTTTGAATATATCAAAGTCCTAAGAGTGTTAGGATATTAAATATATACTTAATATCCTCTTAAACCCCCTTAAAAATGATGAAATAAGGCTTTAAACTCATTTTGTTTCAAATAAGATGTAAGAGGGGTAAAACTTGAAAAACTCGGAAAATTGGAAATTTGGAAAAGGTTGAGACACCATTTCAGTGTGCCACCATTACAGTCCCATTATTACCGTTCCACCGTTTCAGTTTTACACCATTTCATTTCCACTATTAGGGTGCCACAATTTCAGTGCCACTATTACGGTGCCACCATTTTGGTGCCACCATTATGGTGCCACTATTTTGGTGTTCCACCGTTATGGTGCCACCATTTTGGTGCCACAATTTCAGTGCCACTGTTTTTGTGAAAACTAAATTTTTGTAAAACTCCATAAACAAACCATTTTGACCCCCAAAAATGAAACAAGCAGTATATTTTCATAAAGGAATGGCATAAGGAAATCATGGTCATTACAGAACTACCTATGAAAACACCTGGTGGCACAATAACCACATAAAAGTTATATAACTCTTCTATAATACAATTTTGTATGAAAACACCTCTCTTGAATCTAGTTCTACTTACCTTGGTTGAATTTTACATAATATTTGGTATATATTCTCTTTCCCTATATAAATCACACATTAACTGTGAGGGTAAATAAATCTCATTTCATTTCCTGAATCAACTTGTTTTTAAATAACAACATAAGTATGACCATAAAATTTCTATGGGAGAAAATTATACAATGTGTGCAATGATACTCAATAACGATGGAGCATTGTCTCAAATTATTAGGGAGGAAGTCAAAATTGATAACATGACTATCGTATGAGAGTATAATGATGTATTTCATGATTAATTTCCTATTCTTCCAAAATAAAATAAAGTTAAATTTTCAATAAAACTTATACATGGATCTTTTCTTATTTCAAAGAGTCTATATAGAATGGATCCCATTGAATTGGTGAAATTTGAAAAGAAACTAAAAGAGAATCTAGATACATGTTTCATATTTCCTAGTGCTTCACCATGGGAAAACCAATACTCTTTATCAAAAGTAAATATGGATCAATGTGTCTTTTCATTGAACATCACAAGCATAATAAAATCATGATCAAGAAAATGTATCCTCTTACATGTATGTTAGTATGTAAATACTTCTCAAAGAATGACATTTGATCTAGATATCATTAGTAAATGGTGAAATTGGTGGTAATTTATATGATAGTCTTCCATACATGTTAAATATACAAGAAATTTATAGTGATGAAATTTTGAATTATTAATTCTCCCTCCATCTTCATGGATTTAATGAATAGATTCACTAGAGACTACATTGATAAATTTTTGGATGTCTTTATGGAAGATATTATTATATATTTATAGAATGGAATAGAACTAAGATTATTTGTAGATTGTTTTCAAGAAAATATGAAAGGGGGAACTATATAAAAAATGTGTCAAATGTGAATGATGGTTTTAGAAAGTATCATTCTATGTTAATGTAATCAAAATTGAGCAAATATCTGTATATTCCTCAATGATGGAAGTGATCATGAAATGAACAAGATGAACCACAATAATAAAGAACCATAGTTTCCTTTGGTTAGTTGGGTACTATAGAAGTTTTTTGAAAAATTTCTCATGGATATCAATTCCAACAACCAAGTTATCGTGGAAGGAAGTGAAGTTCCATTGTATAGAGGAATGTGAATAATGTTTTATAGTATTAAGGAATTGTTTGGTCACTGCACCTATTCTTACTTTACCCTATAGTGGGGAAGGTTATTAATTTAAAATAATGATTCATTAAATGGGTTGGGATGTATTGTCATGTATAACAATAAGGCAATTTATTATGACTCACAAGAGTGAAAGACTCATAAGAAAAATTAATTAACTCATGATTTAGAGCTAGATGAAGTGATATTTTCATAAAATATTTTCTAAAATTATCTCTATAATTAAATGTGTGTTGTAGGTAATAAACACAAGAGAATAATATATATTCACACAAAAGGATTTGAATATGTTCCAAAGGATATTGTTTAAATGGATAAATGATCACGATTTATCAATACATTTCCACCTCAGGATGGTAAATAACTAGGTTGATGCTCTTAGGAGAAAATATCTTGTTACCCTTTCCATAATGGGGATTTAAAAAGACCCAATAATCATAGATTTGAAAGGATAAATAGTAGATTAATAATAGATAGAAAGAAATCCTATATTTCTCAAATAACTACTCAACCATCCATTCCATGAAGATCAAAAGAGATTAGAAGGATTATGTGGATATTTAGAAAAAGGTAGTGAGTATTCTAGAGTTAAAGTTCAATAAATACATAGTTATAAGGTTTTTAACATTAATATGTGTCACATAAAAACTAGAATTAAATAAGTAACTTTTTGATCATTCTCATAGATCATACGTCTTAACTCATCTAGGAGGTACACAAATTTATTAAGATCTGGATAAAAACTACTAGTGAGATAACATAAAGTCGTGGATTATCGAATATATATCCTGATGGTTGGTATGATAGAAAGTTAAGGATGAATGAAAAATTTATAAAGGGATGATGAAACTATTACCTATACTAGTATGGAAATAGAAATACATGACCAAAATGTTTTTCTTAGGACTCCCCAAAACAACTAAAGACCACAATACCATTTGCATTGTAGTATATCATCTTATTAAAAAAAGTGCATTTCATTTCCATCAAAGAATATTTATTTTTTTAACAACTCTCCAAGATATATATGAGCGGTGGTAAGGATGCATACAGTAACACTCTCTATTGTGTCTAATTGAGATCTGAGGTTTAAATTAAGGTTTTGGAAAGGACTTCAGTGAGAATTCCAAACATACCTGACATTCATCCCTACTCATCACCAAAAGACAGATGGTTAGTTTGAGATAACCATTCAATCACTTGGGAATATATTTAAATCCTTTTCAATGAATTTAATAGCATGTTTGGATATTCCTCTTACTATTAGTAAAGTTTTAATATAAAAATATTTTCTTTTATAGAATTTAGATGGCACCAAATGAGGATTTTGTGGGAAGAGATGCTAGAAACAAACATACTAGGATAAAGTTAGAGAGAGGAAGTTGATAGGATATAACCCTATACAATAAATGATGGATAAGGTTCAAACCATTCCATGAGAATTGAAATTGGATAAAATTAGACAGAGGGGATATACTAAAAATCTTTGTTGAGATATAGAGTTTGAAGTTAGTGATAAGGTGTTCTTTCATATGTCACCTTGAAATTGGGTCATGTGATTTGGGAACAAAGTGAAGACAATCCCTAGGTATATTAGTCCCTTTTGTATCCTTGATCATGTTTTGGTGTATATTATCTATTGAAACCCCATACTGATCTATCCCAAGTACATGATGTATTTCTTACATCATTTTTGGGGAAGTATATTATAGAACCATCACATGTACTAAGATTATGATATTTTCAAATAGAACATGTTCTCACATATAAGTAACTACCAATGGAAATCCTAGATCGAAGATTTTAATTACTATAGAATAAGATATCTTATGGGGTCAAAGTTCTATTGGGAAATCATAAGTTTGAAGAAGATATATTAGAACCCAAGGATGTAATGATAAAAAATTTCCCCCAGGTTTTTTCTTCATATTAATAAAATTTCGAGTGTAAAATTCCTCTTATGGGGTGTATAAATTAAGGACACGTGATTTTAGTAAATAATTTCTTATAAATATCATTTTAGTATCCAGTCTTTCATGTAACAGAGGAATAAAATAAAAAATTAATTACCATAAAAAAATATTACCATTATTTTATATCTATTAAATTGGAAGGTATCAATAGAAGTAACCACTTTATAAAAACAATATAAAAATTTATAATGAAACAAAGTTTATTTTCTCTTCAAGATACACTTTTTCTAAAAAGACCTTTTACTAATTAAGTGTGATAATATGAAAATTAATATTTTCAAACCTTTAGAAATTTTATGGATTCTATATTCGGAATCATTGGGTATAAAATTTATAAATTTCTATTTTCATTTTTACGAATTAAATATTATTAATAGGATTAATGTTAGTTACCGCGATAATAGTAAAAATGTTATTTTCAAAGAATTATTTTATTAAATTCGTGTAATTTTTATCTTACAAAACAAATTAATATATTATACAAAATAATTCTAATATAATATTTCAATAGGTATATATATAAATATATAAATACTAATTCAGTTAGTAATCAATTCTAAATAATATTAAGAACACTTAAGGGTTATTGTTTTAGTAAAACATATATCACTTAGTGAGAAAACCGGTTACCCAGGTAAAAAATATATGATAAAATGTAAAAAACTAATTTTAAGTGACCCGAAACATTTTTAAAACTTTTGTTAAAATGATTTTTATAGGATTTATAGTCATTATATTACCCTAAAATTTATTATTTACCACTTTTCGAGCTTTTTGACAATTGAATTGTGTCATTCCATTATAGAAAAAATTAGGAGTGTTCACAAAAGTACCCATTTATTCAATTATAAAAGGGTGAACAATTTGATCCCTTCATTCTATACCATTCATTATAATTTTTTTTTCTAATAATGTAATCTTATCTCAATATCATAATCCTCTAGTCTCAATTAGGTATCCTAATCCAAGGACATTTCTAAGTGAAATATCAAGTTCTCAATGAAAGTATTTCTTACTCCATGGTACTTTAATATTAATATTAATCTTATAAAATTATTGTAGAACCAATAATATAATTTAACTAGTATTATTAATACACTTTAATGGTATTTTATTAATAGATCAACCAATATTCAGTGCTTTCTAATTGCTAATATTATCAAAACCACATCGATCGTGTGTATGTGTGGATTACTGCCACCATGAAATGATATGGAATATTTTTCATCACCACCTTTAATAGTTGGTAGGATTTAATAGATAAACATGATAAATTTGAATTTTTTTAATAATTCCACATTCATTTTCGGTCACAATGAATAGTAAAAACAATAAAAACTTGTCACTGTGTTTAAGGTTAAAATGGGTTTACATGGGGGTTAAACCAAGAGATAAGGGTATTTTTTCCAATTCAAATTTCTTAAATCCTATTGGATGAACATAGTTAGACCTCATATTGTCCTAACTTTAAAAATATATCCATCTAGAATTATTTTACCTGATAATGAAATTATAATATTTTAATCTTTTAAGAAATACCAAGTGTGTCATCTCCCCCACATATAAAAGGATGCCCATTAAATCTCTTATTTACACAATTTTGAGATATTTATCTCAAATATTCTACCAAAATACCTCCAAAACATTATAATACATTTTATATAGGTGTCAGGCATCACAAAATACCACCCTATGGTCTTTAAGAAGAGATCTAAATGAGTTCATTCAAAGAATGGGTAAACCCCTTAACCGATAAAATTATTTTTATCTATTATTTAAACTCATTTAAATCTGTTATATGAATCAAAAAATTATAAATTATTTATCCAAAATATAGTTAACTGTTATTATGACTATGAAATCCCCATTATTTTCAATCTTCTCAATCAAATGAAAAGTGAAAGTATCACTCATGCGTAACCGCTTCTGCACAACGATAAAGTTCATTTTCCATACCCATATTTAATGGATGGTTATTATGATATGTTTAATGTTTATATATTATATTTATGACATAATTATTATTATTTAATTATAATACAATATCATACTTCTTACCATTCCATCAGTTGAAAATTGATAACGTCGCTCCTGCGTACGTATGTGCTACCACCTCCATGAAATGATGAGATTAGTTTTTCATTTACTCTTTAATGTGATTGTAATAAGGATGAATTTAATAAAAATATAATATATATATGATATAATAATGATTATAAAAGGTTAATTGTTATTTAAATTTATTTATTTCTATCTATTGAAAGTTGAAAACAATGTTCATGTGTAGGTACGACCTACATCCTCCATAAATAGTGTAATTCATATTTTTATCTATAAATTTTATATACGATTAAATATATATATATATATATATATAATGAATATATATAATATTTAAATAATTATTAAAATTATAGATATGGTGGAACCATGAACAATTTACAAGGACCAAAACTACAGAACCAAAACACTTATGGAAAATGAAGCAGGTATCACCCGAAACATTAATTTTAATACAGAATTGTTAATAAATAAGTGATAAAACATTATAAGTAAATAATTTAAGGAATTATATACTTTATTATGGTTTGATAATATATTTATTAATAATATATATTTATTTTATAGGAGTTTAGAACAAATATGAATGAATTTGGACCCAAGGTAAGGGTTAATTTTAACAATGACATCATTTTTCAAGATTGTTTATGTTTAAGTATCCACTGAAGGAATTATTTTATATTTACATAATAAAACCTATATTTTTTAATAATATATTTATTTATATTAATTATAAGTTTAACTTTTATTTTCTTATCTTTGAGTACTCCAGATACTGAAATAATGTTTTTAAGGAAAAATAATTTTTATTTTCTACTTTGTCAGGAATATTTTTCTTCATTGTTCATATTTTAAATAAGATGTTTTAAATAATGTTTTTAATTTTATCCAAGTATTTATTAAATATTTTTTTACCGATAATTTAATTTTTTTTAAATGTTTTAAAAGGATCCTTCTTGTCATTTTTTGATTTTTTTTACTTTTAACTTTTTACCTAAAATTTGAAATGAATATTTGTTTTAACGTACACATCATCATTATAATTTACCTCCATCATGAATGACCAATGATTTTAAGATTAATTTTATTATTTTAGAGGATCCATTTAAGGAAAATTATTTCCTTAATATCTAAGAATTTTTTCCATTTTAAATAAGTGATTTCAAAGTGAAAAGGTTATTTTCCTCAAGAAGTTTTCTAGTGATATTTTTTTAAGTATTTTCACTTATGTAAACATATTTTATTAAATAATGTGAATTAATGAGGAAATAATCAAATGATACATTCATTTATATTTTTATTAGTGGTCTATGATTATTTTTACTAGGGAAATTGTTGACATTCTATGTTCCAATTTTTCCAATATAAAAAATTATTAATTTTTAAGGAATCTTCACTAAGTTGAATTGTTTATTTGTATGATGAATGCTTTGGAATTATTAAGAGATGGGTGGGATCTAAAATTACAAACCTCTTTGATGCATCAATAGTTATAATGGGATAAAATAGGTTGGGTATTTGGGATATGCCTTACACATTTATATAATTGTATTGGCATAAGGCCTCGACGACATGTCTAAGATGTATCACATTATGAATTCCATCATTGTTAAATCCGTTATTGATGTCCATATAAATATTTTAATAGTTATGATATCCATGGATAAGTTTGAAGCCCATGTGATTATTTATATGGAATTATTTGATCATAATTTATTCCTTCCATATTATTCCTACCTTATTTTTTCCATGTTAGCTTTCCTTATCTTCATACCCTTACTAAGCATCAGTGCTCACCAATTTCTTATGTTTACTTTCCCTAATATTCTAGTAAGTGTACTACTATTGATATTAAAGGTTATGATAGAGGGAATAATGATGTTCTCCAATAAAATACTACATTGCCTTTTATATTTTTAAAAGTAATGTAAGATTAAATTTATATATACTTTTCAATACTTCTAAATTATTTAGTCCTTTAGGATGAAATAAATTATATCTATTAACAATGTAATAAAGTAACCATAAGATTTGGGTTTCTAGGGTTGGTGGATTTACACGAGGGAATATGACTTGGGTAATGGTGGGTGGTTTTGGACCACCAAGTGATCGGGTTTGGTAGTTTTGTTAGACATTAATTTTTTTATTATCTCATTATACCCTGATATGGTTATATTTATTTTGTATATAATTATATTTCAATAGTGTACTTTGACCTTGTTTCTTTTTCTGGGGGTGAAATATTTCCCAAGGGATATTTCTATATTCTCAGGAACTTGTTGCCTACCTGTGTTGACCAATAACTCTTATTAGGTTATGTGGGAATCTATCCAATGCTGATTTTGATGGTATTCTCGGTTGGTTCATTACATCATAAGGTTAACAAGGTATTATTTTTTATATTTCTTTGATCTTTAGAGTAAAATTAATATTTTATTTAGTATTTTAAGGTTAAATATTAAAAATAAATTATCTATAAGAGACTTTGGAAGATGTGGTGAGGTAGTTCAATGTGTAATGAAAGCGAAGTTGAAAATTAGGGAGACACTTTATTACGAATAGAGAAAAAGGGAACATAGAATATCATTGAAGATACAATGATAAGGTACCTAAGAGAAGTATCATTAAACTACCTACATGTAAAAAACATGGGAGTAAGCACCCTAGTAACTTCCTCTTTGGAATAGGGAAGTATTTCAAGTGTAGAATGATTTCCCATACTACTAATTATTATCATAAAGGGATGAATATTCTATTTTATGAAAAAAAAGGAAAGTAATATCCTAACCAATGTGTCACCAAAAATTCAATGCTACAAAATCAAGGATTTTGAAAATTATAAAAATCGATTCCCTAACCCCAGATATAATGAAGATAATAAACAACAAAAAACTCTTAAATCAATGGAGAAATGAAGAGTGTATTCTATCACTACCATTGAGGTGGATCAAGATAATTATGTAATGCAAGGTATAATAATTATCAAATATAGATCATTGAATTACTTATTTTTTTATTTTTCTTCACATTCCTTTTTTATCATGTATGTTTTATAAGAATATTGATTCACTATCTCAAGTATTGGATATTTAACTATCTATGAAGAATGATGGTGGAAAAATGACCATGTATAAGTTTTATAACTATTATCTAATATATTTTTATAAGAAAAAAATACATTTGAATCTTGTTATAGTTTCCCTGGTTTAATTTGACATAATATTTGGTATGAATTAAATTTCCCTACATAAATCACACATAAATTATCGAGATAAATAAAACCCATTTCATTTCTTGAATCATCATGTTGTCAAATATCAACATAAGGATTATCGATTTTTTTTGTGGAAGAGAATTCTAAAATATGGGTTATAATACACAATAATGAGTAAATATTAACTCAAATGTTTGGGGAGGATGTAAATATTAATGAAATTCCTATTGTATGAGATTATAATGTTGTATTTCTAGATTAATTTCCAAGAATTCCACTATAGAATAAGTTTGAGGTTTTTATCAAACTCGTAAACATATCTATTCTTATATCGAATAATCTATAGGTAATTTATCCCATTAAATTGATGAAAATAAAAAATAAACTGAAAGAGAATCTAGAGAGGGGTTTCATATTCCCTAGTGCTTTATCATGGGGTGAACCAGTCTTCCTTATAAAACAGAAGGATGGATCAGTTTATTTTTTCATTGACTATCATAAGTTTAATAAGATCGCGATAATGGACATTTATCCTCTAACATGTATTGATGATATGTTAGGATCTAAATAATTCTCAAATATTCACCTTCCATATGGAAACCATTAGTTAAGGGTTAAAATGTAGGATATTTCTAAGATAATATTCCATACAAGGTAAGGACACTAGGAATTTATAGTGATGTAATTTGGAATTATTAACTCTCCGTACATCCAATTGGATCTAATGAATAGAGTCATTAGAGACTAATTTGATCAATTTTTAGTTGTCTATATAGAAAAAATTCTTATATATTAAGAGAATGGGAGAGCATGAAGATCATTTTCAGATTGTGCTGAAGACCATAAGAAAGGATAAACTGTATGCCATGTTTAGAAGGTGTGAATTATGGATGTAGTAAGTATCATTCTTAGTTCATGTAATCAAAAGCAAGCAAATGTCTGTATAATCCTCAATGGTTTAAGTGATCAAGAAATGACCAAGATGAACCATAATAACTGAGATCCATAGTTTTCATAGGATAACTGGTAACTTTCAATGTTTTTTGAGAATATTTTTAGGGATATCAAATCCAACAACCATGTTAATATATAAGGGAGTAAAGTTACATTATATAGAGTAATGTGAATAATTTTTAATGGAACAAAAGAAGAGGTTGGTCATTGAATATGTTCTCACATTACCCTACAATGGGATGGTTTTAAAAAATATTTTGATGCTTCTTTAATGTATTTTTGATGTGAGATCATGTAGAAGGATAAGGTAATTTATTATGACACATGATAATTAAAAACTTATGATAAAAATTACCTGACACATGATTAAGAGCTTGAAGTAGTGATCTTTTTCTTATATATTTGGTGACATTATCTCTATAATAAAATCTGTGATATATATACTGAACAAAATATCACAATATATATATTGAGAAAATAGTAGTTTAATATGCACCAAAATAGATGGTCATAATTGATAAATGATCATGACTAATCAATACATTTCCACCTGGGGAAGTAAGATAAGATAGATGATGCTATGAGGAGAAAAGATCATGTTTCCCTCTCTATGAAAAGGATTTAAAAAGACCCAATACTCATGTATTTTCAAAGGATGAATCTTGGATTCATAACGGAAGGTGATAAATCCTATCTTTCCTAATTGACTTCTCAACCATCCATTCACATGATGGTTAAAGAATATCATAAGGATGATGTTTCACTTTAGAAAAATATAGTGAGTATTCTAGAGTTAAAGTTATATAAAGATGTAGTTATAGGGTTTGGAACATGAATAAGTGTCACATAAAAACCATAAATTAAGATTTATGTTTTGGATAATGTTCATAGATAATATATCTCAATTAATCTAGGAAGCACATAGATTTATAGAGATCTTAAGAAACACTTCTGATTGGATAACATAAAGCATGAGATCATAGATTACATATCTCAATGCTTGGTATGAAAACATGTTAAGGATGAATGAATAAATTAAAACATAATGATGAAACTATTACCCATAAATATATAGAAATAGGAATATTTCACCATGTATTTTTTCACAGGAATCCCCAGAACATTTAGTGGCCATAATACTATTTGGGTTGTAACAGATTATCTAGTAAATACAACACATTTCATTTCCAACATAGAAGATTTATTTCTTGACCAACTCACAATGATATATATATATATATATGTATATATATTAATAAGGGTGGTGTTATGTCTTCATGTAGTATCACTATATATTATATCAAATCACGATCTGAGGTTATTGTCAAGGTTTTGGAAAAGGATTCATTGATCACTAGAGAAATTGATGAGTTTTAGCACTTCATATCACCCTTTTCCAGATGTTTAGTCAGAGAGGACCATTCCAAATATTGAGGATATTTTGAAATCATGTTCAATGAATTTATAAGGATGTTTGGATAAACCCGTTATTACTCTTATTATAATTCTTATATAATAACAAATTTCATTACAAGATTTAGATGGAACCATATGAGGATTTGCGTGGGAAGAGATATGAGACTCAAAACACTCTAGGATGAAGTTGGAGAGAGGAAGTTGATAGGATCTGAAATGTTTCAAGAAATGATGGTTAAGGTTCAAAACATTCAGTGAGGTATTACCAATGGATATTCTGGATCGAAGAGATTACGTACTGTAGAACAAGATCTCATATCTAGACAAAGTTATATAGAAAAATCAGAAGTTGAAAGAATCTATGTGGGAACCTGAGGATGTAATGAGAGAAGACTTTTTTTGGTTTTTCTGTTCATATAAAGAAAATTCAGAGGTTAAAATTTCTTTTTAAGGGGTGTATAATTTAAGGACCGATGATTTTAGTAAATTATTTCCCTTAAATACCATGTAAGTAGATTTTCATTCACGCGTCATTGGAAAAAAATAAAAATTTAATTACCTCAATAAAATTATCAAATATTACAATTATTTTATGTCTATTAAATTTTTTGGTATTAATAGAAGTAATCAATTTTTAAAAATTCCGTAAAACATTATAATAAAAAATGGTTATTTTATCTTCAAGATACACTTTTTAATTTTTTTCAAATTAAGTGCGCTAGTATGAAAATTAAAAATTTCAAACCATTAGAAATTTAATGGATTCCATATTCAGAATCATTAGGTATAAATTATATAAATGTACCATTTCATTTTTTAGCATTAAATATGATTTGTAGGATTGATGTTAATTACCATGATTGTTGGTGCCAAAATATGTGTAGAGGGAAAGGGAGTAAAGAAGAAACTCATCCCAAAGTGGCAGCCTTGTGAAGGCCATTCGCAGAGCCCAACCCAACACCACATCCAGAACGAATCCAAAGCCCCCTATTCTATCTCTATAGAGTAAAAGAGGCTAGAGGCTTCGCTGTTATAACACAATTGACTAGAAGATTCGCGCCGCTGAGGGAATCAGATCAACCACCCCGATCCTTTTGAACTTGATGAAATCCTCCACGAGGACCATAGAGGGAACCCAGGAGATCTCTTCAATGATGAGGGGATGATGGTCGACTCCATGATAATGACACACTTGACACAATCCATGAACAATCACGGAGTACCACATGGCTTCTCATGAAGGCGTCCCTATTTCGCGCCACCCCTCACTTATAAATATCAAGATCCCATCAAATACAAAGGATGAATACTCTGACCTTTCGCCTTCTCAACTCTCAAATCATGAAGGATCTTTTTATCTACGAACCCTAGAGAAAAAATGATCTCTTCAAGGTACTTGAGCACTATGATGTACCATTACCTTAGCTCAAATAAAACCCTTCTTTAAGCAGGGATTCCCTTTGCAGAGCCCATGGTCCATCGCAAAGGAAGGAGATCCCTAAGGGGACTCAGGTATTCAGAAAGCACTCATACTTCACAAAGTACCTTCCATGAACATGTGAACGACATACTGAAGCAGGGTCACTGTGCTTTACAAAGAACATTTCTTCATAGTGCTATGATTTGTAAGGTACCCTTGATTCGCAATGTCCAAAGCCGTAGAATCCTTTCTACTTTGTGAAGAACCCTTCATATGCACCTATATCCTATTCCCAATCTAGGACAATGTACTTTGTGAAGAACCCTTCATATGAACCCATACCCTATGCCCAATCTAGTCCACTCCACTTCACAGAGCATACCCCTTTGTGAAGTTCTGCCCCTATGTGGAGCACTATAGAATCAAAAGGTCCTTTCTTGTGAACCCATTTTCTTCGCAAACCCCTCTCCCGTACAACCCTCTAGGTTCAAACAAAGTAATTTCAAGGTTCCTTGGGTTGTACTTCATGTTTCATTACTCATCCTTATGCATCTTCGCATAGGCATGATAGCAGATATTCATTCTTCTCATAGCCATGCTAACGTGGGCCCCTCAGTGGATCACTCCAAAACACAGCTCCAATACGGAATTTCTAATTCTTTCCCTTACCCAATGGAAGGTAGGTATCAGTCATGTATGTCCTAGGGGTGCGTATTGAACTGGCCTCATTCGAGTTGCAAGACATTAAACTGCCAAGCACCATCATCCTCAGCACATGATGGTAAACTGTGGCCTCACCCCATGCACTATACACGGGGTAACCCACCTTAGACATTCTCCACATCTGCTCATCTCCACAGGTGTTATATATTCCTCATATGGAATTAGATCCTCTTTGTTGTAGCAGCATCTGTTCGCGAGGAAGGGAAACAATCTTGTTGTAATCCCCTAGCCTTTCTTGCAGAAGGAAGAATCCCTGTTCCTCCTCTCTTCTTCCATGCAAAATACTAGAGGATATATGGGCACCAAGACCTTTGTTACCCCATCCCTCTCCCTTTGGGATTTGTCGCTATCTGGCCTCCATCTTGGAGTAAGTCATAATCTCTATATCACTGGTCCACTAACCACGCGTAAGCCCCTGTTTCCTCTTTGTCCCACTTAACATATGTAAGCCCCACCCCACTTTCCGTAGATTAAAATTTCGCGATGTAATCGTCAGTTTTTTTCTGCCTCTTGTTTCTCACACTGAGTATGAATGATTTGGTCCTATAGTAAGAATTGACCATGGAATATTTCCTGGTCCACCTTAGCATGTAAGACCCAAACCATCCCAAACTTCGTGGACTTTGATATCTATCTCCTAGGAAAGGTACGTAAGAATCCTCCCTGAGGTTCAAGCCCAAAACCTACCTGTAACAACCCCTTCACATCAGTTCACCTTTTTCTTGCATTATGTTAAACTGTACCCATTCGAACTATGATGATTTTGATCCTTGTCTCCTAGACAGGGTACATATGAATCCTCCTAGAGGTCCAATCCCAATCGATGGTAAGCCATTGTGATTCTCAACCGGTGGTAAGCCATTGGAACCCCTGTCGGCGGTAAGCCATTTTCAGCCTCTACCAGTGGTAATTCTTTGTAGTCTTTAATCAATGGTAATCCATTATAGTACCCTTAGATTGAACCAAAATCTCTAGTCCTCCACATGGTGTTAGAAAAACCCAGGCTGCTAACCACGTGTAAGCCCCAGTATATCATGAGGTCGTTCTCCCATGTGTACACCTTGATTCTATAGATCCATTCTGAGCTACGCAGACTTTGATTCCTTTCCACAAGGATACGTAGGAAGTCTCTATAAGGCTCAATCATGGCATCACTGTCGTTATAACATTGGTTCCATCCCATTTTTCATCCACTCTCAACTATTCATATCCATCCTGATTCTTACCCTGGCCGCCACATCCCAGTGATATCTTGTCACCCACTTTCTCACTATTCCAAGAAGTCCCCGGGATACTAACCATGCATAATCTACTACATCATCTCTGGGTCACTGTCCTCTGAGCACACCCCAATTCATCACCCCTTCAAACTACATAGTTTTTTATCCCTATCCCCCGGGACAAGGTATGTATGAAACCTCCATGAGGTTCAACCCCACCCAATGGTAAACCTTGGTGTATCCATTATAGTGACCCAAGCACCCTCAGATCCATATTCATTAGACATTGTTATCCACCAATCTAATAGGACTTTCAGGTTCTCCTTCATGGGGTTGTACTCATCTGATTCACTTTGATCAGTGTTCTCAATAGTTCAATCTGTCCTCGCTGGACATTAAACTCATGACATACCCTATGTTAAATAGAAGAAGATGTGGAAAACCTTAGAGACATGCCTATGGAACATAATTACCCACACTCAACGTGGGATGCCTTGGGCTTTCATTCCCTTGAGAATCCCTATAATATGGGGAATAAACCCAAACACACCAGTGTTCTAGCATCCATACATGCCAACGACATCCAACATGACTACTCCCCCGACCAAAGGTTTCTGCCCTAAATGGAACCCTTGGAATTTTCAGAGAGAAGCAGCATAATTAACCGGAATCCATGAAGACATGGCACTGGGAAGTGTTTCACGAACAACGTCTTAAGTCTCTGGGGGAGACCCAGACTAGGTGATGAATTCTGAGGAAGAATCCACTGAAGGAGGAATCGAAATCCCATTATTTCATTTTTATCAAGGAGAAAATATCGTTGAACAAGCGACAGATGTCACCCGCCTTTAGAAAGAGGGAATGTGGGGAAATAGTGCAATGAATTCTCAATAGATATGTGCATGCCCCGATGAAAGAATAAAAAATAGAAATGGTTAACCTAATGTGAAATCATTCTCTTCAATGTGAATATTAGTAGTGTTAGAGACATCAGTGGATTAGCGTGTCGCCCTATCCATTTATCTGGTGCCCGGTCCTGCCAGGAAAATAGTGGGCCCGACATGAAACTCACTAGAAATTGGGGTAGTTGAATGTTGTACATCCCAGTCTATGATGTTGTCAGCGTGGATCCTTCTTACCATCCATGGAAGACAGAATATAACTGGATCACTGGATGTCACTTTTCTTCTTTCATCACTAATGGTTATATCTCCTTGCTTTGAAGGACCCAAGCTATCATGATAGGAAACCAATCACTACCCACCCACCAATGCAGGGTATGGGGAAACATCAACGTGGAAATACAACGTGACCTCATCTCTACCACAACAACCTCCACATCCACAACTAATGGGTGTCCAAACCCCGTCTCCCCATCTGAATTCATTCAGAGAAGGGAAATTAGTGATCTTGTTTGACGATACAAGGAGGAGGGGATTATCCCAACCCGGAATATGGCCCGACAAGACCTGAAGTCTTCTACTCTTCGTCATCACCACCACCACCAAGGGTTTCCCAGGGAGCCACTTCTCCTAACTTTGACTTATAATCATTTCAGGAGCCTCTCTCTAGTATGATTCAAAGACTCCCTTCCATACACCAATGAGGTGAGGGCTGTCCGGGCCAACCCAGTTGGAATCATGTTATAAGGGATCCCAAAGAGGGCTCCCACCAGGCTGTGTCAGCACCACCACCCAGCCCCATAGGATGATGGTCATGTGAGTTATGCACCTACACCACTGTCCCTAGTACTGTTAACCCGACGCCAGCGTCGAGCGCAAGATGAAGAGGACACCCGTCATGGGGCATCATCATCAATAGCTCCCATGGCCCGTGCCACCACTGACACATACCATCAGTCTTATGTTCATACTAAGTAGGGGAATCTATATACTTTTACTAGATCGAATCCCCAAATTCCCCAACAGTAGGTTGAGATGACTCTCCTAGTCTTAAAAATAGGTGGCGTCCATTGCAGGCTGATTGCATAGCGATTCACTATTCAATTCCACCCTTACACCACTGTTTTAAACTGGTTTATTAATTAATATTCAAAATATAATAATAATTTTCCCTTTATATTTTATCTAATAAATTAATTTTTATCATTTTCAATAGGTTAATTTTACTTGTTTCGGTGTTTACATTATAGGAGAGTGTGATTTGGGGAGCCCGTGATGGAATTCAAGCAAAATGGGCAACACTACGTGAGATCCCAAGTATGCATGTGGGCATTAATATGTATTGTGTATAATCCGTGCATCTAATTGGGCTAAAAATGGGTGTATGAGTGACAAATATGTGGGATAAAGTTCTCTAGAAGATCTTGGAGCCCAATTCGTGCATTTGGAGGCCCAAAATAGTCCCCAAATGTGAAGAAATTATGGGTGGGCCAGATTGGACCACCCTTTTGTATTTGTGACATAACTCAAGCCTCATAGATAAAATTGGGATTATTTAACCTCCCATATAATTCTAACTCAAATACCCTACTCTCCACCTAATTTCAAGTCATTTTCACACATTTTGGTCAGCCAAAAATCTAGATAAATATAGAGTAAAAATTATGCCTTGAATAGTCACTTAGACCTTTAGATACTTGACCACTTTAAATGGAAATATTGATGAAATTTTTCATTAAATTACTACTCCCCCTAATTATCAATGTGTCACGACCAAGGGGGAAGGTTGGTCGAACATGAGAGTTCTCTTCATCCATTTTAGTTCTCTTCTCCCTCATGTACTTCCAAGGCTTTTAGTGATCAATTTGGGGGGTGTTCCTTGTTGTAATCCCGTGCTCCATGATTGTAATTTTTGTAAGGTAATTGATTTCTAGGTTTGTTGTAAATTGATTTTATTTTATACATTCTATTTTTTATTATGGTATGATATAATAAAAATCAAAGGAACAATAATCCACATGCTTCCATACATAACATGAATCTTGTGATGATTTGAGCATGGCTGCCTCTTTTCTCACCCCTCCCTTTCATTAGTGTGCAAATGGATTGCGTTGGTTGATAAAATAAATGATCATGAACCTATGGATATTCATGTTCTTTTATTTTGGAATATTTTTATCATTGACACAAATTTGGTCATCTCATTACATTGTTGATGTGATGCCTTGATTGAGTTTCTTTTTTTACATCGATTCATGTTTGTTGATTTTGAGCAGTCGCTGATAATCAATATAACTGATCGATCAAATAATAGGTGGTAACCTAGTAAGAACTCGCATACCAATTCTGGTTTCAGTATTTATAGCATCAAGGAATCAATGATCCTTTCCTTTCCCTGAGAGCGATGACGGATTGAGCATCAAGGGACACTTACCTGGGTTGGTCACGATGTCTCCAAACGGTTTCTCTCAGTAGTAATATACTTTCAATTTCTATTTTTAACGAAAAAACTCATGTTTTATAAAACCCCATCGTCATTTTAGTTTCTTAATCACAACCTCATTTTAGAATTAATGATCTAAGTCTCTGTCGGGAGACAACCTAGGGTTGCTGTTATACTGCAAAAATTTATAGTTAAAAATAAACAACAAATTTGATGCGTTCGACAATGAAAGAAAATTTTGGGGCCATTTCTAGGGATCCAATATCATTTTTTTACTTCTTAATTAGTACTCCTTTCAATACCCCACCCCCATTTGATTGTTTTGGTTTTGGGTTTTTGTCTTCATTTTGGTATGTTTTTGTGTGTTTTCTATCTCTATATTTTTTTATATATATCTCTCTCAAATTATTTATTATAAAATTCTATTCTTATTTCAACCTTCTCAAGTTGTTTTTTATTCTTCTAAAAAAAACAAAAAAAAATTCACAATTTATTTGCATGACCCGACCAGGAAATAAAAAACTGTTTGAAATATACCCTAAAATTGAAAATTCACTTCATACAAAAATAAAGGAATATAAATAAGTTCAATCAAGTAACACTAATAAACCCCTTTTGGAACCTAAAATGGTCATAAACCAATCAAAAATTGAACCAAATCAAACTCCAGAAATCATGGCTACAAATAATCGAACTTTAAAAGAACTAACAACCCCTGATGTAGAGTACAAACTTGAGTACATCCAATACCCCTAGGAATCATAAAAAATTGATCTAATATCATGCCTCATCCACGTACTTCCCAAATTCCATGGTCTTCTTGGTCAGGACCGCCATAAACACCTTAAGGAGTTTCATATAGTGTACTCCACCATTAAAACCCAAAATGTCTCTGAGGACTTAATTATGTTTAGGGTGGACATAGGTCATATTTTCATATTTATACATATATTTTTAAATGATTTAATCCCTTACCATTAATTAATTTGGTCTTATTTGTATCATTTTATGACTTTTGGTGAGTTTTGAGCTTAAATGTGAAAAGTGGTTAATTATGGACATTAACCAGATTTATGTTGCCTCTATATTTAGAGAATAAATACTACATTTTTTAACCTATTCATATGATTACCTTTCTTAGGATGAAAATATATGTTTAATAAAAATAATTTTTCATGACCCAAAGACAATTCAAACTCCAATAATCCAAAACAAATCGGTCAATGTGAAAACTTATTTTGGACGGCAGAATGAAACATGTATCATTCAATGATCCATATCTCGGGCTACCGACCACCAAATGGGATGCTTCTAGTTGTGTTAGAAATAAAAATCTAGTATAAATATGCATATTAAATTTCATGGATAAATAAGTTTATTAAGGCTTCCCTTAAACCAGTCGAAGTATGGTTGGTGGAATAGTGATTGGAAGCCAGAATAAGTCAGGTATACTAATTCGGATCTAAATCATTCCACACGGCTCAAATTTCTTTCCAAATTCGTGGGTAGATGTAAAAATACATTAATCACATACTATAAGAAGGTACCTAGTCCTGATTCTATGAAATTGTGGGATAAAATAAGCTATCTTTCTGGTGGACATATTTTGGAGGAGAAAATTTCTGTTCTTTCTTTTCTTTCTTTTGTTCTTATTAGTTTTATAATGCCTACTACTTCTCCCTTCTTCTCAATTACCCTTACCATGGTGGGGTAAATATGATATGTTTTTGGGGGAGTTTAGGTTTTATGTTTTTTAATGTTTGAGTTATTTTATTTGATTGAATAAAAAATCTCTCTCTTCTACGGTGTTGGTTTCAAATTCTAATAAACAATTTTATTATCTTATGCGATTGTATTTGATATAATATTCTGCTGTTATTATTGCTTTGGTAAATGTTCATAATCTCCGTCTACTAGGTTCGGGTCTATATACGATGGAATAGATCAGTTCCTATTGGTGAAGTACTCGGTGATCGTCAGTACCTGTGGCAGGGGTATTGAATATTTTAAATTGTTTGGGATAAACAAGACCCGATCGGGAACTGCCTATCTCAACTGAGGGTATTCGCTACATTTGTTTAACACATAAGAAGAAGAGTATACTAAGATGAGATATTGTTATGGTTTACTCTCACCATCACCATTTACTAAGGGAGTGATAGGAAGCTATTGTGAAATATCACTTAAACTGACTTAGTAGAAGAAGATTGATTAAAATTGGAACTATGATAACATTACAATTGAAAAACCAAACCCAAATTGATCACCCAATACTTATCAATATTTCTAATCACATTCATTTTCAATTTTTTTAAATCTTATACTTTATTACTTTCTTTAGTTTTGTTTCATTGTTTTAAAAATAAAACAAATTCAAATACAAAGTGACAAACATGATTGTTGTGAACTCCTCTCTGGAGACAACTTAGGTTAACCACTATACTATATTTTAACTTTGTAATTAATTATTTTTTACACACCCCACGACAATCACGTGTCAAGGGCCTTCCCTTTCTCCCTTGATTGTGTATCCAAAGATTGGCTATACTATTTTCCTACCACAATTAGAGGCTAGAATGACCTGAAAAGAATCTTTTTATATAATTTCTTCCTTACCTTCTGAACTTCATCAATTAGGAAAGAAATATGTGGAATTAGGAAATCATAAAGAGAAAACCTTCATGAATACTAGGAGAGATTCAAACGACTCTGCTCAAGCTTCCCCCACCACCATATAAGTGAACCACTATTAGTCCAATACTTCGAGGAGGGACTTATCCCCATGGATCATGGAATGATTGATGCGGAAACTGGTGGTTCCATGGTTGATAAAAATCATTCCACCACTCGTGAATTAATATCCAATATGGATCAAAATTCACAACAATTTGGTACAAAAGACATTTCACCGACCTGATTAGTTTATGAGGTAATTCATTCATCCCTAGAACAAAAGGTATATAACAAACTTGATGAGATTCATTTCCTTCTAAGGAAATTATCTCAAGCACAATGTAACTCACAATATCCCCTATTCCATTACACTGTTGTATTTTTTTTTTCTGAAAATACTCATTTTTCTTACTAGTGACCACAACTTGAAGATTCACCTGAGTCTTGTGCAGCCGCGTTCCCAGGGCGTCCATTCCAACATGCACCTCCCTTCAAGCAAGAACAATTCAGGCCACATCCAAACCCTGGGTGGAAAGTAAAACCCCTTGTACCGACAAGAAGGAAACTCAAGCTACCCCAAGAAGAATTGGTATCAACAAGACTAATGTATGAAACCTTCTTATCCTTCAAAATCTTAAAAAAGTCATCCTCCTCTTCCCAAATATAATCCAAGCCTCGAGGATATAGTGAAGCAAATGTAAACCTAGAACCTACAATTCCAAAAAACCCCACAATAAGCTATTCAAGACCTGAAAAATCAAGTGAGGAAATTTTAAAACACTAGCACTGAACTTAAGATGCAAGGTTCTGGAAAAATACCATCTCAAACCATTACCAATCTGAAGGGAAAAGGTAATGTATGTGCAGTTACACTTCATAGTGGTAATGGAGTCTCTCCTTCTACTAATTCTGTGCAAAATGTATTTCCCCCTCTTGAAAAATATCTTTCCCAACCCTAAAAAATTTCAATTAAAAAAAACAAGACAAAAATGGTAATAGAATTATCATTGATGATTCAAATGAACAATCCATTCCTATTTCATTCCCCCAAATACTATATAAATTTAATAATAATTTTGATAATGATATTCATAAATAAATAATGGATACATTTAAAAATGTTCAAGTTAACATTCCTATATTGGATGTAGTAAAATAAATCTATATATATTCCAAACTTCTTAAAGATATTTTCACCCATAGAAGGATGATTAAGTGGAATCATAGAGTAAACTTGGGAATGAATGTCTCGGCCTTTATTCAACTAGAAATTCCAACCAAATGAAAGGATCTGGAAACATTCAAAATACCATGTAACATATGGGAGACCTTATTTTATGATTCTATGTTATATTTAGGTTCTTACATTAATGTAATTCCTCACTACGTTTATACTTATCTATAGGTTGGAGAGCTTCAACCAATAGGCATTTTCGTGCAACTTAAAAACCAGAGTTCTAGGCATCCAAAAGGAGTGATTGAATATGTCCTTATAAGAGTGAATAATATCATATTCCCCATTGATTTCTACATTCTTGAGTTGGAAGATACCCAAACCTAAGGACATGATCCTCTCATACTTGGGAGTACATTCCTCAAAATAGAAAATATGATCATCAACATTCAAAATGGTTCACTTTCCATGGTGTTCGGAGGAGAAAAGGTATGTTTTAACATCCTTGAGGCTATGAAAAACCCCATTGAAGAGCACTCCACTCTTCGTATCTATTTTTTGGAAGTGCTATCAAACAATGCACACACATACACACTCACAATTATCTCCTCAATCCATACGCTGATTCATTTTCCCCTCCCTCACCATTGGATGGTTTGAGTGTTGATTCATGTGTTGAGTGTTATGTGGGTTCTAAAATGTGTAAATTTTGGGCTTTAATTGATGAGTGTGTTCATTATGAGGTACCCATGACCATAAATGTTCTTTCAAATCTCATTTCAATAGATTCTCTATCTTTAAATAATAAACATGATAAGATAGATAGTTACATGGACCTCACTCCCCATAAACACCCTCCCTCAATTTAGAAACCACCAGTGTTGGAACTTAAACAACTTCCTTCTTATTTAAAATATGCATATCATTAGGGTATTGACCGATTACCCATCATGATTTCCAATAACCTATCTTTACAATAGGAATCAAAACTACCAAAAATTTTAAGAGAGTGTAAAAAGGAAATAGGATAGGAATTGGATGATATTTCAATGATTATCCCATCTATTTGTATTACCAATATACTTTTGGATGATGAGGCTAATCCCATAAGACAATCTCAAATGCCGGTTGAATCCCACTCTCCTTGAAGTGGTAAAATTGGAAGTCAGTAAATTACTTACTGCGAGGATCATTTATCCTATATCTGATAGTAAATGGGTTAGCCCAGTGCAACTTGTGCCTGAAAACCCAGAATAATAGTTATGTCAAATGAAATGAGTTAATTGGTTACAACACATGTGCCGAACAGTTGGCGAGTCTATATTTACTACCATTGACTGAATCAAGCCACGCGGAAGGACCAATTTCCTCTACCTTTCATTGAAAAAATGTTAGAACAATTATCTGGTAAGTCCCATTATTATTTCCTTGATGGCTATTCTGGTATTTATAAATCCATATTGCCTCTAAGGATCAAGAAAAGACAAAATTTACCTGCCCATTTGGCACATTTTCATACAGAAGAATTCCTTTTGGTCTATGTAATGCTCTGGGTAAATTTTAGCGATGTATGTTGAGTATTTTTTTCTGATTACCTTGAGAGTTTTATGGAATTCATTATGGATGATTTCATGTTATATGGTTATTCCTCTGATGATTGTTTGGAACACCTAGGTTATGTCCTCCACCACTGCATTCAAAAGATCTTGTTTTAAATTACGAGAAATTCCATTTCATGGTTGAGCGGGGGATAGTTCTTGGTCATGCCATTTCAAATAAGGTAATTCAAGTTTATTAATCTAAAATTGAATTAATTTAATCCCTTTTATACCAAAAATGTGTTCGTGAAGTGCGATCTTTCTTGGGTCATGCTGGTTTTTATTACAGATTCATTAAATACATTAGTAAGATTGAACTTCCATTATCCCAGTTATTACAAATAGATTATGATTTTGTGTTTGACAAAAATTGTGATGATGCATTAAATTCACTAAAAATGAGTCTCACATAACCTCCAATCATCCAACCACAAGGTGGGATCTCCCCTTAAAACTTATGTGTGATGCCTCTAACTTTACAGTTGGGGAACTTTTATCACAAAGGGTTGAGAAGGCTCCTTATGTCATTGCATATTACTCACGTACCCTTGTTCCAACCAATCTAAACTACACAACCACTGAAAAATAACTCCTTTATATTTTGTTTTCCTTGGAAAAATTTTGTTCTTATCTTTTTGAGTCAAAATTCATTGTGTTTTCTGATCATGTTTCCCTTTGTTTTCTCCTAAACAAACCTAAAGCTAAGCCCCGCCTCATACGATGGATTCTCCTCCTCCAAGAGTTTGAAATTGAGATTAGAGATAAGAGTGGAGTATAAAATATTATAGCTGACCACATTAGTAGGATTTCTCCACCACTGTACCAAGATGTTGACTCATCCATCCCCATTGGAGAATTCTTCCCTCACGAGAACCTTTGTGATGTTGTGGACCTTAACCCCTGATATGCAGACATTGTGAATTTTCTAGAAACATCTAGGGTCCCCACTAATTTTAGAACTTCTAAATTACAAATGCATAAACATTATTCTCAGTGGTACATTTGGGAAGAGCCATATTTTTGGAGAATTTGTGGTGACCAAGTAGTTTGTCGGTGTGTCCCTGACAATGATTTCACCACTATTTTGACCTTCTGTCACACTTTGGCCTATGAGGGCCACTTTGGCTCTCAACATATAGCTCTAATGGTCCTTGAATTAGGAATTTATTGGCCAACATTGTATATGTATTCCCATCTATTTTTCAAGTCATGTATTCGTTGTCAATTCACGGGGAATATCTCCAAGAGGAATGAAATACCCCAACATCCCATGTTATTCTGTGAAATTTTTGATGCATGGGGAATTGAATTCAAAGGGCCTTTTCAAAATTTATTTGGCTTTGTGTATATCTTATTTTTTAGGGACTATGTCTCTAAATGTGTGAAAGAAAATTCCATTAGCACTGACGACTCTTAAGTTGTTGTTGATTTTGTGAGGTCCCAAATTTTTAGTCGGTTTGGTTTGTTGAGATTCATCATTAGTGACCAGGGTTTACATTTTTGTAATTGAAACATGAATAATTTTCTTTGCAAGTATGGGTTTGATCATAAAGTCTCCACTTCATATCACCCCCAAACTAATAGAAAAGCATAAATCTCAAATTGGGAAGTAAATAGAATCTTGAAAAAAATGGTACAACCCAACAAATAAGATTGGAGTTTTCTCTTGGACGATCCACTTTGGGAGTACCATATAAATTTTAAAATCCCAACCAAAATTTCACCATACATAATTGTGTTTGGAAAGTCTTATCACCTCCTGGTGTAGGTAGAACGATATGCATATTGGGTTGCTAAACAATGTAATATGAACCTTTCATATGCAGGTGAGCATAGGAAGCTACAGATTCATGAGTTGGATGAAATTAGACAAGATGCATATGAGAACTCCCGGATCTATATAGAGAAGACAAAGGTTATCCATGATAGAATTATTCATCAACATAAGTTCCATATCAGTGATAAGGTCCTCTTCTACAATTCCAGGATAAATCTCCACCCAAGTAAGCTTCATTCCTAATGGATCAGTCCTTATATTGTTACAAAAGCTTACCCTTTTGGTGCAATTAAAATTTTTCATGAGCAGAGTGGACGAAGTATTACCATCAATGGGCAGAAACATAAACACTTCTATGAATATTTTTCAAAGAATTCAGTGGAGAAAATACACCTTCTATAAGAAACATACTAGTGAAACACACCAAGTTTTATCCTTCCTTCTCACATTATCAATCATTACAGTGAGTACAATTCACATTGTAGGTGTGGGGGGTTGATAAATTCTTGGGTTCATTAGGATTTTCATCATCTATCTTCTTTATTCTCTTTTTCACCTTCTTTATGGTATTTTCACTTTTCCTTATCTTGTTGAGTTCATTAGGATTTTCATTTTATTTCTTCATTCTTCTTTTTTCTCTTTCTTTATGGTATTTTTACTCCCCCCCTTATGGTCACCAAATCATGGAACATACTGAAAATTCATGCTGAATTTTTTGATTCAATGTTGATTTAACATTTGATGAAAATCTATCTCTGTTATAGAATGAATGTTTGTATGAATTTAACAACAGGAAGTGATTTTTATTGAATTGGTTTTCTATCAATGATATAAATGGTTGTATCTCTATGAAACCTTTGAGACGATTGATTCCCCTTGTGTGCGTAGTTTTTTGGGAAAAGAGTGTCACTAATATCTCCACATATTTTTGCACTAAATTACAAAGTGTGAATATTTCTTACTTACTAGAAGGTAAATATAAGTTAGGTTAATATTTTTCATCTTAAAATTATATTTACATATGTTTGTTCCTTATCTGATCTGTTTCATTACTGTACCGGATTGACCTATGCGTGTGTACCTGATATCCGACTATTGAACACCCTAAAAAATCAAAAAAATTGGGTTGTGTGTGGGGAAGGTCAAAAACCACTCCTCCTCAACCTTTGATCTTGTTATAAATATTACAATTAGTGTTGTGAGTAGATAAAAAAATGGTTGAGATATGAGTGTGAGATTTTTTCCAAATGCAACTTCTAAAAAAACAAAAATAATAAATGAGGGAAGTGATGAAATGTGAAATATATGGGGATATCTAGGTCGAGAGATTATGGTTTGAATTCTGGGAATGCTTAAGTGAGTGGGTCTTGAAATATGATTTCAAAGGATGCAGGGCATGCTCAATAGGCAAAATTATTTAAGCTAAAAAATGTTAAAATAACCTATATTTATTGGATAGAATGTGAAACGAATATCATGGAATGGTTTTCACACAAACACATGGAGAGTTAGTGCCATGGTTGACTTTTTAATTCCTTTCTCAATTTGGTATCATGAATCTCTTTGAATTTCATTGGGATTTGATTTATGAGACATCCTTTCCCTTTTTCACTAGGAAGAACTCCTTAGTGTGGTTTTTGCATTTATCACATTACATTAATGAATTAAAATTTCATGAAATGTTAAATCTTCATGATGTTTGAAATATATACATGCATCATTTTTTGGATATGTGTATTTTTCCAGGAGTGCAAATGTTTAGGTGTGGGGGTGTGATCACATAGCGATTCACTATTCAATTCTACCCTTACAACGCTGTTTCAAACTAGTTTTGTAATGAATATTAAAAATATAATAATAAATTTAACATCATGTTTGATTCATTGAATTAATTTTTATCATTTTTTAAGAGGGAAATTTTACTTCTTTCAGTATTTACATTGTAGGAGGAGGTGATTTGGAGAGCCTGTGATGGAATTCCAGAAAAATGGGCCAAACTGCGAGAGAGCCCAAGCATGCATGTGGAAATTAACATGTACTGTGGATAATATGTGCATCTAATTGGGCTAAATATGGGTTTATGAGTGAAAAAAATGTGTCATGCATTTATCTTGAAGATCATGGATCCCAATTCGTCCATTTGGAGGCCCAAAATAGGCCCACAATGTGAAGAAATTCTGGGTGGGCCAAATTGGACCACCCTTCTATATTTAGGTCATAACTCGAGACTCAAATATCCAATTGGGATGGTTTAGACTTCCACGGATAGCTAACTCGAATCCACCACTCTCCACTGAATTTCAAGACATTTGAACGGGTTTTAATCAGTCAAAAATCTGGATAAAGATGGAGTGAAAATTCTATCTTGAATAGTCACTTATCCCTTTAGATACATAACCACTTTTTGTGGAAATTTTGAAGTAATTGCCTATAAAATCATTCCACCACCTCATTATCAAAGTTTAATGACTAGGGGTGAAGGTTAGTTGAACTTGAGAGCTCTATTCATCCATTTTTGTTCTCTTCTCTCTCATGTACTTCTAATCCTCTTAGTGATCAATTTGGGGGGTGTTCCTTATTATAATCCCGAGCTCCATGCTTGTAATTTTTGTAAGGTAATTGATTTATAGGTTTTTTTTCAATTGTTCTTCATTTATTCCTTCTAAATTTGTGTTTATCCTGGTATGATCAAATAATATCAATGGAACAATAATCCACATCCTTCCATGCATAACCCAGATCTTGTGATGATTTGAGTTCAGTTGCCTCTTTTCTCACCCCTCCCATTCATGAGTGTGAAAATGGATTGCATTGGTTGATAAAATCTAGGAGCTTGAACCTATTAATATTCATTTTTCTTTCTTATGGAATATTTTTATCATTGACACAAATATGGTCATCTCATCATGTTGTTGATGTGATTCCTTCATTGAGTTCCATTTTTACATCGATTCATGTTTGTTAACTTTGAACGGTTGCTGATAATCAATATCGTCGAGCGATCAAATCCTAGGTGGTAACCTAGTAATAACTCACATACCATTACCGGCATCAGTATTTATAAAATCAAGGAATCAATGACCCTTCCCTTTCCCTTGAGAGTGATGGCGGATTGAGTATCAAGGGAAAATTACTCTGGTTGATCACGATTTCTCTAACTGGTTTCTCTCAGTAGTAATATACTTTCAATTTCCATTTCTAAAGAAACAAAACCCAAGTTTTATAATACCCCATTCCCATTTTAGTTTCTTAATCAGAACCTCTTTTTATAATTAATGATCTAAGGCTCCGTTGGGAGACAACCTAGGGTTGCTGCTATACTGTAGAAATTCTAGTTAAAAATAGACAGTTAATTTGACGCACTTGACAACGTGATCATGGGCCGACCCACGATGTCGACATCCCATACAAAGATCCTCCCCATGCCACCACCAATGATAGCATAAGTCCATCCTGATCCCAATATTGGCATTGAGGTCCCCCCATGCCACCATTAATCCGAGAGAAGGTCCTCCTCGCTGCATTGACACCAAGCACAAAAGCCTCTTCCAAATTCATGACCATGGGTATGGAGATGTTCCTCCTATCACAAGTCACTGATGTAAAGATTCTACCCATCCAGTTAGCCATCAGTGTGGGGGTATTCCCCATGTCCTTACAACATCTTACGAAGGTCCTCCTCGTCCCCACAATTAGAGAAGCAGAGGTATGCCTAACTTCATTAACACCCAGCAAAGAGGTCCTACCCCTGTTCAGATCAACCAGTACTATGAAACTCCTTGTACCTTAACTACCAAAGGAAACATTCATGGAGGCCCTACCCATTCTCCCACCAGCTCTAATGGAGTTCCTACCCGCACCAGCACCTTCCTTGGAGATTCCCTCCATGCGTCATCCAGTGGACACAAAGGTACTCCCCATGTTACCTTTGAATTTTTTCCTGGTGCTCCTTTCACCCCATCTCACCTAGGTGGAAGTACTCTCCGCCACAACATCTGCACGGCTGATGGTCCTCATTCCAAAATTATGAACTGTCCCGAAGATCCACCACGATGTAGGAGGGTGGGTCAGCGATTCCATAAGAAGAATACAGAGATGTTTCAGACCATGATTAAGCCTATCTGATCTTTAGATTTCATGCCAGAATGTGATTTGGAAATAGAACCCTCACCTCGATCCTCTGTGTCAGGGGTCGGTGCCAGAACGAGGTGTATCAGCCTCATCCTTCCAGAATGTGTGTTCCACAAAATTCCCACCTCCAAACAAAGATACATCTAGGAGGAGGAAGATTTGTCCCCTTCCTAGATCCTGGCCGTGTAATCCTCCCTACCATTAACAGGGTCATTCTCTACCTCGACTAGAGATCATGGAGAGTTATTATGGGGACATGTAGAGGAAGAACAGAAACATGGACCACCACTAGTAACTGAAGCACCTTCACAGGAGGTTGTGGACACTATCCCATCTTACCAAGATGTAGCAGATCAGTGGTTTCATTTTCCGTAGGACCACCCAAGATGCAACATCTTGTCAACTGATTCACTATATTCTCCACCAGCCAGTTTACCATCTCAGCAGTCTGCTTCAGTGTCGTTACCAATCCCCTAACCACCCCCAGTAAAAGAACGGGGAAACCAGGTGCTAGATCCTGAGTCTGAGTCGAGGAGCTTTTAGGACATCCTTGCAGCGAATCATTTCCCAAAGAAGTTTTGGCCAATCATAACCATGAACTTCAGTGCACCAGAATCTCTTACCTAGGAGGAAGTTGTATTCTTTTTCAAAAACCTTTGGGTGATGCACTTACTTCTCTGTTATTAGCAAGTGGATCACCCCACGAGTTAGGCACACTTTGAATATATTGACCAGCAATGTTGTATGGTCAAATTGGTTGTGCTCCCTGTGGACCAACACCTTGAGTCGCATGTTCACCACCAGACCCTCCAACAATGATGCTTTCCGTGCTTTAAAGTGCTTTGCAAAATTTCCAAGGAGGCTTCCACCCATGTTTAGGTCCATGGTTGGGGGAAGTATTACCCCTCCATTTCAGTTCTATCTGGTGCCAACCAAACATTCTAGGTGATATTGAGAATGTTCCTCTAGGTAGAGTCGTGGTTGACATGGACGATCTATCAGAGGTAGAGATCGAGACATATCTCATTGGAGTGAATTTACCCCTGGGGGAGTGCCACACCTATTGGATTCACTTGGAAGGGTTACTCTAAAGCAGGTAAATATACTGGGTATTCCCATTGAAACTAAGTAATTAGTCCTCAGCCAAAATCCCAATAAGGGCAAAGATAATCTTGGGGCCTTCAAACCCCCTGACCCGTCTAGACTAGTTCAGAAGAAAGAGGATGATCATGAAAAAGCCGCGTTGTGCCAATATCTTATGGAGCACAAGAATAAGGATGATTACCTCATTTATGAATGTGCCATAGAGTGGTGGCTAGAAAATGGTGATCCTCAATTTGGGAAGCAATGATAGGTACAATATTCCCCTGTAAAGTTGCACCAAGTGACCTTGACCATCCTTCCCACATAGATAGGGTAGAGGCCAAAGCTGATGGAAAGAGGGGGTGGTATGTATCACCAACTCCACCTGAACAGTGTGATAATCCTCAGGACCTAACGCTAGTCCCCCCAACTTCTCCATAGGTTATCCCACCAGCTGCTCTACGAGCCTCTAGGCCTGCTTATCATGTTGAAGAACATTCCAACCCACTGGTGGTTAGTGATCCTTGTCAAGACAGAAACTCCCACCCAAATGATCTGATGGAGGTGCTCATTTCTCTCCTTGAGGCATTGGAAACTTGACAGGTGGAAATTCCACCTGATGGAAATCCATATCCGGCATGGGTGGATGATATGACCGCACCCATAGGTTTTGGAAACCCCACCTTCTCCCCCTTTAATGGGACGGGTGACCGACTACAACATTTGGCCCATTTAATCTCTTGTTTTAGACCCATTCTAGGAACTCTAGTGCATCAAGAGGCCACTAAACTCCAGTATTTTGTATACACATTGGAAGGGCCTGTGTTTGTTTGGTATAACTAGCTACCCCTTGGCTTAGTCACTGGGTGGGAAGATATCTATAGACAGTTTCTTTACCAGTTTAGCTCTACCACCCAGAAGATGAGTATTGCAGACCTCTTTAAGTGCAAGTAGAGGCCTGATGATTGCATGTAGACTTTGTCTCCTGGTGGAAAGGACTTACCTACTCCCTAGATATGCTTCCAACTCAAGAACAGTTGCGGACAATGTGTGTGGGGAATGTCAAAATAGAATTGGTCCCCTCTCTCATTTCTCAGAATTATCTTGAGGTATTCCAGGATTTCTCTAATAAGGCCCAGTGCCTAGAAGAATCCTTGCAGTAGGCCAAGAAGGCCCATCCATTTACTCTTGTAATTCTTGCGAGAAGGGATACTATGGCCGAGCCCTCCGTTATGGCCCAAATAGAGGCCCCTAGAAAGCTGGAGTTTCTACTAATGGAACCACCTACATAGCCTGGTAGAGGTCTTCCACCTCAGGAAAAACCTTCGACACATCATCTCTCACCTCAGAATGGGCAAGTCCCCCCACATAACACATCACCACCTCCTAGACGAGATAACCAAGTTCCACCTACTCGATAGGCTCCTCCAATCCCTTGTCAGGTACAAGGTCCTAGAACCTCCTTCCCTAACTAGATAAATAAGACCTACTAATTTAGAGAGTCTCGGGTCTCGGGTTATTTTTGATGTGCCTTAGAACAATGAATTCTACGGTTTCTCGAATATAGGCCTGAAGAGGCGGATCTCACAGATCTCCTCGACTACTTCTCCTATCACCAGATCTCGGGGCACACCCTCAAATAGTGTTATGTTTTTAAATATTGGATTCAAGACTAGGTTTATAAAAACATACTCAAGTTAGGACTAGCTCCGACACATGATGCTTGTGTATTCAAGAATCCAGACGACGGTAGTGACAACAAAGGTGAGTGGCATCAGGTTCCTAATCGCGGGTCTCAAAAGTTTGATGACAAGATGGATCGTAAGGTAGTCACCCATTCCCATGGAATTCTCTGTGCATGTATGAATTGACCATAGACTTTAGAAGTCTCTATGTCATTTGAAACTACTAATTTTGTGTCGAAGTTTCATCCTTCCCCCTCTTAGAAGGGCCAACGTCGGTGATGCAAGGGAAAACAAATCCCCCCAACGATTCTATCATCATCCCATAATATCAGTGACTTCATGCCCCCATAGATGGTGATTACCCCCAGAATCCATACTGTAGTGGTGGATTCTTCAAGTGACGATCATGGGTATGTTTCGGTTAACACTGTGGAGTTGGTAAACCCCAACATGAAACTTGACGACGGGGAACGCCAGACGAATCCTTCTAATGTCCACAGCCATCGCTGGCACTAACATAGCCGTGGATATATGGGTTGTTAGAATGCCTTGGTCAATAATTATATCCAGGATGTGCATGACACTAAAACTAGAAAATAGGCCCAGTACAGATCTTAACATGTGCAACCTTCTCATCTAGTGTCATCAGTTCCGCCTTCACTAAATTTTATGTTACTTGATTAGGTAGAGACACTATGACCGCACCAAGATCAGACACACTCTGTTATGGACCAGCCTTAGTCATCTACCCAATATCTAGTAGTTTCTCCATAGGATTCGACTAGTGAGCAGTGGGACATTCCCAACACCAGTCAGTCACCAGTGTAGCCGGAAGGGACCGTCATTCCCCCTACCATAGAACGACCTCCTGTAAAAAAAAATTCACACTTAACATAAAATTATGATATACTCAAGCATATTACTAACATTAATATGAGGATATCTATCTTTGAATATATTTTACTATCAGTGGATATGTGTGAAACCCTCTCCGAGGCCTTAAGAAGCCCCCTCCATTTTGAGAAAGATGTAGTAGTTGCAGAAGCATTCCATGCTGAGGCAGTCAAGCATGTTGAATGTCAGACCATTATCTCTTTCTCTGGAGAAGATGGAGGCTCTCCCACATAGGGGAACATCAACCCACTTTATATAACCATCCACTTTAATGGTATAGAGGTTTGTCACTTCCTTTTTAACACAGGCTCTGGGATCAACCTAATCCTGACCCAGACACTTCAAATAATGGTATTGTCTGAGGATGATCTGAGACCCTATGACCTAAAAATTCAAGGTTATGATAGGACCAAATATAAAACGGTTGAAAAGATCTGAATGAAGACCCAATTTTTTAGCCTGGTATCTAGCACCGAGTTCATTGTTGTCTCCCATGACACCACATAAAACATGTTGATGGGTAGGTTGTGGCTTCACCTGGAAGCAGTGATCCCTTCATCATATCACCAATGCCTTAAGTACTCCATTAATGGTCTAGTGGTTATACTCCAAGTTGACGCGACTTCCTTTGAAGCTTCTAAATCCCGCTACCTAGATGTCGACTATTACAAGAGTAAGGGAAAATAAGACTAGGATAACGAGGTTGAACACACTATGACTGCGACCGACCCATGACCAGACCAAGATGATGCCTAAATTTTTCAGATCTATTGATTAGAGGATATTACCCCGAATCTAAGGCAATGTTCTGTTGTTTCTAGAGAGAGGGGAAATTACATTCTATTGTTCAGGGGACACTGGAAGATCACATCATATTCCTACAAAAATCAAGCTCGGGTAATCCCATAACCCCTACTACTATAAGGTATCGAGATGCTCACCCCAAGGAAATGACAATACGTCATACTTTCTTGTTTCACTGAGCTAGGATAATCAAGCTCAAGACAACGTGACACTATTTCTCTTATATCATCATGCGTGGCCCATTGGTCCGAAGAATAGATGTGATCTGTTCGGAATCATTCATTACTATGGTTTTGGCAGCACAAGAGTACCTTGATGTAGTGTCTACCGCTGCTTAGGCTAGCACCAACTGCCCATCCGAATATTTTGACTCAGAGTAATATCCTCCTACCGAGGATACCTCATCCACAAGTAAAGAAGAGGATTTGGAGGAGGCTTCTCCCACTTATAAAAAGGGTGTCCCCTCCATTGTTGATGAATTGGTACAGGTGAACCTCAGTAACGAGACGGATCTGAAACCCACATTAATCAGTGTCTCTATTCTTGTCAAAGAGAAACATCAGTACGTGGACTTCCTGAACCGGAATCGTGATTTGTTTTCATGGATTTATAATGAGATGATAGTACTAGATCCTCATGTCACCATCCACTGCCTCGATCTTCCAGTGAATCATTGTGGGTTCAAACAGCCTCCCCAAAAGATGCACCTATATCATGGGGCCATGGTAGATGCTGAGGTTGATAATATCATCAGAGACAACTTCTTCAAGGAGGTCCAGTATCCCTAATGGTTAGCTAAAATTATGCCCATCAAGAAAAAGAATAGATAGATTAGGGTCTGCATTGACTTTTGGGATCTCAATCATCACTGTTTGAAGGATGATTTTCCCCTTCCTGTGACAGAATTGTTGATTGAGAACACCGTCGGGTTTTAGGCTCTCTACTTTATTGATGGGTTTTCCATGTATAACCAAATTCAAATGACCCCCAAGGAATAATATTCTACCGCCTTTAGAGAACCACAATGTACTTTTTTCTACCAGGTTATGCCCTTAGGTCTAAAGAATGCTGGTTCTACATATCAGTGGGATATGCATTGCATATTTAAAATGATACTCGGGACATTGTTGGAATGTTATGTGGAAGACCTAGTGGTCAAATCTTTCTAACATCAAGACCATCTCAAAGACCTTAAGAAAGTGTTAGGATTCCTCTGTTCTCACCATATGAAGACAAACCCATTGAAGTGTACCTTTGGGGTAACCACTAGAAAGTTTCTTGGCTTCGTTGTCAGATATAGAGGCATAGAGATTGATCTGAAGAAGATTAAGGCCATCAGTCAGATGTCTCCTCCGAGCAAAATTTGGGATCTTCAAGGCTTTCAAGGACACTTGGCCTATATACACCAATTCATCACGAATTTGTACGGAAAGTGTAAGACCTTTTCTTGGATCTTGAAGAAAGGCATTGTCTATCATTGGGATGAGGAATGTCAAACTTCTTTCTCGTAAATCAATCAGTACCTATTACAGCCTTCATTCCTGATGCCACCCATTTCTGAAAATCTACTGGTCCTTTATGTGACCAACATGGAATTATCTCTTAGTTACCTTCTCTCCTAGAAGAACAATGAGAGAATGGAGAATATTTTATACTATATCATCTACATTATCCTTGATAAGAAGACCAGATACTCCTCTATCGAGAAAAGATGACTTGCACTAGTATTTGCAGTGTAGAAATTACAACATTACTTACAGAACCATGAGATACATCTAGTGTCCCATGTATATAAAATAAATTTCATACTGAACCTCCCCATGTTGAAAGGTCATCTAACTTGATGGTTAGTAATCCTCTAGGAGTTTGACACTAGGTTCATCCCCTGGAAGGCTATTAAGGGGAATGCATCGACATACTTCCTTGCCGCCCATCCAGATCGCACAGATGAGTCTCTAGACCTTGATTTTCAAGATGAGGCAATCCTCTCAGTTGACCAAGCCATTACGTGTTGGCAAATACACTTTGATGGAACTTCCCAAATCCCTACCAGAAGAAGACTTAATGATACAAAACTCAACAGGGTGGGATTGAGTATTGTCTTCATCATGCCAGCACAAGTCATTCTACCATATTTATTCCTGTTGTTAGAAGGTTGTAACAATAATGAGGTGGAGTATCAGGCTCTCATTACTGGCCTTGAACTAGACCTCAAGATTTATGTTCCCCACTTGAATGTGAAAGGGGACCCCGAACGAGTCATATAACAGATCAACAGTGACTATGTCATCAGAAATTCAGAGCTCGAACCACTGTTGTAATGTACCCAACAATTGATGGTCCCATTCCCATATTCACCAGAAGTTACTCACATCCCTCATTTGAATAACGGTAGAGCTAATACCTTGGTCATCTTGGCTGCATCTCTTGCAGAACATGACTAGGATGATCTGATTATTCTGGTGGCTTAAAGGAGATTCGTAACTCCCTTCACTCCAAACGATGATGAGAGCCCATAGGTAAGCCACCTCACCGCCAAAGCCTCCACATAAGGATCCCCAAGTCCCCCCAATGTAGTATTAGAGGTGAATCCCAACTAGAGGACCCCCTTTATCGATTACCTCAAACACGGTAATCTCCTGGAAGATCAAGTTGAGCACGGGCGAATCTAACACTACACATTGTAGTTTACCTTCCAAAATGGGCCTGTTGTTCCGTATATCCTATACAGATGTGGGTTTGATGGTGTCCTCCTCCATTGCATTTAATATGGTGAGATTTCCCAAGTTTTGTAGGAGGTTCATTCCGGTTTCTGCAGGGCTCATCAGACTAGGCCGAAACTATTTCACTAGATTTGGAGATTGGGGTATTTTTGGACTTCCATTATTCGTGACTGTATTGAGTTTGAAAATTGGTTCCATACATGTGAAATCCATGATAATTTTGTGAATCAGTTACCAGAGCCTCTCCACACTATGAAGTACTCTTGGCCCTTTGCAGTCTGGAGACTCGATATTGTGGGACCATATTTACTAGTGACAGCTTGCCAGTGAAGGTTCATCCTGACCACTACAGATTTCTTTTCCAAGTGGGCAGAGGTATTTCCACTCAAATAGGTCATGGATTGTTCTATCATTGAATTTGTGATCTCTAATATCATCTAGTGACTCAGATTCCCTAACTCCATCCTCACTGATAACGACACCATCTTATGGGAAGTTGAGTTGAAGAAATTGTATGCCAAGTATAACATCTATTCTAACCATACCCTTCACTATTACGCACAAGAAAATGAGAAGATAGAGGCATTAAACAAAACACTCTCTAACATCCTTCAGAAAATGGTTGGTTAGAACCATAATAGTTGGCCGTAAAATCTCTCCAACACACTCTGGGCCTATTAGACGACGACCCTTAATTCCACCCTAATGACCTTGTACTCCTTGGTGTACATAATGGAGGATGTATTGCCCATCGATATTTAGTTTCCTTCATTACACATAACTATCTATGGTCAAAAAACACCAGATAAGGTAGATGAAATCCATCTCATTGAATTGGAAGCGATCGACGAGAACAAGCTTCGTGCCCAACATAATTTAGAAAGGCATCAGAACAGGATAGCGAGAGCTTTAAACAAGAAAGTTTTCCTCTTCTCTTTCTTGCAAGGTGACATGGTGTTGGATCTAATAATGATGATGATACCTAGTAGGAAACTACCCAAATTGGAGCTAAAAATGGTAAGAACCTTACATTATCCACAATGTTTACCCCAATGGCGCGTACTCCCTGGATACCATGAATGGTGAACGTATAACACCTACCACAAAATCCAAATTCTTTAATAAATAAATTTCCTGAGTAAACAGTCCTACATGACCATAAAATGTTATGTATTTACTGCAGGACATTGAAATGCATGATCTATTCGAGCTGAAGGTTGTGAAACTGCCCTACAGTCATCCTGAATGACAATAAACTACAAGATGGTCCAAGCTCTATGAACTTTAACTAATATATCCATGTTTCCATCGTCTTTCAAGACATTAAACTACATATTCAAGAACTATGTTTGGATTGATTCCCATCCTCATGGGATACATAGGAATGCTCGAACAACTTGTCTTAGAGTCTTGCCCCAAATTATTCTTTTTGACTATCCCCCAGGTGTAGTTTTATTGGAGGATCCCACAGGGTGTAGTGTATACTAATTTGTCGCCACTCATGTTGGGATTATGTTGGTCACACCATGTTCCCCCCTCATTCATCTATCTTCCCACATCCTCACCACACAACATTAAACTACATGACCCTTTCAGAACTACGTATGGATTGATTCCCATCCTCATGGTATACGTTGGAACGCCCAGGAATTTAGTCCGTAGGCCAAGCCCCAAACATCAAGATCTCCCCCTGGGTAGAAGCACATGGTGTGGTGTTCGATTTTTCTTCATTCACATTGTGTTCATCATGAATGCACCATGTATCCCTCTCCTCAGATATCTCCACTTATTTCATCATCCCACATGACGTTAAACTACACGGGCATATTCATTCTTCATGAATCCTCTATATTTGGTTCTTTATCATCTATGACATCCAAATGGATCCCCGATCGACATGGATACTAGGACCTAGGTATCTCCTACCATTTATGTCCGACATCCTAGAGGATATCAAATGATAATTTGATCAAAGTACCACATTGAGAATATGGTCAGCGGTCGAAACTAATTTTTTGTTCCCATTTCAGGTCACACGATGTGGACGCTATGTTTCAAACGTGGTCAACAGCTATCCCCCATCATTATAACCACCCTATTATGTCCCAAATATTGGATGCATTGGTTCATTTTTCTCTACTATCCCTTCAAACATCTGTCTACCTTGGGTTGGAGGGTTGATCTAGTCGGGATCAACCCTGTCAGATCTTCTTCCCTCGTTTCTGTACCCTTATATGTTGGGGGGAGCCGAATCTTATTCCTAGTTTCCCACACCGATCATTTCTCATGCGGGCTTAGGATATTTGGTAAAGAAATATGCATATAAAGGGTCATTATCAATGGTCTGAGCCCTATGACCTTAAACTAAGGTTGTTCACCATCCTCACCACAATACGTTAAACTAAAAACTGGTTTGGACTTCCCATCTTATGTCCCTCAACCTTTTCATCCCTCTGGACCAAGTTCTCATTTATAATTGAGTGTTGTGGCATAATATTATATCCTCATTCACCTTAGGATATTTCTGTCATGCCACACATTTCCCCTTGAGATATGCCTCCTTCACTTATTATCCTCACCGCATGATGTTAAACTATATGCTATCATTTAGAACTACGGGTGACTTGAATCCCATCCTCATGGAATACATAGTACTGACCAAACATTTAGCCTTCGGGTCCAGTCCTATTTATTATAAAACTTTTTATTATCTTATTACCCTAGCCTATTTTATTCTAGGAGAGGGATATGTGGTGTGGTATTGGATTATGTCTTCAATGATATTGGGTTTGTAACAGCCACACCACATACCTCTCCATCCTGATAGATCTTCACCCCCTATTCTAAAATCATCATTTCAAGTCAGGAGCTCTTAAGATGGGACCCTCGACCCTCTTTTGTAGTTCACCAATGTGCCCGGGAGCACTCAAGTTGAGGACCTAGAGTATTGGATTCTAAATAGACATGTTATTGACCATTTTTATTCTTTATGTTCCCCTTAATTTGGGATTTTGTCATCTTTCAATTTCTAAATGACCCCCGAAAGACATGGAGTCTAGGCACCATTTCTCTCCTACCTCCTTGGGATAACGTCCCATAGAATTTTGAACTAAAAATTGATACAATTCCCGTGTTGTGAATATGGTTAGTGGCCAGCACACATTTGTTGTTCCCATTTCAGGTCACATGATATGGATTCTATGTTTCAAACATGGTTAACAGTTATCCACCACTGTTATGCCTCCACATAAAGCCCTAAATATTGGGTACATGATTCACATCCTTTTCCACTCCATCATGTCCAAGTTTAATTTCGACACTCTTAGTGCTATCACTTAGTGCGCGCTTGATAGTTATGAGGAAAAATACACAGTGAGGCATTATTTGTGTCTCCACACCATTTTCCCATTTTCATGTATTTCATGTTTTGAAAATACCTTCTCCGCCCATGTTTCCCACATCGAGCATAGCTCACGTGGGCTTAGGAATTTGGTTGAGGTCTACGCTCGTTTGGAAGAGTCACTCTTCTCTATGATATGAGCTCTAAGACCTTAAACTAAGATATTTCTAGGTCCTTTACAAAAGGAATAAAATATGTATCTCCTGGAACTATGTACAACTTGATTCCCACCATTATAGGATACATCGGAACGCCCAGACATCTTATCTTCAGGTCCAGATCATGTTCCACTAATTATCTCTTCTGTTCAGCCTTTTAGGCCTTGAAATTCATATAATTTCATGTTGTGGCATGTGTGGGATTATGTCCTCATTCATTTTGGGTTTTTAATAGCCTCACCATGTACTCCCTTCTTGGAGATTGTCTCTCCTGCCTCTTGGCCCGCTTGATGTTCAACTGCACTTCTAGAATTATGTATGGCTTGATTCCCATCTGCATGAGATACATAGGAACACCTAGAAGTTTAATCCATGGGTCTATCCCTATATTCTATGACCTTTTTGGCCCATTTTTCTAAGGTTTCTTCCCTAGAATTGTGCATGGAGTAGTGCGAACGTCGTCCTCATTCACGCTAGGCATGGTTTATCACGTCATGCACATTCCACTCTAAAATCTTGTTTCTTCTGTATGTGTCCAAGACATATGATTTTATAGTATGCTTCCTAGTCCCACATGAATTTAAACTGTTAAGTATTTACTACAAGACATTAAAATGCAGGGCTTGGTCCTATCATACGACCCTAAACTATGACATTATCGTCCAGACCGCATGATGAAGAATGGCATTGTGATGTCCTCACTCTAGGGGACATCATGTTTGGTAGCAATTATCCACCATACCATTTTCAAGGCTAGCATATGTATTGATTCCTATAACGATGCCTGGATTCTCCATCCTAGGTTTATCACTTCACAAAAAAAAACACACATCCATCCTAAAGGAAAAAACAATATCCTTCAAAAGATGCTTCTTTTGGTGCATGGGCTAGAACCGCATGAAAGTATGTACCTTGCATTGTTACCATACCATTCCAATTCTATAAGTACGTATGGATTGATACCCATCATCATGGGGTATGTAGGATTTTCCATGCACTTTGCCTTGGGCCTAGAAAACTTTCATTTTCAGTACCTCGACCTAAAACCTCCCCAGGGAGAACATGGTGATATGGACTCCTATTGTCCTCATTCATGTCAGGTTTTATAATTACCGCACCATGTGTCTCCCTCCCTCTGTTATATATATGGTATGAGATCTAAGAACATAAAACTAAGATCCAAATGGCACATTAAGAACTACGCATGGCTTGATTCCCATGCTAATGGGATATATAGGAACACCCAGATATTCCGTCTTTGGGTCCAGCCCAAAGAATCTTAAATACCGCCCCTTTGTTTTTGGCCCCTTAGCCCAAACTCTTTTGGGAACATGTGGTGTGGTGAGTACCTCTTGGGATATAATTCACATTGGGTTTTAAAAAAACTGCACCATGGGTCACCCTTGCCTCTTCCCAACCTATTTTGAGTTCTACGACCATAAAATAACATCGTCCCACATGAACGAGGGGTCGGGCATGGTTACTTTTCCACCCTACACATATTCCGGTAAACCTTGTCCCCTCTTAATGCTTCACTCTATCACCTTAGGTTACGAGCAGGTGACCCCATGACCCTTTCCATGTAAAAGTATTCAACCTCTTCTATCTGACATTTCTTATTGGCGTATTCGAATGCGTTGTGGCAAAGAACCCAAAGTATGGAGTTTTCACATGGAAATTCCCTAGTTTTGTGTCCATGCTTCATGAGACTTTTATTTGGATCATCATCCCATTACATGTATGAAGGAAAAAAATTTATGGTTTGGTCTCATGCCACATTGGCCTACCTACCGTCTTGGTCCAATGCCCCAAAATACCTCAGATGACATTTTGCGATAGGTCCCGTGTTTCGAACATGGTCAGCGGTCGACCCTCATTTGTCTGTCCCCATGCTTGGCTAACACGAAATAGATATTTTGTTTCAAACATGGTCAACAACTATAAATTCTCATCACACCACCATCATTATGATCCAGATCTTGAGCACCATGATTCACATCTTTCCACTCCTTTATGTTCATGTGGAATTCTAACACCCTCATATTTAAACCCCCAATCATTAAGGAAATTCCCACTGCCACTAATTGTTTCCCACACTGAGCATGACTCACATGGGCTTAGTGGTTTTGGTAGGATGTGTATTGATGTATCTGAACTACACATGCCTTTCGTCTTGCATGACGTTAAATTGCACTCTCAGAATTATGTATGGCTTGGTTTCCATCCTAATGGGGTACACAGGAACACCCAAAAAATTCTCTTCAGGTATAGCCCCAAGTTAGTACACCAATGGTATATGGAATAAATAATCCCATCAGGAATATGTGGTGTGAAATGGGATTATGTCCTCATTCAAGTTGAGATATGTACCACACTTCACCCTTCTTTTCTGGGTAACCATGTCCTAAATGCATCCCTTTAAACTGAAGTTATACTTTGAAAATGTTGAGGATTCTCCATGATGACTGTGGGATGATCCATCTTCCTTGCCAGAGAGGATTTACCCTACCAGAACTGGTCTCTGACCGCGCTATGTCTAAGAACTATGTCTGGCTTGGTTCTCATCTGTATGAGATACATAGCGACGTTCAGCCCTTTTGCCTAGGGCCTAGCCCAGGGTCATTAACCCTTCTCTCCCATCAGTCTCGATTACGGTCCAGTCTCTATGACCATAAACTATGGGCCTAAATTCCACACAACATAACTTTAAACTGTCATCCTTGGTCCTGTATGAACTTAAACTATACCATCCTTATCGTATGATGTTAAACTACATGTCTATAATCCTCATTCGTATGACATAAAACTATAAGGCATTCTAGGTCCTCACTAGAGAGGTCCTATCTAGAAGAACATAAGATCACTGATTAGACCGATGTGACCAACTAATGTGTCCTCACCATGGTGGGGTAATTTCAAGAGTTTTGGACTCCATTCGAACAACCCATCACTCCACCCTTCACACTTTTCGTACCCTTTACTTGGAACCTAATCCTCTTTAATGACTGATGGAACCCCCTAATAGTACTGTTGCTCGATTTATGGCGCACCTACTATCTTGGGATAACATTCTGGAAGACTAAAGAATGAAATTTTGAGCTGGGCCCCATGTTTCAAAGATGGTCACTGGTCAGCCCTCATTTGTTATCCCTGTATTAGGCTAATGCGATAGGGATACTGTGTTTTGAATGCGATCAATAGTTATCCTCCATCGTCACTCCACCCCTACAGTATTTTGAATTTTGGGTATCATGATTCATGCTTTTCACTCCATTTTGTTCAGATTGATTCTTACACCCCTTGTATTACCCCACTCATGAACTAGAGAATGTTGGGAAAACAACAATTCGATTGTTCCGAGAGCTTCATTCTCTAGTCAGGCCTCTCTCTTTTTTTCTAGAAATCTATATTGGGTTTTTCCAATCTTGGAGGACTGAAGCTTGGTTGACACATTCATATTCAGATGAATTAATGAGGTGGTCATCCCTTGCTTCTCATATCAGGCCCGACCCACGTGAGCTTAGGGATTGATCATTGGATATTTCAAGAATGTAAGGGACATGTAGTAAACTAAAAAAATAATATAAATCATGCATATAGCCAGTATAAAAAAGTATGAAAGTATATTTTTGAGTTTACACACATTACATTACCCAAGGATTGGCCCCTCCCATAGATGGGTTGACCTCTTCGATAGAGCTTCCCAGCTCCACCACCCTATGGATTGTGGAATCCAGGATCCATTGTCACCTGTTGAGATCCCTCACCTCCTCCGTGGAGATGGGGCATAGTTCATCAGCCACAATCCGAACCCGATCCTCATCAGTTTAGATGGTTGAAATCTCCTCATAGGACCACTTTATCCATTCTTTTTCCTCTACCGGCCAGGAAATCAGGCATGATACAAGCCCTGATTGTGCATCGAGGAAAGCCGATTATTTTTCCGCACATTCCCTCAACCACTGAATCTCATTTTTGTCCTCTTGAAGCCTCCTTATGTTCACCATTTTCCTCTATTGCTGGCCCACACTAAGGCCACAATCATGATACCATATCTTTTCCACCATAAAGTCTCAGATGAGAATATGAGGATGCTGGGAATCCACTCCTCCATCACATAGTTCTCATAGCTAGGAATGAAGCCTCCCTATCTAGTCTATCCATTGCACTTGAGGGGTATCCCTGTTGAGGCGCTCGATCAACTTCAATGACCAGCCATAGATGATATTTCTATCCTCATCATCAGAAGCCATCTCATCCCGATCCACAAGGTTAGCGAGTTCATATACAGAGAACACCTACGAGAACTCATTATTAGGATCTTCATCCAGTGTTTGGTTTGGTAGGTTAGGACCCATGTCGTTAGATTGATCCTCGTTGTCGGATTACACCTAAATGATTTTAGGATCGGTCCTGCTGACGGTCCCACCTATGATCAAGAACGTTGTATTTTGGTCAGCTTGGGAATTTGTTTCCATGACCACCAGCATTCCCCTGGGAGAGGCATCACCAAGAAATCCAACCAACATTACCAAGGTAGCCCATGCCATTTGAAGAACTATTCATATAAAAAGTACACTAACATCAATTAACATGATCAATGGATGATAGGTATGAATTTTGTGGAGAATACTTACATAGATAAAATATTTGGTCCCCCTTCTGAGATGTTGTCATTGGGACCCCGAGGCGTGGCCCTCCATATATGGTGGGGAAGTCCGAAGGCTTTGAGAGGACCACCCTGGGTGTCGCGGCCCTACTGGGCATGATAATCACTATAGACATGGGTGTAGATCCAGAATTTCTCTCAGTTGCATCTAGTATTGAGCGGGAGTGAGTTTTACATATGTGGTCCTCGTATATAGTTAAAATGTTTGTTGAGAAGTCCTAAATGAACCGTATGAGGACTACATGAACGTGGTTTAGGGTTTTTACCTCATGGGCATCTGCAAACTCTTACAGCTTCGAGTCTGAATTGTTGACCTCACCCTCCTCCAGAGGGAACAATCCACCAAACTCCTTCCCCAGGAGGACTCATATAGTTCTTCCAATAGAGGGAAACACACTCTAAATTCATAAGCCAACAAATGTGGAGGGGACATTCAATTGATAATCCCCTTCACCCAATCCTTCATTGGAGGTAGATCACCTCGAAAGTGTACAAAGTCCTCCATTATGGCAAGGTACTCTTCCCCCTCTATCTGGGATACTAAAAAGCCATACCTAATAGGGCCAATCCCAAGAAAATCCATTCTGAGATAATTGAGATGTTTCCAGATCTCATACAGGTTGAGGAATTGTCTGTTGACATACTAGATTTCCCAAGCCTCTGGGAAGAAAGCATTATCAGGCATGTCTATGTGGTGCGACCACTTCCCCAGAACCTGGGTGGGTATCTTAAATAACCACTTGGGTAGCCTCCCCTCTAGATATCTTTGCTCCACTAGGACTACTCGGTCCTCTGCTTCCGCCTACCTCCCAGATGGTGTGGGTCTCACCGCCACTACAACCCTTCCACCTTGAGATGTCCTCACCACCTTTCGACCATGACCTCAAGGTTTAGGAGGCCCCTGTCACTAGTATGAATAGTTTGCTTCTTTATCATATCCTCTTGGTAGGTTGCCTCGAAGATATTGGTATACTCCTTCACCAGCTCATAGACATCTATGGGTAGAGGCAGCTCATCCCATATCTTCCCATCCTCCAGTGTGAACATGAGCCAAATCATCCTCAACAGACACAATTGATCCTCGTGGAACACTCCCATTTAGACCTTTGGGGTCATCCTCTGCATGCACTGAAACTACCTCGCAAATCGGTGTGGGGTGTATGACTCATAGAGAGGCTCGCGATCAACCCATGTCACCAAGACTCCATCCTGAAAGGCTAGAAGGTAAGACTAATACTCCATTCCCTACCCTTAATCAGTGAATACTCATATTGGATATGGGAACAAGTGTAAGTTGAACTCGTCTTCCTTCCAGACCCGGTTCAGCACCAACGGTAGGGTCAGATTGGACGGAAAACTCTCCACCGCCTTTAGAATGGCCGGTCAAAAATCTGATCCTAGAGGAGAAATGGGGTTCTGATATTCATTGATGCCCCTGATATGTGCCTCTATCCACCCATACAGAAGATGGAATGACCTATATATCCTCTGTTAATTATTCCCTTTACTAATATGCCACAATACCTTATGCAGCTTAGCGAGCATTGAGATTCATAGGATTCCATACGCCCTCATCTCCAACATAGACGCCATGATAAACGTTCTCGGACACACGCCCATGTTCATATCCCTCATTGGTAGAATCTAGTAGCAGAAAAGTGCCAAAATGAACACATCCAACCTAACCACCTGTTTCTACTCAGTACTGATACCGAATACCCATGTATTATACTGTATGTCCTCTAAGAGTCACCAATAAGAGTGCTCCTTTTTGCACTAAAACCTCGACACTAGGTCCATTAAAGTGGAATTCCCTCACTGACTTCTTGTCCTCCCCCGACACTAGGTCCATTAATGCCTTTTTCAGTAACATCATATACTCCGAGTCCTCCCATGTAATAAAAGTAGGATGGAACTCATCATACATTTCCCCCAGTATCAAGACACCCAAGATTTTTTGCAGGTCCCATAGGCTAATGCCGACCTCCCCATGGTGAAAATGGAATGTTTTGGTCCTCGACGACCACCTTTTCATTAATTATGGCTTCAGGTACTTTGGCTGGTAGATATGGAATTAGGAGGCCCATGCTGCCTCATACTGGCCCACTCGCCACAGCTCTACCCCAAACTCATAGGAGGCACATACCTAGTAGGCCCATGCCCAGTTATCTGTGATGTTTCCACTGTGGTGAAAATCCTACTCATCGGTCCACCCCTTATCTGGGTTCCCCATGTCCACCTTCAGAATGGTGTGGTAAAGTGGGGGAGATACCTCTAGTTTCAACGCATTCGCATTGACATTGTTGAAATGGTTATAAAGAAAGTTGGCATTGATAGGTTTGTAATCCTCCCAAGTAGGACCATCGACCACCTTGAACAACTGAAACTGGCATGGTGTTCTCCTAAACTTGTAGGATGACATATCTCTACTCGCTACAGGAATGAAAACGTCATCATTTAGGCCAAAGAATTATAGAGGCATCCTTTTTCACAGTGGATAGTTCTTTTGACCCTCTGACAGCAGCTCCACTAGGGAATCATGATGCAAATGGATTTATACATACTCCATGATACCCAAGTTATCGAACATAAATGACCTTAGGGAAACATCTACAAGGACCCCCCATGGATGCTTCCTAGTGAGCCATTCAGTCTAAAAAGTTTTTGATTTTTTTTTTCTGTTTCAAGGAGCTTGTTCATGAAACTCATTCACAGAGATCATAGGTGGAGCATAGTTGTAGAGGTCGGTCACAACAACAGGTCACAAAGCCCTTCCATAGACCTCGCAGACAGAAGCTGCAGAGCGCACACTCCTAGAGTCGAAGGACCCTTTGTGCTCCATAGAGTAGAGAGACCCGATTAATGAAGGGGAAATTGTAGAGCGCGCAAAGCTATATGAATCTAGAGAACGATCACAAAAAAATGTGAGGATGAGAAGGGAAAAAATAGGGGTTAACCTCCCCTATTTATGGGTGATGACTCCCCTTGCTTCACTATGTTCCAAGACACAAATATCTTCTCAGCATTCTCAATACGCACGTAGCCACTCCGCATCATGACCCTGCTTCGCGATCTTGCATTACGATTTGGCTAAAATTTTGGTGATCTAACCTTAGACTTAGATGCTAATTTTCTCCTTGGATCTAAGTCTGATGGGAGGTATTTGATGGCACGAAAATATGTGTAGAGGGAAAGGGAAAAAAGAAGAAACCCATCCCAAATGGTCTACCTCACGAAGCCCATTCACATATTCCCACCAACACTGCAGTTGGCGTGAAGCCAAATCTTCCTCTGATGTCTCTGTGGAGTAAAATAGGTGGGAGGATCCGTTGTTATGATGCAATTGAATGGATGATTCACACCAAAGATGGAACTAGATCAACCTCTGTGATCCATTGGAACTTGACAGAAGCCTTTGCGAGCTTCGCAGAGGGAACCCAGAAGAGCTCCGTGCTGAGGAGTGGAAGATAGTCAACTCCACGATTACAACAAACTTGATGAAATCTGAGACCAATTGCGGAGCACCATGTGGATTCCCATGGAGCTTTCCCTGCTTCGTGCCACCCATTTCCTATAAATACTGGTCTCCCCTCGATCCCAAAGGGCAGATACTCTGAACTATTTCCTTCTCAGGTCTCAAATCTCGAAGCACCATTAGCTCTGCGAACCCTTGAGAAAAAATGAGTTCTTCAAGGTACATCAGCATTGTGAAGTACCTTTAACTTAGTTCAAATACAACCCCTCTTCAAGAATGGATTCCCTTTGGGGATCCCATAGGCCATATCAAAGGAAGGAGATCCCTAAGGAGACTCAGGTCTTCTCAAAGAACTCATGTTTCATAAAGTACCTTCAATGAACATGTGAACCACATGCTGAGGCTAGGTCACTGTTCTTCGCGAAGCACATTACTTCACAGTGCTATGATTTTCAAGGTACCCTTTCTTATAGAAGTCCTACTTTGTAAAATACTTGCTAATTTGCGAAGAACCCTTCATATGAACCTATACCATATGCCCAAGATAGGACACTCCACTTCGTGAAGCATACCCCTTTGCGAAGATCCTCCCCTACATGGACCACCAGAGCTTCACAAGGTCCTTTCCCGTGAACCCATTTTCTTCACAATCCCTTCTCCCGTATGACCCTCCAGGTTATTATGAAGTGATTTCAAGGTTACTTGGGTGGTGATTCATGTTGAGTTTCTCAGCCTCATGCTTCTTTGCATAGGCATGCTAATGGCTATTTATTCTTTGCATAGCCATGCTAACATGGTCCCCTTAGTAGATCACTCCACAACACTACTCCAACACGGCATAGATAATGTATTCCATTCCCCAAGGGTAGGTAGGTACCATTATTGTAATTCCTAGTGGTGCAAATTAAACCCACCTCTTCCGAGCTACATGACGTTAAACTACCAAGCACCATAGTTCTCATCACATGATGTTAATCTGTGGCCTCACCTCATACATTATACGTGGGTTTCCCCACCTCAGACATTCTTCACGCCCGCTCATCTCCACCGGAGTGAGATCTTCCTCACATGGATTGAGATGCTCTTTGATGGAGTGGGTTCTATCTGTGGGGAAGGGAAACCATCTTGGTGTAATTCCCTATCATTTCTTGTGGTAGGTAGCATCCTTACTCCTCATCTCTTCTTCCGTGAAAAATACTAGTGGATATATGGTCACCAAGACCTTTGTTACCCTTTCCCACTCCCTCTAGTATTTTTCACCATTGGGCCTCCATCCTTGAGTAAGTCCCAATATCCATCTCCTTGGGTGATTAACCACATGTAAGCCCTTATTTCTTCTTTGGGCCACTAACTTCATGTAAACCCCACCCCAAATTCCATGGACACACCTTTAGAGACTTAATCATCAGGTCATTGCTGCCTATTATTTCTCACACTAAGCATGACTCACATGGGCTTAGAGTAAGCATTGAACATGGAATCATTCCTTGGACTCCATAGAATCTAATCCCTAAACCATTCCAAAAAATGTGGACATTGATACTTGTCTCCTAGGCAAGGTTTGTAGGAATCCTCTTAGGGTTCAAGACCAACACCTACCTGTCCCGACCCCTTCACATTGGTTCACCATTATCCTGCATGAAAGTAAAACACACCCATTCGAACTTCGTGGTCTTTGATATTTGTCTCCTAGATAGGGTATGTAGTAATCCTTCCCGAGGTTCAATCCCAATCGACGGTAAGCCGTTGTGATTCCCAACTAGAGATAAGACATTGGGATCCCAGTCAGCGGTAATCCATTGACAACCTCAACCAACAGTAAGCCGTTGTAGTCCAAAATAGACAATAAGTTTTTGTTTTCCCCTTTTTTGGAAACCACATCTCTGGTCTACCCCCATGGCATCGTACTAACATGGGCTTCTAACCACATGTAAGATCTGTTATACCGTCAGGTCATTTTCACATGTGTACACCTCAATTGTATACCCCCATTCTGAACTATATAGAATTTGATTCCATACCATGGGGATACATAGAAATTATATCTGAGGCTGAATCCCAACATCACCATCATCCTCATGTCTATTCCATCCAATTTTCCATCCACCCTCTACCATCCATATCAATCATGATTCTTACCTGGGACACAACATACTAGTGAGATCATGTCACCCTCTTTTTCACTGTTCCTAGTAGTCCCCAGGTTTCTAACCATGAGAAATCCTCAGTATCATATGTGGGTCACTCTCCCATGAGAACAACCCAATTCATCACCCCTTCTAAGTACACAGGTTTTGATCCCTATCCACCAGGAGAGGGTACATAGGAAACTGTTGTACCCCTCTCTCTTGGATTTTAATGATCACAACCACTCTCATCGTGATCTAATATTGTTTCAAGTGTTCTTGTTAATAGGAATGTTTTCAGGAGCAAGAAGTGGCAAAGGAGGAAAAGTGGACTGTTTTCATGTCCACCGTCCAACCGGTGGCCTCAGCACCGGCCAGCCGGTGGAGGCTGGACAGAAGGATCTTCCCTCTGTCAAGACCACCGGCCAACCGGTGTCCCACCACCGGTCAGCCGGTGGAACTCCATCAAATAGTGAGACCTACTGTCTCACCACCGGCCAGCCGGTGGACTCCTCACCGGCCAGCCGGTGGAACTCCATCAAATAGTGAGACCTACTGTCTCACCACCGGCCAGCCGGTGGACTCCTCACCGGCTAGCCGGTGGAACTCCTTCAAATAGTGAGACCTACTGTCTCACCACCGGCCAACCGGTGGCCTTCTCACCGGCCAGCCGGTGGCTCCTGGGCAGAAGCACTCTCCACATTCCAAGGCACCGGCCAGCCGGTGGAGAAGCACCGGTCAGCCGGTAAGCAAAGTCAAACTAGCCGTTAGAGCTTGACCAGACTTGTCCACTTGACCCCCAACGGCTCCGAAAGCCCTCCAACGGCCATATTGAAGTATTTGGGGATATTTCTCCTATAAATAGATGAGGATGGATGCCGGGAACACTACCGAAACATTGGAATGATATTTTGATCCCTTGAAGCTCTAAACGACAAACCTCAAAGGCTACTTGTGATCCACCTCCATCCTTGAAGCTTGGGCTGCCTCTACATCAACTACTCTCACACTCTTGGCGCTCAAGGCTTCCTCAAGTTTGTTGTAATTTATTTATTTCAATTGTTTAGTTCTTCATTGGGTTTGTATTAAAACAAACCATCCTTTTCTTCCTCACTTTCATTTTGGGTTTCTTGCTACAACCATAATAAAAAAGCAAGCTGTACGAAGGTGATCTAGCCTACCTTAAAACGGCTAGTGGGTTTCTTTCTACAACCATTAAAAAGCAAGCTGAAGTAAATCTCTCAACGGTTGAGTTGGGAGCGGAGACGTAGGCTTTGGTTTAAGCCGAACTCCGTTATCAAATTGTGTCTTGCCTCTTTTTATTTCCGCTACATTTATAAATTGTTTTTAAATTGTTAATTAATTTTTAAAAGGCAATTCACCCCCCCTCTTGCCATCACTCTCCGACCAAAAATTGGTATCAGAGGAAGAGTTTGTGTAATACCTTAACCGGTTACAAACTCAAAATCCATAGTGATGGCTTCTTCCTCACAAGCACCCGAAGGGTATTCCATGACTCGGGCTCCATTATTTGATGGAACCGACTACAATTATTGGAAAACTCGCATGATTACATTTCTTAGAAGTATTGGCTATCCTATATATAGAATTGTTTTGCAAGGCTATACTCTCTCTTGCAAAGATGAGTCTAAATGGACCCCCGAAGACATTGCTAATTTTGAGCTTGATGGAAAAGCCATGAATGCGCTTCATTGTGGGTTAGACCGTAATGAATTTAATTGTATTTCTACTTGCACCTCTTCACATGAAATTTGGAAGCTTTTGGAAGTGACCCATGAGGGCACTAACAAAGTTAAAGACACTAGATTAGATATGTATCGTCAAGACTTTGAAAGTTTCACCATGCACCCACACGAATCTATTACGGAAATGTTTACTCACTTCACTGATGTGTGTAATGGGAGAAAGTCTCTTGGAGATGATGTTTCTGCAGAGACGATGGTCAAGAAGATTCTTTGGGTCCTACCAAGCTCATGGGCTCCAAAGGTGACGGCAATCCAAGAAGCGAAAGATGTCAAGAAAATGCCGGTTGAAGAACTCATTGGATCACTTATGACCTATGAGATTACCATGAAGAGACAAGCCGATAAAGAAGGTAACATCTTCAAGGAGAAAAAGAACATAGCATTCAAAGCAAAGCAAGAAAGCTCCTCCGATGATAGTGGATCCGAGATTGCTCAACTTGCAAGAAAAATGAGTAAGTTCATGAAGAAAAAGAAGAATTTTCAAAGGGCACGAAAGGAAGAGCCAAAAGCTGAAAAAGGGGTTACATGCTTTGAATGTGGAAAGAAAGGCCACATCAAACCGGAGTGCTCTCTTTTCAAGAAAAGGTTAAAGGAAAAGAAAAACAAGAAGGCCTTCAAAGCGTCAACATGGAGTGCAAGCGATGACTCCATGTCCTCAAGCGACTCAAGCGATGAAGGTGGAAAATGCCTAATGGCACTTGATGAGGTATCATCTTCCGACTCCTCTTCCTCATCTTCTTCTTTTAATAATAACATGTCTTATGAAGATCTCCAAAATGCGAGAGATCAATTAGAGGAAGGTTTTCACGAAATTACCTCTAAATTTTTGGCCTTAGAAAAGAAACACAAAAGTCTAATTTCTGAAAAAGATCAACTTCTCAAAAAGAATGAGGAACTTTCCCTTAAAGTCCAAGATATTCCAAATGTTGATTCTTTGAATTCAATTATTAAAGATTTAAGGGAATCTCTTGCCAAGTTCACCCAAGGTGAACAAAATTTGACCAAATTTCTAGGTTCTCAACGTTCGGCTAGAACCACACATGGACTTGGCTTTAACAAGCAAGCCACCTCTTCTAGAGCACCCACTACTTTTGTAAGGGGGGTCTCTCAAAATAAATTTTGTAATTATTGTAGAAAATCCGGACATATGATTTATGAATGCGATTGTAAAAATGCTAGATATGGCCACCCCAAAATCATTACTTACTCAGATTAATATCTTAGGATGTATCTCTCTAGACAAGTATGGGTTCAAAAGTCTCTTTTAGCTAATCTTTCCAGACCCAAACTTATATGGGTACCAAAATCTATTCTTTCTTGATTTTGTAGGATAAACACCAAAGAAGTAATCCTTCGAAAGGCTCGTGGTATCTCGACAGCGGATGCTCGAGGCACATGTGTGGTGATCCCTCCGAGTTCAACTCCCTTGAAGAATTCGATGGAGGATACGTCACCTTCAGTGACAATTCAAAAAGCAAGATCGTCGGAATAGGTACCATTGGTTTTGGTAGCTCCTCCTTAATTAAAGATGTTTTATTTGTTAAAGGTTTAAAACATAATTTAATTAGCATTAGTCAACATTGTGATAGTGGTTTTTCGGTGAATTTTCAAAATGATTTATGCAATGTGTTTAATTCTCAAAATAAATTGATATTTTCTGCTTCCCGTTTTCAAAATGTTTACATTATTGATTTAAAGTCTTTAGAAAGCCAAAATGTTAAATGTTTAAGTGCTCTTGACAATGAGTCTTGGATTTGGCATAGAAGGTTGGGGCATTGTAGCTCTCATTCACTTCTAAAGCTTAATAAGAACAAGCTCATCCGCGACCTTCCTAAACTTAAGTTTAAGAAAGATTTGATTTGTGAGCCATGCCAACTTGGCAAGCAACAAAAATCTTCTTTCAAATCTAAGAAGGAAGTGTCTACTTCAAAATCTCTTGAGCTCCTTCATCTTGATCTTTTTGGTCCTACCCCTGTAGCAAGTCTAGGTGGAAAATCCTATACCTTTGTCCTAGTAGATGACTTTTCTCGTTTCACTTGGGTTTTCTTTTTAGCTCATAAAAATGAAGCCTGTAGAACCTTTTTGAAATTCTCTAGGAAAGTAGAAAACGAAAAAGGATATAAAATTATATCTCTCCGTAGTGACCATGGAGGTGAATTCGAGAACAAAGAATTCGATGAATTGTGTTCCTCTCAAGGATACAATCACACCTTCTCTGCCCCTAGGACTCCACAACAAAATGGAGTGGTTGAAAGGAGAAACCGAACTCTCCAAGAAATTGCTCGAACCCTCCTTAGTGAATTCAACCTCCCTCAATATTTTTGGGCCGAGGCGGTAAACACTGCTTGTTATACTATCAATAGAGTCCTTGTAAGACCCCTTCTTAAGAAAACCCCCTATGAACTTTGGAAAGGCAAATTGCCCAAAGTTGGTTATTTTAAAGTGTTTGGTTGTAAATGCTTTATCCTTAACACAAAAGATAACCTAGGGAAATTTGATGCCAAATCCGATGAAGGCATTTTTCTTGGGTACTCCAACTCAAGAAAAGCCTATCGTGTCTTCAATAAACGTTCAAAAACCATCGAAGAATCATCTCATGTCAAATTTGATGAAACTCTTCCAAAACCTCACCCGGTCATTGAAGATGTTGAAGATAAGCTTGATAAGCTTCATTTGAATGATTCCTCTTCTCCTCCCAAGGAGGATGACCATCAAGAACCCTCTTCACCTTCTTCGCATTCCACCTTGCCTAAGGTTTGGAAACCTTCTAGAGACCATCCTTTAGAAAATATTATAGGTGATCTTCAAGCTGGTACTCGAACTAGAAGATCAATCCTCAATGAGGTTGAACATCAAGCCTTTCTTTCTCAACTAGAGCCTCAAACCATTAATGATGCCATTAATGATGAGAATTGGGTTCTTGCAATGCAAGAGAAACTAAATCAATTCTCTAGAAATGATGTTTGGACTCTTGTTGAAAGACCCAACGATCATCCAATTATTGGCACTAAATGGGTTTTTAGGAACAAACTTGATGATCAAGGAAATATAACCCGGAACAAGGCTCGCCTTGTAGCTAAGGGCTATAATCAAGAAGATGGAATTGATTATGGTGAAACCTTTGCGCCTGTTTCTAGATTGGAATCCATTAGGATCTTGTTGGCATTCGCCGCTACTTAAATTTCAAACTTTTTCAAATGGATGTTAAAAGTGCTTTTTTAAATGGTTTTACTTCAGAAAAAATCTTTGTTGAACAACCCCCCGGTTTTGAAGATCCAAAATTTCCAAATCATGTTTTTAAGTTAACCAAGGCTCTATATGGCTTAAAACAAGCCCCTCGGGCTTGGTATGAGCGGTTAACAAAATTTCTTTTAGAAAATGATTTTAAAATGGGTCAAGCTGATTGTACCCTATTTTTAAAACACACTTCAAAAGATCTTTTAATTGTCCAAATTTACGTTGATGACATTATCTTTGGTTCAACCAAAGAATCTCTTTGTACTGATTTTTCAGATTTAATGAGAAAAGAATTTGAAATGAGCTTTATGGGGGAATTAAAATTTTTTCTTGGTTTTCAAATCCTTCAAAATTCAAATGGTATTTTTCTAAGCCAAGGCAAATAGACAAACGAACTTTTAAGTCGTTTTAGTATGGATCAAGTAAAGGAAATTAGTACCCCCATGAGTACTTCTTGTAAACTTACGTTAGATGAAGCCGGGAAACCGTTGGATGACAAGCTTTATAGGAGTATGATCGGGAGTTTACTTTACCTAACTGCGACCCGTCCTGACATAATGTTCAGTGTTTGTCTTTGTGCTCGTTTTCAAGCCAATCCCAAAGAATCTCATTTTAAATCGGTAAAAAGAATTTTTAAGTATTTAAAAGGATCCAAAAACATTGGTTTGTTTTATCCCTCTAATACTTCTTTCGAACTTTCGTCATATTCGGATGCTGATTTTGGCGGATGTCAATTAGATCGTAAGAGTACTAGTGGAACCTGTCATCTGCTAGGCAAGTCCCTTGTTTCATGGAGTAGCAAAAAGCAAAACTGTGTTGCTCTTTCTACTGCCGAGGCCGAGTACGAAGCAGCTGGTAATTGTTGTGCCCAAATTATTTGGATGCAACACACTCTCTTGGATTATGGCCTTTCCTACGATCATGTCCCTATACGGTGTGACAACACTAGTGCAATTAGTATCTCTAAGAATCCAATACAACATTCTAGGACTAAGCATATAGACTTAAGGCATCATTTCCTTCGTGACCATTTTCAAAAAGGGGATATCACTTTGGACTTCATTTCTACTGACTTTCAATTAGCTGATATCTTTACCAAACCGCTCCCGGTTGAACGTTTTGAATTTATTAAGGGGTAGTTAGGCATGATTCGTCAATGAGCACTATTAAATATTTGACTCAATTTGGCTTGCTTATATTTCTCTTTAAGATATTTAAACTCTTTCTTTTTTATTTTATTTTAATTTTTTTTATGAATTTCAATACCACCGGTCAACCGGTGGTACATCACCGGTTAACCGGTGGTGTCGGGTTTTGCTATATGGGCCGGCCGGAGGAAGGGTTAAAATTAAACCCTTCTCTCTTTTTTTTCTATTCTTTCTCTCCCTCTTGTACGGAACCCTCAAACCGAAGCCTCCCTCCTGCCCTAGCCTTCTTCCACCTCCTTGCTCTCTCAAAATCCTTCTTCTCTTAATCTCTTTCTTCTTTTTCTCCCTTTTTCCATCATGGGTCCTTGCTCTACACGCAAAGGCAAGGGAATCGCTCAAGAAGCTCCTCCTCCTCCTTCCATCCCTCAACTTCCGGACATTTGGCATGACAAAGTCATTCTGCCGGGTAGGGTAATTGATTTTTCTTGGCTTTCTTCTGCTCGACTCGAGCTTTTCTCAATCATTGAATATCAACACTGGCATTCCTTCTTTGAACCTCCTGAAAAGGATGTCATTTATCCCCTTCTTGTCAAGGAATTTTATGCTCACCCGACGTGGTCAGTTTCTGATGACGTCGATACCATTACCACCACTGCTCTTGGGCAACCCATCACTATCACTTCTTTGGAGATTGCCAGGATGCTCGGGGTTCCTCATGTTGGACCTCATGCATTTGCTCAGGGGGAGTTTCCTCAGGACCCTGAATTTGATCTTGTTGTTGCTCTTGAGCATCTCACAGGGCAGCCCACCGATCCCATTGTCAAGCTCTCCCAGCTCACCCCAAACCATCGCATCATTGAGCGCCTCATTCAGACCACTCTTGCACCCCGTATCGGTGATCACGATACGGTGAAATTTATTGATATCTATCTTCTCTCATTTATCACCCGAGGCATACATTTCAATTTGGTCCGGTTCCTGTTCCGGGCCATGTCTTATGTGGCTGAGCACCCGCGCCGGTCCAAAACTCTTCCTCACAAACGTTTATTGACCAAAATATTTACCTTTCTTGATATCCCTCTCCGTGCTACCTCCTTCGAGCAGCCAAAGGATAGCATCATCAATTTTATGATGGTGCAACGGATGAACATTCGCTGACATCCTTGGCGTCAGGAGTGGATTACTGACAAGGAGGGCCTTCTCAAGGCTTACTCCCCTCAGACACATTCACACCCTCCTACCCAAGCCATGTCTCCTGCCATTGCTGCTGCCTATCCTCTTTCAGATAGTGAGGACAGTGGTGATGATGAAGAGGAAGGGAGCGGTGACGACGAAGGTGAGGCTGCTGCTGCTGCTGCTAATGAGGGAGATGGAGCGGGTGATGATGCACCGGAGCCTGCTGAGGCTGTACCCCCTCCCGCTGATTCTGGTGGCTTGTCCGTGACGGCTGATCAGTTCCTTCGCTTCCAGGATCAGATTGAGAACCGGCTCGACCTACAGTTTTCTTACATCAGCTCTCAGTTTGATCAGCTCCACTCTCAGATTGACTCTCTAGATCGTCGCTTTGAGGCGGTCCAGGCTCCTCCAGCTCCGCCGACCTTCAGGCGTCGCCGTCACTCCCGGCCCTCTAGGAGTGAATAGAGCCTTTCTTGTTTTTTGGCTGGTCTTTGTATTTGTATTTTGAACTTCCTATGTATCGTTTCATCTTTTATGAAATTCAAGTTTTCTTATCTTTCAATCCTTTTTGTCATTGCGTACTTCCTTATTATTGTTTTTTTTAATTTTCTTTCATACATTTCCTCCTATTTTGATAATCCCAAAGGGGGAGAAAAACTCTCTATTACTTAGTTACTTATTTCATTTAATTAAGTGCTCTTTTTAAAAGTTCAATTTTAAGTCATTACTTTCATCAAAATCTGTTTTTTAAATGGTTAAGTTATTGATTTAAGTTGTTTCTTTTAAATGACCTATGGTTACAATTTCAAAATGAACCATTCTCTTTATTTCAATCCTTTCAAGATTAATATCATTTTCAATACATGATACATCTATGAAATTCTTGTATTAACATGATACATCTATGAAATTCTTGTATTAACATGATACCTCTATGAAATTCTTGTATTAACATGTTCTCTAAAATTTTTCATGTCCAAGTTTCTTATTTCTTTTTACTTGGCATATCTTTTTTAATAGCTTTCTCATTTGTGATTGTGATCATAAAAATAGGGGGAGATTGTTTTACCCCTCTCTCTTGGATTTTAATGATCACAATCACTCTCATCGTGATCTAATATTGTTTCAAGTGTTCTTGTTAATAGGCATGTTTTCAGGAGCAAGAAGTGGCAAAGGAGGAAAAGTGGACTGTTTTCATGTCCACCGGCCAACCGGTGGCCTCAGCACCGGCCAGCCGGTGGAGGCTGGACAGAAGGATCTTCCCTCTGTCAAGACCACCGGCCAACCGGTGTCCCACCACCGGTCAGCCGGTGGAACTCCATCAAATAGTGAGTCCTACTGTCTCACCACCGGCCAGCCGGTGGACTCCTCACCGGCCAGCCGGTGGAACTCCATCAAATAGTGAGACCTACTGTCTCACCACCGGCCAGCCGGTGGACTCCTCACCGGCCAGCCGGTGGAACTCCTTCAAATAGTGAGACCTACGGTCTCACCACCGGCCAACCGGTGGCCTTCTCACCGGCCAGTCGGTGGCTCCTGGGCAGAAGCACTCTCCACATTCCAAGGCACCGGCCAGCCGGTGGAGAAGCACCGGTCAGCCGGTAAGCAAAGTCAAACTAGCCGTTAGAGCTTGACCAGACTTGTCCACTTGACCCCCAACGGCTCCGAAAGCCCTCCAACGGCCATATTGAAGTATTTGGGGATATTTCTCCTATAAATAGACGAGGATGGATGCCGGGAACACTACCGAAACATTGGAATGATATTTTGATCCCTTGAAGCTCTAAACGACAAACCTCAAAGGCTACTTGTGATCCACCTCCATCCTTGAAGCTTGGGCTGCCTCTACATCAACTACTCTCACACTCTTGGAACTCAAGGCTTCCTCAAGTTTGTTGTAATTTATTTATTTCAATTGTTTAGTTCTTCATTGGGTTTGTATTAAAACAAACCATCCTTTTCTTCCTCACTTTCGTTTTGGGTTTCTTGCTACAACCATAATAAAAAAGAAAGCTGTACGAAGGTGATCTAGCCTACCTTAAAACAGCTAGTGGGTTTCTTGCTACAACCATTAAAAAGAAAGCTGAAGTAAATCTCTCAACGGTTGAGTTGGGAGCGGAGATGTAGGCTTTGGTTTAAGCCGAACTCCGTTATCAAATTGTGTCTTGCCTCTTTTTATTTCCGCTGCATTTATAATTTTTTTTTAAATTGTTAATTAATTTTTAAAAGGCAATTCACCCCCCTCTTGCCATCACTCTCCGACCAACAGAAACCTCCTTGAGGTTCAACCCTAGCCAACGGTAAACTCTGGTGTCTCCTTTATAGGGACCCAAGCACCCTTGGATCCATCTTCCTTAGAAATTGTGATCCACCCATCTAATAGGACTCTTAGGTGCTCTTTCATGGTGCTGCACCCATCTGATCCACTTTTATCAGTGTTCCGATCAGTCAGATTTGTCCTTAAAAGAGGTTAAACTTGCGAAATTCCATGTATTAAACATAGTAAGCATAAGAAAACGTCTGAGACATGCCTATGGAATATAATTCTCTACACTCAATGTGGGATGCCTCAGACTTCCTTGCCCTCGAGAAACCCTATAATAAGGGGAAGAAACCCAGACACACTAGTGTTCCAGCATCCAGAAACACCGGCAATGTCCAACATGGCTACTCCCCTGACCGAAGCTTTCTTCCCGGACTGGACACCTTAGAATGTCTTGACAGAAGCAGAGTAATTAACCTGCATGCATAAAGACGTGGCACTGGCAAGAGTTTCAAGAATAATGTCTTAAGTCTATGAGGGAGACCCAGACTAGGTGAAAAATTATTAAGAGGAATCCATAGAAAGAGGAACCGACATCCCATCATCCCATTTCGATCAAGGAGAAAACCTCTCTGAGTAAGTGACGGATGATGCCTGCCTTTGGAAAGTGGGAAAGTAAGGCAAAAAAACAGTGTATCCTCGACATAAGGGCATGTCCCCAACAAAAGCGTCAGAAACAGTGATAATAGTAAACATTTTATTTTCAAATAATTGTTTTATTAACATTTAGTAATTTTTATTAGATAATATAAATTAAAATATTATAAAAAATAATTCTAATATAATGGTTAAAATTAGATATAAATATATTAATAATCATTCAATTACTAATCAATGCTAAATAATATTAAGAACACTTAATGTTAAAAAGAACATTTTTCTACAGAAATGTATTTCTATATATTGAGTATTTTAATTTAAAAGTTAATTTTAAATTATTTAAAAAATAGATTATATTAAATATATGTAAAATTTTGGTTTTTTACACCCAAATTTTTTAATAAGGGTTATTTTATATTTGTAGTAAAATATATATTACATAGTTAAAAAACTAGTTACCTATGTAAAAAAAGATGATAAAATGTAAATACCTAATGCTAAATGATTGGAGGAATCTTTAAAAAATGTGTTAAAATGAGTGTTAAAGGATTTATAATCCTTATGTAACTCCAAAATTATTTATTTACCACTTTTGGTGATTTTGACCCTTAAACAGTGTCATTCCATTATTGAAAAAATTAGTTGTGTTAATAAAAGTTTCCATTTCTTCACTTATAAAGGGGAACAATTCCACCCCATCATTCCATACCCATACCTGCAGATTTATTTGTAAAAATATTTAAGTTATATCCTCATATAATCACATCTCAATATCATAAGATTTTGGTCTCAATTATGTATTCTAATGCCTCCATTTCCAAGGATATTACTAAGTGAAATCTCATATTCTCAATTTAAGTATTTCTTACTCTGTATTTTATTCTTAATATTACTCTTACAAAATTATTCCAAAAACCCTAATATAATTACACATTTATTATATATACATTTTAATGTGTTTATATTAATGGATTGACCATTATTCAGTTTTTCCATCCACTAATATTAACAAAATGACATTGATCATGTGTGCATGTGGATTGCTTCCACCATGAAATGATGTGGTTCGTTTTTCACCACCTCTTTTCATGGTTGGTAAAAAGGATGTATTTAATAGATCAATATGAAAAATATTTAATAATTATATGTTTTAAATGATAATTTATCATATAAATTCACTATATTATATTCTTTATGAAATGGAATCGTTAATCTTGAATACAACATATTAGCAGCTCTACCAATGACGAATTCAGTTTATCATCACCCCTCTTCAAGGATGGTTATAAGAATGAATTTAATGAATAAATATGATATTTATGATATGTTTAATCTTATGTAAAAGTTATATCAACATTATAAAAAATATATCCTTTCTTGTAAAATCATTTTAATACCCTCTCAATTGGGTCAGTTGTTACCACCTATATGAACGATGTAATCATGTTTAAATGATGGATTGTTGAAGAATTTCAGATAATGGTAATAAAATTTAATTAAAATGTATTTAATAAATTTTAATGTATCTACAATGGTTTTTTAATATTTAATATATTTATATATAACCTTTTCATTGTTAAACACCTTGCAAGTAGCTCGTCAAAATTTCCTTTTTTCACAAACCATATCCATGAATTTCACCTAATTAAATGAGACTTAATGAATCATTGAAAAAAATGATTATTAAACCTTGTATAATATATTAATGATAGAATTTGGGAGAATAATTAATAATAACACAAGTATTTCAAAATTAGTTCAAATTGATCATGATTACCCTCCCGATATTCAAAATAGAAAATAATTAACTAGTATACATGTAGAGAATAATTACAAATGTAGTTTATTAAAGGTTATAGATATTAATTCAATTATAAAATATGTGATTAATAAAATTATGTTTATTATTCATGAGTTTAGAGTGTGTTCAAGTTTGAGGGAATACAAGGTAAGGGTTTTACTTTACATAACTTATTTTCTTGAGTCATAATGATTTATTTATAACAATGATTTTACAAGATTGATTTATTATATTTAATTATGATTCTATAATTCCTCATATATTAGGGTAAAGTGAAAATTTTAATTTAAATATTTAGGTTAGTTAATTTATTTCCAAAATTATATCGTTGTTGAGAATAATTTCTATCTTCTTTAATGATGGTTTCCCCACCTTACCTATATTTCCCATTCCATACAAAGTTCTACTTTTTATGTGGAGGCCAAATTAATTTTTATATTAGTAGACCCTCATATTTTCTATAAACAATTTTTAAAATTTTGTTTTCTTAAACTTTCTTATGATATGAATTTACAACAAATGAATTTCAAAATATTAAAAAGGTTTTCCATCCTTTCATAATAAAATGTTTTATCCTCTACTCTAAATTCCTTTTAATAACTTTTATATATTTCCAAGGAACTGTTATTGATGATTTTTTAAAAAAAATGATATCAATTTTTTTGAATTCACCTTTTCTAAAATGAATTTTTAATGTGATCCATAACTACATATTTTATGATAATGCGAAATAGGTTTCTTAAAATACCTTTTATAGTTTCCCTACCATTTTACTCATTATATTAAAAGTATTTATTTCCTTAAAAATTATTTCTCATGAATTAACATGTAAATGTTCTTATTAAATAAACTTTTGTACTGATTAATGTTTTTTATAAATCATTTTATTTCTTAAGTTCAATTTCAGTGTTACAATTTGGAAATGTCATGAAAATAATTCTTATCTCCTTGGGTTATTTATAAAGAGATAAATGAAACTAGTTTTCATCTTATGGGACTTCGTGATTTCATGAAATGATTAAAATCTTATGGAATAAATATTACTATATGATTGATGGGTGGGATCTTGTATCACCATCAAATGCGTTGGTTAATGTTTTATAACTCATGAGAAAATGTAGTATAATCCTTCTTGGGTATTCTCACAAAACTAAAGCATGGTCCTTCTTGTATATATTTACAAACTAAAGGGGGATCTTTCTTCGATATTATCACAAACTAAAACACAGTCCTTCTTAGATATAATAAAAATATAAATATTAATTATGATTCTCCTTTTTTTCCAAATAATTATTATTAATATATTTTTAAGTGAATGTTACATTCCCATGCCATATTAATATGATTATTCTCCATGGATCTTGTTTATTATCTCACGGTTCACCACTCATTTTCCATGGTATATGTTTTCTATTATATGTTATTATATCATAATGCATGGGTAAATATCTTGGATTCTATGATCTTTTAATAATAAATCTCTCCCTTTATTATGTTTTCTCTTATGATTATGATATAATCCTCAATGTCTTGATGATACATTTTCCCCTACTGAGCATTTGAGATCACCTCATTCTTATGTTTCGATATTCCTGGATATGAAGATGACTATGGATAATGAGAATTATATAAGGGATTATAGTGAGGCTCAAGTATGGAGGAATAATCACAAGTGTTTTAGAATATGTTTATCATATATATAGTTCTAACAGAAACTATGACTTCCCTTCTTAGTATTGTGAGATGTAATTTTTATCCCATGAAAACAATTTAAAATAAATATGTTTTTATCATAGGTAATTATAGTTAGAATCATATCAATGTTCAATTATTTTTTTGTATTACTTTAGTTATTTTGGGGATTAGGATGAGAGAAATTTAGTGAAAACCCGAAGGGTAATCCTATGGGATAAGTCTAAGTATAGAATAAGATTATGAAGTTTTTGTAAAGTAGAGATTATGTGTTTCCCCAAAAATTATATCATATCCAAGATAATACAAGTGCATACATGAAATGGAAAAAATATACCTAGGGGTAGTGACCCTAAAAAAATAATATTAATTATTAATGTTATCATCATATAGTGAATGAAAAAGATTCCTAACTTCACATATTCTTTGACACTCCAAAGGGATATGCTTTGGGAATTCACTTTCTCTTTATTAACCATTATAAAGGATTAGAAAAGGGAATAATGGTTAATGACTATTCCCTTATTATAATAAAATAAAAGTATAATAATGATACCGATGTTATCATTTTCAGTGAGTGTCATGAAATTTGAGGTAGATGAATTACACATAATAAATTAAAATGATAAAGTATTGGTTATAAATTTATACCTAACATAAGGGATTATATTAATTACAAAGGGGGTTAAGTATTTTATGGATTGTCTCTTGAGAAGAAAAAACCCAATTTAAGGTGGATGAGAATTGTTTAGAGTGAATTAAAAATATTTTGGTCTAAAATAAGTGGGTTGTGGTGTGAGGGGAATTAAAAATATGAGTGCCCATTTTATAAGTGTAAAGGGATGGATTTTTTGTAAATACCAAACATTTCCATTAATGGGAAGTAAATCTGAAGGCAATTAGTGAAAAATTGGGTAAATTATGGAGAGGTTAAGGGATAATGTCTATAAAGACCTTAATCACCCATTCCCACACATTTTTTAAACATGGTTGTGGTCTTTCCCTCTTCATTAAGCCACTTTTACTTTTTTTTTTATTTTTACCATGGGAACTAGATTTTACGAGAGAAATTTATCCATTTTGCATGAAAATAAATTTTACCCTTATTAAATAATTTTGAGCTAATGATTCCAAATTTTAAATCATTTTATTATATTAAATTACTAAAATGGATAAAATTTAATTTTAAAATATTAAATTTAAAATGTATTAAGAAGAATTATTTGAAAAATGTAACTTATGTTCTAAAATGTAAAATATGGGTCATTTAAATCCAAAAAATTTAAAATTATAATTTCACTTATAAGATACATATTTGTTCTTATAAAATGGTTTCATGAATTTCCAATTCATATTTATATATTAATAATTTCATAAATGTCATGTTATTTTTTAAAATGGTATTTTTTACTGTTTAACTAAAAATAATTTTTTTATAAAAATACTAAAAAAATTTCTTAAGAAAATATTACTATAATGAATAAAAAATAATTTTACTTTATTAAAATTAAAATAGAAAAATTTAGAAAATTAAATTTTTTATAAAATTTGAAAATATAATTAAAAATTGTTTTTTATGAAAAATAACTCTTTGGAAGACCATCTATCCTTAAAATTATTTTATATTATTTAATAATTTGTGTGAACCAATTATTCATATCAATTTATATGACCATTAATTATTCATAAGTTTATTGACATAGAAATTAATATCACAAAAAATTGAAATATTTTGGAAAATACATTTCTAGGCATAAAATTGATCATATAGTTTACTCTTGATATATCAATATAATTTCAAAGTTATGGAAAATTAACAATTATATTACTTTATATAGATTTTTTAAAATAATATAATATTATATATTCTCACTAATTTAACAATTTTTGTATTAAAAATACATAGTAGTATATTTTTATCTAAATATATTAGAATTTTATTTAAGCTAAGTGGGTTTGGTGAAGCAAGTTATCGAAAACATAGAATTATTTAAAATTAATTATATATTAAAATACTAGGGTGATACATTCTTAACCTAGTAAATTAAACATAAGAAAGGGAGAACTCATATGATTAGTAAGGGTAAACATAGTAGATATTAATCAATGATCATAAATGAGTATAAGATAAACATAAGGGAGGAGAGTATGAGTGTAACATTAGAAAACCATACCATACAATTTATTGACCATAAATATGAGTCAAGGAATAAATATTTTTTAGTTTATAAGTCATGAATCAAAACATAATCAATGTTTATGAGCCCTAATAATATAACATTGTAAGGAGAACATGTTATAATAGAGTGTCATAAAGTGTGGAGTAATCATAATCATATACTACATTTGTCAATGTTATCTACCAAGACATTTATCACATATTATTTTGGGGATAACCACCTGTATAACCTATTTTATTTTGGGATAACCTCTCACGTACCCTCTTTTGGTCTTGGGATAACCTCCCATGCACCCTCTTTCAAGCTCAGGATAAAATTCTGTGTACCCTCTTTCATGCTTGGAAAAAACACTATGAACCCTTTGAGATCATAAAATTTAAACATTTTATAATTCATTATAGGGTTATAATGGAACCAGTAATAACATAATAATAATCCATTCATATGTACACCATAAGATCATGAAGTCATTTATCATTTCATCACAACTTAACCCATGGAAAATAAGACCAGTTTTTTATAATATTTCATCCTCATAATAAATAACCATACAGATAAATAATAAGGATGGTATCATTGGAACATATCCCCAGTTAAGAATAAGTAACATAAATGTATGTTTTCATAGATTAAAATACCTTGAAATATCACTGGAGGATTTATTGAGAAAAATCACCATTTAATTTTGAAAACACATATTTAAAATAGTAATTTATTTAGAATATTATAAAAATAATTTTATTTTAAAAGAACCCTGGAAACCTGTAATGGATGTTTCATGGGAATGAATATTCATGATGGTGGGAAAATCTATTCATGTAGTATATGTTAAAAAAGGACTATGTGCAAATCTCTAGTGTAAAACACCTCGTATAAAAAATGAGAGGAAAATTATTTTTAAAACTTTTTATATAAAGTCAAAAATTGATAAAATGATTTTAATAAATCATTAGAGAATAGTAAAAACATTATTGAAGTAATTTGAAAGAAAATATGGACATGGAAGAATTTTTTTTATCGAATACAAAAACAAATTTAGTTTCCCTTAAAAACATTCTTTTGTACTTTTGAGTACTTAGAGAGAGAAAATTGAAAGGAAAACATGAAAATTAATGAAATAACCAAAGAATAGGAAAATAAATAATATTTTAAAGATATATATCACATTATTTCATCATAAAAAAATATAGTCATAAAAAACCCCTATCAAATGTGAGATTGTAACAAAAAACCCTTACTGATTCAATGACTTTTGAATCTTAAGTTCCATGAAAACAATAACTTCAACGGAAACTTTAAATACCATGAATATAAATATATTAATGATATATAATATTAAAGGGTATGTATATACACCAAATAAAGTAAATAAGTAGTGAATAAGAAATATGTCTCACAAAAACAAAAATGAGCTAAGAAACCCTTGCATAAGGCCTGACTTGCTTCGTAAGTACATTTAACCTACTGTATACTAAAGTTATTTTTTTAGAATTATATACAAGAACTAATTCATACTTATAATTCCATAAATAATTTAATTATATAATCTTTTCATCCATTCATTAATAATATCTTACTATCATCATTTTGTGTGTTAACTACTTCATTTTTCATGTGTGTTTCATTTCGATGGTTATGTTCCTTAAACATTAATCCTAGTTCCATCAATAACGGAATCATAATCATGTCATAAATATCACATTTAATCATTATATAATCTTTTATAAAAACTTATATATTGTTTTAATAAGGAAAATAATATATTATAATTTCAGGGGCATAATTATGTCATAAATAACATATATAAGCATTAATTCTATCATAATAACCAAACTTGGAAAATGGTGATGGAAGATGAATCATATATCCATGTGGATGTAGTTGTATAATGGTACACATGATCAATACTTTCATTTCCCATTTGATGTAAAATAGTTAAAAACAGTTTATACCTGATGTTCTTAGTGGACTGATGCAGACACTTGAGGGGGGGGGGGATTAGATGTTTTTTACTTTTTACTAAAATTCGAAACATCCCAAAACCCCTTTGGAATTTAACCCATATTTTTAAATAGTGAATATGGATATATATTATTTTAAAAAATAAATAATAATATGTGTAAATGAAAATAAATAACATAAAAGGAACAATATAATTTTTCAAGGTTTGGTACGAAGAACTAGCCCATATCATTATTGGTTATTCACCCTGATCATAGATTCTCCACTATAAAGATCAACCTATGATTAAAATGGTTTGATGCTACCCATATCCACAATTATATATTCTCAATTATATAAAATACTTATTTCAAATAGGAAATCGTCTAATATCTTATCAATGTCTTCATAGATTCAACTAGGGGTCTTCTTCTATACCCTGAGTCACACAGGTTCTATGGAGTCCCACCATATATATATATGATATTAATTTGAAGTTATTAATAGAGGTGGGTATCTATTAATCACAGGTATATCTCTAAATGCCTAAAATGGATCTAATTCCTTTTAATATAAGATATTTATTTGCCTGACTATCATCAACACATATGCATGTAATCCGGTTCTTGATTTCATTTTAACCTCACAGATGTTCATAATCATCTCACCTGGATATCTCTATGATCATTAATCAAAATCTTTAAATATATAAACTAATCTTATATTGATGTATGATTCCTATTATTCATCCTATTTTATACATCATGAAATAAATTCATCTTCTAATTATTATTCTTTTTCATACTATTATTTTTTTAGAGGTCTTCTGATTTCATACAGTATAATAACTCTCACAATCTCAATTTTTAAACACTAAATGGTCATGAATGCTTCTCTTTTTTTATTTTTCTTCTTCATTTTTAAAACCATATCACTTGAATAGGATAATTCATTTAATGGAATTATATTAACTCCATCATAATTAGATAAATTAAATATAAAACTGTGGAGAACATTTAGGGTTCCAACATAAAACTTGATTATAGAATTCCCATTTATGGATTCAAGTAAATTTCAATACGCAACTCAATAAAGAATCCTCACATGAAATTTATTTTCACAATACATTAACTCAAATAACTGAATTTTAATTACATTGAAATATAAAGTTACAATTTCTTTATCTTGTATGATATAAAACAACACAAGAAGACATCCATTTTGATTCATCTACAATAGGATCTTCTCTCTCATTTTCTCAAGATATTTCCACTAAATTTATAAACATGAAATAGTTATATCATTTATATAAAACATAATAAAAATAGATGTGTCATGGAACTCATTTCAATACTGGGTGGTTTCGCTTCATTTCTTCTCTTTTATTCTTAAACAATCATACAGCCTTAGATCAAGATCATGTAAGAACAACTAGTAAACAATTAAAAAATTTACAATTATCCATTTTCAATATTCTTTAAATATCAGGATTTTTATTTTCATCATTAAATAATATATGTAATATTTACATCATTTTTTCTTCCACAAAACATGTTTGGATCGTAGATAAAATAAGTATGATGATATTTCGAACTAGAAAACATAGCTTTAACATCAAATTAATTTATTTTCTTCTTCAGAATATAAAATGGGAAATAGGAATATTTTTACATAGTATGTATAAAAAATTATATTACAAGAATCCCAATGTAAAATTCTCATATATGGATATTGGGTACATGGAGATCAACATATGTTGGCTCAAATTACTTTACATTGGCTTAATTTTCATATGTAGAATAAAAAATGTTGCATTTAGGCATATAGATTTACATTTTCATAAGTGGATCTTGAATATGGATACAAAATAGTACTGGACTATGAGATATTATAATATTCCATGAAAATTCATTTCATAGTGAATACCTCCAACATCGCTACATTCATCTATGAGGAGCTTCATTTTCATACGAGGGTTCTAAATTTGGATATACAATAGATATTGGATGTGCTGATATGTGTAAACCGGATCATTCAATTATGTTTCTAAACTCACCTGATCAATTATCACATATTACAATATTTATATACATAAATCTTAGACTATGTGGATTTTTCTATACATAAATTCACTTATCCTAGAATTCACATATGTGGAATCTAAAATTTTCCATTTTCCAAGATTTATTTCCAATTCAAACCAATCCTCATCCACATCGTCTATATCAATTCTAAACCATTAAAAAGAACTTCTAAATAACTTTGGTAATTTATGATGCTTTATCCAATATTACATAATGATTCTAAAGATCTCATGAAACATATGACCTCACGTTTGAGTCTGTTCCAAGAACTTCACTACCTATGGCCTTCGATATTCAAATGCAGCCATCAAGAAACGTCAGAAAAGTGTTGTCAAACACAAATTTGAGAGGAAATATATAACAATACACTAGGATACACTTTTTAAACATCAAGATTATTTCCTTTATTAAAAACAAGGTTGGAATCATCCCATCATCACATGTCACAATTTATGAATGTAGTTCCTCTAATCAATAGCCAGAGGTAATGGGTTACCCACTGGAATCTATATAGCTATATTTTCATGGGTAGACAACTCTTAATACATTATTACCCATAGTATGTGAGTTTAAAATAATCTTCATTCAATGGGTGGATACTTCAATCAATAACCTAACCCAACCCTATACATAGTTACATTAGCAAAGAAAATATTTATAAGTGACAAAAAATATATTCATTGACCAAAAAGAACTTCAATATCCCTATTTTTATTTTATTTAAATTACATATTTAATCCAATAATCAATGTCATTTGTATCCCCTAATTGAAAATGAATGATAAGTAGGGAAATTTTTTCCCCTTAATGTAAGGATGTTTAAATCCACTTGGAATACAACTTCTTCTCCCCATGATCTTCCAATAATCATAGAGAAGGTAGGTACCACAAATTTCTTAAAAATTTTCTATCAATTTATCAACCTATGTCTATTTTGGAAATCCTAGTGTATAAAATAATAGTTAATAAACAAGACATAAAATCTATACACTTTATTTCTCAATGTAGTTACAACTCATATTTTGAACACTCAAGGGTAGTAAAAATTATATTTTCCAACATTTATATAGACTAACACAAATTTTAACAAATACATCATAGATTTTAAGTGAATGTATGTTATTGATCATTTTTTCCAGAAAAACACTCTCGCTTTATGATTATAACAAGAAAAAAACATAAAGGATCAAGGAGAGTGAGTATCATACCATATAAATGAGAAATATTAGAGTTCCCCAAAGTTTAATAATTTAAGAAATATATTTAATGCACCAATTTATCATTATTAATCCACAGTATTGAAACACAAGAACTATTGAATTTAGAATAAGGTAGATTTTTCACTACTCATCAGTTGTAGCATTAGTGATGAGATCTCTTTGAAAACCCAATTGAATTTTTGTTTGAAGATCTAAAATATCAAGACTTGCTCATAATTTCATCCAATTTAGGTTTATATATTTGTAATTCAGTGGGAATAATAGAAACATGCTCGAACATATTCTTGGATGTGGATTACTTCTTTTTAGTGTCAGGTTTATAACTTGAACCCACAACTGTATTCCCTTTTTGTTTGACAATCTCTTCTTGTGGCAGGCATGCATTTCATACATTTGGTAGTATTATGGATTTTCCTTTTTCACCTTCCACATACATTTTAATAAACTCTGACATTTCCCTATTTTTGAACCCTCTCATACTCTTAACAGGGTGTGTCAATAACCATACAAATTCGACAATATATCTCTAGGATTGGTACCATTTTTTAGATTTCTTATATATTTCATGAGATTCATGAAAATTTTACAATGCTCCATGGTTTGTTTTCTCCTTCTATAGTAGAATAATTTCATTTTTGTTGGTTTAACCTCCTATTTTAATTTTTTTATTGCCTTCTTGGTAGTATTTCTCATCACTGGTTTATTCTAGATATCAGGGAAGATAGATTCTTTCTTTATCCACAAGTTAGCCTGTTATGTTTATTTCTCTTTATTATTATATATGTGAAACCTGGTTGTATTTTACCATTATTCATCATAAAAGTGAGCACTAATTTTACATATGTCACATATGTTTCTCAATGATTCAAATATGTTCATTTTAGAAAGATTCTTCTTCTTCTGTGCTTTAATATTTACTTCAGTAGGACATATCCTTTATTTTACGTTGATACCCTTGAAAAACGGACTTACATGGTTCCAAATACTAACATATTATTCCAAAAATAAATATACACATTCCCATATATCATAAAGAACCAACACCGTTAAATTAATAATGATCTCTTGATGTTAGATGCAATCTATGTAGATCTATTTGTTTGCTGATTTTAGGTTGAAACAATAACTTGTGAGATTTTTAAGGGAATTGTTCTTTTATTAAATAAACACCACTATCTTTGAAATATTGGTTATTTTCCAAAAAAAATTCTCTTTTAGGTTTTTTATATATTTTTCTTTCATTTAAACAATTTCATAAATTCTGTCTTTGGTGTAAATAGATTTAACTACATAGTGGGATACCTTTTATGAGGAACTATAGGTAGATTCTTATTCACATGATATGTATATCCCTTTACTAATAATATAATTTAAATTTTATATAGGACTCACTTTAAATGTTTTAGTGGAAACACTCTTCTTCTTTTATGGTTTGGAATTTCCAAATATTTCTTTATCTAGATTCTTTAACTTATTTTACAGATCTAGACATTTAAAGTTGAGAGTGTTCCTTTCATATTCATTGGATATCTAGATGAATTAACAATAAATATTCAATTCATAAATTTAAACCTCATGAACTTTCCTTTTCTCTACTAAAAATTCATCAAGTTGTTCACCTTTTTTGACATAACTTCCAGTATAGAAGATATGACATCCCTGAAGACTATATAAAACTTATCCAATGCATGCATTACTTCCTCTAAAAAATATATAAAACCTTCATTCTCACATTATAATATTTTTAATTCTTCCTCAGTTTGAGAGGATCTATCATTGAAAAGTGTAGCTGATTTATCATTATCTTTACTCATCCTTGATAAAGTGTTGGATTTAGAAAACTTCTTGGCCAATTCATTTTCCATTGCATTAGTCTCTTGTTCTAGCTCTGACATATCATTCAGAATACCCTTGATTAAACTAAATATATAAATAACTACTTCAATTGGTATAATTTTATATGATCCATAACCTTAATATTGAGTTATTTTCTTATTTCAATATTTCCATTATCAAATATTGAGGTTTTTCACCATATGAACAATCATTAATAGGTTTATAAACTAAATCCTTAAAATCCGAATGATACTTGGATGATGGTATTTATAATTTATTATTTATCTTATTTTTTCCTTCCGAGCCTCTATCCTCTTCTTGTTACTCATTGTCTTTGTAAATACTTCCCATACTAGTTTAACAGTGACGTATTTTGACTTTTGAGAAGGAGGATGTTATTGAAATATCTCAAATCTATTCTTTATAAAATAAATATATTTTTTTAATTTATTAAATATTTATCTAATAATTGGTAACCTATTTTGATACTAATTGATGTACCCATTGGACCAGTAAAGACACCTGATATGGGGGTGAATCAGGTGTTGCCTTCTTTTTAGAAAAAATGAAAACTTCTGGAAATCCCATTGGGATTTAACCATTATTTCATGTTAGTGAATATGTATCTATTTTAGTTCAAACATGAAATCATCAAATTTGTACAAGAAAATAAATTAGATAAAAGTAATAATATATTTTTACAAGGTTTTTTTAAAAATATATAACCCCTTCTATGGTTGGTTATCCACCCCAAAAACAGATTCTCCAATATAGTGATCAATTTGTGATAATAGTGGGAAGGTGCTTCCAACACCCATAATAATGGAGTCTTAAGGGTCTTACCAATTCTTATTTCACATAGAAATTCTCCAACATCTTCACTCTATATTCACTAAATCACATGGAAGTCTTATTATAAACCTTGTGTTGCATAGGTTTTATAGGGCCCCACTATAAATATAAAAGATATTCTTTTGAAGTTATTCTTAAAAGTAAATATCAATTTATTATAAGGATGTATTTTCATCCATATAATAGATCTCATTATTCTCAACACAAAACATTCAAATTACTATATATCTTTAACACATATTCCTACAAATGGGCTCCATATTTCATCTCAGTATCTCATATCTTTACAACCGTATCACCTTGATGTTTCTCTTCTCATTACTGAAAATCTTAGATTCTATCAAACTGTTATTATATTTATGGTTTAATCTTCTTATTTTTCATCTTCTTTATATCATGAAACTAATTATTATTATTATTATTCTTCTTCATTGAATGGATGTCTAATTTCTCACAACAACACAACTCTCATATTTTAGTAATATAATATGTGAAATATTTAATTTAAATTATCAAAACAGAATATATGATGAAAACAATAGATTACTTGACTATAATAAAATGATAGAACTAAAAGTAAATAATCTTCACATATAATTTATAATTAATTTATAAGCATATGTAGAATTACCTTATCTTGTAATTATCTATTCTTTAATGATCAATAGAATACATCTCATCACACCATCATTACACTATAGGATCCAAGTATAGAATACATCTACTAGTGATCCACATATGCACTAAAATCTGTGACCAATGCTATAAAACCATTGGGTTCTATTAGTATCAATCCCGATCACTTACATTATTCATGGTTAATATTAGAATAATTATTCTTGAGAGTGTAGTAATTATTGATGATCTATCTTTTACTTTATTGTGTAGGGGAGGCGAGGACTCTAGATCTCTTTATTACTCTCTTTGGCTTGAGAGACTCTCACTCTATTATTGGTGCACACCAATTTTACTTTAGGAAATAAATATAATTAGATATATTTTTTAAAGGATGGAGGAGGTTCCTCTTTTATTCAAAATAAACAAACACAATATAGGAACAAAACATAGAATGTGAATAAAAATCAAACTACCCAAAGCATAAAAGATAGCTACCAAACTTATCCACAATATTTCAATTAATTTCCTTTCTTCTACTCGAATTGCATTCTATTTAGAAACGGATATTCCATGTCTATACCCCCAACCTATAGATATCAATACAATTGGAGGAAGAGATTTAATACATTAATATAGGGTCCTGACATCAGTGCTATCAGATTCAGAGTTATCCTTCTGCTTCTCTGTGGTTTTTTAGGAGATGTGTCCCTTGAAGCCATCCTTCTCTCAAACTCTATTGATTCATTATGAGGAAGATTATCCTAATGTTTTTTTCTTTAGTTGGCCACTCAAACATCACATGGGGGTCACCCTAAGACCATGCATTCTTGTAGGAAACAATTTGGATACCCTCATTATCCACATTGGTTTTTTATGAAGGAGTGAAAATTTTAAAAGTGAGTGGGGGAATCAACTTATAAAATTTGTTTACACATTAGGTTACCTGAAGAATCCATTATTTCATAATGAAGCTGATGATCAAACTATTGTTGTATTTTTTCTTCATTAAATTGTTCAACCATAAAGCCATTGTACTTACCTTTTATTTTGGTATGAGCTTGCTACATGTTCTCATTTTCTCTATTGCTAGAAGTATGGACATTTTTGAAATTCACCTCTTCCTTGAAGATAGAAGCTCAATATTTATACTTGTTTCTAGAAGTAAATACATATTTTTGAAAATAAAGGAGGATAATATTAATGACGAATATCAGCAGCAATACATAAGCAGAGCCAAGAAGGGAAGTTCTCCAGCCATAGCTGGTTGACATCAATGGGGCCTGAGGCCGCCAGCTGAGGGACAGCATTATTTCCTTCCCTTTTGGTAAATGAGACGGTGCAACAAGATAAGATTTGGCGTAGCGAGGATATTCTCCTGATGATGAAGCCAAAGGCCTAAAGTCCAGCGTCATTGTGGTTAATGGAATTGATAACCGAAAGGTAGTCTGACTCGATGTTGATATCAGCCAATATACATTCCACAGCAAGCATCATCACTGTAAGAATGTCATAGGCCTCAGCAACTGTAGGTTCCCAAAAGGCATGATGTGGTTCATATTTTGCTGCAATGATATGCCCTAGATGATTTCGAGCCAGGAGGCCGAGAGCAACAGGCCCATCCTTAGGGAGATAAGTGTCCACATAGAGCTTAAGACTCCCTTCCTTTGGGGGGTGGGGGGTCCAATGAGTGGGGCAGGAGGGGGTAACGCCTGAAAAAAGGTGTCCATTGCTGTCCTTCTAACCCTCAATCCATGAATTGGCTCGGTCAATCCAGAACTCGGTGGGCTGATGGACATGGTAGAAAATCGAATCGTTGTGCCGAACCCAAATGATCCAGGCCAGGATGCAACGAGCGCTTGCATTAGCCCATGAAAGAGAGGAACACCAGCGCATCAGAAGATCAGGGAGGTTTGAGGCAATGTCTGGTGAAGCATCCGAAGCTGAGTATAAGGACCCAGCCTTAAACCTTACTTAATCTTGAGTTATTACAAGATTACACATTGATGATCTTTTTAGGTTTAGAGTTTTAGAGAATTAGATCATGAAACTTGCATTACATTCCACATTTAAACAAAGTGGTTACATAAAAGACAATATTCATTCTTCCCATCAACAGAAACATATTTAAAATAAAACACAGATTCTTTCTTGACACATCCTTGACACTATCATCACATCATGTACCTTTCTCTTGACCTGTGAAAAACATTTCAAAAACTTGGGATGAGCATAAAAAGCTCAGTAAGGGTTATAAAAATATGGAAAGGAAACATGAGTTCATATATACAAAAGAATGAAATCATACTTTACCCATAAAACATAGGCACTTTAACATACCTCATCAAACCATGAATAAATCATAGAAATCATAAGACATAAAGGTAACTTGAGGCATTCATAACATTCTTACGTAGGGAGTAACCCTATTGGTTACGTTTGGAATACCCATCACAGTATATTCCCTAAATATCTTCGTAGAAACCTTAACGTTTCACTCCTTCGTGTTACCCAATGCATTGGAGAGCTATATCAGGCTCACCCGCCCTTAGTTTATCACGGAACCACCCGTCTTCATAACAATGCCCAAGAACCATAACATAATCTTATCACATAAAACATGCATAAAGGAAACATAACATTTCCACCTTTCAATAACAAGATATCAATACAACACATTATGAAAACCATTTTCAATACCAAAATAAAAGAAAAGTAAAACATGGTATTTATTTTTCTTTTAAAAAAAAGGTATGGCTTGTAGAGGAATCCGAAACTCAAATAATGGTCACAGCGGCGGAGAAGTTGTTGTCGCCGCATACGTACGACAAAAACATTCACTTTTTTCGTTTAGTAAAACGCATCGTATAAAAAGATTCCTTTTGGATAAATGTAAAAGTCAAAGGGTTTTATACACCTTATAAAAGAAAGTTGTGTATAAAACAAAATATGCCTCAATGAAAGGCGACTGAGACGAAGTCCCATACAAAGACGGTATCCTTGGATTAAGGATAAATCAGTTACATAACTATGTGTGACAAACGAATACACAAAATATAAGTGGGTATTAAGTGTAAAACAATCAGAGGACATTCACACATAATCATAGAACGACATATTCAAGGTGTACAAGTTTATCCCAAAGAATCGAAATTGGGTTAAGAAGTTCCCTTGCAATAATTTGACAGCCTAACGGCGTCACTTCAAAATTCAGAAAAAGAGTTGATGAGAGATAAAAAGGGTATCTCATCACTTGGACATAAAATTTACATCAATAAGGATATATAAGAACATATCCCAAAATAATATTATGTTAATTAAAATACATAACAAAATAAGTCTTTTAAAATGAGGAGGGTGAAAGGTTCCCTTACCGACATGGGTATCTTTCGAAACATATGCCCCGTGAAAGAAGGACAATACAACATTGATGTAAATACTCATAAATGAAATAATATTACAAAATGAGTAAAATAATGGTCAGTACATTCACCACTCAAAGTAAATTGTGGAAAATGTAGCATAAATCTCACGGGAATAAAAGTGAGATGAAAAATCCCTTACGACAACTCGGCAGCCTAACGGCACCACTTAAAACTTCCAAAAATAGATTGATGAGATCAAATAGGGTATCTCATCACATTACAATAAAATGTACAGAAAGAGGAATATAAAAGAACATCCCCCATCATAACAAAGAGGAGCTTAAAAGAAGTGACATAAAGGAGAGTACTTAAAGAGAAAGAGAGAGGTTAGATCTCTTACGAAAATTCGGCAGCCTAACGGCGCCACTCAAAACTTACAAAATGGATTGATGTGAGAGAATAGGGTCTCTCATCATATGAACCTAAAAATTACAGTAAGATTAATATAAAATAACATCCCAATAACAAGAAATATGAGCTTAGAAGTAATGACATAAAAGAGTGTACTTAAAAAGAAAGAGAGGTGTAGGATCCCTTACCTCGGGTCCGACTTGACTCGATCGTTCTTTAACGTCCTGAGTAATAAACTTGAGTTAATTTCCACTTTATTAAGAACCTTTTTCTAGTTCATTATTCTTCTTAGATCACTTATTTCCATGTTATAAACATTATTTAATCATTTAAGTTAATAATGTTTGTTTTTTTGATATTTGGTTCTTAAGTCGAAAGTGGACTTCTTACAATTACATGTTGTTCGTGTGGTCAAATGTTCATTATATCCAGAATTATATTCATGATTTGGATATCATATATATAATATATATCCAGAATATACATGTATTTATAATATTACATAATAATTTATAGGTAAGAAATGAAATGCGCCGTTCATGGAGACGGTAAGCCGTACGTACGCATGAACGCTACTTTCATTTCTATGTCATATTAATGGAATTAAAACTAAATGAGAGGTATGTATATTTTAATTCTAGAATTATATTCATCATTTAGATGTATCACTCATCATATATATCCATTATATACATGTACTTATAATAGTACATTACATTTGGGGATAAGAAATGAAATGCACCGTTCATGGAGACGGTAAGCCGTACGTATGCATGAACGCTACTTTCATTTCTATTTCATATTTTTATGGAATGGGATAATAATTATATATAGGTATATTATAATTCCAGTATAACATCATATATAATAACTTTAAATCCATCCTTTATACGTCCCACATATGGCATTAACGAATCACATCACTTTGAGGGGGCGGTAGTCCGCACTTCCTCAAATGAAGATATTGCGTTTACCCATAATGGAAACCATAAAGGTATGCTCAAAATGAAAAATACAGAATCTTAAGGAAAACATAAACATATTATATATCATATATAAATATAGTTTCATCTTAATGGCCACCTTTGAAGGTGTTAAAAGAATGTTGAACAATCATCGTTTCAGGAGGCCGAAATTCGCCATCCACAGAAACAGTATGTTCTTTAACAATTAGATGTAGGTGTGTGAAATTTTAGCTCGAATACTTCTTATAACAACATACTAGTATATTGATGATACTTGAGTTGTTACAAAAGAAATGAATCAAAAGAGTTTAGGGGGTTGGAGAAGCAAAATAAAACAAAAGAACTCAAGTGAAGACATTACCTTAAAATCGGGTAACTTCCTTTGGTTTGAGCTCAAAGGCTTCCTTGAGAAGACTTCTGCCCAAAGTGAGGATTCAAGGAGTAATAGAGGGAAGTGGAGAGACAAAATGGGCAGAGGTTGGACAAGCCAAAGGCTTTGGGAGTGTGGGTAAGGAGGTAGAGGTGGGGGCCTTTTATAAGAGGAGAAGAGGGACACTCTTGGAAGGTAAAGAAAATTCACTTTATTTTAAAATTGTATTCGGATTTAAGAGGCCCCACATTGATGTGTTTTGAGGATAAGGTGATAAGGGTTCTAAATCCACTCATCCAATAGGTTTTGGACATGTGTAGGTCTTAGATATTACATTATCTTTCCATTTTATTTAAATCGTTAAATAATGAGGTCATCGCTGCATCATCATGATGTCATAAATAATTTAATTTATTTAATGTCTAAAAATTATGAAAAAACTACTATGATGTAGTAAATCTTTTTAGATTTCCAATTAATATTTATAGTCAAAAATATTATTTGTATAACCCCATGTAAAAATTGTTTTAGTAAAACATTTCATGTTTGTCTCATTTTTACTTTAACTTTAAATAAAAAGATATTAATGTCATTTTCCAACCAAAGTGGCTTCATGGGATCCCCAAGTTGACCCATGGGTTTTATTGGTCGGCCATGACACATAAAATGAGGTTAGGACATGTGTCAAGTTCATTTCATATTATTAAAACATTATTTTTACCTTAAACTACACTAATTACCTCTAATCGCGATTAAAAACTTAATAAGTTACTATTCACCAAAAAAATATTTTTATCCCATTGAACCACATTTTACTTCTTAATGACAACCATGTATGTCAGATTTTTTAAATTCAAAACACAAAGATGGCAAAATTTCATTTAAACGGAAAAATCAGTTTTTATAAGTACCACTTAGTGGTTTCACTATTCAGCAAAAATTGAAGTTTTTCAGAAAAATCCCAAAAATTCACCCTAAGCTATATTTGATATTATGAATTAAAAAATGAATTCTATTTTACAAAATTCAAAACATATAAGTCACATTAATTAATTTAATAATTAATTTCTGCTGTCAGAGCAAATAGCGTGTTTTTATGAAACAATAAGTATCAAAAGATTGACACTAGTTTAAGTCTGATTTCAAAGTGAAATTAATTCCAATGACCACTATTGGATTTAATGGTAAAAATATATTCTAATTTCACTTTAAAACCAATTCAAAAGATAATATAATAATATAAATAAATTATATTAAAAAGAGGTTTTGAATTAAAATACAACATTTTACACTATTCATTAAAAAATGAACTTTATCAGAAAGATACCAAAAATTTACACAAAGTAAATTTTGATGTCCCAATTCTTAAGAAGAGTTTTATTTGGTCCAAAAGGATGTATAAGAGTGAACAAAACTATATTTAATGACGGTTCTCCATCAAAAGGCGATAAGTGAACCTTTAGTGAAAACTAGGGCATATACGCCTAAAATTGAATTCTTTCCGTATTTTATGCCTTTATCTTTTATTGGATAAATGTAAAAACATTTAAAAACATATATAATCATACTTTAGTTATTTCTATTCATTCCTGCCAATACAATGGCTACATGTTAACTACCATTTAAAATAATATTATTTTATTATTAGAGTGCAACGTAAGATTCCCAAGAATCTCGTTGTTGCATGTTGGGTACGCCATCGAGCATAGCGTCCCCTTTAAAGTCATATTAATATTTTATTCATAAATGTGGATAAATATGAAAATGTCATGTTCTTTATTTACCTGGGGTGTTACACTGAGCCCCATTTATTCCAAAATTCCTTGGCTCCTGGGCAGTGCATGATGGCATGTCAAGGAGTTTCAGGAATATTTGGGAAGAACGGGCATGAATCGGCGCTGGCCATATGTCTGTAAACAAGGAGGATCATGGTGGTAAGGGTGCCCGTGCACAAATGCCACCAAAATTGGTGAATTTTTTGGGGGACGTTGAGCTTTCAAAGCACTTTCCATGGTCCCTCATCACGGTCGCGAGAGTGAATGCCAAGAGCCAGTATGTACCTGGATCTCACTATGTACTCGCCTGGAGAATCATTGGTCAAAAAAAGATGGTCGGGGCCTGGATCTGGGACCTAGGGGATGCTCAGAATAATTCTTTGGTCTCTTTCATTAAACCATTCCTGGATCTTTTCCACACACCATCCCAGGCCCTGGTCTGAAAAGAGGCAGTTGACTGTGGCGTCTTACAGACCAGGTTGTGCGGGGGATGTGGCTCGCATATCATCCTTATCGAAAAGACAAGGATCGGTTCAGATGTTGACAGAAGATCCATTTCCAATCCTCCAGGCCAGTCCTTTTTCCAGGAGAGTTCGGGCCCCCCAAACACTTCTCCAGAGGAATCAACACATTCTTCACATTATTCACTAGCTCTTTTGGGGGATCTCTATCATGAACAATAGTTTTTTGAATGTCTGCATCTTTGAACTTTGACTTATTTTGATAAATATTGATACTATGAACTCTCATAAAACATCCCTCACATGAAATTTTTTAACAAAATAGCTCCAAAGAGTGACCTAAATCCATACATTCAGTAAAAAAGAGATGATTTTTTCATACTCAACCTCAATTTGGATATTATGAGAAGGATTCAAAAGAGTTTCTTTGTAAATCAGGGGGGAGGTGAGATTAATCTCTAACAGTATCTTGCAAAAGCGTCCAAACCAAACATCCTCAGTCTCATTGTCGAGGTGGATTGGAGTCCCAATTTCTCTGCAAATGTCGTACAGGATCTTCAGATTCCATAATACATAATTGAGTCTATGAAGCTGAATCTAGACCTAAAAAATGAAATTTATAGCATGGAATAAATTTAAGTCTAAATTCCATTCATGTAGATGAAGCCATCTAGGTTTCAGTAGTAGCAAACCAATTCCCTATACTCAATGCTTCAATTTATCTGTAGGAAAAAACTATGAAAAAATCCTCGCCCAAGAGAGACACATTTACAGTTAGAGAAAACACAAATATTAGAGATCTTTCAAGCCATCTCGTCAAGATTTTATGGATTTTAACCATTGGGTAAGACAATGAATTCATCCATAGAGTTGTTTCCAAGTTCCATTCTCTAAGAAAAACGTTTTAGGGTTAGATTCAATGTGGTATGAGGAGCCCTTATGAATTATTCTACTAGGACATGAATCCTTAAGAAAAGTTAAGGCCCTGGATCTACTCAAATTTGTACATAAAATTGAGGAATTATTCATGAACTTGGCATATGATCCGCATGAAGTTTCATTATTATAAGAAGCATGAGTCATCCAAGCAGCCCTCAACACCACATATAAGGAATAAGTGTTAGTCGATGTCGGTTCCTTCTAGTCGAATGGCTCCTCATCAATAGATTTAGGGACCATAGGTCATGATGATTTAGATCAAAAAACTAAACTAGAACCCAAGTTCAGATTCGAGGTCAGTTTTATCATATTCTTGGAATCCGTATAGGTGAAAACAACAGTGGGTTCATGCGATGATTGAGCGATCGATATCATATTCAACAAGAAGGTTGCTTCTGAAATAGGTTCACCAGAAGGAGGAGGAAGTGTGAATCCAAGGTAGTACGAAACCTCCATGAGTGTTTTTAAAACTAGGGTTCATCATCGCGTCGAGGTATACGACTATTAATATCCATTCACCACCCATTAGATATATATTAAGTTATATTTAAGGTTGGAAAACTGCACACTAAACTCTTACCAACCGTAATATTGTTATTTGACCCCATGTCTATTAATATAATATTTTTAATTTATTCACATGTGAAATTCATTTAAGAATATATAAATAAATATGATTACTATTATTTATAATCATACCATTAATCCCAGTCCTTATTCCGTCATCAAAGTTTATCAATACTAAAAAAAATTCTATTTAATTAATTAAATTTCATTGTATTGTTGTATTATTAATATAATAAATGTTATATTATCCAGAATTGAAATTAAATATTTATTATTTTTATATAACTCACTTATTCTTTTGAATAACATATGATTAAATTATGGAAATTAACCAAACCTGAATAAATATTATCTATTCTAACTTATTAAATTTAATACAAGAATTTAATTAAGATTGCATATAAATTTAGTGTGTGACTCTTTAGGGATCTTTATCATTTTAATTAAGCATAACCACCTAATTTAAAAGGTTAGAATGTTGTAAAATAATATGTTACCCATAGATGAAAAAATTAATGCTGCCACAACTTCCAAACTCCTATAAATGTTTATCATTTAATATAATCCTTTGATCATTATATCTCTAATCAAGTTGGTTTCAAGTTGATGTCATTAACCTATATGCTTGATGTCTCTTCCTTTGACTATTCAGAAATGAACATACCCACCAAACACCATGGACATTGATTTATATAGGTATTTCCATTTCAATCAGAGGTCTTGAGATATCAACTTCTATCAAGAGACAATAGGGATAAATACTTCCTCACATTATCCAACAATGCAACATCACTCATGTTGTACCCAACGTATCCTAACTCACTATGAGCATATGCCATCATAGTTTTTTGTCAGTACATAAAATCAAATGATTCATGATTTCCATTAATGATAATATTAAAGTACAAGGATTAATACACACATATAAAAAAGTAACATCGAACAATACATGGAAATGTTGACTTCCTATTGACATGCCTGCTCCCATAACCTAATATATTAGATATTACCAAGGTCAAACACCATGAGAAGGAGAATCAAGGTATTATGAGCCTATTACCCCCTATAAAATTCATTTTTTGTGTCCCATTAGAAAATATCATCTAATAATATAACAAGGTTTAGGAATAATGTTGTGGCAGCTATAGGTTCTCATTATAGTGGGGAACTACAATGACCTTTTAGTGTGACATGTATTTTATAGAAATTATCAGATATACATTTCATGTAGAGGAATTGTAATAATGTGATAAAAAACATCATTAATAATAAAAAATATTTAATCAAGTAGTAAAAAAGTTGGTTATAGGGGACCAAATCCAACACACACGCACTTGAACTAGAGCCAACTAAAATCCTTTTTATTCCACTTTCTATCACATGATAGTCATTTATTTTGTGAGATAAATTCCTTTTTAGGGGTCCACCAAGTTTTATTCCATAGATAATATGCTCAACAATACTTCACCTCATTGAGAAAGAGATGAAACTTGTGATGTATGTGATTTGTCCTTTTGTGACGCCTTGGTTGTTTGGAGAGAGTCACTATTGTAGTTATATCAATGTAAACAATGATATATTATTCACTATAGGACGCCAAATCATGATATTGGAAAAGTTTTTGAATCTATACTTCTTCCTTGGTTGCATAGGAGGCGACAATATTCACAGAATCTACTGTACAATTGGTAAAAACTGGCTACATTAAACTCTTCCAACTCAAAACTATTCCATTGAGACAAATGATATATCTATACTGTGACATAATATCATTTTTCTTTGATAGAAAACTAGAATATTTATTACCCCTTAAGACTATTTATTCATCTCCACCTTATATGAAAAAATATACTTTGTATACCTCAAATACCTAATAATATCCATAAAAACATTCTAATGTTGTTCACCTGGATCTTCTTCATATCTACCTACCAATATCAATTCATATATGAAATTAATATTCATATATAAAATATAATTCACGGTGGATCCTATTGTAGAGTCATATGGGATCTTACTCATTCTATCTCTTTCCTCTTGTGTATAAGGATACATTTTATTGGAAATATTTTTACCATGTGAAACCAAAACCAATCCTTTCTAAGAGTGTTCCATACTAAATATTTTTAGTATATAGTCAATAAATATACCCTGACTTATTTCTAGAGGCCTCTTGGATCAATAACACATGTTCTTGGTCAATATAATATAGGCTACTTCACCCATGTCCTTCATTGAGTATCACTTTTCCAACCATGAATTAACCACTTGTAAGTTTGGTATATCATTTCCAATTGATAATATGTCATCAACATAAACTACTATGAAGACAACTATAATCCCACTAAATGACTTGTAAGCACATGGATCATATTTATTCTTAATTAAAAAAATTTCTTATATGGATTCATAGAACATAATTTTCCATGACCATGATGCTTGGTCTTATCTATAAATAGACCAATACCACATGAATATCTTTTTGGGATTTCCTAGAGCAACAATCCCTTCTTGTTGTGACATATTTTTATCATCTTAAAGGATCCCTTTAAGAAATGTAGTTTTGAAATCATTTTTAAAAATTTAATAGTCATGGTAATATGTTTTGGAAAACAAAATTATGAGAGATTTAAACATTAAAACTGGAGAAAATGTTTTTTCTAGTAAATTACTTAATATTGCATGAAACCTTCCACCAATATTCTTGCTTTATAGGTATTCACATTACCTTCCTTGTCTATATTTCTCTTAAATAACCATTTAGGCCCAATAGTATTTTCATCAATTAGAGGATCTATTAGAACCCATACTTGGTTTTGATACATTAAATCAATCTCAAAATTCATGGATTATTTTTATCTTGCAGCTTATAAGCTCTCCACTACCTCCTTTTAGGATATCAAATCATCATTTTCATCCAATAATGAGCCACCATTATTAGTAAGCATAGTGCCATAAACCTCTAGTTCTATTATTGATATATCACTAATATTTATCACATTAATTTTAAGGTAATATTCTTCTATAGGAACCTTTGAAATCATTTCTTATAACAACTCTTTTATATCTTGAGAATCAACTTCATCAAATTCAATCTTACTCGCACTACACTCCTTGATAATGTTATCCCTCTCATTAAAGAAATCCTATCACACATCTGTTTCATTCTTATCTGATGGTTTTTATTGATATTATCCCGTTTTTTCCTTAGGATTCGTTATTAATATAAACTTCCGACCTTGAGATGCAAGTTTGTTCCTTGAGGTAGCCTTAACTAATGTATCCCAACCCAATGCACAAACAGGTGTTAAAAAAGGGTTCTTTCCACTCTATAAATTGAAGGTAAAACCATTTTACTCTTTAGTTGGTACACAATTAAGTATGTATAATGCCTTTGGTAATGTATATCCCCAAAAGGATAATGGAGGAATTTTGTGACTCATCATCAACCTTCCCATGTACAACAAGGTATAGTTCCTCTATCCACTAACAGTATTCCTATGTAGTGTATATGTGGAGTGAATTGGGATAAAATCCCACACTCCTATAGAAATTTAATAAAGTCGTGGTTAAGATATTTTGTACCTCAATCCAATAAAAGATTCCTTATCTACTTACCAATATGATGCTCAAACTCATTATTGAACACTTTGAACATCTCAAAGGATTCATAATTGTTCCTCATTAAGTAGATATAACCATACATACTCATGTAATTTGTAAATGTAATACAGTATGAGTATCTACCTCTAGAATTAACATGAAAATGTCTACACACATCGGTGTGTACCAATTCTTGAGGACCTCTGTTCGTTTCACCATAACACTGAATGGTGGTTTGGTAATCCTATAATATAAAATAACATCAAATCTTTCAAGTGTATTTATCTCAAAAGAGTCTAACTAAACATCTTGATAAATATTTTTCGAACGCTTCTTATTTATGTAACCGATATGGTGATGCCACAACTGGGTGTCATATGATTCATGAATAATAGTTTTTTTATCAGTTTCCTATATTTGGTTTTCATAATTTAAAACATAAATACCATTATTCAACCACTCACCACTATAAAAAATGATATCTTTCTAAAAGTATCAACATTTATTTCAAAAGATGAAAAATCCACCCATATCTGAAAAATAATTCGAAATAATGTTCTTTGTGACACTAGGAACATAATAAAAATTATTTAAAACCAATTCCGGTGGCCCCAGGCCTCCTATGCAGGAAGAGGGTTTCCCACTGGTGGAACTCTCTGCGCGTGAAGTCCAGGAGGTGGCGTCCTTCCACGACCTCTCGTTGGTGGCTCGTTTCTGGCGCAACAAACCCTCCCTGGGTTTCTTCAGAAACTTTGTGGAGTCTGGGGGGCTTCACTCTCCTGCGGAAGTCTTGGAGCTATCCAGGGTTTCCTTATGTATTCATTTGGCATCCAGAGAGGAATTTGGGATGGCCTGGGTGAGAGAGGATCGACGGTGTGGCTCCTGGCGCTTTTCCCTGTCAAGGTGGTCATGGGATTGCCGTTTCGGCCGCAAATCCCCGTTTGAAGCAGTCTGGTTATCCCTACTAGGATTGCCTCTTCCCTTTCACAACCCATCAATTCTGAAGGTAGTGGGGGATTCACTAGGGTCTTTTCTTTGCACGGATGAGAACACCAGATGCCTTCAGTCAGCGGCCAACCCTCGAATCTGCGTGGAGATGGATCTTTCGGTTAAAAGGACCTCCCGGGTCCTGCTTAAGTCGAGCGACGGACTCCGCTGGTGGCAATGGATTTTCTTCATTAAGATCCCCAAGTTTTGCATCGCCTGTGGTCTGCATGGACATCTGGAGTCGCATTGTCGAAGGAGGCGCGGAGAAGCGGGTTCGTCTCGCTCTGGTGTGGATGGAGAACCGGGTCATGACCTGCCTGATTCGTTGGGGAAGAAATCTGAAAATGTTACCGTTGGGTGTTTCGATTCTATTTCTAATTCGCCTCTGACGTGTCAGATGTCAGCGTCGTAAATTCATGGGAGTAGCCCTGTCTCTGCCAGAAGCGTGCCGGCTCTGACGGAACCCCCTGCAGACTTGATCGACTGGTCTCCCGCGGCTCCTACTGAAGGATGGATCTTGGCTGGTGGTCCGTGTATCACGGATTTGCTCTCGTCGCGGCTTGATCCCGGTGCCGACTAGCTCGGTCCTCTGATGAGTCCAGCCAGGGCTCTGACCCCTCCTCCACAGACGTTTCACATCTCCTCTCATGTCTCTCAAGAGCTCCTACATAGATCACTGGTAAGAAATCTGGCGCATCCTGTGGATGGGATGATGATGCTTGGGCATCCTGCTGAGGGTGTGGACAAGGAGTTGGTCTCTTCTCATCAGTCACCCCAGCGGCTCCTTTTAATCTCCATGGTTCAAGGGGAGATGGAATCAAGGTCCTCGTGCGATCTCCCGCGCAGAAGGGGGCCTCTCTTGGATGACTTAGAGGAGGGGTTCAAGAAGGTCGTGCATACCCCAGTTAGGGACACCAGCGCTTCGGGGGCAGCATGGCCAATCACCCGGTCCAAATCCAGGGGAAAAGGTTTGTTATACTCGTCTTCTCTCTCGCTCTCGCCGAGCCATAAGGTTCAGAAGGAACTTGTTTAATGATTTCATTTATTATCTGGAATGCACAAGGCTTGGGGGACCAAGCCAAGCATGCTTTTATTGCCTCTGAGGCTAGGCGTTGTAACTCCTCTGTTGTGGTTATTCTCGAACCTAAGATAGATCTGAGCAAAGCATCTTGGGTGGCCAAGAAAATGGGATTCTCTAATGTTGTTAATGGAGAGCCGAACAATTTGCAAGTCTGGGTATGCTGGAAGAATAATGTCACAGCAGAGATTGTGAGCCTCACGTCACAATGCGTTAACACAAAAATTTCTTTCGAGGGGCGTGATGTCCTCTTCTCCTTTGTTTACGCTATCACAGCTTCGAATGGGCGGACTGAGCTATGGCGACACCTGGAAGCACTCCAAATAGGTAGCACTCCATGGTTCGTTGATGGGGATTTCAATACAATATCAGAGTTCTCAGAGAAGAAAGGAGGATCCAGCCTCAATCTTGGAAGCATGCAAGAGTTTCAGAGTTTCACGACGGTAGCAATGCTCCTGGACTTGGGTTTCTCAGGATCCAGGTTTACGTGGTGAAACAATCAAAAAGGAACAAGTCGTATCTGGAGCCGGTTGGATAGATGCATGGTGAACGTGCAGGGATTGGATGCCTTCTTCAAGACGTCAGTCACTCATCTCTCCCGCGTGCTTTCGGATCATGCACCACTCCATGTGGAAATCAGGAGCTGCCCAGCGGTTGGCCATGCCTTTTTCTATTCTAACACGTGGCATCAGGATGAATCCTTTATGAAACTTCTGAAAGAGTCCTGGTAGCAGGAGGACGGTGGAAGGTCATGTGGAGGATTAGTGAACCGCCTCAAAAGGCTCAAGCAGGACATTCAAGAATGGCTTGTGAATAGACCGGACGAGCAGGGTGGGGAGCACAGACTCTAGGAGGAGGTGGATAGGCTATATGAATCTCTACAAAATGCATTGGATGATAACATCTTTGTATCCCTCTATGATAAACGGGCTGCACTGGCTGTGAAACTCCTCGAAGTTGAGAGAATATACAAACAGCGAGCACAGATTAGATGGTTTAGGGAGGGAGACCGAAATACAGCATTCTTTCATGCATGCATGAAGGAAAAACGAAGTTCAAAAATCAACTTGAACCTTGGAAATGGGATATTCACGTCAGACATGGACATCACGGGGAAGGTGTCCTTGGATAATTTTGAAGGAATTCTGTCAGGGGAGGCCTCATCTAACTTCCAGCAAGATGCACCAGGTGGGGACATTTTCCTGAGCAGGACCCCTCGACTTGTGAGGGAGGTGAATAACAAATTCCTCATTGATGTTCCTTTAGAGAGAGAAGTGAAAGAGGTGGTCATGAGCATGCAGCAGGACAGTGCACCTAGGCTGGATGGCTTCCCGGCGTCCTTTTATGTGGCTGCTTGGGATCTGGTTGGTCCGCTGGTGGTTGAGGCAGTGCAAGATTTCTTCGGAGGGGGTGCTCTCAATAGAGGTGTGTGTTCATCAAGAATTGTTATCATTCCGAAGATCAAGAATCCAAATATTACTAGAAAATACCGTCCGATATGCCTGTGCAATGTTTCATACAATATCCTCGCCACAGTTATAGCTAGAAGGCTCAATGGTATTATTCCAAAGATGGTGTCCAAGGAACAGCATGGGTTCATTCAGGGTCGAAGTATTCAAGGGGTGATTGGAATTTCTAGTGAGCTTGTGAACGATCTCCACCGATGGGCGGTAGGTTCCAATGTCATTTTTCTAGTGGATATGATTAAGGCCTATGAAAATGTTGAATGAAGTTTCATTATTCGGGTTATGAGGAGGTTCGAGTTTCAGGAGGAGTTGTGTGATCTGTGTTTTAGGTGTTATTCTTCACCATGGCTCTCGGTCTCTCTTATGGGGAAGTGCTTCGGGTATTTCTAATAAGTCAGGGGGGTTCGCCAAGGGGATCTGTTGTCGCCTACTCTCTTCATATTTGCTCAGGATGCGCTGTCGTGGAATCTGGACTGCGGTTTGGAGGAGGGCAGGATAAAACCTTTCTGTGGCAAACGGGGTATAGAGAACATTTCACATATTATGTTTGCTGATGATGTTCTTATCTTCATGAATGGAAGGCGTAGGTCTCTCCTACACTTCTTGGAGATTCTTGATTGTTACGACCACCTAAGCGGGAAAAGTATCAACGCCTCGAAATCCCACGTGTTCATCTCAAATAAATTTTCAGATAGGAGATGTAGAGGTATTCAGGATATTCTTGGGTGCCAGCAGAGGAAGTTGCCAATACTGTATCTTGGCGTCCCAATTTCATGTGGCCGCATCAAGAGGAAACATTTCGATGGCATTTTGGACCGGCTTCTAGGACGAATCTGCAACAGGAAGAGTAGACTGCTTTCGTTTGGAGGATGGGTCACACTGATGAAGAGTGTACTCACATCCATCCTGATGCATATTTTTTCCATTGTTAATCCCCCAAGACCGTGATTGAGAAAATGGAAAAAATGATGAATGCATTCCTATGGGACGCGTCACAGGTTGGGAGAAGCCACTGGGTTTCTTGGAAGTGCATAGCGAAGCCATTGACCAATGGGGGGGTTGGCCTTCAGGATATTAAGGGGACTATCACTTGTATGCTGGGCCGGCTGGCATGGGAGGTGATTATCGGAGAATCGCTGTGGGAAAGGTTCTTCAAGAGGCAGTATGAGCTCCATGGGGGAGAGGGTGAGGGGTGCGGTATGTCCGCACTGGCGCGCTGCATGGCAATGCACATCAAGGTGGTGCAGGGACACACCCGGTGGGTCATTGGAAGGGGAGACATCAATTTCTGGGAAGCCGATTTGGATGGGGATAGACTGGCTTTTCTAGGTTATCCATATCCAGATGCATCCTTCAGAGAAGCATCGACAAAATATGACCTCATTCAGGCAATACTCAATCCTCAAAAAATGCACATATTCGAGAACATTGTCATGAGTGATGAGCCAGATATATGCTGCTTCACCAGATCCGGTTCAGGCAGATTTAGCATTAAGGATTTCAGGGGAATTCTCCAAGAGGAGGACACTGCAGCCACATGGGCTCCTTCAATTTGGTGCAAGGAGATTCCGATGAAAATGAATTTTCTTTTCTGGAGGATCAGAAATAAAGGCATCCCAACGGAGGAGAACATTCAGAAGAAAGGAATATCCATGGCATCCCGCTTCTACTATTGTGTGAGCCCAAGAACGGAGTTGACGGTGCATCTGTTCTTCCAGGGTCAGTGGTCTTCTTATTTATGGTCTCTGGTCAGTCCACATCTTGACATGGGTATAGATCCTTTCTCCATGAAAATATTTCTAGACCATTTGGGATGCTCGTAATAGTGTGCTGCTGGGATCCAATCAATCTCTTTTATTCATACAGACGCAGTTTAAATCTCTCGTTGCCAAGTTGGCTTCACTTGTGAAGGGAGGGAAAGATTCTATGTATATTTGCAATATTATCAATCGGCCTTATAACCCGAGTAGAGGGGGTGGTCTTTGGACTCATTGGAAACCTCCTTTTAGCAGGTTGAAACAGAATGTGGATGGTTCCCTTATGGAAGGGGTCATGAGGGGTGGTGGGGGGGGTGCTACGGGATCTATGGGGTTCGGTTCATATCGGCTTCAGTGCCTATTATGGCCCGGGGAACTCATTGGGAGCGGATGTGTGGGCCCTTCTTTCCAGACTGATGGTGTGTAGAAGAAGGGGTTTACGGGTGGATGAGATCAAATCTGATTCTGAAGTCCTTGTGAGGGCCTTACAAGGAAACCATGCGGTCCCTTTGGACTTGACTTATCTCATTCGACGATGCAAAGGAGAGACCAAGCAGAGGCGTATTTTCCACCACAATTGGAGGGAAACTAGTTTTGCAGTAGACTCACTGGCAAAGCTTGGTAGGCAGGAGGAGGAGCTTCTGATTTATGATGGTTTAGACTCTCTTCCCGTTGAGTGCAAAAACATTGTCAAAGAGGATGCATTGGGCCTCCATCACTTTCACCCTCCTTAAAGGGATGGTGTGCTGGCCTTTCCTATTTTTAATAAATAAAAAATAACTTTCAGTCAGATATGTTTAAGAAGTTATGATAGTTTATTCTTTCTATTTATCAAATTATAGTTCACAATCAAATTAGATAAGTTTTTGGGTAGTGAGGAAACAACGATATTAGTTTTTCTATCATCCAGGATGTTAAAGACCAATATGTCTAAGAGTTATATATATCCTACCATGTTGACTTCATGGGGCCCATATAGAACTCATTTACTATGATTGCACATGAATAATAAATTGGAGATATCATATTTCTCTAATATCACTATATCTTGATAGAGATCCTGAAGGTGAGAAACTGTGATATAGAAATTCATATCATCATATTGTTTTAAAATATCATTGGATATGAAGTATAACATAAAAAATTGGAAATCCATTACATTGTACACATAATTAATATAGAGAGATACCTCTTCCTCACTAGCCTATTTATAAAGCGACATTGGAAGTGGGGTTTCCAGCACATTCGATTTCCTTTCATGGTGCAGTATAATGTGAAGACACATACACCATCCCCTAAAATTAATGATGCTGATAAGGTCATCCTTCTCAAATAGGGACCACAAATATATTTTTGATTTCGTTTGACTTATAATTTCTATTTATTAATTTCCCATAATTTGAAACTTTTTTATTACACAATTTGATTAATAAATTTAAAATTAATTAAATTCTTTTTAATCTACCACAATTTTATAAAACCTATTATCCCATACCATTATTTTCAAAATATCCTATCACTTAGTTATTATAGTGGTAAGGATCCATATTCCCTTTTCATAACCTAGACTCAATTTTGACACGCTATTTTAAGGGTTTTAGGTAGGATTAACTTTACAAATATCTTAATTCATTGTTATTTGATCTCTTGAGTGGACTCCCAAATCCTAAAATTATATTTTAGGATTTACTCAAACTTTTCCACTTAGTTACAATATGTAATTCATGGGAAGTCAACCCTAGATGTAAAATATGGTAAGTCAACCCAAAACATCAAGTTAATAGTTCCATGATAATTGAAATCATCCAAACTTGGGTTATTCAAGAAAATTGAACTACGAGGTTGATTCTAATTGATGTAATGTAAGGCTAGGATGACTTGGTATTTTTATTGATGGATTTTTATCCTTATTCATAAATCCTATTTTATAATTTTACATGACTTTTTGATATTAAGTGGATGTTACTTAAGTGATTAACCATATCTGATAAAAAATTTATGCATAATCTTATTATATTTTATTACATATTTCATGCTTGTTAATTTATTTATTTGGTGATTCTAAAACATTCAAGAACATAAATAATTAACCATGCGACTCATATAATTAAAATATAAGAGTTATGATCATGGGATTTTCTAATGGTTAGTTTATATTGGAGATTATAAAATAACCATATATCTAAGAGAAATAAAAATTGATCTATATCTGGGTTCATGTTATAGTATTCAACATCGGATCCAATTCATTGCCTCAATTGGTTTCACCCCATCTACTTGATGTGGACCACCTCTATTTTCTTAAGTGCTCCATCCTTATATACAATTTTACTTACATGTAGGTGGGGGATCTATCAGATTAGAAAAATGTGGTTCACATAAAATAAACCTTGATCATGTAGAGCCTTACATAATAAGGAGGTAAGGATAAATCACATGCCATTAATAATAATTTAACAAAAATAAATTAAAAGAAACCAATAACATATAAGGGCTAGTCTAATCTCAAGATCATCAACACATCAAGAAATAGTTACACATTTTCAATATAGTTATAAACTACTTTTATTCTCTCTTTAATTAATATATTGAACATAAAATTAATGAAATTATTTCAATTTATCTTAACTCCATAGAAACTTTCTTAAATCACCAACTTCTATAATTTTAAATAAAAATTATTTCATTTAAAATTAATCTAGTCCACATGTGTACATAGAAGAAACCTTGTGTGTTCATCCAGATTTTAAAAAAGGAATTAATTTAATATACAACATTGAACATGATGACATGGCATGTACTGTTGAATGAATGACACATGAAACACATAATCAATAAATCTAATTATTTTCCCCATGAAAATTAGAAAACATAGTTGGTAGCAGAATACACAACATTTATAGAAGTAAATGGTGTGTACATTTATTATGTTGGTATCCAAATCACATGCCTTGTTCTAGCCGTGAATCATGCCATGGATGTGATCTATGTGCACGTAATGTACTGGTAATACATGACATGTATACTATAAGTACATTCCACGTACTCTGGTTTTTTCTAGGTAAAGCCTTTAGCACCTTTAGATGGCATGAATAAAATGCTTATTTATTTTTAATCATTAAATAATTATTAGTTATGTTATCAAGAATGAAGGAATAGAAGAAATGATGATGTTGGATTTTAAAACAAACCATTAAAAGTAAAATAAAAATCAAACCCATTTAATCAATCAATGAAAGATAAAGAGTTCTAAATTAAACTTTTGATTGCTCTGATACTACCTATAGATTCTATGTATAGTGAAATCATTAATTAAATGTATAGAAAACTCAACTTTTTTTAGTAAACCATGTGTAATCATTTATTTTCCGGATAAATATTTCATTTCCAATCAAAACAACATATTACTTTACTAGAATAAAATTCCAAAACCAAAGTGAAGAATAATTACATATAATTTATAATTAATTTATAAGAAGATATAGAATTGACTTAACTTGTAATTATCTCTTCATTGATGATTGATGAAATATATCTCATTTCACTATAATTGTGATACATGATCTAAGTGAATAATACCTCTAGTAGTGATCCATACATGCACCAAAATCTATAAATGGTGTCGCAGAACCACTGGCTGCTAGCCCGATTGATCCTGATTTGTTCTCTTGTTTATTGCTAACCGTAGAATAATTCTTCTTAAGAGAGGAAGAACGCTGGATGATCTATCATTAGCTTGATAGGGGGTGGGGAGGAGATAAATATAGATATATTGATCTCTGTCTAGGTCATGAGAGAGTCTCACTCTATCCATTGTTCACACAAGTTGTGTTTTTGGAAATATATATAATTAGATATATATTATGGTAGGTTTAAGGTTAGAAATTTAAACATTGAAACCTTACCAGCATTAATATTATTATTTAACCCCATTTAATTTTATGATAATATTATTAATTGATTGAAATCTGAAATTAATTTAAGAATAAATAAATAAATATCATTTATATTATTTATAATCTGACCATTGATCTTAGTATTCCTCCACTTATCGCCATGTACTAATCCTCAAATAATGACTGTTTAATTAAATAAAAGTCACCACATTATTCTAAGATAAATATAATAAATAATATATTCAAAATGCTTGAAAATAAATATTTATTATTGTTATTTAACTCTGTAAATATTTTTAATAACCTACGATTCAAATATAGTGATCAATGGAAACTGAATAAATATTATTTAATATAACTTATTAAATTCAATACTTGAATTTAACTAAGATTGTATATACACTTAGTGTGTGACCCTTTTGGCCTCTTTATCAGCAACATTAGTAATAACCACCAAAAGTATGAGGATATAATCTAGAAGCATTACAATTCACCCATATAGAAAGAGTTTAACATTTTAATGATGTCTAACCTCCAATGAATGTTTACTATTTAATATAGTCTTTTTATCAGGATACCTCATATCAAGAAAGTTACGTGCCAGTGCCATCAACTTATTTGCTTGATGTCTCTTTATTTGACTTTATAGAAACTAACATACCCATGAAACACCATGTTCGTGGATTTATATTGACAGTTCCATTTCTATCCATGGGCCTAAGATATAAGCTTTTTTTAAGAGATATAAGGGATAAATCTTTTCTCATATTATCCATTAATGCAATATCACTCATGATGGACCGAATGTATCATACCTTTCCATGAGAACATTTTCTCACTATTTTTTTGAAATACATAAAATAACATGAGTCATTATATGCATTAATTATAATCATAAAGTATAAGGATATTTACACATGTCCGTAGATAGGAACATCTAATGACACATTGAAATGATGGTTTTCTATTAACGGACTTGTCTTTATAACCTCATTTCATTGAGATTAACAAGGGAAAATACCATGAAAATGTCACTCAATTTCTTATGATTCTTCTACCCCTAATAGCCTATATTGTTTGTGTTAGTTATACAATATCCTCCAGCCATTAGACAAGTTTCTAGAATAAATTCATGGATCCTTTAGGTTCTTATCATAGAGGGGATCTTCTATGAACTTTTAGCATGAAATATAGTCTAAGGAAAATATCATATATAAATTTCATATAGAGGAACAATAATAATGTGATAAGAAAACATCATTAATAATGGAAAACATGTAATCATATACTGAAAATACAAGTCCTAGGGAACCAACTCCAATAAAAACATGCTCGAATCTTAGCTTAAATTTGTTTAATGTTCTAAACTCAAAATAAATAATTCAACATTGATTGATTTGATTATATTATTCAGAACTAAAATTCCATAAATCGGGATAAATTTACCTAGATTGTATGTAAAATTTTCATATGTGAATTCCAATGTGGAATTCTCGTACATGTATATCAAGAATGTGGGGATCTCTATATTTTGGACTGAATTCTCTTAATTTGTCTGAATTTTTATACATGGGATTGGCTACATTGAAATTCATTCAGGTATGAAGATATTGAATATATATTAAAAAATAGATATATTTGTGATATTTGAACACACCATGGAAATACCTTATGTGTGAAATTAAAATACATCTTTAGATTCAGCTACATGAAGATTCATTTATGTATGTTGTTTCTAAATTTGGACATAGAACTGATTCAAGCTATGTTGATCTGTATAAGAGGGACCATTAAACTATATCACTTCACTCGAATATGTGGATCATTATGTATGTAAATATTGAAATATGCATAACTTTATCTAAACACACTGAGATGGATTCTACACTTATACATTTCAAAGGTTTTTTATAATTTGAACTTGGACTTCTCCAATTAAAACCAAAGAAATAAGTGACCCTAAAAGACCTTTATAAATACAATTTGGAATTTATCAATATTTCATGACCACTTAAAAATAATTCCTAAGAGATCATGCAACATATGAACTCACCTTTGAGTATATTCAAATAATTTCATTGCCTTTGGATTTAAATATTCAAACACGGCCTTCATGAAACTTCATCTTTGAGTTGTTATACAAATATTTCAGTATAAATATGATGTACCACACTGAGATGGACTTTTCAAACTTCAATATAGATTTATATATTATAGAAAAGTCTATATTTATCCCATCAACATTTTCTATTATTTATTTATAAAGTTCAGATCATAAATCTTTAAATTTAGTGGGTTACACACTGGAATCTATTCAACTAAGTATTAAATGTTAGAGAAGTATTTATACTCCATTAAACTTAGTGTATGGGTGAAAAAAATTCTTCATTCATTGGGTGGATACATCAATATATCACCCCACTTATCATATTTGTATAATGTTATTGACAATGAAAATTAGTACAAGGGAAAAAATACAACCATCTTCCAAAAGGCATTTTAAAAACATAATCATTATAACATCTTAGTATATTAATGATACTAGATTTCTTGTGATTGGATTTATATGATATATTTATAGTATGTATAAGAAGATATAAACTTTGAAAGAGTCGAGGAAGAGAGTTACCTCTTCTTGGAGTGACCACCACTAGATTGCACATTAATCCTTCTTAAGACAGTAATTGGGTAAGAACAGAATCTCATGAATGAAGGGAAGGAATATAGAATGATTTTTGGGGTATATATTTTCCAAAATTGTTGGCTTAAATTATCTGAATAAGGGAGGACAATATGTTTCTTTCTATAAGATTGGGGAGGGACACACATAGAATTATATAAAATATTTCAATAATATAAGGTCACATTCATGTGTAAGTAGAAAAATGGAAAATAATTCAAATATAATTCAACATAAGGTTAGATTATCTTCAAAAAATAATATTTACAAAATTTTAAGAGGAACCTTTTCCATTATCTCTTATTTTAAAATTGATAAACCCATTTTAACCATAACCGTGTTAATAACATTTTTTACTGTTTTACAATCCAATGTAAATGAAAATAAAAGTGGACTCATTTTAAAAATTTCAAATGATTATTAAAAATAAATGGAATACATTTTACAAAATTAAATGTCTATAAGTCTAAGAAATTAGTATTAAAATAACCATCCAAAATTAAAATAAAATAGTTTTTTTTTAAAATAAAGTTTAAGAGTAAAAATGAGTGTAATTTAAGTAATTTCCTTGTAAAAACTATTAGATGAATATTAAAATATTTTATTAAATATATTAAATATAAATTTCAATAAAATAATAAATTTAAAATAATTTATTCAATTTATTATGTTTAAAACCCATTGTGGGCATAATTGTTTTTTGAAAAATAATACTTTTTCCCTTCAAAGGATTTTATCTTGATTCCTAATAATTATATAACTAATATTCGAATTATTATTAATAAATTATAAATAAAATTCATTAAAAATAATTTAAAAATAGTGAAATATATATTTTTTGTATAAAAATACATTTATTTAAAAAATATGTATTTTAATAATGAAATTATTTTATTAAAAACTTAATGATTATTTATTCGAGAATAATAAATAAATTTTAATTAAGGAATATATATATATATATATATTTCATAATTTGGTTAATCTTATTCATAACTATCAATCCAGTAACAAGGTTATAAAGTCTATAATACATGTTATGGTTCACTTGGACTCAATGTTGTGTGTAAAGAAAGCTATTGAATACATCAAATTTATTTCGAAGGAATACATATAAAATCTATAGGTGTTAAATGTTTTCCCACGTAAAATGAATTTCATCCACGAAATTCCATCCCTCTTATAAAAAACATAAGCATATAAAAATACCATCTCACCGAATTCCCATATTTTCAAATATAATAACCTTCTTCTATGGAAAAAATTATATAAATACCCTCTCACCACCTTCGAATTCTAGATATCTATAATTATTTTCAACATAAGTCTTCTACCAAATCTAATATTTATCAATTTGATGTTGAATGGCTTAAAAATTCTCTACCATTTCATCTTCGACATCTGATACTGATATCTTTATTTCTCCAAATTTATCCCTACTTGTTGAAGTTCTATATTTATTTACATAGAGGGATTTATAAGCAGCCATATGAATGCCAAGGTGAAATATATTATTATAATAAAATTTAGTAATATGAAGGTTTTGATCCCAAACACCTTTCAAATATAGAAAAAATTACCTTAGAGTATCATCTAAGGTTTAATGGTTCTCTAAGACTGACCATTTGTTTGAGTATGATATGTGGTACTAAAATGAAACTCCATATCTAAGATTTTCTAAAGACTTATCCAGAACCATTAGTTAATCCTCAGATTTCAGTAAGATATAATAAAATTTTGTACTCCCTGAAACCTTACCAGTTAATTAATTTATATTCAGGTGAGCTAATAAAGAGAGAATTATTCTGTCATAATAATGAAATGTGCCGACTTTATAATGTTATGGACTACAACACAAATAGTATTATTCCATTCAGATGTATTGGGGAGTCTTATGATGAAATTCATTATGATTTCTTCCCATTTCCATAAAGGTAAGGATAATTGTTGTAATGCACTATTAGACCAATTTTTATTAGACTTAACTTGATGACATAGAAGGAATTGAGATATTTGATCTGCAATATCCCTTTTCATGTTTTTACATGAGAAATAATCATTTAGATATCTAAACATCCTCATACTTCTAGGATAGATAAAAAATAAAGTACTATGAGATTAATCTAATAAACCCATCTTCAAATATGGTATTAATGGGAATAATACTAAATTTTTTAACCTTATCATTCCATCACAATCATGGTTAAACTGAAAAACATTTCTCAATTTATTTTATAATTCTGTATCTTCCATCTATACATATTTAATCCTCACATAATGGATAGTTTAAAATAAATTTGATCAAAATAAGACATCTATACTTTAATCAAAATTTAAAGTTCTATCCTTTGTAAATACAAAAATATTAGTCATTTTGTTATCCTCATCATGGATAAGCTTGCATAAACCGTTATAATCAATGAATAAATAACATTTTTGGATTTTCCGGGGTGGTAATTTATTGAGAAATCAGAATAATTAATCCACTCAATATATCCTCTCTGGTTCATATTCATATTTTTATAGGTGAATAGATACTTAAACTTTTTATAATTAGTATATATAGAACAATTTTTACCATATATATAATTCCCCCATATATTCATTTAAAAAATACCACAGTTAACTCCATGTCATGATTCAAGTAATTTTTCTAATGAAAAATTAATTGGTGTGCTGAACAATATATCAACATATAATTATAAATAATAACATATCCTAGACCCATCTTAGATGAATCACTATATTTCATAAACTGTTTTCCATTATATGGTAGTGTCAGTACATGTGCACTGCACAACCTTCTCTTTAGAGATTTAGAATAATCTTCACATTCATTAGTCTAAATAAACATAATTACCATCTATGTTTACATGGTGAGTGTATTAGATATATGTGATAAATTATTAAAAAAACATCAATAATATCTATCCAATAAATGAAAAATAAAAAACATAGTCATGGTGGTTGGTCTATTCAAATGTTCAATTAATTCCATATTAGAATGATATACTAATATACCCTTTCTTAAATTGAAATGTCCCAATAATGATACTTTATGTAAACAAAATTCACACTTTCTTAATTTGGAATAGATTTTATCATTACTTAAGTTATTCAACACAATTCTCAATATATCTTCATTATCTTTATTGGACTTGGAGTATATACTAATATCATAGATAAAAACTACCATAAATTGACTGGTATAATATCTAAATAATAAATTTTTTAAATCCATGATGACAGTAGGGGTGTTAATAAGTCCAAATGGAATTTATATAATTTTATAGTGTCCATACCTTATATAGAAGGATCTCTTAGATTTGTATTCACTTTTGACCCTTAATTGGTAGTATACAGAAAGTTCAATCTTGGAAAATTTTTAATCTCCACATAGATGACAAAAACATCAATACAAGGTTATGGATACTTATTCTTTGTTGTTATATTATTAATTTTACATGAATTTATATAGAGTCACATTTATACATCTTTAGTTTTAATAAAAAATAATAGGTGTACTGGTTATTGATGCACTTAGATGAATGAATCCCTTATCAAGACTCTCCTAGAGTTTTTCTTCAATTTATACCAGCCAATAAGTTCCATTCTATATAGATTTTTTGAGTTAGGAATAACCCAAGGTATGAGTTATATTGAAAACTAAATATCATGATTTAGAGGAAGTCTCGAAAACTCTTCAACTAATATATCTTCAAACTCTTGTAAAATCTGAAAATCTTAGATGTAGAGTTTCTTTGAAAACATTTGAGATAAGTACACTTTATGAAAAGGAATAAATACCCATAAAATGAAATAAATTTCCATTACAATCTTGTATTAATCCCCACAGAAAAATTGATCACTGTTTTCTTTAGAACATGAAATGTGAATTACTTTCCATGGAAATTAACATGGTATCTATATAGAGAGATCCAATCCATGCTTGAAATCACATAAAACTTAACTAGAGGGATAATAATAATATATTCAGGAAGGAAATTCCCAAAAACTACAATTAGATAAGAATTAGATAATTGTGATGCAATCATCATACAATTAATAAGTTGTCACTACTCATTCAATATCTAATTATTGAGGTGGTAATTTTATATGCTTACAAAATTATTCAGATAAAAGAGAGTGTGTGAAACTAGAAACAAATAAGACCTTAATAGTTAAAGAGTGGATGGTAAGTATAACTTTCACCACTTCATTATTATAACCCGCATAAAAAATAGTGATCAAATGATTTTTTCCATAGCCTTTGGGATTAATAGGTTTTTGAATTCTATCATCATAGTTAACCTTTGGGTTTTATCACTTGTTAAAAAAATTCCCATACTATTTCCATTTGAAACACGAGAGTGTGGGCAGTGAATTATGTAACACTTTATCTCAATTCAAATAATTTACTAACTTATTACCATTAAATTAGTATTAGAATATCTGATTAACTTCTTCTTAACTCTTAAAATATTTAATAGCAACCTTAAGACAATTTCCTCCGTGTTTCTTTCAACACTTAAGGCATAAAGTAAAACTAATCTTATTACCTCCATGTTTTTTATTATTAGAATTTACATTTACTTACATATTTATTTTCTTATAAAAACCATGATATTGGTTGGTGAATCTAATATCTATTTCTACCTTGAGATCACATCGAGTTATTTATTTAAATATATTGAAGTCCCTTATGGATAATACCTTTCGGTGACTCAGATTTAAGCAATAGAAGAATTAATCAATCTTAATTTCAGGTATAATGATAATAGGTGAATCATACCTCTAAAATCTTGTAAAATTTTTCTCATAGGTACTAATGTATTCATCATAAGTATTTTTTTATCTTAAGTAATTCTTTCTAAAATTTTCAATGAGGAATATAAGGAAATTAATTACTTGAAAATAATCTTATAAAATCATCCCATTCCATATATTCAATCTCATCTTGTCACTTTATGTTAATGGAAAGGTTCCATAGTTGATCTTCTTCAAGTTTTAAATGAAAAACATCTAAAATAACCTTTTCATGCTCCGAGTACTAGAGAACATAAAACATCTCTTCAATGCTACTAACCAATTTCTCAGCAATTAGTGGATCAGTAGGCCTACTAAAAGGTTGTGGATGTTTCCCTATGAAGGACTCAATAATACATTTTACCCTTCTTTTTTTGTTCATAATGTCATCATTATTTATATCTTGATAATGTTTAACAATCATAACAACATGAGTTTTCATTTTAGCTACCATAACATTGCATTTCTTAGGAAATCAATAATTTCATTATCTATTAATTTCAGTTTTAAAAAACTCTTTATCCTTATATCTGTTGACTAAATATAAAAATAATAGTGTAAGAGATAATAACAATAATGATAAATTTAAAATTAATTAAAAAAAATTCATAGGATGCCTAATTCATAACACATTATTTTCAGTATTTGATAGCATAGATTTAACCTAGGTCATTCATTTGGATTATGTATTCAAATGGTTCATAATATTTCATAAATAAAATTTCGAATTAATGTAGTAATACCCCTTAGGAGTTTCTATCTAGGTATGAAATCTTATCCCCCCTCATCGTGCACCAGTGATGATCAAGTTAATACCTAATTTTATCCCTTTTGAGATGTTACCCCTAATTGGATCGATGCCATAAATTCATCCACTTACAAATATCTAGATAGAGATTCATTATATTGTAAAAAACTACTTTATATACCATACCATAAGATACTATTCTATACTTTGTCATATACTAATGGTTTTATTATCCCAATATCTAAAAATAACTGAATCTTTCTCTGATACCAACCAAGGAAACCAAAGCATTTCATACAAAAATATCACATTATTTTAGAAAAATATTCAATAAATATTTTAATAATACATTCCATTGAACTACAAAGGTTTAGTTTATTTATACAATAAGTACATAATCTTCTTAGTTCATGAAGTATATTCAAAATCTCCCATAAAGACTTATTATAGAGTATACATATTAGTTATTCCATACTTAAACCATTCTTAATAACCCTGGGAAAAGAAACACAAGAAAGGGTGATCTCAGATACATAGTCAGGGTAAACATGAGAGATATCAATCAATGATCATAAGTGAGTATATGATAGGAATATGGGTATGAGAACATGCGATTAATTTAAAAAATAATACCCAAAAATTATTATATAAAAACATAATGATGGCATAAATACTTGGAAATTAATAAGATGTGAATCATAAGATAATCTAAGGTCATGATCTAGGAGAATATAACTTTGGCATAAGAACACATCCTAAGAGAGTGGTATAACCTGTGGCATAATCATAATCATAGGATTCATTTGACAAGGCTATCTATTAAGAAATTAATCGCATGTTGGTCTTGGGATAAACACCTATGTACCCTCTTTTTTCTTGGTATAACCTCTCATGCACCCTATTTTTGTCTTTTGATAACATCCCCTGCACCCTCTTCCTGTCTTGGGATAACCTCTTAAGTACAAGTTTTAGTTTTGGGATAAAATTAAAAATATCTTTTAAAATTGTTACCTTTAAACATTTTAAAATTCATTGGAGGTCTATAACAAACCCTCTCATTACATAATCACAATCCATTCATATATATACCACAATATCGTTAAAACATTTATCATTTCATCATAACTTAACCTATAGTAATAAAGTGGGTTTTTTCAAGATTTCATCATCATAATCAATAAGTACATATATAAATAATAACAATGGTTCCATTTGACCATATACATAGTGAATAATAATTAACATAAATTGAGGTTGTCATATATGGAAATACATTTAAAAGACTACGAGAATATTTCTTGAGGAAAATGCACTTATCATTTTGAACAATGTTAGTTAAAATATAAATTTTTCTATAATATTAGAAAAACAATTTATCTTAAAATAACTATGGAACCTTGTAAAATAACTACCATAGAAAATAATGTTCATATCATTGGTAAAGTTTTTTCACGTGGTGCATGTTAAAACAAATATTCTATTCACATCTTAGGTAAAATGGAACTCATATGGAAAACAACAAGAATATTACTTTTAAACATTTTTATATAAATTAAAAAATGGGTAAAAATTAGTTTAATCAATAATTATATTATAGTAAATATATTATTGAATTAATTTTAAATAAAATATAAAAATGGGAAAATTTTTGACTGAATATAAAAACAAAGTCATTTTTCCTTAAAAAAATCATTTAGACGTTTGAGTTCTTAGAGAAGAGAAAATGAAAGGAAAAAAATAATCTCAAAAAATATATATATTATAATAAAAGGAATAATATTATTTATCATAAGATCATATAATTTCATCATTGATAATGTTAATCATATAAAATCTCATTAAAAAGTGGGATTGTAACATAAAACCCTTACCACTTTGGTAACTTTTGAATCATAACCCCCATAAAATAAATAACTTCAAATTAAACATCAAATACCATTAATATAATGATATTAATTATATAACCTATAAAATGGGTATTATGTACACGAAATTAAGTAAATAATTTATGAATATAGAATATATTCATTAAAACAAAAGTGAGATGAGAAACCCTTACCTCAGGCCCAACATGATTTATAACTGCTTTTAACCTCCTATATAATAACATTAAATTTTTATACTTCTATAAAAAAACAATATCCAAACATAAAATACCATACATGGTTTACTTATTAAAATTTATCACCTATTAATTAACAATAATTTATTATCATCACTATTTCTGTTTTAATTTCTTCATTTTTGATATATTTTTCAGGTCACCCTTTATAGACCATGTAATTTGAACACGGTTCAATAATATTTATAATATTAATAATTTAATAAGTATCATATTTAAAAATTATATAAAACTTTTATAATCATTATTATTAATAATTGATTAAAAATGAATGACATTGTTTCATTGAGGTGGTATCCCACACATATGCATGAGCGATGTAATCATTTTACAATAGATGGTAATTCAAGAAATTTGATCAAATATTATAATTAAAGTAGAAATATTATGTCATAAATATCATATATAAAAATTAAATCTATCATAATAACTAAACATTAATGATTTTGATGTATGATGAATCATATTACTATGTGGAGACGGTAGACCACATGTATGCACGAATAATACTTTAATTTCCCATTTGATGGAAAGTAGTTAGATAATATTTTCCCCTAGTAAAAATAAATTATTATTATATTTATGATAATTTTTTTTGTTTTGGATGCATAAAAACATTTAGGTTAACTAGAATAAGAAATAAACCTTGAAAGAACTTGGTAAGATGCTTACATATTCATTGAAAGATCTCCTTAGATTTACAGCTTAAGCCTTCATAGGATGGTCTTTAGGTAAGAACAAGAGATCAATAATTATGGGATGTAATATAAAAGGTTTGGGTTATGTATTGGATAATATAAAAAGGCTAAAATTGAATGAATAACGTAGGACAAGAGGTTCCATTTTATAAGTGAGGAGAGAGACAAACATGGAACTACTTAAAAAACATCAATAATATAAGGTCAGTTTATTGTGATAGTGAAAAACTGGAACACAATTAAAATATAAGACAATATAATTTTTAAATTTCATAAATAATATTTACAAAATTTTATCACTCTTATCACTTAGTACAACCACCCTGACAAATATTTTTTTAACCATAACCATGTCAACAATTGTTTTTGTGTTTATAGAATTCACTGTGAAGAAAAATGAATGTGGAATCCTTACCAAATTTTTAAATGATGATTCAAAATTTTGAATACATTTTATTAAATTAAATTTCAATAATTGTAATACATAAATTTTAAAATAAATTTTCAAAACACAATGAAAATAGTTTTTTAGAAAAATATATATTTTAAGCATAAAAAAAAGTTTAATTTTATTCCTTTCCATGTAAAAAATACTAAATGAATGTTAATTTTTTTATTGAATATATAGTCTACTCATTTTATTAACATCATTAATTGAAACTAAATTATTTAATTTATTAAATTAAAAATTCATTGCACACATAAAAATAGTTTCCTAAAAAATAACTCGTTTTACCATCAAATGATTTTATCTTCATTATTAACCATTTTATAACTAATTTATGAATGATTATTCCTAAATAATTAATAAAATTCATTTAAAATAATATTTAAATATTAAGAAATATTTTTTATATAAAAAATCATAACACTTTGAAAAATATATTTCTTTACAATAATATACTTTTAATCATGAAATGATTTTATTAAGACATTAATGATTATTTATTAGGTATTAATAAATACATAAGATTTTGGGGAATAATTTATTTATTTATTTCATAATGTTGTTAATTATATTCATACTCTCTGATAAAACTACTAGGATATAAATAATATAATATATATCCAATTACATTTTGACTCGGGGTTATATGTACTGTAAGCTGTCAAATACTTAAAATTTATTTCAATGGAATACATAAAATTTTTTAGGGTGTTAAAATAAAGGATTCCAACATGCTAGGATGGTGTTGGAGAGATGAAGTTTATATGACTTAATGTTTCTTATGAATTTATTTAGAATGTCTAAATAACTCAGTGGAGTAAGAAAGTATCTCGAAGTTGATATAAGAGTTATATGGATCATCAACTATGGGATCTAGATTTTGAAATAGGGACAAGGTGATTCTCTAGATACCTCCTTTTAAGTAGTTCATGAGATTTTGGAAAAAGGGAATATAGTGACATGAGCCTTAATCGTAATATTTTACATTATTTAACACATAAAAATATTCAATGAGTACAATCCATGGATGAAGAATTCTTTTTTTTATAATAATTATGAAAAACATGAATGTTTAACAAACAAAAACCACTGTCTTTATTATCTAATGAACATTATATATATATAATAAGAAGCGGTTAAACCATAAACAGTCTCCTAAATCTCATGGAAATCGATTTACAAAAGACAATCCTATAAACATAGCACACATATTACATTCCACAATTACTTGGGGAAATGGAATCATAAGAAATTGGGTGTGGTTAGAAGCTTAGTAAGGCAATTATTGGTCCGAGTGGAAATGTAAAGAAGGGGGTGGGGGTAAAAACTAACCTATTCACCTACCTCAACATGTTCCATAGGGAATTTTAGAGTTTATTTCCTTTATTTTTATTTTGAAACATTATCCTCACTTTCACTCTATGTTGAATCCTTTCAATCTGTCTTAAATCTATTATTTTCTTTATTCATGGGGAATGCAACTTGATGTGAAACATCTTTTTATAACCAAATAAAGAAATTTCAATTTCTTGAATTTTATTTGGATCTTTGTATTTCTAGAAGGATTTATTTTTTAATTCATTCTTTTCAATTTGTTTAATATTCTTATCAAGAATTCAATCCCTCATTGATTATTATAGTAACTTTCAGAAGAATCATAATAATTTATTTTCTTAAAATTAATTTTTTATTTTTATTCTTTGACTCCCTTTAATTTTTTATCAGATTTTCATTATTTTTTACATCATAATGGAGACAATGAGTTCTTCATGTGAAATATTATTTATGTATTTTTAATATTTTATGGATATGAATTTAAGATATGAAGAGATAGGTAAGACCCATAATATTTTCCTCCTGAATATTTTATATATAATTCATCACTGATAAATTTTATAAGATTGAAAATATCAATAAATCTCATAAAATATTTGGTAATTTATTCATTTGAATACATGGAAATAACTCTAAAATCATTCCCTAAACATATCCACTCTAGTGAATTTAACTTTATCCTTGTCTTTGTGTGTTACTTTTAAGAGTTTCAAAATTTTATGATTCATTTTTTAGGAATATATTCAAATAAAATATTTTTTGTATAAACCACAATAAAAGTCATTTGTAGATTTTCAATTAATTTAAAAATAACCATTACCTTGGGAATTATACTTAACTAATGATTATTTTTTTATTATATAACCCATGCATAAAGTTTTTACAAATATGACAACCTATGATACTAAAAAATGTAAACATGTGATTTTTCCCAATTTGAATAATTTATACCATCTAAATGTAGTAAGCACCAATAATAGATAAAATTAGAAGAAGTTAAAACTTCTTAGGAGGAATAATATTTTAAAATTTTAAGAAACATAACATTTCGAGAGATATTTCTTTGTCGTATCACATTGGTATTGCATAATTAATGAGAAGGTAAGTTTCAAAGCGTCCCATGGTCCCTATTCATAGACTTCATGAGTTCTTAGGAAGACTAATTTTGGGATGGGTATTTAATGATCCAAGTAAATTACTTTAATGAAATAAATAAATTCTTTTTATTATTCTTGATTGAATCTGATCATGGCCTGGTAGATTATATGCTCCTTGGACATGGTGCTTTCAGCATGAGGATTTAGGATATTTTGAGTAGTCTTCTAGGATCATTTCAGAGGTTCTTTTGATTTCAAGGTAGCTATGGAGTATCCATAATGTTGTGTCATGTAAGAATCCATCATAGAAAACCTATGGAATATAAATTTACCTTATGTAGTGGCCTATAATAGGTTTGTTGGATCGAAGGTTTCACTATGGCGTGAATTTTGAAATTTTCAATGTAAATCATGGAGAGGAATTCGAACTACGATGACATTCAGTGTGACCCATCTCATTGCTCCACAATTCTAGTTCCAAGATTTTTTATTGCGTGGTGAAAATATCTGTGTGATGGAATATTTATGTCCAAACTGGGTATAAAATCCAAAATAAATTTGAACTCTAATAACTTAAATGAAATCATTAGGTACTTTAAAGAGTGTTTGGGATTATTAAAACTAAATATGGTAAAAAACACTACAATATTACCCTTTCTTATGATCACTAACACATTAACCTAAAAGATATATTAAATTAAAATAAATATTTAAATATATATCTAAGAAATTCATGATTCTCAACATGGTCAAGATATTAATGTGATATACAACATGCTCAAAAAATAAAAAAATATCTCCACCATTTTACATAAAACAAATTCTTCCCCCTTTTGACATATAATTCCTAATAATAAATAACCAAAAACGTATCCACCTTTGGGATTAAGAAAAATAAAACAAGGGAAAATAAAACATTATTACATGATACAAACAATTAATACAATATTTTAAGAAAATATTCTAATTATATAAAATTCATAGAAAAAGATAAATTATTGAGAAAAATCTTATTTAAGGGGAAAATATAAATATACCAGTAGGAAAATAGATTATAAAATAATGAGTTTCATGTCATGTAAAAAAATTAAATGATAATATTGAATCTCAATATTTTAAAAAGAAAGATAAAAATAATTTCAAAAATAAATATGAAAATGAAAAAGATAAAAAAGAATATTGAATTTTAAAACAAGTTAAAAAAAATAAAAAAATAATTAAAATGAAATATTTCAAAAATAAAATCTTGAAAAATATTGATTTAAAGATAATTTTAAAAAAAAGAAAGAAAAATCAAAATAGAAAATAAAATAAAATATTTAAAGAGATGAAATCTCCTCTTTTAATAAATTATATACGAGAGAGAGAGGGTGAAGATATATGGAAAATAATTTTAGGAGAGAAATTAATCCAAAAGGATTGAGAAATATTTTTTGTATGTTGTTCAAGGATGATGTTCAAAAATCATCTTAAAGGAAAGAGATAGGCTCCCTTAAAATTGGAGTGTTGAGCAATGAGATAACAATGGATAGAGTTGATGAATTTTTTCAAGGTTTGAAAACCATTTATTGAAAATTAAATAAAATATATATTAATTAAATTGGATGGAATCGTCTTAAAAAACATCGAAATCATGTGTATTTTAGTACCATTGAATGTGAAAAAATGTTAGATAATAAATATTGAGATTGAGTAACAATTTTGGGTCTACTTTTTTTTTGTTTATATGGACATTAGAACCCAAATTCACTTATATATTTGAGTAATATTTTAAGGATAATGTAAAAAAATTGGGTTTTCATTATCTATATTTTTTAAATCGAATTCATAAAATTAAATGACCAATGTTTTAATAATAAAAGAAAAACATTTTTTTTTCAAAACAACTTTCAAAAAAGTATTATTTTTTAAGTGATTTATTTATTGAAGAAAATAATTTAAATGTTTATTTATTTTAGTATATTGAGAACCAAGGATTATGTAAATATATTTTTCAACATTGATATTTTTTGAAATAAATATTTTGAGTTATAGTGACCATAATTATAATTATATAACTATTACATCATTTTTAGATAAACAAAATTGTTAAGATAAAAATATTATATCAAAAGGTTTACAATATTGGGAAATTAGGCTCATACATAACTTTAACATAATAAAACATTAATATTATTTTAAATACATTATATTTATCCATAAAATATCATGTTGTCCTTAGTAAATGTAATAACCTAAGGATATAATCAAATAAAGGGGTGAGCTAAAAGCCTAGTAAGAGGAATAATAAGGGACATGAATCAATATAACTTGGGAAATCATAATCATCATAATAAAATCATAATAAAATCATAATCATAGGAGTCATTAATTAACCCATGAAAAGAAATGGGTTTCATAAGGATTTAATCAATCATGATTTAATTAATAAACATGGGGTTATTAAATTAAAACAGGAAAAACATATTTGGTATAAGATTTATCAATCTTTATCATATAAGTAACAACTCAAGAGGAGTCAAAGATGTGTTTTGGAAAAAATAATTCTTTTGGAAAATGTGTTTATTCATCATACATCAATTAGTTAACATGTATAACCCCAAAAATAAAATTTAGTAATAATTAAATTATATTTAAGGATCATTATAGAAGTATTCATACAAAATATGTCATTAAAGAGGTATAACACTAAGAAAATGAGTTGGGTTCTAGAATCCCCTTACCTTTATTCCTACTTTATTTCATCACTTTCGCCCTTCTGGAATAATAAACAAATATTGATTAAAAAATAGATCCAAAAGTGATTTAGTATAATTTAATAATATTTATCAATTATATTAATTTGATTATATTTCTTAATTTCCATGGTTACAGGGTATTCATTTTGATATCATGTTTTACTTAAACATTTCTCGTTTTTCCTCGATTTCTCTATTTTGTTAAATATAATTTATAAATTAGTATAATTAATTATAAAATCTTATAATACATAGAATTACATGTTTATATGTTATATATATTTCATAATATACATAAATAAATCTTTTTAAAATCAATTACTTGGAAATATCTTTGTAGGTGGTTTACTGACATTTAATGGGACATTGTTGAAAGAGTGGGAAATGGAATTTTAAAATTTATATATATAGTAAATATGATAATTAAAAAATGATAAAACCATTAATATAATGTTAACATAATTAATAATTAATAATAAATGTCTTGGTTGTGAAATCGGTGGGGAAAAGATAAGGATAATTGGAATAAAAAATAAAAAATAAGAAGAGTTGTTCGAAACTTACATAATCCCCGGTGCAGCTTCTCTTCCATGTCACTAAAAACCCCTTAATATTTGGGGTTGGTTTTCTCCAAAAAGTATCCAGGTATTATAAGGGGATTTAGAGAGAGGATTTTGGATGATTTAATTCTTTGCAAAGTATTGTATTAGTGTTTTTACAAGGGGAGGGAGTGATGTTATTTATACTTGAGGAGAGGGGAATTTTTAGATTAAAATGTTAAATAGAATAATATATCTAAGTTAAAACTTGTAATATTAAACTTTTGAAAATATAAGTTATATATAAGTAAAATATAATATGTTTTTTCCGTTATATTTCTTTTATAATTTTAATTCATTATTTTATTAAGAAAGTATGTGGAAAAAAGAGAAATTGTTATTTTAAGGAATCACTTTTGACTTTAGGTTTAGGAAAGTGTTTTTTAGGTTTGGAAGTTAAGTTTATTTTATTTTAATAAATAATTTAGGAAATTAAATATATCATTTACAAAAACAAATTTTTATAAAGGTTTATGTTATTATTATATCATGAATTATTTAATTTAAGATACCTCGATTATGTGAAAAAAATGTATTTTTTACTATTTACCAAAATTGAAGTAATTTAGGAAATTTCTAAATAATAAACCTTGTATAATTTCAATGTGATGATTTTAAAAATGTTAATAATTTTATCATAATAAAATTCTAACATATGAAATTTTATTTTTTAATATAAAAATTATAATTTTTATGAAATACTTCCAATAATGTTTATTAAAAACGTGCCTATATTTTCTTTGAGTTTTTTAATCATGGTATTTATTTTTCAGAATTATCGTATTTATATTTACTTAAATTAATCATAAGAAATATGATTTTGATAATAATTTATTATTTTTATCTATAATTACTATTCTAATAGTTGGGTTACTAATCCCAACAGTCATGTTACTATTCCCAACAATGTGGTTATTATTCCAACGATCAGGTTGCTATTCCAATGGCCACCTTACCTCCTATAAATACTTAATTATTTCACTAAATATTCAACTCAATTCCTATCAAGTATCTATAATTACATTTTCAAATATTTTTAATGTGTTACTATTTTTTTAATTTCTATAGTATGGTCTGTGGGGGTGATGATTCTAGTAGATTAGGGTGATCCATATTTTCCAATTTTAGATTTTCTAGTTTTTATTTTTTATCGAATTATGATGTTGTGAATTTTAGTTGGTTTCATTAATGATTAATTTGACAGTATTTAGTAATTAAATATTGTTTTTTGTTTCTCTACATTTTTTATGTGTATAATATTTTATAATATAATAAAACACACATTTATTGATAAAAAAAATTTACAAACAAACATTGGGTCGTCAGATTCTTCCCCAAATTGAAAATTTCATCCTTAAAATTTTAAATCATATTCTTTGTTGAGAATAAACAAGGTTACTTCTACTTCATTTGTTCCACTGGTTACCATGTTTCCTCTTCATACATATGGTTCCTCCAAAACACTTTGACGAGGCGAGTTGTCTTATTGGATAGGAAATTTTCTCTATGGTCCAAGATCATTACCATATTCTCTTCATATGAGAGTTAATTCCCCAGTTATACAATACTTTTATTTAGTACATGTTATGGATTGTATATGTACGTCCTTAGGTGTGATATGTGGAACAAATCGTTAACTTGAACTATACTTAGTGGAATTGGAAGATGATAGGACACTACTGTTACACGATCAAGGGTCTTAGAGGATCTAATGTACCTTAGGATAAGTTTCCCTTTATTTCCAAAACACATAACTATATTCCATGTTGATATTCAAAGGAGAAATTCATCTTCAACATCAAACTCTATGTCCCTTCTATTGTTGTCAATATATCTCTTCTTCATACTCTTAGAAGCTTTTAAATGTTGTTGGCACCTTCTCTATTATCTCTTACACATGGTCAGGTCCTTGTATATTTCATTCCACAAAATTATCACAAAAAATTAGAGATTTACATCACTTCCTACATAGAGCTACATATAGATCCATTTAAATAATTGAGTAAAATCTATTTTTTTCTATGTACTCAACAAATGGGAAATATTGATCCCATCCACCTTTTAATTCCATTAAGTAGGCTCTTAGCACATCCTTGTGTGTCTGAATAGTCATTTCAGAATGGCCCTTAGTTGGGGTACCCATGCAGCCTCACCACTTTTTTCACATATATAGGATCAAGTTATTCAAGAAAGAAATCATCATGTATAGAAATAAAGTGGTAAGTCCTTGTGAGTTGACCCACAAAAACCCATATAGCATTATTTCATTTATATTTCTTTTATAAACTAGTGACAAAGTCCATAGTGACATTCTACTATTTTTCTATGTGTATAGTCCATGGGTGAATCATCCCTTTGGACATCTGTTTCCATACTTTAACATGCCAACATACCAAAAACCCAGAGATATAATATACAATATCCTTCTTCATGTTTTCCCACAAAACATTCTCTCTAAGATCACGATATATATCGGTGATTCTAGGATTGTTATTGAAAGATAAGGTCAGAGAATTATCCAATAGTTCCTTCCTTATCTCAGGCGATATAAGAAAGAAAAGCCTCATTCCAAAACTAAATCATTTCCTCATCATCGATGTGGGACTCACATAATTTACCTTCCTTTTTTTCTTTCACCTTATTTTGTAGCTTCTAATCATCCCTTTGTGTCTCCTTGATATTTCCTTTGATATATGGTTGGAAAATAATTTCCTAAAGGTAGGATGCATTCACTTCTATCATGATTTTCAGATTTGTCCATTATATGTCCGTGAAGAGAAGGTCTTTGTCAATTTGCATCATTGACAATGTAGCATGTTTTTTTATGCTAACAACATCAGCTACATTGTTTACCTTTTCTGGTTTGTAGTTAGTAGATAAATTTTATTCCTTTATTTTTTCAATAAAACTTCTTTAATGAATATTAAAATCCTTCTATGTGAATATATACTTTATACTCTTCTGATTAGTATATATATCACACTTTTCTACATATAGGTAGTACCAAAAAAATTTCAGAGAAAATTTCATAGCTGGTAACTATAGATCTTGCGTTGGGTATTTCTTCTCATGGATCTTCAACTATCGTGAGGCGTATGATATCACTATATCATTCTACATGAGTACATAACCCAATACATTATTAGAAGAATAATTTTATATCAGAAAAAAATCTCCACTTTTTGGTAGTATGAGAACATTCATAGTAATTATCCACTTATTGATCTCCTTAAGGATTTCCTTAAATTATTCTACCCATACATAATTTACCATTCCATTTTAACTTAGTTTTTAGGCAATAAAATCATGAAAAATTCCTCAAAACATATTTGTGGTACCTGAGAAATCATATAAATTTATGGAGTTCTATGGCACTAGTGGATCTGATCAATTCTTCAATTTCTATTTTCTTTGAAGGGTGAATGGAAATTATTCACTTTTGATAATCTCTGCAAGAATGTGACTTTCTTCATCCAAAAGTCACACTTTCAAAACATAGCATACATTTTCTTCTTACTTAATGTCACCAACACAATACTTGGATACTCTATATGTTCTTTCTTTGTCTTGGAGTAAAAGAAATTTTCTTCAATAAAAACTACCACAAATTTGTTGAGATAGTCTCTAAAGACTCTATTAATAAAATAATTTAATATTTTAGGGGAATTTGTAAGTATAAATGAACCAATATGAACTCATATTTACCATGCCTTGTACCTGAAGCAGTCTCCTAAATATCTTCCTTCTTCACCATCAGTTGATGATATCCAAAATGTAGATCCACCTCTGATATGTAATAATATCCTCATTTATAATAAAATAATTTGTAAATACTTGGAAGAGGATACTTATTCATTATGGTGATCTTGTTGAGTTCATGGTAATCGATACATAACCACATTGATCTGTCCTTTTTCTTTACAAAGAGCACTGGCTCAGCCTAAGATGATGCACTAGGGTGTATGAAAACCTTTTTCAAATTCTCTTACAGATGCTTCTTTAACTCTTCCAGTTTGACTGGGGCCAACCAATAGGGGAATTTTGAGATAGGATTGGCATTGGGTATAATTTATATTGATAAATCTACCTCATGGTGTTAGGGAAATTTGGTAAAATATTAATAAAATACTTTAGTGTATTCCATAAAAATGGAAATTTTCTCCAGGTTGATACCTTCCTTTAACTCAACCATTTGGTTAAGGTAATATTTTTCATAGTGTATCAACACCCACACTGTTGAGGAATTTTCCAAGGGAGATTCATCACCCTCTATGAATTTTTAAAGGACAATTAGATGGTATCTAATATGAATAGATATGTCCTTTTCTCGATAATTGATGTGTTCTCTATATAATTAGATCCAATCAATACCTAGTGTAAGGAATAATACTACCCTAGAAGATTATAGGAAAATATTATAACACATGGGATGAAATTATTTCACCATTAGTTTTTACATATATATCTACTTCAAGGTATGCATGATTGAATTCAATTGTTTAAGAAACATGAAGGATATAAAAGAATGCATAGAACCATATTAAAACATAATTTTTTCTATTATTGTGTGAATAGTAATTATACCCTGTACAAATTTATTTTCATTATCCACTTCATAAGTAGTGACGACATAAGTTTTCCATTTATCCTTTAGCTATGGTGGTTGTTGACACTGATTACCCTCAATGACCCATGATTTTTTTCACTAGCTTGTATACTTCCCTTTCACCCTATAGTTGAAACATTTAACCATAGGTGGTACATTAGGAGGTTTCTTCCTTTCCTACATCATGTTGGTCATAATATTCATGTATCTTAGACATTAATGATCTTGATAGAATTATCTCTTACACTTAAATAGTTAACCAATCCTTTTTATATAGTTTCAATGATGTTTCTTCCTACATTTTTGACATGGGTGTAGTTGGGTCTTTTCTCCTCTTTTTTCATTTGACCCACCAGCTTGAAACTATATTCTTCTCTTCTTATCTCCGTAACAATGGGACCAGTATTTAAAATCCATATCATCTTTGAGATCACATATAACCACTTCTTCATAGATATTTATGTCTCAGATAGCTAAAGACATTCCAATGTGTGGTTTAAAACCACTAAAAAATCTATCTATTTTGCAATGATTATTGATAAAAATTCGGAGACATATCTTGTAAGACTTATGATATTTTCCTTATAAGATGTGATCGATTTACCTTCATTTTTATTTAGATCTATAAATTATCTCACTATCTTTATTCAAAGAGTTTTAAAGAAATACTTTTTAGTAACTATTTTCTTAAAAACTTCCCCCTCCATATCATATATTTATCAATTAGATCAAGTTTCTTAATCAAAACCCACCATTGATCTACCAATCCATTTTAATGATAGATATATAGAGTCACATTTTCCTTCATAGAACAATGAATCCTTTCAAATATATTCTCCTTTTATTTATCCCACCAATCTACAATAATTTGATCAAAAGTTCCAATAAATGTCACTGGTCTATTCCACATAAAGGAATCAATGAATAGTTTTTCCTTATTAGGTGAAGTAGGATGTCCCATGTGGTTCAGGTTATTATTTATAGCCTGAGATAGCTAGGTAAGAATTATTATAAGTTTTTGAACTCCACCCCTCATTAAATTAAGAGTTTCATTATAGAAATCATTACATTGACCATCACATAGGTTGTTGGACTAGTTTCTTCTATTTACCACCATTTTATAAAATAGAAATGGTTTGAACAAAATGTAAGTCAAAAAATCATGAATAAATAATTTATTATTTTATGCAGTTAATATATAGGAATATCTTATGGGATCCCCATGTTTATCTTTTTTCTAAAACTATTCTTTTAAGATGCATCTTATATACACAGGCTTATACTTATGGTTTTCAGTGTTTCCTTCTAATCATAATTCCAAAATTAACTAAACCACACTCTGATACCAATTGAATTGACCCAAATTTTAATTACATTACTATTACATCATTTTATGATAAACAACAGAATAAAGAAAAAAATCCAAGATTAAAAGGTTTAGTGTATTGTAAAAATTAGGATCATACATTACTTGAAAAAAATAAAACAAAAAATTTATTTAAATCCTCTATCTTTATGCTTAAAATCTAACATTATCTTAGTAAATGTAATCAAAATAGGATATATATCAAATAAATGGGTGAGCTAACACCTCTATAAAAGAATTAATTAAGTACATGAATCATTGTAACATGGGTTAGACTAATAATCATAATCACATCATAAGAATATAAACATAATTAATATCACAAGTGAAAAAATGTGATAAAATAATAAAATGTATAAATTCATAAAAATGAAACATCATATCATAGTGGTCAAATACCATAGATTATTTTGAACTAAGCTAGCAGCATGTTTCCACATAACATATGTGCATAAACATTACATCATCATTGTGAAACAATCCAGCATCATCTTCAAACATATTACACATTATCTCAAGAGATATATCACATTACCCATTACATTATATGGCTATATAATTTTGGTCCCACCCATCCCATCATAATATTTACACAATCATGCATGCCTTGTAGAACGTATTACATTCATAGTCATGAATTAACCCATGGAAAGGAATAGGTTTCATAAAGATTCCATCAATTATGATTTCATGAATAGACTTGGGTTTCCCAAATAAAATGGGGAAAACATATTTGGAATAATAATCATCATTCTTCAGTGAAGAAGAAACAACTCAAGAGGAGTTAAAGGTTTTTTTTGAAAAGAATAGTTCTTTTGTAAAATCATTGTATTTGTCATAAAATCAATTAGGAAACATGTATATCCCCTAAAAATATAAGGAAATAATAATGAAATTATATTTAAGTAATATTAGTGGAGTATTAATATAGAATATTTCATGAAAGAGGGATAAACCAAATAAAAGGAGTTGGGTTCGAGAACCCCCTTATTATTATTCTTACTTTATTTCGTCACTTTTGGGAATCCTGAATAACAAAATAAAATTATAAAATTTATCCAGAATATATTTATAGTAATTTTAACACTATTTATAAATTTATAGTCATTTGATTATATTAATTAATTTCCTTAATTATATGGTAGTCATTTTGATATCTTGTTGTACTTAAAATTTTCTATTTTGCCTATATTTCGTTATTTTGTTAAATTTAGTTTATACATTAGTATTATTACTTCCAGATAATTATAACAAATATAATTATATTTTTATATATTATATATATTTCACAATATCAATTTATGGATTTATTTATAATCATTTTCTTGGCATTATGTTCTTAGGTGGTTAACCGACTTTTGATGGGACATTGCTAAAAGAGAGGGAAAGGGAATTTTGAAATTTATATATATTATAAATAATATAAGTACAGTATGTTAAAATAATTAATATAATGTTAAATTTATACTTAATTATTTATATATTTCTATATTTTTAAAGGGGTGGTGAAAAAAATAAAGAGAATAAGAGGAAGTAAAAAAAATAAGAGTTTATCAAAACTTACATAATCCTCAGTGTAGCTTCTTTTGTATGCCACAACTAGTCGCTTTATGTTTGAAGTTGGCTTAATCTAGAAAAAACATAGGCATTATAATGGGATTTATACAGAGTGTTTTTTCATAGGTAAATATGTGTAAAGTGGGTAATGAGTGGTTTTCTAAGAGGATGGAGTGGGGATATTTATACTTGAAGAGAAAGGTATTTTAAGAATAAAATATCAAATAAATTAATATATCAAAGGTAAAACATGTAATAGTGAATATTTGATAATATAAATAATATATAAATATAATATAATGGGTTTAAGATTTTAAATAATATTTATAATTTTAATTCATTATTTTTTTAAAAAAGAAAAAAAAAAATATAGAAATTGTTTTTAAGGAATCACTTTTGACTTTAGGTTTTTGAAAGTGTTTTTTTATTTCGAAATTAAGTTTATTGTATTTTAATGAATTATTTATTAAATTAAATATATCATTGCCTAAAAATTTCAATAAATTATTATATAATTATTACATCATGAATGATGTTATTAAAGATACAATTGTTATGAGAAAACTGTATTTTTACTATTCACCCCAAAATTGATGTATTTCATAAAATAACCAAAACATCACCCACAGAAACTTTTGATGTGATGATTTAAAAAATTATATTCATTTTATCAAAATAAATTTCAAAAAATATTGATTTTAAATTTTTATATAAAAAATATTATTTTTACGAAATACTTTAAAATACAGTTTATTAAAAATGTGCTTATATTTTCTTTTAGTTTTTTAATCATGTTATTTATTTTTTTGAATTATAATATTTATATTTACATAAATTAATCATGATAAATATGTTTTGTATCATTATTTATTATTTTGAGGTAAAATTACTATTCTAATGGTTCAGTTACTATTCATAATAGTTAGGTTACTATTTCCAACAGTCATGTTATTATTCCAATGGTCAGATTATTATTACAATGGTCATATTAACTTATATAAATACTTATTTTTTAACTGAATATTCAACTTAGTTACTCCTGGGGTTCTATATTTCTATTTTCTAATATTTTGATTACATTACTAAAGTTGTTTTTCTTTTCTATAGGATTAGAAGAGGGGTGATGATTATAATATATTGGTGCGATCCATATTTTTCCATTTTATGTTTTCTATTTTATATTTTTATTCCAGTTTTAATGGTTTTTATATTAATTGGTTTTATTGCTGATTAATTTAATAGTATTTAGAAATAAAATATTTTTTTGGTTGGTTTCTACATATTTTTTATGTTATAATGTTATATATTATAATATAACACACGTTTGTTCAAGAAACAAATATTACTAATAAAAAACGGGTTGTTATATGTGATATTTGATTTTAGTTTTAAAAACATCCACATCTAGTTGATTTTTTAATTTTAAAATCATATCTTTTTTTCTTTTAAAATAATATAATTTTTATTAAAATATTTTTTTTATCATTAAGAAATTGTTTATAAATATTAAAAATATATTCATATTTGGAAATAATTTGTTGAAAAAAGTTTCCAATTTAAATTTCTGATTTAGAAGAGATAGAAAAATAGGAAGAATGATATGGGAAATAGGAATGAAAGAGTAATGATAATGACCATAATATAGAGAACCTCAGTTTGATATCCTATCTGAGATTTGTAGAGAAAATTATAGAATTCATACCATAGAAAAACCTCATATCCTAAAAACCTAAGAAGGTCACATTGTAAGGTAAAAGTCTATATTTCATATTTTCTTTGTAGGAGTTATCTATAATGCAAATTTATGGCCACGTTGTAGCTTCCTTGAAACCAGAAGAGCCTATAAAATGATCCTACAAGACTCCTCACCACAACCTAAATCTCTATGATATAGAGAAAACATCTAGGGTATAGAGAATTATATCACACCATAATAATATTCAATACAAATCATTCAAAATCATTAATTTATTTAATTAATAGTGTTTAATTGACTCTTTTAATCCTTAGTTATACTTTGTAATTCCTCATCACTCATAAAGTCTATAAATAGAAACTATTGGAGTCTTGGAAATATGACTTATCATCAATTATCCAATTATAATATGATACAATCTCTATATATATCTAAAATTACTCTATTTCCCAAAGTACCACATTCTACTTTTTAAATAGTGTGTATTGTATAATCTTCTCACTTTTATAATTTTCTCATTCTCTCATAGTGTTTCTTTATATTACTTATAGATAAATGTGATTATAATTAAATTTTATTTCTCCATATAAATATTACCTTATTCATATTTCTTCTATTATTAGTGTGGCATGGAAGACACTTGAAAATAAAATATATAGAATAAGCATTTACCATACGAAGTTGATATCCCAGGTTTTTTGGATCGAAGGTATAACTATGATGTATATTCTAGAATTTTAACAATAACTATTAGAGGGGAGGCTGGACCAAGCTTTACAATGGCATGGTTCTTCCCATTTCCCCATAATTCATGTTCTAGGACTTTTGTGGTGTTTTGTAGAAAACTATGCCATGGTTTAATTATTTCCATATTTTGTATAAAAACCTGAATCCATTCGTACCCTAACAACTCAAATGAGATCATTAGGCACTTAAATAAGTATTTATGATTTTTATAACTAAATATGGTAAGAATTACAACACGAATGACATATCAACATGTCATCAAGGGTTATTTTATATGCATGTAATGAAACCTGAGAAAGGAAAAATTTATTATTAAATAGGATAAGAAAAAATAGGTGTTTTCCTTAAATCATGATTTAAATACATATAATATCAAATAAAAAAACATGTATCATGAAATAATAATGTGAGATATGCATGGAAACATGAAATAAGTAAATAATTTGAAGGAATCATAAATATTAGGCATTAACACATATCATGAAATTATGAGAATGGTTCAAGGTTCACTCCCAAGACTATAATAAAATAGTAGACAAAGTACCATATTAGATTGGGTTCACTCCCCATTTCCATTAATATAGTGTAATAATTCCCATATTACATTTTATTCAAACCCTATTCCTATAAATATTGTGTACAATATACCATAATGGATTTTTTTTAGTACCCATTCCCAGAAAAAGGGGATAAAATCTTATAGTGTATTGGGTTCACTCTTAATTCTTATAAGTATAGTGGAAGAAGTCCCATAGTGGATTAGGTTCACTCTGATATTAGTAGATATAATGATTTACCCTATATATTGGAGGGTTATAAAATCCCAAGTCTACCTAAAAAATAATTAAAATCATGATTTGCACATGAATTCATGTTCTACATAAAAATAGATAACATAAACAAAGAATAATAATGATAAAACTCATGAGAAAGAATTAGCTTTCATAATATTATCTCAAAGAATAATCGAAGGCTATATCATAAGGATTACTAATAGAAAAAGGAATTAAATCATTATTTATGTTCATATTTTTATAAAAAAAACATTTTTATTGAAATTTGAGTTATAATTAATCAAAATTACTAAGAAGGATAAATGAAAAATTGAAATAAATGATGAACGACAAAGGTATTATTTTCGAAATGCGCATAGGATCCTTTAAGGATGGAGATGCATTATTATTTCCCTTTGGACTAGAATTGAACTAGTATTATTTTACAAAAAATAATGAGGGTTTTAAAAATCTATTCATGGTGAAAAAACATTTTATAGAGGAGAAACTTTACATAAAATAAAAAATCAAAAAGTTACCCTAAATTTGGTTTACATAAAAGTGGAAATTTCAAAGGGAATTTAAAAAATGTACCAACCCCAGAATCGAAAGGTGTAAAAAACTAGGTATATATATAAGGAATGTATATTTAATATATATTATAGAAATAAATGAGAATAATATAGATAAATTGGTTGAAAATAATGGATAATAGGTAACCTAAAAATAAATGTGGTGGTTTTGGAAGATCCATATTTATATTTTAAAACATATTTTTTGAAATCCCATAATGTAAAAAGGATAATAATTTTTTTATATAGAAGAAGGAAAATATGAAGGTTACATGAAAGAACACATAATCGTTTTTCTATTTCAAATGAAGTACATTTTATTGAAGGTAAATTATGGAAAAGGAGTGGAAACCATTGTGTAAGAGGATAAAAAGAGTCATTGATAATGATATAATTTTTTAGAAGAAATTAATCAGGGTAAGATCATTGAATTTCTAAATAAATTTTCCTTAAAATGGAATATAGAGTTTAATTTAAAATTTTATGGTGTAATATATAGAGTATAAGTAGGAAGTTCAAGATGAAACATAATAACTCAAAATATAAGGGTTTGAGTTAAACAAAACCCATAGGATGACACAAATTTTTTAATTGAAAATACTTGGAATGTAGAACATGAGATGGACTTTAAAATACATTTGGTTTATGTATATTTATGATAAAAATAAATCCATTTCCAATTAATAAAAAATAAAAAAATAAAAAGTTTTGAATACAATTCACATCTAAATAGAAAGAAATTGAGATAAAAAACACTTACCTTTTATCTTGATTTCCATTAGTGTGCACTGAAAACATTGATAACTTTGACTTTTTCTTAGTGTATTCCATATAAATGGAGGGATTAGGATAATCCATTATGACCAAAATCATATATAATTTAAATATGATTCTTTGAGAAGGAGAAATGATAGATTTTAAGGAGGAAACCTAAAATATGGAGTTCCATGAAGGGGTGGTGTAAGTATGTTTTTATAAGTGGTAAGAATATGTTTTTTTGTAAATACCATTTATTTTACAATATTTTCATTATATTATTGAAGGATATAGCCTCTAAAAATGACCAGTAATGGAATTTTGTGGGAGGGATTATATAGTCCAAAATCCCTTCAATATCCATCATCACACTTGTTTTTAACATGTATTAGCCTTTTTCACTATGTTAAACCCCTATTTTCTATAATTAATCCTTACAATGGTAACTCAGTTTTTACCCTTATAAAAGTATTTTAATGATCAAAATTGAAATTTTCATTAACAAATTATTTGAACATGATGATTTGAAAAAATAATATCATTTTATCAAATGAAAATTATATGTGTGAGGTAATTTAATTTTAAAATAAGATCACAAACACATAAAAACCATATTCTAGAGAAAGTTTATTTTTAAGTATGAAAATTATTTTTAGGATAAAATAATCAATAATGTTATTTTATATGTCCTTAATGGGTTTTTATAAAAAAAAACTAAGAGTTATATGTCTTTAAAAGGAATAATAAATTGAATTATACCTTATGAATAGTTAATTATAAGAAATTATCAAAAACCATTTTTATTAGAATAAAATATTACTTAAGTTTTAAAATGCTAAACATGGGTTTTCTAGATTCATAATGGTTTTCTAAAATATATAATTTTATATATTACATACACAATTGGTCATGATTTTTCTATAAATATTTTAATACATTAAAATTATGAAACTGTTCTAAAAAGATGTGGTATTCATAAAACAATGTTTTATACTATTCACCTAAAAATCAATCTATCTAGAAAAATAAAAAAAATCATACTAAGATATTATTTTCATTATTAATATAAAAATGGTTCCATTTTTTTTTAAATTTTAGTCAAAATATTTAAAATCCTAAGCTTTAAATAAAATCACAAAATATATTGAAAAACTATTTTTATAAGAAAATAAATTTTTAAGATTCTAGATGTTCTTATTATTAATTAATATAAAACACTAAAAAAATATAATTAATCAATAATGAATTAGAAATAATATATATATATTTTTAATAAATGGTGTAACACATAAAATTATGGATTCTTTAACACAATAGTGAATTACATATATATTTATCATAATGTGGTTAGTCATATTCATACTCACTAACTCAATGACTTATTTTCATACTAATATTTAATATTTATAAAAAATTATTATGGTTACATTTTATTTTGGTGTTTTTTTGGATCTTGATATTTAACCCAATATATAATTAAGAAAATTATACACTTAAATATTGGTTCACTAAATTTCCCCCTTTAAATAAATTATGCCCTCACGATTTTAATACTGAAATAATGAGAGTAATTTCTATAAGGATATACTAATTAACCCTAAAATGGTATTTGATCATGGTTGAACAAGGATATGAAGTTATATTTCCTTATATTAAATTTTATACAAGCCCTTCATAAAAGATAAAATCCATTCCCAATGGAATCCTAATAACCGAAGAAGAGATAAATACATAAGAATTAACTTTCCACAATCATAGATGAAGATTATTATTATAAGGGTATAATAATTTTAACACCTAAGTTTTTTATTGATAATTCAATACATAATAGTTTAAATCTTACAAAACATAATAGATAAGAAAACCTGGAGTGATAAATTACATTCTACTTCAACATACATTTTTGCATAGTGTTTTCATTATTCCCATAGTCTAAGATGTTGTTGGTCCATATTTTTATCATTAGACCTTGGATTGGGGAATTTATTTTCATAATATCCAATGTAATTATAGTTGTTGCAATAATTTTTATATTTTTTTCTTCACTGAAAATTTTGAGTTTGATGACCTTAATTGGTATAATATAACATCTACCCCTCACTTTAAGGTAATTTCCCAATATTTTTTCCATATTTCTAACACATAGGGAATTTATTCCTTAATTTAAGTTGGGTTTTCTCATATTTATTGACCTAATATATTAAAATAAACTAGAATTAAATACTTCATAGTGGGTTGTAAAGAGATTATGATTTACCAAATCATTTTCCCCTAGAGTATCAAACCATGGGTATAATTAGACCTTTTTTCATGAACTAATTTATGATCATTTTAATATCAAAGACACCATTATTTAGGTTATTACCCCTAGGCGCATCTTTTCTAGAGTCTATATCCACTTGTAATATCTATATGTGCATTTCACTTCAAGGATAACTATAAGAAACTACTTTTCTAAAAAAACATGATGTTAAAATACACTAATATGTATTTATAGGGTTTTATCTGATGATATCTCATCATAATATCCACAAATAAAGAGACACCTTTTTAAAAACCAACTATAGTGACCCAATTCTTAGTCATAAGATTTTATATCTTTTAATACATAAAATTCCTTAACAAATAAAAATCAAGGATCAAGATGTCTAGTGTATTTGGAAGAATTGTAAAAATGAGAACCTTTAACTAAAAAAACCCATTTATTTCTTATCCAAAGATCATTTTATCACTATAGTCAGAAATGGTTAAACCACAATCAGTCTTTAACTTCTCCAACAATTTTTTCTCACAAGATATTCTTTTATATACCCAACATGTTTAACTTTTCTTCAATACCTATGTAAATGGAATCATAATAAATGGGTGAGCTAAAATTATTTGTAATAGAATAAAATATCAACATGTCATCGAGAGTTATATAATAATCATATGATATAAATTTGAGTGGGGAGAACTTTTTTGTAATAAAGGGTATAAAACATTATAATTTATCCATAAATCATGATAGAAGGACATGTAATCTAAGAAGAACCAACGTGTACCATGGAATAATTGTGTGAGATAATCAATGAAAATGGAATACAGAAAAAATATCATGGAATAAAAAATATGTGGCATTAAATTAAATCATTAGATCATAAGAATATGTTAAGGTTTACTCCCAATTCTATCATCACATAGTGGAAAAAGTCCCAAAGTGTATTTAGTTGACAACCAATTCCTATAAACATAGTGTATGATGTCCCATAGTGTATTGGGTTCACTCCCCATTCCCATAAACATAGTTTAAAAATTACCAACGTTGAATGGGTACACAACTCATTCCCATAAACAAAGTTGAATGATTCCGACAGTGTATTGTGTTGAATATCTATTCTTATAAACAATGTGGAAAATGTAACATAGTGGATTATTTTTACTCCTTAGTCCCATACATAACATCTCAAGGGATATAATTTATTACTCAATGCATTGTAGGTCTATATAATTTCTGTTCCACCCATCACATAATAAAATCAAAATAAGTCCATGTATACATGTTCCAAATAAGGAAAATAATCCATACAAAAATCATAAGAATGATAAAACTCGTATGAATGAAATGGGTTTTACAATATTGTATTAGTGAATAATCAGAGTCTATATTATTTAGATTTCCAAGAGAATAAGGTATTAAATAGTTTTGGATATTCGTATTTTGATAAATAAACATAGCTCTTGATCATTTATTTCCAATGTAGAAAAATTCATGATAATAATCAATGATAAATATGAATAAAAATTGAACTTCATAGGAGATTCTTTTTTGTAATGATCATAGGATCATTCAAGGAAGGGAATAACTTATTATTTCTTATTACATGAAAATTTAACTAGGATGATTTTAAATAAATTAATTATGGTTTTAAAAATATATTAATAGTTTAAACACTTTATTTATACCAAACATTTCTTAAAATAATAAATCATAAAGTACACATAGTTCAGGTTTACTTAAAATTATGAATTTTTAAGGTAACATAAACCATGTATTAAACCCAACAATGAAAGGTATGAAAATTTGGGTGTGTATATAGGGAATATATATATATATATACAACATATGAAATACATAAATTATATAAGATAAAGAAAAATGGATAAAAATGAAATAGAATCCTTGAAAAAAATTAATGATCTTGGTTTTAGAAGTTCTCTTTTTTTTATGTTTAGAACATATTTAATAAAATATCATACCATAAAAATGATAGTAAAACAATATTTTAAAAGTAGGATAATGGAATCATGAAGGGTTAATGAGATAACACATATTTGTTTTTCTAATTAAAAAGTATAATATTTATGGGAATCTAAATTAATGACACAATGGTGAAAACATAGATTAATAGGATGAAAAATATCCTTAATAATGATATAATTTATGAGCGAAAAATCCATCAATGTAAGATCTTCTAATTTAAAATGTAATTTTACCTATATAGGAAAGGAATGTTTAATATAAAATCTACGGTTGTAATAAAAAATAATAAAAGTAAGATTTTCAGTTTGAAACCAAATAAATCAATGAAATAGGGTTTGTGTTAAACAATAACCTTAAGCCATCACAATATTTCGAATTGAGAATCCATGGATGGTAGAACATGAAATCGATTGTAAAAAAAATTATTTTATGAAATTTATGATAAAAAAATCCATGTACAATTCATACATAACAAAAAACAACTATAAATGAATATAATTATTATCTCAATAGAAATAAATTTAGATAAAAAACCCTTACCTTTATTGTGATTTCTACGAATGTGATCTGACCTTGTTTTGAATTTTGAATTTTCTATGAAGGATTCCACAGAAACTAAGTGATTAGGATAATTACTTAGGAAAATAACCTTATGGGAGTGAAGTGGGACTATAGGAGAATGAAAAAAGGGAAGGTTTTCTAGAGGAAACCAAAATTTTAGAGTGCCATTAAGGTGTGGTTGAAGTTCCCTATTATAAGTGGTGAGAATTAATTTTTTTAAAATACCATTTACTTTAAAATAATTTTATTGCATTATTCAAGGTTAAATGATCAATAAATGAACAATAACATAGTGGGGGAGGGGATATGGTCAAGACTCCCACCACCACACATTATCAAACATGTTCTTAACATATTTTATCCTTTTAACTATGTTAAACAACTTTTTTACTCTAATTTACCCTAACTGTTGTAATCCATTTTCACCCATGGGAAATATTTTTAATGAAAAAAATTAAAATTGGACTTTTTGAAAACAATTATTTAAAAAAATAATATAATTTTTCAAATAACAATTATAAGGATTAGGGGAGTTAATTTAAATATTATCCCACAAATATATAAAAAACCATTTTTTGAGAAAGTGTATTTTATGAATAAAAATTATGTTTAGGATAAAATTATCATTGTTACTATTTTATATATCTATAATTGGTTTATTATTAAATGAAATAAGTGTTATGTTACTTTAAATGGAATAAAAAACTAAATTATAACTTTTTAGTAATTAATTATAAGAAAATATCAAAATTTGTCTTTATTAGAATAAAATAATACATATCTTTCAAAATAAAAAACATGGGTCTAATAGATTGATAATATAATTTTTAAATATATAATTTTTTATATCACATGAATCATTGGTCATGAAATATTTTACTAAATATTAATGATACATTTATATTATAAAAATTTCATAAAATATGTGGTATTCATAAAATTTTGTTTTGTACTATTCCCTAAAAAAACAATCTATCCAGAAAATTACTAAAAAATTATCATATACTATTATATTCATGATGAATATATAAATATAATGAAAAATTTACTTATATGATTTATTTTAAAATACTGGATATTTTTATTATTAATTTCCATAGAAAATTAATAAAAATAGAATAAATAAATAATAACATAATAAATAATATAATAAGTTTTTTAATAAAAGGTACAACACATAAAAATATATATTCTTGAGCACTATAATTAATTTAATGTATATATATTTCATAGTTCAGTTACTCATATTCATACTCACTAATTCAATTTCTAGTATTAATAGTCACATATAATATTTATAAAAACTATATCATAGTTGTATTTTAGTTTGGCGTTTCATGTAGAGAAAGATATTGAATCCAATACTTAATTTTTAAAAAATATACATTGAAATATCTTGTCGTTATGTGGAAGTTGATCCCTTGGTATATCAATTCCTTCGAGATCCTTGATTATGTTACAACTGTAGATTATTTATTTGAACTCCATATAGATATATCCAATGTACATGATGTGTTTCATATATCTCTCTTATGGAAGTTCATACCAGAACCTTTAAATACGATAAACTAAAAATCTATGCAACTAGAACAGGATATCTCAAATTAGGAAAAACTAGTGGAAATTATGGATCTAAGAGATTAAGTACTATAAAAAAAGAAAACTCATATATTAAATATTATATATGTTGATTCAAAATTGTACGTGTTATATGTTTTTCAATGATTTTCAATGTTTTTCAATTAATTATAAGGATTTCATTGATATCAATTTATTAACGATTTTGTGATGAGGAAGTTTCATGGATGTTTTCATGTGGTATCCATACATTTTATAAAAGAAGATATGTTGGAGATGTAGTGAGTAATATGTAGTTTTTATTTTTAATGGATTTGGTGATGATAAAATCATTAATATAAAGAATTTATGATTACTTAAGAAGCGAATAATTTCCCAATTCAAGATATCTTGGAAAAAGATAGATGATGTTCTCGCCTTTTTAATATTTGTAAAATATTCATCAATTAAAGGTGAAATATTTTTTAAATAATTTGAATTAACTATGATGATAGTGATATTTCCTTAATGTCTCAAATGTGTTCTTGGATGATTGGAGAAGCACATTTATTAATAACATAATAATGTTGAATCAATAATATAAAGTTTCTAGATGGAATGTTCTGAATAGGTAAGTATGAGTATAATAAATAATGGTGATCAGATAAAGTCTAATGAATACAACTTATCATAAATAGTCTAACAAATTTAGGTGATTATACAAAACAAATGATATATTTTTTTTCCTAATTTTTTCACAAGGACATAAATTATGTTTCTCAGACCAAAAAATAGAAGATGATTTGTTATTATTAAAAGTATGAAACATTATTATTACTTCAGGTATTCATGATTCTAGAAAAATTTGTTCTAAGTAAGGAATTAAGAAAATATGGGGATTCTAGAAAGAGTCTAAAAGGAGAAAAACTGTTATGAGTGACTTGGATAAATAAATCTGAATGGACATTTGTAAGTCCACCGTATAGATTTTTTCAGACAGAATCTATAAGAAAAATAGTGAATTTTAAGGCATAATATAAAGGTTTCTAAGAAAGGTTGATAGAAAAAGGTTTTCTATAATGGCCATTAGTCAAATTTGTCAAGCATGGGAATTAAACCAAGATTTTTTAAGCACAATTATTGAAAAGAGTCCTCTAAGATAAGCCATCAGATAGAGTGACTCAAAGCAATCTGTAAAAAGGACACTTGTAAAGATTAGTGAAAAAACAAATAAGAAGACAACCAGATATACTTGAAATAGAAAATGAATAACCATAAAAAGTTATACTATATAAGGAATTATCCTATAAAGTATTTCCTATAATGATTTATCAGAAAAATGTTTGATAATAATTTTTGAAATGAAATTCAATATGATGATTTTTGTCTTGATTTTTATCACTTTAATAATCTTGAAGAGAATATAATAATTCTATATAAGATTTCAAAAAGTTTTTGATGATCTTGGATGGTGATATTTGATGAAAGTTCCTTATAATATTATTGAACCCAATTTAATTAGAGGGTTTGAAGGTTTCAAACTGTATCAATAGTTGAGTAGGAAATTAAATTTTGAAGAATATTTCTTGTAGGAAATTTTAATTTTTAGTTCATGTGCCTCCCTTGATTTTTTGGGAAATTATGTCTTTATAATGGGGAGAAGGTACATAATGAATTGTCTCATATTATTGAAAAGGGATAGGTACTGAACAAGAAGCTTCAAAGAAGTTCTTTTGTTGAATTATTAGACATATAATTTTAGATAGATAAGAACTAGACAAAGAAGGCACCAATGTGAGGTACAAGAAAAATAAGGTATACGAAAAAGAAAAGAAGATGGCTCCATATGAAGAAGTATGGTTCTAGGTGAAGATAGTAAAAAATAATGAAGTGAGGTACCAGGTGAAGAATGTAGCATAATAAGAATTTAATGGTTTTCTATTTTAATAAGTAATGATGGTAACATACAAAAAAGTATGAAAAAATAGGTATCAGGAAAAAAAATATCAAACCATGTAGTTTTAGATGAATAGGTATTGAATAGAGAGGAATCAAACACATGGTTCTGAATGGAGGACCCTAAGAAAAGAGAACCACTCTAGAAAATATGAAATGAAGAAGAAGAAGATAAGTATAATAAGTGTAAAATAGTATAATATGAGAGTGTTTTAAAGTTATATTTCATAGGAAAAAGAAGAATAAAGAATTTGCTTTTAATTTCAAGTTACACATATTGCAGAGAGATTTTATAGCTTGTGAAATAGAATAAGAATAGAAGAAGAAAAATTATTACACCCATTAAATAAATAAATCATTCCATTTTTCTACTATGATAAGGAATAAGGCTATATGAACTAAGTAGAAAGAAAAATAAGAGGAATAATGTTTTCATGCATGCTACTAAAGAATTAATAAAAGAAGAAGAATTCATGGTAGCCCAAGGAATTTTAATAGATTTCTCAACTGCTTCAGTAATTTGTTATTGTTTAAAAGAATATAAAGAAGTTTAAGGTTGTTTACATATATAGTATAAAGATCCAATATGAGATACATGTAGAACAAAAAATCACACGTACAAGGAATCACAATTATTTTCTATCCCCCCTTGAGTGTATGGAACCACACTTTAGGTTTATGATTGTTTTCTAACTGACCCACAACAACAAGTATATCATTATAGTGTATAATCTATGTATTGGTCATCAAATTTTACATCAAGTACTTTCTAATCTTATTTAGTAGCAAACTATGAAAAACCAATATTGTTCTATACTATAATCTCTTCCATTTACTTTCATAGGAAAAAAATGGATAAGAATAGAATAATGATACTAACAAGTGTAATAAGTAAAGTGTAAAAAAGTTTTGATTGGTTTTAAAAGTACACAATACTAATTCACCTCTCCCTCAAAGTGTTGATAATATCCCATTATAGTAATAAAAATTGGTATGAGAGCCAAGGTTACCCTCTATTGGATTCCCAATATTGAAAATTGTTCTCTTTTGAAGATTTGAGTTTATTTCCTATATTTACAATAAATTTTAGTTTCAGTGAAGATTTATTTATCTTAGGGTTGAACAATATTTAAACCAAGAAAATGAAGAAATATAAAATTAATGAGAAAGTAAATTTGAATAAAATAACCCTCTTAAGTTACATAATGAATGATCTCTATCTTTAGGCCATGATTATATAGAAGAAAAATCTGGCATAGAAGAAGATGGGAAATTGTTTGATACTACCACCAAGGAGAGTGAAAACACTTCTACCTCAAGTGAATTAAGGAAGTCAAGTGATCATGTGTTACTTGAAAAATATTATAAAATATTTCCACAAGAATAATAACCAAGTGTAATATCTTATCAATTTTCTAATTCATAGGATATATATTTTGAATCTTTAAAATAAATGATACACTCTCTTCCACAAGAAATATTTTCTTTTATTTGTTGTATTTTTGACGTTTTGAAAAAATTGATCAACCAAATTGAAAGTGAAGTAGATAAAATAGAGATGGTTTTGTATGAAATGGTTCTAGAATGTATTAATCCCACTAAATAGGTTTTATTTTTAGGAACATGGAATTTTGAATTCGAAAAAATCTATTAAAACATGATAATAAATGACTCAAAGAAATTTAAGAGAATGAATAAATAAAGAGGAAACATGAAGATAATATTGATACACATAAAATAACTAAAAAAATAACATGGACATCAATGATGCTTAGTTTGAGGTAAAAGTAAAGAAAATCAAGTAACCTGATTTCTAGATTTGATAAATAAATAATTCACATGATGAAGTGGTTGATATAATGAAAATTTATTTTGAAGAGAATATAATTATGATTGAATATTATAAGAAAACCCTCAATATGAAAAGTATGTAATTGGAAGTTAATTTGGTCAATTTTGAAAAGACACATACTGAGTCTTCATAATATATCAAAAAATTTGATGTTGTCTCCCAATTATGTATGGAGGATTACAATAACAAAATCCCTCTATCATATATAAATATAATCATTATATCATTGAATTATTTCTCAAAAAACCACTGTGTATAAAGATCTACCATCCATAACCTTTTATAAAAATATATATAAATTTGTTTATATGAAATAGTATTGTCTTGGATGAAATATTTATACAAGTATGGATAAAGAAAAATGGATATAATATTATAATCAAGTATATGATGGATAAAATAATGATTTTAGAAACTAGCTCCCCAAAATAATACCATCCAATATTGAAAGGAGTGTAAATACAACCTGGTCAAAAAACCAGATAATAATAATAGAAAGTGAAGATATCAAGATTTTTCTATCATTTTTTGGAGCTGAAAGGTGTTTATGTATTGTGAAAATTTATTTTGGTAAAATATTATAAGTGTTAAATGCCAACAAAATCCCATGTTTAGTGGGATCGAGTCAAAAATAACGAATCAAAATCCACAAATTAGGATACAAATTATACTTAAAATAGATTTGGAATAATTAAAAATATTTATAATATAGAAAAAATAAAGATTATAAGATTGGTGCATACTCATCTCGACATTTACCAAAATATGATGGGAAGATAAGACCATATAAGTTAGTAAATAAAAAATAACCATCTTTAGGAAATATACAGTAGACTATTTCAATTCATAACCCTCTAAAGAAGATATCTTAGAAGAGAAATGAATAGTCCTTGGATTACAGGTCCATGAACTTATATAGGGATGTTATATCCAAAATAATTTATATAAAGAAAAGAACATAGAAGAATCTATGTTGATATTCCAGGAAGGCTTCCAATAACCCCAAATATATATTTTGTAGTTTGCATATCAAATATATAGATGGAAATAAATATGGAAGAGGCATAAGATAAACCGAGTACCAAAGGAGAAAGATAAATTACCCATGAAGAAGCCAAATTTCATGAGATATTATTAACAAATGATAACCCTTATACTAATAAAGTACTTTGTATGTTGTGAAACATGGTCATACACTGTCCTAGAGATTTACCTTCAATAATTCTAGAACTAGAGAAATTATTAAAGAAGATTATTGTTTCTCCAAGTGACTAATGTAAATTCAAGTCTCTTTAGATGATAAAATTCAATCCTAAAAAAATCTAAGAAATAATAAGATCCATGGCACCCTAATCAGAATTAATGTTTAGATGTAAAATCATAGATAATAGAGGAAATATAATATGTTAGTTAAGAAAATAAACTCAACCTTTATATTAACATTGATATACAAGGAAGAACCACATTATTCAATTAATTTTTATGAATTGTATGTGTGATTATTATATACGGAATTGAAGATGAAGCAAGATATCAGAGGGGGACCTGAGGCAGTGGATGGGACGTTAACGTTGGATAATAATTTATAAAGAAGTTACCACTATTAAATGATTCCTAAAATTGGTATACTAAAATATATAATAAGGGGATCATCCTCGAAGAATTTAAAGTGGGTTTTTTGTAGAGACCCGAAGCTTGACGTACATGGACATTACATTACTTTTGCGGAATACTTAATACATAACAAAAACAGACACACAAGGACCATAATAGTTTAGTGTCTTTGGAAACTTGGAACGTAATCTTCTAATCGTGGTGAAAGATCTTCAACATCTCCCAGAAAGATCTTCCACTTTTTTTGTTTCCTTTCCTAAAACCTTTATTTTAATCCTGGGGGAAAAGAAAACATAAAAAGGGTGATCTCAAATGCTCAGTAAGTGTAAGCATGGATAAAATAAAACATACCATATACATTTGAACTTAAAAACATGAACATAATGTTTAAACATCAAAATCTTGAGCAACGACATAAAACATGGAAGTACATAAAGCATAGATCATAATGGAACATAAATCATGATAAAAAAGCATGGGAATAAAACATGTAACTGTGGAAACCATTCAGCACATGTCATGATTTCCATAGTAGCAAAGGAATTGCTGCCAAGACCATCTTAGTGGACAAAGTCCCTTTCTGAATCGAGTTCACTCCTCGTTTTAGTCCTGTAACACTGAACCAGATTAACTTACCGTTCCAGCCATGTCTTACTCATGAGATATAAAATCTTTACCCAATGCATTGGAGGGAGATATAGGTCCCACACATCTCATAATGAAATCATTCTTACTTGTGCCACAAAATAAACATACATCATTCATAATAACCCAATAAATAAAAAAGGTTTCATAAACATCATCCCATTATCACATAATCCATATAAAAGGAATGGATATCATTTCATAATAAGAAAAGTGAAACAATGTAAATCATAGAGAAATGATACTTGAAACAAACACATATGAAATAATGTCATCTTAGATGAAAAATAGTTTTGATAAAACACTTGAAATGAATTCTTGAGGAAAATATCATTTTTTCTTCAAAATCATTCTATTTTCACAAAATGTCATGCAATTTTAAAAGAAAAGTATTTTGTTGAAAATAGTCATGAAATATTTTGGAGGAAGATTCATGAAAATCAAGCTTTATAAAACTGTAAAAATCAGTTCGTGCTGTATAAGTTAAAAAACATTCTTCTCATACTTTTGTCAGAAATGTCAAAAAGTTCCTCGTACGAAAAACGACAAAAGATTAATTTAATATCTTTTACTAAAAACTCACCGAAGGGTAAAATTGGATTTAAAAAATTGTAGGTGGATGGAAATAATAATACATATTGAGGAAACATGGATGTGGATGATAAAATCCACCCCAGTAAATTTAAAAGTATAAACAATCTCGGATAAAACTGAGATTGTGATATTTCCCTTACCTTAGGTCCGATTTGCTTCGTAAGTGTCCAAAACTCCTATATAATGATTTAAATAATGTCATTTACTTATTCCATAATCATACTCATTGTTATGATATTATATATGGTTCACTTATGACTTTATATTACCCGTTCTTTTGTAAATTCCATGTTAAAGAGTGTTTTGGGTAAAATTGTTTCATTTGTCGTTCGTGTTTTGACTAGTAATTATTCATATGATTACTTAGATCATGATTACATAATTACAGAATTCAAAACATGATTTATATATAATATATATTCAGAATATACATATATATAATAAATCAGTAAATAGAAAGAAATACACCGTTCATGGAGACGGTAGGCCGTACGTACGCATGAACACTGTTTTCGTTTCCTTATTGAGTTGAATAGAATTAAGTAGATGACATAAATATATATACACATAAATCTAGTATCATTATTCTGTCATATATTTCATGATTACTTATTATATATACTTTATAATCATTCAGAAATGGTTAACGTGGAGATTGAATCTCATCGCGTCGTGGAGACGGTAGTACGTACGTACGCATGAGCGATGATATCATTCTCATGATCGTGGAATTGTATTGGAGTGTATTTATACTATTTCAGAATCAATATCACTTTACAATAATAATATATAGTTATTATGTACACCATTATACCCATCCAAGTAAGGTGGTGGTGGAAAATAGATTACACCACGGCGTGGAGACGGTATTCCGTACGTACGCACGCACGGTGATTTTGTTTTCTGTAGGATGGATAGATGGTGAAATAGGGTTGTTTCATACTTATAATAACATATAAGTATATGAGTGATACTGATGTTATTACTTCATAATGAAACAACTAAAGAAGAAGAAGTTGAAGAAGAAAGAATTTGGAAAGGATCGGTAATGGATATTACCTCTTTTTGACGCGCCTCTTCTTAACCTCTTCTTAGGGCACTAGAGTTGGTCTTTGAAGAAGACCAGAACCTCTAGGATGATTCTAGGGAAGTGGGGAAGTGAAATGGGCAGGGTTTGACCGAGCTTGAAGGCTCAAATTGGTGTGAGGAGGAGAGAGAGGAGGTTCCCTTTTATAAGGGAGGAGAGGGGCACCTTTGAAAAACTAAAAATATTATTTTATTATAAAACAAAATTCGGTTTTTAAATAGCTCCAAATTGATTTATTTTAAAGATAAGGTGGGTATGGGTCTAAATACTCTCATACAATAGAATTTAGACAAGTTTAGGTTCCTATTTTAACCTTATCATTTAGTTTTAACATTCTGTTAAATAATTTTACTTTTACTGTGTCTTCTTGTGTTCTTACACTATAAGGTTAATAAACTTACTATAACAAGCCAAACTAATCCCAAGTTGTTTATTATTAATATATATAACCTTATATAAGTCATTTTTTCGAACATTATATTTTTAGGAATAAAATAACAATTAATAATATAATATTTTTTTTAAAAACTATTTTATGTCAATTTTGACACTATTTAGTAATTGATTTTTGTGAAAATAATAACAGAATTATTAGTTCGAACCAAGTTAATTAAATCAATACTAACATGTCATATTAACCTAGAAAATTAGTGTAATTCATAAAAAGTCTCAAATTACATTTATTTGGGTATTTATAACATCAATTGTGTCAATATTTCATTAATAAGATAATTACTGCATCATCGTTGTGTCATAAATTAATTAAATTATTTAATGTCTAAAAATTAAAAATAAAATACCATTATGTAGGAAATAGTTTTATATTTCTAATGAATATTTATAATCTAATTTATCTTATGTATAACCCTATATTAAAAATTATCTACTTATTAAACTTTGATTTTAACTATTTTAACCCTTCTTTAAATAAATTAATAATAAATGTCCTAATCTAATCCAAGTGGTCCTAAATGGTCATATTTTATTCCTAAGGTTGTTTTAGGTCGAATTACACTTATACAATAGAATTAGGACATGTGTTAGGGTAATAATAATATCATTTTTACCCTTAATTATCCTATTTACTTTTAACCGTGGTAAAAAAAGTAAACAGTTACTATTCACCAAAAATTATTTTCATCTCATTGAACCACATTTTAGTCCTTGATATTAACTGTGTCTCTCGGATTTTTGAAATTCCACACACAGAAGTGGTAAAATTATGTTTTATGAAAAATTCACTTTTTTTAACTACCACTTAATGGTTTCACTACTCATCAAAAAATGAAAGTTTCCAGAAAAATACCAAAAATTAGGCCTAAGCTATATTTGATATTATGAATTCATAAATGATGTATATTTTATCAAATTCAAAACATATCAGTTAAATTAACTAATTTAAAAATTAATTCCCGTCGTCAAAACAAATAGCGTGTTTTTAAGAGATAATAACTATCAAAAGATTGACACTTGTTTAAAACTGGTTTAAATGTGAAATTACATCCAATGACCAACATTGTATTAAATTGTAAAAATATATTCTAAATATACTTTAAAACCATTCAAATTAATAATTTATCACTATTAATTATTTCTATTAAAAAAAGTTGTTTTTAATTAAAATTTAGTAATTTTCACTATTCATCAGAATATGAAAGTTATCCAAAAAGTACCAAAATTTCACCCTAAGCTAATTTCAATATTACGATTCCAAAAATGAAATCCATTTTGAAAAATAAAATTTAAAAAATTTCAAAAAGTGGTTATTACTATTCATAACTGCTAGTTTTAATAATATTTTAATAGCATATCATTGTTTAGTGAAACTCAGTATTGCGTACTACACACGCTATCGAGGAAGGTCGCGATTGCGTGTAATGCAAGGAAAGTCAAGGATGTGTGTTGTGCAAGCTACTTTTGGTGTAGCGTACAACACAAGACATTAATGAAATTAAAAAGAATATTTTTCATAAAATCTCGGGGTGTTACATTCTACCCCCCTTAAAATGGATTTCGCCCTCGAAATTCGTCGAGGTTATAAATGGTTTACTACTCGAAAGTTTCTTTAATAGAAACCCACATCATGAAAAAAACAAATTTGGCTTTAAATACTAAAGTATGAAATGTAACAGTCACCCTAATTAACTCATCACTGGGTTTCCACGTAGGAGAACATAGGTGAAAATATGGATATGGAAGAAAAATCTAACCATCAAGTTCTGATGGAGAGTAGTAGAGAACATGGCTATGAAAAAGCCAATAATCAAAAAGACATTAATTTGTGATGACCTAAGGTACTATCTGATTCATCGGATATAAGAACACTAGGACAACATTTTTTTGGTTTTCAAGATCATTTCCCTAAATTTGATGAATTAAAAGAAATACTTGCATGATTTTGGTACAATCTCACTATTGTTCATGACTTGAACAATTTCCACTTCATCTCTTAAATAGATGAAGTTGAATTTGTTATTCGTGAAGTGTTAGCAGATCATGTGATAGAATGTTGGGTCATTCCATATCTTTCAAACAAAAGGTTAGCAAAAGTTATAAGTCCATCTTATGGTTATATTAATCGTATACGGTTCCAAAAATGAACTTATACTTCATATATCATACCTCTTAATAAAATAAAACTAGTTTCTACTAACCAGGGACTTCCTGTAGGCCAGTGGTAGGCGATAAAGGCCATTCGCACTTCGGTTGTGGGTTCGATTCCCATAGCCTTGTCCGATGCGATGGGCTGTCGCCCGTCCTGCAGGTTGTCCTTTTTCTAAAACTATTTTACTATAACATCCCATCAATAATATCGAAAAAAGTTCTATCATTAAACAATACTAACTTATGTCCAACATAATCCATTCTAATCTTTAAGCTTATCTAAAATACTTCGGTCCAAGCTCATGGTATAATGAAAACGATTACTTGAAATGTCACCAACCAAGCACGTGAATACCATCATTTATCCCCCATATATCTTGTTGGTCACATTCCAATCCTGTAAATACCTTAATCATGTATTCTCTTGAAAAATGAATACCCATTAAACCTTAGTGAAAACATGAATGCTGTCAAAAGTTAACTCTTTCCTCATACCAAAATCCAAAAATTCTATATACTCAAACCATGATATAACCTTCTCCTTATATCAGTCATGATCTCATGAATACTATCAAACATTTAATTATCCCTTCATTATGCGCATATCATCTACATTCCAAAAATATCTGAATAACCTTTCATGGATACTGGTACCATTAATCATACACATTCAAAACTCAAGGAAAGACAACAGTGTAACAATCCTTAGATGTCTCTTTATTCAATAGTTCCATGAGATTACTTATACAATATTACACTTGATAAACATGTAATCATTCCACTACCTTCTTAAACCATTGACTGAGCTTCAACAATTCTTTCATCTCACATATCATTTTTAGTCTCTTCATCATCATCAACATAAATACTACCCATACGACCATACTGATTCTCTTCATGAGACTTTCCCTTAGGGTATTGGATTGCATAATGCCCGTACATTCCACATTTAAAACATTTAACCATTGTTGATGTCATAGAAATAACATTATCCTCATCCATGGTGTTAACTGAACCTTTTCCTTTGCACTTACTGGCTTTGTGTCCTTCTTTTCCACACCCAAAGCATCTTCCAGTTCCCTTGAAACAATCTCCCTGATGCCTCTTCCCACATGATTTACATGATGGAAATTGAACTTTCTTTCCTCTATAATCATCATGAAACTCCATCTTTCTATTATTATCTGAGTCGGGAAACTTACCAAAGTTGAGATTATTGATCATATTATGAGATTGCTGATTAGGCATAATAACGATGTTTGGACTTCCAAATCCCGTTTCATTTGGTTTCTCATGAAGAATATCATTCCATTGTCCGTCATATCCTCCATTATCATGAATCTTCCTGTTTCCAGCCATTTTCTAAAACCCAAAAAGAATAGTGTGAGAGAAAAAAATCATGCTAGGGAAGACAACATAATAAAGGGGGAGTACCTTCAATATCTAACATCTTAGGTTTAATTCTAAGATCATTAGAACAATTCCAAAACTATAACCTATACTTATACTTAACCTAACGGACATCCCTAGACATACCTTAGAAATATCTCTAGGGATCTCACTAAAGTTCTCGCATCCTAGTTTCCAAAGGTTGACTAAACCTTTCCTCTGATACCAACTGCAGAGATCCAAATCTTGACGTACATGGAAATTACATTACTTTTGAGGAATACTTAATACATAACAAAAACAGACACACAAGGACTGTAATAGTTTAGTGTCTTTGGAAACTTGGAACGTAATCTTCTAATCGTGGTGAAAGATCTTCAATATCTCCTATAAAGATATTCCACTTTTTTTGTTTCCTTACCTAAAACCTTTATTTTAATCCTGGGGGAAAGTAAAACATAAAAAGGGTGAGCTCAAATTCTCAGTAAGTGTAAGCATGGATAAAATAAAACATACCATATACATTTGAACTTAAAAACATGAACATAATGTTTAAATATCAAAATCTTGAGCAACGAAATAAAACATGGAAGTACATAAGGCATAGATCATAATGGAACATAAATCATGATAAAATAGCATGTGAATAAAACATGTAATTGTGGAAACCATTCAGCACATGTCATGATTTCCATAGTAACCAAGGCATTGCTGCCAAGACCATCTTAGTGGACAAAGTCCCTTTCTGAATCGAGTTCACTCCTCGTTTCAGTCATGTAACACTGAACCGGATTAACTTACCATTCCATCCATGTCTATCTCATGAGATATAAAATCTTTACCCAATGCATTAGAGGGAGATATAAGTCCCACCCATCTCATAATGAAATCATTCTTACTTGTGCCACAAAATAAACATACATCATTCATAATAACCCAATAAATAAAAAAGTTTTCATAAACATCATCCCATTATCACATAATCCATATAAAAGGAATGGATATCATTTCATAATAAGAAAATTGAAACAATGTAAATCACAGAGACATGATACGTGAAACATACACATATGAAATAATGTCATCTTAGATGAAAAATAGTTTTGATAAAACACTTGAAATGAATTCTTGAGGAAAATATCATTTCTTCTTCAAAATCATTCTCTTTTCACAAAATGTCATGAAATTTTAAAAGAAAAGTATTTTGTTGAAAATAGTCATGAAATATTTTGGAGGAAGCTTCATGAAAATAAATCTTTATAAAACTGTAAAAATCATTTCGTGCCGTATAAGTTAAAAAAACATTCTTCTCGTACTATTGTCGAAAAAGTCAAAAAGTTCCTCGTACGAAAAACGACAAAAGATTCATTTCATATCTATTAATAGAAACTCACTGAAGGTTAAAATTGGATTTAACCAATTGTAGGTGGATGGAAATAATATTACATATTGAGGAAACATGGATGTGGATGATAAAATACACCCCAGTAAATTTCAAAGTATAAACAATCTCTGATAAAAATGAGATTGTGATATTTCCCTTACCTTAGGTCCGATTTTCTTCGTAAGTGTCCAAAACTCCTGTATAATGGTTTAAATAATGTCATTTTCTTATTCCAGAATCATACTCATTGTTATTATATTATATATGGTTCAATTATGACTTTATATTACCCGTTCTTTTGTAAATTCCATGTTAAAGAGCGTTTTGGGAAAAATCGTTTCATTTGGCATCCGTGTTTTGACTTGTAATTATTCATATGATTACTTAGATCATGATTAAATAATTACAGAACATAAAACATGATTTATATATAATATATATTCATAATATACATATATATAATAAATCAGTAAATGGAAAGAAATACACCGTTCATGGAGACGGTAGGCCGTACGTACGCATGAACGCTGTTTTCGTTTCCTTATTGAGTTGAATGGAATTAAGTAGATGACATAAATATATATACACATAAATCCAGTATCATTATTATGTCATATATTTCATTATTACTTATTATATATACTTTATAATCATTCAAGAATGGTTAACGTGGAGAATGAATCTCATCGCGTCGTGGAGACGGTAGTCCGTACGTACGCACGAGCGATGATATCATTCTAATGATCGTGGAATTGTATTGGAGTGTATGTATACTATTTCAGAATCAATATCACTTTACAATAATCATATATAGTTATTATGTACACCACTATACCCATCCAAGTAAGGTGGTGGTGGAAAATAGATTACACCACGGCGTGGAGACGGTATTCCGTACGTACGCACGCGCGGTGATTTCATTTTCCGAAGGATGAATAGATGGTGAAATAGGGTTGTTTAATAATTATAATAACATATCAGTATATGAGTGATACTGATGTTATTACTTCATAATTAAACAACTAAAGAAGAAGAAGTTGAAAAAGAAAGAATTTGGAAAGGATCAGTAATGGATATTACCTCTTTTTGACGCGCCTCTTCTTAACCTCCTCTTAAGGCACTATGGTTGGTCTTTGAAGAAAACCAGAACCTCTAGGATGATTCTAGGGAAGTGTGGAAGTGAAATGGTCAGGGTTTGGACGAGCTTGAAGTCTCAAATTGGTGTGAGGAGGAGAGGGAGGAGGTGCCCTTTTATAAGGGAGGAGAGGGGCACCTTTGGAAAACTACAAATATTATTTTATTATAAAGCCAAATTCGGTTTTTAAATAGCTCCAAATTGATTTATTTTGGAGCTAAGGTGGGGATAGGTCTACATACTCTCATCCAATAGAATTTAGACATGTTTAGGTTCCTATTTAATCCTTATCATTTAGTTTTAACATTAAGTTTAATAATTTTACTTTTACCGTGTCTTCTTGTGTTCTTACACTATAAGGTTAATAAACTTACTATAACAAGCAAAAAGAACCCCAAGTTGTTTATTATTAATATATATAACCTTATATAAGTCATTTTTCTGAACATTATATAATGATATAATTCAAATTGAAACATTAAAAACAATTTATAATAAATAATTAATTATATTATAAGTAAAATGGTGAGTATATATTCCATATAAAATAAATTAGGTGCGTAACATTAAAATATGCCTCATTAAATAAAAATTAAGACAAAGTGCATCATCTCACACACCCCTTTAGTTGATCATGATTTAACCACATGTATAATGATATTAATAACATTATTAATGTATAATAGAAACATATTATTATTTAAAGTGTCATATATGATCTTATTATCACATCTTATCACTCTTTTTTTAATAATACTCAATTATTACCATTGTTTCAGGTGTTAAATACTTTGGTTTCTAATGTATGTTTTTATAGAAGTTCTAGTTATTGTGAATTGGATATAGATCCATAATATAAAAAATTTATTAATTTGTAAATATAAATATTTATTCATTGGATACATTTTTAGAACTATTCTTGAAATTTGGACATATAAAATGAATTTTATCACATTATAGAGTTAGTAGGTCGCATTTAGCACAAGGGACAAAATAATTACCTTAATGGGTGAAATTTTAAAGAAGTGAATGATATATTAATATTAATGAATTAATATCATATCATACATATCATATATATATATATATATTAATTATTAACATCATTATGTCTATCCATGTGAGTCGGTGATGGAAAATAAATTACATCGATTAAGGAGGTGGTATTCTGCCGTACCGACGTGTGATGGATTTGTTTCCCATTTGATGCCGGTTGAGATGGATAAATATTATTACATAAAAAATAACATATAATTATATGTAATATGATTTTTCTATTATATTTTTATTTTTAAGACACTTTTGAAAGTAGAAAATGAAGAAATAATAAAAAGAAATGTAGTGAATATAATTACCTTTGCTTAAAAGAACCACTTTTAGATCTCTAATTAAGGAACCAAGGGTTGGTATTTTTGGAATACCAGAGGCTATAGAATGTGTATAAGGATTTTTTAAGATATTTTGTTTTGTTTTTGGTATTCAAAATGTCATTATAGGTGTGAATATGTGAGGGGAGGGAGTTCTCTTTTATAATTGAAGAGTAACATTTTTATAAATATCGAAAATAATTAAATAATGGAAAGTCACTTTCCCCCAAAATGCCTCCAAAATTGATTAATTATGTAGTGTAGGGATGTTCAGGTCGATGCACACCTTCACCAAAAAAATAAACATTTTTTAATCATTTTATTCCCTTATCCTCTAAGTATATTTACTTTTACCATTTTATTCTTCACCACAATAACATGTTTTTTAACCGAGGATATTAATATTTTAAGGCTAAAATAAAATGAGAATTATTAGATAATTTTTAAATATTTATTATAAATATTAAATCCATTTTTTTTAATAAATGTTCTATTTGCGTGGAAAATTAATTTTAAAACTAGCACATGTAACACGCAATTCAACGTTTCAACCTTAACCGTGTTAATTAAATTTTCACTATTTTTACTAATCATTATGACAAAACATAAAGTTTACCTTATTATCTAATATTAATTATTTAGATTAAAAATATTTAATCTATCTTATTAAATAAAATTTATATAATTGAAGAATTTATTTTAAAAACAACCCGGTAAATCGTGTCAAAAAATTGGTTTTCAAGAATTTTTTTCTAGTATAAGATGGTCTTAGATTAACTATACGACTAATGTTTATAATTATGTGGATTTAAATTTTGATATATATATATGTAATATATACATTTCATTTAAATCAATATTTATTAATAGTTATTTTAATAAATCCAAATGGAGGAGCATTATGCATTTAAAAACAATTTTTAAAAAATTCTGTTTTAAGACTAAATACATTCTTGTTCCAAATTAAGATATAAATAATATTCAAAAGAAATTAATTGTATAAAATATAACTAAATAATACTTATTTTATTTTGAAATAAAATTAAAATAATAATGATACTTAAAAATTAAATAATTAAATGAAAAAATAATTGTATATGAAAAATTGGTATTTTTCACTATTCACTAAAAAACCCAACCTTTTCAATAAAATATCAAAATTCAACTACAATTTAATATTCCTAACAATATTTAAAAAATTATATTATTTTAATAAAAGAAAATTTCTAAAAGTAATATAAATTAATTATAATTCCCAAACATAAAATGAAAAATGAAATCGTTATTAATGAAAATGTATTTTAAAGCATAAAATGAATTTACTAAAAATTTGAGTGATTCTTTTCTATGATTTTAGCAATGAAATTTTATTGATTATAAAATATCCATATAAATTTCATAATTTGGTTAATCCTCTTCATACACACTAATTCAATAACTAGGTTATAATAGTCATATTAAAATAACATATTTCATGGGTTATTTAAGCTCGATGTTTCATATTGTATATGCTATCAAACATTATGTTCTTATTTTAAACTTTTGGGGAGTTACACCATTTTTAAAAATTTATATTCAAAAAATAAAATAAAATAAATAAAAATAATTTTCTTAAAATTGTAATTTTAATTTTTAAATAAAGTCTCTATTTATATCACTTTTTATATTATGATCAATTCTCTAATCATTTGAAAAATTACTTACGGTCTCATAAAATTATATTATAATTATAATGAAATATAATATTATTTTATAAATCCATTTTATTAAAATATAATTTCTTTTAAATTTTTATATTTATCATAAATGTGTAAACAAAATATATACATTTTATAAAAAAATAAACAATTATTTTATCATTTTTAAAACAATATTTTATTTTTATCATGATATAAATTTTAAAATTTTCATTTTATAAGATAAATAAATATTATTTTACAACTACATAAGTGAGGTTACTATTATAATAGTAATGTTACTATTTCAAAACGTCATATTTCTATTCTAATAGAAATATTTGTAATAGTAATATGTGTTTGTTGCCTTCTATAAATAGCTTATATTCCATTAATTATTCATTCTCTTATATTTTTTTTCCAGATTATATATTTATTCCCAATTAAATGTTTGAAAATTTATTGAGTATATTTATATTCTAAATTTAATTTTCACATCGGTATAAAAAAATATGGCCGACTCTATAATATGGTGGAGATGACTTATATAATACTACATTACTAAATATTAAACACATGTAAATTCAAATATTAAGTTTCATTGGTAAAATTCTAGGTTGTTACATTTCCCCCCTTAATAAGTTTTCTTACAAATTTTTATTTCATCCACAATGATTAAAGAAGATGAGGGAACTCTTGTTTCATTACATCCTTTGTTTCCTATGTCAGCTCCTCATACTTATGGTTCCACAGTAGCACTTCCACTAGTATAGTGGTGTTGCTGTTTTGAACCCTATCTTTGTATACCAATATCTTCATTGGTTTCTCTCATAAGAGAGATCAAACTCCAAATATACTACCTTTGGATATAATACATATGATGTATCTGGTATGTACTTACCCAAGGGGGATAGTTAGAACATGTCAAGTACTTCTAGTATGGATAATGGTATTTCTATTTTATAGGTTACAACTCTGATGTGATTAGGAATTACAAATGGGACGATGTATTACGGGATTAAACTACCCTTATTCACAAATATCATGACTATGTTCCATGAATATATGTGGAGGAACACTTTATCTCTAAAATTAAACTCCAGGCCTCTCTAATGGCTATCAACATTTCTATTTTTTCGATTATGATATGTCATGGTCTGTTGTTGAGCGTGCATGAGAATTTCCATTATTTCTTTTAACATCTCAAGTCCCAAAAGATTTTATTCACCAACTCTATCCAAACATCTAGGTTTCATATATCACTTCCAATAGAGGGATTAATATGGTTGTATTTAGATTTATGAGTGGAAACTATTATTATACGTGAAATTGACCATATGAAGATGTTTATCCCATCCCTCTTTGAAGTTCATGTAACGCCTCAACCCCAGAATCCCAGAGCTGGTGCATTATTTTAATATATTTTCATGATTACAAGGAATTATGTCCTGAAGGAAAGATCAATTTAGCAGTCTTGGAAAATAGATTGCATATATGAAATTCAAAATAAAATTTCTAATATAAAATATAGATTAGATAATCATTTGAGAATTACATTATTCCCCCAGATTAAATCTTAATATCAATCATAATATACTTCTTAGATTCTTCGGAAAATAAAAAATATGAAAGTGGTGAGCTCAAATGCTCAGTAAGGGAAAATAATTCAACGAATGCTCTAAACTTTTAAGCCATGATGTATACTAAAAACAGAAGCCTTTTTAAACATAAATTTGAAAATAATATAGAAAAAATAAATCAAACATTGCCATATAAACATACACATGGATATTCCTCTAGTCAAATAATCACCTGTAATACCTAATTTCATAACGATGGAATGCATAATACCAGACAAAATAACTATTACATCAAGGCCTTATGCCAAAACCATTCAAAAAATATTCTGTCAAGGCCTTATTCCAAGATACTAGTTTGTCTAATGAGACCTACTGATGTATCGAAGTGATATAGTGGGCCCCACCCATCACTTACTAAGTATAATGCATTCATCGCATGAAAAGGGTGAAACATATCATAAACATTCATATTTAAACTAGTAAATGAAATGTCAAAACTTTAACCATAAACCATGAATGGTATAAAAATAGCACATCCATAGTCAAACATATCATAACTCATTCAATACAATATTTAAGATTATATAATAAAAAATAATCCTCAATCAATAATATTATCCAATAAAGGATTTTAACATAATTGAAAATAATCAGTAAAAGTTATTGCGAGAAAAATCCCTTTTTCATGAAATCATTTAAAAGTATAACAATTTATAAATAAAGTCATTTAAAAATTGTTTTTGAATCAAAGTTTCCCACACCACTTTGATAATTTTTAAAGGAACTAACTTTTTAAAACAATCATGTCTATATAAATAAAACCTTAAAGTCATTTTGAAAACATAGACATTAATTAAAAATATTTAAAAAAACAAATCTTTAAAACATTTAAAATGAAGATCTAGTTAAATATACCCTTATATAAACCCAAAAAATATTTCCTTTGATAACATTTTTATGAAAAATGGACATGGATGATAGAGATGTCTGAGTAGATGTGTACATATTAAAAACCTCGAATAATAATGAGATTCTGAAATTAACTCTAACCTTAGGTATGGTGCTCTTTATACGTGTAAGAAACTCCTATATAATGTGTTTAAGTGTATTATTAACTTATATCAGAATCATAATAATATTTATGATTATTTTATGAATTTATATTACGTTTTTATTAACAATTCCAGGTAAGTGTAACATTTCGGGTAATAATCGATTTATTTATCATATGTGTTTTGACTTGTTATTCTTAATCATATTACTTAGATCATGATTTATTTACTTTCAAAATTTATAATATGATTTATATATCATAAATATAAATATATATAATAAATTGATATATGAAAATGAATACACTGTTCATGGAGACGGTATGTCATACGTACACATGAATGTTGTTTTCATTTTCGTATTGTATGGAAGTAAGGGAATGAAATATACATATATATTATCCCAAAAGCATTATTATGTCATATATTTTATAATTATTAATAATATTTCTTCATATTATTATTCTTGGATGGTGAACATGGAATATGAGTCTCATCACGTCGTGGAGACAGTAAGCTATATGTAAGCACGAGCAACAATATCATTTCTTTAATGGTTAAATGGTATGGAATTGGATGGAATATGGATTTTAAAGAAACAATATAATGTTATGTTTATTATTTAAATCAATTATATTCATTTTTATACCCAGATAAATAAATTGTACATGAAAACTATTTACACCCCGATGTGGAGATGGTAAGACGTACGTACGCATGCAAGGTGGTATTGTTTTTAAAAGGATGGGTAAAAAGAAGAATATGGTTGTACCATAATATTAACAATATCTCAGTATATATAATATTTTGGAGTTATTACTTAAGTATGGTAACAAATTAGTAATAATAAGTATAAGAAGAAATGAACGTTGAAAGAAGGGAAAAAATGATTACCTCTTCTCCAGGTGTCCCCTTTTGATTTGCATAAAAAGACTCCTTATGTTGTTTTTCGCCCAAAAGTTTTTCCTATAAGAATAAGTGAGGGATTTTGGGAGGATATTTGGGTAGGGTTTGGCTGAGCCAAATGGCATTGTATGTGTGAATTAAAGAGAAAGCGAGGTGCCCTTTTATTAGAGAGGCGATGAGAACTTTAAGAAAACCATGAAATATTAATTTATTATAAAATTATTTTCAGATTATAATAACTAAAAATTATTTTATTTTAAGTATAAGATGATTATGGGTCTAAATACTCTCAAACAACAGGTTTATACACGTTTACATTATAAAATTAACCTTATCTTTTTGATATAACCCTTTGAAAAATAACACAACTCTTACCACATCCTCTTGTATTTTTATACTACATAGTTAATATCATTACTATAAAATGCCAACAGAACATAAAGTGAATCATTTATGGAATTGTTATCACTATCCAAGTTATTTTTTAGATCTATATATTTTTAGGAGTTTTATATCATTTAATAAAATATTATTTGTTTTAAAAACTCATTTATGTCAATTTTGACACTATTTAGTAATTAATTTTTGTTAAAGTGATAAAACCATGATTCCTTCAAAACAAAGGCATTAATAATACCTGATATGTAAATTTCATTCAGAAAATTTGTGTATGACATGAAAACTTTCAAATTATATTTATTTTATTATTTATAATACCATTTATTTGATTCTTTCATTAATTAGGAAAATACTGCATCATTATTGTGTCACAAATAAATTTAATTATATAATATCTACAAATTAAAAAAAATACCATGATGTAGGAAATATTTTTAGTTTTCTAATGAATATTTATATTCTAAATTATATTATGTATAACCCTATATTAAAAATTCTTTATTTATTAAATTTGAATTTGACACTTTTAACTCTTATTGAAATAAAATATAATAAATGTCCCAATATAACATAAGTGGATTAAAAGGATCATATTATTTTCCTAAGGTTGATTTTTGTCGAAATAAAATTATTCAATAGAATTAGGATAGGTGTTTATGTAATTTTATATTATTATAATATTATTTTTATCTTTAATTACACTATTTACCTTTAACCGTGGTAAAAAAAAATCAAAAGTTACTATTCTCCAAAAATTATTTTTATCCTATTGAACCGCATTTTACATAATGATGAAAACCATTTATTTAATATTTTCAAAATTTATTTCACAGAAGTGATAAAATTACGTTTTATGCTAATTTTCAAATGTGCCTAGAAGGTGGGTAAATATGCTTAGAAGGTGGGTAAAAAGATGTTTAAAAAGTTCAATGAATTTTTATATCTAATTCGATTAAAAAATTACTAAAATTACATAAATTGGACTAATATATGTATTATGTATCTATTTTTTCTTTAAGATAAATTTTAATTAAAAATAAATATTTAAATGAAAAAGTCAGTTTTTATGTACTATGCATTATTTTTAACCATTTATAAAAAAATTGAATGTTTTCAGAAAAATACATAAAATTCACCCTAAGCTAATTTTGATATTTTGAATTCAAAAATTAAGTCTATTTTACCAAATTCAATTTTTAAGAGTGTCTAAAATTAATTTTATTATTGTTCAAAAAATGACATAAAAAGTAGTTCTTTTAATAAAATTGTTTTCCTAATATATAACTATTTTTACCAAACATATAAATTTCATTATAAATATTTTTTTATTAATATGAAAACATAATAAAAGACATTTAAAATTTATTTCTTACTACACATATTAAAATATTTAATTGATAAATAAATGTATTTTTTAAATAATTATCATATTAATGTGTTTTCACAGAAACTCAATCTTTCGTATAACGCAAGACAATTCGGTGTTGCGTGAAATATAAGATATTAAATTACATTAAATATATAACATACTATGAAATCTTGGGGTGTTATATTCTCCCCTCCAATCAATTGAGTCCCCTTAATTTGAAATTTGACTTTTCAAATTAAAGGTTGATACTAAAAAACTTTATTGAAAACCCACATCGAAATAGAGTTAATAAAAGGTCTAATATAAAATAAATAAATTGAAGTATAAAAGTTACGAGAGATAAGGCATACAAGGGTTCCATGTAGGAAAAGTTAGACAAGAAAGAAAAATCTAATTTTCATGTTCTGATAGAGAATATGATTTGGAGAAATTGAAAAATCCTGAGGATAGAAGTTATTGATGATCTAATGGACCATTTGATTCATTAGAAAAAGTACAAGGATAAATTTTTTGGTTTCAAGATCCTTTACCTTATAGTTGAATAATTAATTTTAATTTGTTGAATAATAAAAGAAGGCTTCATACATAGTTTCCTAATTCCAACCACAAGCTCATATTTATCTTCAATATTTAATAAAACTCAAAAATATTATATTGATCCCAATAATATTGTGTTAAAAAAACAATTTATACTTCATTTATCATAATTTTTAAATAAAAAAAAGTATTCCATACAAACCAGGACATCATGTAGTCCAGTGGTAGGTGATGCACCCTGGTCGCCCTTCAGTTGCATGTTTAGGTCTCGTAGTCTTACCAGACATGATGAGTTATCGCCTGACCTTCGGGTTGTCTTTTTTGTAAAATTATAACATTTTAAAAATAATCTTATGAAATGATTTATCCTTAAAAAATTACATCCAATTTCCAACTTAATCCATTCCAACCTTTATTATTATCCAAAATACTATTGTCCAAACTCATAGTCTGAAAATGTATAAAGAATGTCACAAAATGAAGATCTCATTTTTTCCAAATAATAACATGTGAATACCTTCATCACGTATTCTCTTAAAACATGGTAATACCCTGAATTACCATAAAACCTTATTAAATACATTCATTCTCCCTTATTCCTTATAGAATACTGGATATACACCTTAAATCCAAAAAATTTAAATACTCCAACAATGACGGAATAAACAACCCATTAATCAGTTCCAAGGTAGTCAAGAATATCCATTATAATTTATCCAAATTAACCATATTTTATTCCAAAATCACTACCTTAGTATTAGGACTATATTAAGGTTTATATTTCCTTCGACCATGTATTTTCCAAAAAAGTTTAACTTGTTATTGAGTCACTTTTCTTAGTACCATAAAATCTCAAATCATCAATGCAATAGTAATGAAGTAGAATCCTTGTTTATTTAGAAAATTCATATAACCAGTACATCATTAATACAACACTCAAATGACATAATTATTCAATCCATAAGCACAAATACATTAATTATTCCACATTTATTGTAGTAGCAACTTATGATTGACCTCGATCCCTTTGATTTTTCTAAGCTATATTTCCTTGACTCTTAGGAAATTTATCCATGTGATGCCCCATTTCACTAGAGTTTAATAACTGAATATTAGTCTTTTCTTTCTTCCCTTTGCATTCTTTTTCCTGATGACCATTTTCTCCACATCTATAACAAACACCTAGTCCTTTCAATCACTTCCCATGGTGATTCTTTCTATAGTTATCACCTTCTTTCCCTTCATCCATTTATCTATATTTTCCACTGCCATACTTTTCTTCTCTGGATTCCCTTGAAATCCATTGGGATTAGATAATTCATTACTTATCTAATTAACTCATGATATTATTTCCTCATATGATGAGAATACATGGGAGATTATTTCACTTAGAAATGTCAGCTTAAATCCATGTAAGATATGATCCTTCTTAATTTTTAATCATGTGCATTGGTTAGGTTCTCATTACTTCTACTAAGCACCATTTCTATGCAAATTCATACACTATATTAGGTTACGAATCATAATTCATAATTCAAAACTAGTGAAATACTTAATATAAATTGGAAATTTATGCATATATAATCTCATAATCATAAATATGATTCCTTTAGGAACATATTTAATCACAAATCATTTATAATGGTTTGTAATGAAAATATGAATTATCCTAATAATATACCCTATGAGTGTCAAACCAGGTGGGCAGTAAGGCCCGCTATCATGTACTAGGTTACCCCAGGTCAAACCTGAAACTCCTTGTCAGAGTTCTCACTCCTAGGTACATCTGTTCCAGAACTACATTCACTTGTAGTATCTATATAGAGATGTATTACTTGTAAATACCACATAATATATACATTACCTATATTTTTGAATGTTTGTCTATACTAATCACGATATTATATCTTAGGGTAATGTTATTTAATTCGAGTTTTTCTAAATCAAGTTCCTAAGGTTACTACTAAACTTTTTCTGATACCAACTGTAATGCCCCGACCCTAGAAGCCCAAAACCTGTGCATTATTTTAATACATTAGCATGATTACAAGGAATCAAATCCTAAAGGACTGATTAGTTTAGCAGTCTTGGAAAATAAATTTCATACATGAACATCACATTACAATTTATAACATAAAACATAGCATATATAATCCTTTGATAATACCATTATTCTCCTAGATTAACCCTGAATATTAATCACAATGCACTTCTTAGCATCCTAGGAAAATGAAACATAAAGAATTTTTGATCTCAGATGCTTAATAAGCGTAAATAATTCAGTGGAAGATATAAAATTTTGAGGCATGATATATAATAAAAACAAAAAACTTTTTAAAAATAAACTTGAACATAACATGGAAAAAATAAATAAAAAATTACCATATAAACACGAACATAGATATTCTACTAGTCTAATAATCACATATAATAACAAATTTCATAATTATTGAATGTATAATTTTGGACATAATAACTACTACATCAAGGACTTATGCCATGACCATTCCCAAATATTATATTAAGGCCTTGTGTCAAGACACTAGTTTGTCTCATGAGACTTACCGATGCATCGAGGGACTATAACAGGCCCCACCTATCTCTTACTATCTCCAATACATTCCTCATATGAAAAGGGTAAAACATAGCATAAACATTATTATTAAAAATAGCATACAAAATATCAATAATTTAACCATAAACCATGAATGGTATAAAATAGCACACTCACATTCAAACATATCATAACTCATTCATTGCAATATGGAATATTTTATAAAAATAAATCATCCTCAATAAATAATATTATCCAATAAATTATGTTGACATAGTTGAAAATAACCAATGAAACTCTTTGAGAAAAATATCTCTTTTTCATGAAATTTTATAAAGGTCACATAGTTTGTAAAGGAATTAATTTAAAAGAAGATTTTGAATCAAAGTGTCCCATACCACTTTAATACTTTTGAAAGGAATTATCATTTCAAAACAATCATGTCTATATAAATAAATCCTTAAAATCATTCTGAAAACCTAAACATTAATTAAAAAGATTTTGAAAAATAAATCATTAAAAAATTTAAAATGACGATCTTGTTAAAGATACCCTTACACAAAACCTTAAAAAATTCATTTTGAAAACATTTTTATGAAAAATGGACATTGATGATAAAGATGTCCAAGTAGATACTTACACATCAACAACCTCGAATAATAATGAGATTATAAAATTAACCCTTACCTTAGGTCTGATACACTCTGTACATTTCTGAAACTCCTCTATAATGTGTTTAAACATATTATTAACTTATATTAGAAACATAATAATATTTATGATTCTTTTATGATTTTATATTACCCATTTATTAAAAATTCTATGTTAATGTAACATTTTAGGTAATAAACTCTTTGATTATCATACGCATTTTGACTTTTTATTCTTGATCATATTACTTAGATCATGGTTTAATTACTTTCAGAATGTATAATATGATTTATATATCATAATATAAATATATATAATAAATATATATATGAAATGAAATACACCGTTTAGGGAGACAGTAGGCCATACATACACATGAACATCGTTTTCATTTTCATGTTGTAAGAATGTAAGTGAATGAAATATATGTATATGTATATATATATATATCATCCCAGTACCATTATTATGTCATATATTTAATAATTATTAATAATATTTACTCTTATAATCATTATTGGATGGTGAACATGGAAGATGTGTGAAGACCTGGAAATTCCATGTAATTTTATTTTATATATGGGAATTTTACAAGTCTGCAAAAACTGACAGCGCATGATTCCAAGGACTGGTGTACCCAGAATGAATTTCTGAACTTTTTTTCAGGTACGTTCAATTAACATACGAGTGGTTTTTTGTAACTTTTTAATAGGTTCTCGGAATTGAAATATGAGGTCACCATTGAACTCACAACACCAGTATTCACTTAATGAGAAATTCACCTCCACTGCAGTAGGTTGAGGGCGAAATATAGAATTTGGGTTTTTTGTGAAAGAATAAAATAAAATAAAATTGTGTAACATTTTATTTTCTTGGGAACTCCCATGTGGATGTTGAGAGGTTGGGACCACCGGAACTAAACCTCTCATGTGAGGTTATGGATGTGGGGACCACCAGAATTAACCTCCCATGTGGGTTATGGTGGTGGGGACCACCTGAGACTAAACACCCCTTGAACTCCCCTTTTTATGGTAGAAACACCTCTTGAACTCCCCCACTTTATTTGTGTCACCCCCTAAATTAATTATACCAACTCATCAATTAATTAATTTAGAAAATTTGAAATTATGAAAACAAACATAATAGATAACTTGTTCTATTATGTGGGATAATTTTCAATTTGGTGAAATGGAGAGGAAAGGGTTGGAAATAGGAGAACTTGGAAGTATACATCCTCCAAGGAAGAGATCCTCTAACAAAGAATGCCGACACACGACTACGAATTCTCTCATCGACGTCAATAATCCAACTAGGTAGGGGTTGTTATTGAATTCATGAAATTTCTCGATTAATTTCCTCGTTCTTAGAAATCATGGTGAATGCGGATCAGCCAAAATGAGTTGATCCACGATTCGTATGAAATTGTAGAGTTTGACGTTTTTGATTGAAGATTTTGTTGATCTTCTTGCTACCGCTCTAATGCGGAGGGTGTGGGCCAAACAAACATGGCCAGATCCCTCAGTCGTTCTTCTTTATTGTTGTGTTATTCGAGATGAAGGAAGAAGGAAACCAACCTTGGTGGGGCATGAGAATGGCGGCCGACACCACCGTCGGCCACAATGAAGGCGACGACACAACAGCGCTGCCGGCGGTCTCCGCCGCCCGCGGCTACTGCCGCCCCACGACCTCCGTTGTCCGTGGCCCGCCCCGCCCTGTGGCCTCTGCTATCTGCGACCGGTGCCGCCCCGCGGCCACCACCGCCCCGCAACTACCGCTCAATGCGGCCACTGTTTTCCACAGTCTCACTGCCTTGCGCCACCCACAACCTCACCATCCCGCGGCCGTGCGACACCCGCGACCTCACCGTCTCGCGGCCTCACGCCGCCCACGACCTCACCATCCCACGACCTTGCACCGCCCACGGCCTCGTCGTCCCGCAGCCTCACGCATACTGCGGCCTCGCTGCCCTTGCAACCACCGCACCACCCTCATGGCCTAACACTGCTCTGCGGCCTCTGCCGCCCCGCGGGCCACTGCCCAAGCTGGGCCGCTTGGCCGAGCTGCCCAGTGCGGTCCGTGCTAGACCCAGCGGGCCGGGCCGCCCAACATGGGCCAGGCCGGACCAATGGGTCGGTCCAAACCCAACGGGCCGGGTCGGGCCCAGTTGACTCGAACTGGGATGGCCCAGGCCTGGTCGAGCCGAGTCGGACCGGACTTGGACCAGTTTCGACCACCCATACGCACTTCTGGCCATAACTTGGCACCAGACATCCATTTGACGAACCGTCAGTGGCGATGACAACCTTGGAGTGAAAAAATACCTTGAGTTTACCCCACTGAAAATTTGGGTAAAGATGGAGTATGGTCGGGTTGGATTGAGCATGAATCTAACCGGGCCCTCGAGACAAAAATGCTAATAACTTATAGACTGGGCATCCGATTGATGTGTTGTCTGTTGCGTTGAGACGCCTATGACATGGCGGCTCTTTGAGATACTCGTTCATAGGATTTTGTGGAATTTGGAGTATCAACCAATAGCTTGAGGAGCAGACCCTCACAGAGACAAGGAAGCCTGTGCGAGAACCCAGTAGCTGGTTATGATGAGAAGAATGAAGAGCGATCCTATGTGGGTCAGCACCTAGCAATCATGTGTGGGTCAGCACCGAGGGATACTATGTGGGTAATCACCTAGCGATCCTATGTAGGTCAGCACTGAGTGATCCTGTGTGGGTCATCACCTAGCGATCCTCTGTGGTTTAGCACTGAGCGATCCTGTTTGGGTCAACACCGAGCGATCATGTGTGGGTCAGCACCGAGCGATCCTATGTGGGTTAGCAGCAGAGCCTATTGAGAGAGTAAGATGATTCAGTAGTTACATCTACTCATCTCTACTACTATACTTAAGTTATACCTGGTGTGAACTGAGTCCTTACCTTCGGGGTATTCCTTCCTTTGTGGAATAGTTGAGATTTGGGATTTTGGGTTCGAACCTATGTTTCCTTTTGATTGAGACGGGTATACTTGAAAACTTAGGTATATGTATGGGCATATATCTAAGTAGTGTTGATAATTGACTTCATGCTTTTTGGTTTATCCTTTGTGGATTTTTTGAGACCTTAAGGGTCTCGGAGTCCCTACTGAGTATCGTTATACTCACCCCTGCACGGGTTATGCCCACTCCCTATTGTGTTTGGTGTAGAAGATAGACAACGCTGACTAAGGACGAGAGTACCAGGATAGGAGGTAGCTTGGAGGTGGATGTTAGACGCGGCAAACCGCAGAGATGATCGTTCGTGATCTGTACCTACCCTTGAGGTTGGATTCATGGTGGAGAATCTAGGAGCTTCTTTTTACCTATCAGTCATCTTGTACTTTCTAGTTTTCCTTGTAATTTCCAATTGGTATTATATTCTGGCCCCTTTTACTTTTTGCACTCACTCTGTTTACTATTTAGTTTACTTGAGTTTATATCTTTCTGTGTGCTTGGTTACATGTGATTACAGGTTATAAAGGCAATGTCTTCCCAGTTTTAGGGAATACACCTTTGGTGCTAGTCTCCATCCCCTAGCCTATGAAAGGCGGGAATGGGGTAGTCACGGAACGGGCCCCGGGGGGCGGGTCGTGACAAATTGGTATCATAGGAGTCAGTTATACCATAGAACATAGGAATACGATCTTTCTTTTTAATGGAAATAGTATTAAGTGTAGTGAGTGTGGTTATGAGTTTAGGGAATCTAGTGTTGGTTCAGCGACCGATGTACCCATACACCAGGAGCCTGACTTATGATTTTTGACTAAGTGCACGAAAACACTTATTGTGTGCATGTTTTGAAGATTTTTCTTTGTGATCTCTTTGAGTCAGCTCATCAGGTATAACATTTTTACCGTGGTGCACCAATTTCTTTTCAGGATTCCTCCACACAGATAGCCATCTAGGGTTCCAGATATAGTACGCACTGATAGTCCACTGAACAATGAGGCCTCGGTGCCGGGGCCCTCTTCCAGTAGAGGCACTGGAAGAGTTACCAGCGGTACCATTTCCCATTGGGCCACCGATGCTACGAGCCATAGTAGTAGAGGGTGCATGCCGATTGAGCGCGTTGAACAAGTTCCAGAGCTAGAGGCCACCCAGCTTTAGGGGAGAGAAAGACCCAAAGGCGACTGAGGATTGACTGGAGGTCGTGGTGAGAGTCTTCTGACTGGTAGGGCCACCTGCCAATCTCATGGTGATCCTTGTTTCCAGCCTTCTGCAGGTACTAGCAGGCAGATGGTGGAGCTTGATGCTCTAGGTTCATGATGAAGAGATGCTTCTTTGGGCAGACTTCGAGAGCCTGTTTTGGGAAGATCTTGTTCCAGAGACACTACGCGTAGTATAAACATAGAAGATACTTCATCTACAGTAGGACATCATTATTGTGGCTTAGTACTCAGCAAGGTTCACTGACCTCTCATGCTACTCCACTGATTTGGCGCGAGACCCATTTTCAGGGCCTAGACCTTCGAGCAGTGGCTCAGGCGAGGGATCAAGGATTCGAGGATCTCACTCAGCATCCCGACGCAGGCGGGGGAGTTAGGGCGATCCCTCTTAATGGAGAGTTTTCTTGCTGAGCAGTCACCCGCAGCAAGACCCACTACCAGTCATCACGTAGCAGAATCTTCTGTAGCTTTTAGCAGACAGATGTCACAAAGGTCCAAGAGGACCAGATATATAGGTGGACAACCGTAGGACTTAGGATAGGTTGTGCGAGGCACCTCTGACAGAGCCAGTAATGCCAAGAGCAGGCAATGTTATGCATGCAGCGGGCAGGGTTACATGGCTCGTGACTGTCCGACCCACCATACAGATGATCATCAGACGGTCGAAGGACCACCAAGGTAGAGACAAAGGTTCAATTGGGGAAGTTTTGAGGGATAAATCGGACGTAGAAGAGGATCTGGTCGTGCAGCTGGCGGTAGGAGATTATTCGATATGTTACCACCACCACCCCCAAGTGGTTGACCCTGACCACCGAGAGTAGGAGGAAAGGAGCGAGCTTAGCTCTAGGCAGTTGAGGCCAAGGATCACGACACTCTAGAGATGATACGAGGTATGATCTGTTTCTACTCAACCTTAGTTACAGTACTTATAGACATAGGTTCCAGTCATTCTTTGATTTCCACTACCCTCGTTTGTAGCTAGGAGATTCTTATGGAGCTTTTGGCTGGATCAATATGACTAGATACTCCTATGGGAGCAGATTTTATGATTATACACTGGTGTCGGAGTGCGAACTTACTCTAGGAGGCGAGAGATTTGACTAGGATCTTTTAGTAGTGGCGTCGAGGCCCTACAACGTCATCTCGGGTATGGAATGGTTATCTAGATTTCATGCTCAGATTGACTATATTAGGCGCAAAGTGCGGTGTGTCCACACGGATGGAACCAGGTTTTCCATTACTGGTGAGAAAGAAGCCTTTGCAGCACAGGATGGACTTACCTAGAGGAGAGTGCATCCAATCAGTCATTAGTTGGCTAGCCTTACCCTCATAAAGTTGATGTGGAGAGTCCGAGTTATCCTGTAGTGGTGGAGCAGTACACGGATGTCTTCCCTGATGATGTTCTGGGTATACCTCCTCACAGATAGGTGAACTTTTACATTTACTTGTACCCTAGGATGACACCGATATCTAAAACAGCGTATCAGATGGCTCCCACGGTGCTTCGTGAGCTGTGGGTATAGCTAGAGGACATGCAAGGGAAGATATTCATACGACCTAGTGTTTCTCCTTGGGCAGCCCTGATTTTGTTTCCCAAGAAGGCGGATGGGAGATTGAGACTTTGTGTAGACTATCGACGCCTGAACCAGGTGACTGTGAAGAACAAGTAACCACTTCCAAGGATTGATGACCTCTTTGATCAGATGAAGGGAGCACGGTGGTTCTCGAAGATATTCCTCATATCAGGCTTTCACCAGCTCAGAGTACAAGACGAGGATGTGCATAATATGACCTCTATATGTCGGTACAACCATTACGAGTTCTTGGTTATGCCATTCAGTGTGACCAACGCTCCAGCAGTGTTCATGGGACTCATTAACAAGATATTTCAGCCATACCATGATCTCTTTATAGTAGTCTTCATCGACGACATTCTGATCTACTTGACTACTGAGGAGGCTAATGCTTATCATTTGCGGGTAGTACTTGAAACACTTCGAGAGCACAAGCTTTATGGTAATCTCTCAAAGTTCCAGTTCTAGATCTGAGAGGTTCACATTATGGTACATGTCATATCGGAGGTTGGAGTTTCAGTAGATCCAGCGAAGATTGAGGCGGTACTTTCTTGGTATCCACCCAGGAGTGTGACAGAGGTATGGAGTTTCTTGGGTTTGGCTGGATATTACCGGAGATTTGTGCCAGATTTCTCCAGAGTTTCAGCACATCTATCAGCGTTAATGAAGAATGGGCAACCCTTTGTGTGGTCAGAGAAATTCGAATAGAGTTTTTAGGATTTTAGGTAGAGGCTGACTAGTGCCCCCATCTTGAGGCTTCCAAAGGAGGGCGTAGGGTATGTAGTCTACTGCGACGCATCCGGGACCAGGCTTGAATGTGTCCTGATGCTAGAGAAAGTAGTGATCGCATATGGTTCTTAATAGTTGAGACAACATGAGAAGAACTATGCTACCCATGACCTGGAGTTAGCAGCAGTGGTGTTTTACTTGAAGATGTGGTGACATTACTTGATGGGTGATCATTTTATAGTGTACTCTAATCACAATAGTCTCAGGTATATCTTCTCATAGAAGGACCTGAACCTGAGACAGTGACGTTGGCTTGAGTTCTTCCAGGACCATGACTTTGAGATAGTCTATACTCCTAGGAAGGGGAACATTATAGCAGATGCACTCAGTCGAAGATCTGGTATACAATTTCTAGGTGAGGTGATAAAGCAGCTAGTCGCTTTGCAGATATACTTTGTGGATTAGGATGGAGTATCTTTTCTTCAGTCTCTTAAAGTCACTCCCCCACTTCTTCAGTGAGTCAGGGAGGCATAGCGTGGGGACAATGACTTTGAGAAACGACATGCTTAGATATCTACAGGGCATGCACCTGATGGATTTTCTGAAGGTGGGGAGCACATCATCCTCTTTAGAGGACGTACCATGGTACCAGTGTCGGTTCAGGAGGAAGTGATGAAAGAGTTCCACATGTCCCCTCTTGTGGTACATCCAAAAGTGTAAAATATGTACTAGGATCATAGACAACAACACTGGTTGATGGGAATGAAGAAATCAGTAGTAGAGTTTGTCTCTCGATGCCTCACTTGTCAATAAGTGAAGGCAGAGCATTAGGTACCAGCAGGCTTGGTTTATCCTTTAGAGGTCCTATAGTGGGTGTGGGATGGGATATATATAGACTTCGTGACATGAATTCCACGTACATAAGGAGATCATGATTCTATCTAGGTGATCGTCGACCGATTCACCAAGTCGGCCCACTTCTTACCGATCAGAGAGAAGGGTTCAATAGAGTGCTTGAGATGCCTCTATGTGCATGATCACTTTCCTTTGGTGGAGTTTTCATACAAAAATATCTATCACTCCACCATTGGGATGTCACCTATAGAGGCATTGTATGTGAAAACTTGCATATCACCTTTGTGGTGGACTGAACTAGGGGAATCAGCACTAGTGGCACCAGAGATGGTACATGCTACCACAGAGAAAGTGCAGATCATCCAGGAGTGGATGAAGACTGCACATAGTAGGAAGAATATATATGCCAATAGGAGACAGATATCTCTGGATTTTGAGGATGGTGACCTCGTCTTTCTACGAGACTCACCTTGATGAGGTTTATGGAGATTTGGACGAGGTGGAAAGTTATCTCCGAGGTTCATTGGACGCTTTCCGGTCCTCAGCAGAGTTGTCAAGGTGGATTACCGCTTATCTCTTCCACCTCAATTGCACCGGGTGCACGACGACTTCCATGTATTCCATCTGAGGAGATACGTTCCTGACCCTTATCACATCATCGACCATGACAAGTTAGACGTCGACGATGGGGTGACTTTTAAGAAGGTTTTGGTTGAGATTGAGGATCGATAGGAGCAGGTCCTTCGTGAGCGGTCGATACCTCATGTGGCCGTTCATTGGCAGCACAGGAACCTCCAGGAGAGCACATGGGAGTGGGAGGCTTAGATACATGATTAGTACCCCCACTTGTTCCCTTAGTTTGATTTGCGGATTACGGGGACGCAAATCCCTAAGGTGGGGATAATGTGAAGAACCGGAAATTCCATATAATGTTTTTTTATATATGGGAATTTTACAAGTCCACGAAAACTGAAGGCGCATGATTCCGAGGCCCGGTGTTCCTGGAATGAATTTCATAACATTTTTTCTGGTACGTTTAGTTAACATATGAGTGGTTTTTTGTAACTTTTGAACCAGTGATCGGAATTGAAATCTAAGGTCACCATTGAACTCACACCACTGGTATTTTTTAAGGAGACCTTCACCTCAATTGCAGTAGGTTGAGGGTGAAATATAGAATTTGGGTTTTTCATGCAAGAATAAAATAAAATAAAATTGTGTAACATTTTATTTTCTTTGTAACTCCTATGTGGATGTTGAGAGGTGGCGACCACCTGAACTAATGTTCCTATATGAGGTTATGGAGGTGGGGACCACCATAATTAACCTCCCATGTGGGTTATGGTGGTGGGGACAACCCGAGACTAAAACCCCTTTGAACTCCCCTCTTTATGGGAGAAAAACCTCTTGAACTCTCCCAATTTATTTGTTCCAACCCCTTAATTAATTATAACAACTCATCAATTAATTAATTAAAATAATTTGAAATTATACCAACAAACATAATACATAACTTTTTCGATTATGTGGTCTACTTTTCATTTTGGTGGAATGGAGAGGAAAGGGTTGGAAAGATGAGAACTCGGAAGAACACATCCTCCAACAAAGAGATCCTCCAATGTAGAACACTAACGCACGACTTTGAATTATCTCATCAATGTAAACAATCTAACTAGGTAGGGGTTGTTATTGAATTCCTGGAATTTATCGATTTAATTCCTCGTTCTTGGTGTGAGCTGAGTCATTACCTTCAGGGTATTCCTTCCTTTGTGGAACAGTTGAGGTTTGGGATTTTGGGTTGGACCCTGTGTTTCTTCTTGATTGAGATGGGTATATTTGATAACTTAGGTATATGTATGGGCATATACCTTAGTAGGGTTGAGAGTTGACTTCATGATTTTTGGTTTATCCTTTGTGGATTTTGTGAGACCATGAGGGTCTCGGGGTCCCTACTGAGTATCGTTATACTCACCCCTACACAAGCTATGCCCGCAACCTATTTTGTTTGGTGAAGATGTAAAACAGTGATGATTGAGGACAAGAGTACTGGGACTAGAGGTAGCTCGGAGGTGGACGTTAGACTAGGCGAACCACAGAGATTGTCGTTCGTGAGCTGTACCTACCCTTCAGGTAGGATTCGTGGTGGTCGATCCAGGAGATGCTTTTCACCTATCAATCATCTTGTACTTTCCAGTTTTCCTTGTACTTTCCAATTGGGCTTGTATTCTAGCCCCTTTTACTTACTATACTCACTCTGCTTACTATTCATTTTACTTGGGTTTGTATCTTTTTGTATTCTTGGTTGTGTGTGCTTACAGGTTTTAAAGGCAATTCCTTCCCAGTTTTAGGGAATACGCATTGGATTCAGTCGCTGGCGCCTAGCCTATGGAAGGCGGGCTTGGGGTATTCACGACATGGGCCCCGGGGGATGGGTCACGATAGGATGAGTCTCATCGTGTTGTGGGGAAGGTAAGTCATACGTACACATGAGGAAGGATATCATTTCCTCAATGGTTAAATGGTATGGAATTGAATGGAATATTAATTTTAAAGAATTAATATCATGTAATATTTATTATTTAAATCCATTATATTCCTCATTATACCCATATAAATAAAGTGTACATGAAAAAAAAATTAGACCACGGTGTGGAGATGGTAAGTCGTATGTACGAACCCATGGTGGTATTATTTTTTATAAGATGGGTAAAAAGAGGAATATGGTTGTACAATAATTTTAAAAATATATCATAATATAATATATTCTGGAGTTATTAATTTAGTATGCTAACAACTTATTAAAAGGAAGTAGAAGAAGAAGTGAAGTTTGAAAGAAGGGATAAAACTATTACCTCTTTTTCGGGTGTCTTTTTTTTATTTACACAAAAAGACTCATTAAGATGGATTTATGCCCAAATTTTTTCCACTAAGCTGAATTGGGGGAATTTGGGTGGAGATTTGGGTTGGGTTTGGCCGATCCAAAGGGCTTTGGAGGTGTGAATTAAAGAGAAATGTATGTGCCCTTTTATAAGAGTGGTGATGGACACTTTAGGAAAAGATTAAAATATTAATTTATTATAATTTTTTTAAAATTATAATAGCTCAAAATTGATTTATTTTGAGGATACGGTAAGGATGGGTCAAAATACTCTCAACCCATAGGTTTTAGACATGTTTAGGTCATAAAATTAACCTTATATTTTAGATTTAACCCATTGAAAAATATGTTAACTCTTACCATGTCCTCTTGTATTTTTATACTAAATTGTTAAAATATTTACTATAAAATTCCTAGAGAACCTAAAGTGGATAATTTATTACATTTGTATCACTATTAATTTTATTTAGCTGAACTATGTATTTTTATTATTTTTATATCATTTAATAATTTGTATTGGTTTTAAAAACTCATTTATGTCAATTTTGACACTATTTAGTAATTGATTTTTTTTAGTCATAAAAACAAGATTACTTCGACCCAACACACTAAATCATACCTAATATTTCAATTTCATATAAAAAATTCATGGATGGAATCAAATCTTTCAAATTATATTTATTTTAATATTTATAATATCATTTATTTGATTCTTTCATCAATAAGGAAAATACAACATCATTATTGTGTTATAAATAAATATAATTATTCAATATCTAACAATTTCAAATAAAATACCATGATTTATTAAATCTCTTTATATTTATAATGATTATTTGTAGCTGAATTTATCTTATGTACAACCCTATATTAAAAATGTTTTAGTTATCAAATTTGAATTTGGCACTGTTAACTCTTCTTTAAATAAAATATAATAAATGACCTAATCTAAAAAAAGTGTATTAAAAAGATCATATTTTTTCCTATGGTTTATTTTGGTCGATATAGACTTCTCCAATAGAATTAGGATAATTTTTAGGGAAATTTTATGTTAATATAATATTATTTTACCTTTAATTACCCTATTTACCTTTAACTATGGTAAATAAAATTCAAAAGTTATTATTCACCAAATATTATTTTGATCTTGTTGAACCACATTTTACTTACTAATGAAAACCATGTATGTCGGAATTTCAAAATTTATTTCACAAAATTGGTAAAATTACATTTTATTCTAATTTGAAATGTTCCAAGAAGGTGGGTAAATGTACCTAGAAGGTGGGGAAAAAGATGTTAAAAAAGTTCAATGAATTTTTATATATTATTCTATTATAAAATTACTCAAATTAATTACATTGTACTAATATATTTATTATGAATATATTTTTACTTTCAGAAAATTTTAATTATAAATAATTTTTTTAAATGAAAAAGTAGGTTTTTATGTACTATGTAGTACTTTTCACTATTCATAAAAAATTAAATGTATTAAAAAAATACCAATAATTCACCATAATCTACTATTAATATTATGAATTAAAAAACAATGTCTATTTTACTAATTTAAATATTTAGTAGTGTCTAAAATTAATTTTATTATTGTTTACAAAATGACAGAAAAAGATGTTCTTATAAGAAAATAGTTTTTCTAAATATATAATTATTTTCAAAAACACATAAATTTCCTTATAAAAATGTTTTATTTGTGTGAAAAAATTATAAATAACATTTAAAATTTATTTTTTTACTATTCATATTACAATATTTAATTGATAAATAAATATATCATTTAAATAATTATAATACTAATGTGTTGTTTCCTAGGAAATCATTCTTGCATATACCGCAAGACAAGTTAGTGTTGGGTGTAATATAAGCTGTTAGGTTACTTTAAAGAGATAACGTACTATGAAATATTGGGGTGCTAAAGTTCATTAATAAATATCCCAACATATCTTCAAGTTTCTAGATTGTTTACTCGGATTGGGAATCAGTTTTAGGATGGTAAGTCATACTGAAGTTATAATCTATGTTTAGATTATGTTAAATACTTTTATATAATATTGAGGTGAATATTTGATCTCGATAGACTACAATTGATAGTGGTGTTCCATAAAACCTAAAAACATATCTATTGTATATCCTTGAAATTTGGTAAGGTGAGAAGCCCTCAAAAATGGATATGAAGTGACTAGTATTTGTAAGACGATCCTATATAAGTGATTTGGAATTATTTTCTCTGGATGAATTAAAAATACATATAACACATGGTGATTTTTTGTTATTTCAATGTAGGTACGTGTGATGCTTTCATCACCCCCTTATAATTTTACCTTTCTTCCTTGTCTTGCTGAAATACTAGACACCTAGATGTATATTCTTTGATCCCCATCTTCATATTGTCCCACCGATAATGTTCACAAAGATTTCAATAAATATTTTTCTACATAGGATTTTGGAGAATCTAGATCTATTTATATCATTAAAAAACTCATTATTCATCTCACGATTTGATGGTATACACAGTCATTTTTATAAACAAGTTGTTTTTTAGTTGAATTTTTTGTCTATAGATCAACATATTGAGAAGATTAAGGATGAATATTCAGATTGAAGAATGTTTTCAATTGGATCCAAATGAGAATCAGATCCAGATAAGAGTCAGATCCAAAATGTCTAGATGTTTCAATACGATCCATCGTATTTGGATATTGATAAAAATATATAGATTCAAATTCAAAACCTGGTGGAGAAGTTTTTTAGGAGTTTAAAGATTTTTTTATCTTTTGTTATCAAATAAATTTTAAATGAAATGAATCACCACACTTTTTAAAACATAGTGATCTTACTCAGAATTCATATTCAACAAATTTGAATCAAAATCATATTTAGGAATTATGACTCAAAATTCTTATTCAAGAATTCTAACTCAAAATCATATTCTGGAATTCTGACTCAAAAATCATATTTATAAATTCTTAGTCAAAAAAATATTCAGAAATTTGGACTCACTGTGGTTAGGAAATTCCATCGTATTGAGAATAATTTTTCTAGTAGGAATGGTTTATTGGGATCACCTTGGGTCCGGTATTAAAGGAATGAGAAGTTATAATACTTTCCATTACAAATGATATGATATTTTTCTGATCCTAGAGTTATCATAAATCATAATTATACTGTAAAACTTGTGATAAGAGATTGATAAAAATGGTGGTGAAGAGCTACTAGAAATCTTATTCAGTCTGATTATAATAATGTCAATCATGTGTAGGCTAAGTAGGAAAGAAAGATGTTTTTAGAGGAATGTGAAGTTACAATACTTTCCATTAAAACTCAGATGATGCTAAAGCAGATCCTCAATGTATTCATAATCATAAATTAATGATACAAAAAATGTTTATCAAAGAATAATGTTTATAAATCTGAAGACTTCTGGTCTCAAGTTCATTGTAATGATGTTTCTGAATGAATATTTGTTTAAAATCTGATAAATATGATTATAAAAAAGAGAATAAAGAATTCAAAGTTGTTTATTATTATCCATCAGATTCATTATACCATTATATTCATTAGAGAGATAAATTTTTGTGTAGAAAAGTCTTTGAAATCATATTTAGAATAGAAATAAGTTGTTGAGGTTGAAGTTATCTATACTGGTCTATCCTACTCGATATGTTATCTTAATCAACAGAGGAATTTTTTTGGGACTGATTATTGAAAATAAAAATAAATGAATGTGGTGAGAAATACAAAGAAGAAGTCCAAGGCTTAATCAATAATGTATTCAACCATTTACAATAGTTTTAATTAGTTTTCTTATCATTTAATTGATTCAATAGAAGAGATGATGAAGAATCTATTGTATTAAATTTTTCTTCATACTAAAGAGACAAATGATAATCATAATTGGAATCCAACTTTAGAGATAATGATAGAGATAAAAGAGTTTTAGAAATAGGGATATTGGAGTTTGAAGAAATTTTTTTATCAGTTGGTATAAAGAATAAAAATGAAGAAATCATATTGGCTAATCAAAATAATGTCTATTTCTTATTACATGAAAGTGGTACTGGGAATCTTATTGAAGGAATCACAGTGAAAAAATAATAATCATACTGAGGTTTTCTAATAAGATTAAATCTGTCTATTTCTTTATACATGAAATTGGTACGGAGAATCGTAATAAAAAAAATCAGGTTTTGAAAATTAGAATTGGGAATTGGAATCAGTCAAATTATTGTGAATAAATTCAGAAGCAAAGATGAAGTTTTTATAGGATTTGAGAAGGATTGATAAAAATGAGAAGATATCAGTAATGTTGATGAAGTCAAGATCTCCCGGAAATTTCAAGAAGCATATAAATTTGGGTAATTAGGATGAGCGTGAAAATTTTCGAGAATCTCATCTAAACAAAATTTTTGGTGAGTATAAAAGTGAAATTACTTTTTACATTTTGATAGAGGTATTATTCATGGAAAAGAAAAGATAAAGAAGATCTCTAGAGAGAATAAGGATTTTTGGATTGGATTTTTTTAGTAGAATTTGTGTCGGGAAAAAGAGAATTGAGAAGAGACAAGATTATCATATTGATATGGAAATCATATTCAGATAAGAATCATATTCCATTGTTAATCATATTTGGTTGGGAATCATATTCAACTGGGAATCATATTTAGATGGGAATCATATTTAGCTGGGAATCATATTCAGTTGGGAATCGTATTCATTTGGGAATCATATTCATCTGGGAATTTTACAAGGATTTATAGACTCAGAATAGAAGTGATTTAGAATTATCTCAATCGTATTATAATAGAGTATTATTTTTGTATTTAGAAATCATACTTGGGAATCAGATTTGTGAATCAAACTAGGAAATCTGATTGATTTTTTTTTCAAATTCCAAGAAATTCTTACGAGCTTCTCAGTAATAAAGTGAAAAATTATTTTGAAAGATCATATTTATAAAAGTTGACGAAGAATCACTATAAAATTTTTTTAACAAAAAATTTATCACATCATTTGTGCTAGAAAGAGCACACACACACTATTGGACTATTTAACTAATGCTAAATGAGTGTAAGGGAATATCCTACTCATGGTATTCCACACAATAAGATTTTTTCTAATAGATTGTGTGGTATTGGATAATTTCTATACTATACCAAGGATGTAGCTATTATTTCTCAATATTAATCTTTTTAAATAGTTATTTTCCTATGAATATATGTTCGATTTTTTTAGCAGGTAAAGAAAATATTTATCAGGAGGTTAAGGTTGTTTCTTAAGAAAGAAACTTAAAATAAAAAGGTTTCACAGATTCACCCCTCCCTCTATAAGTGATACAACTATCCTAACTGGGCACTTACAAGTGGTATCATAGCTTAATATTGCCTTCATTATTTATTTTATGAAGTTTTTAAGAATATGTTCTGATGGAAAAACTGAGTTGTGTGAATAGTAAGGGGATTCTGTTCATAAATGATAGAAATTATCATATTTAGAATGGAAGAATGTAATCATATCTTATGTATATTAAGGATGATGTTTCAAGAGATATTACATATGGTTTTGCTACCTCATATTGAGAATGATATTCTCACAAATGTAGATAAGGAAAACCTTGTGAATGATGGAATAATTAAGAATTATTTACTCTTATCACTTTCTAAAAGTGGGGTTTTAAGAGTAAAAGGAGTTTTTCAGTGCCAATGGTATCTAGGATAACTTGAACAACATTTTTAAAGGCGACACAAAAGTAAAAAATGAAAAGGTATAAACCTATATATTGATATATGAATATCCAAATATGGATTAGTATGAATCTATCAATGACTCAATTACCATGGTTAATAACATTGTTAGAACTGTTAGAGTTCTTGGTGAAAAGTTAGAAAATTCTACTATTGTTGAAAATATCTTGAGAATTATTCTAAAAAATTTTGATGTCAAATTCTCTTTATTAGAATATAGATATCCTAATACATTATATCTGGATGATTTATATAATACTCTCATCACATATGTTATGAGAAGGTAAGAGTTTATGAAGGAAACAAAATTGATAGATAAATATATTTCGAAGCCTCCAAGAAAGAAAAGGTTAAGAAGGTTCTTAGGGGAGGTGATGTTGTGGAATCTGACTCTGAAAATGTGGTATGTAAAAATATTGATGAAATTTTATCATTGTTTTCTAAAAATGTGAAAAGAGGTGCCTGAAGGTATAAAGGAAAACTTCAAAAAAACTTCGATGTGGAGCTTTGGGTTATTTATTTACCAAATTTCCTATAAGAGGTGATGAAGAAGAAAGTGATGATGGAGAAAGTGAAGATGAATAAATATTTCCAAGAAGATCTTGGAAGAAAAAGGGTGATAAAGACCAATTCTATTCCAAGAGGGAAGATAAGAAGTCCTAAAAATCCAAAAGGAGAATATTTTTGTCTAAGAATGATGATAGTGAGGAGGTTAAAACTATTTTTGAAGAGAAAACGTTTATTGGAATAGTTAATGAGGATATTTTTACCTTTGAAAGTAGTTATTTAGAAGAATAAGATAGTGAAGTTAAACCTAAAAAATATATTGAACTTTCTTGGGAGAATATTTTCATTCCAACAATTAATAATGAAGAATTCTAAATCAACAGTTCTGAAGAAGAAGAAACTCAATTATATAACATCTGAAAGAAGAATTAAAATACTATCTAAGGAATATTGGGAGACTTGAAAAAGAGATCAGGGAGTTGAAAAGTGAAAAAAAATCAACAAACAATAAAGAATGTATTCCTAATGAGAAATTCAAGTTGATGTAAGAGATTTATAGTTTGAAAAAATCTATCAAGGAAAAAAATAATCATAATGAACATCTAGAAGTGAATGTAAAGGAAAAAGAAGATCATTAGAACTTATCCAAAAAAACATCCTAAAGCTGAATAGAAAGGTACATGTTTCAAAAAAGCTATCTCTGAAGTTGGTGAATGTTCTCGCAAGTAGAAACCTGATTAGGATTAGTAAAAGTTACCTTAAAAGGTTTACAAGAATAATTGTTTTTTTCTAAAAAGAAATAAATTTGGGAAAGTTATATATCAATCCAAGACCAAAATTTATTGTAAATCAGAAGTTTATATACATTATGAGTTTGAAAAAATTTCTATTTCTTCTTGTTTTGATAAGTCTGAAAAAAATTCAAGATGAATAAAAATGTTCCACTTGAAAATATAAAAGTTGGTGATCAATAATTTTCTTTTAAAAAGGATAATGAGAAATATATTCACAACTCACATTAGTATGGAAGTTATAGAAGAAAATAATCTTTCTATGGATATTGTTGGAATTGTGGTGTATTTGGGAATAAAATGAACATGTGTTGGTTAAACCAACAATATTGCAAATATTTCACAAGCTACAGAAGGAGAAGTTTGAGTGGGGAGTCAATCCCTTTAAGGGAAGAAGTATGGGAAGGATATTAATAAGAAACCTGAGAAGATTGGTTTGAAAATTGAAAATAGGTTCCAACATCTAGAAAATGTGTTTTAAAGATGTCATCTAGATGGAAATATTTCTAAATAATGCCTTCTTTTTTTTATAAGCATAAAAAATTTCTGAAAAATTATCAAAACCATATGTTTTGGAAGTTATGAAAGACCTATCTTCAGAGTCTGAAAAGATAGAGTGCTTAGTAATATGGATAGAACATATTGAATTGACAAGGAATTTAAAGGAAGAACAGAAATTAATGAAATAAGAGGGGAAGGAAAAGACTTCTAATGATTTAATCAATGTTGATAAAAATATTTCAATAGATAGAGATTTGGAATTTTAAAAAAGTTGTAAGAGATGTGAGGAAGAATGAAAATATATCAAACTTTGTTTAACTATCTTTCTAGAATAAAAACAATCCAAGGAAAAAATGTTACAAACTAATTTTAACAAATATATTACTAAATATGAATAATACTTGACATCCTCATAAGAAGATTCTATAGATAAGAAGAATTTTGTTAAAAACCTTGAGACATATGAACATAAAGAAGAAAGAACATCCAGAGAAAAATCCATGAAAAAACAGAAAAGGTCAATAATGAGAGACGACTCCCAATCCAATTTTTATTTCGAAGAAACAATCTAGGATCCTTCTTATTCCAAATATGTTATTTTAAACATGTACTAAATTTTAGGGAATTTAATGAGTTGAAATAATGAAGCTGGTGGTAATGAGTCACTTACTATTATTCCCCAAGAGAGTAATGAAGTTATGAAAATTTTGGTTTGAAAGTTGTGTTTTTACACCTAAACATTCTAATATCTTCGTTGAGATGGGTGTAGGTTACTTTTATCTTGAATATATTATTTTCAAGATTGACCCCAACATGATAATGTTAAAAGAGACATTTAAAGGTTTTAGATGAATTTTTTTATGGACAACATTTATAACCTTGACTATACACTCTTCTTTTCTACACCGGGTTCACCCACATTTACTTACAGTTGTTTAGTTAAAGGATATTTTTTAAGAAAATATTGTGATACTTAAGTTCTCCTAAAGAAGAGTTTCAAGATTTTCAAATGGAAACTTCCAACATTTTGAAATGAGACAATTTTTCAATATGTAAGGAAACTTTTAATGATGGAACCTTTTGAATTTTATTATCAACGAGGGGAGAGATAAGAGAAAAGGTGAGAGAAAAAAATAGGGGGATAAATAAAATAACAGATAGAATAAAAAGTGATAAAAGAAAAAAATAACACATATTATTTTGATGTTTTTAAGTGGTTGAAGTGGGTATTGACAACCAACACAAAATGGGGGATTGTTAGGACCAAGTTGTGTTTTGGTTGTATTTATTTTCAATATATTAGTACTTTTAGAAGATGATGGATGAAAATTCAGATTGAAGAAATTTTTCAATTAGGTCCAGATGATAATCAGATCCTGATAAAAATAAGATCCAAAATGTTTGGATGAGTCAATATGATCTATCATATTAGGATGTTGATAAAAATATTTTGATAAAAATTTAGAAGATGCTGGAGAATGTTTTTAGAATATTGACGATGTTTTTTGTCTTTTGTTGTCAAAGAAATTTCAAAGGAAAAGAATCACATATCTTTGTAAACATGGTGATATAACTCAGAAATAATATTATAGAATTATGAATCAAAATCAAATTTTAGAGCTCTGACTCGGAAGAAATATTTAGGAACTGTAACTCAAATTTTTATTCAATATTTATGACTCAAAAATAATATTTTGAAATTCCGTCTCAAAATTTTGTTTATAAATTTTGACTCATAGTACTTATAAAAGTCCAACATATTGAGAAGAAGCTTTCTGTAAGGAATGGTTCCTTGGGATCACCTTGGGTTTAGTATGAATGGAGTGTGAAGTTCTAATAATTTTCATTACAAATGAGGTGATACTTTATTGATCTTGGAGTTCTCATAAATCATAATTTTTCTGTATAACTTGTGGTGAAAACTTGATAAAATAAAGTTTGAGAAGAGGTGTTGGAAATCACATTCAGTGTGATCGTAATAATGCCAATCGTATTCTTACTAAGCAAGAAATCAAGATGTTTCTGGAGGAATGGGATGTTAAAATACTATCCACTGAATGTTAGATGATTCTAAATCAAATATTCAATATATTTAAAGTCATGAAAGAATTCATGATACAAGTAGAATTTTATTAAAGAAGAAATTTTATGAAGCCGGGGATTTCCAATATCAAGATCATCGTAATGATTTAATCAGATACATTTTTTAAAAAGTAGATAAAGATGATCATAATTAATAAAATAAACAGGTCAAAGGTATTGATAATGATCGATCATATTTGGTATACCATCATATTCATTAGAGACAAAATTGTATGTGAAGAAAATTCATTAGTATCAGATTCAAAAGAGAAAGAAGTTGCTGAAGTTGAAATTTGTGATACTGGTCCACCATAATCGATATGTTATCATAATCAATAGATAAAGAATTGTTTGGGACTGATGAATGAAAAGAAAAATAAAATAATGTGGTGACCAATCTGAAGAGTAAATTCAAATCTCAATAAACAACATAATCATCAATTTAAAATAGGTTGAATTAAATGGCTTATCATTTTTTTGATTCAAGAAAAATAATGAAGAAGAATATATTATTTTACTTTTATCTTCATCACAATGAGAAATATTGTAATAAAAATTTGAATTAGAATTTAGAGAGCATGAGGAAAGAAACAAATTTCTAGAAATGGGGAGATTTTTGTTCAAAGAATATGTTTATTTTTTATCAGTTGGTACATATCATCGTAATGAAGAAATCATATCTAGTACTCATAATTATGTATATTTATTCTTACATGCATGTTCTGTGGAGAATCATATTGAAGGAATTGTATTGGGACACTCGGAATCAGTCTAAGGTTTTCTAAGAAGATCAAATATTTTTATTTCTTCATACATGAAATCAATACAGAGAATCGTAATGAATAAATCGTATTGGGAAAACTAGAATGGGGAGTTGGAATCGAACTCATGATTGTAATGAATTTATGAAGCAAAGTTGAAGTTTTTAGATGATTTGATAAGGATTGAGATGAAATGAGAAGAGATAAGAAATTTTGACCAAGTCAATATGCACTATAAATTCAAAGAATCATGTAGATTCAGGTAATTTGGTTAAGTGAGAAAGTTTTCAAGTATCTCACCCAAACCAAATTTGGGGAGAGTATAAAAGGGAAAGAACTTTATGCTTTTTGATAGAGACATTGTTCATAGAAAGGAAGGGATAAAAGTGATCTCTAGAGAAAGAAGTGTTTGTGAATTGGGTTTTTCTTGAATAATTCATTCCATATAGAATAAAAAAGAGAATATACAAGATTATAATATTTATATAGGAATCATATTCAGATGATAATCACATTCTTTTGGGAATTGTATTTAATTGGGAATCATATTTAGCTGGGAATTGTATTGAGTTAGGAATCTTATTTAGATGGCAATTTTACTAGGATTTCTAAACTCAAAATAGAAGTGTTTTAGAATTGTCTCAATCATATTATGATAGAGTATTATTTCCATATTCAGAAATTAGACTTGGTAATCAGACCTGGGAATTATACTGAGTTTCAATAAAAATTCTAAGAATTACTTACCATCTTCTGGGTAAGAATGTGAAAAATTATTTTGAAAGATCTTATTTATAAAATTTGATAAATAAGAATCGTAACCTGATTATTAAAGAAAATTTATTAAATCATTTGTGCTAGAATGATCACACACACTATTTTATTGTTTACTTAATGATTCCAGAGTATAATGTAATATCCTAATCATTATATTCCACAAAAGGGATTGGTTTGTAGTATATTGCGTGGTATTGGATCATTTCCATACTATACCAAGGACATAGCTATTATTTTTGAATAAAGAAATGTTTAAATACTTGTGTTCCTATGGATGTGTGTTTGGTTTGTTTTCATTAGGAAATAAAATCATTAACATGAGGTGAAGGTTGTTTCTTAAGAAATAAACTTAATAAAAGGCATCACCAATTCTACCCTCCCACTCTTAGTGATACATCTATCATGACTAGGAACTTACATTCATGACTAGAATAGTACAACTCCTTCAACAATTTTGAATTATGAGGATTTATTTTTTCTTATAGCTTTCAATTTCTTCAATATTTCCACATCATCCCTTTGAGTATCCTTCATATTCACCAAAATAGATGGTTGGGAAATCATTTGAGCTAGGTAAGATGTTGTTTATTTATTTAGGACTTCCATGACTGTCCTTTACAATTATAATAAGATTAGATATTTCTTAATTCTCATTATTGATAAGGTTGTAGGATCCTTCTTAGATGAAATTCCACTTTATTTCCCTTCCTAGGATAGTAATGGATTAATAAATCACATTCCTTGATCAAGTCATCATTGGTAAAACATATTAATCTCATTCTATGTGAATATATATATTTCATGCTCTTATGATATATATATATATTTCAATATTTTTCTTATATAGATAATTTTTATAAATATTCAATATGAAATTCACTATTGAAAACTCAAGATCATGAATTATATAGTTATGCTCATGGGATTTCAACTATCTTGAGGAGTAGTTTATCACTTTATCATTTTTCATCAGCACACAACCAAATACCTTATACAAAGCATCACTGTATAGAATAAAGAATTCCCCACATGGGGGTAGTGTGAGTACCATTATATTGATAAAAATATTTTTAATTACTTAAATCTATATTTTCATTCATTATTAGAGATGAACTTCACTCCCTCTATATTTATCTTGCTTTTTGGGTTTGATAGTGAGGGGAAGTTCTTCACATATCATCAAGAGTTCCAAGATAGTCCATCAACACTATGTATCTTTATTATAGATCATAGTATTTATTACTCATCAATCTTCTTTTTAGTCAAAGGATCCAAAATATATCTCTTTTTGGTGATAAATTTCCCTAATAATTATATTTCCTCCATCCATAACTCACATTTTCTATGATTTTCACCTAGATTTGTCTTTTAAAATTTCTTTATCACAGTAAAAAAATAATCCTCATGTTACCCCTTTTTTGCAGTATAGTATGAAATAATCTATAAATACAATCATAAAATTTTCAAAGGAATATATAAGGACTCTCTTTATTAAGTCCATCAATATTTCTAGAAAATTAGTGAGTATGAAGGGCATTACTATGAAATCACAGTGCCCATACCTTGTTTGAATTATAATATTTGGAATATCATCATTCTTCTCCTTTAAGTGGTGATATCCCAAAGGTAGTTTCATATTATTTTTAGTGTTAATGACTTAGCCAAAGGAATTCCATGAATGTCTTGTGAATTTTGCTTCATATTAACCCATAATATCATTTTTTTTCTTTATTCCAAATAACACTCTCTATTGAATGATGATGTGTTTGGGGAAAGCATTTATTAAAAATCATTTCCTCAGTTCTTTCACATTCCATGGATTATATTTTCTCCATTGGATTCAGGTTCTTCCTCAATGTTAAAAACTTATTGAATTCTCTTTCTAGGCTATAGATAACCAGTATGAATTTCTATTATTTAGATAATTGGAGGAACATTAATATATTCTCAAGGGAGTAAATCCATTATTTTGTGATGAGGTCAGAATAATATCCATTAAACATAGGAAGAATTGGTCACCTAAAGGACTCAACAATAACTTTTTTCCTTAATAGGATAAGGGGGGTTATCCACATGATTCAATTTATTATTAGCAACTTGAGTAAATTAAGCTAGTAGTTCCATGACATTCTTGGCTCCTACTCCCATCAGGTTAGGAATATCATTAGGTCGTCTATTATATTGGGTACCACATTAGTTGTTGGAAGGATTCCTCCCATTTACTACTATTGACTAACATAAAATAGAATTAGGGATGTGAATAATTAAATTAATAATCATATATAAGAGAAAGTAATAACTTATACAGAATAACACATAAATGACATATATATCCTAATGAGTGAGTATATGGGTTTCAATATAGATTATCAATTGAAAATTTTCTATTAGTTTTTATAACCAAAAAATATATTAAATTATTTAATAATGGTTCATTAATAGTTTTAGAATTTAAAAAATCATATCCCTTGGGTGTTTCAAACTAGGTGTGTAGAAATTCTTGTTCATCTAGAACAAGGTAAAGGTTGATTTAGTACCCAACAATACCTTTTAGAGTTGTTTTACCTAAGTGCATTTGTTATAAAACCTTATCCACTTTCAAAATCCAAAAAAGGATTCCAATGCTTAAAACCTACTCACTATTTACTTTTTGAAAATTTTATTGTGTTTTCATATTCTTGGAATTATCCCTATAGTTTTTACTAATGTATTCTTGTACCAATATAAAAATATAACTATAAATTACTCTGATTCAAATTATAGTGACCAGACCTCTTATAGATATTATTACTTAATTTTTAATATAAATATACAATAAACACAACCCCAAAACCCAGATTCCAAGTGTCTTTGGAAGACTAGGTACATAATACAATAATATTAATCTAAAAATAAAACATTTTTATTTAAATTTCCATAATGTTCTCCTTTATCCCTTTGAGATTCAAGAACGATAAAGGATAACCTAGGGAATACATAAAAAAGGGTGAGTTATAAAGCCTCGTATGGGAATAATCATGTCAATGAAGTAAGGAATATGAGTCAAATAGAATAATATAACATCATAAAATAAATGGCTCATGAATATAATATAGAATAATTAAATAAATAACATGGTATCATAGGAATGTAGAAACATCATAATACATGAAATTTTATGAATAATTCAAGGATAACTTCCAAGACATCCTAACATGGTGGATAAAGTCCTATAATTGACCATGTTACTCCCTAAACCCATTCATATCATCCCAAGAGATATAAAAATTACCCAATTAATTAGATCTATATATGGGAACACTCATCATAACATGTACATGAATATGTGTTCCACATAAGAGAACAAAAAATAAAGCCTAAGCATAATAAATTCCCATTGAAATTATTGGGTTACAGAATATTTACTCAATGTATAATTAAAGGATATTTTATAAAGACTCTAAAGAAAAAGAGGAATTAAATATTATTGATGTTTATATTTTAATTAATAATAATGTGTTTAAAATAGGTATTTCATTTGAAAAAATCATGAGAAAGGGTGGAAAATTGGTAATAAAAGTGAACCATTAAAATAATATGTTAAGGAATTGGGAAAAAGCATTAAGAGAAAGAAGGAATGTGGAATTTTTATTGCAAAAAGAGGTAAATAAATGGTTATAATTGAAATTTATATAATTTTATGAAAATTATAATTGGTAAAATAATTAAAAATATTGTCACATGTAAGGATTTAGGGATATAAAATTCCACCTTAATTATGTTTGATTTTAAAGTTGGTATTGAGAAATAATTACAAGGCATGTATAACCCCCCACCCTGAAAAATAGAGATTAATCTTGTTTCATATGCAAGATAAATATATACATAATTTATAATCATTAAATAATTTTTAATAGATATATAAATTTAGGAAGAAAGAGAAAAAGACATTACACAAATCATAGAGGGGGTTCAAAGAGTTCCCTTACCCCCAGTCGTGATTCATTTTGTGCTTTCATTGAATTCTATAAATAATCAAATTATAATTATTAAAAAATCATTTAGAATTTTTTTTACTATATCTGATTAATTATTAAGACTTTATATTAGTTTAGAACCATTTAATTGGGATTTTGTGTCTATATTCATCGTCCCGAGGTCGTTCCATTCATGGTTCGAAGGTCAGATTAATTTGTAGGTAAGTATGAGAGTTCTTATGATATGGTTTAATAACTCAAGTTGTGTGATGAAATTTTTGTTATTTATTTCATGTATTTTTAAATGGTTTTAAATTCCCTAAATTATTAAAATATATGTGGATAATTAAGTTCAAATATTATCATTTTATGGTTAATTCACTTAAGCATTTTTCTGACCACTGTGAATTTACATTGTTTTATTTTACCATATGATTGTTTATCCATTATAGAATATAAAAAAATTATAATAATTTAGATAATTTTTACATAATTAATGTAATAAAATCATCCATGATGGTGGTGATGAAAAAAATATGTTATTCATGGAGGTGGTGAATCGACCATAATTTAGACAATATTTTCATTTTGGACTAAAATGTGAAGTGGTTGTATAATAGATATTCTATTAAAAAAATAACATTAAAGTATATTTATTATATTTTAGTAATTATTTCATCTTTGATGGAAGATATGTGGATTAGGTAGAAGAGTAATAGTATTGAAAGATATTAGTTGAGAATGTTACCTCTTTGGATTCCCCCACTTAAAGAATGCCATAAACCACTTGGGATGGTATTTTATAGAGAAAAAAAGAACTAGGATGTGGGGGAGATTATTGGAAAGATAATTGGGAAATCCTTTTTCATGATCTGAGGCTTAGAAGGTGTGATTGGAAGGGGTGGTGATGGGTGGTATTTATAAGGGGAGGGGATAAGAGTATTTGAATATAATTTTCATTAGTTTATTAGAAATCCAAATGTGATGAATCTTGTGACTATATACAGTAATTTATCAACGTTAGTTCAATTTAATGCCTTATTTCATTATACATGACTCATTTATTCATTTTTTATCCAATAATCTTAAATGTTATATTTTGTTTTATTTAACGAATTATGAAATATTTAACTATTTTAGTACAATAAAAAAACTGAGAATAATTTTATTTTAATGTATAGATTCCAGAAAATGAAATATATTCTTTGAAAATAATTTTCTAAAACAAATAAATTTAATTTTTAAATAAAATCCTTATTTATTTGAAAAATACATTTTTTATATTATGATCAACTTTTTAACCATTTGAAAAATTACATCTGGCCTCATAATATTATATTATAATTATAATAAAACATATTATTATTTGAAAAATTAATTTTATGGAAATAACCCATTTTTTATAATTTATATTTATCCTAAAAATATAAATAAAACATCTGTGTTTTATAAAAATCCAAACACTTGTTTTATCATTTTTAAAATATTTATTTGTATCATGGTTCAAATTTTTTATATTTTCATTATATAAGATAACTAAATATTATTTCATAATTAAGTAGGTGAGCATACTGATCTAATGGATAGGTTTATATTCTTAACATTCAGAATGCTATTCTAATGGAAAATTGTTAAACTGTAATATAGCTTCCCTATGTTTTATAAATACCTCATATTTCATTCGTTCATCATTTACTTCTATTTTCTATCATGTTTATATATTTTAATTTTTACAATGGATATTGAATTCATAATAAATTGTTTCATTTCAAAATTATTGGTCATGAGTGTGATTATTCTAGGGGATCGAGTAGATTGAAAATTTCATAATATAGTTTTCTTATTTTTTATTTTTATACCATTATAATGTATGAAATGTCATTGACTATATTTATACACTAAATGAAATGTTCAAGTTAATATAATACTATGTTGTTGGTTCAGTCATGTGGTACATTTAATTTATATAATACTACATTAATAAATATGAATCAAATTTAAATTCAAAAGTAAAATTCCATCGATAAAATTATGTGTCATTACATCATATACACCACATGCCAGAATGACATGTGGTTCCCACATAAATGAAATAAATTAATAAAAAATATTTTTCCAAGAGTTTCAAGATAAATTGATTTCTTCCACATTATTTTGAGCATTTTAGGTATGTTTCGAATGTATATAAAACATAAAATGAAAAAATTAACTTTATTTCACTTTGTCCACAAGTATGTGAGAATGAAATTTTTTTCATCACTAGTGGTAAAAAATGGATCATACCTTGTTTTTTAATATTTTCATGTTGTAAATATTTTGGATTGGATGGTATGTGAAATTCAAAGGGAATTTTAATTTTCTTCTAAAGATTAAGGGTTTCTTTAAAAATTTATGTTTGAACTAAAATTCTGAGAGTTAGAGCATCTAAAAGAGGTTTTCATGGATATGGATTAAGTCTAATGGGGTTTCTTGAGTTATTAGGTGAATCATATAATCTAATTGTATAATATTTTAATTTTAAATTTTATTTTCTTGCTATACAGTTTGGGAAACTTGTGTCGGCTGGTTATGACTAGGGGTACAGAACAAAGTTTTCACACAAGTGAAAAAATTATGAAGAAACTACAATTTTGTTTTTAGAGAGATTTCAATATTTTCTACTCAATTTGGAAAATCATGTATCCAAACAATATAAGGGGGTGTGGCTCAAGACATTTCATGTTTCATGGTTATCACATAGTTTTGAAAACCATGCAACTACCCATTTTTTACTAAAAAGTGTAAAAAACAATTTTCTCATTTGGATTTTAAACAGTCACCAATAATTATTTTTACTCATGTACATCAGACCAGGGTGGTCCATCCCATCCCTCCTCTCTCAAACCCCCTTGATTTTGGGTGGTTTCTTGGGTTATTTTGTGGTGGATTGTAGATATGGTCCCCTCTTATTCTCTTTGTTCTTATATACGCTTTATAGTGGAAAATTTATTTTTTCTATCTTTGGGTTTGATTGAAATTTTGACTATATTTTGGTGGAATTATCTTGATAAGAATGGAATTTTTCTCAATGTGGCTAGAGGATGTCTCATAATTTTTACCCCACACAATTTCAATACATTTATTTGGTGTTATAATACGTTATAGTTTTTTTAGGATTCTAATTTTAAATTAATTAAATTAGAGGGAATTGATAGATAATTTTATTTACGTTGTTTGAGATTTTTCTAATGAGGTTGTTGTGAGTATTCCATGAACCATTCATGTGTGGTTTGTCATTGTTACAACAATTAGATTTTTCTTAGTGAATTTTTAGGTGAATGTGTCTATTATAATTAAATATATTAATTGATTATAAATTGTTAAACACAATTGTTTAGGAATTATTTCTTGTTATAGGTTCTCAACAGATGATATTAGGCTTGTATGAGCTTGCACGAGAGTCTTCTAGCTATGATTTATGTAATGCATTCATATTAGGTATGTGATCCTTGAACATTGGCCTATAGTTAATGATTATTTCCATGTGCCTATGGTATGTGGTATTTCCACTATAATAGATCGACCTTTTTATTTAAATATAATTGATTATTATTTTATGTGGAAATAAATAAAGTGTTAAGTGTCACAATGGACCCTTAAGGTTAGGACTAGTGTCTCATCTACCAATGGTTGATGCCTTGGTAATAAATATTTGATAAGAGAAATGTGGACAGTTGGGGAATAAATTAAAAAAATGGATATACATAGTGGACATTGAGATATGCTCCCTTATCTCCCTTTAGTAAAGGGAGTGTGTTTATTCATATACAATTATCCTAAGGATGTGAATGAGATATAAGAACACATTTTGGGTGTAAAATATATGATATGACATTGGGAACCTTGGTGGGTTCCCCAGTCTTATAATGAACGAAATAGGGTGTTGATGTGAGTCTGGTATAGTGTTATCCAAGTGTGTGATTCTTATAATGTTTTGACTAACCCCTTGTGGCTTGGGATAAGATAGGATCTTGGGGACAAGAGAAAACTATGGGTGATGTATATGGATTTGATACAATGACTGGGGGTTGGTATTGGTTAGGAGGGCCCTAGTGGAAGGATATTTGGGTGAAGTGAGGATGTTAATGGGTATGATATGTTGTTTCTACATGATTGGTTTGGGATTAGGATAATATGTCTAAAAGGATTTTTTATGAGACACGCTTCGAGGTATAGATAGTCCTTGAGAGGTGATCATAAGTTATACACCAAAGATTACAACCTAAGTGTTTTGGGATGGTATTTAAAGAGTGTACAACCCATTACAGTATGATGGATAGTACACTATTTTCCATTAGGGTAAGGGTACATCCTTGAGTTTCTAGATGATTTGTTTTCTAGATAGGGAGAGTCGCTTACCTCAAGATTCCAAATGACATTGTTTGTTTCCAGGTAATTAGAGTCTTCACCTAGGTCTTGGATGATCTATATGTGTTTCCAAACAGGGATAATTTTACTCTAAGTTATGCATGAGTAGTTAATTGTTTCATTCCTAGGAGCACAGTTTCCCCTATGTTCCAAATGATGGTATTATACTCTGAGACACTATGACACTATACAAAATAGGTATGATTGTTCTCAAGTATCACATTAGAACTTGAGGATCAACAATGATTATTTTATAGTGATTCTGCATCTATTTCACTATCCTAATATTATCCCATGTGCATACACTATGTTTACTAGTTATCTTAGAGAGCCTATTGTTGGAACCCTATTGTGTTTTACTCACACCCTTCTCATGTATCCATTAGTTTTGGGTAAATGAGAAGTCCTCATTATTGTGAATTTTATGTAGGACAAAGGCCTGGGATTGGATCATCAAGATATATAACATAAACAATGTTAGGAGATAAATGATAACATAAACAATGTTAGATCAATGGGAGATTAGTTGGGATATATGAATATAAACAATATTTTAATTTATTATAAAATTATTCTTATTTATTTGGATATAATAATCAAATTTTTTATTATTTATATTTCATGGTTATTTATTCTCTTGTTTACTCTAATATTAGGGTATAATCACCCCATAGTAACAACTCTTACCCTCACTACTTGTTAGAATCCTCTAACATACGAGGAGGTGTGCTCAAGAACATGCTGCATCACTAGTTGGACATTGGTTAGTGGTTGTAGGATAAGTACATTAAAAATTTGTATAAAAAAGTATTTGTCTTTATATTTATATTTACGATATGATAGATAGGGAATATGTATGTGTCAAATATTTTGATATACCTTATACTGGTGTGTCGTGAACACCTTTTTTTGAAGAAATTTTAGGTTACCAGGGATATAAGATTGTGGTTTTTAGTTTTCTATATCACAATTGAGATATTTATTCAAAATGATGTGTCTATTTGATATTGTTATTGTGTATCTTTTTCTATTTTAAAATAGTTTTTTTACTTGAATCTTATTTAGAATTTAGGATTTACATGATATTCATATTCTTTTTTTTTTGTGATTAATATCACAAACAATGACAACTCAATTGTCTAAAGTGTAAAAAACAACTTATATGATGTTTTCCCATATAATGTTTTGGTGTTATTATACTTTTTTGAAATAAAATATATCTTCAAATGTCATTTTTTGTGTATATTATGGTGAAATTTTTGTTGGAAATGATTACAAAATCCCATGGTACAAGGGATATATAGTGTCCCTTAATTGGCTAGTATAGGCATCAAATTACTTGATGCTTAACCCCTAGTGGGTGATTATTATCCAGGATTCAAAAATTAATTAGGGTTTTGTTACTTAATAATTCAAAATCAACCTATATAGAGTTTTACCATATATCATGATGGTTTAATTCTACATAATAAAGTCATATCACTGTGGTTATTATTGGTAAAAATTATCTAAGATGATTCCATTATATATGGAGGAGATCATGATCCTCAAGGGGGTATTCTGTTTCATAGATTTCCAGCGATGATTGGTTCCCTAATTGGCATTATATTGGCATGTAATCCCAAAAACATATATGTATGTGAGAGACCTAAATTGTGGTTTTAGGGAACATGATTTTCTTTATGTTATATAAAACCATAGAAGAGATATTTTTGTGTGAGCTATAACCTTTGTGAGAAGTATTTTATGGAATAGTAGGGAGATCCTAGTTCCTTGTGATGAATCTTGGCATATTGGTGAGCCTGGTACTTTGACAGGGTATTAGGGTGTTTTTTTCTTTGGTTGAGATGTTATATGTGAGATAAAACTATCATTAGAATTATCCGAGGATGTTGAGGGGATCTAATGATGGTAAGAACGAGTAAATTCTTTGGGTTATGAGATCAGTTCCTGATATGTGCTGTTAGGTATATGATATTGACATAAATATTCTATAGACTTTCGAAATGAAAGGAGTTGTGGTGATTTGGTATCAAGGTTTAGTTTCGATGGGAAGGGTCAGTTGGATGCCTGGACCTAATGAATTTGGGTGTGTTTCTCAAGGATTTTATGGATTGTAAGAATAAATGGTTGGATCTAGGATGTGTATAGCATACGAAGACACTTGAGATTTTGGAACAACCCTCAAGTGGGGGTTGATCCTGCAGTATTCCTTGGAATGAGTGATAGTTCTGTACTATTAGCAAGATAACATTGATATGATTCCAATTGCATGATATTAACATAAAATGGTAGTGCTCAGTTGTTTGGGAATGTGAGCCTAGGATTGATGATAATTGACTCTCAGAATCGTGAGTTGGGTTGGGCGATTAGGTAGTACTAGAATGTACTTCTGTTAGGTTTGGATTAGATCAAGGTAGTTTGAACTAGTTAGGCATGGTGCCTATTTCAGTTATGGATTGGTTAATAAATGTATACAGGTCCACAATTGATGGTTTGATAAAACTATTATAGTCTTATTTTCTTGAGGTTTTAATGTAACTTGGTAGGTCTTCCTTTTTTATGATGATGAAACCATGGATGGATGGTGTCAGAGGTTTATAGGTGGAGAGAATGGATTTGGAGGAGTGACACACTTTTTATATTTGAACCTATCAAGGATATGATCCAGGAGTAATATAAGGGAGGTTATATAGTGGGATTATCACCATTGGATATTGGAGGGTGTGAACCTTGTTATAGGATATAATTTTTACTGATGTTAAGGATGATTTTCCTGGTTAGTTGGGAACGTGTAACAATTGGAGTTTCATATTTTCACTCATGTATGAGAGATATGACCAAGTATGATCAAAACATGCAGTAGTGGATGGAGTGTGGTCCATGGAGGTACAATGATCATGTTAGTAAGATCGTGAGTTTGATGAGACTAATTGGGATGGAATTTGGATGTTATTGATCATATAAATATGCTTTTATATGTTTCCTTGATGAATAATTGATTTGATATTTGAATGTTATATCAGATAGAGTTTAGATGGTGGAATTATAGTTATGGTAGAATTGATGTGATGTTAGGTAGATTCATTTATAAGGTGAATTAATTATTGAGGTGAGGGTGTGATGGATATTATAATTAGCTGAGGATACAACCATGAAATTATGCAATGAGTCAGGGTCATACTCTGGTGTGGGTGTTTGGATGATGTTGTAATGCCTTCAAGGGATTATGCCGTCGATATTGGTTGATGGGATCACTCATTGGTGGGTGAGGTTGATATTTTTATAGAATGGTAAATGAGAGGAGGATCAAATCATATTTTCATTTGAAATTTTATATATTGATAAGTAAATGACACTAAATCAGTCATTAGATAGCTGAGGTTGTGTTTCAGTTAGATATTCCAATGGTGGGGATCATAATGTATCATAAATCAACCTTTATAATAAAAATTGAATAAGGGTGATTATTATAAGACTGAGGGTGAATAATAAAATGATGCTTTAGTGTCTCGATATATATGGTTTTGTTTGAGAACCATCTGAGTATTGGTGGTGGGGACGAGTGGTGGATCGGTTTTTGATGAATAATGATCCTTGTTTTTGAAGTTGTGTAGTAAAAAATAATTCAATGGTCAAATACAATATACAATTTGTTTTCAGTGAATTTATGACTGAGATAGTTCAAGAATAATGCTAAAAATACCATCATGGATTTTGGGGATGAGTAGTGTTGTGGTAGGGGGGTTGTAAAGGCCCATGATTGGATGAGTTGTGAAATTCATAAAGAGATAAATTGTGTGACTTCAGAGCATGGTTTATTTTTAGAATTGAGTATCAGGTTAGAATTATTAGAGATTAATAATATCAATGATATATTTTTTAAAATTGATTATGGCCTATGAGGTGTCTCGGTTTCTCAAGTGAATCTTGGGAGCTTTAATTTGAATTTGTAAATTTGAAAGGGTTTTTTCCCTACCTCAAGGTTACCACACATTTAGATAAAATCATTCTAGTAAACTATATGGGTTGGTTTTTTATATATTCATGGTGAAATTTTATTTCATGGTTATAGGAAAACTATCTGAAACCTTAAAATTTAGTTTCAAATGTATTTTCATGTTTGGAACATAATTTGGAAAACTGTGCGACCAAACCGTGTTATGGGGTGTGATTTCAAACAATGTAAGATGAACAATTTAAAAAAGTATATTGTAATTGTGTGTCTACATAGACTTTATTAAAATGTTTTTAAAGAAAATTTCCACCATATGGCTTTAACCTATCACCCCACCTATTCATCCTTTCACAATCCAGACTAGGTGGGTGCCACACATCCTTCCTCTACAGACCCCCGAGATTTGGGTTGTTTCTTGGGAACATTGTGGGGAATTGATGGCATGTTCCCGTCTTATTTAATTTATTATTATCCAAAATTATTTGATGCTAGTTTATTTTCTTCCACATTGGTTTCCATTAATTATTCCACCAAATCATTATGGAATCATATTGATATCATGGGACTTTTTCTTGGTGTGGCTAAAGGACATCCTATAATGACGAACACATATATTTTCTCACAATTTCCATACAGGTTTATTGATGTAAATATTTTTCTAGGGTATTAATTTGAATTTGATTAAATGAAATAAAATTTATGGATTATTTGATGATGGGTGTTAGGGATTTTACACATGAGGATGTAAAGTGTTTAATATGGACCTTTTGGGTATGGTTGTTCATGGTTTTGAAAAGAGAATACCACTCAGTGATTTTTATGAAAATATTACTATTTTAATTGCATTTATTAATTGACTATAAATGGTTATAATTTATTTTTGGGGTATTTTTGAATGAGACAGGTGCTCCAGATATGATGTAATTCTCATGGGATCTTGAGAAAGATTCGTTGGGATGTGATGAAATGAAATGACTTTATAAGAGGTAGATTGTCCCTGAACATTGCCCTATGCTTTATTCTTGTTGAAATTTACTTGGGATATGTGGTATCATTGCTACATATGATTAATTTTTTTTAAAAATAGAATTATTTTCTACCAGTTGGGGATAAAATGTATGTTCCAAGGGCCATGATGAACCCTTGAGAAATATATTGGTGTCTTGATCTGCGATGACGGAGGCCTTTCTAATTAATATGTACTAATTGAAATGTGTACCCCATATGGATATAAATTAAATTAAATAGATATAAATATTACACCTTTACATATTCACATTTTTATCCTTTTAGGTAAGGGAGTTTAATTCTTCTGATACAATTATCCTATGATTGTGAATGTGATACAAGAAAAATTCTAGGGTGTCTAGGTTGTGATATAACCTAGGATACCTTGGTAGATTCCCTAGTTTTGTAATACACTAGAGTGAATAGTTATGAGATGCTAGTATGGTGATAAACTAGTGATGTTTTTTTGATGAGGGTTGGACAAAATTCTTGAGGCTTTGGTTAGGATGATGACTTGGGGTCGAGATAACATTGAAGCTATTAGATATAGCTTAGTGAGGAGAGTAGGGACTAATATTAGTAAAGAAGAACTTAGATATAGGGGATGGATGCAGTTATGAGATAGATGATATGGGGCTCATGGATTTTAGTAGAGCCTCCTTGTATTTTATGTATTAATTTTTATTTTTTATATGTGATTGGTTTGGTGGGAGTTCAATTGGGATGTTTTACTATATAAAAAATTCTTATTCATTATAGAACGATTCTGGTTTATTGGATTATGCATACTCTAATCATTTATTATGAAGGTTTATCGATTATTTTCATTATTTTTTACTTTGATATGAGGTTATAGTTTCTCCATAGTAGCACCTTGGATATTTTTTTCTAATAAACACCCTCATTCATACAAGGATGTCTAGCTAGGGTTACGTAGCATCACATACCAAAAATTAGTGATTGTTCATGGGCCAGGGATGTTACACATGGAAATATGATATTTTTTTTGTCATATTTGAGAATGTGATGAATGTTTTGAAATAAATTACACTATTAAATTGAACACATGATATTTCATACATACTAGCCACCCAACACATATGAATGAAATTCAGTTCATTCATATATTTCATAAATAAATATATGATCATTTTCCAAGATTTTATTGATCATATGGGAATGTTTATTCGATTCAAAGAACATGTCTCATATTTTGAACTTACATAATGAATAAAATTAAAATATCCACATTATGTCATTCTGGCCACACCATGCATTAGAATGATGTTTGATTCATTCATAGAGGTAAAAAATTAAATGATTATCATTTTCTTACAATGTCATGATAATTTGGGCCACGTTTCTTCGAATTGAGCATGTAACATGAGTTAACTTAGATAACACTTAAAATAGAAACCAACACTATTGGCCATCCCAACCACATAGCATGTCAAAATAATATGTTTTAAACTTATTCAAATCACATATTATATAATAAGTTAAAAAATAATAATTAATATAGAAATAAAACTTTAGAAATTTTATATACATTGTACCATGACTTAACCTTCTCGTTCATCCATATGTGAATCAATATCGTCTTCTGGAAATGATTTATTATTAATACCTTTATATTACTTAAATATTATAATTAAAGAAATAGTTAATATATATTTTAGATTTTTTTTCATATATTCAAAAATAACCATATGTAATAGACATATTATATGAGGTTTTAATTGATTAATTGGCTACAACATAATTCATAGATTTATAAACATAGTAACTATAGTCATAAACATTTGGTTTTCTTGGACACTATGAATGCATTGAAAATTATGTAAAATATATTATTATATATGACCTAACAATTAACTATTAGTATATATACTTGAACAAATTTTCATCTATAGAAATGAATCAGTTTCTTATTTGTGTACATTTTATGAAAGCATATTATTTATTGATACATTAGCACTACAATAACAAATAAAACACCTAAGATACTACATATTATATAACATTTAATTTAAATACTATAAAATATTAAAAATATAATTTATTACTAATTAAAAAGGAAATCATGTAACGATGATTTTTTGGAGGACCAATCCATTGTTCCATAATATATATTATTGGATTAATTAGATTTATTAGTAGTATCATCTAATGATGTCTAGAAAAACTAAATATAAAAGAATACTATACAATGAGAAAAAAATTATCATGAAAATAATATGAGTATATAGTTTTACCCTAGTATAGTTGGTATTAAAAATTAACCATCATCTATTATCCATGATTCAAACACTTTGATGACTTCTCTTTCTTTACTTATTATTGGGTTAGAATCCATGTTTATTTATTTTAAAAATTTTAAATGAGAGCATAAAAATCTAAAAGAATAAAAAAACCTTCCATTAAATTCACAATTTTAATATAAATATCCAGCATAAAATGTAAATTTTTGTAATTATAATATAAATATAACATTAATAATTATCTATAAGAGTACATTTGTGATGGATTCTTATAACTAACCTTATTTTAAAAATTCATTTACACTGTGAAGACCAATAACACCATAAATTTTTTCACTTGAGGATTCCTTTTTTATTGATTTTATTTCAACAATTGATTTAGTGTAAAGTGATTTATTAAAAATCATTTTGATTTAACTAATGTTCTTTGGTGACTTGATAGATAAGTATGATAAATTTTCTAGTAAGAATATTATTTTATTATTAAAATGTGTTGAATGAAAAAAATTCTTTATTAGGATTTTATACTGGAAAATGTATTGTCTTATTGAGTCTTAAGAGGGATGTTTATCATAGGATAAGTATTGTGTAATTTTTGTTCTAGGTTGCATTCGATCGTACTAGTGGTCAAACAATTTTTAATGAATTATTTAAAAAATTAATAATGAATTTATTATGCATTAACCTAGGTCTCCCCAATATAAATTCATATTTTAGATAATTTTAGGTATATATATGGTTAATGGAAAGAAGATAACAAAGATGGATGAGGGAGAGAAATCAAAGATTAGAAATTAATCACTTGAGGATCACCATATCATAAAAATAGGTATTGTTATTTGATATCGACACATACTTTACAAGTTTAATCCCCCACCCCCTCATTTTAAAATTGGGAATGTTATTTCTTATTTATTGATTAATATACCACCTTTAGATTTTTTAAAATGAGATGCAAGGATTTTTAGATAACCTGAGGATATTTTTAGGGGAATTTTTGAATATTGATAACATTTTCATTTAATGAATCATTGAAGCCACCTACATCATTAATAAGAACCCAAACCATTTTTAATCACTCCAATCATAATTGAATATTGAAATATATTTTATAGCATTGTTTATTCCTTATTCACCTTCTCTTTAATATTTGAGGCACTTAGACGCTGAATATTGAGGAATTGAGGACATATATAATATCATGGACTTGTATTTTATTTGGGTATGAATTTTTAAAGAGCTAGAGATAGTAAACATGGTTAAAACCACTAGAATGGTGGCAAGAAATGTTGACGACTAAAAGGTGTTGGGAAATTTTGGACTATCTAATTTGAATATTGATAGTGGGGAAGTGGGGCATGTTGCCTCAGGTGGTTGTGGCTAACATGAGGGACATGATTTCATTTAAACATATGACTAGGATGATAATATGATGATTGTTGTGTCATATCAGTCCTATCTATAACAAATAAAACTATTGTAGTTCAATCCATAGGATTGAATGACTTCTCAAATGTCCATATTTTCCTTTTGGGAATGAATCGGCTTAGGCCATACTGATAATTTCATACTCTTTTATCAATGATTAAATGGTTAGGAATCAACTATGTTGGAGGTACATTTTAACGAAGATGGTGGTGTATCTAGAGGTGGATTAAGGTGCCACATTATGTCCCCTAATTGGTAAGTTCTTTTATTGGCATGTGGAAGCATGTGCTAGCTTGGATTTGATAACCAAAAGTTGTGTTGGACTCCTCTCAACACCTCAAATACATTGGGGAATTTTTTGAACCATTTAAAGATCATTTAATGGAAAATTTAGGGATTTTATGACTTAATAACCCTATAAATTATTATTTAAAACAATGATAATTGAATAATTGTTAAAATAGAATGCTAGTGTGATTTATCTCATATATCCACCATGGATAAGATTGTTGAATATAATGTGATCCGTGGATTTTGAATTACTAGACTAGGAAATCAGTATTAGTTTGGGTGTTAAAGTAAATATTTTTATTTTTAAATAATAATATTTGAGGAAATATCAAATGATCTTAAAAAGAGGATCTTGAATTACCCTCCTAGATGATATATATTACCTTGGGAGGTGGTTAATGATATATGATGACAATTTAGTGGCTGTGAAATGTTTCTAGGTTATAGGGAAGAGAATAATTATTTTTTTCATGAATTATATGAGAATATATTGATAACACTAGATGAATCTATTAAATTAATTTCATTAAAATTAATTTTATATGATGATAATATGTGAAATGTATGAATGAGGATAAATAAATTAAGTAAATAAATTTTTTATATTATGGAAATGAAAGTTGGTTTTAAATAAAATAATTAACAATGTTATATAACTACTTAAATGAAAGATTTAGTGTTAATAAGTACCAATGACTACATTAAAGGTTTTATAAAGGATTTAACTATATTATGTTTACTAATTGATATAATTTTAAAATTTATTTTAATGTATGGAATGACATTTTTCATAGTAGTAAATGTGAATAATGTGAATTAGTTATAAAGGTTTATAGTGGTGGATAATGTTATAATTTAATGATGGGAATTAAATTAAGATGTAATTATTAGGGTGGGTATTTCTTAAAATGTTGTATCATGATCTCAAAGAGTTTGGTGGTACTTAATGAATGTCTTGTGATCAATGAAAATATAATGAAACCTGTTTTGGAACTTAGGTTTTATGGTAATGAAATATTTTTGGAAAATATATTAGTGACCTATGAGGATGATTGGATAAATTATTGAAGTAATTTATTTATTTTAGACAACACATATGAAACACTAACTCAAAAAAGTGGCATAAATCTAGTTTCAATGTTCCTAGATTAATAATTAATAATGAAATTTATCATTATTGAATTATGATCGCTAGTATTTTTTATTTTTTGAATATGGAAACCCATTGGTGATTTAATGGAAACTATTTATGGAAAGGTGGGAAGTAATATATACTATTATATGATGTGACTAGTAGGATAATTAAATAACCAACTACCATATGTTATTGGACTATCATTATACTTATTTGATAATGGAGAGTGATTGACTAGTGGGTATGATATATTTACTCTAGTTTTATATACTAGAACCTTGAAAAGATGATAAGAGGATCCTTGATTTTGATTTACGTGATTAATTGTCTGTAATAATCAACTATGAGATGTGATGTGGTGTAGAACAGATATATATCGATGGTGATAGAATATTACTATGGATCTCCTTAACACTCATCCTTAAACTAGGTTTATATTGCGATGATAGTTATTATACAATGTCTAACTTATTGATCAAGATAGATATTGATGATGAAATGTCCATGTATCAAGTCTGCTCACCCACTTCTCTAGGAAAAGACAAATAAAAAATTTCTAATAAATAGTTGGAGATAAGTAATCCCACCAACATATTTGGTGTGTGATAAATAGAGAAGGTTAATTCATTTTGTATCCTTTTGAATTAAAATTATTGATGAGATATGTGGATATTGGTGATTCCTACAGTATACTTGATATGAGAATGTGATGGAATTAATTCACTCAAGTAGAGAAACCCCTTCCATTCCTTGATATAAAATCAAGGTGGATGATGATTCGCTTTATACCATCTGTCCTTTTACTCACAAATCTGGGAATTATGAGGAATACATATACAACTATAACCTTATATATGTGAATTTCCTATGAAATCTATAAATATATACACTTATAACTTTTGAGATGTGTATTTCCTCCAATACTTTAGTGATATAAGGCGATACACATTTCCCATGGAACTTCTAAGATGGTTGGATACATGTATTTCTTCAAAAATCACATGATTTGGGAATCTAGTGTGAATTATCATTTGATAAATCTATGATGGGTTTTGAATTTTGATTTTTATTTCATTATAGAATAAATATTCTTATTTAGTGATTGTGATGAAATAAAATAATGGGTTTACAGGTCTGAATGAATCACGGTTATACTTATTGACAATTTCAGTCGATGCCTGATTATCTTCACTTTTCTTTCTATTGATGTATGTATAACCTAAATTTTCATGTAATTGGATCACTTCTTGGGATAACCATAATGTGTATTATTATACCCATCCCTTTATGTGCACTTGGACATTGTTTTCTTTTTTTCAATGGAGATTAGTTGGTGTGATGGATAGATGATCATGGATCTTGGTGATGGATGAAAGATTTGGATAGATTTTGGAGCATCGATCACATGGTGAAAACCAATCTCACATTATTGGAAATTAGTTTGGAATCTATTGATGATGTGGTGATTATGCCTAGTAATTCACATGTATTATTTAATATTATATTCAATAGTTTTTTTATATACATGCACATATTACATTGTTCAATTTTATATTTCATGAATTTATGGTAATTATTGGATATATGGTGATAGGTATATTATAGGTAATACATCCCATATTGTGTGGAGGCCTCAATGATGGACATTATCCCCTTTCCCGGGGGAGACAGACTTAGGGGTTCACTTACCGATGATATGGGATATATCATTTTGTGTGTGTATGTATTATCCAAGTAAAATTTCATAAGTATTTTAACCTTTGAAGTAGGATTAAACAATATCATTTAAATTCATTAACAATGTTGGGGTTATAAATTGAGGAATATTAGATTGTGAAACCATATTTTATGATATAGAAATTGATCCCATAACTTCCTTGATCAAACTATTTGTTTCTCCTTCTTTAATTGCAAAAAATTGTTTTAAAAACTTTTAAGTCATCATAAAATTCATTAAATATAAAATAATATGGAACTGAAATTATATTTTATTATCACGTAACTTTATAAAGATTGATCAAACATGATATGAAAGTTCCAATCGCTTGTTCAACTTTTTGGGTATCAAAATCATCAATGATAACAAGTAAATGAGCTATCATCCTATGAAAAACCTAACTCGTAACCCTATAATGACTTTCTGGTAATAATTTATTATAAATTTTATCACCTTGAATATTATACATCATACCTCTTGTGAGGATTCATTGCATGGGTGTCGATATAACCAATCCATAATTAATTTCCCTTTAAAATATTAATTAATAGGTAAATAATTAATACCTTCTTGTTACAAAAATATTATAAAAGGTTGGGTAAAAATCACTACCTCTAGTATGTTAATAATATTAGGGAAAAGAACTAACCATGAAACATAACGTTTTCACTTTTTACACCCACTCATTTCTTAACAATAATTGTGTATAAATAATTTTTTTAAATTTTGGTGTGTTTTGAGTTAATAAAATATATCTTGTATAATTTGTTAATTTTTTTGATAAAAATGAATTTATAATTTAATATTGGAATTTAATTAGTTTTATTACAATTATAATTTAAACCTTCCTAATTTGTCTTTGTGTTTTCAAAGGTACAACAAAAAAAGGGGAAATCGTAAGACTTTCTATTCCCCATAATAATAATTTAAGCCAACCCCATCTTATTAATTTTATCATCCCTCTCTAGGAATTTTCCTAGTACGAATCACATGACTTCCCAAGCTGTCCTGATCACAAATATTCCTCCTCCAAACCAGAATTGAGTCAATGAGACCACTCCTCACAACTAGCACACTAAGCCACATATTCTTTCTGATAGGTAGTAAACACCAATACTCCATCCTTCCTCAAATAGAATCTCCACTGCAATTATTTCCATGGTGGCCCCTCTACCACAGTTCATTGGACACACACATATCTTATAGGCTGAGCACAATCAATGTCAGATACCCAGATCCCTCACGCTAATCCTAGCATTCCACTAGTCATGTCTATCCCACTCAGTGAACATTTGACATGATCATTTTTGTACAATGTGGTAATAATATACCTTTAAGACCGATTTTTTTGAGAAACTATCCTTATTGAACTACTCACACAACATTAATGAATAACATTTCTACAAAACTAATTCTTATCTTTTTATCAATTTTTTGTTTGTCCAAACTTACTAAAAATGGTTCCATATTCCTTCCCAATTAACCGGTTATAAGGATATAAATCACCACAAAAATTATGATTAATGAAATTCATTTACCAAGAAACCAAAATCCAATAACATAAACCAAATGATGAACTATTCTTCCAATAGTTTCATGCCTCTCCAACCACATCCCAGAATAAGTCCCATAGAATCATTCATTTTTTATCTTGAATTACTATGATCAAATATCCAATATACTCACAAATATCAGAATTATCCATGATTTTTAACTATTGTATGTTTTTGAAAGAGACCGTACCAGCGTAGGAAGACTCCATATTGGAATTCAGGACCACTGTATGCTCAACTGTTTTCCATGCCACATGGACAACACTAATTCTATCCACCCAGATAAACATTCAAATTCATACAGGTTGGGGATAATGTTTTTTGTATTAATTATATCATATAGAAACCCAAGATCATCTATTAAATTTCAATTTCCATTGGGGTGTTGATTAAACTCGATAAAGAAACTGAAAATGCTATATTTGGCACTATGAAAGTTTATTGGTTGAAGTAGACATGGAATTGGTAATTTTTGATCATGTTTTCCATAACACTGATGATGAGGAAATTGATCTGAAAATTGAATATGAAAAAATTCAACGATTCTATCTAAATTGTAAGGACACTGGTCATGAGGTGCCGAAGTGTAGGAGGATGACTCAGAATCTAGGTTCAAAGGGGACAGTTGTGAAGCATGGTTTTACAAATGCTGCTAGGGGTACTAGAGGGGTGTCACACAATGGTGGTTTGAATCCATAGGGTATTCTAGTTCTTGATGTACATGACCAGAGTATAGGTAGTGAATCTCCCAAGGTTTCTGGTATTGAAGAAGTGCAGATGGATATTAATTCTAGTGGCAGTGGGAAACACACAAGGACCTAGGCTGTAATCGCAGAGGATTTGGAGGTTAGTCATTCTTGTAGGTAACATAATTCAATGGCACTAGAAAATTCAAAAGGATGTCCAATGCCTTGGGAGTTTGAGGTTTCTACTGGAAGAATTTTCTCTGTTGATGTAATTGATGCAACATCAGTGTATAGTTAGTCTCATGATGAGGATCTTGTTTAGGCATATATTGATCAAGACCTAAATCAAGATCACCTGATCATGGTGAAATACAGAAATGTAAATAAGCCATTGATATATTTATATGGTTCTCATTTCGTTATGTACAAGAAATCATACAATGACACACATTCCTTGTTCACGCTAAACCAAGTTAATTCTCTTTTGGACCCTGTTTCTAGGGTGTATCAATCTGATTTGGATGGTTTCATGATTGACTTGGAGAAGAAAACACCTAATATGGATGATCAGGTGGATTAAGGGGGTCTAAATCCTAATAAATACATTCCCTCTTAATTTTTGATGGTGATATCTACACAAGAATCACATCCATGCCTGGATGGGGATGTTCCCAAGACTATGGAATGGAATCATCCTCCATTTTTCTCTAATATCATGAAAAATGACTTTGAATTTTTTGGAAAGTATTTGGATGAAGAGTTCCTTGATGCATTTAAGAAGAATATAAATGTTTATCTTCTAGAAGTTAATGAAGGTGAGTAACCGCATGAAGTCATTTAGAAAAAATATATTGATTGGTTCTTATTATAGTTGGAGGTAATATTTTTCATGATGGAGCTGGTGGTTTTTGGTTTCAATGACTACTTATCCATTCATATGTTTCTTGAAATTAATTCTAAGGAAGGATTTAGATCTAATACAAAGATGAATTTTCGACACCTATCTTGGAAATTCAAAATTTTTGAGGATATTGAGTCCTCATCTGAATCCTCATATGCTGAAGATGACTGCCCAGAGACATAGAGGAGGGGTCAATACCCTAAACGAAGGATAATGTTCCCTAAAAATATGGGGTCTAGGGGGTTTAATAGTAAGTGACTTTGTGATATTTTATGGGAATATCATTTTATGTTTGTTTCGGTTCTCTCTTATACTTTTTACTTTTTTAATAATTTTTTTGTAATGAGTTTTTCTTCCAAACCCATGGTAGCACCTTTAGAATTAAGTATAAGAAAAATTATACATAAGCCCAACATTTTTAGAACATTTTCATACATTTCCTAAACCTCTCACATGAGTCTATAATAAGAAATTATACATACACAACACTCTCAAAGACAATCCATCAACATATTTACCACTGTGGCCATGATGAAGCAATGCACTTTAGATTACAATTATTCTTGAAGGTATACAAAGATCATTCAGTTGGGTATGATTTTTACTTATTTATATTATATTGATAAGCTATGAGAAATCTATAGGAATAATATTGGGTGAGAGATAGAGAAGATTTCCCTTGTGGTAGAACACTTTACTCTTCCAAAACATCATTGTAAATTTCATTTGGTTTAGTGTTATGTGAGCTAAAATTCTATTCATTTATTATTCATATATATTTTAATTTAATTCTTTAATCTTATTTATTTTTTTTCTATAGAATTATAATGTAATATTGAATGTCTAACTATATGGTTTGGGATTACTAAACTGAGGGTTTAAATTATTGGGGGAGGTACATACTTAAGTGAATCCTGATTCTGATTTCTGGTGGTTTTATTCAATTTTTATGGGGAACTAGAGTGTTTTGAGACTGGTATAAAGATTTAACGCCTTTTCTAGAATTAATTTTCTTCATTCTGATGTTTTATAATTTTTTCTCCCTCCTTTTTTCAAGTTCTCTATATATATAATGGAATGGATAGATTCAGATCATTAATAAATAACAATGGAGTTCGGTGGAATTCGATGACATGTCTACATTCACGAAATGTTCTTTATAACAACCCATGGAGGTGATGATATTATATGTGACATGGAGATTTCCCAAAGATCATAGGATCTTACCAACATAGTAGAATATGGTTATTCATGAATGGTATTAATTTCATAATCAATTGGATAATAACAATATAAAATGAATAATACAGGTTGTTAATGTCTAAACCTTCAGTTCATCCCATTTCCCTTACAACTTGGTGAATTTTCTTATTTTATTTAATTCTGAGGTATACACACAAAATAATAATATGCCCTCACATTACTTCATATAATAATTATAAAAACAACAAACAATTTGAATAAGTGATTGGGATTTGAGAAGAGACACTACACACTCCCTGTGAAACAACCGTAGTCATCCCTATAATGCTTTAAAAAGATTTAAAATTCTATTTGGCCATGGCCTAAAATAGTCACATGATCAACATAGATCTATTATTGTGAATTTGGATTGATAATTCAACTTACATCATCTATTTCTAAATATTTTATTATTTTCAAATTAAAATTTAAAAATATTAAAAAATGGAATCTACTTTTAACTCACCCACACAAAAATAAGTGGTTATTATTCTTATTTATAGAATTTTTAAGTGGGTATTAAATGAAATAGGTAGAGAAGAATTTTGGATCTTTTGAGGTACTTAAGGATATCCATGATCCATCAATTTTAAAATTCTTGTTCAAAGATCTTACAGAGATACCAGAGTACTTAAAAAAATTATATCAACATTTATTCATGGTAGTTAAATATCCCACCCCTCTAACCAATAAAGAAGATATCATAGATGTGGAATCGATATTGTACACACTCTCTCATTTAGAAATTTCTAAAACCACCAAGTGGTCCTTGATCAAGAAAAAGATATTAAGACTGAGCTAATAAAGAGAACATATCTTTCCTTGAACTCAATTTCCTTTTATTTTTCATTACATAAATTACAATCTTAGTTTATTTGTGATTATGATGTAGTCTTGTTCAAGAAACATTTATCTCTGAATAGTGAATAATATTAAATGGTAGAAACCATTGAAGAGAATATTATAATGGAATTTGAATATGGATTTTCCCACAAAAAATCATAGGATCTACATGATAATTATTTAAACAATTTTCTGAAATATTATATAGAGAAATTTAAGGAATACATCTTGGAATATGTCGATAATATAGTGAAAGAAATGGAGGAGCTCTCTATTATTCCCACTAAGATTTTAAAAAATGAAATGGATACTAATACCCATCCATATTGAGTGGATTCTAAATAATATGTCTCTAACATCTTGATACCACCTCCACATCTTTTCAAAATCATCATTGAGTGAGATCTGGACAACATGCACTATCAATGAAGGGACCTACAAAAGGAGAGATGGAAGAGGTGTGCGAGAAGGAACATATGGTGGTTCTTATCACAAATTTATTACCCATCAATAGACAGGGGATAATCCAAGTATTGTCCATCTATGGATAAAATAAAATAAAACACAACTTGGAGGATTTTATCAAATATTATCCATATCACATCATTACATTTTTTATATTTTCAATAATGTATTTTAATATGTAATATTTTTAATTCATTTTTATATTTTTGTGTTGGACACAAGATAGACAGTAACTCATGGATCAGAATGAAAATCATTTGGATCCAAAATAAGTTGGAATCACTTATTCCTAGTACTATCATCATGTGAATAAGAATATCCCGATTGTCTCCTTCCATCCTACTTTAGTATTTTATTATCTTCTTACTTTTCAACTTCTACTATACTTGAAATATTCTTGATAACTACTAATATTTTTTGAGGTTTAATCTAATACTAAGTGTGGGGATGGGGAGTAACTGATGGTTGTTCAAATATTGTGTCTTTTTTGTTATAATTACTATTCTTTAGGGGTAGTTTTTTGAACTAAATAAATAAATAAAAATAATAATGCACTATTTTTTAATATGCAGAAACTATTTTTATATAGTTTTTTTTGTGTTTTTCCAAAATTTACTTGAGATTAATTGAAAAACCTAATGTATTTTTTGTGATCCAAGTCAATTTTGAGTAATTTGATCTTATTATTAAATATAAAAAGATCAAATGATTATTTATTATTATTTTTTTATTTTAATTTTGTTTTAAATCATTTTCATGAGTTTTAACTATAAATTGAAATCCCAAACCACTAATGAATTTTCCAATTTTAAATCCATTACCTGAGAGATATTATAAACCTTTATTTCATAATTTTCTAATAAGTAAATTATTAAGAGTATCTGGGCATACAGAGAAAGTAGAACATTTCTTAATTCTATTTAAAAAATATATTTTTCTGAATAATATTCATTATAGAGTGCATTGTTCAGTTAAAAATTATTTTATACTAGTAACTTCTATTTTGGGACGCCCCAACATCTGACCCCTAATAAACTTTAGAGAAAATGAAATACATATTACAAAAGCCATATTACATTCTAAATTCATCTATGTATACCCATATATTATGCACCTTCTTGTAAAATTTTCACTAAGTGTGGTTGAGAGGGTAATTTCATGGGATTTATAATGAAGAAGTCCTTGTTATTTCTTGAGGTAGAGGGTTACTAAATCAAAAATGAATTGGGGTTTCACAAGACATATACTATCATAGTTTTACACATGTTTTCCTCTCCATCTTATAAAATGTACATATTTTTTTTGAATATTTGAAACAAATAAAACAAATAAAAGAAGAAATATGTGTATATAAAAAATAATAGAGAAAAGATTGAGTTTTTTCATAGTTTATCCATTCGTTGGTTGTTACCCTCAAAAAAGGGAAAAATTGGAGTGTGGGTTAGAAGTGAAAAAATGATTTAACGGATTGAGTGAGTTTCATTCATTATTTTTGACTTGTTAAATTTAAACATTATTTTTTTACTTAAGAGATTAAACACTCATATTCTAACTCAAATTTTTAAAACAAAAAACAGTATGAGCCCTTGAACCTTAGAACAACCTATTGGATGTCCTCTTGAGTAGTGCACTAGATTCTTTTAATAGAGAACTTAGATCCTTGATAAGCATATGGCAAAATCACATGATGTCTGGGAATGATAAAAACTATACTTCTATATGTTCATGCAGTGATGAGGGATAATTCCAAGTTTGGTAGGTCACGAAATAGTTTTGAATGGATATTAATGGTTGAATTTCTCTAGGTTGGGGAATTTAAGACCTTTAGAATTAAATTCATGTGTGAAGCATGATGTGATTGTTAGTGAAAAGAACCAAAAAAAATCCAACACATTCTTTTTATAGTTATTATTTTCTACAAGTTCATATTTTTATGTTCATTGATTGATTTTTCTGAATAAATCCATTTTAATTAGGATTTGTAATTATTATTTTCTAATAATTTTCAATTGAAATACTTATATCTAACATGGTTGGTATTTTTTATAATTCAAATTTGAAATTATCCACTTAAAACACCTTTTTACTAAGTTGAGTTGTTTATTTCAGGTCTGAAAATCATAATTGGGTGTGTTTTGAAACACTGTAAATAGATTAATGATGCAGGTTTCTTTTTAATCATTTGATGAAAGAGCATTTAGGGAAAATATTGAATTAATTTTAATTATTTCACTACCAAAGATGGACTTTAACCATCATTGGGTTTTATCAACACTAAACCTAATACACTAATAATGGTAACTTTTAGCAGTGCTAAAAAATGCTTTGATAAAAGTTTACCCTTTATTAGTGCTTTTTTAGCACTAATAAAAACTTTTAATAAAAATATATATTAATATATATGAAATTATCACATTTATAATAAAAATAAATGTTTATTTATATACATTAATTAAAAATTCATGTGTATAATAAATATAAATTATATATATATATATATATTAATTATTCAAAAAAATTTATAAATATAAATGATGTACTGTTAATATGTTATATTTGAACTTATAAATTTATATCAATGTCTATGTTCATATATGTGTATGCATTATGTTGTGTGTGTGTGTGTGTATATATATATATGTTGTATGCGTATAGATGTGTGCTTGTGTTTGTATATATATTTGCACATGTATGAGAGTTGTACATATATAAATGACATGTGTACATGTGTTTGTGTGACACGTACTTAAAATGTTAGTTAAAAAATTATAAATATACATAATGTTTTAAGAAATGTATTCAACAAATTATAAATAAATAACTATATATTAAAATAATTATAAAATTATAATAAATATATTAGTTATATTAAAAATTATATATATTTATATATTAATGTATATATATAATTATATAATTATATTTAATTAAAAAATTATTTATAATTATTTAAAAATATTTATAAAAATATTTAGTCATTATATATTTATATTACAATTTTAATATATATATATATATATATATATATATATATATACATATGATATATGGAGACCTCTCTCCCGACTGGAGAGATTTTATCTCTTGAATTTCATGGGGATTGCCCTAGAAATCATGGTCTCGCAAGTATATTTGAAGGAGAGATTGTTGGACATTTCGACATATTTTTACCGTATGGAAAAAAGAATCCTCTGGAAGATATCATGAGTCATGATGAAGTTACCAGACATGATGGATTATTTCATGTTTTGAACAAGATCACTCCATTGACCGAAGCTTGAGGAGGTGGTGAAGAAATAAAATCCCAAAATAGGTACTCCATTTATTTGGGTAAGATATTTGGTAGCAAAGATAGGCGATAGGGTAATTTGGGGGAGGTTTTTTTTTATTTTAATCGGTTTAGGTTTGAAATAATTAGGGAAATGGGTTGGTGAAGCACAACTTGAAGTGGTGCTTGGGAATTTTTTTCTTTTTTTTCTTTATCCCCTCTCCCACCCCCACACACTATTATATATATTTATAATAAATATATAATTAAAATATAATTACAAATATAATTATATAAAATAATAAATATATATACATATAAATAATAAATAAATTTATATCGATAAATATGTATTTAAGATTATATTTATAAATACATAAATAAATATTTACAATAATAAATAACTATATATAATATAAATATGTTTAAATATAAATAAATCTATGGAATTGTGATTATGTATTTATAAATATAATTTTAAATATATAATTATCAATAATAATCTAACTATATAAATATATATTTAAAATTATAAATAAATACATATAAATAAATATTTATTTATAAATTATTAACAAATAAATACTTATATATTTATAATTAACACTTATTAATTATTTATAATTATTAATTATATATACTTATTAATTATACTTATTAAGTATAGATACTTATTAAGTATAGATACTTATTAAGTATAGATACTTATTAAGTATAGATACTTATTAATTATACTTATTAATTAAAAATACTTATTTATTATACTTATTAATAAATATATATAATTAATAAGTATAAAATAACAAAGCACCACTTGAAGTGATGCTTTGTGTTTGTGTTTTTTTGGCCGATTTTGTGTATGTTTTATTTATTTATTTAAATAAAAAATATATTTTTAATTATATAATTATAAACCTATCTTTATAGATAAATATTTATAATTATATAAATATAAATATATTTAAAAATATATAATTTTGAAAATATTGTTAGATATATATTTAAAATTTATTTATAAATATATTTAATATTCATATGTAAATATATATATATATATATACTTATATTGTAATTATATTTATACTTATATATCTATAATTATATATTTTTGACAAATATATATAATTTTAAATCTATAATTACTAATCCATATTTATATAGTTATAAGTATTTATTTATAAATAAATTTGAAATATTTTTAAGCAAATAATTTTTTTTTAATAAAAACATTGTTATTTGAAAGATTATAAATTTGAAATATTTTTAAACATATAATAAATAGTTAAATATAAAAAAATTTTGATAATCAATATTGACTAAAATAAATTTATAAGATTTAAAATACACCTACTTGAAACTTAAAAATGTTTCATGTAAGTGTTTTTGAAAGATTATAAAATATATACTATAAGAGCAATATAAATGAAACTTAAAACATGGATTAAACATATAAGAAATAGTTGAAAATAAAAAATATTCGTAAACAATGTTGATAAAAAAAATTTATAATCTTTCAAAACCACCTACTTGTAACTTAAAAATGTTTCAAGTATGTGACTTTGAAAGCCTTTAAAATATAAAATATACTACGAGTATAAATGAAACTTAAAACATGGATTAAACATATAATAAATAGTTGAAAATAAAAATAATTTAGTTAACAATGTTCATCAAAAATAATTTATAATATTTCAAATCCACCTATTTGAAAGTTAAAAATGTTTCAAGTACGTGACTTTGAAATCATATAAAATATAAAATATAAGACAAATATAAATTAAACATAAAATATGGATTAAACATATAAGAAATATTTGAAAGTAAAAATAAATTCATATACAATGTTGCTCAAAAATAATTTATAAGATTTCCAATCCACCTACTTGAAAGATAAAAATGTTTCAAGAACGTGGATTTGAAAGACTATAAAATATTAACTAAATATAAATGAAACATAAAATATGGATTAAACATATACGAAATATTTTATAATTTTTTTTAATTAGTAATATATTTAATAATTATATAATTTTTTATTTTCTAATAATTAATATATTAATTATTAATATAATTATTAATTATAAAATATTTAATTAGTTAATTAGTAATATAATTATTTATTATTTTTTCATTATAATTAATAATTATTAATGGTTGATTATTAATTATTTAATTACTAATTAGTAATTTACATTCATAAATTTCTTTACAAATATATAATTATAAATATAACATGACATATGTAACATTTACTTGTAATAGTAAATATGTTTCTTAATATATACAGCATGACATCCAAAACATCAATGGCGATGCCCCCCGGTACCACAATGCAGTGTCTGAATATCACGTCCTCTCCACGTCCGACATCCGTGTCGCTCCAGTGTCCTAGCTGTGGGTTCCTCCTCTTACAATGCTTCTGGTGCCTCCACATGGTGTTGTGTAGAGTACTGACCAAATCCATGTGAGGAGGATGACCCAAAATCATATGGGCACCATATGGCTCTAAAGTTCCTATAAATGGTAGAAATGGGGCACTAAAGAAGGCCTCATCGGGAGGGGGCCGCCATAAGCTGTGTGAACACACCTAGATCAAAGTCCATAGTAATCTATGGAGAAGACGTCTATGGTATATAAGAATCCCCCTCCTGTTCAATATCATCAGTTGGGTGGGCCAGATCCTCTATCTATGGTGTGGTGACATCTACCAGAGCCGCTCTCAGATGTCAATGTCGTCGCCTCTGCCCCTCCTGATGTGATCGTCTCTGTCATCCATCTGGTGGCGATGGTGGCGGTGTATCGTCCTCCATAAGCATAGCAGGGACATCATCATCCTCATGATCTTCAGCTGGAGGATATGGAATGGGATAATCTTGTGGCTCCTCATTATAAAAACTGTCACATATCAACTAAAGATGATCGAGGAGAGCTAACACATCCCGATGAACTACTTCCTGTCTAATATATGCATCCTCTTAAGGCTCTGTGGTATGTGATATATGACCAATGGTGTCTTCATGCAAATGAAATAACATTCAAAATAATACCAAAAATGATTTAAACAAAAATAATAACTCTTAGTAAACATACCAACTGATGAATGCCAATCCCCTGACGTGTTAGATGCATGATGGTGTAATGTCGATACATATTTACATAATCCCCTTGAGAAGATAACTGACTGTGTGATATGGTATATCGAAATGGAAAGATACTAAATCTATCACATGTGTCCCACAATGTGATATAAGATGCATGAAATCCCCGCCAGTTTGTCATTTGTCTGCCTATAAGAACAATCGAATGTAAATCAGCAGGTTGTCCTAGTGGCATGAGGATATTCTGTATGAAACCAAACTGGAACATGAACTAATCTAGCTGGTGCCACTTAATTGTGTGGAAGTGGTTTAGTGGCACCACTACAACATGATCTATAACCCTAGTTGTGCAGTAACGTGTATGTAATGTATAGACATGACTGGTATACGGAGTCCATGAAACCTGAAATGTAATCTCAAAAAAATAAGTTATATATTAGCATAAAAATGTTACTGAGATTATATTTAAATAACTTAAAATAGTGATAAAAAAATTGACTATAAAAAGTACTGTTTAACTTACATCAGCTGGAACCATGGCGTCGAATATCTGTCAAAGGTTGTGTACACTACATCTCGGAGTGTGTGCATACTTCTGAAACTTACTCCACCTGGTTAAAAGAGATTAACATACTATATTTTTATAAAAAACAATAACAAAAGTACTAAATAACTAAAAGTAATGATATAGACATACCATCATCCTCAAGTACAGTCTTGAAATAGCTCTACTTCAAGTGGTGCGATGGATTGAGGAGCAATGCGTGGAAAATGTTCCCAAGCCCACATCTGTACAAACACCATGAAACCTGCAATCTAATGTGAATCTTCCTGAAAACTGCTACAGAGTGATCTTTACAGATCTGCTAATACAGCGGACCCCCAACTGTATGTATCCATCTGATCCAGATCCTCATGTAATGGAAGGTACATCATATGTACCAAAGAAGAAGAGTAGTTGATGCACAAGACGCCTCCGAGAAGCTGCAAAATGTATGCACATGTGTGCTGAATAAGCGTATCCTCATATGCATAATCAGGAATGATGTCAAAATGCTGATCAAGCCACCTCATGCGCAAGCGCAAATACTGGAGAACACCTCGTGCGCTGATGACGTCAATGCCTAGTAGCCTCTGTATGACTGCAGCTCAGTCGCCAGTACTAGCGCCCATAACTGCATGTCCATGGATGGGTAACCCCAGCATGTAGGCAATGCCCTCTAAAGTGATGGTAATCTCCCCCTTTGAGAGATGAAATGTGTGTGTCCCTGGATGCCATATCTCAACTAATATAGCAATAAAATGGTTATTAATTGTCTTGAAGTCGCACATAGAGACTCCATAAAATCCCTCACATCTAAGGTATGGAAAAATAGCTATCGGGGGTGCCTCATGATAGAAATTATGTGCTCTTTGAATAGCAAGATGTCTAACAGGTCGTCGTACCAACACATCGCGTGACACATGCATCTCCTGGGTAGATAATTGTTGCTGGTCCATTGGAATTTACAAACAGTAAAACATTAATTTCAATATAAAAGTCTGATAGAATTTTCATTTCATAGTTCAAATGGTTTTGTTTTTTTGAATGTAAACCTTTAATTGGTTAGCACTATATGACTAGAATTAAACAAAGAATGTTATATTTTGAACCTACACATGACGTCAAAATGTTTTCTTATACAGGTAGATTCCTTTTTTTGAGTTGGTGTTGTTTGTTTAAAGCTACTCATGCAGTGTTGACAGTTCAACAAAGAATGTCAACTAAAATCATGGTAACATTGATAGTTTGGATTGTTTTTGAATGTATATAATAATTGATATTTATGTAATTCTATTAAATAATGTTTGAAATGTTTATAATATATAAGTGTATTTTATAAAAGTTACCCTGTATACAAATAAGTCAAATATGATTATAAATGGTCATAATGATAAAAATGATTGCATGAAAAAACTTTTACAGTAACTGATAGAGTACATGATTCATTTAAACCATTAGTTGATTTCCCTATGTTTCTAGAGCAATGTGTCTTTGTATGACCTTCCTGATGGCATATGCTGCACCTTCATCCAACTGCTTGTTCACTAGGTCAATCCATCTCATTCTGAATATGGGTATACTTTGGTATTTCTTCTGGTCGAAGTCTAGTGTTGTTCGGTAGAAGCATGGGTGTGCCATCAGATAGCTGAAAATTCTGATATTCCCCGATTGGAATCCATGGAGTACTATATTAAGAGTTGATGCTCTCGATTCGATAAGCTGGATCAATAAACTGCTCCCAAGATATGTGTATGTTAGCACATACTACAATCACATGGCCACAAGGATATCTCAGTGCCTGAAAGTTGCCACATTCACAGTAACGCTTCTCCAATAAAACAACTTTCACATGACCATTTCTACAAGACACAACATAACTAGGCTCAGTGACCTCAAATCGTTTCTCTGGATGATTAAATGCAGTTACACAGTAAGTTGCAGCCTCTTAAAGAACTGTATCTAGCTCGCGCTGGAAATATTGTCCATAACACATCCCTCTATTCAAGCCCTCTTCATCCTTATTTCCTCATTCTAGAAATTAATTTATACTATGATGGAAGGTCTCTTGTACCAAACCTGTAATTTAGATTTAAAACATTAGACTAATATTATATTATAATTGTAGCTCGTCAGAGTAACATTTAATCAAATATTCATATTTACCTGTGATAGTTAATTTTTGAACTCCCTTAAAAACCCCATTTATACATTCTACAATGTTGGTCTTCGTATCACTATATCTCCTCCAATCATCAACTTCCAACGACCATTTCTGCTTTTGAATTAACATCATGTAATCATACACTTCTGGATTCACTCTGTGAATATCTTGAAGATGCTCTTACATCCTTTGTTATTGTGGCTCATATGCTATCAAACAAGAACTCATCTAAAAAGATATAAAAAATACTATGAAAAGAAAATGTAAAATGCAAAAAAAAGTTCATTCTAATTTTTAAGATTGCCTTTTTCATTGACTCGTTTTTTAATTTCTTTCACAAATTTATGTCAATGTATCGAATAAAGTATCAATGATGGGCATAGGGTGGTCTCCACATAAGACCCTCAGACTGTACCGCCTCCTTGATTTCACGGTGTCAATATGAAATAAGACAAATCCCTTCCACATCAATAAAAAAACTCTCAGAGACATGCTAAAAACCATCTCCTTGATGAGAAGTTCTCTTTCTCGACAATTGAAAATGCCAAAGGTAGAGGGGCTCGATTTCCATCTAGTGTGGCAGCAGTCAATAAATTTCCGGTATACTTTCCATACAGAAATTTTCCATCAATCTGTATAAACTGCTAGCAATGTCTAAAATCCACCACACATGGTAAATATGTCCAAAATAATCTATCAAACACAACCATTGAACGATCAACTAAGTTGTGTCGGTTAACATATTCAGTTGTATGTAACTGATAGAACACTTGATTATTGTGGTGTAAAAGCTCCAACAGTTGTGGTAAAACTCGATAATAGTCGTCCCAATCACCGTACACTTTCACAATAGCCTTTTGTCATGTCACCCATGCCTTCCAGTAAGAGATTTGATATCCAAAAAGTTGTTTGATTCACTCCATCACCAAAACCACGAGAACATCTTGACATGCTCTAATTATTTCAACAATAATAGTTGAAACGAATTCAATAACTAACGAAGAGTGTTCTTGTGACAAGATTGGGTTCACACAGGTGTGTGGATTAAATCTAGTGATGCACCAGCTGTGAAAAGTGTTATCAATTCTATCTCGTAGACTCATTTGACAGTTCGATTCATATTTGTCACATCGAATCAAATAGTAAGACACCTTTGACTCTTCTACAACATAAGAGTAGTGTCTTTCAATGTCATATCGTTTTATCACAATTTTCATTTCTTCTTTGCTATCAAACTCTTGATTAATATACGGAACACTGTCATTTGACACTCGATTTGTGCCACCAATGATTCCTGGAAATTCTAAACTGGGAGTAATAACTGACCCATCGAATTCTAGCAATCGATTCATGCCTTCAGTCGACCATTAATTCAATAGTGGAGGATGGTTCAATGGTCGATAAAACCTCACATGAGTGGGCACAGACTGTTCTACTACATTCTCATCTTCGTCTTCAACATAAACTTCATCTTTTTCTTCGAAATTGTCATCATCCTCAAAATCATCAACCAATGCATCTAAAGAATGTGGAGGACTATCAAATGAAGTTGTGGCCGAGGAAAATTATTGAACAACTACTGATGCTGATGGAACTTCTTGATGTGTGGGAGTATATGACACAGTCTCATGACATTGAGACTCTCCAACTTCTAATGTCAATGGAACCTCCATTATAGCTATAGAGACATAAAAATCTATCATTTGATTCTCAGGTAGATGCATAACCAATGAAAGTACATATTACCAATCTTCATCATCATTTACCGGATTGGCCACATGCCAAAAACTATCTATATGTTGAAGATGTCTGAATGTGATGGACTCTATCACTTGATTCCTCACCAGTTTTAACTTTCGATAAATTTTCCTTTGCACAGCTTCCCAAGTAGTACATCCTCCAAGCATCACAACAACTTTTGGAAGTATACTATATCTACATCCTTGATCTGTCTCCACTATTTGACCGTTGCAATAAATATAGACAGCCATTTCTTTTATCTAAAATAAACCTTCGTTATAAATTAAATATGATTAGAGAATCAAATTATGTATGCATGCTTCTAGTAATTCAGGTTGGAATCCTAATCCCTCCACAAAATCAATATGTTCAAACCATATTGTTGTGTAACTCTTTATACAACCCACAAGTTTGTGTTACTTACCCAAAAATAAAAGTCATACATATTCATACATATCCACATGCATTATATGAATGAGGTACATGAACATGTCATGTAAAATCATAGAGTTATATGAAATTGAAAAACTCCACATGAGTAATCCTGGAGCGACAGATAGCCAACCCCATTCACTTTCCTAAACAAGGCAAACCTATAGGAGAGTAGGTGGTCCGACCTAAAGCCCATATACCTGGGGATACTTTACTCAAGAGAGAATTTATTTCATGAAAAATATAACACTTATGAAAAAATATATTCATCTACTAAATTTAAGTTCATAACTTCAATTACAAACTGAGGTCAAGGTAGATGGAAAACTAAATTCATTATCATACGAAGAATGTAATGCAAGGGTATATTCTAAAAGCAATATATAACTACTACACTAATTAAGTACTTCACAAATTAATATAACTACTTCTATAATTAATATAACTACTTCACTACTTAATATAACTACTTCATGAATTAATATAATTACTTCACTAATTAATATAACTACTTCGCTAATTAATATAACTAATTCTCTAATTAATATAATTACTTCGCTAATTAATATAACTACTTCACTAATTAATTATCTAGTTAGATTTAAGTAATTACCTAGATATACTTAAGTAATTGTCTAGTTAAATATAAGTAATTGCCTAGTTAGATTTATGTAATTTTCTAGTTAGATTTAAGTAATTTCCTAGTTAGATTTAAGTAATTTCCAATCACATTTAATTAAGTGCCTAATCATAATTAATTAAGTTCCTAATCACATTTAATTAAGTGCCTAATCACATTTAATTAGTTTCCTAATGACAATTAGTTAAGTGCCTAATTAGAATTAATTAAGTGTTTAATCACATTTAATTAAGGGCCTAATCACAGTTAATTAAGTGTCTAATCACAGTTAATTAAGTCCCTAATCACAGTTAATTAATTTTCTAATCACATTTAATTAAGTGCCTAATCACATATAATTATGTTCCGAATCACATTTCAATCGGTGCTTAATCACAATTAATTAAGTTTCTAATCACAATTAATTAAGTACCTAATCACAGTTAATTAAGTGCCTAATCAAAATTAATTAAGTGCCTAATACAAATTAATTAAGTTTCTAATCGAAATTAATTTGTTGTCTAATCGCACTTAATTAGTCTCCTAATCACATTTAATTAAGTGCCCAATCACAATTAATTAGTCACATAATCGCATTTAATAATTTGCCTAATCACATTTAATTAGTTGTCTAAGGATAATTAATTAAGTGTCTAACGATAATTAATTAAGTGACTAACGATAATTAATTATCTGCCCAATGATAATTATTTAATTTCTTAACCATAACTAATTAATTGCTTAATGATAATTAATTAATTGCTTATAATTAATTAATTACATTCTTATAATTAATTAATTACCTTGTTATAATGAATTAATTACCTACTTATAATTAATTAATTATTAAACTACGTTTTAAAAAAACTATTACTATTTCTAAATAAAATACAATAATTAAAAACTACTTCTATGAATTAAACAAATATTTCAATAAATTAAAATCTTAAATAAATTTAAAATAAGGATTATCTCAAATTTGCGGAGAGGAGACTATACGGATAGAGCCACCAAAGTAGAGAGACACAAAGCCGAAGTAGAGAGAGTGTGTGAGGAAGTGGGGGTGGGAAGTGAGGAAGTGGGATGTGAAGTGAGGAAGTGGGGTGGGGGGAAATTTTATAGGCCTCCCCAAGCCTCGGTGCCACTTGAAGTGGCTTTATGCTCCCGAAATTGGTCAAGCGCCACTTGAAGTGATGCTTTGACCCATTTCCCTAGTTAAATATACACTAAACCCATTTTATTAAAAAAACCTATATATCAAAATTTTCCTAGGCGGTAATACTTCATGGAGAGCATCGATGATGGCATGAGACTTGGACCCCAACGACATCATTTGGTTCTATGATGGTGTGGGGCTGGTGTACAGTTCGCATCTCGGTTAGATGGGGTGGTGCGCTGACAAATTTTTAGGGTGGTTTCCCTCAGTTTTTATTTGAAGGCCGACAACGACATTACCCCATCCATCTATGAGGATTGTGAGAGGATCAAGATGGAGACATCTCTTGGGAGAAGGTCAGTGATGCCCTTTATTTTTGAGATCCAACTGGTGAAGATCATCGTCTACGGGTCAAAGGAAAATAATGAAGACCTCCGCATGGATGGATGCAGATCGGAGACGCCGCGGGGTATGGGTTGGGGATGACCCCAGGTGATTTTTTTCATGTGGGAGTGGGTCTGATTGGGCCTTCAAGGAGTCGGCGTTGACAATCAAGATGCAGGAGCCGAACGATGACAATCTCATCGAATTCAGGATGAAGGGAGCTGACGTTGAGCTTGGTGTGAACAACAGAAAGCCAATTATTTCATGGGGAGTGAGATGGGGATGGCCTCACGCATGAAAGATGAAGACCTCAGAATGCGTGGTGTCAAAAATAACCTAGGGATGTTGGATTACTTTGGGATGCCTCACATTCAGAATGTGACAGGAGAAGTTGGCTCTCAGGGATGGCAAAGACTTCGGCGACAAGAACATCATGAAGAGTTATGCGATCCAAAAGGGCCTGACCACGAGCCAAACAAGCAAACAGGGGAGACTTTGGGCTTTCAGATACTTTATGGGCCTCTAAAGGAGGGAGTCGTTAGGGACATGAGGAATAAGGAACATGTGGTCACTAAAAGTATGGATGAGGTTATCACTGTCATTTGTTTTTGGGTGGCGTTGGTGTTACCAATTTCATGTTTGGGTGGTATTTGATGTGCCACATGATTTTTCACTATTGTATTTCTATTTTCATTAATAAATTTTACGGTCCAACATACTCGGTACTTGAACCTTACTGATATATTTATTTATAATTATATATATATATATAATCATAAAAAATATAATTAAATAATCAATATATCTATATATTAATATATATATATATATATAATTATAAACAAATATATATAGTTATATAAATATATTTACAATTATACACAAATGTTTATAAATATTTTTATTTATAAATAGAATTATAAATAAAGAAATATATTTAAATAGTAAATATATTCATTATATTGATAATTATATATATACTGATATATAAATATAATTTTTTAAATATAAATATATATATATATATTTAAATGAATATATATAATTACATAAACATCTTTAAAAGTATATAAAAATATTTATAAAAATCTTTACTTATAATTATAATGATAAATTATAAATATAAATTTAATAATTATAAAATTATAGTTAATATATTTAAATATTAAATATATTTATTATATTTATAATTATAAATATTTATATATTTGTAAATATATATTTTATTTTATAAATATACATAATTATATAAATATATATAATTATATAAATATATTTATAATTATATAATTATATATAATTATAAAAATATATTTATAATTATATATAAATACTTTTTGATTGTATTTATTTATAATTATAATTATAAACAATTTTATATTTATTTAAATAATAAATATATTATAATACATATAATTAAATAATAAATATGTTTATTATGTTTATAATTTTGTATATTTATATATTAATATACAAATATATATCCAACAAACCTGTACCCAAGTGGTAAAGGCTCCTGCTTGGCATCCAGGAGGTCTTAGTATCAAGCCCTGTTGGGCACAAGTAATATTATAGTACAATGCCAGATGGTGAGACAGATGATGACGCAGGTAGGCGGTGATGTATGCTCTAATACAAGCATGACACGGGCTTGGTGACACAGGTAGAATGATGCAGACATGACGTTGCACTGACCTTTCAGGCCCTGTCATGAATTTCATGCCCACTATGTTTATGAGACATGTACTAAATAAATAATATTTGATGGGAGAGCTACCCCTTAGGGGGGCTATGACATGCCTTTCCAGCCTTTGTGTGTGGTGTGAGTGTGCTTGAATTTAATTATACCCCCAATCACCTAATATATATATATATATAATATAAATATATTTATAATTATATACAAATATTTTTAAATATATTCAATTATAATTATAATTATAAAAAATATATTTATTTAAATAGTTAAAAAATTTATAAATATATTTAAATAATAAATATGTTTATTTTATTTATAATTATATGTACTTATATATTTATATTAATAAATAAATATAAATATAATTATATAAATATATATAATTATATACATATATATAGTTATATACAAATATTGTTTTGTATATTGATTTATAATTATAATTATATATATATATAAAATATTAAAATTATAATAAATATATTTTTTATCTTTTTAATTATATATATTTATATATTAATATAAATATAATTATATAATTTTATAAATATATATAAATATATATAACTATATAAATATATTTATAATTATATATAATTATATGTTTATATATATATATAATTGTATAAATAGATAAATTTGAATTTCTAATTATATTCATTATACTCTTAATATTTGGTCTTTATCAATGCTTTTTTAACACTAATAAAGATACATCGGTATGAGCGCTAAAAAAGCACTGATAAAACTTATCTTTATCGATGCTAAGATTTTAGTGTCAATAAAGAAATATTTTTTAGTGCTTTTTTAGCACACATAAAGATACCACTTTATGTGTGTTCAAAAAGTGCAGATAAAACGTATCTTTATCAGTGCTAAAAAAAGATATCTTTCTCGGTGATAAAAAGTGCTAATAAAGAAAAGTTTTATCAGTGCTTACTATTTTAGCATTGGTAAAACTGATTTTTCTCATTACTTTTTTGAAAGCACTAATAAAATAAATACTCGTTCTATTAATAATAACCTTAACAAAGTCTCCTCTCTCATGTCGTTCAAGCTCCTATAGAACCTGATTTCTACTGCCACTCCCACACTTTAGCGATCTTCTCGATGAATCAATACTTTCCAAATCTAAGGTATGTGCCTAATTATTTTTCTTGACTTTGAAGATCAAATGCTCTCCCCTTGACACCACCCTTCTCCCATCGCAACACAATTACACCAAAGTTTCCTCAATAATCCATGATTAACACCCAAAAGACACCCATCACATTCCAAACTAGCTAACTCGTGTGTCACGAGCTATTACTCATTCTAAACATCAAGTTTTCATGGCATATTGTGTTAAGTATTGCATTTTGATTTTCCCTTATCTATTTTTGGTGTACTTGAATTTATATTTGTTGACACTACATTTCATCACAGAGTCCAAAGGAATGTAAAGGGAAAATAACTTAGCACAAATTGATTCATCCTTTGAAGAAAACATTAAAAATTGTCAAAGGGACGAACAAAGAGAATATTGCCCATAGGTCGCACAAGTTCCCCCATAGTCGCGCAAGTCCACTTGCGCGACGCATAATGGTCGTGCAAGTGACTTGCGCGACCTAAGTAATAACCACCCGGTGTCTTCTCCTGCCTATAAATAGACCCTGTGGGCCCCCCATTCGGGGAGAGAAATTTTTCCAAAAACATAGATTTGAGCTCCCGGTGCCCTAGTCTCTTCTCAAAGCTTTTGAAACACTTATAAGATAATTTATTACCTATAAAGGAAGATATAAAGAGGGGGAGGAAGGCATAAGTGTTGAAAATAATCAATACTTGCGCGCCTGAGTGGCCAGCCCTTAAGGGAAAAGGCCACACTTGCGCGTATCCTTACTCCTTCAATAGAACTTGTGCGCCCTCTTCTGAAAGAACATCAATAGGATTCTAAAGGCATTAAACAAGAGTCGCTCAAGTATTACCCTACTGGTTAACTGTTGTGAAAATAACCATGTGTCGCGCAGGTATACATGTGCGACCGGGACTTGCTCTCCCACGCAGTACTTGCGCGCCTGCCAAGACTTGCACGCCTCTGCCTCCATGGGTGCCCTTCTTGCCCATTTCACACCTCTTATTTCATTCCACCTCTTCTATTCAAGATTCAGTCTTCAAGACACTCTTCAAAGCCATTAATGGCATAATTTATTTATTTGTCATCCTTATCTGAAAGGAATTCTGTGGAATAAATATCAAAATCAATTGATTTCCACATCTTCATGTCATTAAGGATTGATATTTAATTCATTAAACCTCATCCTTTACGATGAGAGAACTCATTAACCTGGGCCTCCTTTTCAGGAATAATCCCCAGTCATAATTCTCAAATCTGGGCATCCTCCTTAGATGTAAGCCCCAAGTCCTCATTAACCTGGGCCTCCTTTTTAGGAATAAGCCCCAGTCATAATTCTCAAATCTGGTCATCCTCCTTAGGAGTAATCCCCAAGTCCTTATTAACCTGGGCCTCCTTTTCAGGAATATTCCCCAGTCACAATTCTCAAATCTGGGAATCCTCCTTATGAGTAAGCCCCAAGTCCTCATTAACCTGGTCCTCCATTTTAGGAATAAGCCCCAGTCATAATTCTCAAATCTGGGCATCCTCCTTAGGAGTAAGCCCCAAGTCCTCATTAACCTGGGCCTCCTTTTCAGGAATAATCCCCAGTCATAATTCTCAAATCTGGGCATCCTTTTTAGGAGTAAACCCCAAGTCCTCATTAGCCTGGGCCTCCTTTTTAAGAATAATCCCTAGTCATAATTCTCAAATCTAGGCATCCTCCTTAGGAGTAAGCCCCAAGTCCTCATTAACCTGGGCCTCCATTTTAGGAATAATCCCCAGTCATAATTCTCAAATATGGGCATCCTTTTCCGGAGTAAGTCCCAATCATAATTCTCTTAACACGGGCCTCCTTTTCAGGAGTAATCCCCAGTCTCAAATATGGGCGTCCTCTTCAGGAGTAAGCCCCAAGTCCCTTAATTTTTCAAGTCTCTTAACCTGGGCCTCCTTTTCAGTAGTAAGCCCCAGTCTTAATTTCTCTTAACCAATCCTAATTTACCTTTGATCTAGGATTCCTTTTCAGGAGTAAAATCCAATCATAAGTCCTCTCCTAATTTGGGCCTCCTTTTCAGGAGTAAGCCCCATGTTAGAGTATTCCAAATCTCCATGAAGCACATATACCTTTATGGACCATGTTCCTGGATTTCTTCCCTAAAGTAAATCTTAACCTTCATTTATCTAGGCAATCATACATACAGAAGCCACACATTATTTCTTATGATTTCATATTTCATTGCACAATTGTCTAAATTTTACCAATACCTATTTCTTCTCACATCGAGCTTGACTCACGTGAGCTTAGAGTGTAAAAGTAATTATGACATCCTTCTTTGAGCCATCAATCATAAACATCATACTCCCTTACTCAAACTATGTGGGTTCTGATTCCTTTTATAAACAAAGGATACGTAGGTAGCCCATCTGCGGGTTCAATCCCAACTCTGAAATAATTCATGTCCTTCTGAATGACAATAAACTTTAACTGCCCCACCAAGTGGCTTTAAAACCAGTATGGTCATCGTAAGGACCAAGAGACTTTTACGTATCAAAGGATACCATTGAATAAGAATCTCTAATAAATACAGATGATTCTTTATCAGTGAAGAACCTCGAATTCTTATAAAAGATTCTCTAAATTTCCTACATATCGATCATTGATTGTCTGATCTAAAGGAAAACTCATTTTATATTTGGCAATGTAATAAGGATTCACGAACATAACTTAAATCTATAAAGAGATTCCTAGAGTAGACAATAATTCCCCTAAAAAAGGTGTGATGAGTCCGACCTCCCATCCTATCGACCAATGCAAATTACTAAGCCTCATCAGTCCATAAACTAATGAGCACCTACCTTTGGAAAGTAGGTCCGAATGGATGTGGAATCATTGGATGTTTCCGGTTCTATGAACAAACCCGTTATAAACTGATCGGAATGTTTGAACCTCCCATCAAAGGAGGTCATCCTTGAAGTCTGAGGGAAACAAAAATGGTGAACCCGACGTGAATCATTAACTAAGTTAAACTTATGTTTTACCTACTTGTTAGGACCCAATTTAAAACTCAATAAGAGGGCCAACAAAAAAAATAATTGACATATGTGCTCATACAAAAGATTTAGTGGCTGAATTTATCTTGATTACGTCTGTTATATCAAACATGCACTATTTTCCAAGATCTTCTGCATTTCTAGAATGGCTGCTCTCAAGTTCACACCTGTGAATACTGCTGCTGCAAATGCTACTGCTGCTACTCCTACTAGATCATTGTCCACTCTGAGGACGATATCACCTACTCAGTGTCTTCAACGCTGGGTATCAAACGCACTGGTTAAGGAGTACCGTCAACACGGTACCATCCCAACTCTAGAGGCTGCCCGACAAGCCCTCCAAGTGAACAACTCACACCGATCGTCCGGACAACAACAACCAGTGATCAAGAAGCAGGCGGTGCTGACTACCGTCTCCAACCGTTTGGGTCGTTATCCCCGGAACACAATCACCATTCACTCCCTTATTCTGTGGAGGTGAATGAGCAGGTCCCTTAGAGCCTTAATTCAAGAAAACAGGTGTCCTTCCTGAGGGCTCCCACCAACAATCACTGCCAGACTCGTGTGGCAGTGCGCCCTCAACATGATGAGGGTACCGACTCCAGGCGTTCGGCTTAGGTTCCTCGAACCCGAGCAGGCAAGAAGAATCACCAGACAAGAAGTCTGGTTAATAGTGAGCAGGTTTTCATCTCTGCTATCTCTGGAGAAGTCCACAAACCTAACTTGGTGGCAAGCAACGAGCATGTACACAAACCTACCCATTTTAATTCTACTGTCTGGCAGACTCGTTTGGCAGCATCACGCCAATCCCACCAGGCAATTCTGGCGGAGTACTATAGGCAGGAACATACACTTGTTTATACATCATCAGCTAGTCAGCAGGATCTTCTGACTACATATGATGGATCTCTTCAACTACATTCGGTGAAGTATAATCAGTAGGCACATACACCTGCTAGTACTAATCAAGACTACCAACAGTATCACTTGGTAGCATTTGGAGAAGTTAGTCGGAAAGCCCCGATAACAAATAGGAGGCAGACTCAACTTTCTGCCCCCACACTTGAGTACTGTCAGGATTCACTGATAGGAAAAGGAGGATAGGAGCAAGCACATACACCTACTCCAAGCCCGGAATGGACGTATATTCCCGTTCCAGTAGCTGAAGTCACCAAGCATATTCTATCAATGGTGAAAGAGAATAAGTAAATCCCTACTCATATTCTGGATGTATTCCAGGATATTATAACAACTTCAGCGGCATCTCAAGGAAAGACACATAAATCTATCCCTACCAATGGAGTGACACATCAACAATTCACTCCAGAAAAGACACACACATATGTTCTAGTCCAAGAGGGTTGTGGGGAATACTCCCCCATATCATACGGACAACCAAGTCAGGAACATACACCTGATTTGAGTGGAGATTGTCAGCTTAACCTGACCATCTTTCCTGATCATGCACATACACCTGCTCAGAGAAGCCACTTTCGTCAACAAGTGGTTTCCAAAATGAGTAAGAAGGCATCTAAGAAAAAGACCTTCCCAACACAGTCAGGAGATCAAGAGCCAATCTGTAACAAGGCCTTGCTCGATTCTAGAGTTTATGAAGCCCTCCGACAATTATCTGTTGAAATTCAAGATTCTACTCCCTCATTTACCAATAGTGGGAACATTAATTCTGAAGGTCTTCAACATACACTTCCTCATGAAGGCTTGCTTCATGACAATTCGGTCGATCTCGAAGTTTCATCTTCAGATGAGAGCCATAGGAACCCTCTGTGTGGTCAGAAGACCAAGGAGAAAGAGATCTCATCTTTTGCTGTAACCCATTATGGTGGTCCTCCCCATGATGATGAATTTATCTGTGAATGTCCTCTCCGCATTAGTGATGCACATTTCCCGGAAAATGCTCCAGTGGACAATGTTGTGCCGAGAAAGCCCTCTTATCTTGAGGAACTTTCAAATGTGAAACCAGTCATGTCTGAAGCTTCATCGCTAGCATGTGAAATACTTTCCCAATCATAAGATAGCCCAGGGTGTAGGTCATTCTCCGAACCACCCCTAAGTCATGCATCTTCTAGTTTGATCAATGATTTCTCTACCAATCCTGTTGAATCCAATGAAGCAACAAGGAAACACCAACTCTGGTCAAATCAGGTAGAATAATCTTCATCAAATGATAGAGGAAATGTTGTACATGAGAAAACAATTGGAAAAAGGTGAAGTGCCAGTCATGTTTTGGCCTCTGGATGACTCTCAGTATGACATTCTAGAAATGTTGACAGAAGTTGAAATTCATGATATTTGTCTCAATATATGGAAAACTCTTTGTCTGTTGAAAAAGAAAGTATTATCTTATGATGAATATGAAAATCATCTTAAGATAATAGAAGGGTTACAACGTCAGATTGATTTGGCGTCTCTATCAGTCTCTCGATATCCGAAGGCTGAAAAGCAGTAGAGAGCCCTTAAACGTTCATGCTTTGGCGCACTAAGAAGATTGTGTCAGTTAATTTCCAATTCCCCATCTGGTATTCGTATCAGAGGATGGGGTGTTCATGGAGCACTAAATTTCACGGTGCTCTCCAGTCAGCAAATCCTGCCGAAAATGGTCTCATGCAATGTTATTGCCCATGGACGGCCACAGTCAATGGGATTTGTTTGTAATCAAAAGCTTTCCCAAGAATAGGCTTCAACTAGTTCCTCTCAAAATCAAGAATACAGAGAACAGGTTGTTGAATTACTCTTGCATCAAGCAAACGAGAATATTGAACATGCCTCTCATTTGGAGCAAGCATGTCACCAAGTGACAGAAGTGTCAGAAATCATCCAACGGTCTTTTTAACCAGGTGATAAAAGTGGATACAGGTTAATGCATCCAGCTAATTTCTGGACTAAGGTTCGCAAGATCATGAGATCTTTTAAGAATGTCTCAGATAAAGCATGTAAAGATCCACCCCAGCTCGCCAGACTGGGGACTCTTTTAAACCAATCCTCGGAATCAACAAATATGATTCGAGGATTTGAGAAGGAACATCCCCAGTCCACTGGACTTGGGACTTTTTCAGATCATCAATCCCCTCCTCCGAGAAAGTTGGTCTTTTCTCAATTGGGGAAGAAGCCTCAAGAGGAACGAAGAGACAAATTATTAGGAGATTCCCTCCAAATTTCGGTTCGTCAAGATGTTCCTAAGGGATCAAATCAACAAAAGGCAATGTCTCATCAAAGAAATGGAATAAGACAATATCACAGAAATGCTGATAGAAGGGATGCGATGAGTTATGCATCAATCAATGTCATCAATGCCATTTTTGTTGATCCACCAGATGAGGCTCACTCAGGGGACTCAGATGAAGAGGTTCCTGCTGAAGAAGATGTACGCACCGACAAAAATGGAGAAGGTGTTCATACACGAAGTAAAAGGTTTACTTAGAACCTAGGTAATCCTTCGAGTAACTCACTTCCCCCTCTCCGAAAAGGATCCAACAAAGGGAAGGGAAAGAACCAGGTTACATATCCTTTTTCTGGAGAAGGACAATCTCTCTCACTAGAGAAAAGTTTTGCACAATAGGAGGAAGAAATGAAGGAATTTAGAAGGTTGAATGCACAACTACTTCAGAGTAGTCTTCTTCTTAAGCATGCTGGAGTTAGTCAGCCAAAGGAATTTGTTGCAGCTACTGAGATGGATCAAGAATATCCTCCTCTATCAGTACACCCTCACAGGTCTAATCCTATGGGTCAAGTGCAACAACAGTTGGAAGTTCTACCATCAGTTGCAACACCAACCACCACATCTGTCCAAGCTCCAGTCATTGCACCTACCCAAGTCCAAGTTCAACCGGATGTTTCTCAAAAGTTAATAACTACTATTGAGTCATTAACAACTAGGTTAGAAACTATGGAAGGGAAACGTGCGCAAGTTCAAATAGAAAAGAAAGTTTACCCTGAATGGGTAGATTCAATCTCTCCTCCATATAGTTTTGGGAACCCTGTATTCCCTATTTTAAATGGATTAGGCAATCCTTAACAGAATTTTACGCATTACGTGTCTTGTTGCGATCCTATGATGGGAACTCCAGAGCAAAATGAAGTAGTGAAACTCAGATGCTTCGTGCGAACCTTGCAAGGACCGGCTTTTGTATGGTATACAATATTGCAATCCCTGTCAATTACCAGATGTGAGGATCTTCGCCAAAAATTCATCCTTCAGTTCAGCTCATCTTTTCCAAAGACAACAGTTTTCGATCTTACAAACTGTATGCAAAGGGAGAATGAAAGGGTCTCTGATTTCATTTCTCGATGGAAGGGATTAACATATTCCTTGATCTTAGCACACCCTCAAGAATAGTTGTTGCCAATCTGTGTGGAAAATCTGCGTGATGAATTATGCACACCGTTAATCCCTGTGAAATACACAGGAGGGTTTCGAGACCTTACTTCAATCGCTCAGCAGATTGAAGATTCCCTTATACAGGCTAAGTCTAAATCTTGTGTAATTCCATAAGCTCCAAGAATGAGAATGGTTAAAGCAGAAACTGCTATAGTTATGCTTAAACAAGAACCTGTACCTGTTTCTATCTCAAAACCTTCATCTTCTCGAAGGGCTCCACCTCCTGAGCGCCAACAACAAGGGAAGTTTCGTCCATACGATCAAAGAGATTAAAGACAAAAAAAATTTGAGTATCTGAAGAGAAAAACATACTAATTCTGAATTGAAAAAGTTCCTGGTTATTTCATTTCGGCTCTGGAAAATAGCTTGGTTCAATTTCCAATGCCCAAGAGGACAAACAAGAAAGGAGATGAAGATCATCCTAATTATTCCCCTTTTCATCAAATGTTGGGGCATTCCATCAAGGAGTGTTTTGTCTTCAAATACCTCCTGCAAAAGATGGTCGACTCGGGACAAGTCAAACTGAAAGGCTCTTCAGCTCATGTATCATGTGTTACTGCTACAGTTCCAGAGGAGAAAGTCGAATGGAAAGAAGTCAAAAGAAAAAATGCACAGAAGTATGATGATTGGATGGTCAGAAATACAATCAATCGAACTCATGATATTTTGCGAACACAATTAAAGAAACCAATTGTGTCTTCTACCATGAATGTTTCATAAAAAGCCTCTTCATTAGAGGGAAAGTCCTCAAATAAACGACATGATTCAAAGAAAGAAAAAGAATCAGAAGAAGATGAGTATGTGTCAAAGCCTAAGTTGTCTTTGACTTTGGCGGACTTTGTGCCATCTACTTCAAATCCATGGGCACCGCCCCACCAAACGGCACAGCCTAGACGGGCTAATCAGGAAGAGTCTTCATCAGACGAAGAGTTAATCTTTGGTTCTGTTAATATGATTCAATTAACAAATCCATATGCCAAGCGCAGTTTCAATTTCAATGAGCCTTAATTCCCTGTATCAAACAAGGGAATCAGAGGAAGTTCCAGGGGCTCAGAATATAGGGCAAGACGTGGATCTTTCAGAATCCACTATTACAATTCTACCCCTGCTAGAACTGTGTACGCAGTAGAAACTCGTGTTAGAGCCCTTCAGCGAGCTCAGAAAGAACATGAAAGTTCTTCTACCAATAGCAAATTCAGTCATGGCACAATTATTTTGGAAGACCGGTTGAAGGTTCCATCTTCTTCCTCTCTGCAAGTAAATGAATCTAATCTGTTTAATCTTCCAAAACCAGGAATATTGCCAACTCCTATCCCGATACAAGATGCATCAACTTCCAAATCATCTACTTCCAAGCCAAGTTATCAATTCTGGATGCTCTGAATCTGTCAAAAGATCTTTGGGAAGCACTCATCGAGGCATTGCCAAGTCCTCAGGAGTTTGAAACTGAAATTGCTCCAGCTGAAGTCTATCACATAGAGAATAATCCTGCAGAATGCCATGAAATAATATATTTTACTGATGAAGATGAAGATAATGTTGTGCATGGACATATTAGACCATTGTACTTGTCTGGAAAGGTCAATGGCGTAGATGTTCGAAGAACTTTCATTGAATGGTTCAGTATTCAACCTCATGCCCATTCGTACACTTCGTCTATTGGGCCTCACGGAATCTGATTTATCTCCTTCTACCATGATGTTACAATGATATGATAAAAATGAACAAGAACCACTGGGTGAAGTTATACTCAGAACTCAGTTTGGAGATCTTGTATCCAATTCAGATTTCATGATTGTTGATCAAGAGTCAGGCTTCAACATCTTGCTTGGAAGACCCTGGTTACATCAACATGCAGCTATCCCTTCATCATGCCATCAATGCCTCAAATATTGTTTCGATGGTCAAGTTGGGACATTTTATGGTGATAACACCCTGTTCAAGACATGTGAGTCACAATACATTGAGGTGGAATTCTATCACATGAAGGGAAGGGAGAAATCCACAACAATGGAGATTTCCAAAGTTAATGCTCCATATGGTTTGGAGAAAATTCCAGTAAATCCATTTACACATGTGAGTACAGATTACGTGTTGCCTATCAGTCAAATTGACAAGATATGCCCAAATCAAAATACTCTTATGGAAGGATCCATAATGTCAATTACGATAATCGATCCATACAACATGGGAGAAATTTGTAATCTACCTAGCAGTGATGAAAGCACAAATGGTGACGTCTTCATTTCATCTGCTGAAATCCAACAAGTTTATGCTTCGGTAATTAGGCCAGAAGAAGTTATAGCAACATCAGAGGTGAACAATGATGTCGATTCTCAATCCATCATGTCCTCCTTATTACCCAAAGAAGACCCTTCATCATCAATCAGGTCAGAAATGGAAGCTTCTTCTTCAAGATATGAAAATTTTGACATCTCTTCTGATCATGAAAATTCTACTTTATCATCTACTATGCAAGTAGAAACGGAAGAAACAATACATGATGAAGAAGAAGAGGAAAATCTTAGAGACACTCCTCCAGAATTTGAAGAGGGTATCTCTACCACTGTGGATGAACATAGAGAAATAAATTTGGGTACAAAAGAAGATCCACGCCCCACTTTAATCAGTGCGGCCATGACTCTTGAAGAGAAATAGATGTATATTTTTTTTCTAAAGAAAAATAGAGATATATTTGCCTGTAACTATACAGAAATACCTGGGCTTGATCCTGATGTTGCTACTCATCATTTGGGTTTATCAGAAGAACATTGAAGATTTAAGCAAGCCGCAAGAAGAACACACCCAACTTATGCTTCAAAAATTGAAGCTGAAGTGGATAAGATTATCAATGCTAACTTCGTCAGAGAAGTTCAATATCCCAAATGGTTGGCTAATATTTTCCCTGTAAAGAAAAAGAATGGAAAAATTAGAGTTTTCATCGATTTTAGAATCTTAATCGGCATTGTCCTAAGGATGATTTCCCAGTTCCGATTACAGAACTTTTAATTGATGCAACAGCTGGCTATGAAGCACTTTCCTTCATGGATGGATATTTCGGATATAATCAGATCTGAATGGACCCATAAGATGAGGAATCTACAGCCTTCAGAGCCCCTCAGGGTGTGTTTTGCTACCAGGTAATTCCCTTTGACTTAAAGAATGCAGGTGCAAGTTATCAGCGTGCCATGCATCGTATCTTTAAACCCTTCTTAGGGAAGTTTGTTGAATTCTATGTAGACGATTTGGTGGTTAAATCCAAACAACGTTATAATCACTTGGATGATTTGTAAGTCATATTCCGAAAGCCTCGACAACATAATTTTATGATGAACCCCTTAAAATGTGCTTTTGGGGTAACCTTAGGAAAATTTCTCGGCTTTGTTGTATGCCATCGTGGTATTGAAGTCGATCCTGAGAAGACCAAGTCAATCCTTATTATGTCACCTCCTAAAAATTTGAATGAATTAATTGGAATTAAAGGACACTTAGCCTATATTCGGCATTTCATCGCCAATTTATCAAGAAAAAGTCTACCCTTCACCAAATTGATGAATAAGGGAGTCACTTACCAGTGGACTGAAGAATGTCAAGAAGCATTCGATATTCTCAAGAAATACCTCTTGATTCCACAGGTACTCATGCCACCTGTTGAAGGAAGACCACTTATCCTCTACGTGACAGCCCTAAAGTGATCATTGGGTGCCTTTCTTGCTCAAAAGAATGATGTTGGGAATGAGAACAGCCTCTACTATCGCAGTCGAACTACGCTTGAAGCAGAAACCCGGTATTCAAGTATTGAGAAGTGATGCCTGGAATTAATCTTTGCAGTTCAGAAGTTGAGACACTACCTGCAACATCACGAGGTCCAATTAGTATCTCGTAATAACCCGCTCAAATTCATCCTTAGTCGTCCAATGCTTACATGATGTCTGGCAAGGTGGGAAGTTATTTTGCAGCAATTCGACATTCAGTATGTGTCTCAAAAGGCGGTAAAGGGCCGAGCTCTGGCTGATTTCCTAGCTGAACACCCTTTAGTGGAAGACACATCTTCAGATATTGAACTCCCTGATGAGGAAGTCTTCTCTATTCAAGAAAGTCCTCAGGCATGGGAAATGTATTTTGAAGGTGCTTCCAGAAGTCCAACAGGGAGGAAAATGGAAAATTTTAAATTCAACAAAGTTGGCTTAGGAATTGTTCTCATTTCTCTAGAAAAGGAAGTGTTACCTTATTCCTTCTTATTGTAGGAATGTGGTACCAATAATGAAACAGAATACCAAGCTCTCATCGTAGGCTTGGAATTATCACTTCAAGCACAAGTGAATCACTTAAAGGTGAAAGGTGATTCAGACATAGTAATCTAACAAATCAATGGGGATTATGCCATCAGAAAAGAAGAACTAATCCCTTTGTATGATGACGTCAGAGAGTTAATGGCGGAATTCCCTTTGGAACCGACATTTTCTTATGTCCCAAGATCACAAAATGCTCAAGCTGATGCACTGGCTAATATAGCCATAGCTCTGGCAGATCCAAATCGGGATGAGACAACCATCAGTATTTCCCACCGTCGTGCAATTTCACCTTATGTTCGAATCAGAACAGAGGAAATTAATGAAATTAGTTCCATTCCTGAATCGTATTGTCATACTAAAGGATAGATGTCACCTATCATGGAATACCTTCAAAATTGAACACTTCCACCTGATAGAGCTGAGAAAGAACAAATCTGGCGACGTGTGGTCAATTTTACTCTTTATGATAGCCCAGATCACCTAGAGAAAATTCTCTACAAACGTGGTTTTGATGGAGTTCTCTTCAGATGCATTGATGGTGAAGAGACAATGGTTGTCATGAAAGAAGTGCATGCAGGAGTCTGTGGTTCCCACCAGTCTGGACATAGACTGTCTGATCAGATTCGAAGGCTTGGATACTTTTGGCCTTCAATGATACAAGATTGTGTCGATTTCACAAAGAAGTTTCATTCATTCCAAGTACATGCCAACTTCATTCATCAACCTCTAGAGTTTCTTCATACATCTAAATACTCATGGCCATTTTCCACATGGGGAATGGATGTAGAGACCCGAAGCCTGACTTACATGGACTTTACATTACTTTTGCGGAATACTTAGTACATAACAAAAACACACACACAAGGATCGTAATAGTTTAGTGTCTTTGGAAACTCGGAATAAAATCTTCTAATCATGGTGAAAGATCTTCAACATCTCCCATAAAGATCTTCCTTTTTTTTACCTAAAACCTTTATTTATATCCTGGGGAAAAGAAAACATAAAAGGGTGAGCTCAAATGCTCAGTAAGGGTAAACAAAAGAAATATCAATCACATCGTATTCATAAGAACATAACATTTTGGAAATCATAACCTGCAAAAGAGAGCATAATTTCATAACATGGGATAAATCATGGTAGTGAAATGTAATCACAATAATCATAACTTAAAACATGAAACTTTGTGGCATTCACACATAATCATAGAGAATCATTTCTTGTTAGTCAAGACTCATTGCCAAGACTATCTTAGTGGACAAAGTCCCTTTCTGAATCGAGTAACCCTCGTTTCAGTCTTGTTTCACTGAACCAGTATAACCTACCATTCCAGCCATGTCTATCTCATGAGATATAAAATCTTTACCCAATGCATTGGAGGGAGATATAGGTCCCACCCATCTCATAATGATACCATTCTTATGTGTGCCACAAAATCATAAATCATACATCATTGCATAACCCATGTAATACAAATGGGAATCTTAAACATCATGACATTATAAATCAATTCATATAAGATAAAGGAATTCATAAAAATAATTCCATCACAACATGATCAAATCAATGTAATAATAGGGATAAAAACAGAACCCTTTTATTATCTTAGATGGAAAATAATTTTGATAAAATACTTGAACTTCATTCTTGAGGAAAATTTCCTTTCTACTTCAAAAACACTTTTCTTTTCTTAACATGTCATACAATTATAAACTAAAAGAAGTTGATTAAAAATAAACATGAAAACTTATAAAGGAATATTCTTGGAAATAAGGTTTTAAAAATCCATTCTTGCCGTATAAGTTAAAAAAACATTCTTCGTACTTTTGTCGGAAAAGTCAAAAAGTACCTCGTACGAAAAACGACAAAAGATTCCTTTCATACATATTACTAAAAACTCACCGAAGGGTAAAAATGGATTTAAACAATTGTAGGTGGATGGAAATAATATAAAATATTGATGAAACATTGATGTGGATGATAAAATAAACCCCAGTAAATACTTACGAATAAACAATCTCGGATAAAAATGAGATTGTGATATTTCCCTTACCTTAGGTCCGACTTGCTTTGTGAGTGTCTGAACCTCCTGTATATGATTTAAATCATGTTATTTACTTATTAAAGAATCATATTCATTGTTATTATATCATATATGGTCCACTTATGACTTTATATTACCCGTTCTTTTGTAAATTCATGTTAAAGTAGCGTTTTGGGTAAAATCGTCTCATCTGTCGTTCGTGTTTTTAACTTGTAATTATTCATATGATTACTTAGATAATGATTACTTAATTCCAGAATATAAAACATGATTTATATATATATATATATATTTATAATACACATATATAATAAATCAGTAAATGGAAAGAAATACACCGTTCATGGAGACGGTAGTCCGTACGTACGCATGAATGCTGTTTTCGTTTCCTTATTGAATTGAATGGAATTAAGTAGATGACATACATATAAATATAAATAATTCCAGTATTATTAGGTCATATATTTCATTAGTACTTATTATATATACTTTATAATCATTCATGAATGGTTAATCATTGAGAATGAATCTCATCGTGTCGTGGAGACGGTAGTCCGTACGTACGCACGAGCGATGATATCGTTCCCATGGTCGTGGAATTGTGTTGAAGTGTATGTATACTATTTCAGTATCAATATCACTTTAAAATAATCATATATAGTTACTCATTACACCTTTATACCCATCCAATTAATGTGGTGGCGGAAAATAGATTACACCACGGCGTGGAGACGGTATTCCGTACGTACGCACGCGCGGTGATTTCCTTTTTCCATAGGATGGATAGAAGGTTAATTATAGTTGTTTCATATTTATAATAACATATCAGTATATAAGAAATACTTATGTTATTACTTTATCATGAAACAACTAAAGAAGAAGAAGTTGAAGAAGAAAGAAATAGAAAAAGATAGGTAATGGATATTACCTCTTTTTGACGCGCCTTTTCTTAGCCTCCACTTAAAGAACTAAGGATGGTCTTTGAAGAAGACCAGGAACTCTATAATGATACTAGGGAAGTGGAGAAGGGATTTTTGTAGGTGTTGGCCGAGCTTGAGTGCTCAAATTGGTGTGAGGAGGAGGGGGAGGAGGTGCCCTTTTATAAGGGAGGAGAGGAGAACCTTAGGAATATCTCAAAATATTATTTTATATTAAAGTCAAAATCGGTTTATAATGGTTCCAAAGGGTCTTATTTCGAAGCTAAAGTGGGGATGGGTCTAAATCCTATCATCCAATAGGATTTATACAAGTTTAGGGTATTATTTTAACCTTATCAATTAGATTTAACTCTAAGTTAAATAATTTAACGTTTACCGTGTCTTTTTGTTTTCTTTCACTATATGGTTAATACACTTACTATAACATTCCAAACGAACCCCAAATTGTATTTTATTAATACATATATCCTTATCTAAGTCATTTGAACGAACCTTAGATTTTTAGGAATAAAATAACAATTAATAATATAATATTTGATTTAAAAACTATTTTGTGTCAATTTTGACACTATTTGATATATGATTTTTGTGAAAGTCATAACAGAATTATATGTTCGAAACAAGTTTATTAAATCAACACTAATATATCATAGTAACCTAGAAAATTAATTTAATTCATAAAAAGTCTCAAATTACATTTATTTTGGTGTTTATAACATCAATTATGTCAATATTTCATTAATAAGATAATTACTGCATCATCTTTGTGACATGAATAAATTAAATTATTTGATGTCTAAAAATTACAAATAAAATACCATTATGTAGGAAATCTTTTTATATTTCTAATGAATATTTACAATCGAATTTATCTTATGTAAAACCCTATATTAAAAATGTTTTAGTTAATATACTTTGATTTTAACTCTTTTAACTCTTCTTTGAATTAAATAATAATAAATGTCCTAATCTAATCCAAGTGGGCCTAAATGATAATATTTTACACTTAAGGTTGTTTTTGGTCGATATACACTTGTCCAATAGAATTAGGACATGTGTTAGGGTAATATTAATATCATTCTTACCCTTAATTACCCTATTTACTTTTAACCGTGGTAAATAAAAGTAAAAAGTTACTATTCACCAAAAATTATTTTCATCTCATTGAACCACATTTTACTTACTGACATCAACCGTGTCTCTCGGATTTTTGAAATTCCATTCACAGAAGCGGTAAAATTAAGTTTTATGAAAAATTCAGTTTTTTAACTACCACTTAGTAGTTTCACTATTCATCAAAAATTGATGTTTTTCAGAACAATGCCAAAATTTCATCCTAAGCTATATTTCATATTCCGAATTCAAAAATGAAGTCTATTTTACCAAATTCATAACATAGAAGTTTCATTAATTAATTTTATAATTAAATCCCGCTGTTAAAACAAATAGCGTGTTTTTAAGAAACAATATCTATCAAAAGATTGACACTTGATTATGTCTGGTTTAAATGTGAAATTACATTCAATGACCAAGATTGTATTAAATTGTAAAAATATATTCTAAATATACTTTAAAACCACTCAAATTAATAATTTATCACTATTAATTATTTCGATTGAAAAAGTTGTTTTTAATTATAATTTAGTAATTTTCACTATTCATCAGAATATGAAAGTTATCCGAAAAGTACCAAAATTTCACCTTAGGCTAAATTCGATACTCCGAATCCAAAAATGAAGTCCATTTTGAGAGCTAAAATTTCTAAAATTTAAAAAGTGGTTATTACTATTCATAACGGCTAGTTTTAATAATATTTTAATAGCATATCGTTGTTTTGTGAAACTCAGTATTGCGTACTACACACGCTATCGAGGAAGGTTGCGATTGCGTGTAATGCAAGGCAAGTCAAAGATGCGTGTTGTGCAAGCTCCTTTTGGTGTAGCGTACAACACAAGACATTAATAAAATTAAAAAGAATATTTTTCATAAAATCTCAGGCTGTTACAATGGATGTGGTGGGACCTTACCCTTCAGCTACGACCAAGCAGTTTAAGTACATTATTACTACTAATGACTTCTTTTCCAAATGGTAAGAGGAAATACCACTTAAGAATTCAGTTCTAAATGCGTTGTTAGCTTCATGAAGTCTAACATCATTACCGGATTTGGTGTCCCTCATACCATATTGATGATCAATGGAACCAACTTTTGTTCATCCGAAGTGAAGAAGTTGTACAAAAAATACAACATCAAATCCAACCATTCATCTTGGTATCATGCAGCGGCCAACAACCAGATAGAAGCCTTTAACAAGACTCTTTCAAATATACGGCAAAATATGGTGGATAAAGATAAGAGGTCATGTCCTGATAAACTCTTTCATGATTTATGGGCTTATCAGACTACCACCTGCACTGCAACTTGATCAACTCCATATTCATTGGTATATGGAAAGTAATTCGTCTTTCCCCTTGAAGTTCAACTACCCTCCCTCAGAGTTTCCATTTTTGATCAATCATCTATAGATGAACAATCTCAAAAGCGATTGAATGAATTGGAACGGTTAGATGAGAAAAGATTGTGCACTTTTCACCACTTGGAAGTCTATCAGAATCGAATAGCACGAGCTTTTAACAAAAAATCTCATCTTCGTTCATTCACTCAGGGAGAATTGATATTAGTTCTTAGAACTCCAATGATACCAGGAAAGAAACCTCCCAATCTTGAGCCAAAATGGGAAGGACCTTAATCAATACATAGGGTCTACTCCAATGGAGCTTATTCATTAATCTCGATGGATGGAGAACTCATCACTACTCCAACAAATGCCAGATTTTTGAAGAAGTATTTTGTATTAACACAAAACCTCCATTGTCCTTGCTATATGACGTTAAACTATATGACAATGGTCCATACATATGACCTTAAACTATTTGTATTAATTTCGTCCCACACGACGTTAAACTGTGAAAAAGTTCCCTAAATGGTCCAGTATGACCTTAAACTGCAACTAGGTCCTGTATGACCTTAAAATGCATCATCAACGGTCCATGAATATGACCCTAAACTATTTGCGAGTCCCTTACATCCAGCAAGATGTTAAACTGTGATGTCCTAACTACATGACGCTAAACTGTATAGAAGTCCCTTACGTCTAGAAAGACGTTAAACTAAATAATCATCAAAGGTCTTGTATGACCTTAAACTACACTTTTATCCAGCATGACATTAAACTGCACCATCCACGGTCCATGCATATGACCTTAAACTATTCGCACTTGCATCCAACATGACGCTAAACTGGGGACAAAATCCCCAATGCATCCAACATGACGTTAAATGGTGTACTCTTTTGTCCTCACTGCATGACATTAAACTGCACAATCCCCCTTTCGTCCAACATAACGTTAAACTATATTCTCCCCATATTCCTAACTACATGACGCTAAATAATACAGAAAGTCCTTGATATGTCCTACATGACATTAAAATGTACTTTTTCTATACTACATGACATTAAACTGTGCAGCACCAATAGTCCTAACTGCAAGACTTTAAACTGCATAGTCCCTTTATATGTCCTACATGACATTAAACTATGAATTGTTAAGGTTGTTGTTACCTCTTGTTTCTCACACCGAGTATGACTCACGTGAGCTTAGAGCAAACATCAACCATAACACTCTCTTTGGGCTACTAACCATGTGTAAGTCCCAATAACATCATTTTTAGGTCATTGTCCCCAAGAACAACTTGATCATTAATTCATTCTTTAATTGAACTACGCAAACTTTGATCCTTGCCTTCCAGGCTGGGTATGTAGTTGACCTCCCAAGGTTCAAGCCCAAAATTAATCTCTTCACATCAATTCACCTCCATCTCATATGATGTTAATTGGTGAAACCGCCCCAAGAATAAATATCTTTACATTGGTTCACTTTAGTCCTTGATATATGACGTTAAACTATACAACACTTTTGTCCAGTATGACAATAAACTACAATATTCTTTGATACTATCACCTGAGAGGGAACCATTATTTACATTGATTTTTCAATCATGTTTCATTTCAAAGACTACATGCATACATGGAAATGCCCAAACCTTTTATCTTGGGTTAAACCATAATTGTACTAAAATCCCCTTTCACCCTTCACATGTACGAACCAAATTTGTACATAGGGTATTTCTAGAACTACGAGGTCTTGATTCCCATCCTTATGGGATACGTAGGAACATTCGAGTGTCCCTCAAATCCACCCCCATGTCTTTGGGCCTAACCCCAAATTCCACTTTCAGTTCCCTGGCTGAAAAGTCCCTATGAAAAAACACACTGTGTATTTCCTACAATGGTCCAAGATCTATGACCCTAAACTAAGATCTCTAATCCTTTTATCCCACAGGACGTTAAACTATAATTTAAGAACTACGTATGAGCTTGATTCCCATCCTTATGGGATATGTAGTGAAGTCCAACATTTCAATTCAAGACCCAGCCACAACATTATTATGGTTATCATTGATCAGTGTATCTCTACATACATTGGACAATAACCATCTTTATGTTTCATAATCCTAACCTTAAATATTTTCAGATCTTCATACCCCTTTTCTTGACTTCTAGTCGCAAAAATGTCAAACTTCCGAGAATTCTTTTTCCTGACTATGCAGCACGTTCCCATAGGCGGCCTTGCATAAATAGTATACATAACAGACTTGTTAGCCAAAAGATACTATTATTTGACTATGCAGCCAATGCCCTTAGGTGGCCCTGCATAAGTCAACCCCCTAACGGGTTTGTTGGATAGTGGTAACTTCATTCTTGGGAAGAATGCTTCTTTTGTCCTCATTTGTCTTAAATGAAAGTATGTAAGGATCCGCAAAAACAGAAATCCTTAACATATTTGTCCCATATCCTTTTTAATGATCTGAAAGTATTCAAGTATATGGTTTATATTCTCCTTCCCTACGTTTGGGTCAGACCCTCGTAGATGTTATATCCATCCAGTTCTTTGATAATCTTGTTTGGAAATATCTTCTCCATATTCAAGTACCTCTTTCCATATAGCAAACTCTATACTTTGAAAAATTTGAATCTCCATAAACATTCACTGGATTTTATCACTAGGAAAGTAAATTTCTAAGAGTTCTTTTGCCTGACTATGCAGCACGTGCACATAGGCGGCCTTGCATAAACATTCAACATAACAGACTTGTTATCCAAAAAGATACTATTTATTTAACCATGCAGCCAATGCCCTTTGGTGGCCCTTCATAATTCAACCCCCTAACGGGTTTGTTAAATAATGGTAACTTCATTCTTAGGAACTACTTCTTATAATGACTTTTAGCTCTTTTTCATATCATTCCTTAGATTCAAATATTCTTAAGTTATAGTTTACATTTTTTCCCTCATACTTGAGTATGGTACTTTGTTTTCAGATGAATTGTAAAGCAATTGAGTCAATTTTAATTCATTTCGGTCAAAGTTATTTTGACCTTAAACATTAGCCTCTTTATGTACGACGTTCATGACTTTAAACAGACCGCAAAAGACAAGGGAACTCCGAATAAAAGTCAAGTTACAGCTCACTAAACATACATTTTGTATGATTTAGGTAATATTGAGCAATTAAAAGGTTCAAAGTTTGTAGGGTTATTTACATTAATCATAGTAAAAATCAAACAATTCTTACTAGGCCAATTGGCTTAGGTAAAATTTAAAGCATGTAGAAAAAGAGAACACAGGTACAAATGATTGAAGGTGAAAGTGTTTTTCATTGATGCACAAGAGTTAGAAGGAAATCCACAGACAGGAGTCTCTTCTCTTTTTTCAGAAATTACAAAAGATTTTCAATGTAACCCTTCATTTGATTTACGGCATCTCGAACTTTATCAACAGCCACCTGGAATTCATTCATTCAACTGGATACCATTAGAGATGTAATGATACCGGCTCTTCGTGGAACAATTGTAAAAGAATGTTCTTGAGTGCGGTTTCAGAAAATTCTCTGCTGATCAAACAATGACTTTGTTTCTATCCAAGAGACTTGGAAGATGGATACATGGATTTGAGAATGGAGCATTGGAAGTAAAGAGCCAATTAGCAAAAGTAATCTTTTCAGATATTGCTCTAATACCATGTTTTTCTTCTCTCCACCAACCAGCAGTGGAAAACATTTCAGCCCATTGGTTTTCCATTTTCATATCTGCAAGGAAATTGCATGGAGGAAGAATTTGAAAGTTCACACCATTGTTGTGGATATTAATGCACAACATAACTGAAATAGAGGAGTAATAGTGCAGCTGCATTTTAGGCATATAGTTCTTTGCATTTGGAACATTGATTCCTTGCAGATGACCATAACCATACAGGGACAGGTAGATTCTCTATGGGAAATTAAGATGATATTTCTTCAAATACTTAGCCAAATCTGGGAGAGTGTTGTCGCAGATATCATAGTAATCATGGCCAACAATGTTTATCATGTCATCAATCCACTTGCTAGCCAGTTCATCAGCCGTTTCGATTCTCCTGAGATCCATTGAATCTGCACAAAAGTTGAATAAACTAACTCTTAAATGGGTTTATTTTTTCATAACATTTGTGAAGGAATTCAGAAAAATGGATAAGGCATTAAGGCACGCAAGTATAAACTTGGCGTGCAATTATGGATGTGCCGCGCAAGTATTTGGCGCGCAAGTATCACTGCGCAAGTCCAGATATCTTGACAGCAGCGCGACATCAAGGAAACAGTGGGAAACAGAGCAAATTGTGCGGAAAATACAACTTGCGTGGCGAGAGCTTGAGAGTTTGAAATCCATATGCTTCTACAGAAGTGAGGCCCTCTGTTTATAGACAAGGTCGTAACCCTGTGCGACCAAAGGCCCTACCCTACGCGCCAAATCCTGCGCGCCTGAAGCTCATTTGTGCGCCCTACCCTGCGCGCCCCAATTTCCTTTTGATTCTCAATTTCCTCAGAGACAAGTCCTCTTTTCTCTCCGGATCCAACTCTGAGGGGAGACTTTTGTTGACGCTCCTTTTTGTCACAGAGTCCAAAGGAATGTAAAGGGAAAATGACTTAGCACAAATTGATTCAGCCTTTAAAGAAAACATGAAAAATCGACAAAGGGATGAACAAAGAGAATATTGCCCATAGGTCATGCAAGTTCCCTCATAGTCGCGCAAGTCCACTTGCGCGACGCATAATGGTCGCGCAAGTGACTTGCGCGACCTAAGTAATAACCACCCAGGGTCTTTTCCTGCCTATAAATAGACCCTGTGGTCCCCCCATTCGAGGAGAATAATTTTTCCAGAAACTCAGATTTGAGATTTTGGCACCCTAGTCTCTTATCAAAGCTTCCAAAACACTTGTAAGGTAATTTCTTAATTATAAAGGAAGATCTAAAGAGGGGGAGGAAGGCCTAAGTGTTGAAACTCATCAACACTTGTGCGCCTGAGTGGCCATCCCTTAAGGGAAAAGGCCACACTTGCGCGCCGCCTTACTCCTTCAATAGAACTTGCGCGCCCCTCTTCTGAAAGAACCTCAAGAGGATTATAAAGGCTTTAACCAAGAGTCACTAATGTATTACCCTTCTGGTTAACTGTCGCGCAAATACCCATGTGTCGCGCCGATATACCTGGGCGACCGGGACTTGCGGGCCTGCCAAGACTTGCGCGCCTCTGCCTCCATGGGTGCCCTTCTTTCCCATTTCACCCCTCTTATTTCATTCTACCTATCCTATTTATGATTCAGTCTTCAAGACACTCTTAAAAGCCATTTATGGCATGATTTCTTGATTTTGCATCCTTATCTGAAAGGAATTCTGTGGAATAACTCTCAAAATCTAGTGATTTACACATCTTCATGTCACTAAATATTGAGATTTCATTCATTCAACCTCATCCTTTACAATGAGAGAACTCATTAACCTAGGCCTCCTTTTCAGGAATAATCCCCAGTCATAATTATCAAATCTGGGCATCCTCCTTAGGAGTAAGCCCCAAGTCCTCATTAACCTGGGCCTCCATTTTAGGAAGAATCCCCAGTCGTAATTCTCAAATCTGGGCATCCTCCTTAGGAGTAAGCCCCAAGTCCTCATTAACTTGGGCCACCTTTTTAGGAATAAGCCCCAGTCATAATTCTCAAATCTGGGAATCCTCCTTAGGAGTAAGCCCCCAAGTCCTTATTAACCTGGGCCTCCTTTTCATGAATAAGCCCCAGTCATAATTCTCAAATCTGGGCATCCTCCTTAGGATTTAGCCCCAAGTCCTCATTAACCTCGGCCTCCTTTTTAGGAATAATCCCCAGTCATAATTCTCAAATCTGGGCATCCTCCTTTAGAGTAAGCTCCAAGTCCTCATTAACCTGGGCCTCTATTTCAGGAATAAGCCCCAGTAATAATTCTCAAATATGGGCATCCTCCTCAGGTGTAAGTCCCAACCATAATTATCTTAACCTGGGCCTCCTTTTCAGGAGTAAGCCCCAGTCTCAAATATGGGCATCCTCTTTAGGATTAAGCCCCAAGTCCCTTAATTTTTCAAGTCTCTTAACCTAGGCCTCCTTTTCAGGAGTAAGCCCCAGTCTTAATTTCTCTTAACCAGTCGTAATTTACCTTTGATCTGGGATTCCTTTTTCATAAGTAAAACCCAATCATAAGTCCTCTTTTAATTTGGGCCTCCTTTTTAGGAGTAAGCCCCAAGTTAGAGTATTAAAAATCTCCATGAAGCACATATACCTTTATGGACCGTGTTCCTGGATTTCTTCCCTAAAGTAAATCCTAACCTTCATTTATCTGGGAAATCATACATACATAAGCCCCACATTATTTCTTATGATTGCATCTTTCATGGCACAATTGTCTGATTTTTACCAATACCTCTTGTTTCTCACACCAAGCATGACTCACGTGATCTTAGAGTGTAAAAGTAATTATGACATCCTTCTTTGAGCCATCAATCATAAAAATCATACTCCCTTACTCGAACTACGTGGGTTCTAATTCCTTTTATAAACAAAGGATACGTAGGTAGCCCATCTGCGGGTTCGATCCCAACTCTGAAATAATTCATGTCCTTCTGAATGACAATAAACTTCAAGTGCCCCACTGAGTGGATTTAAAACCAGTATGGTCATCATAAGGACCAAGAGACTTTTACGTATCAAAGGATACCATTGAATAAGAATCTCTAACAAATACAGATGATTCTTTATTAGTGAAGAACCTTGAATACATATAGAAGATTCTCAAAATTTCCTACATATCGATCATTGATTTTGAGATCTAAAGAAAAACTCATTTTATATTTGGTAATGTAATAAGGATTCACGAACATAACTTAAATCTATAAAGAGAGTCCCAGAGTAAACAATAATACCCCTAAAAAAGGTGTGTTGAGTCCGACCTCCCATCTTATCGACCAATGCAAATTACTAAGCCTCATCAATCCCTAAACTAATGAGCACCTACCTTTGGAAAGTAGGTCCTAATGGATGTCGAATCATTGGATGTTTCCAGTTCTACGAACAAAACCGTTAGAAACCGATCGGAATGTTTGAACCTCCCATAAAAGGAGGTCATCCCCGAAGTCTGAGGGAAACAATATTAATGGTGGTTTTCCCTTGGGTTAATGATTATTTATGATGTTTATAAATCTATTCTTTTTGGGGGGTGAAGTTGGAGTTTAACTGTTGACACATGGTTAGATGGTAGAGTTTGGTAAACCTTATAGAGCTCCATTAAACAATCCCTAGTAGCTCATTGTGACAGTAATGTTATTGGAAAATTAATTTCCAACCATGTGGCCTAGTTGATTCCAGTCACAAATTATCCTTGGATTTTTTGTCAATTTCTCATTGTTTTTAAACTATCTTGATTATAGATTGCCCATGTTATTTTGGTGATGCATGATTTTAAAAGTATGAAACATTATTTCAAAATAGAAGGGGATTGGTTTTAAAAACCAAGAATGAGTTTTCCAAGGCATTTTGAAAATGAATTCGACATTTGATTTTAAAAAATATACTTTTTAATTAGTAGGAAAAATCATTTATAAAAATAAAAAAAGTTCCCTATGATTTATTAGGAAAATATTAATCGATTGTTTATAATGTAAATATGATTTTAAGAGTAAAATAATGGTTTTAAAGTCAGTAAATTGGATTTCTAGGATGTTTCAGAATGAGGATAATATTTCTTATTTCAATTATGATCTCAATAAAGGATCTTTTAAATTTCACATAGAATTTAAAATGTAATTTTGTGATTTGAAATTAGAGTGAATAGATTCAAATGGTTTAAAAGGGGGGATTTTGAATTGTTTGGAGCTTGTGAATTAATAATTATTTTTAATTGATTTTTTAATTAATATTTATTCTGAATTAATAATAATTTTTATTTAATAATAATTATATATTATGTTTTTAAATACTTATTATTAATATATATATTTATTTAAAAATCAAAGATACAATTTAAATGTATAATATATTTTTCTTTGGTATAATCGAGTATTAGAAAACTATATTTTTTATACGGGTTATTTTAGTCATATTTCCAAAAAAAATCTTTTATTTTCTTTTAAAAATTATCATCAAACTACATGAAGAGAAATTACAGTCATTTATTCTCTTTTACAAAATTGCACATCAAAACAAAATTAATAGAAATTAAAATTATAATCATTTATTTTTTTATCATTTTTTAAAATTTTAAATTTTAAATTATTATATTTTCCTTAGTTTAATGTTTATATAATTTTCTGTCTTTAAATTATAATGATATATTAAAATAATGTTATGCTATAAATTTAGATTTTTTTCTCTATCAAACATATTTATTTGTTTTTAATTTTCCCAAATGGTTTGAAGAGAATGCGCGTAAGTGATATTATTTATCCATGATCTACCTCACTAATTATACACATAATCTCTTTTGAATCAAGACATTGTTGTATCACCCTCACACTTACCTTCACATTTATTTTTACTCATTCATCATTATTTATCACACTGATTTCATGGAGCTACTAACTATGCACCACAAAATCCCTACCCACTTATCAAGCATTAATATGTATAGATTGTTTTGAAGCATTATATTAAATGTCATATATTGGTCACCTATATGTTGGGTTTTCATTGGGGTGAAGTCTCTCTTGGAATCCAAATTAGTACAAGAGATGGTTTATTAGGTTCATATAATATAGAAAAGATCAATGACTATGCACGTTAGTAATATCATAACCATTTATAAACCAATTTATGTCTTTAAAATCATAACCATTAATAATCTTACTTTATAATAATATTTTAATCATAATATGGAATTTTTTCTAATTTTTTTGCTTTATTTATTTCTTATATATTAATATTATTGATATCAAATAGAGTCGATATGAATAAAAAATGGATGGATGTCAATCATAAGATAAAAGAGTATAGGGACGAGGTGATAGAGTTCGTCATGTTTGAAAATATCATGTATATGACCGATCTCAAATCTCATGTCTATATTTGTGGAATTTTAATTCAAGACTAATGAGTATAGAGGAGTTGGAAGAACACATGGTTTGTTATGGAATAGATCAAAGTTATAAATTTTAGACTAAACACGAGGAAAATATGAATGTAGAAAGTGACTAGAATAAGACTAATTTTTTTGGATCATCTGATATGATTACATGTATGGACAATGATGAACACCATATTGAGAATGTGATTATTGGTTTGAACGATGATGAAGATCATATTGAATAAATGACAATGATAACTGATGATGAACTCTGTGATTGTCTATTTTTTTAGAAGTTAAAGAGTTGTGGAAAGATTACATTTTATGATAGTTGTACTAAATTTATATCTTTGTTAGCTATACTGAAGATATATAATTTAAAATTTAGAAAAAAATGGAATAAAACTAGTTTTTCTGAACTACTTGATCACTTTAATGATATGCTCTCAGAAGATAATGAGATTTCTTTCCAAACACATGATGTTAAAAAAATGTTACATTCAATGGGCATGATCTCTAAAAGAATGCATTCCTGTCCAAATGAATATATACTATTTTTAAGGACCAAATGTCACTTAAAAATTCTGAATGTATTGTGATCCTTTATACAAGAAAGATGAATCGGGTCCTATTAATTTTTTTTGGTAATTTCCAATCATTCCATAGTTCAAGAACCTATATGGAAGCGAGGAGACTACAAGACATTAATATGGTAAGAAAATACAAGAATTAAATATGGTAAAGTTTGTCACCTATCAGACTCTCATAAGTGGAAGATAATTGATCATGAGTATCCCAAATTTGGAAAAAATATGAGAAACCTTCATCTTTCACTCTCTACAGATGGGAGAATCCTTTTTGTTTTCAAAACATTACTCACAATATAAGGCCAGTTCTGTTGGTAAATTATAACTCGACACTTTGGTTATGTATAAAATGAGAATAATTTTTTTACTATAATTATATCATGACCAAAGAACCGAGTAATGATATTGATGATTATTTGGCTTTATTGAAGAAATATTTGAAATTATCATGGGATTCGGGCGTTACATTGTATGATGATTACATAAATGAATATTTCACATTGAGATCCATTTTGTACAAGATGGTAAATGAATTTCTGACATATCGAATTTTTTGAGGATGTGGAATTAAAGGAACTCATGGGTTTCCAATTTCTAAACAAAGTGCATAGTCAATTAAGTTGATATATTCAACGAAGACTATGTTTCTAAGACCTTACAAATTTCTACCCCGGTGAAATAAGTACCAATCTTGGTGAAAATCATTCGATAGGGTATCAGAAGAACATACAACAATGTATCCACTAAAAATTTATCAATTATTTCATAAACTAAAAGACATAGACACTTATGTTAATATACATTTTTCAAAAACATTATGAAAACTCCTTGAAAAAGAGATCATTTTTTAATAACTATACTGAAATTTTTTGTATGTTAGAAATTTTCTTGATATCATGCATATGAAAAAATGTATGTTATTGTGTCATTGGAATGTTACTAAATTCACTCAGAAAAATAAAGGGTGTAGTTAAGGCTAGGTTGGTCATGATTGACATGATAATACATGGAGAGTTGGCTCTAGTGAAGGGTGAAAAATAGAATTTTCTTACTCAAGATGCTCACACTATTTCTAGGTAGGAGAGATATTAGTTTTTCAAATTATTGAATGATTTAATGGTTTTAGAAGGATATTTATCAAATATCAATATTATCATTCCAATGATAGGTTGAATTTTAAGGGTTTTGAAATCAATTGACTATCATGTTTTGATACCAGATCTAATGCTTGTAGCTTTATGATGAATTTTTTCAAATAATTTCCATCATACATTAACCAATATCTATTTATTTTCAATGATATATACAACATAGTTATAGAACTAGTGATATTTCCTACTATATAAAGGGAAATTTCTATCATATTATGTGAATTAGAGATGTTATTCCCACTGACATTTTTTGATATGATGGTTCTCTTGATGATTCACTTAGCAAGAGAGATTCAACTGTGTGGTCTTGTACATTATATAAGGATGTACCCTATTGAATGTTATATGAATATTTTTAAAGGGTATGTACAAAATCAAGTCAGCATTGAATGTTTTGTTGCGGGGTGATTTGTTGTTGAGGAAGACATTGAATTATATACTGACTACTTTTACAGTGTGTAAAGCATTTGCCTATCAAAATATTGTCACACTTGGTGGATTTTGGGTGAAGTAATTTCCATAATAGATGTTGTCAGAATCAAAATTAGAGATTGAGAGCAGTCCAACCTTTATGTTTCTCATAACAGTTTAGAGGATTCCCCATATATTAAAACCCACAATGAAATTATCAAGAAATTAAATCCATTAAGGGCTGAAGGTTCGATATCAAAAACACATATTCAATAGTATATATGATGGTTTCATGTCCATATTTTTATGAAGTAAGCTAAAAATACATATTATATTTGAGAAAAACTTTTATGGATGGAAAAATGACCCAGTGTTCCTGTATTATCTTATAATGGTTATGTAATTAATGGTCATACATTCTATAAAAATGGACATGATGAATGTAGTGCCATGAAAACTAATGGGGTTACACTTGTGGATGATATGATGCATGTATCTGGTAATAAAGAAATAAATCTAATTTATACAAATATGTCATACTTTTTCACTATTAAGAAAATATGGGAGTTGGGTTATAAAACATTCTAAGTGCATAAATTTAAATTAAAGTGGGTTAATAATTGGAGTTATTTTAAAATAGATGAATTGGGATTCATGAAAATGGATTTCAGTAAATAAGGGTATATAGATGAATTATTTATAATGGAATCACAGGAATTGCACGTTTTTTTTATTCCAGATCCCACAAACCGAAATTGGTTAATTATTATTTAATCAACCAAAACCACTAAATGTTTGGATGTCAATTCAATTTATGATTGACCTTTCATTGTGATATCACTATTATTCTACAATGTTCTAATGTATATGGGGTCTCATTTTTCATATGGTACTACAGTAAAAGGATTTGGATATTCGGTAGAGGGGCCAAATCGATTAAAAAATAGAGTATAATAATCATGTTATCTTTTTTTGTAATATATATTGAGTTAACTCATATTATTTTCTATTCACTACTTCACTTACGTAATCTAAATTAAATGTTCCACCACTTATGTAGATAATGATTTTTGGACATATCGATGCTCCCAATCCTGGGGAACAACTTTTTTTTCAACATGTTGGTTCTAAGAATGTATAAAAACAATATCCTTATACAAATTTTGATGCTACAAAACTATAAGGACAAAATATTGATAATGTTAAAGGGGGAGAAATTGTAGATAGTGAATAACTAGTAACCAAAAAAATAGGATTGTCATAGAGTGATGATGTTAGCAAAAATTATTATACCGAGATACAAAGGAAACATATTTGAGGTTATATGGAATGAACTTGGACAACCTATTAACCCCCAAAAGTCCATGTTTAGTCATTACATTGGAATAACCACTCCCATGTGTGTTCCAATTATTGTAAATTCACGGAACAATGTTGTTAACATTCTTAAGACACTAATTTAGGAAAATATTAGGGTAAAATTACGATATGAAATTTTATGATATATACACACCTAATAAACCAACAAGCATGGGATGCATTTATTGGTCATCACGATGAATCATCTTTTCAGGTACATTGTTACTGGTAATAAATTGATTGAAAATACATGTATTAATCATATTGATCAGGAATTATTATTTTGTGATATAAAAACTGAGTGATAAAAATAAGAAATAGGTAGATTAACCTATGTACCCCGATCGTAAAGCATGTATGGGGTACGCTTCACTTGAAATAAAAGGGTACATAATTTAAATCTACCATAATAAGTTTTTTTGAAATAAGCAAAAACATAATTATGTTCCTCTATTTATATGTAGCTTGATGAATCAAAATCTAAAGACACTTATTTTCCCACATCATGTTCTGGGTAAGGAGTCACATGAAAATAAAGAAAAGATACTGATAGATGAAAAATCACTAAAATTCTGAGAAGAATGTATAAGTATTACATAATAATTTTTTTTACTTTTAATCAATATTACATAACAATGATTTCTTGTTTTACAATATTTATTATCGAAATTAAACACAAGAATCATCATCATCTATCTTTGATGAAAAACTAATATAAGTGGGATTGAAGGGGGAAGAACAATATGGCTATTTCAGAGGCGCAATTTTTGAGGTGTCATCGCGAACAAATTTTGAGAAAAAAATGAACAGGGTATACAGATAATAAAATGGGATATTTTCATGCAGGATAGCTTCTATAGAAGGAAAACATAATTGTAAGAATTTTTTTTTATAAAATTTTCTATGAAGGAATAAAAGAGAAGAAGCATCATAAGAACAAACACTATGTGAAGATCCCCCCTACAAGATTTTAGGCAAGCCATTCCCCTCAAAGAGATGTCATAGAAGAGATAATAAATACTCTCATAATTATTTTAATGAAATGTGGATCTGGTAGAAAATGATATATTTCCTGTTTTAATATTATATCAGGTGAAAATTATTTTGATTTATATCATTTTAAAGACACCCAAATCCTTGTTGTGATGGACACATGTTCAATATCTAAGGAAATGATCTACACAATAGACAATATTTGATAGGTTATGTGAGAGTGGGGATTAATGTAGATCATGAGTTGAGCACCGAGATAACCATTCCACTTGATGATGTGGACATACATACAGCCAAGAAAGATATTGGAACATTCATAGAATGGCTGTTAGATCTTGTAAAAAACATGTCGGTGATGAGTTATTAATTCCTAATTTATTTTTCATGAATTTCTTTTAACAATTAATGAAAAATGGCCTAAAACAAGGAATGTTATTACATATTCAAAAAGGAAAGTATTTAAATGGAAGGTAAAATAAAAATAATCTAGAGGATCATTTAAACAATTGAAAATATCTTTACAAAGTACATTTATCCTTCCAGTTCAACTTCTAAATTTACAAACATTAAAGGTTCATGTAGATACAATGTTAGAAAACGTTTCTATGACTGTAATTGATTATGAAGAGAAGTTGTGTGAAGAGTCTATTATAGACTATATTGGTCTTGAGAATTAAAAATAAATCCTCACTCATAAATGGCTAGGAGTATCAGTTTTAAATGTATACATGTGGTGTATTTTCATGTTTTCTCTATCTATTAGTTGATCTACAATGTCAATTATGATAGAATACAATTACTATTTTTTAGGTTAATATATGAATTCTATTTTAAGGTAAAACCTTGTGAACATAAATTTTGAATCATTTTTCCTCACATTAGTTCTATACAATAATGAAAATTAGATCCAAATAAAATTGAAGTAATATAGTAAAAACTAGCAAAAATGTTTGAAATAAAACTTATAGATGACATAATCTTCTTAATAACCATGAGGTAGGGGTAAAACACTACAATTTAATCATATCAAATATATTTTAGATCATTTCATTAATTATTCCTTCTTGTTTTTAGTAGCATTGGTTACTCATTACAGTAAATTTGGATACTCCAAAGATCTATTTTATAGACTCGATTAATGGATACCCAAAAAACTGACAACATGTGATAATTTTTGTCAATTTTTTATATGATTTATGCAACATTTTACAACTAAAATTTATGTTATACATTTTATATTATATTTTAATGAAAATTATGTTATGATAGTGTGGTGTTTAATATTATCAAAATCAGGGAATGAAGATTATCCATGAATACAAGGATTCTATATACTTCTACAAGTGGATAAGTATGAGGGTATATATAATAAAATTTCACAATAAGAGAATATATCATAACAAATTACTTATTTTTATTAATGTTTATGTAGTGTTCAAAACAAACCAATAGCAAATATTGTGGTTATTAGATTATCAAATATATGAAATATATCTTATTCCATAAAAAACTATCATCCCTAAGGAGGTATTTTTGAAGATTAATATAATTTCATTTAAAATATTTATTATTCATTTATTTATATTTTTACAACACTACCAAGACTTTTTACAGTCCCCGCACTCACAAGAGGAAATAGACCTTTCTTAAAGGTTGGGGCCGAAGCCTCAATTTATTATTGAAGAAATTACCTCTTTAGATAGGGTAGAGGGAGACCCATTACATAGCCTGAAGGCCTGAGGCCAAGTGGCCTAAATACAAGGCTTGGAAGCCCATTTTTTTGGCCCAAATGACCCCTTTGGGAATAACACTACTACAGTACCCGCGCTACTACAGTACCTGCTATAGTACCGCCACCACTACAGTCCCTCCACCGCTACAGTGCTGCCATTGCTACAGTTCCTTGCTACAGTAATGCTACAGTACCAGAAATTCACCCCCTATTCGGATTTGATCATTTGTCTTTTGGATGCCAAGCAAGAGCCTATACCACTAGGGTACATGCTCATTGGCCCAAGATGAAATAGATTGGTTTGGTAACAAATGGGTAGAATACCTGGTGTTTGAATATATATAGATATCATGAAAAAGTGACTACATACTAATTATTTAGTTTATTTTATCATCATTTTATGCCTAGTATGACTCAAAGTTTATGTTTTTAGATTATATTTTAATTCTAGTTTAAAACACATGTCACATACTCAAGACCGAGTGAACACATTCATATTGTTTCGATACTTTAGGATAATGATCTATAATTTATTTATTACATGTAGAAGTTATCCACAACTCAATCCAAAACACGGAGTTCCCAATATCACTCAAAGTGTTCATTATTAGTATAAAATTGACATTTTAGTTCAAAACATGTGTCACCCCACTGAAAACGGAGAAAACACACTTAGATTGTCCTGATAATTTGGGACAATTATTCATAAGTCATTTGTGATGTGTGAGAATCAGTTTCTTGTAAAACCGATACACAATGTGACCAGTATGACTCAAAGACTGTGTTTCCAATTTAAAATGAAATTTTAGTGAAAAATAAAATTGACATACAATAAACTAAGAAAACATATTCAAATTGTTTTTCAATTTTGGACTATAATTCACAAGTCATTTGTAGAATGTAGAAATTATTTATGCACCTTAATTCGATGCACGTTGTGACCAACATGACTCAAAGTGTGTATTTTTATTTCAAAATGTCATTTTAGTAAAAATACAACTGACATACTCAATACCAATAAAAATCATGTGGATTGTTTTTATAATTTAGGGATCTATAAGTCATTTCTCTCAATATGATACTTGGTGTACCCGGTATGACTCAAATTGTGTGGTTCTAGTTTAAAATTGACATTTTATTAATGTATTATTTCATATTTATGTTTAATTTATTTTATTTATATTATTAATAACATAATAATTGTTTTCTTATATAGGTGAATTCTTTTTTTCAAGTCGGGGTTGTTTGTTCAAAGCTGCTCGTGCTCATGAGAGATTAGACTACAAGGCTGCAACAAAGATAATGAAAATAGGAAAATGTGTCAAGAATGTTTACAGAAATCATGAAAAGGTTAATTACTAAGTATTATTTAGTTAAAATTTTCATCATTTTATCTACTATTTTAATTTTAATTTCCTTATCATTCTTATCTAATAATTATTTAGTCTTTTCACAAATATTTTTGGATGTCATATTTTTTTTCAACTATCTAGAACAAGCCAAAAAAGAGAGAACATGTTCCTTTTAAATGGAAGATGAAACCCATGCAACCTAAAATGTGACCTAAATTATAAGGATGCATATACCAAGGGATTTTGCAATAATTGGATGCAAATTTTACTTCCTATTACTTATTTAGTTCATTTTTTTACCATTTCATCTATTATTTTTATGTAAATTTCATTATAATTTTTAACTAATACTTATTTATTTATTTTCTCTGGTCTTTTACTAAGTCAATTTTTTTTCATCTATATGAAAAAAGACATAAAAGAGAAATCATGTTCTATTTGGATGGAAGTGGAAGCCTGATGTCGCTAGAAATAAGAAATGAATCTTAAAGAAGCATATACCAATAAAGTTTTTCAACTGTTGAATACAAAGTTGAATTCTTAATAATTTAGTTAATTTTGTCATGATATTATCTAATTTTTTAATTTTAATTTCCTTATAATTTTTATCTAACACATATTTAGTTTTTTTCATAGATATTTTGGGAAGTAATATTTTTCTTTCAAATATCCACAACAATCCAGAAGAAAGTGAACATGATCCTTTTGGATGGAAGATAAAATCCCATGCTTCTTGAAACATGAAGTGAATTAGAAGGATACATATAGCAAGGAATCATCTACAACTCAATCATATGCACCTCAATCCAATACATAGTGTTATTAGTATGAGTCAAAATGAATGTTTTTACTTTATAACTTACATTTAGTTTTAAACATACATCACATACTAAAAACTCAGAAAACACAATTATATTGTTTTGATACTTTAAGAAAATGATCCTTATGTAATTTGTGATCTTTTGGATTCATCTGCACCTCAGTCTAACACATGGTGTAACCGGTAAGACTCTAAGTGTGTCTTTTTATTTAAAATTGTTATTTTAGTAAATAGAATAAGTGACACACTAAAAAAACATATTCAGATTGTTATGATAATTTAGGAAAATGTTCTATATGTATGTTTTTTTCATGTAACAATTAGATACACCAAAATCTGATATATGGTGTTCTCAGTATCACTCAATGTAGCTATTATTAGTCAAAAATTGATATTTTAGTTCAAAATGTGTGTCACTCACTAGGAATAGAGAAAAAACTCTTGAATTATATTGATAATTTTGAATAATAATTCATAATTAAATTTTGATCGTTCAGAATAAGTGTCACATCAAACCAACACACGATTTGACATGTATGTCTCAAAATATGTGTTTTTAGTTTAAAATGATCTTTTCATAAAAATGAAAAGTGACATACTCAAATTTTTTAAAACACATTTAGATTATGTTGATACTTTATAAAAATGATCTATAAGTCATTTTTGATGTGTTGGAATCATTTATACCTCAATTTGAGAAATAGTGTGATGGGTATGACTCCAAGTGTGCTTTTTTAAAAAAATTACATTTTAGGAAAAAAAACTGACAAACCTAAAATGAATAAAATTCATTAGTATTATTTTGATACTTTAGGAAAATAATCCATGAGTCATTTTTGACTTGTAAGAATCAACCATACCTCAATATGATAAACTGTGTGTTTGGTATGACTCAAATTGTCTGTTATCAGTTAAAATCACCATTTTTGTTAAAAACATATGTCACTCACTAAAAAATAATAAAACATTCTAATAGTGTCTTCATAATATAAGAAAATGATTCATAATCCATTTATGATTTGTATGAAACATCCTGACATCAAACTGAGACGCGATGTGACCAGTATGACTCAAAGTGAATCTTTTTAGTTTAAAATAAAATTTTAGTAAAAAACACAAGTGATATACTCAAAATAAGAAAACAACTTCATATTGTTTCAATACTTGTTAAAAATTATCTATATGTCTTTTTTGACATGTAGGAGTCATCTGAGCCTCAATCTGACACATGGTGTGACTGATTTGGCTCCAAGAGTGTATTTTTTTTAAAGTTCACATTTTTGTAAAAAAGACAAGTGAAAAATACAAACAAGGAAAACAAATTAAGAATATTCTAATAAATTATTTAAAATATCCATAAGTCATTTTTGATGTATATGAATCAACCACAACACTTTTCTATATACGATGTGCTGGTATGACTCAATGTGTCTGTTATCAATTTTAAATTTTCATTTTAGTTCAAAACATGTGTAACTCACTAAAAACTGAGAAAACACGCTCATATTGTCTAGATAATTTATTATTCTAATTCATAAGTCATTTTTGACATGTGAGAATTATTCTCGCATCAAAATGACACATGATGTGACTGGTATGACTCGAAGTGTCTGTTTTAAGTTTAAAATGAAATTTTACAAAAAAACAAAAGTGAAATAATCAAAACTAAGAAAACACGTTTAGATTATTTTCCTAATTTAGAAAAACTATCCATAAGTATTTTGTTACACATATGAATCAATGACACCTCCATTTGATTCACAGTGTGACCAGTATGACTCCAAGTGTGTCATTTTATTTAAAGAAGACATTTTGTAAAAAAGGCAAGTGACATATTGAAAATTGAGGAAACACATTCGAATTATTTTGATACATTAGAAAAATGTTCCACATGTCATTTTTGATGTGTAGGTATCATCCACATCTCAATATGATACACAGTGTTTTAGGTATGACACAAATGGCCTGTTATCAGTTTAAATTTGACTTTTTTAGTTCAAAACATTTCCACTATCTAAAAACTGATAAAACATGCTAAGCTTTTATTCATAAATTAGTAAAATGATTCAAAAGTCATTTGTGACTTGTTGGAATCAGTCTGGAATGAAACCGACACAAAATGTGATGAATATGAATCAATGTGTGTATTTTCAGTATAAAATAGAATACTTAAAAATTGAGAAAAATAATTCGGGTTATTTTGATACATTAGAAAAATAATCCATAAGTCATTTTTTATGTGTAGGTATCAGTCGCATCTCAATTTGACACATTATGTGTCCGGTATTACACCAAGTATATCCATTTATTTAAAATTGAAGTTTTAGTAAAAAAGAAAAGTGGCATAATCAAAATAAAGGAAAGGCATTCAGATTTTTTTAACAATTTATGAAAATGATCCATATTTTTTTGTGACATTCGGGAATGTAACACCCTGATATTTTTATGAGATAAATATTTGTTAAATTTCATTGATGTCTTGTCTTATATGCTACACCAAGGTAATCTTGCGCTATACGCAACACTGACTTAGCTTGTGGTATATGCAACACTATGATGGGGTTGTATTTCAATTTATTTTGATAGAATTCATTTTATGCAAGACCAATTTTAATTGAACAACTAAATATTATTATGTAACCTTATAACCTAGTCATTTTAATGGCAAGTATGACCAAGATTAATTTTCTTCTAAAAACCTATTTTAATGAAAATAATTGAGTTTACAAAATAATAAAATCACTCTTGATGGATTTTATTAATATAATATATGTGTAATGTATTAAATATAATGTTATAAAATCATATTATATGTTTTCTTGGCATGATATAAGAACAAATTCAAATTTTCAGATAAAAGAGGTATTTTAAAAAAAATGAATTTTTGCCGCCTTTTGGGGGTGAAAACATTTTAAATCTTGTTTTTGATACTTTTATATATTATATTTAACAAAATAAATTTATTATTTAGAAAAGTGACATAAAAATTTACTTTGTATGAATTTTTTATATTTTTCTAATGAGTTTTATGTTTTGCTGAGTAGTAAGAATATATCAAATTTTAATAGAAAACAACTTTTTTCACTAAAATAATTTATTTGGATAAATTATATTATTGAATGATTTTATGGTATAAATGGAATATAGTTTTATCATTTAATATAAATTTGTTCATTGGAATTAATTGTACAACAAATTTTGATGTAAAAACATTTCAATCTTTTGCAATGTTTTAACTTTAAAAAACCCATTTTTACGAAAAATGATTAATTTTAAATTAATTACTAAATCTTATATGTTCTAAATTTTGAAAAATGGATTAAATTATTGGAATTAGTGGGTTCAAATTATGTAAATAGATTTATTTTATTTTTGGTCATAATGAATAACAACTTCAATAATTTTTATTAACACGATAAATAAGGTAAATTGGGTAATTAAGGGTAAAAATAATATTATAAAATTACTTTAACACTAGTCATAATATAATTGGATGAGTGTGTTTCGACCAAAATCACCCTTTGTTTGAAATGGAGTCCTTTTGAAGCCACTTGGGTGAGAATAATACATTTAATTTATTTTATTTAATGAAATGTAAAATATGTCTTACTAAAATTTCTATAACTATATCATTTTTAATATAAGGTTATATAGGAGATAAATATGACTATAAATACTAATTTTAATGATAATATGTTTTTATTTATCATAAAAATTAATTTTTAATTTTTATGAAATAAATATTTATCTTAATAACATATACATTAATGATGTACAAAATATTTAATTAATGGAAAATCAATAACGTATTTTTTTATTAAAATGGTAATAATTATTTAAAGAAAATAAATCTTGACCAAATATTTTTTTTTTCAAATATATATCGACCATAATAATCCAAATTTCTATTTATTGACCATTTGGAGCCATATAGAAAGGACTATGACACTTATAATATTTTATTTAAAGTGATGTTAAAGTTTCCACATTCATGTTTTACTAAATATAACATTTTTAATATTGGATTTCTGTAAATATATATTGCACTAAAAAATTCATCTGAAATATAGAATAATTATTTTAATTATGTTATTTTATTTTTAATTTTTATTCTACAAATAAGTATATTAAATAATTAAACAATATGGATTTGTAATTATTTTACTAATAGAAATCAAAGATTAATGTTAAAAAAAATATTAAAATAAATATAACTTTTGATAATTTATAAATCAAAATAATTTTATAGATGACCTTTGAACCTTATAGATATAATAATTTTTTTTTGAAGTATGAAATCTTATATTTATTTTTAAAAAAATAATAAATTGAATAGTGTCAAAATTGATACTGATGATTGTTTATCAAAATTATGTATTATTAAATTATTTAAATATCATAAAACATTTTAAAATATATATAATAATAATTATATGGTATCATGTGTTATAAATTATTCATATATAGTCTAATTTAAATCCAATAAATACAAATTACCCAATTTTAATATTGAATAATATTTTATCGTAATTAAAATTTAAATAGAATAACTAAAGGCTAATTGAAATGATAAGGTTTAAATTGACATAAAAACTTGTATAAAAATTATTGGTTGACTATATTACTATATTATCTCTTTAAATCATTGAATAAATTAAATTTTTGTTGAATTTCAATTGGTATTGATTTATTTATAATTTAATATATTTTGAGATTCCAAAAGTGCCCCTCATCTCAATTATAAAGGGGAACCTCATCCCTCAGTACATAACTTTAATTTGATTCATTAAGATCTTCCATTATCTTCCCATTTCCCTTATAAACTTCCATAGTCACATTTTAGATGTTTTTTTCTTCTTAAAAGGCCAACTTAGTGCCTTTTAGATGAGAACTAGAGGGAGCTCACCGGAGAAGAGGTAATATACTTTATCGACTCTCTCAAGATCATTTCTTATTCTAATTACTCTTACATTGTTGTTTCCATTAGTAACTAATGAATATAGTGTCACCTATATACTAAGATCTTATTATTTTCATGTAACAACCTTATTCTAGATTCTATTCATCATACAAAAAACAAAATCACCACAGGTGCGTACGTACAACTTCTTATCTCCACGTTGTGGTGTAATATTTTTTTCACCACCACGTTACTTGGATGAATATAATGATGGAAATAATAACTATATATGATTATTATAATATGATATTGATTCTGAAATAAATCACATGCCATTCACTTCTATATCATTTAACAGTTATGGGAATGATATGGTCGCTCGTGCAAACGTATGGCATACCGTCTCCACAATGAGATGTGATTCATTCTACACGATATCCATTAAAACATGATTATATAAATATATATATAATAAATAAATATGATATATATTATTTTAATATCATATTTTAATGATATAAATATTACCAAATAAGGATAACCTAAACTTATTTGAGAAAACATGGCTAAGAAAATGAAGTATTTAATACCTGAATAACAAGTAATAATGTAATGTTATTAAAACATAGATGATAATATGATCATATATGATTTCATAAAAATGAATTTAATTTTGGAATAATTTAATGAGGTTATTTAAATCTTTATATAGGATTTTTGGATACATAAAATAAATATCAGACCTAAGGTAAGAGATTATTTTGTCTCACTTTTATTTCTGTGGGACATATGCCTTATACACCACCAATTTCTTTTGTGTGGTATTTATGCTTCCGTGAATGTTTTTATGATTATTATTATGAAGGTTATGATATGCATATAATTTTTTTTATTTTATAAGGCATATAATTTGAGTGATTAGAAATTGTTTAGGGATAATTTGGAAATCTCATTTTTATCTGAGATTCTTTATACGTAAGTATTTATTGGAGTATATTTATCATCCAGGTCCATGTTTTATAAATATGTATTATAAAATACTCTTTATATTATTATAATATTGTATAAAGTCAATTTCACCCATTTTTGAATCTTTACAAAATGGTATGAAAGGAATCATTTGTTGTTTTTGATATGAGGTACTTTTTGACTTTTCAATAAAAGTACAAGAAGAATGTTTTGTTTTAACTTATACAACTTGAACAAAAATTTTACTCTTTCATAATGCCTTATTTCTATGAAAATTTCTTTACATGATTTCAATTTTATATTCAAAGAAATTATGTTCTTTCAAAATTGTGTGACATTTTGAAAAAATAAAATGTTTTTGAAGAAGAAAGGATATTTTACTAAAGGATTAATTTCATGTGTTTTATCAAAATTATTTTCCATCTAAGATGAATTTTCTCAAGTAGGATTTTGTTTCTATCCCTGTTATTACTATGGTTTGATTGTGTTTATGGTGGAATTTGATTTATGTCACTAATTTTTTTATATGGATTATTATGGAATGATGTTTAAGAAACCCATTTTATTCTTTGGGTTATACTATGATGAATGATTTATATTATTGTGTCATACATAAGAATGATTTCATTATGATATGGGTGGTAAAAATATCTCCTTCTAACACATTGGGTAAAGATTTATATATCATGATATAGAATGTAATGGAACAACAAGTAAATCTGGTTTCGTAATATAGGGCTGGAACAATAAGTAAATCTGGTTAAGTAATAATTAGTAGATAGAGGAGTGAAATCAGTTCAACAATGGACTTTCTCCACTATGATGGTCTTGGAAATGAGCCTTGGATAATATGGAAATGATTTTATATACTTACGTGTTTTACACATGTCCATGTTTTATTCAAATTATATTTCCTCATGGTTTGTGATTACTTTATGATTTATGCATTATGACTTACAATGTTTATTTCATGAATCAACATTTTTATATATGTTAAATGTGGTATGATTTTAAAAAGTTGTGTTTATTGTTTTCCATTTTTTTTATGTTTTGTATAATTTTTTCCATGATTTACCTTACTGGGGATTTTAGCTCACCCTTTTCATTTGTTTTCTTTTCCTTAGGAATTAAAGAAAGGTTTTAGTTAGGAAAAATAAAAGAGAAGATCTTAATGTAATATGATGAAGATCTTTCACCAAGTTAGTAGATTGTGTTCCGAGTTTCCAAAGACACTGAACTAATATGGTCTTGGGCCTCTATTTGTCATATGTATTATGTATTCTGTAAAAGAAAGGTAATATTCATGTATGACAAGATTGGGTCTCTATAGTTGGTATCATAGCAATGGTTTAGTTAAATTTGTAAACTAGGATGAGAAAGCGTTAGTGAGATCCCTTGAGATAGTTCTAAGGTATGTCTAGGTGTGTCTAATGGAGAAGACTAATTATAGGTTACAGTACAAGAATTTTGGTAATGATCATCGATAAGATGTGATTAAACCAAATATTTTATAGATTGAAATAACATTCCCTTTATTAAGTGGTTTTTCTAGTATGATTATTGTCGATCACAATTTTCTTTTCTGGATTCTAAAAAATGAATAGAAACATGAGGATTCATGTTAATGGAGAATGTTATGGAAAATGGAATGATTTTCCTCATGAAAAACCAAATGAAATGGGAGTTGGAAATAGAAATATCATTGTTATGCCTAATCGGAAATCTCATAATATCATCAATAATATCAACATTGGTGAATTTCCTAACCCACCTAATAAGAGAATGATAGAGTTTCATGGTGATCACAGAGGAAATAAAGTTCAATTGTCCACATGTAAATCATGTGGGAAGATGAATCAAGTAGAATTCTTCAAAAGAACTATAAGATGTTTTGGGTGTAGAAAAGAAGGAGATAAAGCTAGTAATTTAAAAGGAAAAGGTTTAGTTAACACAAAGGAAATAGATAATGGTATTTCTAATATATCAACGATGGTTAAATGTTGTAAATGTGTAATGTATGGGAATTATGTAAATCGATTCCCTAGGGGAAAATATCATCAATAGAATCATCATAGACATATGGGTAGTATTTATGTTTCAGATGATGAAGAGACTATGAATGACATATGAGAAAAAATAATTGTTAATGAATAAAATTATGAATTTTGGTCAATAGTTTAAGAAGATAGTGGAATGATTTCATGTTTATCACGAATAATATTGTGTAAGTAATTTTATGGTATTATGGTATAAAGAATCCTCTAAGTATTGTTACACTATTGTTTTCCCTTAGGTATCTGAAATATATTCAGAATAGTAATGGAAACCATGAAAGGTGATTGGGGTAATAAGTTAAAAAATACATGATTAAGGGAAGGATAACCCTTAATATGGTCATGATTATTAGTTAATATACTGGTTATGAATAATTAAATTGGATGATAGTGATTTCCATAGAACTGATTAAGGATTTTTGGTTTATGTTATCATGGATGAAGTTTACATCTTTTTGGAATTATGAATAAGGAAACATGCATGTTTTCAATATGGATATATGTTAATTTAGGTTATTATCAAGAGAATACATGATGAAGGTGTTCACAACTTTGGAATGTGAACAACACGAGATACGATATTATTTATGGGAGATAAATGTTAAGATAATTTATCTCACCTCATTCAAATGTCTTTTATTTTTAGCTTTCTTATGGATTGTAAGGTTTTACATTTATGGAAAGTATAAGTTAAACCTCAGATGATTTTTTTAGATTAAAGTATTATCTAACTACAGGTGTACTTATAAATATTTTATAACTTGTGCTAACCTTTTTTTGAAAAATAAATATGAAATGAACTATCATTGTAATTATGGATATCATGATCTTCTAAAGCTTTCAGAATGATAAATTGAACATTATTTTTTGGAATAAGAGATGAAGTGGAAATTGATCAAGTCGTATGTAAAGGATGAAATTAAACTTAACCAGGTAAGTATTTATCCTCATTAGTGAACTCTAGGGAAAGGATCTTAAAACAAAAAATGTTACACATGTACCTTTATTTTCGATGAATCCAATGTCCCTTTAAATCATCATAGATTTATGAATTTCAGATTGTTAACTTTATCCTAACCTTGTTCTTTATCACTCCCCATCAGAACATGATGGTTAGATTTATCTTCCATATTCAGGTTTTCAATTTCCACATGCGTTCTCCTATGTGGAAACCCAGTTAAGAGTGACTTTGGGTAACCGTTATGTTTCTAACATTTCTTTTAAAAGGAAGTTTAAGTATTTTTTTTTTCTGATTTGGGTTTCTATAAAAGAACTTTTAAAGTATTAATCCATTTATAACCCAGATGAAATTATAGGGAGAAATTCATTTTAAGGGAGGTATAATGTAACACCCCAATATTTTTATGAGATATATTTTTAAATTTCTTTGATTTGTTATGTTGTACACTACACCAAATTAAGTTTGTGCTATATGAAACACTGACTTAGCTTGTGGTATACTTAACATTATGATTGGATTGTAGGTCAAGTTATTTTTATATACTTAATTTCATGAAATACCGAGTTTAAGTGAAAAACTAAATATTATTATGTTACCTTTTAATCTAGTCATTATAATAGTGGGTATGAATAGTATTAATTTTCTTATGAAAAACTATTTAAATGAAAATAAGAGAGTTTATAAAATTAAGAAATAATTATTGATGGATTTTATTAATGTAATATATATAATATATTAAATATAAGGTTTAAAATTCATCTTATATGTTTTCTAGATATGACATAAGAACAAATTCAATTTTTCATAGAAAAAAAGTATTTTTAAAAAATTGCAGTTTGCCGCCTTTTGATGGTGCACCGATTTTAAATATACTTTTTGTCAATTTTATATATTATATTTTAAAAAATAAATATCTTCCTTGAAAGTGGGATATAAAAATTTTCTTTTGATTAATTTTTGATATTTTTATGATAAGTTTTAAGTTTTGATGAGTAGTAAACAATTATTAAATTTTAACTAAAAACGACTTTTATCCATTGAAATAATTTATGTGCATAAATTATATTATTGAATGGTTTTAAAATAAAAAATTATTATATTTTTATAATTAAATACTTTTTTTATTGGAATTAATTTTACCACGAATTTTGATGTTAAACCATTTCAATCTTTTACAAAGTTTTATCCTTTAAAAATCCATTTTTACGACAATGAGATTAAATTTAAACTAATTACTACAAATTATATGTTTTGAATTTTTAAAATGTTATTCCCTATTTTGAATAGGTGGGTCCAAATTATGTAAATAGTTTTATTTTATTTTTTTTCATTATAAATAGCAACTTCAGTAATGTTTTATTGATATTGTAAAAAGGAAAATCAGGTAATTAAGGATAAAAATAGTATTATAAAATTACCTCAGAATTTTTCCTAGTACCATTGGATGAGTTTTTTCGACCTAAATCATCCTTGGGTCTAAATGGTATTTTTTTGGAATCCACTTGGTTGAGATTAAGACATTTAATTTATTTTATATAATGAATTGTTAAATATGCCTTTGTCAAATTTTTATAACTATTTAATTTTTAATATAAGGTTATATAGAAGATAAATTCAAATATAAATAATTATTTTAAATCTAATATTTTTCTTTTAATTTTTCATGGATTTTTTTTATTTTTTAGGAAATAAATATTTATCTTAATAGCTTATACATTAATGATGTAGAAATTATTTAATTACTGAGAAATCAATAATATAATTTTTAATAAAATGATACTAATCATTAAAAATATGAAACTTGAGAAAATATTATGTGTCGGGGGTATCTAGACCATGATCATCTAAGGGTTGATTTATTGACCATTTGGAGCCACATGGAAATGATCATGACCCTTATAATATTTTATTTAAAGTGATGTTAAAGTTGTAACATTCATGTTATAATAAATATAACAACTTTAATATAGGATTTTGAGGAAGATATATTAGACTAAAAATATTTATCTGAAATATAGAAGAATTATCTAAATTATTTTATTTTATTATTAATTGTTATCTAATAAAAAATTATATTAAATAATTATACAATATATATGTAGTAATTATTTTACTAATAGAAATCCCAAATTAATTTTATTAAAAATATAAAAATAAATATAATTTGGGATTGTTAATAAATATAAATAATTTTATATATGAACTTGACCAATAAGTGATATAATAAAATATTGTTTTTTAGGACAACATATTATCTTGATATTTTTAAAAATCAATAAATTAAATAGTGTCAAAATTGACACTAATGACTATTTATCAAAATTATGCATTATAAAATTATTTAAAAATCATAAAAAATTTATAAAAATATATAATAATTATTATATGGTTTAAAATTTCCTAAATTATTCATTTAATTTACATCCAATAAGAAAAAAATACCGAATTTTAATGTTGATTAATTTATTACCTTTGTTAAAAGTAAAATAGAATAACTAAAGGTTAATTGAATTGATAAGGATTAAATTGACAGAAATAATTGTCTAAAATTTATTTGTTGAAAATATTACCACCTAATATCTTTATATATTCTAATAAATTATATTTTTGTGGTATTGGGATTGAGATAGTCTTATTTATAATTTATTGTTTTTGGAGATTCCAAAAAGTGCCCCTCACCTCAATTATCAAAGGGTACCTCCTTCCTCACTTCTCCACTTCAATTTGAGATTTCAAGTTCCTCCATAACTTTTCCCATTACCCTTATATACTTCCTTATTAACATTTTAGAGGTTATTTTCTTCTCAAAAGGCTTACCACAGTTCCATTAAGAGAAGATATAGAGGGATCTCGCCGAAAGAGAGGTAATATCCTTTACCGACTCTTCGAAGATCATTTATTCATCTGATTCCTATTCTTTTTTTCAATTATTATGTAATAAATATAGTATAAAATATATACTGCGATCTTATTATAGTTATGGAACTACCTTATTCCACCTTCTATCCATCCGATGAAAAACAAAATCACCGCGTATGCGTATGTACGACTTACTGTCTCCACACCGAGGTGTTATCTGTTTTCCACCACCACATTACTTGGATGGGTTTAATAATGAAAATAATAACTATATGTAATTATTATAACATGATATTTATTATAGAAAAAATTATATACCATTCACTTACATACCATTTCAAAATTATGGGAATGATATCGTCGCTAATGCGTACGTACGAGCTACCGTCTCTACGATGCGATGTGATTCATTCTACACGATATTCATTAAAAAATGATTATATAAATGTATAGAATGAATAAATATTATATATATTATGTTAATATCATTTTTAATGATATAAATATGACCAAAAAAGGTGAATCAAGACTTATTTTAGAAAACATGCAGAATAAAATGAATTATTTAATACCCGAATAACGAGTAATAATAAAATGTTATTAAAAAACCTATGATAATATGATTGTATATGATATCATAAAAATAACTATGATTCCATAATAATTCAATTAAATTATTTAAATAATTATACAGGAGGTTCAGATACATATAAAGGATATCAGACCTTAGGTAATGGATTATTTTGTCTCATATTTATTTTTGTGGGACATATGTCTTATACACTACCTATTTATTTTGTGTGGTTTTTTTTCTTCCATGAATGTTTTTATGATTATTATTATTAACGTTATGATATTCATATATGTTTTTTTTATTTTATGAGGTGTATGATTCAACTGATTATAAATTGGTAAGGGATAATTTCGTAATATCATTTTTATCCGAGATTGTTTATACATAAGTATTTACAGGGGTATATTTATCATACATGTCCATGTTTTGTAAATATGTTTTATAAAATAATATTTATAATATTTTATTATTTTTTAAATTCAATTTTTCCCATTTTCTATTTTTTAAGAAATGGTCTAAAAGGAATATTTTTTCTTTTTCGATATGAGGTACTTTTTTGACTTTTTAACAAAAGTATGAGAATAATATTTTATTTTAAAGTATATGGCATGAATAGAATTTTTACACTTTGATAACACATAAATTACAAGAATATTACTTTACAATATTTCAATTTTATTTTAAACTAAATTATTTTATTTTAGAGTCGTGTGGTATTTTGAGAAAAGAAAAGATTTTTGAAGAAGAAATGATATTTTCCTCAAGAATTAATTTCATGAGTTTTTTTAAAATTATTTTCCATATAATATAACATTCCATAAGTACGGTTATATTTCTATCCCTATTATTACTATGGGTTTATCGTGTTTATGATGGAATTTTATTTATGAAATCCACTTTTTATATGAATTATGATGGAATTATGTTTAAGAAACCCATTTTATTCTTTGGGTCATGATATGATTAATGATTTATGTTATTGTGGAACACGCAAGAATGATCTCATTATGATATGGGTGGGACCTATATCATCCTCCAATTGTTTGGGTAACAATTTATATCTCATGAGATAAACATTATGGTAATGAAAAGTAAATATGGTTCAGTAATATAGGACTTGAATGATAATAAAATCTAATTCAGTAATATAGGGCTAGAACATGGAATGAACTTGGTTCTGTAATGAAATTTTCTCACTAGGATGGTCTTGGAAATGAACCTTTTCTAATATAAAAATTATTTTCTATGTTTATGTGTTTTCTAAAATTCCATGTTTTATTCCAATGCTATTTCATCATGGTTCATGATTCCTTTATGATTTATGTGTCAGGAACTACCAAAGTTTATTTCACGAATCAAGATTTTGATATATGTTAAATGTGGTATGGTTTTAAAATGTTATGTTCATGTTTTCATAATATTATATTTATGTTTTGTATGATATTTTCCATGGTTTCCCTTACTAAGAATTTTAGATCACCCTTTTCATTTGTTTTCTTTTCCCCAGGTTATAAAGAAATGATTTTGGAAGTAAAAATAGGGAGATGTTGAAGATATTTCACCAAGTTAGCAGAATGTGTTCCTAGTTTCCAAATACACAAAACTAATTCTATATTTGGGAATCTATTTGTGTCATATATTAAGTATTTCTCAAAATTAATGTAATGTCCATGTACGTCAAGATTGGGCCTCTACAAGAAATTAGTCATACCTCAATACGATTCATGGTGTGGGTGGTATGACCAAAAGTGTCTGTTATTAGTTTAAAATAGACATTTTAGTTAAAAATGTGTTTCACTAATTGAAAATTGAGGAAACACAGTAGGATTGTCTTGATAATTTAGGAAAATGATTCATAAGTCATATGTGACATGTAAAAATTAGTCTCACATCAAATCAGTACATGTTGGGACTCATATGACTCAAATTGCATGTTTTTAGACATTTTGTAAAACAAAGTGGCATACTAAAAACTAAGAAAATTCATTAATATTTTTTGATACATTAATAAAATCATCCATAAGTCATTTATGGAAAGTAAATATTTTCCGTACCTCAACCCGATGCACAGTGAGACCTGTATGACTCTAAGCATGTCCTTTTATTTAAAATGGAAATTTTATTAATTTATTTTTAAATATTTTTGTGTAATTTTTTATAGTATTATTAACATAATATTTCTTTTCAGAAACATGCGGATTCATTTGATTTACTTAGGGCGTTTTTTTGGAAATTAATACCATGATCGTGATTTTTTGAGAGGGCATCATAGGTGGAAAAGACAATGAAACATTAATGTTTTTGAATGTTTGTGATCATAGTTTCTAATGTTGTAGTACAAAATATTGTTTGAAATTTATATAATATAGTTTTTTTATTTTTGATGTAAATTTTATTTCAATTAAATTATGAATTTGCATACTTGTGTGTTTGCTACAGTGTGTTTTAATTTCAATAGAACACTGCAGTGGTATGGCCTTTATTAGCGCTAACAAAAGTGATGATAAAGGGGTACCCCTATTAATGATGGTTTGGAAAATAAAAACTTTTTATCACTATTAAAGCCCCTTGTGTACACTATTTAAAGGTCAGATATGTGGTAGTATTGATTCTACTTTTGTATGCAATATGTTTTCTAAAAATTGAATTCTAATTTTTTTATTGGAATTTGGAAAATTTTATTTGAGAAAGCCACCCTATTCAAAATTGGAAATTCATTTTTATGAATTTCCTATGTGTGAAATATTATAGGTATAGGGGGGGTGATAAAATGATAGTTTATTAAAAAAATTATCTATAATTAACAATATAAAATCACTCATATTTTATCACCAACTGTGTATTAATCACATTTATATATATTAGAATGTTTTGAGAAAATAAAATAAATCAAGATTAGTTTTTTAAATTTTTGGGATAAAAATGATTTTAGAATTTAATCTATAATTAAACGTGTTTTATTATTTTTTTGACCTACCAAAGTTATTTTCTCTCATGTTAACTGGTGAAAAAGGGCCATCATATATGACTTTTAAAGCCTCAATATAAGAATCTAGGTCATCCCCATTGTATGACATTTATCTCCCCACCTTAAAACATTTCCCAGTAAGGTTCATATGACATTAATAATTGTTGATGCTCCTTTCCGTCATAGAGTCTAATGAATTGAAAAGGGAAATACCTTGAACCCAAATTGATTCATCCTTTGATGAAAACATCAAAAATTGAAAAAGGCATGGACAGGGGTTCTTTTCCCTATGGGTCACGCAAGTTCCCTCACTGTCGCGTAAGTAAAATTGCGCACCGCCTAATGGTCACGCAAGTGACTTGCGCGCCCTCTTTGAAAACCGCCCATAGTCTTCTCCAGCCTAAAAATACCCCAGTTGGGCCCCCCATTTGAGAGGAATTTGTCCAGAATTTAGATACAGAGCTCTGAACGCCCAAGTCTCTTCTTCAAGTCTTCCAAACAATTCTAAGGTAATTCTTTACCTATAATGGAAGGTCTAAACAAGAGGAATAAGGTCTAAGTGTTATAAATCACTAACACTTGTGCGCCTAAATGTTTTTCCCTTAAGGTAAATGAACACACTTGCACGCCTCCTTACCTATTCATTGAAACTTGCGCGCCACTCTTCTGGAAGTACCTAAGGATGATTCTAAAGGCTTTGGTCAAGAATCGCCCAAGTATTACTCTACAGGTCAAGGATCGTGCAAGTTCCCATGTGTCGCGCAGGTATACCTGCGCAACCAATACTTGTGCGCCCATGCAGTACCTACGCGCCAGCCAAGACTTGCGCACCCCTCTTTTTGGGTGCCCTTCCTACCCATTTAACCCCTCTTATGCCATTCCACCTCTCATATTCAAGATTCAGTCTTCAAGAAACTCTTCAAAGCCATTTACGACATGTTTTCTTGATTGAATTCGTTATCTGAAAGGAGCTCCGTGGAACATCTCTCAAAACTTAGTGATTTTCACATCTTTATGTCCCTAAAGTTAGAGAGTTCATTCATTCAACCTCATCCATTAAGATGAGATAATCCTTAACCTAGGCCTCCTTTTCAGGAGTAAGTCCTAGTCTAAATCCTCATTAATTTGGGAATCCTCATTAGGAGTAAGCAGCAAGTCCTCTAACCTGGGCCTCCTTTTCAGGAATAATCCCCAGTCATAATTCCCCAAATTTGGGCATCCTCATCAAGAGTAAGCCCCAAACCTTAATTCCTTTAACCTTGGTTTCCTTTTCAGGAGTAAGCCCCAAGTCCCTTAATTTTAAAATCCCTTTAACATGGGCTTCCTCATTAGGAATAAGCCCCGGTCTTAATTTCTCTTAACCAGTCATAATTCCATTTGATCTAGGATTCCTTATTTGGAGTAAAACCCAATAATAAGTCCCTTCCTAACTTGGGAATCTTCCTTAGGAGTAAGACCCAAGATTAGAGTATCCAAATCTCTATGAAGCACATATACCTTTATGGACCCTGTTCATGAATTTCTTCCCTGAAGTAAATCTTAATCCACATATATTTGGGCAGTCATACATACATAATCCCCATATCATTGCATGGCACAATTATCTGGTTTCATCAAATACCTCTTGTTTCTCACACAGAGCATGACTCACATGAGATTAAAGTGTAAAAGTAATCATGACATCTTTCTTTGAGCCTTCAATCATGCATAAACATCATACTACCTTACTCGAACTACGTGGGTTTTGATTCCTTTTCCAAAACAAAGGATACATAGGTAGCCCATCAGCGGGTACAATCCCAACTCTAAAATAATCCATGTCCTCCTGAATGACAATAAACATCAAGTGCCCCACTGAGTGGCTTTAAAACAAGTATGGTCATCATAATGACCAAGAGACTTTTATGTATTTAAGGATGCCATCAAATAAGAATCTCTCACAAATACAGATGATTCTCTATCGATGAAGAACCTCTAATACATATAAAAGATTCTCTAAATTTCCTTCATATCAATCATTGATTGTCAGATTTAAAGGAAAGAACATTTTATACCTGGTAATGTAATAAGGATTGACAAACATAACTTAAATCTATAAAGAGAGTCCCGTAGTAGACAATAATTCCCCTCAAAAAGGTGTGATGAGTTTGACCTCCCATCCAATTGACCAATGCAAATTCTTAAGCCTCATCAGTCCACGACTAATGAGCACCTACCTTTGGAAAGTAGGTAAGAATGGATATGGAATCATTGGATGTTTCTGGTTTTACGAACAAACCCATTAAAAACCTATTGGAATGTTTGTACCTTCAATAAACGAGGTCATCCCGAATTCTAGTGGAAACAAAAAATGGTGAACCTGACGTGAATCCTTAACCAAGTTAAAGTGTTGTTTTAATTATTTGTTAGGCCCCTATTTAAAACCCAACGAGAGGTCCAAAAAAGCAATCAATAACATATTTTCTCATCCAAAAGATGTAGTGGCCGGTCTTATTGTGATTATGTCTGTTATATCAAACATGCACTCTTTTCCAAGATCTTCTTCCTTTCTAGAATGGCTTCCATTAAGTTCACATCTGTTAATACCTCTCCTGGAAAAATTCTGCTGCAAATTCCACTGCTGCTACTCCTGCTAGATCGTCGTCCACTCTGAGGATGACATCACCTACTTAGCATCTTCAACGCTGGGTATCAGAGGCGCTGGTTAAGGAGTACCGTCAAAACAATACTATTCCGACTCTGGAGGCCACTCGAAAAGCCATCCAAGTCAATAATTAAACATGGTCATCCGGGCAGCGACGACCAGCGATCAAGAAGCAGGAGGTGCTAACCACCGTCTCCAACCTTTTCGGGTCGTTATCCCCGGAACGCAATCACCATTCCCTCCCATATTTTGGGGAGGTGAATGAGCAGGTCCCTCAGGGCCTTAATTCAAGGAAGCAGAAGTCCTTCCTGAGGGCTCCCATAAAAAATAGGCGCCAGACTCATGTGGCAGTGCACCCTCAACATGAGGAGAGTATCGACTCCAGGCATTCGGCTCAAGTTCCTCAAACTCGAGCAAGCAAGATGAATCTCCAGAGGTGAAATTCGGTCAATAGTGAGCAGGTTCTCATCTCTGCCATCTCCGGAGAAGTCCACCAACCTAACTTGGTGGCAAATAGCGAGCGGGCACATACACCCGTCCTTTTTAATTACACTTTCCAGTAGACTCGTCTGGTAGCATCACGCCAATCCCGCCAGGAAATTCTTACGGAGTAATATAGGTAGGAACATACACCTATTTATACATCATTAGCTTGTCAACAGGCTTGTCTAACTACATATGATGGATCTCTTCAACCACGTTTGGTGAAGTACAATCAACAGAAACATACACCTACTAGTATTGATCAATACTACCAATAGTCTCGCTTGGTAGCACTCGGAGAAGTCAGTCGGAAAGCTCTGACGACAAATAGGAGGCAAACTCAACTCTCTGCCCCAACACTTGAGTACTGTCAAGATTCACTGATAGGAAAAGGAGGACAAGAGCAGGTACACACACCTACTCAAAGCACGGAATGGACATATATCTCCGTTCCATCAGCTGAAGTCACCAAGAATATTCTATCAATGGTTAAAGAGAAGAAGCAAATCCCTGCTCATATTCTGGATGCTTGACATGATATTATAACAGCTTCAGCAGCATCTTAGGGAAATCCACATAAATCTATCCCTACCAGTAGAGTGACAAATCAACAGTTCACTCCGAAATAGACACACACATCTGTTTCAGTCCAAGAGGTTTGTGGGGTGTATTCCCCCATATCATACGGATAACCAAGTCAGGAACACAGACCTGATTTGAGTAAAGATCGTTAGCCTAACCTGACCATCTCTCCTGATCAGGCACATACACCTGCTCAGAGTATCCACTTTCGTTAACAAGTGGTTTCCAAGGCAAGTAAGAAGGAGTTTAAGAAGAAGACCCACCCAGCACAATCAAGAGATCAAGAGCCAATCTGTAACAAGTCCTTGCTCGATGCTGGAGTTCTTGAAGCCCTCAGACAATTATCTGTTGGAATCCAAGATTCTAATCTCTCATTTCCCAATAGTGGGAACACTAATTCAGAAGTTCTTCAACAAACACTTCTTCATGAAGGCTTGCTTCATGACAGTTCGGTCGATCTTGAAGTTTCATCTTCAGATGAGAGCCACAAGAACCCTCTGTGTAGTCAGAAGACCAAGGAGAAAAAGATCTCATCTTTTGCTGTAACCCACCATGGTGGTCCTCCCCATGATGATGAATTTCGCTGCGAAATTCCTCTCCGCGGTAGTGATTCACATTTCCAAGAAAATGCTCCAGTGGACAATGTAGGGCCGAGAAAGGCCTCTTATCTTGAGACACCTGTAAATGCAAAAACAGTCATGTCTGATGATTCATCGCTAGTAGGTGAAATAATTTCACAATCAGAAGATAGCCCAGGGTATAGGTCGTTCTCTGAACCACCCCTAAGTCATGCATCTTCTAGTTAAATCAGTGATTTCTCTAACAATCTTGTTGAATCCGATGAAGCAATAAGGAAGCACCGACTCTGGTCAAATCAGGTAGAAGAATCTTCATTGAATGATAGAGAGGAAATGCCGAACATGAGAAAACAACTAGTGAAGGGTGAAGTGCCAGTTATTTTTTGGCCTCTGGATGACTCTCAGTATGAAATTACAGAGATGTTGACGGAAGATGGAATTCATGATATTCATCTTAACATATGGAAAACTCTTTGTCAGTTGAAAAATAAAGTATTATATTATGATGAATATGAAAATCATGTTAAGATAATAAGAGGGTTACAACGCCAAATTGACTTGGCATCTCTATCAGTCTCTCGATATCCAAAGGCTGAAAAGCAGCAGAGAGCCCTTCAGCGTTCATGCCTTGGCGCACTAAGAAGATTACGCCAGTTAATTGACAATGCCCCATCTGGTATTCATGTCAGAGGATGGGGTGTTCCTGGAGCACTACATTTCACAGTGCTCTCCAGTCAGCAAATCCCATCAAAAATGGTCTCATGCAATGTTATTGCCCGTGGCCGGCCACCATCAATGGGTTTCGTTTGTAATCAAAGGCTTTCCCAAGAACATGCTATAACTAGTTCCTCTCAAAATCAAGCATATAGAGAACACGTTGTTGAATTAATATTACATCAAGAAAAAAAGAATATTGAACATGCCTCTCGTATGGAGCAAGCACATCACCAAGTGACAAAAGTGTTAGAAATCATCCAACGGTCTTTTGAGCAGGGTGATAAAAGTGGATGTCGATTGATGCATCCAAAAAATTTCCGAACTAAGGTCTGTAAGATCAGGAGAGCTTTTAAGAAAGTCTCAGACATAGCATGTCAAGAGCCACCCCAGCTTGCCAGACTGGGGACTATTTTAACCCAACCCTTGGAATAAACAAATAGGATTCGAGGAGTTGAGAAAAGGTAGCAGGAACAGCCTCAGTCCACCGGACTGGGGACTCTTTCTAATCATCAATCCCCTCCTCAACGAAATCCAGTCTTCTCTCGATTGGGGAAGAAGACACAAGAGGAATGAAGTGCCAAATTATCAGGAGATTATATCCAAATTACAGTTTGCCAAGAAGTTCCTCAGGGATCAAATCAATAAAAGGTAATGTCTTGTCAGGGGCATGACAGAAGACAATATCACAGAAATGATGATAAAAGGGATATGATGTGTTATACATCAATTAATGTCATTAATTTCATTGTTGCTGATCCTCTAGAACATGAGGCTCACTCAGGGGACTCAGATGGAGAGGTTCCTGCTCCAGAAGTTGTACGCACAGACACAAATGAAGAAGGTGTGCGTACACGAAATCAAAGGATTACCGAGAATCTAGTTAATCCTTCATGTAACCAACTTACCCCTCTCCGAAAGGGAGCTAACAAGGGGAAAGGAAAGAATCAAGTTACATACCCTTCCTCTGGTGAAGGCCATTCTCTCTCACTAGAGACAATATTTTCACAACAGGAGGAAGAAATGAAGGAATCGAGGAGGATGAATGAAGAACTACTTCAGGTTAGTCTTCTTCCTAAGCGTGCTGGAGTCAGTCAGTCAAATGAATTTGTTTTGGCTACTGAAATGGATCAAGAATATAATCCTTTATTAGTACACCCTCAAAGGTCTAATCATATGGGTCAAATACAACAACAGTTAGGGGTGCTACCATCAGTTCCAGTACTAGCCAACACATCTGTACCAGCTCCAGTTATTGCACCTGAACAAGTCCAAGTTCAACCAGATGTTTCTCAAAAGTTAATAACTACCATTGATTCATTAACAGCTCGTTTAGAGACTATAGAAGGGAAGCGTGCGTAGGTTCAACCAGAAAAGAGAGCTTACCCTGAATTGGTAGATTCAATGCTTCCCCCATCATTTTTTGGGAACCCTGTATTCCCTATTTTCAATGGATCAGGTGATCCTAAACAACATTTGACGCATTTCGGGTCTTGTTGCGATCCTATGATGGGAACTCCGGAACATCAAGAAGTAGTGAAACTTAGATGCTTTATGCGAACCTTGCAAGGACCAGATTTTGTTTGGTATACAAGCTTGCAATCTCAGTCAATTACCGAGTGGGAAGATCTTCGCCAAAAATTCCTTCTCCAATTCAGCTCAAAGTTAACAAAGACAATAGTTTTTGATCTTACAAATTGTAAGAAAATGGAGAATGAAAGGGTATCAGATTTCATTGCTCACTGGAAGGGATTAACATATTCCATAAGCTTAGCACTCCCTCAAGAAGAACTGTTTCCAATCTGTGTGGAAAATCCGCGTGACGAATTATGCACACCGTTGATCCTTGTGAAATATACAGGAGGGTTTCGAGACCTTACTTAAATCACTCAGCAGATTGAAGATTATATTATAAAGACTAAGGATAAGGGTCGTATAATTCCATCAGATCTAGGAAGTAGAATGGGTAAAGAAGAGACTGCTATAGTTATGCTTAAACAATCACCTGTACCTGCTTCTACTTCAAAACCTTCATCTTCTCGAAGGGCTCCACCTCCTGAGCGCCGACAACAAAGGCCGTTTCGTCAAGATGATCAAAGAGATCAAATATGAAAACAATTTGAGGATCTGAAGAGAAAACATACTCTTTCATAAATGAACAAGTTCCTAGTTACTTCATTTTGGCTCTGGAAACTAATTTGGTTTAGTTTCCATGGACCAAAAGGCCAAACAAGGAAGGAGATGAAGACCATCCTAACTATTTCCCTTTTCATCAAATTTTGGGGCATCCCATCTAGGAGAGTTTTGTCTTCAAAGACCTCGTGCAAAAGATGGTCGACTCAGGACAGGTCAAATTATAAGGTTCTTCAGCTCAGGTAGCATGTGTTACTGCTACAGTTCCAGAGGAGGAAGGAGAATGGAAAGAAGTCAAAAACAAAAATGCGCAGAAATATGATGATTGGATGGTCAAAAAAATGATCAACCGAACTCATGAAATTTTGCGTACGAAATTAAAGAAACCAATTGTGCCTTCTTCCATGAATGCCGTAGAAAAACCCTCTTCATCAGAGGGAAAATCCTCAATGAAACGGCATGATTAAAAGAAAGAAAAAGAATCAGAAGAAGATGAGTATGTGTCAAAGCCTAAGTTGTCTTTAACTTTGGTAGACTTCATGCCATCTAATTCAAATTCACGGGCACCAGACCATCAAACGACACAGTCTAAATAGGCTAATCAGGCAGAGTCATCATCATATGAAGAGTTGATTTTCGATTCTGTTAATATGATTCAATTAACAGATCCATATGCCAGTCACAATTTTGATTTTGATGAGCCCGAATTCCCTATACCAAATAAAGGAATCAGAGGAAGTTCCAGAGGCTCAGGATACAGAGGAAGACATGGATCTTTCAGAGGCCACTATTCTAATTCTACCCCTTCTAGAATTGTGTATGTGGCATAAAATCTTGGTATATCCCTTCAACGAGCTCAAGAAGAACAAGAAAGTTCTTCCACACAAGGCAGACTCAGCCCTAGAACAATTATTCTGGAAGATCAGTTGAAGGTTCCATCTTCTTCCTCTCAGCAAGTAAATAGACTTAATTGGTCTAATATTCCAAATCCAGGAGTATTACCCAACTCCTATACCGGTACAAGATGCATCAAATTTCAAAGCATCAACTTCCAAGGCACCTACTAAACCACATGTTCATGTTGGGAAACACAGACCTTTGGATAAAAATTATGATATATTGAAACACCTGGCCCAAGTACCGGCCAAGTTATCAATTCTGGATGCCTTGAATTTATCAAAGGATATTTGGGAGGCACTCATTGAGGCTTTTTCAAGTCCTCAAAAGTTTGAGACTGAAATTGCTGCAGGTGAAGTCTACCATGTAGAGAATAATATTGCAGAATGCCATGCAGTAATATCTTTTACTGATGAAGATGAAGATGATGTCGTGCATGGACATATTAGACCATTGTACTTATCTGGAAAGGTCAATGGCATAGACATCCGAAGAGTTTTCATTAATAATGGTTCATGATTCAACCTCATTCCCATTCGTACACTTCGTCGATTGGGCTTCACGGAATCTGATTTATCTCCTTCTACTTTGAAGTTACAAGTATACGATAAAAATGAAAAAGAACCATTGGGCGAGATTACACTCATAACTCAGTTTGAAGATCTTGTGTTCAATTCAGATTTCATGGTTTTTGATTAAGACTCAGCCTTCAACATCTTTCTTGGAAGACCCTGGAAACATCGGCATGCGGCTATCCCTTCGTCATACCATCAATGTCTGATGGTTTTTTTCGATGGTCAAGTTGGGACATTATATGGTGATAAGGCCCCATTCAAGACATGTGAATCTCAATACATTGAGGCGGAATTCTACCACATGAAGGTAAATGAGGAATCCCCAACAAAGAAGATTACCAAAGTTAATGCTCCGTATGGTTTGGAAAAGATTCTAGTAAACCCATGAGCACAAGTGAGTACAGATTATGTGTAACACCCCGAGATTTTATGAAAACTATTCCTTTTAATTTCATTAATGTCTTGTGTTGTACGCTACACCAAAAAGAGCTTGCACAACACGCATCCTTGAATTGCCTTGCATTACACGCAATCGCGGCCTTCCTCGATAGCCTGTTTCATACGTAATACCGAGTTTCACTAAACAATGATATGCTATTAAAATATTATTAAAACCAGCCGTTATGAATAGCAATAACAAATTTTTGAAATTTTGTGAATTTTATTTTTCAAAATGGACTTCATTTTTGGATTCGTAATATCGAAATTAGCTTAGGGTGAAATTTTGGTACGTTTCGGATAACTTTCGTATTCTGATGAATAGTGAAAATTACTAAATTTTAATTAAAAACAAATTTTTTAATCAAAATAATTAATAGTGATAAATTATTAATTTGAGTGGTTTTAAAGTATATTTAGAATAAATTTTTACAATTTAATACAATGTTGGTCATTGGATGTAATTTCACATTTAAACCAGATATAAACAAGTGTCAATCTTTTGATTGTTATTATCTCTTAAAAACACGCTATTTGTTTTGATGACGGGAATTAATTTTTAAATTAGTTAATGTAACTGATATGTTTTGAATTTGATATAATAGACATCATTTTTGAATTCATAATATCAAATATAGCTTAGGCCTAATTTTTGGTATTTTTCTGGAAACTTTCATTTTTTTGATGAATAGTGAAACCACTAAGTGGTATTTAAAAAAATGAATTTTTCATAAAACTTAATTTTACCGCTTCTGTGAGTGGAATTTCGAAAATCCGAGAGACACGGTTAATATCAAGGACTAAAATTTGGTTCAATGAGATGAAAATAATTTTTGGTGAATAGTAACTGTTTACTTTTTTTTACCACGGTTAAAAGTAAATAGGGTAATTAAGGGTAAAAACGACATTATTATTACCCTAACACATGTTATAATTATATTGGATAAGTGTAATTCGACCAAAAACAATCTTAGGAATAAAATATGACCATTTAATCCCACTTGGATTAGATTAGGACCTTTATTATTAATTTATTTAAAGAAGGGTTAAAATAGTTAAAATCAACGTTTAATAAGTAAATCATTTTTAATATAGGGTTATACATAAGATAAATTCAACTATAAATATTAATTAGAAATATAATATTATTTCCTACATAATGATATTTTATTTGTAATTTTTAGACTTTAAATAATTTAATTTATTTATGACACAATGATGATGCAGTAAATATCTTATTAATGAAATATTGACATAATTGATGTTATAAATACCCAAATAAATGTAATTTGAGACTTTTTATGAATTCCAAAAAATTTATATGTTAATATGACATGTTACTGTGGATTTAATTTACTTTTTTCGAACTAATCATTTTGTTATGATTTTTAGAAAAATCAATTAACAAATAGTGTCAAAATTGACATAAAATAGTTTTTAAAACAAATATTATATTATTAATTGTTATTATATTCCTAAAGATCTACGGTTCGGCAAAATGACTTAGATAAGGTTATATATATTAATAATAAACAACTTGGGGTTCGTTCGGCTTCTTATAGTATGTTTATTAACCTTCTAGTGTAAGAACACAAAAAGACACGGTAAAAGTAAAATTATCTAACTTAAAGTTAAATATAATTGATAAGGTCAAAATAGGAACCTAAAATTGTCTAAATTCTATTGGATGAGATTATTTAGACCCATCCCACCTTAGCTTCGAAATATATAAATTTGGAGCTATTTAAAACCGAATTTGGCTTTATAAAAAAATAATATTTTTAGTATTTCCAAAGGAGACCCTCTCCTCCCTTATAAAAGGGCACCTCCTCCCTCTCTTCCCCACACCACTTTGAGCCTTCAAGCTCGGACAAACCCTGCCAAATTCTCTTCTCCACATCCCTAGCAACATCCTATAGGTTCTGGTCTTCTTAAAAGAACAATTTTAGTGCATTAAAAGGAGATCTCAAAGAGGCGCTTCAAAGAAGAGGTAATGTCCGTTACCGATTCTTTCAACTTTATTTATTCTTACACTTATTATTATTAGGTTGTTTCATTATGAAGTAATAACATCAGTATCACTCATATAATGATATGTTATTATAATTATGAAACAACCATATTTCACCATCTATCCATCCTACGGAAAACGAAATCACCGCGCGTGTGTACGTACGAAATACCGTCTCCACGCCGTGGTGTAATCTATTTTCCCCCACCACCTTACTTGGATAGGTATAATGGTGTACATAATAAATATATATGATTATTTTAAAGTTATATTAATTCTGAAATAGTATACATACACTCCAATACTATTCAACGACCATGAGAATGATATCATCGCTCGTGCGTATGTACGGACTACCGTCTCCACGACGCGATGAGATTCATTCTCCACGTTAACCATTCATGAATGATTATAAAGTATATATAATAAGTAATCATGAAATATATGACATAATAATACTACTGTATTTATGTATATATATATTTATGTCATCTACTTAATTCCACTCAATTCAATAAGGAAACGAAAACATCGTTCATGCGTACGTACGGCCTACCGTCTCCATGAACGGTGTATTTCTTTCCATTTACTGATCTATTATATATATGTATATTCTGAATATATATTATATCATGTTTTATATTATGAAATTAAGTAATCATGATCTAAGTAATCATATAAATAATTACAAGTCAAATCACGGACGACAAATGAAACGATTTTACCCAAAATGATCTTTAACATGGAATTTACAAAAGAATGGGTAAAATAAAGTCATAAGTGAACCATATATGATATCATAACAATGAGTATGATTCTGGAATAAGTCAATGACATTATTTAAATTATTATACAGGAGGTCCGGACACTTACGAAGCAAATCGGACCTAAGGTAAGGGAAATATCACAATCTCATTTTTATCAGAGATTGTGTATACTTTGGTATTTACTGGCGTGTATTTTATCATCCAAATCCATGTTTCCTCAATATGTAATATTTATATCCTTATACAATATTTTATATCCAATTTTACCCTTCGACGACTTTTTAGTAAAAGATATGAAAGGAATCTTTTGTCGTTTTTCATACGAGGTACTTTTTGACTTTTCCAACAAAAGTACGAGGAGAATGTTATTTTTAACTTATACGGCGTGAACAGATTTTTACGGTTTCATAATGCCTCATTTTCATGAAGCTTACTCTACACGATTTTATGAATATTTTCAACAAAATACTTTTATTTTCAAAGTTCATGGCATTTATTTAAAAGAAAATGATTTTGCCGAAGAAAGGATATTTTCCTCAAGAATTCATTTCAAATGTTTTATCAAAACCATTTTCCATCTAAGATGACCTTATTTAATATGTGTATGTTTCATGTTTAATGTATCTATGATTTACATGGTTCACTTTTCTTATGATTAAATGTTCATTTGTTTTATATGGATTATGAAATGATGGGATGATGTTTATGAAACCCATTTTATTCTTTGGGTTATGATGAATGTTTTAAGTTTATTTTGTGGCACAAGTAAGAATGATTTCACTATGAGATGGGTGGGACCTATATATCCCTCCAATGCATTGGGAAAATATTTATATCTCATGATATAGACATGGCTGGAACGGCAAGTTAATCCGGTTCAGTAATACAGGACTGGAACGAGGAGTGAACTCGATTCAGAAAGGGACTTTTTCCACTAAGATGGTCTTGGCAGCAATGCCTTGGATTCTATAGAAATCATATCATGTGCTTAATGGTTTCCACAATTACATGTTTTATTCCCATGATATTTTATCATTATTAATGTTTCATTATGATCTATGCCTTGCGTACTTCCATGTTTTATGTCATTGCTCAAGCTTTTGATGTTTAAACATTATGTTCATGTTTTTAAGTTCAAATGTATATGGTATGTTTTATTTTATCCATGCTTACCCTTACTGATCATTTTAGCTCACCCTTTTTATGTTTTCTTTTCCCTAGTATATAAAGAATGGTTTTAGGTAAGAAAAAAAGGGGAAGATCTTTATGGGAGATGTTGAAGATCTTTCACCACAATTACAATATTACGTTCAATGTTTACAAAGACACTAAACTATTATGGTCATTTTGTGTCTGTTTTTGTTATGTATTAAGTTTTCCGTTAAAGTAATGTATTTTCCATGTACGTCAAGCTTCGGGTCTCTACAGTTGGTATCAGAGGAAAGGTTTAGTCATCCTTTGGAAACTAGGATGTGAAAATGTTAGTGAGATCCCTAGAGATATTTCTAAGGTATGTCTAGGTATGTCCCTAAGGTTAAGTATAAGTATAGGTTATAGTACTAGAATTACGGTAACCTAAGATGTTATATATTGAAGGTTCTCCCCCTTTACTATGTTGTTTTCTCTAGCATGATTTTTGCCTCTCACAGAATTCTTTTTATGTTTTATTCAATGGAGGGAACCAGAAGGAATTCGGTTAACATTGAATCCAATGGACAAATTGGTGACTATGAGCAACGAAATTGTGTAATGCCTAGAGAGAAAGATATTGTGATTATTTCGAATCAGTCATCGCGATATGTGATTAACAAGGTGAAATTTAGTGGCATTCCTAAGTCATCAAATAAGAGGAAGATGGAATTTTATGCATGTTCGCATAGTGAGGAGCATAAAGAAAGGAAGATTGAGATTTCTAAAGAAGGGATGAAGAACCTTGAGGAATACCTCAAATGGAGGGACACATGTTATCTGTGTAGAGAAAAGGGTCATAGAGTGATAGACTGTTATGGAGTTCAATGTCTTATCTGTGGAGAACATGGGCATTACCCAACTCAATGCCCTGACCTAAGAGGTTACATCTAAATCAAGGAAGGACTTATTCCATGACAATCATTAAAGGGGATGGTTTTAAGTGTTTGTGTATTGGTATTCAAAAATAATGTTGTTGAGGTAATTTTATGGTATATTGGAATACCTATATATTGGTCAATTGTGGTTTTCCATAAGAATATGGCATCAGTAACCCTGGAAAGTGATTGAGATATTTTTGGAAAAAAGATGATATTTGCATAATGAAGGGATAAGGAGAAAATGAAATGTTTCACAGTATTCATGAGCTCATGATTGATATAAGGACTAAGTGATATCATGGTTTGAGTATATAGAATTTTGAGGATTTTGGTATGTGGAAAGTGTTAGCTTTTAACTACATTCATGTTTTCACTAAGTTTCAATGGGTTTTCATTCTTCAAGAGAATACAAGATTAAGGTATTCACAAATCTTATGATATATGGGGGATAAATAATGACATTCACGTGATTGTTATGTGACATTTCAAGTAATAATTTTCTTTATACTATGAGCTTGGACCGAAGTATTTTAGATAAGCCTAAAGATTGGAATGGATTATGTTGGACATAAGTTAGGATATAACTTTTTTTCGATATTATTGATGGGATGTTATAGTAATATAGCTTTAGAAAAAGGACAACCTGCAGGACGGGCGACAGCCCATCACGTCGGACAAGGCTGTGGGAATCGAACCCACAACCGAAGTGCGACTGGCCTTTATCACCTACCACTGCCCTACAGGAGGTCCCTGTTTAGTAGAAACTAGTTTTATTATATTAAGCAGTATAATATAATAAGTATAAGTCAATTTTAGGAACCATATATGATTAATCTCACTATAGATGGACTTACGTATTTTTTGACAACTTTTCTAATCTTTTGTTTGAGACAGATGGAATGACCCATCATTCTATCACATGAGCTGGTAACACATCACGAATGAAAAATTCAACTTCATTTCTTTAAGAGATGAAGTGGAAATTTTCCAAAGAACAAATAATGGTGAGACTATACCAAAATCACGAAAGTATTTATTCTAATTCCAATTTCATCAACTTTAGGAAAATGATCTTGAAAAGAAAAAATGTTTTCCTAGTGATCTTATATCTGATGAATCAGATGGTACCTTATATCGTCACAAATTTATGGCTTTGTGATTGCTGGATTTTCCATATCTATGTTCTCTACCACTCTCCATCAGAACATGATGATTAGATTTCTCTTCCATATCCATATTTTCACCTATGTGGAAACCCAGTGATTAGTTTATTTGGGTAACCATTACGTTTCATACTTTTGTTTTTAAAGATTGGTTTTGGTATTCCTTTTTACAATGTGGGTTTCTATTAAAGAAACTTTCAAGTAGTAAACCATTTATAACCCTGATGAATTTCGAGGGCGAAATTCATTTTAAGGGGGGTAGAATGTAACACCCCGAGATTTTATGAAAAATATTCTTTTTAATTTCATTAATGTCATGTGTTGTACGCTACACCAAAAGGAGCTTGAACAACACGCATCCTTGACTTGCCTAGCATTACACGCAATCGCGGCTTTCCTCGATAGTTTGCGTCGTACGCAATACCGAGTTTCACTAAACAATGATATGCTATTAAAATATTATTAAAACTAGCCGTTATGAATAGTAATAACAAATTTTTGAAATTTTTTAAATTTTATTTTTCAAAATGGACTTCATTTTTGGATTCGGAATATCGAAATTAGCTTAGGGTGAAATTTTGGTATGTTTCGGATAACTTTCATATTCTGATGAATAGTGAAAATTACTAAATTTTAATTAAAAATAACTGTTTTAATCAAAATAATTAATACTGATAAATTATTAATATGAGTGGTTTTAAAGTATATTTAGAATACATTTTTACAATTTAATACAATGTTGGCCATTGGATGTAATTTCACATTTAAACCAGATATAAACAAGTGTCAATCTTTTAATAGTTATTATCTCTTAAAAACACGCTATTTGTTTTGACGACGAGAATTAATTTTTAAATTAGTTAATGTAACTGATATGTTTTGAATTTGATAAAATAGAAATCATTTTTTGAATTCATAATATCAAATATAACTTAGGCCTAATTTTTGGTATTTTTTTGGAAACTTTCATTTTTTTGATGAGTAGTGAAACCACTAAGTGGTAGTTAAAAAATGAATTTTTCATAAAACATAATTTTACCACTTCTATGAGTGGAATTTCAAAAATCCGAGAGACACGGTTAATATCAAGGACTAAAATTTGGTTCAATGAGATGAAAATAATTTTTGGTGAATAGTAACTTTTTACTTTTTTTACCACGGTTAAAAGTAAATAGGGTAATTAAGGGTAAAAATGAGATTATTATTACCCTAACAAATTTACTAAATCTATTGGATAAGTTTAATTCGACCAAAAACAACCTTAGGAATAAAATATGCCCATTTAAGCCCACTTGGATGAGATTAGGACCTTTATTATTAATTTATTTAAAGATGGGTTAAAATAGTTAAAATCAAAGTTTAATAAGTAAATAATTTTTAATATAGGGTTATACATAAGATAAATTCAACTATAAATATTCATTAGAAATATAATAATATTTCCTACATAATGATATTTTATTTGTAAATTTTAGACTTTAAATTATTTAATTTATTTATGACACAATGATGATGCAGTAAATATCTTATTAATGAAATATTGACATAATTGATGTTATAAATACCCAAATAAATGTAATTTGAGACTTTTTATGAATTCCAAAAATTTTATATGTTAATATGACATGTTAGTGTTGATTTAATTAACTTTTTTTGAACTAATCATTTTGTTATGATTTTGACAAAAATCAATTAACAAATAGTGTCAAAATTGACATAAAATCGTTTTTAAAACAAATATTATATTATTAATTGTTATTATATTGATAAAGATCTAAGGTTCGGCCAAATGAATTATATAAGGTTATATATATTAATAACAAACAACTTGGGGTTCGTTTGGATTCTTATAGTAAGTTTATTAACCTTATAGTGTAAGAACACAAAAAGACACGGTAAAAGTAAAATTATCTAACTTAAAGTTAAATATAATTGATAAGGTCAAAATAGGAACCTAAACTTGTCTAAATTATATTGGATGAGAGGATTTCTACCCATCCCACCTTAGCTTAGAAATATATAAATTTGGAGCTATTTAAAACCGAATTTGGATTTATAAAAAAATAATATTTTTAGTATTTCCAAAGGAGCCCCTCTCCTCCCTTATAAAAGGGCACCTCCTCCCTCTCTTCCTCACACCACTTTGAGCCTTCAAGCTCGGCCAAACCCTGCCAAATTATCTTCAAAACACCCCTAGAATCATCCTAGAGGTTTTGGTCTTCTTAAAAGAGCAATTTTAGTGCCCTAAAAGGAGATCTCAAAGAGGCGCTTCAAAGAAGAGGTAATGTCTGTTACCGATTCTTTCAACTTTATTTATTCTTCCACTTATTCTTACTAGGTTGTTTCATTATGAAGTAATAACATCAGTATCACTCATATACTGATATGTTATTATAATTATTAAACAACTTTATTTCACCATCTATCCATCCTATGGAAAACGAAATCATCGCGCGTGCGTACGTACGGAATACCGTCTCCACGCCGTGGTGTAATCTATTTTCAACCACCACCTTACTTGGATGGGTATAATGGTTTAAATAATAAATATATATGATTATTTTAAAGTTATATTGATTCTGAAATAGTATACATACACTAAAATACTATTCAACGACCATGAGAACGATATCATCGTTCGTGCGTACGTACGGACTACCGTCTCCACGACGCGATGAGATTCATTCTCCACGTTAACCATTCATGAATGATTATAAAGTATATATAATAAGTAATCATGAAATATATGACATAATAATACTACTGGATTTATGTATATATATATTTATGTCATCTACTTAATTCCACTCAATTCAATAAGGAAACGAAAACAGCGTTCATGCGTACGTACGGCCTACCGTCTCCATGAACGGTGTATTTCTTTCCATTTACTGATCTATTATATATATGTATATTCTGAATATATATTATATCACTTTTTATATTCTGGAATTAAGTAATCATGATTTAAGTAATCATATCAATAATTACAAGTCAAAACACAGATGACAAATGAAACGATTTTACCCAAAACGCTCTTTAACATGGAATTTACAAAAGAACGGGTAAAATAAAGTCATAAGTGAACCATATATGATATCATAACAATGAGTATGATTCTGGAATAAGTCAATGAAATTATTTAAATTATTATACAGGAGGTTCGGACACTTACGAAGCAAATCAGACCTAAGGTAAGGGAAATATCACAATCTCATTTTTATCATAGATTGTTTATAATTTGGTATTTACTGGGGTGTATTTTATCATCCACATCTATGTTTCCTCAATATGTAATATTTATATCCTTCTACAATAGTTTATATCTAATTTTACCCTTCGGTGACTTTTTAGTAAAAGATATGAAAGGAATCTTTTGTCGTTTTTCGTACGAGGTACTTTTTGACTTTTCCAACAAAAGTACGAGGAGAATGTTATTTTTAACTTATACGGCGTGAAAAGATTTTTACGGTTTCATAATGCCTCATTTTCATGAATCTTACTATACATGATTTTATGACTATGTTCAACAAAATAATTTTATTTTCAAAGTTCATTGCATTTATTGAAAAGAAAATTATTTCGACGAAGAAAGGATATTTTCCTCAAGAATTCATTTCAAATGTTTTATCAAAACCATTTTCCATCTAAGATGACATTATTTAATATGTGTATATTTCAAGTTTAATTTATCTATGATTTACATGGTTCACTTTTCTTATGATGAAATGTCCATTTGTTTTATATGGATTATGAAATGATGGGATGATGTTTATGAAACCCATTTTATTCTTTGGGTTATGATGAATGTTTTAAGTTTATTTTGTGGCACAAGTAAGAATGATTTCACTATAAGATGGGTGGGACCTATATCTCCCTCCAATGCATTGGGTAAAGATTTATATCTCATGAGATAGACATGGCTGGAACGGAAAGTTAAACCGGTTTAGTAATACAGGACTGGAACGAGGAGTGAACTCGATTCAGAAAGGGACTTTGTCCACTAAGATGGTCTTGGCAGCAATGCCTTGGATACTATGGAAATCATATCATGTGATTAATGGTTGTCACAATTACATGTTTTATTCCCATGCTATTTTATCATTATTAATGTTTCATTATGATCTATGCCTTGCGTACTTCCATGTTTTATGTCATTGCTCAAGATTTTGATGTTTAAACATTATGTCCACGTTTTTAAGTTCAAATGTATATGGTATGTTTTATTTTATCCATGCTTACCCTTACTGAGCATTTGAGCTCCCCTTTTTATGTTTTCATTTCCCCAGGATATAAAGAAAGGTTTTAGGTATGAGAAAAAAGGGGAAGATCTTTATGGGATATGTTGAAGATCTTTCACCACGATTAGAAGATTACGTTACATGTTTCCAAAGACACTAAACTATTACGGTCCTTGTGTGTCTGTTTTTGTTATATATTAAGTTTTCCGTTAAAGTAATGTAATGTCCATGTACGTCAAGCTTCGAGTCTCTACATTATGTGTTGCCTATTAGTGAAATTGAAAGGATAAACCCAAATCAAAATACTCTTATGGAAAGATCCATAATGTCAATTATGGAAATCGAGCAAGACAACATGGGAGAGATTGGTGATCCACCAAGCAATGACGAAAGCTCAAATGGAGATGTCTTCATTTCATCTTCTGAAATCCAGCAAGTCTATACTTCGCCAATCAGGCCAGGGCAAGTTATAGCAATGTCAGAGGTAAACGATGATGTCAATTTTCAATCCATCATCTCCTCCATATTACCCAAAGAAGACCATTCATCATCAATCAGGTTGGAAATGGAAGGTTCCTCTTCAAGATGTAAAAATTTCGACATCTCTTCTAATCATGAAAAATCTGCTTCATCATCTACTATGCAATTGGAAACAGAGGAAATAAAACATGTTGTAGAAGAAGAGGAATATCTTAGGGATGCTCCTCCAGAATTTGAAGAGGTTATCTCTACCACTATGGATGAACTCAAAGAAATCAATCTGGGTACAAAATAAGAACCACGCCACACTTTAATCAGTGCGGCCATGACTGTTGAAGAGAAAGAGATGTATATTTCCTTTTTAAAGAAAAATCGAGATATATTTTCTTGGAACTATACAGAGATTCCAGGGCTTGATCCTGATGTTTCCACTCATCATTTGGGTTTTCTATAAGAACATCGAGGATTCAAACAAGCTGCTAGAAGAACACACCCAACCTATGCTTCCAATATTGAGGCTGAAGTGGATAAGCTCATCAAATCTAACTTTGTCAGATAAGTTCAATATCCCAAGTGGTTGGCTAATATTGTCCCAGTAAAAAAGAAAAATGGGCAAATTAGAGTTTGCATTGATCTCAGAGATCTTAATCGGCATTGTCTTAAGGATGATTTTCTAGTTCTGATTACAGAACTCTTGATTGATACGATAGTTGGATATGAAGCACTTTCCTTCATGGATGGATATTCTGGATATAATCAAATCTGGATGGCTCCATAAGATGAAGAATATATAGCCTTCAGATCCCCTCAGGGTGTGTTTTTCTATCGGGTAATGCCCTTTGGCCTAAAGAATGCAGGTGCAACATATCATCGTGCCATGCATCGTATCTTCAAACCCTTTCTGGGAATGCTTTTTGAATGTTATGTGGACGATTTGGTGGTCAAATACAAACAAATTTCTAATCACTTTTATGATTTAGAAGTCATATTCTGCAAACTTCGGCAACATAATTTGAAGATGTACCCCTTAAAATGTGCTTTTGGGGTATCCTCGGGGAAATTTCTTGGATTTTTCATATGCCATCGTGGTATCGAGGTCGATCCTCAGAAGACAAATTCAATCCTTGGTATGTCACATCCTTGAAATTTGAAATAATTGAGAGGAATTCGAGGACACTTAGCCTATATTTGGTGTTTCATCGCCAATTTGGTAGGAAAAATTTTACCCTTCACCAAATTGATGAAGAAGGGATTCACTTAGAAGTGGAATGAAGAATGTCAAGAAGCATTTGATATTCTCAAGAAATATCTCTTGAGTCCACCGGTACTTATGCCACCTGTTGAAGGAAGACCACTTATCGTCTATGTGACAGCTCTAGAAAGAGCATTGGGTGCCATTCTTGCTCAGAAGAATGATGTGGGGAATGAAAACAACCTCTACTATCTTAGTCGGACTATAATTGAAGAAGAAACCTGATATTCAAGTATTGAGAAGTGCTACCTGGCATTAATCTTTTCAGTTCAGAAGTTGAGACACTGCCTACAACATCATGAGGTTCAATTGGTATCTCCCAATAACCCGCTAAAATTCATCCTTAGTTATCTGATGCTTACAGGATGTCGGACAAGGTGGGAAGTTATGTTGCAGCAATTTGATATTCAATATGTGTCTCAAAAGGCAATAAAGGGCCAAGCTCTGGCTGATTTCCTTGTTGTACACCCTTTAGTGGAAGACACAACTTCAGATATTGAACTCCATGATGAGTAAGTTTTCTCTATTCAAGAAAGCCTTGAAACATGGGAAATGTACTTTGATGGTGCCTCCAGAAGTCCAACAGGGAGGGAAATGGAAAATCCTAAATTCAATAAAGTTGGCTTAGGGATTGTACTCATTTATCCAGAAAAGACAGTGTTACCTTATTGCTTCTTATTGTGGGAAGGTGGTACAAATAATGATGCGGAATACCAAACTCTCATTGAAGGATTGGAGTTGGCGCTTCAAGTACAAGTGAATCACTTAAAGGTGAAAGGTGATTCAGACCTGGTAATCAAACAAGTCAATGGGGATTATGTAATCAGAAAAGAATAACTAATCCCTTTGTATGATTACGTCAGAGAGTTAATGGCGGAGTTTCCTTCAGAACCGACATTTTCTTATGTCCCAAGATCACAAAATGCCCAAGCTAATGCACTGGCTAATATAGCCACAGCTCTGGCAGATTCGAACCGGGATGAGACAACCTTCCGTATTGCCCACTGTCATACAATTTCACCATATGTTCGAGCCAGAACAGAGGAAATCAATGAAATTAGTCCCATCCCTAAACCATATGGTCATACTACAGGATGGATGACACCTATTAGGGAATACCTTCAAAATGGAACACTTCCACCTGATAGAACCAGGAAAGAACAAATCCGGCGATGTGTGGTCAACATTACTCTCTATGATGGACCCGATCAGCTAGAGAAAATTCTTTACAAGCATTGTTTTGATGGAGTTCTGTTTAGATGCATTGATGGTGAAGAGACAATGGCTGTCATGAAATAAGTGCATGCAGGAGTTTGTGGTGCCCACCAGTCTTGACATAGACTGTCTGATCATATTCGAAGTCTTGGATACTTTTTGCCTTCAATGATACAATATTGTGTTGATTTCACAAAGAAGTGTCATTCATGAAAATTACTTGCCAACTTCATTCATCAACCCCAAGAGTTGCTTTATACAGCTACATACTCATGGCCATTTTCCACATGGGGAATGGATGTGGTGGGACCTTACCCTTTAGCTACGGCCAAGAAGCTTAAGTATATTCTTACTGCTACTGAATTCTTTTCCTATTGGAAAGAGGCAATACCTCTCAAAAACGTTAGTTCTAAAAGCATTGTTATGTTCATAAAGTCTAACATCATTACTAGATTTGGTGTCCCTCATACCATATTGACAGAAAATGGCACCAAGTTCTGTTCATCCGAGGTGAAGAAGTTGTATCAAGAATACAACATCAAACCCAATCATTCATCTCGGTATCATGCAGCGGCCAATGGCCAGATATAAGCTTTCAACAAGACTCTGTCAAACATACTGCAAAAGATGGTGGATAAAGATAAGAAGTCATGTCCTCATAAACTCTTTCATGCTTTATGGGCTTATTGGACCACCACCCACACTACAACGCAGTCAAATCCATATTCACTGGTATATGGAACAGAAGCCGTCTTACCAATTTAGGTTCAACTACCCTTGCTCAGGGTATCCATTTGTGATCAATCATCTATAGATGAACAATCTCAAATGCGATTGGATGAATTGGAATGGTTAGATGGGAAAAGATTGTGCACTATGCACCACTTGGAAGTCTATCAGAATCGAATAACACGAGTTTTCAACAAAAAAGTTCGTCTTTGTTCATTTGTTCAGGGAGAATTGGTATTAATTCTCATAACTCCAATGATACTAGGAAAAAACATCCCAAGCTTGAACCAAAATGGGAAGGGCCTTATTCAATACATAAGGTCTATTCCAATGGATCTTATTATTTAATCTCAATGGATGGAGGACTCATCACTACTACAACCAATGCCAGATTTCTGAAGAAGTATTTTGTATAAACACAAAATACACCATCCACGGTCCATAAATATGACCTTAAACTATTTTTATTACTTTCTTCCCACATGACATTAAACTGTGACGTCCTAACTACATGACGCCAAACTGTATAAAAGTCCCTTACGTCCAGCAAGACGTTAAACTGCATTAATCAATGGTCCATGCATATGACCCTAAACTATTTGCAAGTCCCTTACGTCCAGTATGACTTTAAATTGCATCATCCATAGTCCATGCATATGACTCTAAACTATTTTCATTTCTTTCGTCCCACATGATGTTAAACTGTGAAAAAGTTCCCTAATTCATCCAACATGACATTAAAATGTGCCCCCTTCCTCATCTTTGATATATAACATTAAACTATACATCAATGGTCTATAAATATGACCTAAAACTATATTTCAATTTTGTCCAACATGACATTAAAATATGAAAAATTCTTTAATACATCCAACATGACATTAAAATGTGTCCTCTTTTGTCCTTACTGCATGAAATTAAACTGCACAGTCCTATTTTTGTCCAACATGACATTAAACTGTGTTGTCCCCATCATCCTAACTACATGATGCTAAACTGTACAGAAAGTTCTCTGATACATCCTACATGTCATTAAACTGTATCGTGTCCCTACTACATGACTCTAAACTGTGCAGCACCAATAGTCCTAACTGCAAGACTTTAAACTGCATAGTCCCTTTATATGTCCTACATGACATTAAACTGTCCATTGTTGTGGTTGTTGTTACCTCTTGTTTCTCAAAACGAGTATGACTCACGTGATATTAGATCAAATTTCAACCATAACACCCTCTCTGGGCCGCTAACCACACGTAAGTCCCAACATCATTTTTTAGGTTGTTGTCCCCAAGAACAACTTGATCATTAATTCAATCTTTAATTGATCTACGTGGACTTTGATCCTTTCCTTCTAGGCTGGGTATGTAAGAAACCTCCCAAGGTTCAAGCCCAAAACCAATATCTTCACAATGGTTCACCTCCATCTCATACGATGTTGATTCGTGAAACCGTCCCCAGAATCAATATCTTTACATTGGTTCACTTTCGTCTATTCTATATGACGTTAAACTGTACAACACTTTTTGTCCTGTACGACAATAAAATACAATATTCTTTGATACCCTCACCTAAGAGGGAATCATTATTTACATTGATTTTTCAATCATGTTTCATTCCAAAGACTACGTGCATACATGGAAATGCCCAAACCTTATATCTTGGGTTAAATCATCATTTCACTAAATTCCCCTTTCAACCTTCACATGTACGAACCAAATTTGTACATAGGGTTGTTCTATAACTGCATGGGCTTGATTCCCATCCTTATGGGATACGTAGGAACGTTCAAGTGTCCCTCGAATCCAGCCCCAAGTCTTTTGGGCCTAACCCCAAATTCCACTTTCAGTCCCTTGGCTGGAAAGTCCCCAGAAAACACACATTGTGTATTACTTATAAATTGTCCAAGCTCTATGACCCTAAACTAAGATCTCTTATATTTTCATCCTGCACAATGTTAAACTGTAGTTTAAGAACTATGTATGGATTGATTCCCATCCCTATGGGATACGTAGTGAAGTCCAACATTTCAATTCAGGATCTAGCCACAACATGATTATGGTTATCATTGATCCGTGTATCTCTACATATATTGGACAATACCCATCTTTATATGTCATAATCCTAATCTTGAATACTTCCAGATCTTCATAACCCTTTTCTTGACTTCTGGTCACAAAATGTCCAATTTATGAGAATTATTTTTCTTGACCATGCAGCATGTGACCTTATGCGGCCTTGCATAAATAGTCTACATAACAGACGTGTCAGTCAAAAGATGTTATTATTTGACTATGAAGCCAATGCCCTTAGGCGGCCCTGAATAATTCAACCCCCCTAACGGGTTTGTCAGATATAGGTAACTTCATTCTTGGGAAGAAAGCCTATTTTGTCCTTATTGGTCTTATCAAAAAAATACGTAAGGATTCGCAAAAAATAGTTATCCTTAACATATTTATTTCACGTTCTTTATCATGATTTGAATGTATTCAAGTCTATGGTTTATATTTTCCATCCCTACATTTGGGTTAGACCTTCGTAGGAGTAACATTCATCCAATTCTTAGAAAACCCTATTTGGAAATATCTTCTCCATATTCAAGTACCTCTCTCCATACAACAAACTCTATACTTTGGAAAAGAGGAATCCCCATAAACTTTCACTGGATTCTTAGCAGTAGAAAAGTAAATTTCTGAGAGTTCTTTTTTCCTGACTATGCAGCACGTGCACTTAGGCGGCTTTGCATAACTAGTCTACATAACAGACCTGTCAGCCAAAAGATGCTATTGATTTGACTATGCAGCCAAGGCCCTTATGTGGCCCTTCATAATTCAACCCTCTAATGGGTTTGTTAAATAATGGTAACTTCATTCTTGGGAACTACTTCTTCTAATGCCTTTTTAGCTCTTTTTCATATCATTCCTCAGATTCAAATTTTCTTAAGTCTTAGTTTCATATTTTCCCTCATACTTGAGTGTGGAAAAATATTTTTAGATAAGTTTTCAAGGAATTGAGTCCATTCTAATTCATTCGGTCAAAGCTATTTTGACCTTAAACATTAGCCTTTTTATGTCCGACATGCATGAATTTAAACTACCAATAACCACAAAGACCCATGGTTTTTCTTTATTCCTCAGAGTCAAATCCTCTTTTCTTTCCAAATCCAACTCTAAGGGGGGACTTTTGTTGACACTCCTTTCTGTCACAGAGTCTAACGAATTAAAAAGGGAAATAACTTGAACCCAAATTGATTCATCCTTTGAAGAAAACATCAAAAATTGAAAAAGGAATGAACAAGGGTTCTTTTCCCTTTGGGTCGCACAGGTTCCCTCACTGTCGCGCTAGTACACTTGAGCGCCGCCTAATGGTCTTGCAAGTGACTTGTGCGCCCTCTTTGAAAACCGCCCAGGGTCTTCTCCAGCCTATAAATACCCCCGGTGGGCCCCCCATGTGAGAGGAATTTTTCTAGAATTCAGTGATAGAGCTCAAAACGCCCAAGTGTCTTCTTCAAGTCTTCCGAACACTTCTAAGGCAATTCTTTACCTATAATGGAAGGTCTAAACAGGAGGATTATGGTCTAAGTGTTAGAAATCACTAACACTTGCGTGCCTAAATTTTTTTCCCTTAAGGGAAATGAACACACTTGAACGCCTCCTTACCTATTCATTGAAACTTGCGCGCCACTCTTCTGGAAGTACCTCAGGATGATTCTAAAGGCTTTGGTCAAGAATCGCCCAAGTATTACTCTACAGGTCAAGGATCGTGCAAGTACCCATGTGTCGCGCATGTATACCTGCGCGACCAATACTTGTGAGCCCACGCAGTACCTGCGCACCTACCTGGACTTGCGCGCCCTTATATTTATTGGGTGCCCTTCCTACCCATTTAACCCCTATTATGCCATTCCACCTCTCCTATTCAACATTCAGTCTTCAAGACACTCTTGAAAGCCATTTATGGCATGTTTTCTTGATTTACTTCCTTATCTGAAAGAAGTTCCATGGAAAATCTCTCAAAACCTAGTGATTTATACATCTTTATGTCACTAAAGTTAGAGATTTCATTCATTCAAACTCATCCTTTAAGATGAGAGAATCCTTAACCTAGGCCTCCTTTTCAGGAGTAAGCCCCAGTCCAAATCCTCATTAATTTGGGCATCCCCCTTAGGAGTAAGTACCAAGTCCCCTTTAATTTGGGCCTCCTTTTTAGGAGTAAACCCCAAGTACCCTAACCTGGGCCTCCTTATCAGGAATAAGCTCCAGTCACAATTCCCCAAATTTAGGCATCCTATTCAGAAGTAAGCCCGAAATCTTAATTCCTTTAATCTGGGTTTCCTTTTCAGGAATAAGCCCCATTCTCAAATATGGGTATCCTCTTTAGGAGTAAGCCCCAAGTCCGTTAATTTTCAAATCCCTTTAACCTGGGCCTCCTCCTTTGGAATAAGCCCCGGTCTTAATTTCTCTTAACCAGTCATAATTATTTTTGATCTGGGCTTCCTTCTCAAGTGTAAAACCCAATCATAAGTCCCCTCTTATCTTGGGAATCTTCTTTAGGATTAAGCCCCAAGATTAGTGTATCCAAATCTTAATGAAGTACATATACCTTTATGGACCCTATTCATGGATTTCTTCCCTGAAGTAAATCTTGATCCTCATTTATTTTGGCATTCATACACACATAAGCCGCACATCATTGCATGGCACAATTGTATGGTTTCACCAATACCTCTTGTTTCTCACACCGAGCATAACTCACGTGATCTTAGAGTGTAAAAGTAAAAATGACATCTTTTTTTGACCCATCAATCATGCATAAACATCATACTCCCTTACTCGAACTAGGTGAGTTCTGATTCCTTTTCAAAAAAAAAAGGATACATAGGTAGCCCATCAGCGGGTACGATCCCAACTCTGAAAGAATCCATGTCCTCCTGAATGAAAATAAAATTCAAGTTCCCCACTGAGTGGCTTTAAAACCAGTATGGTCATCATAATGACCAAGAGACTTTTATGTATTTAAGGACACCATCAACTAAGAATCTATCACAAATACAGATAATTCTCTATCGATGAAGAACCTTTAATACATATAAAAGATTCTCTAAATTTCTTTCATATCAATCATTGAATGTCAGATTTAAAGGAAAGCACATTTTATACCTGGTAATGTAATAAGGATTCACGAACATAACTTAAATCTATAAAGAGAGTCCCGAAGTAGACAATAATTCCCCTCAAAAAGGTGTGATGAGTTCGACCTCCCATCCTCTCGACCAATGAAAATTCCTAAGCCTTATCAGTCCACAACTAATGAGCACCTACCATTGGAAGGTAGGTCCAAATGGATATGGAATCATTGGATGTTTCCGGTTCTACGAACAAACCCATTAGAAACTGATTGGAATGTTTGAACCTTCAATCAACGATGTCATCCCTAATTCCAGAGGAAACAATAATATTATATGACTTCCCCAACTATCCTGATCATAAGTTTTCCTCCTCTAGTAATATAGTTAAGTAGTAAAGCACCTCCTCATACACCAAGCCGAATTTCCTTCCTCATGAGTTGTAAATTGCGAGCCCCCATCTCGCCTCTACCTGCATCTCCACATTATAGATTGAAGTATTATGCTATATGATCCATGATTCACACGACTCCATTAAGTCAACGTTATTCCATGCCTTCTTGATTTTGAAGAAAATTCTGAAACCAATGTAAGAGGACTCTGTCCTGTAAGTTATGATCCCGGAATGCTTGATGATTTACATTGAAACTTGACTGAAGCTGGTTTACTCCACCCAACACTACCACAAAAATGGGTTTTGATAGCACCAACCTTTAATAGTTCTAATAAAAGTTATGCTAAAGGTAAATTTTAAAAGTGCTAAAAAATGATGATAAAAGTACACATTTATCAACACTTTTTAGCGCTGATAAATGTACCTCCATTAAAAGTGATTTTTTTAGCACTCATAAAGGGACCTCTTTCATTATTGCTTTTTCAGAAGTGATGATAAAGGACCCCCTTTATGAGTGCTTTTTTACAAGTGATGATAAAAGTATACTTCAAATTTGTTGTGGCAAAAAAGGCCTAAAATACCTCTAAAATTTTGTCTTTTGTCAGGGTACCCTAATTTTTTAACATTTTATGGATTTTCAACCTCATTTAAGGGGGGTTTATTGACTTTGTTTTGTTGGAGACTGAATTTATTTATAGGTATTACATTCTTATTGATATTATGGTTTTGAAATTTTATTGTTTTTCACAATGTACTATTATTTATAATTAAATATTTAACAATATACATATATTTTTTATATATTCACCAACAAATATTTAAATTTATAAGTAAATAATTAAACATATCTACATATTAAAAATATTTCTCCACATATTAACTATATCTAAATAAAAATTAATTCCCATTTTATTTAAAATAAAAATGTATGAATATTTATGTATATAGACATAAACAATTAATGTATATATAATGTTTATATATATATAAATAAACATATTTGTGTGTGTATTGACAAGTATATATATGTTTATATACATATTCTAATAAATGTATATAAATTATAACTTATAATATATGTAAATAAATATAAATATGTATAATTATATTTATAGATTCACACACATATATAAATATATGTATTTATGTACTTATAAACACACCCACACACAAAACAAATTTTATATGTGTATTCAAATAAATATATATAAATATATATATATATATATATGGATAAAAATGTGACAATATATATATATATATATATAAATGGATTGATATATCATAAAATGAAACACAGAGCAACACATGTGTGTGGCAGAGTTGTGGGTGCATGGGGAAGAGGTCTTATGTTTGAAACCCAGAAAAGGTAAGGGCGCGCGGGTGGGGGTGACCTGGTGATATGTGCTAATAAAGGGGGGTGGGGGAGGGTGGTGATGGTCGGGGGGGGGGTCAAGTCCTGATAAAATGGGGGTTTTCCACCCTCTGACTTAATGATTTTTCAAATTTCTTTGACCTTTATCATCACTTTTTTAGCACTGATAAAATACCCCTTTTATCAAAATTTTTTAGAACTGATAAAAATGGTCTTTATATGTGATTTTTAGCCCTCATATAATACCCCCTAATAATGCCTCAATTATCCTCAATTTTTATCTTTGATAAAGACTTTTTTAGCATTGATAAACCCATGTTTTGTTGTTTTGTAGTTCCAAGTCATACCTGAAATGGATTAAGTCATGGTCTGATTCTTAAAAATACTAAACCATCCATTTTGCGTACTACTTTTTTTTTCTACTTATCATGTGAGGATCTAAAAAAAAAATTAAAAAAATTCAACACCCTAAAAGAAAATCCCTCAACTTGTTTTCCATTATGTTCATGATATAGTGAAGCAAGCCAATTTTCCTATCAAACCAAGAAAAAATATCAATATAAATAAATTGAGAAGTAATTTCTCAATCATCGATGGATTTTGGGGAATATGCACTGAAATATGGGTTATTTATAATATAATAACTTCTTCCGAAATATTCAAAAGAATACACACTCTAATACAATTCCTTCAATTCTATTTCTTAAAAAATTAGTTTTTATTTTTTGTTTTGTTTTGTTTTTTTAAATATTTATAATTAATGATATAATTAATTTTAGATTTCAATATAATTTTTTATAATTATTAATTTAATTTTTATCAATTATTATTAAAAAATAATTTTTTGTTTCATGTAAATTATTATTTTATTATATTGATGGATATTAATAATGATAATAATAATAATAATGATAATGATTTAGAAATCATGAGCCCGTAAGGGGCACCGCTTGAGGTAGGGTTTCCCGTCGCCGCCTCCTTCATTTCGGCGCAGGGTAGGCTGCGATTCATCTCCTTGGTGTGCTTCTCGGTGAGATCCGGCGTGTGGTGGCCTTCTCCCCCTCTCGGTCTCGGTCTCGGTCGACTTCAGGCGTTGTTCTCTCTGCGGCCGCTTCAGATTTCTGTGGTTGACTTCGGGTGTCGGGTTCTTCGCGTCGGCCTCGGCCTTCTCGTCGGCGGATTCGGCTTCCGGTGGTCGGTTTCGGACGTCGGCGTCTCTCAGCGGTGGCCTCGCGGTTGGCTTCGTGCTTCGGCGCTCTCAGGCGGCTTCGCTCTGGTTTTGTCTCGGGTTGGGTCGGCTTCGACGCTCTGCGACGGTGACGGTTCTGCTGGCGTCAGTTGGGGAGGATCCCGGCTCGGATCTGCCAACGACATTCCCGAGCGGTGGTTCCAGATCTGCGCTTCATCCAGATCTGGTGCGGTTTTGGTTTTCTACCCCGGTGTTCTGTGCCGTGGAAGCGCTTTCTGGGAGGTTTGTTGTGGTTTCTGCGTTCGGTTTGGTGGGCGGCGATGGGTTCTGTGCTCTGGCTTGGCAGTGTGTGGCCAGAGTCTTTGCAACAACGTTTTCTTCAAAGTGGCATTGGTAAGTTTCAACAACGGTGTATGATTTGATCACGGGAAATGCTGGGTGATCGTGATAATTGGTTGAAGATGAATGAGTTTCTGTGGTTAAGGGTGAAGGAGGAACGACCGAGTTGTATGCAGAGCAGGGTGCGGCATCAGGGCAGCCTGATCTTCATTCTGGTTTCTTCAACTTCCTTTTGTGGATGGATTCAGGTTCATCTCACGTTGCTGGTTGGTTGGGCGAACTCCGTCTGGAGTTTGCTGATGGGAGGATTTGGGCTGGTGTCAATGGTTGCACCGGTGGACGTTTGAGGAGGCTGGCTCTGAGGATTGGTCTGCTTGTCTGATGTTTGTGCCTTGGTTCATGGTTTCTTGGCCTTGATTTTGTTTTTTGTATGTGATGAAGTGATGACATGGTGAGGCGGTGATGTGGAGGTCTGATGTAGTTGTGTGGTAATGAAGTCATGTTTGGTTTCTCACTTTTTCCTTAAAAGTGTTTGCATAATAAAAAATTTAATTTTCAACAGATAATGATTTATATAATAGAATTAAATATTTTTCTTATTAAATAATTTATTTCTAATATGAGAAAAAAATATTATTATTATTAAATAGAAAAAATATATTTTTTATATTTTTTAAAATAATTAATATTTTATTTTCATTATTAAATAAATTTCAATAACAATATTATTAAATATTATTATCAAATAATTATTATGTTTATAAATTCATTTTATTATATTTATGAAATTTTTTTTAATATCATTTAATTTTTATATGTTTAGTTAGTGTTCCAAATCTCATTAATATTTTATTTATAACTTTTAAATTATACACCTTAAAAATCACATACTTCAAATATAATAACATTTTTATTAGGTGAATTTGAAATAAAATAAATTATAAATTATAAATACAAACTAAATGAAATTTTCCACACAAAACAAACATATAAAAAAATTGAAAATAAATTTTTTTTAAAAAAATATCAATTAGTGAAAAATAATCACATTTATATAAAATATTATTGTTTCAAAACAAGAAATGTGTACTTATAATTTTAATTGAAAATAAATATTTTTATGTAAATTTAAAAAAATTATCAATTTTTTGGAATTCAATTTATTGGTTATAAATTTATATTTGTACAATCACTATTTTATGTTAGATTCTATTTATATTATATTTTATGCACATAATTTTTTTGATATGAAAATGTTTTGTTTTTAATCAATAATGTTTCTATCATTTAAATTATAATTTTTAATTATATTTACTGACTTCTTTTTATTTTTAATTATTATTTTTATATGTTTGGTCCCTGTGAAAAAAATTCATTTAGAGTTTATTTATAATTATTAACCTATACACCTTCAAAATAACCTACTTGTAATACTATAATGTTTCAAGTAGGTGACATTGAAAGCCTACTAATTATAAAGTATAAATATAATCTAAATAAATTTTGACACACTAATAAAACATATAAAAAAATAATTGAAAATAAAAAAATTCATAAAAAAAATTGATTAAAAACAATTTCATTTTTAAAAAATATTATTGTATAAAAAAATACATTTAAACTTTTAATTTTTTTGAAGATAATAATTTTTGTCTAAATTAATTTTTTTGGTGAATTTTCGACATTTTTTTAATTTCAATTAATTTTTATTTGTCTAATCAACGTATAAATGTTATTTAGATGTCTTTATACTTTATTTTAAGAGCATAAAATTTCTAAAGTGTAAATGTTATTTTTTCATTAATACCTTTTGTGTTATATAAATTAATTTTTAATTTTTTATATTTATGAAATTATTATTATTTTCCATTATTTTTTATATGTTTAGTTATTGGAAAAAATTGCATTTAAATTTTATTTATTATTTTTCATCTATAGTCCTTCAAAATCACCTATTTGGATTTTAATAATGGTTAAAGTAAGTTACATTGAAATCCTATAAATTATAATTTATATATACAATCTAAATGAAATTTTACACTATGAATAAACATGTAAAAAAATTTAAAGTGAAAATGATTTCAGAAAAAAATAACAAAAATTAATTTCAATGGTCCAAAATATAATCGTTTCAAAATAGAACATTTTCACTTGTCATATTTTTTCCAGATAAAATTTTATATGTAAATTAATTTTTTATATATATTTTTTGGAATTCCTTTTGTTTTTAGTTATTTTTTTATAATAAATGTTTCAAATTTAATTTCGATGTTATTTATATTATATTTTATGCACATAAATTTTATAAAGATTCTCTTTTTTAATCAATAACATTTCTATCATGTAACTTAATTTTAGTTTATTATATTTATGAAATTATTTTTCTTTTCAACTATTTTTTATATGATTATTCTATGTTTTATGTTATATTTAAATTATACTTATATTTCAAAGTTTATAGGCTCCCAAAGTTTCTTTCTTGAAGCATAATAAGTTTTTTCTGTTTCAAGTGAGAAACATTAAAGGCTTATAAAAAATAAATTATATGTACAATAAAAATGAAATTTAAAACATAGAATAAACACATATATAATAATTAAAAATAAAAATATTTTCATCAAAATAATACACATGATAATATGGATTATACAAAGCAATGCTGTTTCAAAACATAACATTTAATCATTAAAGATGTAGGTAACTTTAAGAGTATAAAAATATAAATTGTAATTAGAGTATAAATGAAATTTAAGACACACCCATAAAATATAAAAAATAATTGAAAATAAAAATAATTTCAAAAAAATAAGAAATTGAAAACATTAAGAAACAATAATAAAATAAATAATTAATAAAAAAATTAATATAATCTATTTAATAATAATAATAATAATAATAATAATTTATTATATTATTAATATTTTTAAATAGAAAATTATTATTATAATATTAATAATTAATAATTCAAGTCAATTAGAATGTAAAGTCATCATTATTAATACTATTATTATGAATAATAATAAAAAAATATAATTACTAATAATTAATAATATTTAATAATAATATGATTATTTATGTCATTATTAATAATTATATTATTATTATTCATAAATAATAACATAATTATTATTTTCATGAATTTAATAAAGCATAATTATTATGAATTTATTTATAATGTCATGATTTGATTATAAGGAATTTATACAAGTATGGTCTGGCCTATTGGTAAAATTAGCCGTAATACTGCATTGTTCGTGAGATCGATCCCAAGTGGCCTCAATATTTGGGGATTTCAGACTAATCTCCTCCCAATGGAGGTGTGGAATTTCCAGGTGAGTGGTGGAACCAGTGTCAGTTGGTGCGTTAGAAATGATACTCAGCGGCGCACATCGGGGTGGTGGGCCAGCAGGTGTGGTAGATGGGAGGTGACTCAATAACGGCGAGGTGTGACACCGAGAAGGGAAAACTCGATGGTGAGGTGACTCAATAGCGTTGAGGGGCGGCGCCTATTGGGAGTCGGCATTAGAGATCGGTAGAGAAAACTTGATGGTGGAAAGTATGAATACTACGATGTTAGGGTGGTGTGATGATGGAAGAGAAAAAAAGACGACAGATGCAAGGTGACCACATTATAGGATATCAACCAGATTGGTGTGTGTAGGTGTACTAAAGTAGTGGGATGTTTGTCTTCAGTAGAATTGGATTGGTGAACCCCAGCATGATGGTGGGGATGGTGGTTCAATGGCCGTCAGTATAACTAAAATGATGTCTGATGAGATAATGGGGATATCCATCGTTGGTTTGTAGTGGGAGTCTTATTCAGTTGGTGATGCACAGATGATGACTTAGATGCATAGCGATGGAAGGGTGGGACGACACGAGTTGGGGTGGAGTAACAGTAATGGTAGTGTAATGTGTGTCCTTGGGCTAATGGGACTAGTGAACCCCCTCTCAATGATAGTTGTGGTGGTCTGGCAGTTTTTTGTTTCACGGACCTGACATCCAACAAGTCGATGAGTGTCCATCATTAGTTTGTAGGGGAGGCGCATTAGATGGGTGACACACAAGGATACTGGTATAATTTCTAAGGGTCTTCTAGGATATTATTATTTGGGTCTTCGAGCCCTTAATGGGTGAGTTATCCCTTAAGGGGGCTATGACATGCCCATCGGGAATTAATTTTGAATGTGTGTGTATGTTTTGGTGTAATTTTATCCTTAAGTACCTAATATATAAGGGTTTTATTATAGTGGGTTTTTATCTTGACTTTATTATAATGAATTTTTTATAATGTCTTCATTATCATTAATTTATTATTATCCCCACTTTATTTTTAAATCATTATTATTCATGGTCAACTTTTCGGATGCACATGGTTACTATTAAACAAAAAATATTTAATAATAATATTATTTTAATAAAGTTGACAACAAAAATAAAATATTAATTATTTTAAAAATTAAAATATATATTTTTAATAATAATATAATATAATATTTTTAAATTTAAATTATTTTATTAAATAATAAATGTATTTAATACTATTATATATATCATCATCATCATCATTATTCATAAATATAACAAAAAAATAACATTACATGACATAGAACATTATTTATTATTAATAATTCATAATAATTATATTTGTAATTATTACAAATAATTTTAAAGTATAAAACTAATTATATTATTAAACATATTTTTTATATTCAGTGTTAGAAATTATTTATTATTTTTAATCCCCCATCTCTGACTGTTTCCATGTATTATAATTTATTATAAATTATTTTTCTTTTTAATTAGATTATTAATTATAACATAATTTTTTTTATTAAATATAATTTTGACAATAATAATGAAATTATTAGTATTATTTACAATTTTTTATTACTTAATATTTATTACCTTATAAAATAATAAATTTTCTTAAAAATTCATTATCATTAATACTTTTTCATCATTAGTGTTTTTTATAAATAACATAGTATTCATTAAACGATGGAAATGTTGCGTATAAATCCCACATTCAAAATTTAAAAAGGTTTTCATGGATCAAAACCGTATAAAATGTTAGATTTTTTGGAATTTTATGTGATAATTTTATAATACATTATTTAAAGTAATACCTTATATAAAAATAGTTAAATTATACATATGAACACAAGAAAATAAAAAAATATATTCTTTAAAAAAAATTATAAGGGAGGCCAATTTTTTAGAAAGCGCTTCTGTAGAATTTTATTTAGTAATGTGCTGACTAATTTAGTTCCTTCTATTTGTTTTTTAGGAAGACACTGAATGATTCAATTCCTTTTAAGGGAATTTTATAAAGAAAGCATTGAATGAGTCAATGCATTCCTAAAAAAATTCTACAAAAGATATTGAATCATTCATCAGGCATCTTTCTACTCCCGCTAACTTGAATAAAAACCTAGATTAAAAAAGAGTTTCCTTATTTTGGGATTTTCATAAATAGTTTTTTTCTATTGTGTATGGAATTTTCCCAATAAAGCACACGAGTTCATGATTCTTCTGGAATGTATAAAGAGCTCCATTACTGGGTGATTTCTTCATCAGTATACATTTTTTATTTATTTATATTCTACTGAGTGGGGAAGGACAATCTATAAAAAGGGGTTAGGTTGAGATAGAGATAAGATTTCTCTGGTGGGAGAATTCTTGTCTCGTTTTCATTTTATTCATAATTTTCATTTTCTTTAGTATTATTTAAAGTGTAATTATTCTCATTTATTTTTAAAATGTGTTGATATATTATTTTTTTTTGTACTTATTTTGTGAATACACCATCATGTTGATACTGTGAACTCTAAACTCAATGATAGTGGTGTACTAACCCAAGGGGGAGATTCCTAAGGGAGGTCTATAGTTACCCAAATCCCCATTTTTATTTCACTAGTTTTTATTCAATTATGATGAGGGTAATGTGAGTTTGTTGGGAATAGAATGATGATCTTCCACCTTCCCTAGAATTCTTATTAATTTATTCCATCCCATGGTAATTATTTTTTCTCCCTTATTTTGGTTCTATTCTTATACGATGGAATGGAAGGAGCTGGGCATGAAAAAAAACTGATGGATTTGGACAGAGTTTGGTGACATGTCTATGAATATGGAATTTTTATCATATAAGACCATGGAGGAGGTGAGATTGTGTGTACTAACGAAATTTATAAAACTATATAGGATCTTACAGTATCATTAGAATATGGTGATTCATGAATTTTATTTATTTTATTATCAATTGGAAAGTATTAATATAAATGGATAACTAATGTTATTGGTGGTCAAACCTTGGGTTCACCCCCTTTCCCTTATAACTTAGTGTTTTGTCTCCTTTTTATTTAACATTGATGCATGGAAACAGATATTTCTCCACCTTTATTCCATCATTTAAGAACATAGAAAACAAAAAAATATTAATAATTGATTGACATTTGTGGGGATCCACTACCCACTCCTTAGAAAATGACCTTGGTCATCTGTGTGATGAATTCATGAGTTTTAAAATTCTATTTGACGACAGCCTGTGACAATCACACCATCACTCATAATTTATCTAAAGTAGATAATTCAAAAACATAATATATGTTATTATATTTTAAAATATATATAATAATAAACTCCACTTCTTTGATAATTATACATTCCCCCATATTTTTTTCTTATTTTTACCTATGAGTTGACTCCACTTATTAACATGATATGTACCAATTATTTTTCATGTGTAACATACCCTATACATGATTTATGAAACAATTACAATGCCTTCGATATAAATTTATTATTTTATGAACACCTTTGATGTATTTTAAAAGTAATATATGTGAAAATGATTACTTTAAACATGTATTATAAAAAACATTAACGTTACTTATAATTTACTATAAATATTACTTCCTCATATTGGGAAATTAAATAATTACAAGTTTCTTAGGATATGTAGTTGTAATATATCACTGGTGGGTAAGTATCGAGATTTCCATAAACATATCTCAAGTATTTAGTGGACAATGTTGTTTGGAAGGCTCTACGTTCTTTTCTAGAAAAATATTTGAAAGTATAATTCCTTCTATAGACATTTAGTATAAATTCACTCTTAAAAAATACACACTTCATGACTTGATCTAAAAGGAAAAAAACATAAATTATAATAGAAATTTAATATCATTTGTTATCAAATAATTTTCATCATTGAAGGTATGGCATTATGAAAAGTATATATGTCGATTAAAATATTAAATATGGTATTAAACCCTATATTACTAATGTATATTTATTTTTAGGGTAATTGGTTGACCAGACTCATCCCATACAACCTAAAATTTCTAAACTCAGCTTGTTTCATCATTTACATTTTTTATAATTATCATATGTTGGTGGTCATGTTTTTTTTCACTTTTTAACCTGGTTTAATTTTTTCCTTACCTTGGGGATTATTGAAATGTACCTCATCAGGGTGAGTAGAACTATAAGGCAGAGAAGACACTGTATACACTAAAAGTTAGAAAAATAAATTAAAATATATAAAATTTTATTAAACATAGATCTTATATATCGAACATATATTATAAATAAAACATCCTAGTGACATCAAACATGAATTTTATAATATTATACTTTTTAATAGTTGAAATGCCTTTTACATTCCATATATTAATCGAAATTACCACTTAATAGACCCCTCAAAAAAACAATACATCATTAATATTGGAAGTAACCTGAAATGTTTGTGACGTCCCAAGAAAATGATCATTTACTAAGGAATCGACACTCAATTATGCTTTTTTTCATTACTAAAATAATAATAGAAAAATTTTCATACTGAGGATCATGATTAAAAATTTAAATTCTACTTTTTAAGCTAGTATGAATGGATTATATTTTTATTTTTCATTTCTAAATAGTTATTTTTTGAATCCTAATTGCTTAATTTTTACTTCAATATAGTTATCAAACCATCAGTATCATAAATATATTATAACCCCATTATTTTCAAGTAATTAATCCTTTATTTATGTATTTTTGGTATATAAATTAATTGGGTTAATTTTGGGAAGGTTTAGAGGAGTTTGGATAATGTTTTTGGGGACTTTCTAGAGTTACATGGTTTGGGAGTGGTCAGTATAAACCGTGGAACACCTCTAGGAAACCATGTAAGGGGGAAAAAGTCACCAGACAGGCACACATTTTGGCCAAACCATGTGGTCAACTAGGTGGAACCGTGCAAGTGTGAAAAGACAGGTTGATCATAGTTGGCATATGGTTTGCCTAACCGTTCAAGCCAACCATGCGAGGGGTGTATGAAGGTAGTGGCTAGCGCACAATTTCTACACGATTTTCCAAACCGTGTTCCCTAACTGCATGATGTTGAAAATTAGATCTGTATTTTGTGGATCAAATTTTAATCACCTATTAAACCACTAATTTTTCCATTAGTTTAAGCCTAACTCTAATTCATCACCCTCTCTCAAGGATGTAGATACATTTCCCTTCCATTTAGAAGTGACCTATTGATGAATATTCATGCGTTGAAGGACATATTTCATAATAAGTGCTCATTCTTGGTGGTTTTCCTTAGTTTTATTCTTAGATATCTAGGATTATGAGATATAATCATTGGATATAGATCCATGATGTGTGATTCCAATCATGTTGAGATATAGTTGTGTTGATGATAGAGAACAATATCTAATGTGGGTTTGGAAATATCTAAGCCAAGTTTGTACAAGAATTTGTGACATTATTCATTTTCGCCTAAGTTTTGAGGTTAGTGGAAAGCCTATTTAGTGACAGTTTTTGAAATTATAGAAATTGGTTTCCTTGTTTATGGGTAAATTGGTTTTATAATTTTAAGATTAATATTTTAGAATTTTGGTTGGTTTTGATTCATCGAGAATATGTTTGTAAAATTATTTTCAATAAAAGAAATGTTTTATTGGAATGGATTGGTATGGGTTTTGGTATATGTTGGTTGGTGTGAGTTTATGATTTTTACGTTATGATGAATAAGAAGAATTTACCATTGGGGTACAAGATACGTGACCCTGGATGAGGGGCATGTGACATTTGGCATAAGAAGATTGGCCACTTAGTGAAGACTTGGTGGATGGATGAGAAATTGATCATGATTACAGAACCATCACTAGATATTTCATGTGTGGGTGTGTGTGTGAATTTATGAAATGGGAATGCTAAATAAAAATTATAAATGGTTTAAATATTTGTTTGGATGCTTTCCATGAAAATGGTTTTGGTTTAGAAAAATATTTTATGGATTTTATATAAAATTTTTAAAACTTTTTTGTATAATTTGTTTTATATATATGTGATAACTTGTTCTATACTAGTGGAATGGGTTGGTAAGTCATTGGGGAAATCCAACTGATTTTTATACTAAAAATCTAATTGTGAACTTTTGTGCATTTATAGATGTGATATATCAATGAATAGGTAATGGAAATGTATCTCATTTCTTTAGTGATGCATCGTGATACCTTGGGAATGGCATGTGGAGTTAGAGCTTAGAGTATGTTGGGATGTGTGGAGATTATGTCTTATTTTTCATTGAGTTTTTTTCGTTTTGGTTTCTTCTTTGTACTTTGAAAATGTTTAGTTTGGTTTGGTTTAGTGCTTTTGATTTACATTACATTGTTCTCATTCATCATATAGTGGTTGGTTGATCATTTAATTCTTAGTTAGTTTGTTTTATTTTCAAAGGGAAAATCATCCACCAACTATTTATGAGGCCCTCAAAATTTATTTCTTACCATTGGTGTCTTGGGTATGTCACTTAAGGGTTAGTAATGTATCCACCTCTTCTCGGGATAATGGTGAGGGGTGGGACGTTATAAATGGTATCATTCTTATCCGACATGTCTTTCATTTTGGGATAAATGGTATCCATTTTTTGGTCTAAGAATTTAAAACCACTTTAGTCTAGTCCTTGAGTTTGGAGAGTAGTAAGAAGTATGATAATTCAAACTTGAAATATAGAGCATAAAAGGGATATCTAACCAATTTATGCTGAATCTCAAGTTACTAGGGAGTTGGGTACAAATTTTTTTTGAGACACTTCTAAAAGTTATTACCTCATTGTCATAAGTTTAGCTAATGAGAATAAAATATTATGAATTGTTAGAAATTACTTCCCACTAGGAGTTCATAATTCATTTTTTAGTAATAATTTATGATTTCCTGAGTGACATTTTTTTAAATAGTTGAAAATGTATTGAATCTCAATGGGCATGGTGTAATTTCCAAAAATGGTTTGGAAGTGTAAAAATGCTGAATATTGGAAAGCCTTCTTATGATATGTGTGATGTAGTAAATTTTAAATTTATAAGCTTATAGTTTCTAGAGAGTTAGAATAAGAGGAGTTTTGTTTTTATTATAGAGAATGACCCAGGTTAAGCATATAAGAAACCAACTAGGAGAGGCTGCTGAAAATGTAGTTTCACCTGAGCCACAGGTGGCCCAATACATTGTTCATAGTATTGACTTGGATTTTGAGGATATGTATAGAGGGAACATATGGGATGAACCAATTCAAGTTAGTCATTTCATTTAGTTTTAGAAAAATATTCCATGTTTATTTTATGGTGATTTGGAACCAGAAAAAGTAGAGGTGTGGATGAATAGGATGAATCAAAATTTTGATTTTCAAAGTACACTAGTCAAGCTTAAAGTGAAGTTGGAAAGATATATACTGGATGATATAGAATTCCAGTGGTGAGATTTTATAGTTTAGGATGAATTATACCAAGGAATTTCATGGGTGGTTTTTTAGAATTTTTCAAAAAAAATTCTATCCTCACATGTTCATAATATCTAGAACAATGGAATTATTTATATTGAAGAAAGAGGCTCTCTAAGTGAAAGAGTATAAAGATAAATTTACGAATTTAGTTCACTTTACACCCGATATTGCTGTAAATATTTTATATATGGAACTCATTTTTGAATCAGGGTTGAGATTAAAGATTCTATTTAATACTTTCATTCTTTTCTATAATGTATTGTACAGATATGGTCAATAGAGAGTCAGTGCTATAAAGAGACATCTTAGGTACTATAGAAAGATGAAGCATGTTTATTACTATGGTAAAGGTGGTAACTCTAATGCTGGGAATATAAATAAGAGGTAAATTTACTTCTTCGGTTGTGGTATGACTCATAATCAAACGGTTGGATTGGTGAATCTTCCTCCAAAACCCAAGAATTAGCTGAGTTGTTTTCAATAGATTTCATTTCATCCCATTAAATGATATTTCATGGAACCACATAGAGCATTCCATAATTAAAATGATATGGATAATCTTTAGTGAAATTGTTGTAGTGCTCCAAGGTTGGGTTCTGGGGACACAAATCATGTTTTACAGAAATCATATACTTTGAAAGGATGAGGGAACAAGAATAATTCTTGTTAATAGAACTAAGAAAACAATAATAATTATACTGATACCATGAATCCTAAAGCAGTGTAATATAAAATGATAATAAAGACCAAATTGCAGTGAGTACGTATTTGTGTAGTGCTGAGGAAGTGATTGTGGTTAATCAATCTTGGCTATCAATGGTGAGAGGTATGATTATTTTTAATTATACATTTATGAAATATTTTTTTGATATTGGAGCGTCCCATTTTTTATTTCTTTAGATGTTAATCTTCTATGCTTTCTTTTTGAGATAATGCCTTATTTTTTGAAACTTTAGACTCCTCTTGGTCAAAGAGAATTTCCAGCCTTTATGTGAAAATAATGTTCAATAAATGTTGATGTAGTTGAATTGAGTTGGGATTTCTCTATGATTTATAAGGATGTCTATGACATAATCCTGGGAATAGATTTTATTTCATTTTTTAAAACTCACATTGAATTTTATACCCAAAGGGTTAATTTTATAACTGATGATCACATCGAACATCAATTCAATGGATATATGAATATAAATGAAGGTGAAGAAGGCTTGTTTGAACCATCAGTTGGAATGATCTTGGAAAAGTTTGGATAATTTGATCTCGGAATCGATGAATGAGATCATGGAGACTAGTTTTCCAAAAATCATTGATCAGTTTCTGAATGTTTTTCCTGATAACTTCGTAGGGTTTCCACCCAAAAGAGAGGCAGATTTTATGATTGATCTCTTTCAAGGGACCACTCTTTTATCACTTTAATATTATCAGATGAAAAAAATATTATTATGGGAATTTTAAGTCTACTTGGAAGTGTTGGAAATAAAAGTGTTCACTCGACCAAGTACATCTATGTGGGAAACATTAGTTTCGTTTGTGAAAAAGGTGGATGAAACTCTTCTATTGTGTGGGGATTATTATAAGCATAACCAAGTTAATATAAATAATAAGTATCTGTTTCCATGAATCAATGAACTTTTTGATCAATTAAGGATATCCCGAGGGTTCTATAATATTGAATTACGATTAGGATATCACTAATTATGGGTTTTTTAAGATTATATTATGAAGATAACTTTCCAGAGTAGATATAACCATTACGAGAATGTAATTATGCATTTTAGTCTTATAAATGCACCGGTAGTTTTTATGGAATGTAAGAATTAGATATTTTAATGGTATATGGATTTTTTATAGTAGTGTTTTTGATTATATATTGGTGTATTCAATGAAAAAGGATAATCACAAGATACACTTGGTTATAGTATTGAGTATCTTGCGGGATCATCATTTGTATGAAAAAATTTGATAGTGTGATTTTTGGATATATGAGGTATGTTTCCTTGGCCATGGTATCTCTAAAAAAGGTGTATATGTAGATCCAAAAAAATATATGTTGTGATCTCTTGGAAACTGCCAAAGAATATATTTGAGATATGCAGTTTCCTTAGCTTAACTGGTTATTATAGACGTTTGTTTCCAGAATTTTCATGAATATCTTCACTAATATTCCATTTAAATGGAATGATGAATGCCATAATTATTTTCAAGATATTAAAGTTTTCCTTACATCATAACCAATCTTGATATTTCCAGAATTATTATATGGTTATGTAGTATATTGTGATACTTTAACATCATGGTTGGGATGTATTCTCGTGTAGTGAGATCATATTGTTTTTTATGGATCATGAAATTTACGACTTCAGGAGAAGAACTACCTAACACAGGGTTTGGAATTATCTATATTAGTCCATTATTTGAAGACTTAGACTCGTTATGTGTTTGGTGAGAAATTTATGGTGTTTATGAATCCTAAGAGTTTGAAGCACATTTTCTCAAAAAGATATTTGAATCTATGAAAAATAAGATGGATGGAGTGTCTATATATGTTTGAATTTGAATTTATGTATACTTTGGGTAAAGGAAATTTGTGGTAGATGCATTAATGTGAAATTCATATAGTCAGCTGGTGAAAAATACTTCAGATTAGTGGCAGCTAATGCTGGTGAAGGTCGAAATGCAATATGAATGTGAAGATCAAGAAAGTGTTGCAGTTTTCTTCCTGGTTTCTTTTGTTCATGATTTGGTTGAGAAGGTAAAGAGGAAAAAAACTGATTATGAATGTACAATTATGAGGTAAAAACATGTGAAGAAATATTTCGATTCATTAATACTTGAATCATTTATATAGAAAAAATTACTTTGGATAATGAATAAATTAAGAAGAAAAAATGATATACTCAAATAATTTAGAAAAACATATCAGATGACAGACTTTTTTTGATCCTTAAAATACATTAGTAACATTATACAATCTAATCCCATAAAATATATTATTAACTATTGACGTAATTATTTTTTTTGGTTTTTTAAAGAAACATTGGATGCTGATCGTAGTGAATTTGGATACCCCAAAAATTTAGTTTTTGGATCCAATGCTTGGATATACAAAAAACCGACCACACATGATGTGTATTGTGAATATTTAATACACTACAATCAACATATTATAGATATACATAAAATTTTATGTTTTAAGCTATGTTTTAGCAAGAATTTTGTTATGATAGGGTGGTTTGTAAATATTGGCTAAATCATGGCACAAATTAGGAGTTTGAACAAATTAATCATGTGGATTGCTAAAAATGGAAAAAGATTAATGTATATATAGAATAATTTAATTATCAAAACACGTTTCAAAATATTTTAAATATTTTTTTCATTATTTCTACAGTTTCTAAATCTATATAGAAGAACCAATTATGGATATTATGTTTGTAAATTTATGAGAGTGATCATAAATCATGAAAAAACCTGTATCCCCCAATAGGTAATTTCTAAAGGTAATTACAATTTCATTAAAAATATTTCTTAATAATTTTTTGTCTATATTTTCTCTGTACAATAAATATTTTTAAAAAAATTCATACCCAGAAGAAGATGTAAAATTGTTTAGAGATGATTTGGTAGCATACATGTTGTCATAATGGTTTATGACAACATATTTAGGTGATTACTTGTAATATTTTTCATCTAGTTTGATCTAGGGGCTTAGAAATATATTTGGGATATTACTAATTAGTGTTAAAATATTTATATATTATTTTTTATATATTTATTATGGAGATGTATAATAGAGTACATATATTTTTTAAAAAGAACTGACCTTCAAAAAATAAAATTATTACGAAATGACAGAGGTGGAGGTGGAGGTGGAGGCTGAGGTGGAGTCTAAGGCTGAGTTTGAGGTGGAGTCAGAGTCAGAGTTGAAGACTAAAGTGGAGGAGGAGGAAGAGGTGGTGACTGATGCGAAGTACTAGGTGGAGGAGGTGACAAAGCTCAAACTTTCAAACAATAATTATTTTTTGTAAATAAAGAAGAGTGCGGATCATACCAAGGATGTGTTTGATTTTTTTTTAAAAAACGTTGAAAAACACTTTTCACATAAGATAAGATCCATTTTTCATGTGTTTCAGGTGGAGTTTTTATTGTTTTAACTAATATTTTATGATATTTTGAACAATAATTTATGTGGAGGAATTTTTTTAGAAACAAAACCAACAAAATTTATTTTTTCAAACTGATTATCAGATGCTACAATTTCTATTAACCCATTCAAAGTAATATCAAATAATACAGAAGTCTGAAATAAACCCCCCACCATGATCAAACTGAACAACAAAGAAAAATATATATATTTTCATTCCCATGAATTCTATACAATAAAAATAAAGGGTCTTAGTTGTGGAGCCAATACTCACTTAATATTCAAATAGCACCTATAAAATTATAAAAAAAATGATATAATCCAACTCATATTTTTAAATAAATATGTGTGTAATCAACCACCAATGTTAGCAGGTGTATAAGAGAACTATAGGAGGGAAGCCAACATTGAGAGATCATGGTTTTCAAGGATGAATGGTTTCGAAGGAAACATGACATCAAATGAAAAGAAACTGCCATATTAAGAAATCCACACAAATAAAAAAACATAATTTAAATGAAATCTCGAAGAAAAAAAAACCAAATAAAGAACCCTTTTAAAAAATCTAGTATCTTGATCCAAAACCTCAAAAAAATAGATAAATAAAAACTTTTTTTGAATAAATCTAGAATTTTCAGAAAAGAACAATATAATGGATTCACTTGGGCGGGTGAGGGAATTATTTGGGATATTCAATCATCAATTAGATTTATTATGTAATATCACAAATTCTTGATAAATCCTTACAAGTAACATTAATTATGCCTGTTCACATTCATTATTTAAAATGATCCTTGTTCAGAAGCTCATTAATAATAAAATCATCATCATTCTCAATAAAAAATACATGAGAATTTGGATATTACCATTTTGATCAACAAATAATTATGATGTTATGTCATAGTTTATCATCACCTAGAAAATTGAAAAGGATATACTAATCTATAGAACAATCCAAGAATACTTAATGGATTTCCTAGATTTCAGTTTCATTTGGATGATAAAAAGGGAAGTATTGATGTTTAATAATATCAAAACGGGGTAAAAAATTTACAATAGAGTTTAGTGTCTTATGAAAATATATAATGGGATACACTGATGTTTTTCCATAAAATAAGGTAAATGTTTTATCATGGAGTTTTTAATCCCCATAATGGTGAATGGGTAAGATATATTTTATTATGTTTCATAAAAAATCATATGTACATACTTCTTTTAGTTCAATTAATGAATTTTTATAGGTTTACACTAATGTTTAATGTTTACTAAGAAAAAATGACTTCATCAACCAGGGTGATTCACTCCTTTATAATGATCATTAACTCAAATGGTATGTTTTTAGTTTATAATTCATATTTTAGTTCAAAACACACATCACATAATCAAAATTGAGAAAAAATTAGGTCTTTTTATACATCAGGAAAATAGTCCATAACTCATTTTTAATGTTTATGAATCAACTAAATCTCAATATGATACACGATGTTCTTGGTATGACTCAAAGTTTTTATTATCAATTTAAAATTTCCACTTTAGTTAAAAAATTATCACTCACCGAAAATAGAGAAAACAAACTTGGGTTGTGTTGATAGTTTAGGAAGATGATTTATAATTAATTTCTGATGTGTATAAATCAATCTCACATCAAAACCACACATGATGTGATTGGTTTGATTCAAAGTGAGTGTTTCCGGTTTAAAATGAAATTTTAGTAAAAAAAGGCAAGTGATGTACTCAAGATCGAGGAAACACATTTTTATTTTTCTAATACTTTATGAAAATAATCCATAATTCATTTAGGATGTGTAGGAATCATCCCCACATCAATCCGATAAACAGTGTGACCAGTATGACTACATGTGTCTTTTTATTTAAAATTGACATTAAGTTTACCAAAAACGACAAATGACATACTCAAAACCAAGAAAGCAATATCATAAAAGTTTTATAATTTATTAAAATTATCTATAAGGAATTTGTGATGTTTATGAATAAACCAAACATCAATATGATACAAGATACTCCCAGTATGACTCAAAGTGTCTCTTATCAGTTTCAAATTGACATTTAAGTACAAAAAAGTGTCAGACACTAAAAAACTTATAAAATTCACTTAGATTGTCTTGAAAATTTAGGTCAACAGTTCATAATTATTTTTTTTATATTTAGGAATCTGTCTCACATAGAACACACACACGATGCGGCCAGTATGACTCAAAGTGTGTTTTTCCAGTTTAAAAATATAATTTATTAAAAAAACAAAAGTGTTGTACTCAAAACTATGATTTTTTAATTGTTTTGATACTTTAGTAAAATTATCCATAATATGTTTGGGATGTATATGAATCATCCAAACCTGAACCTAATGCACGATACGACTAGTTTGACTCCAATTATTTCTTTTTATTTAAAATTGGCATTATTTTTACTAAATTAGACAACTGACATACTCAAAACTGATAAAATGCATTCATATTATTTTGAAAACTTAGAAAAATTCCCCATAAATTATTTTTGATGTGTAGGAATCATACAAACCTTAATCTGATACAAGATGTAACCAGTATTACTCAACGTGTTCGTTATCAATTTAATGTTGATATTTTAGTTCAAAAAAATGTCACTCAATAAAAATGGGAAACCACACTTGGATTGTCATGATAATTTATTAAAATAGTTTATACTTAATTTGTGACATGTATGGATTAGTATGACATCAAACCCATACACTATGGGACTGATTTGACTCAAAGTGCATGTTTCCAGTTTAAAATGAAATTTTACTAAAAAACAAAATTGACATAATCAAAACTGAGGAAACATTTTCAGATTATTCTGATACATTATCAAAATGATCTGTATTTTATTTGGAATGTGTATGAATTATACGCACCTCAATGGGAAGAATAGTGTGATCAGTATGACGACATGTGAATATTTTATTTAAAATTGACATTAATTTTACTAAATGAAAACTTAAAGTTTATGTTATCAATTTAAAATTAAAATTATGTTAAAAAAGTGTCAGTCATTTAAAACCAAGAAAACACGCTCATATTATATTGATAATATATTATTATTATTAATAATTAATTTTTTTAGTATAGTAATTAGTCTCATGAAAAACTGACACTTGATTTGACCTTTATGAATGAATGTGCTTGTTTTAATCTAATATGAAATTTTAGTAAATGAAAACAAGTGAAATTATCAAAATCATGGAAATACATTTGGATTTTTTTATACATTAGAAAAAAAAAATCATATGTCATTTGGGAGGTGTAATAATCAGGTGCACCTCAATATGATGCACGTTGTGACTGGTATGACTTAGGGTGTGTATTTTCAATATATAAGTGTCATTTTAGCTCAAGATTTTCATTACATCACCAAAACCAATCAAAAGAGCCTAGATTTTTTTGTTATCATTATATAATCTATTACTTAATTAATTTCATTATCATTTTTATCTTATAATTATTTATTTAATTTTCATAGAGGTAATGCTTGAATATGAACAATAAATGGTGTAACATGAGTGAATAAACAACAACTTAATCTGATACTTTGTGGTCTAGGTATGAATCAATGTTTTATTTAAAATTGAAAATTTATATTTAATATTTTTACTTATAGTATTACTAACATTAGAATTGTTTTCTTAAATAGGTGTGTTCTTTTGATCAATCATGGGTTTTTTTCTTTTCTACGATTTCATTCTTCTGTTATATAATAGTGTTTTTTCTTGTATTTATGGTGTAAATTTTATTTCATTTAAATACTATATTTGTATCTCAATTTTCAAATTTATGGTGTTGTTTCTAATGTTTTAGTGTGTTGTTATAGAACTCTATAGTATGCCCAATTTATTGTTCTATAGTTTGTTGTAACATCAAATTGCAGTATTCCCCTTTATCAACACTACTAAATGCACTAATAAAGGGAACCTTTATAAATGCTTCCACAAGAATTGAAAAAGGGTCTCTTTATCAGCGATTTTATAATCACTAATAATGGATATATTTATCAGTTCATTTCATATCCTAGATAAAGGACTCCTTTATCCGCACATTTATTAGTGCTAATAAAGGGTCCCTTAATCAATTCTAAAATAAGTGATAGTAAATACTATCTTTTATCAAGGCTTTCAAAATACTTGATAAAGGGGTGATTTATCAGAGGATTTTTTTACCACTGATAAAGGAACCATGTATCAGAAATTTTCTATAAATGATTAAATATGAGGTCTTTTAACTGCATTGCGGTAGTCAATGATTTTTTCGCATTGATAAAGGCATATTCTAGCACTATTAAAGGACTCTTTTATAGTAGTGTTCCAAAATAAAATTTTCACTTTCATTACTTACCAATGATAGGAATATCATTTCAAGGGACTTAATGCATTGTTAAACTACCAATGGACTAGTAGTTACATTAAAATATGGAGGATTCCTTCATTTTATGTGATCTAACATAGGTGATTAACACTATTGAATAATAGTTTGCCTCATATGGGAATGTTTATTCAACATAACTTGGGTCAGTTTCCCCAATATGTCTCTGATCTAGTTAGTTACAATAATGTATTTATATCATTTATCAGTATTATAATCCCTATAATGAATATGGGTATTGATTCCATTTATTCTGTTAGGAGCCATCACTAAACAATGTCTTATACTGAGTTAGATCACAAGTAGTATGAATATTGAACCGTAAAATAAAAATCCTAAAAATGGAAAAATATTCTCAAATACTATAAGGGGTTATCATAATTCTATTTTTATATATGTTCATTTAAAATCAAGTTCCCATGTTTTCTAATAAATTCTCTATGAAAATAAATATAACAACCTCTCTATATTAAATTAGGGATGATGTTTAGTTTATTAAACTTTTAAAATCTAAAATGGGTCTCACCACCCATGATCGACCAGTTTAGAAGTCTTATAAAACTAGATGATTACATGATTACCATATTACATTGGAAATATAAAAACATATCATAAGAAATATTCTTTCACCCTGGTATATTTCATAATATCCTTCTATATATGCTATAGAAAGTAAGATAAATAAAGGGTGAGATCAGATGATCAGTAAGGGTTATGTATATCAAAATCTATCATTAGTAAATAAGGCATAATAAAAATGAATAAGTAGATAATCAAAAAATGTGAAATACAATTAAAAACACTAGTTTAATAAGAATACATGGATACTATCAACATAAAAACACATTCATAATGAAATCTAAATTCTTAAAAATAAAATTTTAAACTATGTACATTCATGATTAAGGACCCTTAACCAAGTTATCATGAATATTATCATTCTAACCACTCAACCAAGACGTAATTCTTAATAAATGGGTATGCGTAAACCAAATCATCATCTCATATATGATTCCAACTCTTTTATCTCATGATAATTGTCAATTAATAGAAAGGATATCTATAATTTATCCCCACCAGTCACTTTCACATCCTATACATTAATCATATTTTGAATGGACAATATAATTCATTCTCAAAAGTTCTTATAATTCAATGATTGTTCATATTGGATCAATAATACTAAACCACAAAATTTAATAATTATAAACCATATTGATAAATAATATAGATATAATCATTTCATTATACCCATACTAACATTATTGGATGTTGTTATATATGAAAAATCAATTAAAAGATCATTATAACATTTCTAGAGAAAAATATTATTTTTATTTTTAAAACACTTATCTAAAATAAAAAAATCTAGAATATTAGAGAGAAAATTTATTTGAAATAAACATGGAAATATACAAATTAATATTCAATTTAAATAGTATCCTTGATGAAGGGAAAAGTTTTTCTTATTGTGTACTTTAAAATAAATATTTATTTCACACATTTAGTAAAAAGTACCTCATTTTGAAAATGAAAAGAAGATTCATTTTTAAACATTTACTTCAAAATTAATATATGGGTAAAAATTAAATTATTAAATATTTGTAGAATATTAAAAACATTCTTCAAAACATTTTAAATAAACTATGGACATGAAAGAAGAAGAATCCAGGCCAATGAGTAAATAAAGTCTATTTTTAAAAAAATATTCATGATCATTTTAACTACTAAAGAGAGGAAAATGGAACTCTTACTTGAAAATTTCATGTATAAACAGAGGAAAATAAATTTATTGTATTTTATTAGATAATAACTATATAAATTTACTCAATTGAAATTCAAACACAAACAATCCCGAAAGAAAATGCGATTGTAAAAGAAAATCCCGTACTACACATTCACCTTACGTCGTAAGTGATTTTAATCTCTTACGTGATAAATTTAAATTTATTATTTTACTATTAAAAAACCATATACATTATTATAATATCATATTTTATCCACTTATAACTTTCCAAAACCTATTTATTATTAATTATTTACTAAAACAATCATTTCTGAGTGTTAACTATTTCATTTTTCATATAATTCTATGTTTGTTGGTTTAAAAAAATTAATATATATCAAGATGAAATAATATTAATGATGTTAGTAATTATATAAATATGATTTATATTAATTTTATAAATATTTAGAATCATCCAGGAAAGGTGGACCGGATTAAGACTCACATCACTTTGTGGAGGTGGTCGTCCGCATATATGAATGAGCAATGTTATCAATTTCTAATGAGTAGAGGGATAATAAGAAAAATTATATATTATATTCATAGAATCATAATTATTTCATAAATATCATTTATCTTCATTAATTTTATATTTATAACCATTCAAGTAATACGTTGATGAAAAAAAATTTCACCAATGCATGGATACAATAAGCTATAAGTATGCACAATCAATGTTTCACCTTCTATAGGATGGAGATGAAGTAATAATGGTTTCTCAATAATTATAATAACATTGTTTTATATTTATTATACTTTTTATATTATTTTATGATAGTTACAATATATTTATATGAATTAATGAAAGAAATAATCTTGAAAGATTTGGTAAAATAAATATAACTAGTAGATAGATTTTTAATGGTTATGGTGTAAAAACACATATAAAATAAAATAAATATAACTGTTAGGTAGATTTTCTTTCCTTATCCCCTAGTTTTAACCTTGTTTTGCTACAATTGCTATTTATAATGACCAAAAATAAAATAACATATTTTCAAAATTCAAACCTACTGATTCAAAATATGGAATCCATTTTTCAGTATTAAATTTATAAAAGTTTCATAAAAAAATTTTAAGAAAAATTTAAAAAATTAAATGAAAATGTATTTTCAGAAAAAATGTGTTTTATGGATAAAAATGAACTTATACCAAGATCAAGTATAATGATGATTCCGTTGTAATTAATTAGATTATATATAATTAAATAATTATTAGTTTATATTAATGTCAAATTAAATTCATAATTTTTTAAATTTTTTTAATGAAAATAATCGATAGTTTTACAAAAAATGGATGTTTTCACTATTCACTAAATAATAATTTTTTTAAATAAATCTTGAAAATTCAACAGAATATAATATTTAAATGATGATTTTAAAAAAAAGTAAAAACTTATTATAAAATTAAGTTTTATAATTTGATAGAAATTAATTATATTATCAATGAAAAAATTCAATAAAAACCATTTTTCAAGGAAACATATTTTTAAGCATAAAATTACTTTACTAAAAATTATCTACTTATTTCCTAAGAATTAACCCATGAATATCTATTATATAAAACCTGTATACATATTTTTTATAACGTGGTTCATCTTATTCTTACCATGCAATCTAATGGCTAGGTGACATCTGTCACATTAAACAATAATGTTTTAATAGTATATCACAGTTTGTATAAACTTAGTGTTTCTTGTAAATAAAAATATCATAAATATTATGTTTATTTAAATATAATTATATCAGAAAATATCAAGGTTCTATAGACACCATCCATGTATAATGTATAATAAGTGAAACACATTCATTGATGAAAATATTTCAATAATAATCTTTGCACGAGAATAATAATTCACCTTACAAAAATTTCAGTATGCCACCATAAAATTTTAACACATCAATTTCATTACTATATAACATTTATTTAAAATCTAAATAATACTAAAAACATTCATTTAAGACACTCTAACTTTCACTAAAAACAACACCAATAAAAAACCTTTAAATTCAAACTTACAAATACATTCTTAAAATTTACTTTTCCAAAAATTAATTTTAGATAATATTCTAAAATATTTTTCCTTAATAAATGGTATGAAAAATATAATAAAACCTCTTAAGAAAACTTTTTGGAAAATAATTTTTCAAAATAAAACACAACCTTCACTAAAAAATACATTTAACATTAATTCTTTAATATTTTAAAAACAATACCTATAGAAAATTCCATTATTGAACTAATCAAGTAAAAATTATCAAAAAAACATTCTAACAGCATGAACTCATTATTAAAAAGTTCAGTAAGAGTTTTTATAGACATACAATGAAGAAAATACCAGTATTCCATTAATAATATTTCTACTATGGAATATTTTCAATGTTTTACACTAATTACTTATTAAAGTAATCATCGACCATAGATTTAACGTCTCATTGAGTTCATAAATTATCAATATGTCATATTAATACTCATGTTTTTTATATCATGCTCCAATTTTTTTTAAATATATTAAATTAAATATTATTAAATTTGTTTTCTACTACCAATGAAATTATTTTTTTACACATTATTTAATTCTATATTTAATGTCACTATGATCAAAAATACAATATTTTACAAAACATTTAATTTATACTCTTTCATTCTAAAAAACTAAAAAATTTAAAAAACCAAACTTATCATTTATAATAAGACATTATAAATAGTTATTATATGATGGAGTTAAAATTAACATACCATATATTTCAATTTGTTTTCACAATAGATCACTTAACAATATTTTAATATCTTGGAATAACAAATATGTTTTTTCAAAAAACAATTCATACCCATTATGTTACTCACCATATTGAATGTTCTTTGTTAATAACTACATCATATGGAATGAAACATAGCATGTTATAAATTTTTAATACCTTTAATTGAATATATATAACAACAACTCATAATTATAATATGATATTTATCTCATTAGTTTTTATTATGTATCATATTTAACATTCATTGACCCTTTAATTCATGAAATTGGATTAATACATGGAATATCATAAATAATTAAAAAACCCCAAGGAAGACACATAATAACACATTTAAGAGATCCCCATGTAATTATTAAGTTAGTTTTAGAAATGAAACAGATTTCATTAATCAATGATCATTTACCTTCAGTGAAAGTTATTACTTCCAAGAGTATAAATTAAATAATTATTTTATATTCTATTAAATAATATGATCACATTATAAATATAAGCACATAAACAAAGATAGATTTAACCTAATCACAATTTAACATGGGTAATATAATTATTATTTTATGTAAAATCAATATCTTACCCCTATACAACTACTATATCTTAGAATATTTAATTTTATTCACAATCACAATCAGTGACGATGTATACACCACATCGAGGTCTCTTCCCTGCATTTAGTATAATATCAATTTAATATGTTTAGTGGAAAGAACGTCCTTGTATCCTATCAAATGATCCATTTTTATGTTTAAACTAGTATCCCTTGCCTATATCACATGATAATATTGTATTATACCATTTCCCTACCAAACATATACAATTCCCTAACAGTTCTTACTCTAATACCAATACGAATTCTCGACTAAAATCTCTGATATAAATCCTTTATAACCCACAACCACTCAAACCCTTCATTGGTCAATAGTGAGGTAGGGAGTGGTCCGCAAAGCTTTCCTATAATAATCCATAGTTTAGTGACTAGTTTCTAGTGTGTGAAACATAAAATATTGGAGATGTTACCATTTTTAATGTTGAGAATAAAATAAAACCACTAATAAAAAACCTCATGTGGAATAAAATACAACATACTAATATGGAATCATAAGAATACATGTCATTCCCTATGATACAATAAAAAATAACATTAGTAATGGTAACACTAGAATCAACAACTCTTGAATCTATTGGTTCCTCTACTCCATCCAAACACCACATAAGGATCTAGTATGGTTTAACCATATCACCTATATAGTCCTGAAAAATTATTAAACTAATATATAAAATTAATTTTGAGTATAAATGAATACTTAGTATGTCCCTCTATAGAAACTCTCATTCCAATATAGAAGAATCATACTAAAAATTCAGAGAACAAACCCTAAAACTAACTCATATCCCATCCTTGGTCATCTACAATCCCATATCATCAAATCATCACTCTTAAAATCCATATAAAATATAAATATATAGTAAATCATGAGAATATATCAATAGAGGGACCCCAAAATCACTTCCCCTAATCTAGTTACCATCTGGTCCTAATAGAAAACATCCTAGTGCATCCATAACTTTCTATATTCTCATATTACAACCACATACCACAACCACATACAACATTCTTACACCACATACCACATCCACATACCAAAATCATGTGCACAATTCAAATAATATATACCACCTCTATTTACATAATACCATACACTACACTATAGGGATGGATTATAGAAATATATAAGGAGTATTCATCCATGTGTACCTCCCACAACTAGATGTTGTGGGGCACCCAATGTATAAGAACTCATATGGGTGTCAGTTAGGTTATTTGAGTCAGATGATGGTGCTTAATATATTAAAAAATGGTATATAATATGACACACAATACTATTATAGGTTCATACTATCATCCTTCTCTACCAACATCCCATATTCACATTTTATCTTCTACATAACCATTACTTCCACCTCTAACCACACTTGAAGACTACATGAAACACCCCCACCGGAAAACAACAACCTACCAAATCTTACTTTTATTTCACATTTCATCACAAAATACACATTATTAAATAATATACTCCTCCTAATTTCGTTTTTCATCAATTATTTTTCTTTTCTTCATTTAAAAATTTCTACACAAGTTATTATCACATTTTAAGTTGTCTTAATACTTTACTTATTCATTTTATTTTTCATTACTCATTCCTTTAAAAATTATTTCATTATTATTACCTATGTTTTTTTGAAGGAAAAATATATTAAATTAAGTTAAATCTGTACAATTTAACTTATGTAACCATATAATCAAATCAAGAAAATCAACTACAAAAAACAATTCATAGTATACAACATCATCCATCCCATTTCATATTTTTTTTTCAATTTACATATCATTTATTTACTACCACTAACTAATTTATTAGTAAACTCATCACATATAATATAAGATTTAGGATTTCATAATTTCATTTCATACTATATTAATGAATTATATTTAATACATTATTAATTCTATTCTTTATTAATACATCACACACAATTAATGAACACAATACCTATTATCACAATTATTAATAACCATATAACGTTTTCCCTTATATGATCAGCTACTGACCAATTCATTCACATATAAACTACTTCACATTTATCATTTTTTCTATTAATTTTTACAGCTCTAAAAAATAATACTATTTCAATCTCACTTAACTACCACATAAAATATATATCATAACACAAATGAAAAATAGAAAGAATAATAATATATCTGGTATACCAAATAAACCTCAAATCACCCCTTAATCTCAATTTATTTAAAACCATTGAGACAATATCATCAATTTAATGAAATAAAAATAAACTTTTATAAGTTTTTATTTACAAAGGTAAATAAATTGATAGAATTTAAATCATCTAAATCAGATAAGGCTTCAAAAATTTCACCACTAAAATATAATCATAAATAGATCAAAATTACACATTTACATAATAATCCTCAAAAACACCTAAACCCCATCATCCACATATCAATATTTCACCATAACAACACATAACTTATTGTCATAAATTCCTAGGATATATGAATAATGAAATAATAATAGAAAATGAATAAGAATGATAAATTAGATCATTATATATCGATCTTATGTGGTTAGGCACTAAATATTCTATAAAAATAATTACAAGAGACCAATTATATTCATAGGGTTGAAAGAGGAACGAGGGAACAAAATAGAAGAAATAAGATTGCCCTGAGTTTATAAGAAAATAAAAAGTACCCAAACCATGGCATGGTGACCTAAACTAGGTTGTGGTTTTGGTTGGATATTGGTGATTCGAAAACCATAATTCCTCTTAATTGAAATAGATAAAATGATAATGGGATATTTACTTACTTAAATCACGGATTTTACTAAGTGAAAATTATAGTTTATAAATAAAAAAGTTTTCTCTATTTATTTCTATAGTGACCCATACTTTTCATGCATAGATATTATATATTATTAGATGAATATTCATTATATAACATAATGATCATTCTATAATGGTATAGTTTTAGAATCTTGGGAAACATAAACACATAAGAAACTTCTTCTTAATATATATACATTAGTTCCTAATAAGTTCTTCATAACCAACACCCCTCTTATCCATATCATATATAATACCTTTATGCACAAGATAGGGAAATAAACAAAATAAAGGGCGAGCTCAGATGCTCAGTAAGGGTAAAAATGTAGATCATAACATAATATAAGGGTATGAGAACATGATAATTACATTTGAAAACCACATCATGCATATCATAGATCACAAGCTAGACTCATGGCATAAATCTTGGAAGTTCAAGAGACATGAATCATGAAGGAATCACATAACATAATTCAGGCGATCATAACATTCACTACTACAAAACACGCCTTTCAAAATTGTTATCATTTAACAATTCTTGAAAAATACACTAATAAAGTACATATTTATCAACCCTAAAATAAACACTGATAAAGGGAGATCATTATCAGTGCTTTTTTTAGCGATGATAAAAGAGAACCTTTATCAGCGCTTTATTTTAGCAGTGATAAAGGGTACCCTTTACCAGTGTTAAAAATGAAGTGTTGATAAAGAGTAACCTTAATCAATTCTTTATTAGCACTGATAAAGGTCCACAATAAAATAAACAATTAAACAAAAAAACACAAATAATAACTTCATTAATTAAATAATTATTGTTAAAATTGAATAATTGGAATATACATATTTATAAATTTAAGAAATTAATAAATATACTATGTTTAATATATAGATATGTAAAATGAATAAAATGGAATAATTAAACAAACAAAAATTTAAAATGAGTAAATTAGGAAAAATATTAAAAATTTTATTAATTAAATTATTATTCATAAAAATCAATAAATTTAAATAAATATATTGATATTATAAATATGAATAAATATTATATATCAAATAAAAAAATATAAAATGAATATATAAGAATAATTAAACAAAAAAAATGAATAAATTAAAAAATTATTTAAAAATTAATTAATGAAAAAATTATTAACAAAAATTAATCTTTATAATATATATATTAATTATTTATAGTAATAAATAATATACATTAAATATAAATATATATGAAATTAATAAAATGTTAATTTAAAACATATTAATATATTATTCATTTTTAATGTTGTTTGATTTTTCAATTTAACATTTATCAAATGTCATGTGTTACATTGATTTCATGTATATATATATATATGTGTGTGTGTGATTAATACATTTTTATATACATATACACACAAAAATATATTTACGCAATATATAGAAACACATACAACTAATATTTATGTAATTTGTTCAAATTTTAGTATATTTCAGAATTTCCTTTATAATATGATACATTTAATATTTTATGTTTTTAATTAGTCACTTTTATTTATTTGTATTTAATACTATTACTTTAAGGGTATTCATTTTTAATATTTTTTGTTTTTTATTATTTTTTTAATTTGGTTATTTTCTATTATTTATTTATATATATATTTACTATGTTTTTGTATTTTCAATATATATATGTATATCCATATTTTTTATTAATTTGTATATAATTAATAAAACTTATCCATTTTGTAAATATTTTTAAAATTTACCCATTTTAAATTATTCAATTTCACAAATTTTTAAAATTCATTTATTAAAGATTATATACTCACTAATAATGTTAAAAAAATATATGTAAATAAATATTTATAAATAAATATATTTATTAATTTATAAATTTATAAATTTATAAATATTATAAATAAATAATATTTTTTTAACAAGTATTTATATAATTATAAATAAATAACTATATATATTAAAATGATTATAAAATTATGATAAATTTATCTAAATAATTATAATTATAATTATAATTCCTATTATCAACACCAAATTTTTTGTGACAATGAAAGGAATATTTGTAACACCCCGAGACTTTACAATATTTTCATTTCTAAATAAATTTAATTTGTCTTCTTGATTTATTTTTATATAACACTATATTAGTTTTATGCTACAAAAAAATGAGTTGGCTTGCGTTACACTCTAGGCCCAATTTTACCGAACAATAGTATATTAATAAAATATTATTATTTAATATAATATATAACCTAGCAGTTAAATTAAAGATTATGATTATTAACCATGTTTTTATTTTTATATGTTCTATATAATTTAACATTTATCTTATGTATTTTCTAGGAATTATATAAGAAAAAATTTCAATTTTTCAGATAAAAGAAGAATTTTTTAAAAAGAAGATAGATTTGACGCCTTTTATCGGGGAACCCATAGAAAATTAAATATTTGAAACTTTAATATATTCAATTTGATAAAATATAATTCTTTGAAATAATAATATAAAAAATTACTTTGGTTCAATTTTTGTTTTTTTTTCTCATAAGTTTCATTTTTTGATGAATAGTAATAAAATACTAAATTTTAATTTATAACACATTTTTTTCATCTAACTATTTTATAGTGATAAATTATAAATTTGATTGGATTTAAATTATAAATAGATTATATTTTTATCATTTAATATAATGTAGGTCATTTGAATTATTTTTATACTAAAATTGGATATAAACGCATGACAATCTTTTAATCATTTTTACTTAAAAAACATGTTTTCTCATTCCATCAACATGATTAATTTTAATTTAATTACTGAAAATCTTGTATTTTGAATTTTAAAAAATGGATTCAATATTTTAAATTATTGGGTCCATATTATGTAAATTGGTTTCTTTTATTTTTTGGCATTATGAATAGCAACTTTAGTAATTTTTTATTACCACGATTAAAGGTAAATCAGGAAATTAAAGATAAAAATAAAATTATAAATTACCCTAACACATGTAAAAAGCATTTTGGATGACTATATTAGACCCTTATCGTCTAAGGTTATAATTGTAATCATTTAATGGAAACTTTTCCAGGAATACGTCATGAATATTTTTAAAATCCATGATTGTGACAAAATATCACACTCTCATTTCTTATAAGTATAATAATTTTAATATAGTGATATCCTATATATAACTTTAATTATAAATAGTATATATAAATATAAAGGAATTACCTATATCATAGTAATTTATTTATAATTTTATTGAATAAATATTTAATATTAATGATGACAATAATGACGCAGAAATTATTTTGTTAAAATAAATATCAATTTTTTTTGAAAATATTAAAATAAATATAATTTAAATTAATTTAGGAACCCAATTAATTTTCCAGGTTTCTATGACATGTTAGAAGTATATAAAATTATTTTGTTCAAATTTATCTTTATGTTTGGATTTTAGTTAAAGTAAAAAATGAATGGTGTCAAAATTGAAACTGTTGATATTTTATAAAAATAACATTTTATTAAATTATTTAAAGTAATAAAAAAAGTTAAAGCCTCCAAAGTGATAATTTTAAGGACTAAAATTTCATAAATTTTCCATTTATGGACAATTTACATCATATAGGTGAATATTTATAACAATTTATTATTTAAAATAGTATTACCATAATTAAAATTAAATAGAGAAATTAATGATAAATCAAAATTATACTGTTTAAAATAAACTAAAAACAGGTCTAAATTTTATTGGTTGAGATTATTTTGACCCATACTCATATTTGTTTCAAAATAATTCACTTTTTATCCATTTTAAGTTGAATATTAAAAGTATATTAATTTAATACTTTATGAGTTTCTTAAAGTGCCCCTCTTCTCTATTCTAAAAGGTCACATTTCATTTTCTTTTAATCACACCTCTAATTCACTTTGGCTCAGTGAACCCCTTCTCACTTCTCCTCCCAGCTTCCCTCACTTCAACCTAGAGGCCATGATTTTGGAATAAATCCAACCTATGGAGTTCTTTTGTGCAAATAAAAATGAGATGCCCGAAAAAGAGGTAATTATTTTATCAACTCTTTCAATATCCTCTTCTTCTTCTACTTCATCTTCCTATGTCAATTTCATACCAAAGTAACAAAACCAATATAATATACATGATTATTTGTTATTATAATTATGGGACAACTATATTCCCTCTTTTATACATCATATAAATAATAATTTCACCATGCGTGCGTACGTACGACTTACCATCTCCACACCGTGGTGTAATTTATTATTCAACATTACTTCAGTTGGATAGGTATAATGATGTTTATAATGGATATAAATAATTAATAAATCATTATAATTATTCTTTATAATTAATATACCATCAAATTACATACCTTTTACCGATCAAGGGAATGATATCGTTACTTTTGCATATGTACGTCCTATCATCTCCACGATATAGTGAGATTTATTCTCCATGGTAACCATTCAAGAAAGATTATAAAATTTAAAATATGAGTAAATATAACATTTAATAAATTAATATCATATTATATATTTATAAAAAATATCCCAATAATAAGAAATATGACTTACATAACAAAACATGCATAAGAAAATGAAGAAGTTAACACTCAAAAGAATTGTAATGTTGAAATATTATTAAAAAATGATATAAGAGGATCATATATGATATTATAAATATGGATATGGTCCTGGTATAATTTATTTAAATTATTTAACCATTATATAGGAGGTCAACTCACCCTCTACTAAAGGAAAGTACCAGGTAAGGGTTAATTTCACAATCTCATTATTATCTGAGATTGTTTATATGTAAGTATCTAATGGGATATCTTTATCATCCATATACATGTTTCTTAAAATGTTTTTTCAAAATAATATTGACTATTTTTTAAAGTCATTTTTATGTAATTTTTTGAAAGGAATTTTTCCGTTGTTTTAGAAACGAGGTACTTTATGACTTTTTTGACAATGAAGGAATAAATGTTTTTTAACTTATTTTGTGCGAGCAACAATTTTATTCTGTTATTATGCCTTAAATTTTCAATATTATCTTAAAATTTTATTAGGTTATATTAAAAATAAATGTTTTCTTTTATAATTTTGCAGCATTAAAATGATTTCAAAGTAATAATGGATATTTCTCTAAAAGAGTTTTAATGATTTTATGATATTATTTTCATCTTTTTCCATATACTTTGTTATATTTTATGATAAAATGAAGTTTATTTATTATGATACAATATTCCATATTTTATTGAAATTTTTTATGATATTTTTGAGTGTGGGTGTGATATTTTTTTACCCTTTGTGGTTTATGGTTTATGTATCATCATTTAGTATACTCGTTTTAATAAAAATGTTTATGATATGATTCACCCTTTTCATAATAGGAATGAATTGAACTTAGTAAATGAAGAGTGGGGACTATTATATCTCCTCATTTCATTAGTAGATTTCATGATACAAACTTGTGTCTTGGAACAAGGCCTTGATGGTATTATTATTTATAGTCTTTGTATGAGGCCCTGATGGTGTGATTCTGATGTCTGACATTACGCTTTCCCTCATTATAATATTAGTTAATGATTTTACATGTGATTATTTGACTAGTATAATATCCATGTGAATGTTTAAAAAGAATTATTTGATTAATGGTTTCCATATTATGCTTAATATTATGATTAAATGGATTGTGTTTCATTTGTATACCTTACATTAAAAGTTTATGCTTATTTATGAAAGCTTGTGCTATATTTGTTTCCCTTACCGAGAATCTGATCTTTCCCCTTTCTTATGTTTTACTTTACAAAGATTATAATATGTTTATTATGAATGAAATTCAGGGTTAATCTATGATTATAATGGAATTATCAAATAACTGTCTATGTTTAATTTTATCTTTTGAATTATAATGTGAGGTTAAAATAGAAAATCTATTTACCAAGACTGCTAAACTGATCAGTCCTTGAAGATTTTATTCCGTATAATCTTAAAAATGTATTAAAATAATGCATCATCTCCAAGATTATGGGTTTAGGGCATTATATTTAGTATCAATGGAACTTTCAAAACAACGTCCGAAACTAGATTTAGACATCCTGGATTATGAAACATTACCCTAAGATAGACTTTGAGAATAAGTATTGAAGAACATCCTAGAATTTTGGTAAAATATAAATTATGTGGGATTTATATGAAATAAATGCCTATCTATATACTAAAATTTGAAGTGATTCTGGAATAGATGTACCTTGGAGAAAATACTCTAATAAGATGTTTTAGGCTAGACTCAGGGTAACCAGGTACACGACTATGGGCCTTACGATGCACTTGGATTAAAAATCTTGGGGTGTATTATTTAGATAATTCAAATTCTATTTTCAAAACGTTATGATGAATTTAAAAATAATCATGTCTCCAAAGAAACTATTTTTATGATTTAAAGATTAGTCATACATACATTATCAATTTATTTTCTGTCATTCACTAGTTATGTTATTATAAGTTATGTTTTATGATGTTATGATCTAATATAATATTTCATTGTTTAAAAATGTATCATGGTGTATGAAATTAAAATCATATCAATGCATGTAATCCATGTTGGTATTACCCTATTGTGGAAGATAAGGATGTTAGAGTAGGAGCTACAACTAGTTCTGAAGAACTTATAACCATAATGGGACAAATAACTCAAGTTATGAACAATAACATTACCAATATGAAGCTACCTAATCAATAATGTGGTGGAATAATGTTAAAAATTATTATAATACAACAACCTCAAACATTCAATGGGACTAAAAATACATTTATAGATGAATAATGGATAAGTTATTTAGATAAGATATTTCTTTCTTTAAGAAGTAGAAAAATGGATAAGGTTTTCATGTATTCTATCTTATCTAAAGTATTTCATACCAATGGTGGTCTTTGATTCAAAAGAAAATAAAGATGAGGAAGAAATTAAAAATATGTAATAAAAGGATTTTAATGAAATTTTACTAGAAAAGTATTTCCATTGTGATCAGAGAGCGAATATGAAGAGATAATTTTTTGAGTCTGAGGAAAAAGGAGGATGATAACATTGAAAATTATAAGGCTAACTTCAAAAGGTTAGAAATTCATGCTATAAACTACATAAGTAACCCAATAAGTAATATTGATAGAATATTTTATGGGTAAAAACAATTCCTCCAATGGGTACTGGTCTCACAATATTTCTCATCGTATGAAGATATAGTCTCATGTGATATCAAGAAAGAAAAGGAATTCTCTAAGTCTTGTGACTTTAAAGAAAAGAAATAGAATAAAATAATGGTGTAGAAAGATATGGATAAAGGGAAAATGGGAAAGAACGATTTTACCATATCTTATAATTGTTGATGAAACACCCTGGCACTTTTCTGAAAGGAATGAGAGTCTGTTACAAGTGTGTAGAGAAAATCCATTAGGCACTTGATTGTAAGGGAGAGAAAGAAGCTGTAAATGTGAAATTCTATAATTGTAAAGAGATGAGACATTGTGAAAATGATTGTTCAAAGTGTCAAGAAAATATAGCTTAGAAAAGGCAAAGGGATCAAGGTCCATCTTATGTGGTTACTATAGTTGAATTTGATTAATTAATGTTTTTTTTGTTTTTGGATTCATGAATTGTGTTATGATATGAATTATAAAAATAAATAAGGATTATGTTGTAGTAATTTTTATTTAAGTGTTTTGAAGAATGAAAATTCTTATTATGTTTTTATGGTGATATAATATTAAATATGTGACAAATAGAGCCACAATATGTTATTCGGGGAATTTTAAATCAAGATTTATTTTGGAAAATTAGAGATGCAATTATTCTATTAATTTGGACAGAAGTATTTTGGATGAGACTCAAGGTCAAAAAGGATTGGATATTATTTATTATGGTTAAAATATTTTTTGAGGTTATATTTTTTGAATGTTATAAATGATATAGTTTTAGAAAAAGTAAAACCCATAGGTTGGGAGATAAATCATCACATCTGGCAAGGCCGCAAGACTTAAACACACAATCAAAGGGAGATAAGGGTGAATCACCTACAACTGGCCTATGTGATGTCCTGGTTAGTATATCATACTTTTATTTATTTAAAATATATGAAATATTAAGTATAAGTTCATTTTTGGAACCCATTATGATTAAGATAAATAAAATATTATTGAATTTTATTATCTTTTAAAGAGAAAGAAGAGTTTTTGGTAGAAATTGATTAAAGGATGAAACTCTATTTTCAAGTAACTATTTTTTTTTATGTTTTTAGTCAATGAAGTAAATGAATTCTTCGACTATAGGGAAATGATCTTGAAACAAAAAATATATCCTAATAATTTTTCAGATGTATCAAATGGTCCCTTAGATCTGCACATATTTAGGGATTTTGGATTGTTAGCTTTCTCTTAACCATGTTATTTGTCACTGTCCATCAGAACTTAATGGATAAATTTTTCTTCCATGTCTATGTTTTCTAACATGGAACCTTTGAATGTGTTGTCTTCGATGACCTTCATACTTACCTTTATATATTATAAAGTAGAAGTCTCATTAATCCTTTTTCCAATACAGGGTCTCACCAAATATGTTTTGAAATGTCAAACCCCATGTTTTTGATCCCGAGGTTAAATTTAAATGATACAATTTATTGAAGGAGGGAGAATGTAACACCCAAAGACTTTAAAATATTTTCATTTCTAAATAAATTTAATTTTTTGTTTTCTTGATTTTTACACAATTCCATATTAATTTTACTCTAGACACAACATTGAGTTTCCTTATATTACATGAAAGGCCCAATTTTACCAAACAACAGTATATTAATAAAAAATTATTATTTAATATAATATATAACTTATTAGGTAAATTAGAAGTTATGAATAGTATTAACAAAATTTTTAATTTTATATATTCCATATAATTTTAACATTTATCTTATGTATTTTCTATACATGATATTAGAAAAAACTTAATTTTTTAGATAAATGAATATTTTTTTAAAAAAATACTGTTTTTTGCATCCTTTTAATGTAAAACTCATTATAAATTCACGAATTGACACAATTATATATTCAATTTGACAAAATAAATTTCTTATTTTATATCATAATATCAAAATTTACTTTGGTTTAATTTTTTGTATTTTTCTGATAAGTTTCATGTTTTGATGAATATTAATAAAATACTAAATTGTAATTGATAACAACTTTTTTCATCAAAATAATATATATTATTAAATTATAAATTATAATGATTTTAAATTATAAATATATAATATTTTTATTATTTAATATAATTTAGGAAATTGGAGTTATTTTAATCCTAAAATTAGATATAAACACATGTTGATCTTTTGATTGTTTTTAGTTAAAAAAACATGCTTTCTTGTTCCATCAATGATATTAATTTTAATTTTATTACTAAAAATTATGTGTTGTGAAATTTTTAAAATGTATTCCATATTTTGAATAAATGGGTTCAAATTAGGTAAATAATTTTTTTATCTTTTGACATTATGAATAGTAACTTTAGTAATTTTTTATTACCATGGTTAAGGGTAAATCAGGTAATTAATGATAAAAAAATATTATAAATTACTATAATACCTCTCAAAATCATTTTGGATGAATCTATTATACATTTATCAAGTAATTTACTAAATTGAATCATTTAATAGAAACCTTTCCATGAATATGACATGAATATTATTAAAATCAATGAATGTGATAAAATGTCACTCTCTAAATTCTTATAAGTATAGTAATTTTAATATAAAGATAACTAAGACGTAACTTCTATTATAAATAGTATCTATAAATATATAATAATTACCTACTTAATATTAATTTATTTACAATTTTTATAGAGTAAATATGTACCATTAATGATGACCCAATAGTGATGAAAAAATTATTTTATTAGTAGAAATATCAAATAAATGGTATTTAAAATATTAAAAGAAACATAATTTTAATTAATTAAGGTTCAACTATAATTTTATAGTTAACTATGAAATGTTAGGATTATTTTAAAGTATTTGGTTCGAATTCATCAATCTTTTTATATTTTATTTAAATTCAAAGAAACGAATAGTGTCAAAATTGATACAATTGATATTTTATAAGAAAATATTTTATTAAATTATATAAAAATATTTAATGACTTAAAAACGAAGAATTAAAAATTATAATGCATAAAATTTCATAAAGTTCCCATTTATGGACAATTTACACCGTATATGTAAATATTTATAACCATTTAATATTTTTAAAATTATCACCATAATTAAAATTAAATAGATTAAGTAAGGATAAATCAAAATGATATGGTTTAAAATAAAATAAAAACATGTATAAATTTTATTTTTTGAGTGTATTTATACCCCTAATACAATTAGATTTAAAATAACTCACATTAGATCCATTTGTAAGTGAAAATTGATTTAAATTAATATAATACTTTGGGAGTTTCATAAAGGGATCCTCACCTCTTTTATAAATGGGCACCTCCCCTTCTCTTTTAATCACACCTATAAAGCCATTTGTCTCAAAAAAACCCTACCCAATTATCCTCCTAAATTCCATAAATTCATCATAGAGGCTATTATTTGTGATGAAATTTGACTTAAGGAGTCCTTTTTTGAAAATCAAAATGAAATACTCAAAAAAGAGGTAACTGTTTTATCTACTATTTCGAAGTCCCTTTTTTATTCTACTTCCAATTCATAAGTTATTTCCATATAAAAGTAATAAATATATAATCATATATGTGACGAGATGTTATTATAATTATGGTACAACCATATTCCTCTTATTATCCATCCTGTGAATAACAATGTGACCATGCGTGCATGCGTACGACTTACTGTCTCCACTCCGTGGTGTATTTTATTATTCCATAGTACTTTATTTGGATGGGTAAAATGATGAGTATAATAGGTATAAATAATTAATATAAAATTATAATGATTATTTATAATTAATATACCATCCAATTACATACCTTTTAACCATCAAGGGAATGATATTCTCGCTCATTTGTACGTACAACATACCATCTCCACGAAGTGGTGAGATACATTCTCCATGTTAACCATTCAATGATGATTATAAAATCTATAATATGAGTATATATAATATTTAATAACTTGGTATCATTTTTTATATGTATAAAATATTTCATATTCATAATAATCATTACTTACATAACAAAAGATGTATAAGAAAATGAAGTAGTTAACACCCAAAACAACGATTATACCGAAATTTTATTAACAAAATGATATAAGATGATCATATATGATATCATAAATATGGATATGGTACTGGTATAATTGAATAAAATTATTTAACCATTATATAGTTTGTTAATTTACCATCTACTAATGTTATGTACAAGGTAAGGGTTAATTTCACAATCTCATTACTATTCGAGGTTGTTTATTTGTAAGTATCTACTGGGACATCTTTATCATCCATGCCCATATTTAATAAAATGTATTTAAAAATACTATTTACTATTTTTTAGTATAATTATTACCCATGTTTTACTTTTTACTAAAATTTTGAATGTAATCTTTCAATTTTTTTCAAAATTCTGTACTTTATGACCTTTTGGAAAAATTAAGGAGAGATTTTTTTTAACTTATATGGCCTGAGCGGTATTTTACACCATTATGATGCCTTAACATTTTTATGATTCCCTTACAATATGACAAGGTTATTTTCAAAATAAATGTTTTCATTTAAAGTTTTGTGGCCTTTAAATTATTTCAATGTAAAAAAGGGACAGTTCTCTCAATGAGTTTTAATGATTTTATTAGATTATTTAAATCTATGTCATCATCCATTGTTATATTTTCTTATTAAATGAGATTGATAAATTATGATACAATATTTTATATTGTATTGAATGTTTTATGATATTTTTTACTGTGGATGTTATATTTTATACCATTCTTGGTTTATTGGTTAAGTATCTATATGTTGTATGCTAGTTTTAATATGTATGTTTATGTTTTGATTCACCCTTTTTATAAGAGGAACAAATTGGACATAGTAAGTGATGGGTATGGGCCTCTATATCCCCTTGATGAATTGGTAGTTATCTTGAGAGAATCTACTATCTTGGAATTAGTCCTTAACGGTATAGTTATGTATAGTCTTGGCATGAGGCCTTGACAATGTGGTTATGATTTTCGGCATTATGCATTCCCTAATTATGAGATTAGTTAATGATTATACATGAGATTATTAGAATAGTATAATATCCATGTGAATGTTTAAATTTAATTATTTGATTAATTTATTCTAAATTCTTCTCAAGTTTTTGTTTAAAGGGAATGTGTTTCAGTTTTGTACCTCTCTTTAAAAGTTTATGCTTATTTATGATATCTTATGATATATCGTTTACCGAAACATAGATTCTAAGATCACCAATTTCTTATGTTATATGTTCCCATGATTCCAAGTTGTGTATTATGATTTTTAGAATAGTATAATATCCATGTGATAGTCTCTACCACGTGAGAGTGTCTCTCTCCAAGGGAATCATAGGTTTTCAGTCTCCGTGTCTGACCAGTTTCCGGCAATGTCGTCTCCCTCCATGCATCCCACTCCAAGTCTGCGTTATACGCCCTTCTTCAGATCTGGCGCCTGGGGTTCGCTTATTCCTTTCTGTGTCGCTCCCCGACCCTCCACGGGGAGGAATCAGTGTTCTTTTCCTCCTGTTCTCCTACCCCTATTCTCCTCCCGCTGTACCCAAATCCCATCCTCTGTATTCCGGTGGAGTCGAGTTTCTTCTTCTTTTCGCTCGACTTCGACCTCAGGCATAGTAACTTTCCTCCAGTAGGGTCTTGTAGTTTCTTCCAGCACCGTCATACCTCGTCTTTGTCAGATATGTGTCCAAGAAAACGTGGCGCCAGTTCTCCGTACTCCTTTTTCTTTATTCTTAGTCACTTCAGATCCCCTTCAGATCTGAGCGCTTAGGGGCTCGTGGAATACTTGAGTCTGAGGATTCCTTTCCCTTTTTGTTTTTCCCCATGCTTCTGAGAAGTCTGGCGTTGATCTACTGGCAGAATTCGTCTCCTTGTTTCACAAAGTTTCCTTCGTGATGTTGTTGACTCGCGAAGCTCCTTCCACGATGTATCACCATGCTGAGGGATCGCGAAGCGGCCGACGTGAAGTGGCTTGACCCGCGAACCACCTTCCACGTGGCTTCACCGCGTTGTGAGCTCACGAAGCGGCCCCCATGAAGATTTATCCATAGGGTGTGGTTCCGCGATGGCGGGGTGTGTGTTGTGTTGAAGGTGGTGACCTCTGGGTGGGAGGCCATCTCCTCGTTACCACAAAGATCACATGCGAAGTGGCTTGATGTGGACCTGTTTGACAATGTGTATCTGCGAAGCACCTATAGTGTTGTGAAGCCGCGAAGGCATGCAAGGGGTGTTGCTCCGGGAAGACTAGTGTGTGCCGCAGTGTGGGTTCTTGGGCGCGACCACTTAAGGGGCACGGTTGACGACGAAGGCTGTGGAGCCGGTCCCAGTTGGGTGGAATGTGGTGGGAGGCCGTGTTGGGGCATCTAGTCTAGGGACCCTCTTGCTGAACCCGACCTTGACTCAAGTGAGGGCCATGGGGATTGCAAGGGTGCCGGTCCTTTAGGAGTATTGGTATATCCTTTTTCACTATGGATGGGGATTTGGTAAATCAATGGAAGAGGTTTTCCCTGACGGAAAAAGAAAAGGTGATGATTGAGGCACATAGAAACGAAGATGCACTATTGAAAATTCACTTATATCTTCTCGTGGTGGAAAAGTTCATGGAAAACATATTGGTAAATCAGGGGGCTCTAAAAAACACTCTACAACACATCTATAGACTTGATGCTGGAGTGGCTATTCGAGAACCGGGGATCAATCGCTTCATCTTTGAGTTCTTTAATGAGAAATACAGAGAAGAAATCTTGTGTGGTAGATCGTGGTCCTTCGATAATCAACTCCTCTGCATGGAAGAATTCAAAGGGGGGGGGGACGATATCCAGAGAGTGAATTTAACCCGTTCCCCCTTCTAGATACGAATTAAAGGAATCCCCTTCTCTGCAAAAATGGAACGTACCATGAGGGGAATTGGGGATAGTTTAGGTCACTTTCTTGACTGGGACAGTTTTGATCCAATACAATGGGGCCCTGAGGGTCGGATCAAGGTGGAGATTGATGTGTCAGAACCACTGATGAGGGGAATGTTATTAAATATTGAATATACAAACACTTGGATATCATTCGAGTTCGAGAAACTCCCAATCTTCTAGTTTTACTATGGTCGCCTTGGACGTCTAGAAAGAACGTGCACCACTAAACAAAAGAGTGGTGAGGGTAACATTACCTTTCTATACGGCTCTTGGCTCCATGAAAAAATTAATAAATAAACATTCATCCCTGAGTCAGAAAAATAAAAGGACCGTGACCGTCTCATGTTGGCACATTCCAGTCCGAAAAAACCCATACCTGAAAAATCCCTAATGCTAGGACCAACAGATTTCCCAAAGGTTGGCCCTCCCACTCTGTGAGAATATGGAGTTCACACTGAACACCTGAAGGACAACACTCCAACATAGGAAAAGTTGGTGATAATGCAATAAGAATCACCATCACATTTTTCAAAGCCATTGTTGATGAACGTCGAACCACCAGATCCGGATCCTAACCCACAATCAACAGAAACATGCATTCTAACAATGGAGGACCATGGTATGTTGGGATCTCCAGTACTGGGACCAATCACCCGTCGAACATTAAAAAGGGTGAAACGAGGAGAGTGTGATGGATATGCGGAAGACCCAAGTCTCAGGGTAAGGAAAAGACAAAATGAAACATGTAAATTAGGAGGGAACCTCACTAAAATATGGAAAATGACAAATGGAGAAGCAAGTTCGGAGGAACCAAAGACAGCGGAAGGCGAGACCCAACCCCGCCTAAAGCAATGATTGCCTTATGTTGGAACTATCATGGTCTTGGAAACCCACGAACGGTTTGCATGCTCCAGCACAATTGTGCTCAAAGGTGACCTGATATGGTTTTCCTATCCGAAACCATACTGGAAAACAAGGACAAAAATGGTATTGCTATGAAGTGCGGCTTCCAAGGATGATTTACGGTTCCTAGACAAGGCCATTTCAGGGGACTCTATATCCTTTGTAAGGACAATATCAATGTAAAAAAAATTTCCTTTTCCTCGCACCATGTGGTAGTGACTATTCAAACAGATTCTCACCTACCCTGGACCTTTGTGGGTTTCTATGGCTAGCCATCCCATAATGATAATGTGATGTCATGGGATCTTCTATGCAAGTTGCGACATGACTTACTAAGACCTATTCTATTCGGAGGAGACATCCATGATATTATGTTCCATAAGGAAAAGAGGGGTGGAACCATCCGACCCTCAGATTCGATGTCATACTTCAAGGATACAGTCTCTTGGGAAGACCTAGTCAATCTGGGGTACACAGGTAATCCTTTTACTTGGTTCCGCGACAATACAGAAGGCACTCGTATCGCTGAGCTTCTTGATAGATTTCTGGGCTCTAAGGATTGGATTAATCTATTCAGCATGTTTCATATCGACCACATGGCCCTCAACTGCTCAGACCACTATCCAATTCTCATTGACTGTACACAAGGAGAAAGAAATAGACAATTCAGTAGACCCTTCAGATTTGAGAGCTTCTGGTCAAAAGATCAGGAATGCGAAAAGGTGATCAGATCAAGCTAGAAAAGTAATCACAAGGATGTTTTCCTCAACCGCCAACAGGTCTCATCCGATCTGAGGGCTTGGAGCAATAAGAAATTCTGCCACCCCGACCAGCACTATGGCGTCCTTGAAAAGAGACTGAACAATCTCCTCAAACAACCCACATCCAATTGCAATCTTTCTAATATTGCATCCACACAAAGAGAGCTGGACATGAACCTGCATATCAAGGAAAGCTTCTGGGCCATGCATGCGCGAGACAACCATATTAAAGAAGGGGACACTAACACCTGGTATTTTCACCAAAAATCATCAGCCAGGCGTCAGAAAAAATCTATTACATTCATCCCACAAACCGATAGAAGCAAAGTTTCGGACACCAATGGTATCCACGAGGCCCTGATAGGATTTTCCAGAACATATTCTCTGTAAGAACCCCATTCATGTCTGCTGAGGTGGAATATTTTATCATACCTATGATCATTGAAGAGATCAATAGGAAGCTCACCGAAGATGTGACAGATGACGAGATATGCCTGGCTTTGAAACATCTTCATCCCACTAAGGCCCCGGGACCAAATGGGTTCCACGCCCTATTTTTAAGCAATACTGGCACATTATCGGTCTTGACATCTGCAATATGATTAAAAATATTTGGGATGGTAATACCAGCATTGCAGCCATCAATGAAACTTTCCTCATCCTCATCCCCAAAATCAAGAAACCTCTAGTGATCCCTGACTTTTAACCTATCAGCATATGCAATGCCTCTTAGAAGATCTTCTCAATGATCTTGTCAATCGGCTGCGACCTTGGATACATGATATTATCTCTGAAAATTAGAGCGCCTTCATGGCCAAGAGACTGATCAATAATAATGCGATTGTGGCCCATGAAGTCTTCCATTCTATGAAATCACGCTCCACTGCGAAAATAAGAACCATGGCCTAAAATTGGATATGTCCAAGGCCTACGATAGAGTGGAATGGCACTTCTTAAGAGTCGTTATGCAGAAAATGGGTTTTTGGGCTAAATGAACAAATATGTTCATGAACTGTGTCTCGACCGTCTCATTCAAAATCTAGGTCAATGGGGAGCTTACCAGAGAATTCTCCACATCTCGAGGCCTGCTCCCGGGAGACCCCCTCTCCTATTTTCTCTTCATAATGGTGGATGATGTATTTTTTAAATCTTATTTCTAGGGATGTATATTCTAAGTCTATTCATGGGGTAAAAGTCTGCCGAGTTAGCCCTCCATTTTCGCATATCTAGTTTGCTAATGACTGCCTCCTTTTTTCTAGAGCAACAATTAATGAATGTCGGGTGATCTGCCAAGAGATCCACCAGTATGAGAGGGCGTATGGACAAACAATCAATCATGGAAAATATAAAATATCCTTCAGTTCATGGGTGACTCTTTATAAGAGGGATGAACTTTACGCATCAGATGGAATCCATATGGTTGATAAACATCTGAAGTATCTCAGGCTTCCCACGGCGATTGGTCGGTCCAAAAAAGAAATTTTTGCATCTCTAGTGGACAGGATTGAGAAAAAAATTCAAGGTTGGACCCCAAAAATAATTTTTAAAGCTGGAAAAGAAACCCTCATCAAAGCTATCATCAAATCTATCCCCAACTACTTTATCTCCTTTTTTAAACTTCCGGAGGCCATCGTCGACCAGATCCACACACATACTACAAATTTCTGGTGGGGGAAGAATGATGGAAGGAATTGACCCCACTGGATGTCCTGGGAGAAACTATGCAAACCCAAATTAGAAGGTGGGATGGGGTTCTGGAATCTTTCGCTCTTCAACGACGTGCTATTGGCCAAGCAAATATGGCACCTTATTAACCGTCCATCATCTCTATGTGCGCAAGTTCCATGAGATAATTACTTCCCCCACATGAACTTTCATGCTTCCTATCTTGGTCCCCATACTAGCTTCCTATAGAGAAGCAATTGGGGGGCTAAAAAGCTCATAGATAAAGGACTGGGCTAGAGGATTGGGACTAGCTCATCTGTCAAAATCTGGACTAATCAATGGCGTATTCATAAGGAAGGTATACGAGCTACATCCCCCGCCCAACCAGGTCTTGAAGACGAAATTGTCAGCTGCCTCCATTCCGACCAGGGACAAGGGTGGTTTCTGGAAATGATCCTTGAATGGTTTAATGAAAGAGATCAAATAATTATCCATAGCATTACCTGGGTACCAGACGTAGGCCCTGACCATCTCTTCTGGATCAATGAAATATCGGGCGACTACACAGTGTGATACGGCTACATACTTGCTCTTGGAATCCACTCTGTCGTCCAGGATGAGGGACCATGGAAATTGATTTGTACGACCAATGTCCCCGCAAAAATTCATCAATTTTGGGGGCAGGTTTGTACGGGAACTCTCCCAATAATGATCCTTCTCATTTACTGACATATGGCCAGTACTTTTTTTCCCTTTTTGCCCGAACATTCCAGAAACTCCCCTACACACTATCATTAACTGCTCAAGAGCTAAAGAAATTTGGAATAAATGGGGCCTGACCTCAGTTGCTTCACTAGAATTGGCCTCTAACCTTCCCGATCTTCTGACATGTTGGTGCTCCTCTCTTTCTTCTACAAATGTAGGTTCACTTTGCACTTTGGATTGGATTAGTTGGGTTCGCTGTAATGATGATGTTTTTCATCAAGCTCACAGACCCCCCAAATTTTGGTTAGATCGGGCCACTTCTTGGATTGAGGGTTGGAAAGGCCACAATGGAAATTCTATGTCGGGTGTTACCCCCTCCCATCCCACTCATTGGAATCCCCCAACGGAAGGGATTGTTAAGATTAACATGGACACGTCTCTTCCAAAGGATGGGCATGTTTCCCTTGGCCTCCTAGCCCAAAATCATCTGGGGAAAATCCTTGCTGCTAAATGTGAACCACATCAGGAATTATGAGAACTGGTAGTTACTAAAGCGAAGACCATCCTTGCTGGTATGATGCTCGCTATTGAATATGGATGGGGTGATATCATCATTGAGTGTGACTGTCTTACCATAATCGATGTTATTAATCATAACGACGGCAGACTCCAGTCATTTGGCATCCTCATTAGGAGAATTATCTCACTTCTCCAATGATTCTCATTATTCACCTTCTCCTTCACCAAAAGGGAAGGAAACAACGGGGCCCATCAGGTTGTGACCTCATGCCCATTCGATACCAACCATTTCTGGTTGGACAATTTCCCTTCATGGATTTGCACATGTACTTCTACTGATCTTCATCATTAATGATATATTCTTTTAATCAAAAAACAATTATAGGATTATAATCGGTGTTATTAATGAATTAAATATGTTTCATGTTATATTTTTGTTGTAATGTAAGGTCCACATATGAAATCTATTTTCCAAGACTTCTAAACAGATCAACCCTTTAGGATTTTATTCGTTGTAATCATGCTAATGTATTAAAATAATATTCATGCTCTGGGATTATAGGGTTAGGTCTTTAATATATTTTTCATCAATAAGAAAGCAGTGTTAAAAAATATATTTATTAGCGCTAAAACATTAGCACTAATAAGATACCTCTTTATCAGTGATTATCAATTTAACGCTGATAAAAGTGATCTTTATCAGTGCTTTTCTGAAAGCACTATTAAAAGTGTCCCTAATATATTTTAAATAACCCTAATTGTGACTCCGTCACTTTTTATTCTCAAGCTCTCATGGAAATCCTCTGTTGTTGGTGTAACTACTCTTCATTTCCTCAGAAAAATCAAGGGTACAATCCAATATATATTATTTTTTACTTTTCCTAAATCTTTGATTTATTTTTTGGGTTCCTCGTTTTGTGTTTTTGTGTTGTTCTTAACCATTATAAAACCTATATATCATTTCCTCACCCCTGAAATACATATAGTGGTTCCATTTCAACCTTTTCCCCCATAGACAATGATTTCAATAAAATAAGAGGATGTTTTCATATGGTAAGTTCAGTCAACATATGTGTATTTTCCTTTATGGATAAATAAAATAGATTTTTCACCACTTACTACTGCACATGTAATGTTATATTTATCCCTTATAATTAAAATAATACTTTAGTGATTAAGAAGTGTGGTTTAGGTGATGTGCTGACCTGAATTAGGAACTATTTTGGTATACTTGGTTAAAAATGTTACAAAATGGAATCAGGGTGAAACTAGGGATTTTGGTATTTATTATAACCAAAAGAAAAAACTTTACAGACATAATAATTAATACATAAATATTTTTGGAAAACATAATTATGTTGGATACTTGAGTTACCATATGAATTCCATGTTGTTTTCTTTTATTTTTTCCTTGACCTATCTTATTGAGTCACATGCCTCTTATTTAGGAGTTTCTTGGAAGGAATCAATAAGAATATATGAAATGTCAAGTTCTTATGTGTCTTTGTTTAATTTTTTTCTACAATAAATTATCAATATATATTCATAGAAACATGAATAATAACTAAATATCATATTATTAGTTACTTATTTGTAATGATTAGGTTTATATAACTTATTAATTGATTGAGTTTTTTTAGTAACCCCCTTTATCTATATTATTAGTTAGTTTTTTCATACTTCTATTTGAAATAATTGGTCTAACATGATTTAAATTATATTTAAAGTATAGAATGAATTATTAAAAAGGAAATTAATGATATATAAGGTTAGGGGGTTCACATTGTACATAGATAATTTTGTGCCTATTTCTGAAATATTATTTTTTTTCTAAAGGGGAAGATTATATGAATCTATACATAAGTATAGAATATGTCACCACTCTGACCCCTATATATCCATAGAAAAGATCCAATTAAAATCCTCATTATTAAAGAACTTATATATATATCCATATTTCCTAGAGGAAATTGTAGATCTACTTCAAGCTATGTAGAAAAATTATCAATGATGGTAACATATAGTATCTATGGTTCCACTCTGATTTGTTTGGTAATATATCATAACAATAAATTTAATATTGTATTTAATATATTCATTTAATTTATAAGAGTAGAACTAATTTAGATCAAAACTGAGAATAAGTTAAAAAATTCACCCTTAAAAGGGATGCCTGTTATTGGAGGGATCTTATGGTGGATTAGAAAACTATCCAAAATTGGAAGGTGAGGAATCCTTGAGTATACAGAAGTGATGTAGAATGTAGTTGGGGGGGTGAGATTCATTTCATGAAGACCATTAGAGTGGAGGCATTCTAATTACTCTTCAATTTGGGATACCTTTTTAGTGATTCCATCAATGTATGTTTCTAGGAAACTATAATCTTTATTTCCTATTTGATGTGAAACATTTCTATCGATGTGTTTGGGGAATCTCCAACGGTCCTTTTCATCTATTCCTTCTAGGTGGGGTCATTAGAGATGATTGGTAGATTATTTATGGATGAGTAGTCTCTAGATGATGCTCTAAAGGGTTATTCTATAGTGATAGGTACAATCCTAGTATATTTTACCATTGTTGAAATTATTAGGACACATAAGCTTCCAATGATTTATTTATGAGTATCTTATATTTAATTTGGGATGGAGATTAGAACTTATTCATAATGTTATTCACATCAATGTTATCTATATGTAAACATATGGAAAAAGAGTAATCAATGTCAATTTTATTTATGAGTATCTTATATATATATATATATATATCCCTTACTTGTACCTACACAATTCCACCCGTACTCTGTAAACTCATTCTAGCTTCATATGAGACCACTGCGAACTACATCTCCATCTGCTATTGTGAAAGAATAATACAATACTTAATAATATTAAGAAACATAAATAACTTCTCATAAAGAAATACCTCGAGTTTCATGAATAAAGTAGTATAAATAATGATTCATTTTAGTAATATAAATATACAATACAATACACATCATACATAAAAGTCCACAATTTCCTATATCTTGGATGAAAATTGTTACTGTCTTGAACAGAGATATAATACTTCAATACTACAATAAACTAACCTTAACCACATTTCTTTAAAATTTCTTGATATTATTTAATACTTTCCATCTCTTGATGATGGATTTGACTCCCTCCTTCAAACTTACCTTCCTACTATCATTGTGGTTCCAAAGTTCCTTGATGAAATTTCTCCCAATCGGATTGAATTCATTAATCTCCATCAAAGATGCTGGCATGTCTTTGAATACTGTATCTCCCAACTCATTCATCATTTCATCCTCATCATTTACTACTTCTTGAGAACAAAAAGAATGAAACCAAAACATTAATCAAAATATAATTAATGATTTTTTGTGTGTCTTGATATGCATTTTCTATACCACTCACTCGGTTAATTTTGACAACATTTCATCAAAAATTACATTTATTTTGAGTGTGGTCACACTGGATCCTATTAGAACTCCTTATTTAAGCATACTTGGATGAGAATACTACTATGACGATTCATCTAATATTTATCTTGTAGGTATTCTGACCACAATGACTAGAGATCATCAGACCTATTTTCAGCTTCATCTTCTGGATGATTTCTCTTGGTAGCTTGGAGAAATGGATTATTTTCAAGCACTCCCATTAAAATCACATCAATACCACCACAAGTTGGTGTCTCATACAATCCATACGAAAAAAAACATTTAGGAGGAAGTTTCAAGAAAAAATTTTTTGTGAGTGGAAGTAAATGATTACATGTGGAATTCATGTGGATTGTAATGTTCATTTATTCATTTTTGGTAATGTAATATGTTATAATTCATAATTAAAATTACATTTAAGTTATTTTTAACCTCAATTAAAACTCTACTTTCATCTCTTGAACAAATATTATTGAATTTTTTTTACGTGAGACTCATCCCCCATCTCTTTTATGTTTCATTAACCACTCTAAGAAGTAGTCATCCAAAATGATCATGGTATGAATTTTGGATAGATTTGTTTAAGAGAAATAGGTGTATGACCACAAAATATGGGTGATAAATATCAAACAAAAAAATGAAATATGAACTATTCGGGAGGTATGTCATCCTAGAACTTTGGAACCATAGTGATGGGAGGAAGGCTAGTTTGAAAGAGAGAGTCCAATCCATCATCAAGAGGTGGAATAAAATCAAAGTTTGGGGATGTATTAAATAAATTTAGTGAAGGTTAGTTATACTATAATATTGAGGTATTATATCCCTATTCAAGATAGTAAAAAATTTCATGGATGATGCATGCAATGGTGGAATTTTATGCATGGATTATATTGTATTGTTGTTATTCAATACTAATTAAATGTCTAAATACTCATTAAAAAATGTATTCTACACATAATTATATTACCAATACCAAGGAATAATATACTATTGATGATGAAATTGCAGAATTGTTAGGGGACAACAACATGTTTATGAAAAAAACAACAATAATGGAGCATCATAGTGGTGAATAAAATTATCATGGAAAGAATTCTGGGTATAAAATATTTAGTTGGTTTGAATCAACATGGCCAAACTATTGACCCCACTAAGTTAATGTTCATTAGTTATCTTGGGGTCATAACAAGGATGAATGTACCTATTAATATTGATTCATGGATCTACATCCAATGGATGGATATGAAACCAACCGACCACACATGATTTATATTGTGAATATACAATACATTGAAATTAAAATTTTATAGAAATTTTTTTAATTATGTGTTCATTTAATGTTTTAATAATAATTTTGATATGATAGGGTGGTTGCTCAATATATGCTAGAACATGGAATAATGTTGGTGTCTTAAGGGATAAATCTTATAGATTACTACAAATGGAATGAAATTATTGTATATATAGAAAGATTTAACTATCACAATAGTTCAAAACAATTAACTTATTTTGGTCAAATTTTCCACAGTGTCGAAAACAAGATAATAAAACTGATTTTGGATATTATGTTTTAAAATTTAGAAGATAAATCATAAAATATAAAAAAACAATCATTCCCCAATAGGTAATTTTTGAAGGTAATTACTATTTCATTATATATATTTCACAATATTTTGTTTTTATATATTTATTTTTACTATCCGGACTTATGAAAACCTAGTTACTCAAAATATGAAATCAATTTGTTTAGAGACAAGTGGGAAGTGTACTTTTTTTTTCAGAGTGTATGGAAACCAAAAATTTAGGTTATTAATATTTATATTTTTCATATGGTATGATTTATGACCTTAAAATGATATTGGGGTTTTGAAGAATTAGTGTCATAATGGTTATATATTATTTTTTATCTCTTTATAAAGGATAATTATAATGAAGGAAATCAATTTTTTTAGAAGTTTTGACCTAAAAATAATAAAAGTGTTGGGAAATATTGGATGTGGAGGTGGAGGAGGAGGCAACGGTGAAGGCAGAGGCAGAGGTGAGGCGGAGGTAGAGTCTAAGGCATAGGTAAAGACCGAGGTAGACACAAAGGAGGAGGAGGATAAAAAGTGTTGTCTTGAAAATAATAAAATTGTTAAGACATTAAGTAGAATGATGATCATACCATGATTTTGTTCGATAATTGTTTTTAAAAGTACAAACAACTCTTGTAACATAAGATAAGATCCATTGGGCAAGTGTTTCTGGGGAAATTGTGAAATAATGTTTGTCACCACATTTCTTGAAAATTTGGTCAACGATTCATAATTAATTTGTAACGTGTGTGAATTAGTCTCATGTCAAACCCAAACATGATTCCACATGTATCTCTTAATGTGCATGTTTCCAATTTAAAATGACATTTTAGTAAAAGACACAAGTAGCCTGCTCAAAACTGAGGAAACACATTATTCCTTTTTGGGTAATTTAGGAAAACGATCCATGAATCAGTTGGGATGTGTAAAAATTAGCCACACCTCAATCCGAAAAACAATGTGATAGATATGACTCTAAGTGCATCATTTCATTCAAAATTGATATTAATATTAATGAAACAAATAATATAATAAAAACATAGAAAACACATTCAGATTATTTTGGTACTCTAGTAAAGAGATCCATAATTCATTTTTGATGTGTAGAAATCAGCCACACTTGAATCTAATGCATGATGTGACTTGTATTACTCCAAGTGTTCATTATTAGTTTAAAATTGGAATTTAAATACAAAAAGTATCACTCAAGGAAAACCAAGAAAACACGCTTGTAATATATTGATACTTTCATAAAATGATTCCAAATTCATTTGTGATATGTATGAATTGGTCTCATTTCAAACCCACACACGATGCCACCTGTATGACTCAAAGGGAATGTGTCCATTTTAAAATGACATTTTTGTACAAAAACACAAGTGGCATACTCAAAAACAAGGAAACACATTGATATTGTTTTCGGAATTTAAGAAAATTATCCATGAGTCATTTATGACATGTAGGATTAATCTCTACCTTAATCTAACTCATGGAGTGATCGGTATAACTCATGGTGTCCGTTATCAGTTTAAAATTGACATTTTAATAAAAAAGGGTCACTCACTAAAAACTAATAAAACATGCTCGGATTGTCCTAAAAATTTCTTAAAATGGTTTATAATTAATTTGTGATGTGTATGAATCATTCTCATGTGCAACCCATAGAAAATGACACATGTATGGCTCAAAGTGCGTGTTTCCAGTTTAAAATGACATTTTAGTAAAAAAACACAAGTTGTGTAATCAAAACCGAGGGAACACATTGTGATTACTTTCATACTCTAGGAAAACAATCCATTAGACATTTGGGATGTGTAAAAATAACGTGATCCTCAATATGATGCATGGTGTGACCAGTATGACTCAAAATGTATCTTTTTATTCAAAATTGACATTTATATTAGTTAAAAAACAACTGACATACTCAAAATCAATAAAAAACATTCAGATTGTTTTGGTACTTTGGGAAAATGATACATAATTCATATTTGAAATATAGTAATCAGACAGACATCAATTTGATGCACAGTGTGACCAAGATGACTCCAAGTGTTTGTTATTAGTTTAAAAATGATATTTAAATACCTAAAAGTGTCACTCATTAAAAAACAACTAAACATGCCGATTTTTTATTTATAATTTGGGAAAATGATTCCTAATTAATTTATGATGTTTATGAATTTTTATTAGGTAAAACCCACACAATATTCCACTTGTATGACTCAAAGTGTGTGTTTCTAGTTTAAAATGATATTTTAGTAAAAATAACTAGTAGCTTTCTAAAATATGAGAAAACACATTCAGATTATTTTAGAAATTTATTAAAACATTCATGGGGTCTTTTTTACCTATACTAATTATCCACACCTCAATCTGAAGCATGGTGTGAACGGTATGAATCTAAGTTCCCATTATCAATTTAATGTTGACATTTTATTAAAAAAGTGTTACTCACTGAAAATCTGTAAAGAGTGCTCAGATGTTCTTGATAATTTGGGACAGTGATCCAAAATTCATTTCTGACTTGTATGAATTAGTCTCATGTAAAACCCACACATTATACAACCTGTATGGCTCAAAGTGTGTGTTTTTAGTTTAAATTTGAAATTTTAGTAAAAAACACAAGTGGAATACTTAAAACTAAGGAACTCATTCATATTATTTTGATACTTTAGTAAAAAAAATCCATGAGTCATATGGAATGGGTAGAAATCAGCCTCACCTAAATTTGACACACGATGTGACCAGTATGACTCACTGTGTGTCTTTTTATTGAAAAATGACATTAATTTTTCTGGAAAAAAACAACTAGCATACTAAAAACTAAGTAAACACATTTATATTATTTTGGTACTTTTCTAAAATTATTCCTAAGTCAAATTTGATGTGTAAAAATTATCTCCACCTAAATCTGACTCCCAGTGTGACCGGTATGACTCCAAGTGTTTGTTAGCTATTTAAAATTTACATTTTTATACAAAAGGTGTCACCCACTAAAAACCAAGAAAATGCACTCGGATTGTGTTGATAAATTGTGAAAATGATTATTTTTTTAATTTTTATGTGTATGAATCGGTATCATTTCTAACCCACACATGATGCTACCTGCATGACTCAAAGTGTGTGTTTCTAGTTTAAAATGACATTTTATTAAAAAAACACAAGTGGTATACACAAAACTAATAAAATACATTAGGATTGGTTTGGTTCTTTAAGAAAATGACACATGATCCATCTGTGACATGTAGGATTCATCCACACCTCAATCCAATGTACAATGTTACCAATATGACTCCAAGAATCTATTATCAGTTTAAAATTGACATTTTAATATAGAAAATTGTCACTCACTTAAAACTGAGAAAACAATCATAAATTGTCTTGATAAGTTTAGAAAACCATTAATATTTTATTTTTGATGTGTACGAACTAGTCTCATGTCTAACTCACACAGGATTCCACCTGTACGGCTCAAAGTGTGTGTTTCCAGTTTAAAATGACATTTTAGTAAAAAACACAAGTGGCATACTAAAATCCAAGGAAAAACATTTTGACTATTTTTAGACATTATAAAAATGATCCATAAGTCATTTGGGTAATATAAAAATCAGGCACACATCAATATAATGCATGGTATGACCGTTATGACTCCAAGTGTGTCTTTTTATTTAAAATTGAAATTAATTTTAGTGAAAAAGACATTTGGGATACTCAAAACTGAGAAAACACTTTCAGATTGTTTTAGTACATTAGGAGAATGATCCATAAGTCATTTGAGAGGTGTAAGAACCCGCCACACCTCAATCTGATTCACAGTGAGTCCTGTGTGACTCCAAGTGCATCTTTTTATTCAAAAAATGACATTAATTTTAATAAAAAACAACTAACATAATCAAAACTATGAAAATGCATTCGGATTGTTTTGGTAGTTTGTGAAAATGATTTATAAGTCACTTGTAAAGTGTAGGAATCCATCACACTTCTATTCAATCCACAATGTGACTGGTATACTTCCAAATACACATTTTATTCATAATTTACATTAATTTTAGTAAAAAACTACCAACATACTCTCTAATAGTGTTTTTTCTTATAGTTGTGTTAGAAATTTTATTTCATTTACATTAATTATTGTTATATAATTTTGGTAACTTATTTTACTGTTTATGGTGATGCAATGTGCCATTACAACAACCTGCAACCGTTTCAAGTACTGCACTGTGCTATAGTACAATACTACAGTTTTCACCTTTATCAGTGCTACTAATTGCTTTGATAAAGATAAAATTTATGAGTGCTTGTATAAGCACTGATAAATGATTTCATTATTGGAAATTTTAAAAGCGTTAATAAAAATAAATTTAATCTGCTGTTTTTCAAGGGCTGATAAAGCGTCTCTTTATCAGTGCCAAATAAGAGCACTAATAAATGGTGACTTTTATCAGTGGTTTTATCTTTGAGGATAAAGATACCCTTTATTAATTCTTTTCTAGAAATGATAAAAGCTTTGGCCTTTTAACCGCGATGAGGTAGTCAGACCTTTTATAACACTGATAAATCCAAATTCAATCATTGTTAAAGGTGTGTTTTTTAGTAGTGATTGTCATAAGATATAGATTTATGGCATACCCATAAGAAATAAAAATCATTTCCTTAGTTTTCAAGGAAAATTTACAAGACAATCATAGTGGAATAGGTTTAGTCCCAAAACCATTATAGTAGTCAAGGATCACTCCCAATACTATCATATTGTACATATTCCCTTACTAAATTGGGTTCCCTCCCCATTCCATTCCTATTTATAAAATAAGACATCCATCTTTACCCAATTAATTAGTTGTCTATATAATTATAGGCCCACCCATCCCATAATTTAAATCATATAAATATATGACACAATCTTATAAGAAATTCCTCATATCCTAACTCATGAAAATTAAATGTGTTTCATAAACATTTCATCATGGTATTAACCGTGGATAGGAGATGGGTATCATAATTACATCAATTCATTATAACATAACCCATAGAAAAAGAAAAAAGTTAAATAAAAATTTAGTTATCATAAACCATACAAAGAAAAAATAAGGATGGTATCATTGAATCATATTACAATTAGATTATAATTATAATGAAGGGTTATTGTCATTGATGAATAAAAATATCGTTAAAGGAGCAATAAAATTTTCTTGAACCTAATATATTCTCCACTTTGAAAATCAAATTTTAAAACAAAAAATTCACAAAAAATTATAAGAATAGTATTCATTGAAAATAACACTGGAAAATTATGATGGACGTTTTAAATCATTGAGTTTTAATAATGGCCAAAAATCATATTCATCCCTTACATGTTAAAATAAATATAACTTTCACATTTTTGTTAAAAAGTAAAAAGCATCTCATTTGGAAAATGAAAATAAGATTCCTTTATATTTTTTTGAAAAAAGTAAAACATGGGTAAAAATGACGTTAACACATCATAATATAATAGAAAAACATTCATGAAAACTTTTTCAGAAAACATGGATATAAAAGAAAAAATATTTTTCAATCGAAGATAGAAATAAAGTTGATTTTAAATAAAAATACTCGTTCTGTATCTTGAGTAAATAAAGAAAGAAAAAAAAGAAAAATATGTAATTTCAATGAAATAACCATATTATAATAATTTTTTTGAGTTTATTTAGAGATAAAGCATAATATCTCAACATTATAAACTTAATCATAAAAAATCATGATAAATAAAGAGATTGTCACATAACTCTTACAGCTTTGGTAACTTTTGAATCATAAGACACATGAAAGAAATAACCTTATATATAAAAGTAAATCCCCATAAATTTCATAGTAATCAAAAAAATTATTAAATGTTTGTATATACACCACAAAAAACAAAAAAGTGGTTAATATGGAATGTGTTTCATTGGAATAAAAGTGAGACAATAATCCCTTGCCTCAACTCTGAATTCCTTCATATGTGTCTGAACCTCGTGTTTATTCTGGTTCAATAGTTTTGGTCCATATACTTTGATTATGTATTAATAATATTAATAATTTTAGTCATTATATAAATATAATATATATTAATTATATATATATTGTTATTCGTAAAATTTATTGATAAAAAAGGAATTACAATGTTCATAGAGACGGTAGTTCGCATGTACAAATGAATATTTTCTCCATTTTCTTGACAGAAGGAACAAAATAAGTGAATTTTATAATAAACCATTAAATAATAAATATTATATCATAAAAATTATATATATTCATAAAATACATTCATATTACAATATATATAAAATAAAATGTAAAGCATATGACATTTCTTTGTGGAGGCGATGATCCACACATACGAATGAGCGATGTTATCATTTTTCAATGGATTGAATGGTAATAAGATAGATGTGATATTATAATTAAATAAATATAAATATTTCATAAATATATTATATATAAGTTGAATCTATCATAATATTCATCCATTAAAGGAGGCTATAGAATACAAATTACATCAGTTCGTGAGCCTGTAGTCCACTGTACACATGATCGACTGTTTCATTTCCATTTGATGGATGAGGAAATAGATATATGTTATTACATTATCAAAATAATATATAATTATATGCAATATACTATTGTAATTATTTCAACTTATTTGAATAATATTTTAAGAATGTGGAATAATAAATAAAAAAACACTCAGTTATGAATGCCACCTCTTCTTCAGACAACCTCTTTAGGTTTAAACCAAAATCCCTCCTATGAGGGTTTTATAATAAAATAAAGGAAAATAATTCCTTTTTTGGATTAAATTAATGGATTTGGGAATTTTTTTCACATAAAAAACCTCTTAATTTGTGAATATGATAGTATAGGGTTTCCCTTTTACAATTGAGGTGAGTGGCACACTTGAATTGTTTCATATTTCACCAATATTTAACTATTACTTTATTTGGAAAAAGTATCTATAATGGATTATTCACAAACCTCCAAAGCTATAAGTTCAATATATGTGCACAAAATAAAATTTATGCATGTTTTTATGTCATTTTAACCCTTATCTCCTGAGTTTAACACCTATGAAATCTGTATTAACCTTAACTATGGTAACAATTGTTTACAGTTATTACTATTAATTATGAGAAACAAATAAATCTGAATTCTTATACAATAATTAAAATTATTATTGTAAATTTATAATCTATTTTACAAATTTAATTTCCTCAAATTTTAGTAATTTAATTAAAAAATAAACCCACAGATGTGACGAAAATAGAGTTTTCGGAAGAATTGTTTTTTCATAATTATAAAAACACATATCTCAAAATAGAAAAAAAATTATTCCTATAACCTAAATTAGATGACTAATAATATATTTAGAATAATTTTAATATTAGATCAATATTAAAAAACATATAACTTCTTTAAATGAAAATACAAAATTTAATAAAAAATAGCATTTTCACTATTAATCGAAAATAAATCTTTTTAGAAAAATATCAAGAATTGTCTCTAAGAAAATGTTTACATTTTTATTTAAATAATGAATTTAATTTTTTATGAATTTTTTTTAAAATTGGATTAAATTAATTTTTTTTGTTTTTTCATAGAAAACAATAAAAATCATTCTTATGGAAAAGAATATTTTTGAAGCATATAAGGACTTTACAAGAAATAAAGTTCATTTTTATTACTATATTTTATTTATCTAAAATATTTATACTTAATTTTTTTTTAAAACTTATTCTTATTTATACTTCCAACATCAATATCTATTTTATAATTCTCATGTTAACATAATAATATTAATAGTATATTGGAGTTCTTTAAAAATCAGTGTTGAATGTAACACAAGATATTGAAGAAATTTAATTTATCTTAAAAAACTATTTCCCAAAATAACAGGGTTCTACATTATAACCTCATGAAAATAAATTTATCCCTCAAAATGTCATTACTTAAATATAAAAAACTCGAGGCATCTAAATTTCATTTCGTCCTTAGTTTCTTAAGGAGCCTCTTTGAATTTCTTATTCCTCTCGAGAACATTAAAAAAGTGAGTTATCTTGTTCCATAGAACATTATCCCAATGACCAAATATTTATACTGGTTATTGTTAATAGGTAAGATCATTATCTATTGGTCCAAAATCTATTTGTAGTTCATGTAATGGATTAGGTATGTACTTCATTCAGGGAGATACATCTAACACATTAGGGACTTGGGAGATATTTTGCGGAAGCACCAAATATTTTTGAAACCATTACAACTTGGTCAAGAATTTAAAATTTTCCAATATACCCCTGAATTATTGTCACTTTTTCTCAACTATAATAACATTTTTATATAAATAAATTTTAAAAAATACTTCTCACTGACTTCAATTTCTAGATCAAGATAATAATTATCAACCTACCTTTTCTATGAACATGGAGTAACCCTAATGTGCTATTGAGTGATTCTAAATTTTTCTAAAATTTCCTCAACTAGATCAGGTACCAATAGATTTGTTTATATAACTTCATCCCAATATGTTGGATTTGTAAACTTCTTTCTATAGAGGCCTTCATAAAGAGATACCTGAAATCTTGAGTGAAAGCTGTTATTTTAATATTACCCAAGTAGATGATATTGTATATCTCAAACACCTTTCAATTTTGAGTAATAAAGGTCTCAACTGATCATCCATGGGTTGGATTGTTCTTTTAGATTGACCATCAATCTGAGGATGATACACATTGCTGAAAATCAACTCTTTATCAGGAGGTTACTGAAGACTATTCTAGAAGTTTTAGGTAAAACTCATATCCCAATATGATACAATAGAATGTGGTACACCAAGAATCCTTACCAATTTCTTAATATAAATCATGGAAAAATATTTCATAGAGAATCATTCACTAATAGAAATGAAGTGTGCTAGATTCATAAGGTGAACAACTACAACCCAAATAACATTATGACCTTTATACATTTTGGGGATTCTGAGGAAAATATCCAAGGTGATGTTTTTATATTTCCATTATGGTATGGGTAATAGTTATAACATACCCTTATTATTTTCAAATCTCTATACATATTCATACTTTTAGGATGAATAGTGAATGAAGTATATGAGCCTAATCCAATAGCTCCATATTAAAATGTTTTATGTATTGAACACTTAAACATTTTATGAACCTTATCATTCTATCATAGTCATGGTTGAACACTATAAAATTTCTGAACATCTTTTACAACTCTATGTCTTCCTTCTATGCCTCTTTAATATTATTTTGGACATATGGTTGAACACTTATTTGGAAAAAAACATCATCCAATTCCATAAATATCTTAATAACCATACTATATAAATATTTTAATATTATTTATCTTGTTATACTCATCATGGATAAGATAGAATGACCATTTTAGCTTAAAGCAACAACCAAATTATTCTCTTTCCAAGTGTGGTAATGCATTGAGCAGTCATAGTCTTTAATAAAATCCAACCATATTCTATTACACATATTCAACTATTTCTATGTGATAATATACTTTTAAAATTTTATTATTAATATATATATCACATACTTATCCTTAAAGATGGTGCCTCCATGTCATTAATGAAAACATTACCGCAGCTAATTCCAAATCTTGAGTTGGGAAATGTTTCTCATGAACCTTCAATTATAATGAGGTAGAAGTTATAACCACACCATTCTATATGATAAAGAATGACATATACCTTCTTTGATGCATCACTAAGGATTACAAACCCTTCTCCATTATAGTCTAATTTATGAATAAGTGCATTAAATAACATCTTCAGTTCCTAGAAATTTTCTTCAAATTTATATGTCCAAAGGAAATCATATCCCTTCTGAGTTAACAGGTTGAGTGGATTAGATATTCATGAAAACATTATTCATAATGCTTTGATAATATCCAACTAAAAAATGAATAATTCATATCTTGGTTATAGTGATTGGTTTGGTCCAACATTAAATATCCTCCAAATTTCATGGACCTACAAATATACCCTCATTTGAGATTATATGACCCAAAAATAAATCATTTTGTTTCCAAAATCCCGACTTTGTAAATTTTTCATAATTCTTATTCTTCTTTGTTATTCAGTGTAATTATCAATTGTTCTTCGTTATCTTCCTTTATCATTGAATATATAAAAATACCATATTTAAAGACTAACAAAAACAGATCAAGGTAATCTCAAAAGACTCTATTAATTGAATCCATGAATATAGTGGGGTATTAGTAATAACAAACGGGATCACTATAAACTCATTATGTTCATACCTAGTACAAAATGTTGTCTTGGTATATCCTCATTCGTTACCCTCAATTTATGATTTAAAAAATGAATTTAAATTTTCAAAAATTATTAATCTTTTCACATTTGATCATACAAGTTATAAATATGGGGTAGAGGATACTTTTTCTTGAAGGTGATGGTGTTATGATCTCTAAAAGAAATTAAGAGACACATTTATCCACATTTCCTTAAAAAAAATAGGTGCACCAAAAAGTGATTTCCCAAATAAATCCTGTGTAAAGATTATTCAAGATATTCCCCTACAATTATTAAAATAAATTAAGTCCATTTCATAGGGAGTCTTTGAAATAGGTGTAGCAAGAGTTATGATTATTATTTTAACCCAACTTCATGATTCAGTTGAAGTCTAATAGAAAATTCTTCAAATATAAAAGAGGGGGTATATCTTGTATCAAATATGAGAGAATAATTTATATAGTGGATTCTAAGTGTACCTTTGATGATGTTATTATCATACGCCTCAGCAAAAATAGTGATCACATGATATTTCCCTTTATCTCTAGGCTTAATAGGTTGCTGACATCAATCATCATCATTAACATTTGGATTTGAGCATTGGTTAATATAATTATCATAATCCTTACATTTGAAGCACAAGTGTTTGGGTACTGAATTTTGTAGATATTTATCTCTATTCACATCATTTGTTGATATATTCACATCACATAGAAATTAATCTTCTTTATTTACTTTTTTTCCAAAGTTAAAAAATTTACTAGTACCCTTAAGAAAATTTCTTCCATGTTTCATTCCACACTTAAAGAATAATGGAAATATCATATTATTATCTACATAGTTTTTAGAAATTCATTTGGATTTCAACTTTATTTTTTATCAAAAACCTCAAATTGATGGGTAACTACAATCTCCATTTACACCATGATAACACATCAAATGATTTTTTTTAACATCCAATGAAATAACTTATTGTCAACACCCTTTTGTGACTTATTTTTAAGCCACTGAATAATTGATCAAACTTATATTCAAGTTGGATGATTAAACCAAAATAATACCTTACAAGTATTATAAATGTTTCCTTATAGGTAACAAGAGATTCATCAAACTTAAAATTTACCTCATGTAATTCCTTATCCATTTTAATATGAGGAATATGAAGAATGTAATTATTGAAAAATAAATTTTTAAACTCATAACAATCCTTGAATTTAGTTTCTTCATGTTTCCTCGTGATCTTGATATGATTCCACCATTGATATATTTCACCTTCCAAAATGTGGATAACCAAAATGAATTTTTCATGTTCCAAACACTAGAGAATGTAAAATATATTTTCAATGGTACTCATACAATTATAAGAACCTATTGGACCAATGGAAGAATATATAGAAGAATGATTTTTCCTTATAAATGACTCAATAGAACATTATTCCCTCTTTTTTATACATTTAATGTTTAGCATGATTCTTAACATGAGAAAATTTTGTGAGTGTATCCATTAGAATTTTTATTCTGGATCCTGTAACATTTGTTTCTATGGAGTAAAATCATTTATTTTTTTATCACATTTAATCATTTACATGATTCATTTAGGTTCTACTCTTTAACTAAAACCATAAATCATAGGGATAAAAATGATCATAAACATTAAACACATAATCATGAAAAATTATTTTTATGAAGTCTAAATAATTACACCTTCTTTTCAATCTATGACACAATAGGTTTATCCTAGGTCATTCATGGTCATCATCTACTCAAATCCTTCATAATAATTTGTAGAAAAAATATTAATTAACCCAAAAATATCCCCTACAAGGGTCAAACTATGTGTGCAACAAGGATTATTTTTTCATGCACTAGGTGAAGATCTAGTCAATTCCCAATGCAACATTATCAGTTTTATTACAACTAGGTAAAACTATATTAGATCCATATCCACTTGTAGTATCAAGATATGTATGTCTTTCTAGTAAAAACAAACTCTTTATATTAACATAATATAATATCTTATTCTATTACTGGTATTTTCCTTTTAACTAAATTCTTATCATCCTAGTTTCCAGAGGTTAAACTAAACCATTATCTATTACCTACTATAGATTCAAAACATTTTCATACATTGATATTAAATCTTATTAGGTTAATATTAATTACATAACATAAAAATATACTCCACAATAATATAGGTCCAACATATTTGTAAATTTAATCACATAAGAAACTTTTTCATAAGATATATACATCATTTCCCACTATGATATTCATAAATAAGGTCATTATTTGACATATCATATGTAATACCTTTTTTATTTCCTAGGAAAATAAAACATTTTAAAGGGAAATATCAGATGCTCAGTAAGGGAAAATAAAGGATACATCAAAATAACATAAGGGTATGAGAACATGGGAATAAATATGAAAACCATACACTACATATCATGGAACATAAACTTGATTCATATATTAAATATTGGTAGTTCATAAGACATAAATCAAAAAGGAATCATACAATATAATCAAGGATAGCATAAAATTATCATAAGATATAGATTTCTTTAATACACATAAACATAAAAATTCATTTACATTGTTGTCAAGGATCATTTATAAGACCATCATAATGGAATGGGTTCACCAAAAAAACCAAAATAGTAGTCATGGTTTACTCCCAATATTATAATAGTGTATATATTACCTTACTAAACCCAATTAACTCCCCATTATAGTCTGCTTTATCTCATTAGATATTCCCCTTTACCTAATTAATTTGAGGGATATATAATTATATTCCCACCTATCACATAATGAAAATAATATAAATGTGTTCCACAAGATTAGAAATAATTCCTCATATCATAACTTGGGAAAATGAAGTGGCATTCATAAAAATTTCATCATGGAATTACGTTTGGAAAAGAAAAAAGTTTCATAATTACCTCAATTGATCATAACATTACTTCTAGAAAATGGAATAAGTTTCATATACATCTTATCATTATAAAGATTACTGAGAAAGAATATATATTCTATCATTGAATTATATTACGATTAGTGTATAGTTAGAATGAATAATTGTTGTCTTTGATGAATAGAAATATCAGTAGAAGGTTATTAATTTTTTTTAATGAAAATATCCTTTCCAATTTCAAAATCAAATTTTGAAATTAAAGATTCAAAAAAACTTATCAAAATAGTTTTCACTGGTAATAACCTTGGAGACTTATAATGTCTGTTTTAAATTATAGAGAGTTCATGATGATTGAAAATTCCATTCATACTATATGGGTTACAATAATGATTCCTTTCATATTTTTGGTAAAAAATCAAAAATACCTTATTTAGAATATGACAAGAAGATTCCTTCTAAACAATTTTTTAATATTTAAACCATGGGTGAAATCATTGTAAAACAATATTTGTATAATATTAATAACATTTTTGAAAACATTTTTTTAAAACATTGATAGGGAAGAAAAATTATTTTCGACTGAAGAGATTAATAAAGACGATTTTACTTGAAATTATTGTTTTGGTATATTGAGAAAATAAAGAGAGGAAAATTATAAGATAGAATTTAATTTCAAGAAATAATAATTGGAGAATAAAATTTACAAGTTTATCAAATTCAAATCATAATATTTAATTATAAAAAACTTAATCATAAACAGTCTCAATAAACAATAAGATTGTAAAATAAAATCCTTACAACTTTGGTAACTTTTTAATCGTAAGCCCCATGAAATAAATAAAATTATATAGATATGAAAATACCCATAAACTTCATAAGATTCATCATAAAATAAATTCATGTTCAATAAATACACCACACAAAATAAACAAATGGTGAATAAGACATGTGTCTCACAGAAATAAAAGTGAGATACACATTCCTTACCTTAACTCTGAATTCCTTTGTACTTGTAAAAACCTCATATTTCATATAAATAGATTTTTTATACATTTATTATAGTACCATAATCATATATATCATAAAATATATTATTTACTTAAATTATTTTTCCACTAATTAACAAAAAATTATTTATTATATTCGTTATTCCGGATGATAAGTACTTCATTTTTCATGTATGTTCTGGTTCGGTAGGTTTGTTCTGCGTAGTTTAATTATATTTCCATTACCTAAAGAACTTTAATAATTTCATAAATACAATATATATTAATAATATAAACATTTAGTGATATTAATAAAATTTAGAGATGAAAAAATGAATTACATCATTTGTGGAGATGGTAGACTGTACATACAAATGAACGTTGTTTCCATTTTTTCGACAGATGGAATGAACAAAATGTATATAATAATTAAAAATTATAGAATAAAAATTATATAATATAAATCATATATATTCATCAAATCCATCCACATTAAATTCTATGTTAATATAAAATGAAAAAAATATCACATCACTTTGGGGAGGTGGTAGTCCACACGTACGCACAAGCGAAATTTTTGATTTTTCATCGAATTCAAATCTAATTAGGTAGATGTGATATTATAATTAAAAAAATATTATTATGTAATATATACGTTTTAAATCCATTATTGTATCCATTCATTATAACCGATTAAGGAAAAACTATTACATCGGTTCATGAGGTGGTAGTCGACCATATACACAATCAACAGTTTCATTTCTCATTTGAGAGAGGAGGAGATGGATATATGTTATTCCATTATCATAATATCATATTAGTATATATAATATACTTTTATTATTATTTAATCATATTTAGGAAAGATTTTAAAGAGGTGGAATAAGAAATAAAAGAAAAATACTTGCTTAATGATACCTCTTCTTCAGACATCTTCTTTAATTTTGTACCAATCTCATTCCTAAGAAGGTTTTGTAACAAAGGTGAGTGACACACATGTAATTTTTCAAATTTTTCCAATATTTCCATGTTAGTTTCTTGGAAACAAGGCTCCAAAATGGACCAGTACATACCTATATACATACCTTCATATATACGTACATGCGTACATACATTCATACATACCTACGTACATACGTACTTACTTACTTACATACATACGAACATACGTTCCTAGGTACATACGTACCTACGTACATACGTTTATATGTACTTACATACCTACCTAAATATAAACACACATACATACATACATACATATGTACATGTGTATATACGTTCCTACAAACATACGTACATAAATACATAGATACATACATACATACATTAATCCATCCATCCATCTGTCTATGCATGTATATATTCATTAAAATATCCATGTATATATACATAGATATATATATATACATACATACATTCATGCATCCATTCATACATATATCAATGCTTTCATCCATGCATCCATGCATCCATTAATCCATCCATCCACACATGCATCCATCCATCCAGCCAGCAATGCATCTATTCATGCATGCATCCATGTATATAAACATACATATGTACATACTTACATCCATTCATGCATATAATAATATATAAATCCATGCATGCATGCATGTACACATACATAAATCCATCCATCCATCAATCAATTAATCCATCCATCCATCGATCAATACATCAATCCATCTATACATACAAACGTATGTATCTGCATACCTGAATAGAAATGTACTTACATACATAGATGTATATATACACACAGAGACACACACATACATACAAAGATACATGCATTCATCCATCCACGTATGCCTCCATTCATTCATACATTCATTCAATGCATACGTTCACACACACACACACACACATCCATCCATACAAAGAAACAAACATACATATATACATAAACACACACACACACACACACACATACATACATACATACATACATACTTGCATGCATGAATGCATGTATACATACATAGACACACACCCACACCCACATAGACAAACACACACACACACATACATACCTACATACATACATAGATACATACATACATACATACATACATACATACATACATACATACATACATACATACATACATACACACATACATACATACATATATACATACACACAGACATACAGACACACACACACACATTAACACATAGACACACACACAAACACACACACATATATAAACACACACGCACACACATAAATAAATAAATAAATACATACATACATACATACATACATACATACATACATACATAAATATGTACGTCTGTCCCTCTATTCTTCCATGGATCCACAAATCCATTTGTCCATACATGCTTCCATCCATATCTCCATGCATGCATCTATTCATACAAACATACATGTATATATACACACATCCATACAGGTATGCATCCATTCATATGTTAATCCATGTTTGCATGCATTCCAACATAGATGCATTTATCCATCTATGTATGCCTCCATTCATACATACATTGATTCAATCATTCAGACATGCATACATACATTCATAAACACACACACACACAAACACATCCACATGTCCATCCATCCATATACACATATATACATACGTATGTACATATGTACGTACATACCTATGTACATACATAAAAACGTACATACATACATACATACATACATATTTGATAAAAAATTATACATAATATAAAAAAACTATATATACAAACATATATATATATATATATATATATATTGTAAACATAAGATACACACACATAAAAAAGGAAAGAATATCATATATAAACATAATATATATATATATATATATTATGTTTATAAGTAATATTTGTATGTAAGTTATACATATATATGTATACATATATGAATGTATGTATATGTATACATAAAAAAACACACAAAACTGTATTATATGAATTTATATAAACAGAAATCAGGATTTACATAAAATAAAAATTTATAAGTAATAATATTGATTTTTGATAGCATAAAAAAAATTCCAGATGATTTATTGAAATTAAAATAAAATTGATGGTTGTGGTAATGATAGTGGAAAAGGTTCAATATTTTTTTTATAGATTTGAGTATAGGGAGAGGAAGAAGAATTGTATTGTGTTTTAATAATGAAATTTCCAGTTTATAATTAAAATATATTAAAATGAGAAACTTTGATAGCACTAACATGCAAAGAAAAAGGTTGGCCTTTCTCAAAATTAAAATAACACTAAGAAAGGGTCTATTATTTAAAAATTTCAATGTTTAGAATAAATTATTTAATTTCTAAAAATGATTTTGTGGAATTGGTATGATTTTTATGAAGTGATATTAGGTAGTGAGAGGGAATTATATTAGTATCATCATGTCTCTCACCCTACTACAAAATTTTATGTTTCATGATTTTTTGATGATGCCCTAACTACTATTGTCATGGTGTTTAATGAATTCATTTTATGTTATCCTCATCTTGAGGGGTGGGGGAGTGAATTAATTTGTCTCCTATATGTAAATGAGTAATGAAATAAAATATAGTAGAATTAAAATAGATTATAACCTATTTTTTGATTCATATTCAATAGAAGACTCACTTTTAGAGAATCCTCAAAGTACTGAGATGTTAATGGACGTAAAAAAAAGGGTGTTAGGATTCCCAAAAGAACCAAAAAAATCCCTTTAACTACTTTGAATGTAGAAATTGAAAAAGATCATAGTTGATGGTGGTGGTTTAACACTTAATCAAGTAAATATGTTTTATTAGATAAAACCACATTCCTACATTTTTTATGATAATGGTCCCTAGTGTCAATACCTTAATATTTATAAGTTGTAAATTTTAGGGGAAATTTGAGTTTTTTTGTCTCATGTTATTAATAGGAGAAAAATGTTAATTTCCCATATAAAATGAAATCATAATAATTTTTAAATATTCTTTTGATCTTATAATTGAGTGATTACCTTATAGTTGAAATTTGGAGAAATTTTGAGCCAGGTATTTTTTTGGAGCATTTTAGAATGTATTTAATAAATATTAAATATTACCACATACAAAAACACTAATATATCCTTAAAGGTCTCCTAAAAAGAAATTATGACTTCATATTTGAGTTCGGATTGAGTAGTTTTACTCAGGTGAGGTGTCTCATTAAACAGAGATTTCTTTTAATTTTTTATTTAATTTTTTTTATTTTTTCCACACCCCCAATTCCTTCCCCTACAGATTGTGTGAGACATTTTCTACCCAACCATGTGATTTTGAGAGATAGAGAGAGGAGATGAGGTTGATAGAGGGGTACCAAGCTTCATCCGAGGAGTTGTATTGGGATGAAGTGACTACAAAATGTGGATCCAATCATGAAGATTCAATTATTTCACCACCTGGGGGTCATTTGTTTTATTGTTTCAATATTTCCCTATTGAAATTTTTTGTTTTTTATTTTTATAATTTATATCTATTTTTGGGATGGTTAATAGAAAATTATAATGTGATTAAAGGGAGAAAAATGCATTTAAGGAGAATCAAAGAGGTTTTCCATTCATGAGACTGCATCATAAAGTGTGCAGTTGAAGAACACACATTGTGTGTTCTTTGTTTCAATGAAATAAAAAAAAAACATTTTTTAAAAAATTTCTCAAAAAATTGGGGTTTCCTTGGGTTTATTAAGAGATAATTTCAAGGCATAAAAGGGGGTTTTGGAGGAGAATAATTAATTAATTTTTCCATTTAAAATAATTATGGAATTTATTATAAAATAAATTATGAGATTTTTATATAATTAATTAAATTGATTCAGATGTAATTTGGGTGTTGTAATGAAGGATAATGAAAATGTATACTTCAACCTACATCGATGAGGATTTTCGTGCTTTATTATTAAGAGAATAACTATGTATTATGTTGGTCGTCCTTGAACATGAACTATAGTAAATGTATTTTATTTTTATACACAAGATATATTGTAACACCAAAAGATTTTATGATATATTTCTATTTAAATAAATAGAAAGTGTTTGATATATTGGTTTATATGTAACACCGAGGTCAAACAAATTTTGATATACTACTGAAATATTATTATTAAATGTGACTATTATGAATTAGTTGTTTGATTAGAAGGAATGAATAATAATAAATAATTTATGAACAAATATGTATAAATGTTTTACTTAATTAAAATTCATTTATTAGTGTTTATTAAACAAATACCAAATTTTAAAATTTTAAAACTGATATCACTTTATCTTAAAAGAACAATTTTTCAATGTTTTATATTTTCTATATATTATGTACTTTGATCACTAATAAAATATGATATCGACGAAATAAATTTTTATTAAATTTAAATTAATGAAAAATTATTCATACATTTATTATCATTTGGTTATAGGTGAAGATAAAATCATTTGAAGGTAACACGAGTTATTTTTTAGAAAACAGTATTTATGAGAAAAATTAATTTTTATCATATTAAGTTATATTTATCACTATTGATGAATGATTTTAATATAGTTTTTAGATAATATAATAAATAAAATATAATAAAATTTATTTAATGGTTGTTACTAGGAAATGAATGAGAATAAAATCATTTTCATTCTTAAATATACTCTTTCTCTAAAAATGGTTTCAAGCATTTTGTGTGTGGATATTAGAATTAATTTATGTTACTTTTATAAATTTGACCATATAAGATGGATTAAATATTTTTAATAATCCAAAATAATATTAATTTTTTTATTAAACTTAATTATTTGTCATAATGAATTGAAAAATTGGTAAAACTCTTGTTACCATGGTAATGGTTAAAAGGGTAAAAAGTGTGGTTAACCTAAGATATAAGTTTTAAATTATCAAGAAAAATTATTTAATTTGATTTTTTGATCATATTTTAACCTTATAATTCATATATTTTATTATTTTTAAATTTGGTTCCACATTCTTATCATAGTGATATTATTATTTATTAATGTTCTTAATATTCACAACCTTTCAACTCACCTCACTTATAGAAGCTTACATCCTATTCTCACTTCTACAAATCAATTGAGAATTTTATATTGAAAAATATCTTCCCAAATACTTACCCAACATACTTATTCGTTAACATGAGATTATTTTTTACCAAATAAACCATCCAAGATGCATTAATTTTCTTTTCAAAAGAGGATACCTGAAGAAGAGGTATATCTTCCTACTGATATGTTTTAGGTTTATTTCTTATTAAACACTTCAAAATGTTATAGTACCATAAAAAATTATGGAATAAGTATTTTTAATATTATAATATGTTTATATTTTAATGTTATGACCATTTTAGGTCTCATTTAAATCCATTAAGAAATGATAATGTCGATTGTGAATACGTGTGCACTACCACATCCACGAACCAATGTAATTGTTTTAGTGACTCTTCACATGGATTTTTCTAAGGATGGATTAAATTAATATATATTTTATTTATGATATTTTATTTTAATTATATAATGGTTAAAATATTATACACCTTCTTTAATTTCATGCATTAAAATGTTAAAACATCACCCATGCATACATATGGTCTACTCTCTCCACAAAGTAGTGTAATTAATTTTTCATCACCACTTTACATGAATGGTTATAAATGTATATATATTGAATTAATATTAAATTTATGAAATAACTAATATTATTGAGGTAATGAAACATTGAACCCTATATCATAACTTTTATGTGGGGATAATTGATGGATGGGTTAGACCCTTGAGTTTGGGGTGTTTTGGGCTATCAAGGGGGACTTTTGGGGACTTTTTTCCAGGTCATACAGTTAAGGTGAATAGTTAGATTAAATTTTCAACATAATCGTGAAACCTTTTACAATGTATTTATCCAGGTCACATGGTTGGTTCATGGTTAAACTAACCATTCATCCTAAGTGTGTAACCCTTGCATGTCAAAGTAGTGGGGATCTTCACGGTTTGTGCAGATTTTCTTAACTGTGCAAGTGAACAATAGAAAGCACCTGAAGAGGGGTATTTTTTCCATTATCATTAATTTTATTTTTATTTCTTCCCTTGTACTCCCCACTTGATTTCCCCAGGCTTGGACACCTTCCATTGAGCATTTTCAGTATCTAAAGCTCCTCCAAGGTGATTTTATAGTATTTTCTTAATCATTCTTCACCCTGTTCAAAAGGATATGGATTCCCACTCATTATTTGGTTGTCTAAATTTTACCCTTTCTATATAACCCTAGGGGAAATTCTTGTCCAATATTCATTCCTATGGGGGTTCTAAATTGGGTTTTTTTCTATGGGTCATGGACTAACCTTTGAGTCTTTTTTTCAGTAGTTTTCACCGTGGATGACAAGGTTCCACCACATGAGGAAGGTGTTTTTGATTATTTTACTTTTATATAAGATTTATATTCTACATTAATTATTTAAATGTTTTTTAGATTTAAATGAATGATATTGATGATATCTAGTTTTTATTTTCAATAGTTTTCCATGCCTGATTTGTTATTTTCCTCTCGAAAAAATGGGTGAATTATCTTATGCTATAGAAGTTGGATGGAAATTTGAGTTTTTTGAATTCTTTATTTTTGATAAAATTACTAAGTTGGTTTTAATCAGAAAATATACTAAATTATTTATTATTTATTTTTATTTGGGGTTTCACAGTGGGAACCCTTTTTTGTTTAAAGGGTTTCCTCTTTTTAAAGTGGTTTAATTATTATAATAAAACAAAATGGAGTTTCCATTGACTTATTTGGTTGAAATCGAAGTGATTATGATTTTTTGGATTTTTTTTGAATTAAAACGTGTGTTAAATGTTATTTAAAAAATTATATGTATTATATATGTTAAAATTGAAGGCTGGGATAACACATTGTGATGTGACGTTGATTGTAACCTTGTTGACCCCCTTGGTTATTGTTGATATATATGATTATCCACGTGAATGATGATTTGTGACGTTATTCATATGGATATTATGTTTTGGGTATCATTTTATGTGTATTTAGGGAGGTGGGAAGGATATAATTATGGTTTTATACCTAGGGACTATTATTGTCTTATTTTGATGTAATTGTTGATGGAAAACCTCAATTATTATTCCATGAGGAGATCAAGGATTGTATATGGAACGTAGTGGGACATTTCTATGATAGTGGAGGTTTAGAACTGGATATTCCTTCTCTAGATTATGTATTCTGAGCATTCCATAATTTCCTCAATGATACTTATTAGAGGGATTCATTGGATGAATGTGTGATTATTTTCTTATAGATAGTTTGGTCAACTTTTTTATGTCTTGTGTTTTCTTGTTAGTCCTCATTCTTTGTCTTCATGATATGTATCATACATTATTCCTTTTTTGTATGTAATAGAGTGTGTTATGTTTATTTCTTAGATTGAATTGTTTGATGTGTTTATCCTCTTGTATACTAGTTATGTTGTAAAATATTTTGTTTGATCAATTTTTAAGATTTATTTTTAATCACTTATGGTTTTGTTTCATAATTTGTTTCATTGTTAACTTATTTCCCACTGTATTGGGTGTGTAAAGGTTTTTAAAGGAAAAAATTAGAAATGGGTTTTTGAGTGGAATTATTGGTTGTAATGGATTTGAAACGTTTCAAACCATGTGTGGGTTTATTTTTCAAACAATTGGTATTTTTTAAGATTAATGGTAAGCACTTTTAAATGGATTGGTTTTTGGGAAAAACCTTTTCATGGATTATTTTAGGAAAGTGGTTCTTTGAGAAAGTGCATGTAAAATACATTTTTTATTCCTATATTATGTAAAGAAATATGAAAACCTATTTTTTCTATTGTTTCTAAACTAGTGACCTTGGTTTCTTTTATAAAAGGAATGAATTGGAATCATGTTGTTATCCTGCTAGCTTTAGATCACACCCTACATACTCACATTGGTGGGGATGTAGCGTTAATGTATTATGAATGGACCTATTGGTTTTGTTTTTTCATTAGATCTAGTTTTTCTTACATGGGAAGTGGGTGTTGTGAGTATGATGGTGGTAACTAGAGAGTCACCTAAAGTATGTGACCAGGCATTCAGCTTAATAGAAATGGTTATATCGAAAATTTTATCCAATTATTTGATTTTTTTTCAACATCCATTGTGGTTTTGTATCTCTAATTTACTATTTATTTATATGATATATCTCTTAGAATATAACTTTTATTTTTACTGTTACACTATGTTTAGATGTTTTTTTTGATTCTTTAAGGGTGAAACAAACCCAAATTATTATGTATGATGTCATTAATGCTCGTTGCCAGCCAAGGGGATCGAGGATGCACCTCTGGTATGTAGATGGATGGCTTGGGTATCAGATGGATAGATATCCCAGGTTGGTTCATTACAAAATGGTATTTGAGGATATAGGTTTCTTGAAAATAGGACTAAGTTCTAGTGAAACCATATTCGTTGTTTTGGGTTTGTCTGGGAACTGTAGAGACATGTATTTTCATAAGGACTCAGGTGGAGTGTGTGTGAAAATTCCTACCAACTCTTTATCATAATGAATATTGAGTTTTTGTGAGAGTGTCAGGTTCAAATCATGATCTTTAGATTGAATTTTTAAGTTTTGATAGATTGTGGATATGATTAAATGATTCATTGATCCCTATTTAGTGTACTAGTGATTTTAATGGTCGGTTTTTGTTTTAAAGTGGAAAACAGTGAATGGAACAATGTCTTATAGTTATCACAAATGGTTTGGTAAATCATGGGGTGCCTATGGGACATGGTTTTGAAACCATGATAGTTCATGTTACATGTTTGGCACATGGTTTACCAGTATTTGTGGACAAACAGTGCATATTATATTTTGCATTATAAAATTACTATTTTCCTCCCCTTCATCCAGGATTGAGTCCAATGAAAGTTCCTTTTGGAATGGTATCCTATAGGGGAGTATTAATTAGGATTTTTTAGGAATGTGTATTGGTTGAATATGTTTGATATGGGATGTGTGCTTGTGTTCTCAGTTTTTTACCTTGGGTACTTTGTTTTGAGAGATGAAAATTGGTTTTCAAAATGTTATAGAAGTTTTTATTTTTATAATCATTTTGTGATAATTTTAAAACTTATGTGTATTGTTTTAAAACTGGTCTGAGGAAAAGATATTCAGTTGAAAATCACTTGGGTTCAAAAAGTGTAATTTTGTGAAATAGATTAATTCATAAAGTGGTAGTTTTAAGAATTGGTTCAATAAATTGTTTTTCTTGAGATGGTTTATTTCATAGAATAATTTTCAAATTGTTTTCGAATGGTGTAAAGTATTTACATTTGTTGAAATTTATGTGTTGGTTTTAAAATTAAAGGGGTTACCCAAGATTTAAATGAATTCAGAGACCATTGGATCTTAGTAATGGTTTGGGATTTTGAGAAAGGTGGTGGAAAACTGTTGGGATTCCAAATGAGATTTTCAAAGCGGTTTGATTTTTTTTTCAAAATTTGTTTTCAAATGGTGTTTTTCTTGGTTCTTTTGGTTATGGGGATGCTTGTTTTATTAAGATGATGGGTGGTTGGGATCATGTCACGTGTAATTTGATAAGTTCCACCCAGAAAATTATTGATGGAAGAAAGAGTGTTGTTCCTTGGGGTCCTCTTTTGGTTATTTTTTCCTTGGGTTTATATCTCCCTTTTCTTGATTACAATCCTTGAGAGATCAATTTTCTTAAAATTCCTCAGTGTTAAGTTTTAACTCATATTCATTGGATTTTTAGCATTTTTAAAATTATTTCAAGATGATTTCATTTTCTCATAAAATATGGTTTTTAGATGGAATTTCAAGTGAATCTTGGAATTATAAGTTGTGCTAAATTTTAAAGTTTGATTTAAAATTGGATATATATTTTTAAATGGTTTTTGATATTGTTTGGTTCATGAAATGAAACAGAATGTTTTTTATAATTTAAATGTTTTTTCTTAAGTTATTAATGATTTTGATATTTTAAATTGTTATGACCCCAATTGTGTCATGTTGTGAAATTTTAAAACGGGTGTTATAATATAATTGTTTTTCTAAATGTAAAATGATTTTGTTTTTTTAAGTTTACCTTATTTAGTTTTGTGACAAATAATTTGGAAGATGTTTTCAAAAAATTATGTAAAATTTTTTGTTTTGAAATAATTGTTTTAAGTGGGACTTTGAAGAAACAAAAATTGTCCCTTTTGGGGTTTTACTAAATGGAGTGTATGATTTTTATTTTTATTCAAATTGATGTTTTATTATCTAAATGATTTGGAAAGTGGTTTTGGAAAATAAAAGTGTAGTGTTTTGACATTTTTGGGGAAAACATTTTTAAAGAGTCTAAAATGAGTTTTTCTTTCTTACTTGGTTTTTAGTAAATGGACCTATTTAAATGTTTCATAAAGGGGTATTGTGGCCTGGAAAGGATATTATAAAGTTATTTTTTAAAATAATTGGGAGACTTTTATTAATTACTGGTATGTGTTTTGGATTTTCAATTCTTTAGGTTTGTGATATTACCTTTTATTTTTTATCATTCATTCATTTTGAGTTTAAGTGCTTGCCTTGTTGTTTTGTTGAATTCTTTTGAAGAACGCTTTTTTTTCTTATGTTGTTTCTTATTTTAAGTATAGTTTCTTGTAGATGTGGGTGTAATTGAATTTTTGGTTGGTACATAAGTAATTAGGACAAATGTTTCTTCAAGCCTTTGATCACAAAATGGTTCTATTCATGTGTGGTTCACCATGGATAATGTTCCATTTTGAAGCCCATGTTTTCCCCTAGATTATACTGACCCAGGTTATAAGACCATTTAATCTTATAATGTATATTTTTTTATTTTTTCCCTCGGTGAGGTGAGTGTTAATATAATTGATGGATCAATTATTTTTTTGTTGATTTTTTTGGTTGGTTTTCCTTTAATAAAGTGAGATTTTATTTCTAAGTGTAATTTGAAATTTTTTTGAGATGTCTACTATATTGGAGGTTTTTGATTGAGGTATTATCCTTTTTACACATTTTACAAGATTTCTAAAAGTTGGGGAGACCCGTGCCATGTCCCCAATTTTTATTGGTTCTTGTACCAGTAAGTGTGGTTTAGTTTTTATGGGATACTCTTTGTAGACCTTTTGATTTGTTGGTTATGTTTTGAGGAATCATTGTTTCTTAAGAGTTTCTTCCTATGGACCTCCCTAGAGGTTTATCATCAAACTCACATTGCTTTGCAGAAGGTTTATTGTGGATTGTTATTTATTATTTCACCTTTTCATTGGAATTAAATATTAAAGAAGTGGAATTTTGGGGAGTTTTTGACACCCATAGTGTTACTTTTATATTGGCATAACTGATGGATGGTTTGACCCCTTGAGTTTGGGGTGCTCTAGTCTGAAAATAGTGAATTTTGGGAACAATTTCTAGGTCTCACATTTAAGGTTCATGGTTAGTTTAACAATTAATCCTATGTGTTCAACCTATTTTAGTAGATTTATCCTGGTCTCATGGTTGGTGTATAGTTAAACTAAAAACAAAACCTATTTGTGCAGCCTATGCAGCTCAAATCAATGGGGATCTACATGGTTTGTGCATGGTTTTCTTAACCGTGTGAGTAAACCATGGAAACCACTAGAATATGGGTAATTGTTTTCCCATATCCTTATCATTAAGAGGGGTTTCTTCATTTTTCCACCCCACTCAATTTAAACTAACTTGGATTCCTTCTACAGATCCTTTTCCCTATCCAAATGTCCTCTAAGTTGATTTCATTGTGGTTTCTTGGTGATTTTTGACCTAGTACATATTATTAAGGCTTCCATACCCTTCTTCTTTTGTTTTATCTAATTTTCCCCTTTCCAACTGAACTTGGAGGCCATTATTTTATAATATTCATGCCAAGGGTAGTGCTAAATTACGGGTTTTATTTCTAGAGATATGATCCATCCTTTGAGTCATTTTCTAGTGTATCTTGCCAAAGGTGACAAGGTTCCACCACATGAAGTAGGTGTTTCTAATTATTCACCTTTTGTTTAAGAGTTATATTATTTTTTGATGATTTAAATGTGTCATAGATTTAATGTAATGATTTATATGATATTTAGTTTTTATTGATAATGGTTTTTTTTCTTGATTGGTTTTTATCCTTTATAAAAATTGGTGAATTGTCTTATACTATGGAGTTTGTTTAGAAATTGGTGTTTTATAAATTATTTGTGTATGATAATATTATAAAGAGGATATTCATGAATATATGAACTATATTTTTTAAGCATTAGTCCTACTGGTATTTTTATAGTGGGATAGCTTTTGTGTTTAAAAGGTTTCTAGTTTTTAAAGTGGAATTATTTTTATAAAACAAATTTGGGTTTCCCTTGACTTATTTGGTTGGAATGGAAGTGTTTATGTTTTTTTGGAAATGTGTTTTATTTAAAGTGTTCTAAATGTCATTTACCCTAGTTTATGTATTTTATATGATAAAAGTAAAGTCTGGTTAGTCCATTTGTGATGTGATTTCGATTGTAATATTGATGAGACCCCTTGGTTGTAGTTAATTTGTATTCTTATCCATGTGATGGATGATTTTTGATGTAAATAATATTGTGATTATGTGATGGGCATCATTTTATGGGTAGTTTGGGAGGTGGGAAAGACATTGTTATGGTTTCATCCCTAGGGGATTGTTATTTTCATGTGATGACATTATTGTTTACGGGAGACCTCTAGTATTATTTAATGTGGAGAACAAGGTTTCTATACAGGAATTAGAGGAAAATTACTAGGATATTTAATGTTAATAACTGGATAGTCTCTTCTAGTTATAGGTATTTTGATCTTGGGGGTTTCTCACTAAGGATACATCTTAAAGAGATCTTGAGGATGGATGTGTGACTATTAGGTTGTCAGCAGTTATTTCCACTTCTATGTATCTTATGTTGTCATGTTAGTCATCATGTTGTTGTTTCATGCTATGTATCATATGCTATGACTTTTTATGTATATATTATCATGCTATATGTTTATTTATTAGACGACCATGTTAGATGTGTTGATGCACTCGTGGCTTAGTCATGTAGTTCATTAATTTTTTTTCCATCCATTTATTAGCATCATTTATAACATGATATAGTTGTGTTTCATTATTATTTACCTTGTATCCTTGTTTCCCATTGTATTTGGTGTGTAAAGTGTTTTAAAGGGAAAGAAATAGAAAAATGGTTTTGAGAGTGGAATTATTGGTTGGCATGATTCTGAAATGCTTGAAACCATGTGTGGGTTTACTTTTCAAAAATGTCATATTTTTTAAGAGAAATGGTTAGTACATTTAATTGGAATGGTTTTTGGTAAAACCTTTTCATGGCTAGTTTTATTAAATTAGTGCTTTGATAAAGTGTATGTAATGTGATTTTTTTATACTTATGTTTTGAAAAGAAACATGAAAACCTATCTTTTATATATTATTTCCAAACTAGTGAACTTGTTTTCTTTTATAAATGAAATGAATTAGACTCATGGTTGTATCTGACTAGATTAAGATCACAACCTACATACTGATGTTAGTGGGTTTGTTGTCTTTATGTGTTGTATTCTTCTAGTTTTGTTTTTCATGTTGGACCTGGTTTTGTCTCCCTTTGGAAGTCGGTGTTGTATAGATTATGGCGGTGAACTGAGATTATCAAGTATTTGGTGATCATACCTTCGGTTTTATGGAACCAATTGGGCTGAGATTTGTATTAGCTTCTTTTAACTTTTGTTTGTTTATCTTTCACTGTGGTTTTGTATTTAAGATTGGTTTTTTATATGTATGAGTTTTCTCTGGAAATGTATCTGGTATTTTTAATGTTATGCCCTATTTATATGATTTTATTTTGTTCTTTTTGGGTGAGACCATACTGAACCGATAGGTATGATACCCTTGATGCTTGTCGTCAGCCCGGGGGAATTGGGGACACTCCTCAGGAATGTGCTGCGTCCTCTTCATAATCCAATGAATTGATGTCTCAGGTTGGTTCATTAAAAAATTGTATCAAAGGATTTAAGTTTCTTGAAAAGGTTCCTAGGATCTAGGGAAACCTTATTATTCATTATGGGTATGTCCGGGTTGTTTGGATACTTGGATTGTCTCTAGGGCTCGGGTGGAGTGTGCAGAAAAGGGCATGACAAGCTCTTTATCACACAAAATCACTAGTTTCTATGGGATTATCATGTTTGAGTCTTGATCTGGAGTTTATATTTGTATTTTTTGATATATTTTTGATATTTTTATATAATTATGGAATCCCCATTGAGTGTAATGGTGATTTTAGGGTCCCTTTGGGTTTCTGAGGTGAAAAGAGTGAATGGACCAGGGTTAAACAGTTATCATGAACAATATAGTAAACTATATAGTGCCTATGTGACAAGGTTCTGAAACCATAATAGTTACTATTACATGATTGGCACATGATTTTCTAGCTCATGCAGCCAAACCATGCATAGTACAGTTTCCCTCCATAATAGTTGTTTCCCTCCCTTTCTTCCTGAACTGAATCCAATGGAATTTTCTATTAGGAGCATATCCTATAAGGGAGTTTTATTTATTATTTTTATGAAAAGTGGTTTGGTTGAATGTGGTTGATATGAGATCTATTCTTGTGTTCTCAATTGTGTCCCTTGGGGACTTTGTTTTGAGATAAGAATATTTTTTCAAAATTAAAGATATGTTTCTTGTTTTTGAAAACTATTTTGTAATGGTTTGAAAAAATGTGTGTTTTGTTTTGAAACTAAGAAACTAACAATATTTGGATTTGAAAATCACTTGGTTTAAAATAGTAAAATTTTCCGAAAAAAATTAAATTTTAAGGTGGGTTTTTTAAGAAATGGGTTGTTAAAGTGTTTTACATGATATGGTTTGTTTCAAAGTGATGTTTTAAAATTATTTTTGGAATGGTGTGTGATTTTGCCATTTTATTAAAATTTATGTAGGGAATTTGAAAAATAAGGGGGTTAACCATTGATTCAAATGAATTTTTAGATTGGTGGGTCTCAGTAATGGGTTGAGGTTATTAGAAAAGTGGTGAAAAACTGTTGGGTTTCCAAATGCAATTTTCAATGATGTTTGAAATTTTTCTTCAAAATATATTCATAGGGGTTCTATTTTGTTGGTTTTGTTTGTAGGATTTAGACCTCATTTTTTCTAGATTTTTTCCTTTAGTGCTCGGTATTTTTAAAATGCACTAGTGTTAAGGTTTAACCATTGTGTTTTGGATTGTTTGGGTTTTATAAATGTGACTAATATGAATTAATTTTCTCATAAATAATGGGTTTTACTTATCATTTAAAGTGATACTTGTAATTAAAAGTTGTGTTAAATTTAATAGGATTATTTAGAACTATATATGTAAATTTTTAAATGGTTTTTGACCTTGTTTGGGTCATGAAATTAAATTTAATGTGTTGTTTTCAACTTCTAATGGGTTTTTTGGATGATTACAAATTGTGATATTTTAAAACATTTTGACCCAAATTGGGCAATGTCTTGTTATTTTAAAATTGATGTTTAATGTTTTTTTATTCTTTAAAAAGAAAAATGATTTTTTTTTCAAAATGGATTCCAAGAGATGGGTTTGAAAGAATGGTTTAAAGTGGGAGTCCAAATAATGAAAAGTGACACTTTTGGTGTTTTAATAAATATAATGAGTGATTTTTTATTTTATTAATTTTCAAATTGGATTATGGAAATGAATGGGAAATTAGTTTTACAAAATCAAGGCATAGTGTTTTGAGTTGTTTTTGGGAAACTTTTTTGAAAGAGGAAAACATGAGTTTTTCATACTTATGAGGTTTTTATTAAGTAGACATCTTTGGTGTTTCATAAAATAGGGTTAAAGATCCAAAATTTAAATTTAATGTGTTTGTTTATTTAAATAAATTAAGTGAATTTTATGAATTTCTTGTGGGTGTTTTGAATTTTAATTATTAGGGTTTTTGTGCTTACCATACAACTTATTTGATGCCATAGTTTTGAGCATAGGTGCATTCATTGTTGTTTGGTTGAGTTATTTTGAAGCCTCTTATGTTATATCATGTCATGTACTATTTTAATTATAGTTTATTATTGATGTAGGCATAAGTGACTTTTAGGTAAGTGCATGGGTAATTAGGAAAAATGTTGCTTCAGGCCTTTGAGCACCCGATGGTGCTAGTGTTATGGGGTTCACCCTGGATGATGTTTCATTTTGATATCCTAGTTTAGCATTAGATTATGTTGACTTAGGTCTAGGGTCCATTTATTCTTTTGATGTGGCATGCATTTAAGTTTTCCCTTATGGAGGTGAGTGTTAAGCTTGTTGATGGATCAATCATGTTGGTGTTGAATTTTTTTGGTTGGTTTTCCATTCAGGAAGTGAGAGTTTGTTTCTAAGTATTATTTGGAACTTTTTGGTGATGTTTTAAATTTTGGAGGTTTCTATTTCAGGTTTTCTCTTCTTAAGGCAATTTATTATATTTTTAAATGTTGGGGAGACTCTTTCTTCGTATTCATTTTCTATTGGGTTTTATACCGGTAAGCACAATTTTTATTTTCTTATATTTTATTGTTATCCTTATGGATTTAGGGGTTCTATTTTTATAAATTTTTTTATCAAGAGTTTTTTCCTAGGGACCTATCAAGTGGTTCATCATCAAACTCACCTCGCTTTATAAATTGTGTGTTGTGTTTTAGTCTTTTTCTTTCACTTTGACTCAAGAATTTCAGGGGGAAGAATGTGGCATGTTGGGGAGTTTGTGACACCCCTAGTGTCACTTTTATGTGGGAGTAATTTATGGATGGCTTAAACACTATATTTTTGGGTTTTTTTGCATAAAATGTTTATTTTTAGGGACTTTGTACGTGATTCATGTTTAAGGTGCATGGTTAGATTGACCACACAGACTAAATGTACAACCTATTGCAGTGGATCTCTCTAGGTTACACAGTTGGATTGTAAAAGGTTTTCCATTCATGATTAGTTATTTTCCTTTGAAAAATGGTTTAATTGTCTTGTTCTATGAAATTTGGTTTAAAATTAGTGTTTTATGCACTCTTTGTGTCTGATAAAATTAAAAATAGGGTTTTCATAATGAAATTAACTAAATTCATTAGTCTTTAGGATAATTGGGGTTTTCATAGCAGTATCCTTTTCTTGTTGAAAGGGTTTCCTATTTTTGATGTGGTATAATTGTTTTTATCAAAAAAATAGAGTTTCTTTTGACTTTTTTGGTTGTATTGGAAGTATTTATGATTTTTTTAGAATTTTGTGCAAATTTGAAATTGTTTCAAATTGTTTTTTTGGTTGTATTTGGAAGTATTTTTGAGTTTCTTTTTTTTAAATTGATAGCCCATTTGTATCTTTTTGACATGATGTTGATTATGCCCTTACTGAGATCCCTTGGTTGTTGTTGACGTGTATGCTTATGCGTGTGATGAATTAATTGTGATGTGATTCATATGGTGATTATTTGTTGGAGATCATTTTATGGGTAGTTTGGGTGGTGTGAATTAACAAACTTTGAAGTTAGACCTCGGGGCATGTTATTTTCATGTGATGGAATTATTGTTCAGGTCCCACCTCTATTATTATTCCATAAGGAGACTAAGGTTGTTAAGTGGTAAGCAGTGAGACATTTTTGGTCTAGTTTTTTAAGCACTAGCTAATTCCAACATGTCTTACATATTATTGGGTTGGGTATTTTTCATCCCGAAGACTCTTTAGGAAGATTTGGTGGATATATGTGTGACTATTAGCTTGCTAGTAGTTAGGTCCACTTTGTAATTTCTTGTGTTGTCCCGTTAGTCCTCATTGTGTTTTCTCATGATATATATCAAATGTTATGATTTTTTTATATATATTTTATAATGTGTGAAGTTTATTGCTTGGATTGAATTTTTTTATGTGTTGATTTTTCTATGGTTTAGTCATGTTTTTGACTATTTTTATTCAATTCATTTAATGGATTTTTTATAACATTCTATGGTTATATTTTATTATTTTTGTTGTAACACCCAGATATTTTTATGAAATATTTTACATAATTTGAATTATTTAATAGATTTTATTCCATGAAATGATGGGTTTAAATGACTATAGAGTTTCCCTTAGTATAAAATGACCAATTTAACCTAGTTGTTTGGTTAGTGGGAATAAATATAACAAACGTAAGAAAATGTATGGTCAATTCATTGGATACTAATTATTTATGAAAAAAATATAAATCAATTACATAATTGTACTTATGTATTGATAAATTAAGTTATTTATATTTAGTAAATAAAATTAATGAAATATATGTGTTATATACTTTTTAAAATATTTTTGATATAAATGCAATAAATATTTTTGTTATAGGATGTGAATAAAACCTATTTGATGTATAAAAACCTATATTTTTCAAAATGGTAATTTTTAAACATTTAATATCAAACCCCTTTTAAATTAGGTTTTTGACACATTAATTATTTTTGTATGAAAAAATAAACATGTTCATTATAAGTGTGATATAAAAATTTACTTTAGATGATTTTTTGATATTTTCCAACAACTTAAGAGTTTTGATGAACAAGAATAAACTATATTTTAATTTAAAAAAAAATTTCCTAAAAATAATTTATATTGTTAAACTATAATATTTAATGGTTTTAAAGTATAAATATGATATATTTTTATCATCCAATATATTTTATTTAATTTTCACTAATTTTAATTTTAATTCAAATGTAAAAACATTTCAATCTTCTTTAATGTTTTAACTTTTAAAACCCATTCTCTCTTTCAGACTACAGATTTATTTTAAATAAATTAATAAAAATTATATTCACTGAATTTTTAAAAATGGATTTAATATTTGGAATTATTATGTAAGAATTTTATAAATATATTACTTTGATTTTTGGGCATTATGAATAGTAACTTTAGTAGTTTTTATTAACATGGTAAAATGGTAATTCGGGTAATCAAGGTTAAAAATAATATTTTGAAATTACCCTAACACTTGTCATATTATATTTTTATGAGTATGTTTTGACCTAAATCATATTTGGGTAGAAATGGTGTCATTTGGAAGCCACATGCATGAGATTAGGACATTTAATTTTTTTATTTAAAGAAATGTTAAATATGTTTTATGAAAATGTCAATAAGTATATCATTATTAATATAAGTGGATAGAAAAGATAAATTCGATTATAAATACTCATTTTATAGATAATTGTTTTTCCTTTATCATGAATTTTTTTTGTAATTTTTAGGAATTAAATAATTACATTAAAGACATGAACTTTAATAATGTAGAAATTATTTAATTGATGAGAAATCAATTCAATAATCATTATTTAAGTGATAATAACCATTAAAAGACAAAAAAACTGGATTAAATATTATTGGTAGTGTATATATCGACTATAACCATCTAATGACCGAGTTATTGACCATTTGGATCCTTATCAAAGATATTATGACACTTATATTATTTTATTTAAAGTGATGATAAACTTGTCACATTCGTGTTTTAATAATTATAACATTTTTAATGATTGATTATACATAAGATATATTTTATTATAAGTATTATAATTAAATCTAGAGGGTTTATCATTTTCATAGTATTTTATTTTTTAATTTTATTCAAGAAATAAGAATATTAAATAATTACACAAAACTAATGTAGTAATTTTTTTATTAAGGGAAATATCCAATAAATATTATTACAAATATTAAAATAAATATAATTTGGGATAATTGATATGTCCAATTAATTTTCTTGATGGTCTTAACTTCTTACTAATATAATAAAATAATTTTTTCCAAGTTAACTAGTTATCTTAATATTTTTTTAAAAGCAATAATTTGAGTAGTGTCAAAATTGACACTATTGATTGTTTATTAAAATAATGTAGTATTAAATTATTTAAAGATAATAAAACATTTTTTAAAAATATATAATAATTATTATATGGTATAAAATGTTCTAAGAAATTTTTTTATATTCTAATTGATGTCAACTAATTAAATATTTCAACCTTTTGATATTGAAATTGTTTTACCCATGTTAAAAATAAAATATAAAAACTAAGTGTCAAATAAAACGATAATGTTTATATTGATAGAAAAAACATATGTAAAATTTATTTTTTTGATAATATTACAACCTTATATAATATAATATTATAAATTAGGACATTTTTGATATTTTTTGATGGGGTTTGATTTTATTATAAATTAATATTTTTAGAGATCCCAAAAGTGCCCCTCACCTCAATTATAAAAGAGAACCTCCTCCCTCACCGATTCACTTAAATTTATTCCTTCATGCTCGGCCATCCCCAGTGAATTTATATTATAAAAATCCCTAGTAAAATTTTATTGGTTATGGTCTTCTTCCAAGAACAACTCTAGTTCTTTAAGAGGAGGTTTAGAGGGAGCACATCGAAGAAGGGGTATTCTCTACTGCTTATTCTTACAAACATATTTCTTTTCGCACTTTCACGTCATGAGTTTTTTCATCATTAATTAATAACTCATGTATCAATTATATACTAAGATGTTATTTTTATTATGAAACAACCAAATTCCATCTTCAATTGATCCTCAAAAAAATGAAATCACCACACGTGCGTACGTACAGCTAATTATCTCCACGTCGTGGTGTAATCTATTTTTCACCACCACCTTACTTGGATAGGTATAATGATGAAAATAATAACTATATATTATTATTATAAAATTATATTTATTCTTAAATACTATACACCATAAACACCAATACCATTAATCAATTATTGGAATGATATCGTCGCTCATGCGTACGTACAATCTACCATCTCCACGATGTGATGTGATTCATTCTACATGATCTTCATTAAATCATGATTATATAAATGAATGGAATTAATAAGTATGATATATATTATAGTAATTTAATTTTTTAAATGATATAAATATAGCCTAATAATAGGAACAAAAACATATCTGATAAAACATGCGTAAGTAATTAAAGAAGTTAACACCCAATGCACGAGTAATAATGATTCTAACAAAAAGATGATAGTATGATCATATATGATGTAATAAAAATGACCATGAATCTGAAATAATTCATTGAAATTATTTGAATAATTATACATGAGGTTCATATACATACAAATTAAATTGGACCTAATGGATAATTTCACTATCTCATTATTATATGTGCTTTTTTATACGTAAGTATTTACTTGGGTATATTTATCATCCATTTCCATATTTACTAATTATATATTCCAAAATATTATTTATATTCTTATAAAAAAATTTAGAGTCAATTTTACCCTTTGGTGAATTTTTATTAAATGGTATGAAAGGAATATTTTGTCATTTTTGATACAAGGTACTTTTTGACTTTTCTAGAAAAAGTACAAGGGGAGTGTTTTTAACTTATACAGCTTGAATAGATTTTTACAATTTTATAATTCCTTATTTCCATGAATCTTTCCCTATAAAATTTCAATTGTATTTTCAAAAAAAATTCTTATGTTTTAAAATTTCACAGAATTTTGAGAAAATAAAACATTTTTAAAAAAGAAAGGATATTTTCCTCAAGAATTTATTTCAAGTGTTATATAAAAATTATTTTCCATATGAGATGGAATTTTTTAATAGGTCTATGTTTCTAGTATGATATCCTTATTTTTCATTTGGTTTTATTATGTTTATGGTGAAATTTTATTTACAAAACCCATTTGTTTGACATGGATTATTTTATGGTGGAATGCTATTTAAAGAATCCCATTTCATTCCTCAGGTATTGATGAATGATTTATGTTATTGTGGAACATGTATGAAGGATTTCATTTTGATATGGGTGGGACCTATAGATCCCTCTAATTCATTGGGTAAATATTTATATCTAATTTTATAGACATGGATGGAACATGAAATTATATCAGTTTAGTAGTACAGGGCTGGAATGAGGAGTGGACTCACTTCAGTAATGTAATTTCTTTCTACTATAATGCTCTTGGAAATGAGCCCTGACTAATATGAAATGATTTTCTATGATTATGTGTATGCCAATAAATTGCATGTCTAATGTTATTCCTTTCGGTATTATATTCATTGATTCTTATAAACTTTTATGATTTATCTCATGGCATGATATCACTATATTTCATACACTGGATACAATTTTCAAATGTTATGTTCTTAGGTATTATGATAATGACATTATTGGTATCTCCTTATTTTACCCTTATTGAGATTCTGATTTCACCTTTTCATAAGATTCTTTTCCCCCAGTCAAGAATAATTATATTAAGTAAGATGTGTCAAAAAGGGGTCTAGTTATGAAACAAAAGTGGGAGAAGATGAAGATATCCTATAAACCAGTTGTTAATTTTTCCCATTTTCTAGAGACATTATACCTATAAATGTTTTATCATGGATTTGTTAAAATTCTTAATGAATATTTTTCATCATTTATATTATACCAATCTATGTAAAGTATGGATCGTTATAGTTGGTTTCATGGGAGGATAATAGTTATCCTTTGGAATCTAGGATGCAAAAACCTTAGTATGAACCCAAAGGTTATATATCGAAGTATAGGTTACAATCCTAGTGTTTTGAAAATGATCATGAATAACCTAGGATAAAAAATAAAGTGTCCTAAATTGAAATTTTATTCTTGATTATGGGGTTTTCCCATTATGATTATTGTTTCTTACACCATGATTCTTATTTTTAGTCAATGGATAGAACCTGATGGAATAATTTTAATGCTGAATGAAAAATGAAATAACATTATTTTCCTCTAGAAAAAATATTTTATGGGAGATGGAATGAAAAATATTGAAGTTATACTGACACATCTTTTTCAAGCTAAGAAACATGTAGGATCCCAAACAATAAAAGGAGGGAACAACATTCTGTTGAGTCTTTTATGATGTAGCATCCACCTTATTTAAGTGGGTCCTCTGATTCATTAGTGGATGAACAATGGATCATTACCACTGAAAACAAATTTTTAGTTCTCTAATGTTCAGAACATGATAATGAAATCTTAACAGTCTATCGTTTGGAAGGTGAATCTAATCAATGGTAGAACCTTATCAAGAATAAGAGGAATAAATATGAAATTGAATCCATTGAATGGGATGAGTTCGAGAAATTATTTTTCAATAAGTACTTTCCTCATATTCTTAGAACAATGGCAGAGAAGGTGTTCCTTGTGTTTAAGAAAAAGGATGATGAATCCATTGGTACCTACAAAGCAAATTTTACAAGGCTTGCAAGGTATACATCTTGAATTATTATCCAACTTGAGATTAAAATTGGTTGATTATTTAGTGGCTTAAAACCAAGTCCCCAAAGGGAATTAATCATAAAGGAACTCAATAGCTACGAGTAAATCATTTGACATGATCTCAAGGTTGATATAGATATTGGCGTAACCCATCAGTCCTATGGGTTTTATAAGAAGAAAAAAATGGAAATCAATGAAAAATATGAAGTCCACACTGAATAAATGATGTGTTTTTACTTATTCTAAATGTGTGGAATGAAAATGGAGGAAATTGGCTTAAAGGGACTAGAATATGTTTTAAGTGTGGGAGATGTGGTGATTAGGAAGTTGATTGCTGAATTGATGGGAAAAAGAAGTGTAATGACACAAATAGAGAAAAGGATACCAGGAATGAAACTCCTACACTTCAATGTTACAAGTTCAAGGAAATGTGGAATTATACCAATCAATTCTCTAATCGAAGGTCTATTTATGATGATTGATGTCATAAAACTATTAAGGCCAAAGACAATGTAAAGTAACATACGATCACTATAGATGATGTGGAGTGAAATAATGAAGTGGTGAAAGGTATACTTATCATCCACTCTAATATAGAAAATGATTTATTTGATTTTGGATCCACCCAATATTTTATTTCTAAATAATTTTCTAATAATATATCTTTGTTACCTTAATAATTAGAGGTTCAGGTAGACGTAACAACTCCTAATAGGACAATGGTCACATTAAAAGTTTATAATTCTTATCTGGTTGATGTTTCTGTGAATGTGCTTCTCAAAAATATTATGTTCCTTCCTACAGTGGAATTTGATGTTATTCCTGGTAGAGATAGGGTTAATCTATATGGATCTCATATCAATTTCCAAGTAAGGGAAGTCACATTTCATTTTACGGATCAATCTATGGACATATATATTAATGAAAGGATGAATATGACCGTTTAATAGAAATTTATTAAATATTATGGCTATATATTTCTATAAATGAAGGTTATCTATATCAAATAGTTGGGGGGGAAACTCAAAATTAAGAATACACCCATTGTAAGAGATTTTGATGATGTCTTTCTAAATGAATTTCATGGTCATCCATTGAATCATGAGGTTAATATTTCAAATGAACTCGTACTAGTTTCTATTCTTATTTCAAACACACCTTATAGAATGGACCAAATTGATTTGCAATAATTGAATAAGAAACTCCAAGACAATCTATATAAGGGATTCATATTCCCTAGTGCATCACCGCGGGGTGAACTTGATCTGTTTGTTAAGAAGAAAGATCGATCGATGAGACTCTTCATTGATTATCGAGAACATAACAAGACCACTATCAAGAAAAAATATCTTCTTCCCTATATTGATGACTTATTTGACAAACTACACAAAGCTCTATAATTTTCCATGATTGATTTTCATTCATTATATCATCAAATAAAGTTTAAGAAGTTGGATATACCAAATACGACATTCCATAAAAGGAATAGACAACTATAAATTTATAATGATGCATTTTGGTCTTATTAATGCCCCAAATATCTTTATGGATTTAATAAATAGTGTCCTGAGAGAACTGGGCTGGCATGGTGCTCAGATTTCTGGGACACCCAGCCACCAAAGTTTTATTCAGGGAGGTGAGAAATTACTTGGATTTCATCAGGGTTGGGCTGAATGCAGACCAACAATCCACCTTTTAACTCATCGAGCTCAACTCTGATCCAGATACGTGCGTGTTTACTCGGTCCGCTTCGGGGGTCTTCTTTGCAAAGGATTCCTACAACTCTCTTCTTCTCCAGGGAAAAACCGACTATTGGAGCGATACTTGAATGAATGAAAATATAACAAAATTCAACTTTCTTATGTGGTGAATTAGGAAGAATATGGGTCTCACTGATGATAACATTCAAAGATGCGGAATCTACATGGCCTCCCAATTCTCTAGTTGCGCCAATCACAAAGAAGAAATTGTGGCTCACCTATTCTTCGAGGGTGAATGGCAATGTGATATTTGGTCCTTTTCTAGGGAGTTCACTGCCATCTCTTCCAGCAACCTGCGGGAAGAGTTGTTCCTTGTCTGTTGGTTCCATGGCTCAGGTGATAAGGTCCCAGAGAAAGTAGTGCATTCCATTATCCTGCCTCGCTAGATGTTGGTGCTTATGGAAGGCTAGAAACAAATCAAGATATGATGAGATCCACTCCACAGTAAGAAGAATCATCACAAGAGTCAAAAACCTCCTCATCAACCTTTCCAGGCTCTCTCGCAAATGGAAAAATGATATATCACTTCGTCTGCTTTCTCCTACCATACAAGCCTCTCTTCCTGATGGGTTTGTCATGTGAGGCCAATAGATCTGATGGCTTCCTCCTCACATGGGTTTAAAACTTAATATATATATATGGTTCCTGTATCTCAGGTGTCATGAAAGGAGGAGGGGTTGTCCATGACTCTAGAGGCTCGGTTATCTTAGCATTTACTACTCATTTTGGTTGCGGATCTTCTCTGCAGGAAGAAGCTTATGCCCTCTTCATTGGTCTCTCCCTCTGCTGTCAGGGAAGAATCTCCATTTCTAAAGCTGAAACTGACTCCCTTATACTGTTCAATTACCTTCAAGTCATTGGGTTGACTCCTTGGTCGATTTTCTACATAATCATTAAATGTCATGGCATGCTATCCACCAACATTCGAATGGTGCACACACGGCGAGAGGGGAATAAAGTGGAATATCACCTAGCTTCTCTAGTAGCTCACCACTCTGGCATTTCCTGCATCTATGATATGTTTTTTTTGAATCCTGAGGGGGTTAATATCGTTAGAGGGGATGCCCTTGGTTTTCACTATTTTCACCCCTAGCTTCTCTTGTTTTCCGTTGCATTGCCCTGTTTTTCCTTTTCCCAATAATTAAATAAATGATGATGATGATAACATGAGAATTTTAATGAAGACCCTGAGAAAGTATAATATTTATTCAAAATTTTCCTAGTGTGAAGTTTGGCTTCATAAAGATTCATTTTTGTGTCACATAATCACAAGAGAGGGGATATCTGTGGATCCATAAAAAATATGAGTTTTTGAAATATGGCCAAGACCAAAAACAACAATTGATATCCAAATTTTTCTTTGTTCAGCTAGATATTATTGATTTTTTGTGAATGATTTTTCATGATTATCTAATCCACTCACCATGTTGACTTGGAAGGAAGTTGAGTTTGTATGGATGGAGGAATGTGATTATAATTTTAATGATATAAAAATAAGGTTAGCCAGTGAACCTATGGTCACACTACCTTATAATGCAGAAAGGTTTGTAATCTACAGTGACACATCCAAGTAGGGGTTGGGTTGTGTTTTCATGAAAAATTATATTGTGAAATCTTATGCCCCAAAATAATTGAAAATCCATGTAAAAAATTACCCAATTCATGATTTTGAGTTATTTGTGGTAATATGTGCACTAAATATACGGAGGCATTATCTTTATAGAGAAAGGTGTGATATTTATACTAATCATAAAAGTTTAAAATTTATTTCACAAAAGGGATCAGAATATGCATCAAAGAAGATGGTTGAAGTTTATTAAATATTATGAATTCTAAAATACATTCCACCCTCGGAAAGCAAACAAGGTGGAAAATGCTTTGAGTCGAAAGAACAATGCTACCCTATCAATGATGACGATCCTAAAATATACAATATTAATGGATTTTAAAAGAAACAATCATGAAATTTGAAAGGAAGAGGAGAAATATCATCTTTATCAAATGAATTTTGAACCATATATACAAGTAAAGATTAAGGAGGAAAAGATAAAAGATGTAAATATACAACAGAAGTTGAGAAATGTTCTGGAATTCAACCGTGATTGTGATGGAATATTAAGGTTTAATAACTAGGTTTGTATTCCTCCAAAACAACCATTAATAGAGCTATTGGATGAGGCTCATAGTTCTTCACTATCTATTAATCATGGAAGCACCAAGATGTACAAGGACCAGAAAGAGTATTTCTGGTGGGATGCCATGTAAATATATGTTGTCAAATACGTCTCTCAATACTTGGTTGGTAAGAAAGTTAAGGCTAAGAGATAGAAGTCTAGGGGATGTTACAACCATTACCCATACAAAAAATGGAAATGGGAAGAAATCACTATGGACTTTGTCATCATAATTACCAAAACATCTAAAGGCCATAATTCTATATGGGATATAGTTGATTTCCTTAAAAAGTATACACTTCATTTCTATTGGAGAGGATTTATCTCTTGATCTGCATTCCAGGATATATGTAAAGAAAGTGGTAAAATTTCATGGAGTAACGCTTTACATTATATCTGATCGGGATCCAAGGGTTACCTCAAAGTTCTGGCGAAGTCTATAGTAGGATCTGAATATAGAGTTATGTTTCAGCACTTCTTATCATCCTCATATAGATAGACAGTCTGAGAAGACATTTTAAACACTAAAAGACATTTTGAGAGCTTTCCCAATGGATTTAAAATGTTTTTGGGACCCACACCTACCTTTGGTGGAATTTTCTTACAAAAAATAGATTTCACTCTAGCATTCAGATTTCTCCTTGTAAAGCCCTATATGAAAATATGTGAAGAACTCCAACTTGCTGGGATAAGGTTGGGGGAAAAAGCTATTAGTACCTGATCTTGTTGATAAAATGGAAGAAAATGCTATATCTATTCAACAAAACATATAAACAGCTTAGAGTCAATAAAAAATTATGTTGAAAACTGAAGAAAATACTTATTGTTTGAAGTGGGTGACAAGGTGTTTATAGGAATATCTACCTTGAATAGAGTAATGAGATTTGAAAAGAAGGGAAAGTATATCCCTAGTTATATCAGTACTTTTCAAAAAAATTGTATCGTGTTGGGAAGGTAGCTTACCGATTGGCGCTTCCATTTGATCTCTCTCAAGTTCATGAAGTGTTCCATATATCTCACTTGAGAAAGTACATCCATGATCCATCACATGTACAAAATTAATAAGTTATATCATTGGATCAAGATCTTTCTTATGAAGAACAACTGATAGAGATGTTGGATCATAGTGAAAAGGTCTAAAAAACAAGACCACTCGCTTGGTTAATGTTTTATGGTGGAAACACTAATACGAGGAAGCTAGGTGAAACCATGAGGATGTGATGAGGAAAAATTATCTTCATCAATTTGTTCCCAAATGAAAAATTTAGAGGGTAAAATTCAGTTTAAAGGGGGTATAATGTAACACCTAGATGTTTTTATGAAATATTTTATTAATATTAATTCTTCAATAGCTTTAATTTCATTCAATAATGAGTTTAAAATAACTATGAGACACACTTAGTATAAATTGACCATTTTAACCAATATTTTAGGTCAGGGGGAATAAAAATAAACAACTTATGAAAATGTGTGTTGAATTGATTGGCTACCAATTATTTATGAAAAAACAAATATCAATTATATATTTTTATTTTTGTATTATTTAATTGAGTAAATTACTATTAGAAAATGAAATTAATGAAATTTATATGATATAATTAATAAAATATTTCTAATATCTATCCAATAGATATTTGTTTCATAGGTTATGAATAAACCCTATTTCATGTATAAAACCCTATATTTTTCAAAAGGGTAGTGTTCCACCTTTTAATGGGGAACCCATTATAAATTAAGAGTTTGACACATTAAAAATTTTTATAACAAAACATAAAAATGTTATTTATAATTGGGATATAAAAATTAACTTTGGATGAATTTTTGATATTTTATAATAACTTTCAAGTTTTGATGAATAATAAAAATACACAAAATTTTAATTGAAAATAACTCTTTTCATCCTAATAATTTATATGGTTATATTATAATATTTAATGGTTATAAAGTATATATAAGATATATTTATATAATTAAATATAATGTATTTCATTAGCATTAATTTTACCTTGAATTCAGATGTCAAAAATAATTCAATCTTTTGCAATGTTTTTACTTTTAAAACACATTTTCTCTTTTCGACAAAGGAATTAATTTTAAATTTATTGCTGAAAATTATATTTTTTTTGAATTTTGAAAAATTGATTCCATATTTGGAATAATTATTTCAAAATTATGTAAATATATTAGTTTTATTTTTGTGTATTATGAATAATAACTTTTGTAATTTTTATTAATACAATAAAGGGGTAAATTGGGCAATTAAGGGTAAAAATAATATTATGAAATTACCCTAATAGTTTTACTAATATAATTGGATGAGATATTTTTGAACTTAATCATCCTTGGGTAAAAATGGTGTCCTTTTGAATCCACATGGATGAGATTTGGAAATTTATTTTAATTTATTTAAAGAAAATGTAAATATGTCTAACTCAAGTTTTAATAACTATATCATATTTAATATAAGGTTATACATAAGAAAATTCAATTATAAATATTCACCTAAAATAGAAGATGTTTTTATTTATCATGATAATTTATTTGTAATTTTTAGGAAATAACTAATTACCTTAAAGACTTATACTTTAAGGATGAAGGAATTATTTAATTGATGAGAAATCGATAAAATAATTATTATTAAAATTATAATAATATTTAAGTGACCATAAAACTTTACCAAATAATATGGGTGGAGTATATAATGACCAAAAAAATCAAAGGGTTGAGTTATTTACCATTTGTATCCTTATAGAAGAGATTATGAAACTTATATTATTTTATTTAAAGTGATGATAAACTTGTCACATTTGTGTCTTAATAAGTGTAAAATTTTTAATGATAGATTGTAAATAAGATATATTCCATTATAAGTATTCTTCTAATATATAGATATTTTAACTTTGTTATTGTTTTTTATTTTTATTTTTTATTCCAAATATAAGCATATTAATTAATTACACATAACTGTTGTAGTAATTATTTTATTAATGGAAATATAAAATAAATATTATTACAAATATAAAAATAAATATAATTTAGGATAATTAATATATATAGTTAATTTTCTAGAATACCTTTATGTCTTAAAATAATAATAAAATATTTGATTTCAATTTATCTTTTTATCTTAATAATTTTAAAAAATTAATGAATTGAATTGTGTCAAAATTGACACAATTTATTGTTTATAAAAATAATGATTTAATAAATTATTTAAAAATTTAAAAAAATTAATAAAATTAATAATTATTATATGGTTGAAAATGTTTAAAGGTAATTATTTATTGTCCAATTTACATAAAATATATAAATATTTCACGCTTTTAATTTTTATATATTTCTTACCCTAGTTAACAATTAAATAGAATAACTAAGTGTTAATTTAAATTACAATGTTTAAATTGATAGGAAAACATGTCTACAATTTAATGGTTGATGATATTAGTAGCATATCTAACCTTATCTTAGAAATTGGAACATTTTGGAAGTTTTTGGATGTCGAATAATCTTATTATAAATTATTAATTTTGGACATCTCAGAAGTGCCCCTCAGCTCATTTATATAAGGATACATCCTCCCTCACCTATTCACTTCACAATAAGACTTAAATATTGGCTATACCCTTCCAAATATCTCTCCCAACTTCCCTAGTATCGTTCTATAGGTTCTTGTCTTCTTTAAAGATCTCCTCTTGTGCTTTAAGAGTAGATTTAGAGGGAGCACATCAAAGAAGAGGTAATGTCCTCTACTGATTCATTCAAACTTCTTTCTTCTTATACTTTTTATTCATGTGTTTATTAGTTATAAAGTAATAAATCTAGTGTAACTTATATACTTAGATTTTATTTTTATTATGAAACAACAATATTCCATCTTCTATCCATCTTACAAAAAACAGTCACCACGCGTGCGTACGCATGCCATAGCGTCTCCACGCCATGGTGTAATCTGTTTTACACCACCACCTTATAGGATGGGTATAATGATGGAAATAATAACTCTATATTATTATTATAACATGATATTTATTCTCAAATATTATACAACATGCACTTCAAAACCATTAAACAATTATGGGAATGATATCGTCGCTTATGCATATGTATGGCCTACCGTATCCACATTGTGATGGAATTCATTCTAAATGATCTAAATTAAATCATGATTATATAAATTAATGGAATGAATAAATATGTTATATATTATACTAATATAATTCTGTAAATGATGTAATTATAACCAAAGAAGAGGAACATGAACTTATCCGACAAAACATGGGTAATAAAATAATGAAATTAACATCCAATGGATGAGTAATAATGTTACTAACAAACAGATGATAATATGATCATATATGATATCAACAAAATGTCTATGATTCTAAAATAAGTCAATTAAATTATTAAAATCATTATACTAGAGGTTCAGATACATACAAATATAATCTGACCTAAGGTAAGGGATAATTTCTCAATCTCATTATTATGTGAGATTATTTTTATGTAAGTATTTACTAGGGTATATTTATCATCCATGTGAATGTTTCAAAATTATGTATTCTAAAATATTATTTCTATTATTTTACAATTTTTTAGAGTCAATTTTACCCACTATGGAATATTAGTTAAATAGTACAAAAGGAACCTTTTCTTTTTTTTTCAATATGAGGTATGTTTTGACTTTTCTAGAAAAATTATGAGTGGAATGTTTTTTTAACTTATACGACATGAATGTATTTTTATGTTTTCATAATTCCTTATTTACATGAATTTCCATCTACATGATTTCAAGATTATTTTCAAATAAATTATTTTCTTTTATAATTGTGTTGAAATATTTGAAAAGAAAGTGTTTCTAAATAAGAAGTGACATTTTACTCATAAATTAATTTAGATTGTTATATCAAAATTATTTTCCATCTGAGGTGGAATTATTTAATAGTATTATGTTTCAATTATAATACCCTTATTCTTCATATGGGGTTTTTTTGTTTATGATGGGATTATATTTAAGAAATCCATTTGTTTTACATGGATTATATTATAGCCGAATTATTTAATATGGTTTCTTCTTGTAATGTTTCTATACATACCAGGTGATTGTATTTGGATAAAAATATGTGATATAAACACCAAAATTATCATATATAAATATTACATCTTAATATATTGATATTAATTACATAACCTAAAGAACTATTATAGAATCATTTAATTCTAGTGCCTTTGGAAACATGGAAACATAAACAACTGGTTAATATGTTAGCTACATTATATCCCACTTAGTTCTATATAACCATCACCCTTCTTAGATATATCATACTTAAAACCTTTATTCATATAAAGGGGAAATGAATCATAAGAAATGGTGAGCTCAGATTCTCAGTAAGGGTATCCATGGAATATTTCAATGATCACATATGAATAAAATAAGGAAAATCTTAGGTTAACATGATATTAACTTTTGAAAACATACCATAAAAATTATTGATCATTAAATTGAGTCATGACATAAATATTAACATTTCATAAGAAATGAATCATAAAGGAATCAAAACACATGATACATGAGAACATAAAATTGGAATAATACAATGATTAATGGGATACATATATTAATAAAAAATCATTTCCTTAGTAGTCAATTATAATTTCCAAAAATATCAGAGTGGAATGGGTTCACTTCCTAAACCATCATAGTAGTTAAGGTTCACTCCCCATACTATCATAATGGAAAAATTCCCCTACTGAATTGGTTCCACACCCCATTATCTTCCTCTTTATCTCGTGAGATATGAATCTTTTCCTAATTCATTGGAAAAAGATAGATATCCCACCCATAATAATATAGAAACCATTGATACATGTTCCACAAGATCAAAAAATATTCATCATATCAAATACCACGAAAATAAATGGAGTTCATAAACATGTCATCATAACATAACATTTGGAAAACAAAAAGTTTCAAAATAATTTGACCATTTCATCAAATCATAACTTGTGGAAAATAAAGATACCTTCATAATAATTTTATCATGGTATAACCCCTAGAAGATAAAGGGTTTTCATAAACATCTTTCCATCATAAATATAAACCATTCAGAGAAAGAATAATAATGTTATCCTAGGATCATATCCTCATTAATGTAAAAATAACCTCAAATGAGTTAATTTTATATAGAAAATAGTTTTGAAATAAAACTTAGGATATTTCATGAGGAAAATAGAAATTTCACATTAAAAAAACTCTAAAAAAATATTTTCAAAATCCTTTTTCTGGATTATAATCTTTTGAAATTATAAAATAATATTTAAAATAATGTAAAACTTTTTTTGTGGGAATACCATGGGGTGTTAGATGAGTGGTACCCACTGGTTTTACCTCTAACTCTCCATTGGAAATTGTGTGTCTTGAGTCCCTCTCGACTTAGACATTGTGTGTGTTATTCACTGGTAAATTCAAAGACATTGCATAGTTGGGGAATTTAGGGCACACTTGGGATTGGTCGGGGCACCCCATTGGGAGTTAGTGTTAAAAACCTATGTTATAATCCCATGGGGTGTTAGTCAAGGGGTACCCACTGGTTATACCCCTTGCTCCCCAGGGGAACTATCACATGATTGAATCCCTCCAAACTTGAACATTATGTGTATTATGCACAGGGAGATTCAAAGACATTGCTTAGCTTGGTAACATGAGGCTAACTTGGCCTTGGTCGGGGGCCCCCACTGGGAGTCGGTGTCATCCACCCATGTTTTCCCTTGGGGTGTTATCCAAGTGGTACCGACTAGTCATACCTCTCGCTCTCCATGAAAACTGGCACAAGTTGAGTCATGCCCGACTCGGACACTGTGTGTGTTATGCACTTGGAAATTTGAAACCATTGCCTAGCTGGGGAATGTGGTGCAAACTTGGTAAAGGCTTCCCCACCCCCCACTCGCTAGGAGTCAGTGTTAGTAACCCATGTTTTTCCCATAGGGTGTTAACTGAGTTGTACCTGATAGTTGTACCCCACACTCTCCATGGGAACTGTTGTAGGCTCGATTCCTACTAGACTCGAACACTGTGTGCATTATGCATAGAGAAATTCAAATCCCTTACTTAGCTAGGGAACAAGGCGTGAACTTGCACTTGGTCAGACCCTCCCCCCCCACTAGGAGTCAGTGTTAGAAACCCTTGTTTTAAACCCATGGTGTGTGAGCTGAGTAGTACCCACTGGTTGTACCCCTCGCTCTCTATGGGAACTGGTAGAAGCTTGAGTCCAGCCAGACTCAGACACTGTGCATATTATGAACGGGAGGGGGGTTCAAATCTATTTCTTACCCGGGGAATGTGGATTTCACATGGACTTGGTTAGGGACCCGTACTAGGAGTCGGTGTTAGCAACCCACGTTTTAAGCACATGGGGTGTTATCTGAGTGGTACCCGTTAGTTTTAACCCTTGATCTCCATGAGAACTTACGCAATTTTGAGTCCTACCAGACTCGGACACTGTGCTTATTATTCATAGTGTGATTCAAATCCATTTCTTATATGGGGAATGTGGCACACACTTGGGATTGGTCAGGGCCCCCTACTAGGATTCAGTGTTAGCAACCCACATTTTAAGCTCATGGAGTGTTAGACGAGTGGTACCTTCTGGTTTTATCCCTCACTCTACATGGGAACTGGAACAAGCTCGAGTCCCACCAGACTCAGACATTATGCATATTATGCATAGAGAAATTCAGTGACATTTCTTTGCTAGGGAATGTGAAACAAACTTGGGCTGGGCCGGGGGCCCCCATGGGAGTCGGTGTTAGAAACCCATGTTTAAATCCCATGGGGTACTAGCTAAGTCATACCTAATGGTTGTATGCATCTCTCACCATGGTAACTAGCATAGGATTGATTCCCACCAGACTCAGAAACTATAGGTATTGTGCATAGGGTGATTCAAATCCATTTCTTAGTTGGAGAACGTGGTGCACATTTGGTCTTGGTCCGGGGCCCCTGCTAGGAGTTGGTGTGATCAACCCTTATTTTCCCATGGGGTATTAACCGAGTGGTACCCACTGATTGTACCCCTATCTCTCCATGTTAACTGGCATAGGCTCAATTCCCTCTAGACTTGAGCATTGTTTGTATTATGTACATGGTGATTCAAATCCATTGCTTAGATGGGGAAAGCGACACACACTTGGGCTTGGTCGGGGCCCTTAGTGGGAGTCGGTGTTATAAAACCTTGTTTTCCTCACCCTCCTTGTGACCTCATGAAGGAACGAGTACCACCAGACTCAGTCACTATGTGTATTATGAAAAGGGTGATTCAAATCCATTTCTTAGCTGGGGAATATGGCGCACACTTGGGCTTCATCGGGACCCCCACTGGGAGTCGGTGTTAGCAGATCACTTTTTTAGACCATGGGGTGTTATCTGAGTGGTACCTTCTAGTTTTACCCCTTACTCTACATGGAAACTATGGCATGCTCATGTCTCGCCAGACTCAGACTATGTGCGTATTATGCATCGAGCGATTCAAATCCATTTCTTAGAAAAGGATTGTGGCACACACTTTGGATTGGATGGGGGGCACTGGGAGTCAGTGTTAGTAACCCACATTTGGAAAATACTAAGCATGAAAGGGCCTCTAATTAGTGGCTACCAATTCTCTCATAAAGATAGGGTTTTTTATCTAGATTTGTCTCCTCCCCTCCTCCAACATGGCTTTGTGCGACTCAGCGTCAACATCCTCTGCATCTCGGATCGGCATAGGCATGGCTTAGAGAAGTCTTATGTAAGGCTTCTTGATTCTTCTATCCTATAATGGATCAGAATTAGTTTTAGATCGCGAGTTGGTGGTGACACATCTCAACGACGGCTCTATCACGACTTCTAGATTCCGGTGTGTCTTGGGGTCAGCCCTGGAATGGAACAGAGGGGGGAGTATTTGTTCTGGCTTACAACATTTATTTGGTTTTTTATCATAGGTTTTACCTTCAGTGGTTCTCGCGTTTTGTTGTGATGTCGTTGAAGTGGAGGATCTATTGGTGTGAGGAGGCATGTATGATAATGTCTCTCCAAGCTAGTCTTATCCTCTTCTTATCATGGTTTTCATTTTTCGGAATTCGGTGAGGCTGTGTCTGCGGTTCAGATCTGAATGAATCCATGCCCAAAGTAGTGTTTCTGGTTCAGAGTGGTCTGAACCCCCCATTGGTGACATTCCCTCAGTGTGGTGTTGGATCATCCAGTCCTAGGTGATGATGGATCAGCTTCACATTCCTTAGATCATCTTCTGGTTTCTTCTACAACTGCAATGGTGGTGGGAGTCACGTGGTGTGTGGTGCGGTCCATCTAAGATGTTTTATTTATTGGATGTGAACATGTATCAGGAAGGATTAATTTTTAAGGGGTTTATGGTTTTTGAATATCTGATATGGTTTGTTGATGAATTTTTGACTTCATTGAATGCATTTTGTGGTGGTGATTTCTTTATGTCCCTATAGTTTGTGGTTTCAGGAACATTAAAACCATCTCACTTAAAAGGGGATTCTATAGATGATGTCTCAAGCAGATAGTTTTCACCTGGTAACTACTATCTAGATTTGGATGTTTGAGTGTGTATGAATTTTCCATCACTACTACGAACTTGTATCCATGAACAAGAAAATTTTTCGAATATGGCTGAGAAGGAGGAAGAAGATCTTAATGTTTTTATGTTGGGTAGGGGCTTCTCTTTATAGGGTTTAATGAGTTATTTTTTTCCTTGAACTCCTGGATCATGGAGGCATGAGTGTTGATTAAGTCTTTGATGTCATGTTGGGTTCACCCTCATCCATTAAAGGGATTTTATTCTATTAAAAATTATTTTTTATTCATTAAAACTTCTCTTGAGGGAAATATCCTTTTCACTTTGAGAAATACATTTCATAACATAAAAAATTTTCAAAATCCTTTTCTTCTATAACAACCTTTGAAACATATAAATTAATCATTAAAAATCATTAAAAACATTAACTAAGGAAAATAAACTTTATTTGAAAATTATTTTTTAAAACTAAAAATTAATAAAACATTTTGGAAATAATTTTCTTTGAAAATAAAATTTGAAACATAGAGAGTAAGATTTTAAACATTGAGTGGTCATGGTGGAAGGAAATGTCAAACACATCAAAACAAATATTCCTTTCACATTTTCAGTAAAATCCAAATCAGCCATTATTTGAAAATGATTGGATGATTAATTTAAAAAAATATTATAAAAATAAAAACATGGGTAATATGTCATTAATTAATCATTTTGTTAATTATAAAACATTTGTGAAATCATTTTTTGAAAAAATGGATTTGGAAGAAAGAGTGTTTTCAATAGAAAAGATAAATAAAGTCAATTTTCATTAAAAACATTTAATTTGGAATATTACAAAAAGAGAGGAAAATAATGTTAAAATGTATATTCTCAAGAAATAATCATATGAGAAGAAAATTCATGAGTTCATTGAGAGATAGATCATAAGATTTCATCATGATAAACATAAACATAAACAATCCATTGAATTATGATATTTGATTATTGAAACCCTTACCTCTTTGGTAAATTTGAATCACAATTCCCATGAAAGAGATATCATAAAATGGATATGTAAATCCCATTAATTTTCTGGATAATAATCAAAATATACATTCATGTGTAGTATATATGCCACATAAAAGAGACATTTGTTGAACATCACATGTGTCTCACGGAATGTAAAAGCTAGACAAAAATCCCTCACCACAACTATCAACTTACTTACTACATGTTTGTTATTATTATATAATAAATATAATATTTTTGTTAACATATTAAATATAAATAATTATATATATATATATATCATATCATATGTGATTTACTTAAAATATTTTATCCCTAGTTTTTAACAATTTCTTGTTAAAATAACATTTTAGTTAATAACATGATTATTTTTATTGTATATTTATTTTTTATTTTTGTTCATACTACTTGGATCATGGTTGAATAAAATCAATAATATTAAAAATGATATAAATATCATATATATTACATATATATTTATTTATAGTAATCCATAAATCTTATAGATTTAAAATCAAACACAAAGTTCATGGAAATGGATGTTCGTACGTATGTAAGAATGCAGTTTCCATTTTATCAATGGATAAAAAAGATTGTTAAATAAAAAATATAATTTATAGTGTCTTTTTATGACATATATTTTTCATATATTCATTAAAAGTTCCTTAATTATCTTCCATGAAAATATATAGTTTGAAATTTAATCACATCGCTTCATGTGGAAGTAGTCCACCATATACATGAATGACGTTATCATATCTCCCACAGAATGGAAATTACAATGTTATATATCAGATCATAATTAAATAAGTATAAATATATTTAAAATATAATATATATTCATTCAATATATCCTTATTACAATCCAATTTAAAAAGAAATGAAAAACTGATCATATTAGTTTTTGAGCTGGTTGTACACCGTACACACGAGAAATGAAATTATTTTCCAATGGGTTGATAGGAAAGAAGGTAGTTGTAGTATTGTAATCAAATAATTATAATAATATAATAAATATATTATATAAAAATTTAATCCATCATTGTATACTTCCATAAAATGTGGTGATAGAAAATGAACAACATCGGTTCGTGAGGCGGTAGTTTACCATACACATGATCAACAATTTTATTTCCCATTTGATGGAATAAGAGACACATATAGGTTATTAAATTAACATAATAAAAAGTAATTATAATTTATATAATGGTGTTAATATATTATAATAATTTAGGAATATTTTAAGGAGTTATAATAACAAGTAAAAGAACAGTTTAATGTTAAAACTATTACATCTTCTTTTGACAACCTCTTTTGGTTTAATCTAAATACTTCATAAATTAAATTTATAATCTAAAAAAGGAAACTAGTATTTTTTGAGGGAATTAAAGAATAAATTTTCATATATAGTTTTGGATTCAAATTATTTTTTAAGTGTTAATATTGGAGGATAGGTGGTGGCCTTTTGTAAGTTGGGGAGAGGACACACATTGAATTTTTAAGAATAATAAAGTGTACCCATGTCTTTCACATGCAACAAGCATCCAAAATGGTTTATTAATTTAAAATATTGTTTATAAGGTATAAATATGTACAAAAATTTGTATTTTAAAATTTTAGGTGATTTATCTGTTATTTTTTAAGTTTAGCTTCTGACAAACCGATTTTAACCATAACCGTAGTAATTAATTTTTATTATTTTTACTATTCATTTTGAGAAAAAATGTATCTTGAAATTATTATAAATTATTAATTACAAGGAGTAAAAATACTTAATCCATGTATTTAAAATTACATTTATATAATTAGTTAAATTTATTTTAAAATTAAACCCACATATGTGATTATAATGTGATTTTCTAATGTAGAAATGTTTAAAAACTATTTTTTAAAAAATATACATAAATATTAAATATAAAATTGATTAAAATTATATAAATTTTATTAAGTTTTATATTAGTTTACACATTATACATTTAAACCCATTTTAAAACCAAATTAACCTTATACATTCTTTGAATAAAAAAGGCAATTTCAATAAAAACCAGTATTGTTCATTATTCATCGAAAAATTAATGTTATCATAAAAATTCAAATAAATCACCTTAATATTTTTTGGAAATTTATATTTTAAAAATAGTTTTATTTTTTAAAATAATTTTTCTAAAGGCTTCAAATTTTAATTTTAAAATAAGTGCAAAAAATATGACAAAAAACTATTTTAGAAAAGTATAGTGTTTAATCATAAAACTAGATTTATTCATATCTCATTCATTAAAAATTAATAATAATAATAAATAACATTTTATTAAATATATAACATATAAATTTCATTAAAATCATCCACCAAACGTTATTTTTGTAATTAATTAATGTAAAACACATTTGTGTATATAAAAACTATTTTTTCTAATAAAAAATTCTTTTGTTTTCAAATGTTTTTAGTTTTCATTTATAATTAATTTTTCACCAAATAATATATTTTGTATACATTTTTAAACCATATATTTTAATTATTTAGTCATTTATATTTATACACAACATTAAAACAATTAGAAGATAACTATAATATTAAATTCTAATATTTTAAAAGTATTCCATGTTTATAAAAAACTCACTGTTGCGGGTATCAAGACATATCAATGAAAAAATATATGTCACAAAATCTTTCTATGTTGCATTATAACCCACTTATAATTAATTAAACCCTTTAAATGTTTCACTATGATTAAAATAAATGATGATACTTATGTCTCTTTACATTCTTAGGTTCCCACGAAGCTCCCTAAAGTTGGTGGTTTCACTACATAACATTAACTTGGTGAGTGGTGATATTTCATACCACTTTCTCCATATTATCTGGAATATAAACCTATTTCCCCTTATAATAAATATTATTCTCCAATGGTATATCCTCTAAGATCAAAACATGTTAAGGATCCGGTATGTACTTCTGCATGAGAGATACATGGAACATATCATGGACTTGAGACAGTTTCTGCCGAATCACTAATTGATATGCTTTCATACTGATATGAAAAATTATTTTAAAGGGACCAATATACCTTATATTTCCTTTGAAATATAGGAAAAGTTTTACACTTTGGTTGTGATTTGATCAATTTCCACTTGTTCTCTTACTCCATGAAATGAAGATGAATTTGTTAATACTAGAAGCACTAATAAATTAAAATATTCATAATTGAATGATAATTCATTCCTTCAATCTATTGTTATCATAATAAAAAATGGTTAGTAAAATTTATACAATATTCATAAATATTTATATGGAAAATTAATACATTAATCTCTAAAACCTCATCGTAAGATCAACTTAAACCATTCCATAAATAGTTAACCTTATGACCCTTACAAAATTAAAAAAAATAAAGAAGGTTATTAAATTCACCAAATGATACTTAAAATTAATACCATAGATATCCTTAAGTATCTAATAATTATCACATTACAAATATGTGAATAAATTGGTCATACATTCTCTTGAATCATGGTAATAACTACAACTACCATAGTACCTCAATAAAAAAACTTGCTTTCTAATTCCTTAAATTAAACCTTAAATTATTGAATATATTAAATAAAACAATTTTTTGGTAGAATCCATCAATGATAATAGATACCAATTTTTGAAAACATCATTAATCAATTATGAGGTCATAAACATAGTCTATTTTACTATATCCATATCAATCATCTCTTTATCAAAACTACACACCATTTTCTCAATATTAGTAACATATTAAAGTGTATCTTCCCTAAATACTATGTTTAATATAAAATATAACCTTACCATTAAATCAATTTTCTAGTCCATCAAAACCATTTAAAATATTCTTAAAAGTCATTAATGAAAAACTTTTATATAACAATCCATATATATTTCATGATTCATATAACATAATTCTTAAATTACCATAGACAAACAATTTAATTATTTCACTTCATTATTAAACCATTAACTAGGACTCATCTTCTTATTCCCTGATAACTCTTTTTTATAATATGAAATATGAATCATGTAGTAACATTAATAAATCTCAATTTAATCATTATTATCATGTTTAACATTAAAAATAATGTTAGAATAACCCATACCTTTTATATATCATTTTTTCATCTTTATAATTAGTAGTATAACCATTACTCATAGCACTTTGATAATTCTCTTCACAATAATTCTATATAGAACATAAATTCTCATAATTCTCATACTTTCCACATTTATAACATATAACCATTGTTGATTCCTTAGGGAAACCATCATTCTCTTCCATCGTGTTAACAAATATTTTCATTTTTCCTCAGTCATTACTTGCTTTGTGTCTTTAGTCTCTAGACTCAAAACATCTTCTCATCCCTTTGAGACATTACCTTGAGTGCCTCTTACAAAATTCTCAACATATAAATAATTGAATATTCTTTTCTCCATGGTTTCTACCACCTGAGCTCTGAGTGAAGTATATCCCTATCTTCACTAGTGAGTCTGGGAGTAGGTCAAGGTTAAAGTTTTTTTTATCAAATACTGTGATAAAGGATTAAGAATAATCACAATATACTTCACCCCAATAATTATCTGATTGGATTTCTCATCAACACATTGTCAATCAAATTTAAATTTAACCTATTTTCTTGTAGTTCCTCTTATTTAGTAAAACAAAAAATTATAGCATGAGAAAAAATAATCATAGTGGAAAAGCACATGATCATGAAAAATCATTTATAGGATGTATAAATTAGGACACCTTTTTTTAATCAAATAAACCTTAGGTTTAACCTAGGTTACTCATGGCCATCATCTATTCAAATCCATCATAATGGTTTATAAATATTTTATGAGTTTCCATAGCATATCCTCTAAGAGTGTCAAACCAGGTGTGTAATAAGCCTCTTTATCATTCACCAGGTGACCATCAAGTCCATCTCAATGACCCCTTTTCTGATTTATTACCCCTAGGTACCTCTATTCCATTTCCACATCAAATTGTAGTATCCAAATAGGAATGTAATTTCTTTTAAAACACTTTCCCTATTCTTTATGAATGTTATAGCACATTTTCCTATAATTAGACTAAATTTTTTACATATACATATACATTTACTTTTGTATATAACTATAGTTTTCTCATCCCAGATTCCAAATTTTAACTACACCTTACGCTAATACCAACAGTGATGTCCCAAACAACTCATACATAAATATTAAGTCTTAATATATGAATAATCACTAAATAACATAAAATATTCCCACTGGAAGCATTTATATATTGTTTCGTTGTAAAAATTGAAGTATAAAGAATTAGTTCATAAGTGAGCTACATCATCTCCCCCTAAATTCTTTGTAACTGGCACCTTTATTAGACATATCATGCTTAATACCATCCGTTATTTCCCTCTAAAAGGAAACATAATAAAGGGTGATATCAAACCCTTAGTATGGATAAACAAGGGAGATATCAATGATCATGTAAGAATAAAATGAGCATAAGTGTATGAGAACAAGGTTTTAACGTCACAAAACTTTACCCTATATATAATGGATCATATAATTCAGTTATGGAATAAATTTGGGTAATTAATAAGACATGAATCATAAAATAATCAATGAACATTATCTATGAGAAAATAAAATTGGAATAAAAATATATTTTTTAATATATATAAGCATGTAAAATCATTTTTTAGAAGTAAATTTTCATGGTCAAAACTATCATTGTGTAATGGGTTCAACCCCCAAACCATCATAGTATCCAAGGTTCACTCAAAAGACTATCATAGTGGAAAAATATAGTTAATGAACTAGGTTCAATCCCAATTGTGTCCCTGTTTTTCTCAAGATATATCAATATTTACCCAATTCATTTTATGTATATATAGGTTCCACCCATCACATAATTAAAATCCAGAAACATTATGCCAAAAGATCATAAAACATTCATCTTAACAAACCCCATGAAATGAAATGGATTTAATAAATATTTCATCAAAGCATAACCTATATAAAATAAATGAATTTCATAATAATTTCATCATTTTATCATAGCATTACCCATGAAAAAATAATCTTGTTTCATAAGCATTTTATCATGATGCAACTTGTAGAAGAGAAAAAAGTTTTGTAATCATCGTATCATCCTAATAATAACCCATTTAGGGAAATAATAAGAATGGTATCTTTTCATCATGTCACAAATAAAGCATAAGTAACATCATAGGATGCCATATTAGATGGAAAATTATTTTGAAATACCACTTAGGATATTTGATGAGTAAAATAGACTTCACAGGTTGAATTTTTTTTTTAAGAAAAACCTTTTTGAAAACCCTTTTCTTGAAAATAAACATGGAAAATTATAAAGGAATATTTAAAAACCATTTAAAACGCTTCTAGACGAAAATATAATTTCCACTTTGAGAAATATTTTTTAAAACAAAAAACATTTTCAAAATTATTTTCTTTGAAAATAACCATTGAAACTAATAAAGTAACATTTAATAATTATTTAAAACGTTTCTTGAGGAAAGTATCTTTTCATTGAAAATAATTTTTAAAAACTTAAAATTCATTAAACATTTTGGAAATTATTTTATTTTAAAATAAAATTTTCAACATAAGGAATATTTAAAAAATTAATTGTTCATGATAATAAGAAATTTTATACAATTAAAACAAATATTCTTTTCAATTTTTTTTGTAAAATATAAATACGGTCTGTATTGAAAATTACATGTAGATTACATGTAAAATAATTTTTAAAATCTCCAAAAAGGGTAAAATTAATTTAATTATTCCTTTGGTGAATGTTAAAATATTATTGATAAAACTTTTTACAAAACATGGATAGGGATAAAAAAGGGTGTTCAGAAGAAAAAATAAAGAAAGTCATTTTTCATTAAAAAAATGTTTTTGAATCTAATGTACATTAAGAGTGTAATTTTTTTTGGAAAACATGTATTATAAATAAATTACCACATGTAAATTAAATTAATGAATTTATTAAGATAAATATCATAATATTTCATCATTAGAAGCATAAATATAAATAATCCTGATGATGAATAAGACAGTATGATCAAACCCTTTCCACTTTGGTAACTATGAATCACAAGCCCCATGAAACAGAGAGACTAATATAGATATATATATATATCCACCTGATTTTTAATATAATAATCATAAAATAAATTCTTGGTATTTATATATTCCACATAAATGAAACACAATGTTAATATGGAACGTTTCCTGTAGAAAATAAAAGTTAGACTGAAATCCATTACCGTAAGTATTGAATTCTTTCATACACGTTAGAAACTCCTATATAATATATATATGTTTGTTATAAATCTATTGTAGAAATATAATTATACATATCATACCATATATTATTTACTTATTAACTTTTATTACCTGTTTATCGAGAATTACTTTTTAAAATCACATGTTGGGTAATAAGTGCTTTGTGTTTCTTGTATATATTGATTTGTTATTTTTGGTGATATTAAATTTATTATGGTTAAATAATCTAAAATTGTTTAAACATGATATAAATATCATATATATATATATTTTCATTTTATATGTATTTATAGTATTCCATAAAATTTAGAGATATAAAATTAAATACATTGTTCATTGAAACGATAGGTCATACGCACACATGAATGATGTTTCGATTTTCTTGAAGTATGAAATGAAAGAAATTTAAATAATGTATTTCATTTCAAGTATAATTTTTATATCATATATATCACTTAAATTCCTTATATTTACCCTTATTATCTTCCATTCCAAGTGTTAGTAAAAAAAATCACATACCCTTGTGAGTCCATATTTCGCCGTACACATGAATGACGTTATCATATCCCCTAAGGAATGGAATGTAATAAGGTATATGTGATATAATAACTCCAATAGAAAAATATTTTAAAAATATCATATTTCTTTTTTAATATATTATTTTTACCATTTAATTCATATATAAATGAGAAACAAATCACATCAGTTTCTGAGGTATTAGTTTTCAATACACACGAGCGATGCTATTGTTTTTTAATGGGTTTGTATGTTAGAAGGTATGTGTGATATTATAATTTTATAAGTATAATAATATCATAAATATATTATATAGATATTTAATTAATCATTATATTCAATGGTAAGAGTTGGTGATGGAAACCGAATAACATCGATTCGTGAGACAATAATCTTCCATACACACGATCAACTTTGTTATTTTCCATTTGATGGAAGAGGAGATGTATATATGTTAGTACAATAAAATAATGACATATAAATATATTTTTTATTATATTATCATATTTCAATAATATTTAAAAGATTTAGAAGAATAATTAACACAATATTCAAAGTTAAAAACATTACCTCTTCTTCGGACAACCTCATTATGTTTAATATAAAACATTCATAGATTGAATTTATGATCCCAGAAAGGAATATAAGATGTAGTGATAAATTTATGGAATACATTTTGGAATGTCTTGGTAGAATAAAAGTTGTTTGGGAGTGTGAATAAGGGAGGAGAGGTTGTGGCCTATATAAGTGGGGGAGAGGACACACATGGAATTGTGGAAAGAATAAAGTGTAACCATATTTTTTACAAAACAAAAGAATAAAAAATCGGCCATTATCGATCCTAAAATGAGTAAATGTAAAACTATGGACCAAAACATCAATTTTATGAGTTTCTATGTGATTTTAAACATTACAATTCTTTGATTAACCCCCCCCAGTAAACTTGTTTTAACAGTAACCAGGGAATTAGTTTTTATATATTTTACAATTGTTTTAGATGAAAGATTATTTTTGATCTGATTATATATTATTAATTATTATGATTCAAAATATGGAATATGTTTAAAAAATGTATTCATGTAAGTGGAAAATTTTATTTTAAACTTAAACTCATAGACGAGATGATAAATCAATTTTCTAAAAAGATAATTTTCGAAAGTTTAAATTGTTTTTATATCAAACTTCAACATGGAATTGATTCCAATTACCTAAATTAGAATGATAGATATATAATTTAACTAATTTTACTTTTGAAACCATTTTAAAATAAAATAATCTTTGTAAATTCTTTAACTGAAAAGAGAGTTTTGACTAAAAAAAGAATTTTCACTATTCATTAGAAAAGTAAATATTTTTTGAAATATAAATACACAATTAAAACTAATATAATTTTGATATGAATATTTAGAAAATTAATTTTGTTTTTTTAAATAATGTTTCTAAAATGTTGAAAAATTAATTATTAAATAAGTGTGAATAATGCTATAGAACTACTTTTTAGAAAAATGTAATGTTTAAGAATAAAAAAGGATTTATTCTTATCTCATACCTATAAAAATCATAGAATGAAAAATAAATATTTTATTTATTAAATTATATATAAATTTCATTTAGATATTTCATAAAATTTGTTTTTTTTAATTTATTATGGTAAACCGTGTTTGTGTGCATAAAAATAATTTCACAAAAAAAATATTTAATTTGTTTTGAAATTGATTTTATTTTCATTTCAAATTAATTGGTCTCTAATGAATTTATTTTATATACATGTGTAAACCATATATTTTAATAATTTAGCTAATCCCATTCATACACTCCATTTCAACAACTAAGAGATAAATATCATTTTAAATAATAATATTTTAATAGTATGTTGTGTTTTGTTAAAACATGGTGTTTCATATAGCACAAGAAGTCAAAGAAAAAAATATTTCATAAAAGATAGGGGTGTTAAATATGATATGAATATTTTATTCAATACCTAAGATATAAAATAGAAACATTACTTAAAATTTAGGTGTATACTAGAAGAATAATAGAATACTTTTTTCTTCAATTCAGTTCATTGCAAATAAACTTTCAAGGACTTATATGAAACAAATAATCTCTTTTTTAATAACAATTTTTTTTGTAGAATATTTTAATGGTTCCTTTGATGTCACACTTTCCATTGGACTTTCTCATTTTTATTAAACTTGTTCACTATTTAATATCTTATTTATATGGTGAACATTACCCAAAGGTAAGGATGGGTTTATTGATATGGTTCATTTTGTTATCTTAAAAAAAAAATTATTTAGGTGAAAAGGATATTATAAACAGTTGTATTGAAATATTATGATCCATCTTTCAATTAATACATATCTAGTTTAATCATCACCTTATTCGTATCTAAATTCACTTTAACCTTAGTTGCTTCCCATAGATGAGAAAAAATTGAAATCATATGTGTCTTGATATTGTATCAACAACTCAAATCATACATTAATGATAAAATTATGACATAACCATCAGATGCATCCTACATGAGTCTCTAGTATCCAATTTTCTCAGCATCTCTTCATGAGTATTCTTAATAGGTATTTGCGACACAATCACCTTGAATATTTTTATATCATAGTGCTTTGAGTAACCATCTATTGTTTGTCATGGAAATTCAAGCCAATTTGAACATTGATGCCTTCCATAATTAATTGTTGTGTACTTGTGGTTTTAATTTACAGTTTTTATACTAAATAAAAATATATCATATTAATAATTTTATCTTGATTATTATTATACATTAATTATTCATTTAATAATCATATTTTCCCATTATTGTATTGAACTCTAGTATCCATTATTACTAGAATAGGAATACTCTTTCAATTGAGTATTCTTGTGGAAATGATCATTGAAAAATCATAATTGACTATAAGTTATGTCTTTGTTACTACTTATATAGTTCCAAGGTAGGTACTAGGTTAGACAATCACATTATCTTGCATCTCGATGATATTTTTTTGTAATGTCCCAATGTCATGAAAAGTATTAACATTCATTATTCAATTATTGACACTAAAGTTGCAACAAGAAAGATATAGAAAATCATTTTCTACCAAATTTAGTTAGGTTTATCCACCTCTCTCATAATAACTTCCCAATAGTAGGAGGAACCCTCAATTAGGGCTGAAAAGAACCCCATACACCTGGTTGTGTTTAGATTTAAATAAAAGAAGACATTTGAGATTAAATATTTTGTTGAGTGATATTTTTATTATTTCATGAAGAATGAAATAATTTTCTATCAAATATACACATTCAATGTGGTATCACTCACAAATGACTATGCAATAAATATAAAAACATTTACCACATTACATGTTCATTTTATTTATGCATGATTGCTTGTTATTTTATGTGATCACATGTAAAAAATAAACATACATGAGATAATAAACCAGGAATAAATAAAATAAAATTACATGATTATGAGTTGTTACAAATGGTCGATCTATTGATTAAATAATGGATTTATCTAAAAAATAGGGTAACTTCTCGAGTTGCAAATCATGTGACTCGAGTTACAGTACTCACCCATACAATGTTTCAAACTCCTTTCTTGTGTGTCGCCAAATAATGACTTGAATTATGTCCCATATTATCAACATTATTGTAAAAAAATACTCATTTAGTGAATAGGGGGAAAGGGAATGTGAAATATTGGTAAAAGGTTTATCTAGGATTGCAAAAACTTATATGAAAAATGACTTATTAAATAGATTAAAAATCTTAATTTATTAAAAAATTATTACAATAACGCATTTCAATAAATAAATAAACAAACAACACACATGCATTGGTCGGTCTATGGATCAAGATCCATCGATAAGCATTAAATTCAATTATTTTAATTAATTTCATAAAAAAAATTTAAACATGAAATTAATTATATTCAAGGGTGATCTAATGAATTAAAAATTTACTCTTATTTTTAATTCTAAAATGTATTTAATTTGGACCTAGTAATTAATGAAATTAAATTTCAAAATTTAACATAATTTTGAAATATTACTTATTAGATTAATTTTTTAATTCACATTTTCTCCAAAATTCAAATTTATGTTTGAAACACACACACACACACATATATTTCTTTGTTCTAACACACACACACACAAAACATATTGTTCCTAGGACCCTACACAACCCAAAATGGGTTTAGAAAGTTTGGCATGACATACCCTAGTGAAAATGTTGTTGGGCCAAACCCACCTTGACCCACTCAATATCGAGGAGATAATGTATATATTGTTTCAAGTCTTTCGACTTGAATTTGACTAGGGAACTGCTTGGGTGGCCAATATTGGTGATAATGGGTCATCCGGTGGCATTAAAATGATGGGTAGTTGATGGGGTTCAACAAGATGTGGATGTTAAGGATGAGGGTCTTGGAATGTAGTAGAAAACTATGTGCATGTGTGGTTTCAATCATGCGATAGGTGACAGGGTGTTTTGACAATAGTGAGAGTGGGGTTGTGTGGCATAGTGGTTGTGGGAGAGTCTTCTATAGAAGTAGGGATATAGAACCACTAAGAGGGGGTCATGACGGGGTGTTCATGGCTGGCGTCACTGGGCCATAATGGGTTAATGTCTTTTTTGGTGGTTTTTTAAGAGATATTTTTTGGACGTACGACTTGAGGAGGTGTGGCCACAAGGGATTTCAACTAGCAGGAATGGTAGTAGGTATCTCGACACAATGGTGTGGTCGCTATTGGAGGTTGAGAAACATGGTAGTGTGTGTAAATCCACTGGGTGTGACTTGTGGGGCCTCCTTGTTCAAGGTATGATAAAATGGAGTCACCACTACTTTCACATTTGTGTTTATATATATATATATATATATTATTGGCTTCTACTTTTTACAGCTTCCCCCACATGAAAATATTTTTTTAACTTTCCAGTTATATTAGTAGACTATTGTAACCTCCCCCTATTAAAATATTATAATTTTTTTATTAGAAGAATTTAAAATATTATGAATAGATTATTTTTTTTGACGTAGTATTCCACAATAATGTGAAAAAGTATATGGTTGGAAAACAAAATTCTAGTTGGTTGAATTCTGACCATAGAATAGATTTTAGAAGAATTCATTTCCACATATGGATTCAGGTTAAAAATAATATATATATATATATATATATATATATATCGGTGTGTGTGTGTGTCTTCTTCAAATTTTATCCTATAAATAATCAACTCCAATCCATATTAAAACATTATATCATCACAACCTTGTAATTTTTGTTTCATATTTAAATTCCATCGATAATGTTGGGACTGTAGTAACGACCTCTTCAAAATCTAATTAATATTTAATATTTATTTTTCTTACACTTTTCATAGGTTTCTCTGATACCAATTGTTTGTACCAGGTGCCCAGTAGAAGCACTTAAAATTAAAAAATTTAAATTTTCCAATTGATATCAATGTTACTAAAATGACACCAGTGAAGTGCTAACCAATTACCACCAGAATATATTTGTGTGAATAATTTATGCACAAAAATAATCTAAAGAAATACCACTTTAAATTTGAAGATGTAATCAATGTATACAAATAGCTGAATTTTTTTCTTGAGGAATATGAATTACAATCTAGATGGATCATCCACATGCAGTTATAACCCATACATGTGTGTTGATATTCAGAATCCAGGTTATAGAGTAGATTTATGACAACACCTTTGATGTCGTAATGATTACTATTTCTCACTTCCCTCAATCCATGATGAAGAACTGTGATGGAGCACTTGGAATGAGAGTATCCTTCTCTTGGAAACTAGAGAGAAAGTAGAGTGAGGCTTTGTAACTCGAGTGATGAATGATATAATTCCATAGTTTCTCTTATCTTATAAATTTTTGAAATAAATATGCAGTATTTGATCCCCCAACCCCCAGAATACTGATTAATCACTATATAAACTCTAAACAACAATTTATGACTTACTCACTAAGTCATAAATAATATTTATATTTCTATAAATAACTCATAATATATTAATGTACATTATTTGATAAAAGTGATCCATTATCTCATCTCTAAAATTTATGAAAGAATTAAATGATCCATAAAATTAATATTTATTCATATAATACATTCCTTGTATTTACTTTTATTCTTGTATGTGAATTTATAAAAAATTAGTGAAAATTATTATAAACTTGAATAATATGAATTTATTAAATCCTTAGTGGTCGTATATCCTAATACATATTCAGGACACTATAGTGGGGATCACCATGTCCAAAACTTCTATTCGTCCAAATAGAAGATACATTAGAATATGCTATTTATGTGACCCTCTAGGTCCTTCTGTTGATATTAGTGAATACTATTCCAATATCTGGAGTATAGTCCAATAAACTATCACGACCCCTAATGATATATGGAGTTTACATTGAAATGATAACCTTCCTATGAACACATACCGTATAATATAATCTCTTTGTCTTCTGATATATCATAAATCATGACATACAATTTGTGTCTTAATCATTTATTTTTTCATTACTTTTTCGCCTTTCTGCATTGACTTTCCTTCTTCTACCATGGGAATTGATTTATTAAAGGTACTACCATATTCATAAAATTAGACTAATGTATCTCTTTCTATCAAAATCAATAAATTCTATCTTAATTATTTAATAAATTATGTACCACCAATGGCGTACCCAACAAACGTTTCCTCACTACAACTTCATTTACATAGTTTCTCCTTGAATCTAAGTACGTGATCGAATAGTATATAATGATAATAATATAAAGTGCGTAGAATATTACATGCATTAAAAGATTGGAACTAATAATGACACCTCAAACATGTGGTGTTTCTATTGGCTGGTTTGATCTCATGATCACTTCTACTCAGTATTACAGATTACAAACTTCATGAGAAGAAGTCTCAATACTGATATACCACAAATACCTGATAGTCATAAATCATATATGGCTAGTCATAATGATATATCTAGATCATTGGGATTTTTTAATATTATTGTCATAGTGTCTCAAGGTTCAGATTATTGCGTAGGGACTACTATAACCTTTTGATATAATAATCAATCTCTCTACACTACAATTTAAGTAGTGGATGAAAAAAATATCAACACTATCATGGTAAGAGAACATCATGAATAAATAACTATATAAAAGATTTTTTAATAAAAAATTATTGTTTAGTTGGGTCTAGGAAACCCACTATTACAATAAAAATGAGGTAGGAGAGTTGGTGGTTGCAGTGTACAACCATGATAAGCCAGAGGATCGATTACAGGATTGTAGAACTAGTGTTTGTCAAAGACTTATTATTCCTAAACAAGATAGAAGTGAAGAATATATGTTGGGGTTTCCAACCAACATGGAAATGAGTAAGTATTTATAGTGAACCTTTTAAATATTGTGTTTTGATATCTCTCTATGTCATTATTAATTCACATGAGGTGATACTATGATATATTATTCCGTGGATCAATAAAATTAACAAGTTTAATAGGTTGAATTAAAAGAAAGAGAATTCATAAACCAAAACATATATTCAACACCCCCTCTATGTTGTAATCTGGCCTCATTCTCTAAGATTACCATAACTTTTTTATATTTTTTTATACAGGTTTTTCATGTGGTCTTGGTTGGACATCATTATACCATGTTGGCCCATTTTAAAGACCAACTCTAGAATCCCACCTTTGTTATTTTATATGGATGTCCCACTCATTTATGCACCATATATGTTAATGGTGGGTGCTATATATTTTTTATTATATAAAAAGGATTCCCCAATAGATATTGGATGTAGATGTACAGGGTTTTGGGGGAGCTAATCAGCGGACACACTAATCCATGAAGTTTCTCAGATCTATATGCTTGATGGTTAGATCTAGTTTTAAGAACGATTAAAAGAAATTTTGAGTGTGATTTGAAGCTTACATATTCCTAAACCAATATAGATCATTCACATAATTGTATCCCTAGAATACCACCCTAATGTCACACCATTCCCCATGAATATTCAAACCTCTATGCACATTCCAACCTCATGTTTCACCTCAACCATTGCTAAGTCTTCTCTATATCATGGCGCTTAAATCATTGGTGTATACATAATTTTCTATAATTAAATGAATACCACAATTATAGGCCAACTAGAAGATCCTAAAGGCCATTCCCATCTATACCCCAATAAATTCTCATCCATTCTAATATCAAAAACTGTATATCCACCTCTATATCTCTTACTAGTGTATCATCGATCTAGGCCATGTCACAGATAGAATCCATCGAGAAAGGTTCCTTCTTACCACAAGATATTAAGCCCTAGTACTAATCCCCATTCCATGTTGCTATTAGCTCCAATTGAATCCCTCTACACAAAACACAAATTCATGAAATGGTTCACTATGTTTCTACAATTTTATTTACATGGATTGTCTGTTAGTAATTATGATTTTTCAAAGATGAGAATAAATGGATGATGGATTTTATTTTGAAGCAATTTCTCGGGGTTTATATTTTTATGTGTATATAAGATGATTAATAAATGTTCTAATGGGGGAACATCCATATTTTTTCATGATAATGGAATAATTTTATTATACCATAATTAGAAAATTGCCCTATTGTCCCAGATAAAAATTATGGAAATAGGCCCAAAAATCAGGGCCACTATGGCCACCACAATAGGTTCGGACCTATTTCCATGGATTAAACCGTCACAATAGGTGGTATATCTCCATAGTTTTGGAAACCATGGAAATAGGTCTCAATGTTTTCCACCGTGGTAGTTGATCCATGGACACAGTTTAAATAATAGCCATAGGTGTTATTTCTATAGTTCAAAATTGTGGTTGTAGCCCAAAAATAAAATTTCACAGGCCAGATTCGATATCTGTACCTAGCATATACAATTCAAACACCTAACCACTACACAACATGGAGCTTCAGATATATATATATATATATATATATATGATATTCTATAAATTATTAAAAAATATTGTGGTAGCATTAAAAAATTGTAGATAGAGATTCCTGCTCTTTTTTCTGTGGGAAAATCTTTCTCTCATGAAAGGTTGGGAGACCTATATCCATGGTTTTACTAAAACCATGGATATAGCCCTTATAAATGGCCAATAGCCATGATTTTCATAGACATGGCTATATTCAACACCAACGTCCACTACTTTAGTAAAAATATGGCTATAACCAACCTATATCCACAATTTTGAAAAATCTTACAATAGGTTTCTGGAAATAGCCATGTTTTCTACTTATGTACACCATGTATAGAATTTCATCATCCTAGTTGATGTCCTAATTTAAATTATATAATTTAATTCTAGAAAAGTTGAATCCTATATTCTTCCCACCATTTTAATCTCTTCTAACATTTAATTTCACTAGTTCCAATGAAACATGCGAGAAGACAAGAGGAAACACGAGTGAAAAAGAGATTATATCATTCACACTTCTTTGAGGAACTTACAAGAGGTAAAATGGGACTAATGGAGGAAGGAAGTTGATAAGACCATGTTTCATGAGGCTAAAGCTAGAGAATCAAAGGAGAATGGGGAATCATTGACACTATTAACAAAATTATTTTTAAAATTTTATTTTTCAATCAATGTTTTTGGATTCTCTCATTTTATTTTAAATATGGGAATCTGTTTATTTTTTAGTGGACACTATTACTATTATGAATGTAATTTCACTTGTTCATTACAGGTGCATCTTGTAAAATATTTTTTTAATAGAGATTGACATACTTAAATTAATATATAGATTTCTATTTTTTCTACATATTCTATACCTAATATCAGGTTTTCTACCAGAATTTCTAGTTTTCACATGTTTTAAGTGTGTTAATGGATACATTTCTTGCTAAACTTGCTAAAGGGGTGATTTATTTGTGATGGGTTGTTAATGTTTCATACAATACTTGGATTTTTTATTTTTGAATGTAAAATTTAACACTCTTGGATAGTTTTAAGAAAATAAAATATAATTCAGACCCCTTCCATTAGAAAATGAAGGGTGTGGACATCAATTTTTCATGAATAAAAAATATTTTTTAACTTGGGTAATAAAATGATGGGTTGAGCCTAGTGAACTGATGAGTAAAACAACATCAATTTGGTAAGAAAATATAATTTTTTGTTGTCTATTTAAACCACTGAAATTTTCATTATTGGTTGATCATTCAAATTTAGAAATAGTTTTTAATTGGTAATGAGTTGAAGACTCTTGATGTATATGTTCAACAATATAATTAATTTAGATTCTAATATATGTAATCTTCTAATTAAGTCAAATATTTTCAATAGATTTCTCCACACACAACTCAAAACTAAAATAAAAGGATATAAATATTATATATAGAAGATAAAACTATCATGTAAATTATTTTATATGAATATAAGTAATTGGATTGTGATATATATTAATATTTATTTATATATAAATGTTATTTTAAATAAATTTACTTAAGTTATAATTATTTTTATGAATTTATCTTTTTATGAATTTAAATGATGTGAAATAAAACAAAGTATAATTTTTAATATTATAACATCAATAAATTATAATATTTATTGATTAATACAATATTTATTAGTGTTTTATAGAAATTATGAATAAGAAAAACTAGTATTTTAAAAATTTATTTTCAAATGAAAACCGTTTTTCTCTAAGAACTATAACTTTATTTAAAAGTTAAATTTATATAATTTATAATGTTAATTTCAAAAAATAAACACCATTTTTTGATACATAATAACAAATTTATCATAGGAAAAAATTTCTTTTTTTCTATAATGATAGATTTTAATGTGAATAGTAGAATATAATGTTTTAAACAATACCACGACTTTTATGAAATATTTGACTATAAGTATTGTTGGAAAATTTTATAAAAATCATTTTATTAATAAAAAATATTTTATGATGGAAATTATAAATTTAAAAAATATTTAATTTAGGTTTCAATCCTATAATTAACATTTTAGAACATAAAGAATATTTTTCTAAAAATAATTTTTTTCAAACACAATAACTTTTTTTATATTAAAATTAATTTTTATGACATTTAGAAATGTAATTTAATAATATAGATTTAAAATTTGGAATCAATAGGACAAAATTATGTAATAAGGGCCATTTTATTTTTTGGTCATAAAGGTTAAGTTACCTAAGGTAACAACTACTTACCACTATAAAAGATAAAATTGTAAATGTGAAAAGTGAAATGATAATGAGATGAAAATATGCTTAAAACATTTGAAGTAATGGGTGTTTGAGACCAATATTGACCTTATATCTTCCTCTATATTATTTTTAAATTTTTGAGAAACTTTACTTGAGAGTGACTCCCCATTATTAAACAATTATCGGTATTTACCAAAATTTCCTCCCTTTTGAATTATAAAATGGGAACTCTTCTACTCACTTCCCCTCAAACAAAAACTAACTTGTTTAACAAAAAACATCTACAAGACAATACTATTCACCTTCAAGAGGGTTTTATCTTCTCAAAAGAGCATCCCTCAAAGTCTTATTCCCATTTTCAATGGATATACTCTAAAAAGTGATGTATACATTTCTAACTGCTCCTTTTTATTTTTTTTATTTATGTTCCCTTGTTCATACTAAAATTCCATTAAAAATTCTTAAAATGATTATATCAGTGATCATTTTTTTATATTAATTAATTATACTGACGTTAAAAAAAATATCATCCTTTCACATGTCCATTAGGAAAAACAAAAACCACCATTCATGGGTTGTGTGGATTTACGCCTCCATGCCGAAAAATGTATCATTTTCCTTCATCGCCGAAAATTAATGGTTCTGATATGAGATTTAATAAATACGTATGATATTAATAACAAGTTTTATATTATTAATTGATAAAACATCTTGCTTTTTTCCCTATTCCGAGGAAAACTAAATCACCATCCATGCATATGCGTGGACAACCAACTCGTTAGAATGATTGATTTCTATTTTTATTCTCATCACTACAATACATGGATAGTCTTGATAATGGATTTAATGTATAATTATTAATTTTATGAAATGGTTTCATTTATTAAAATATAAATTAGAAAAACTATTAATAATATGAATAATATACAACTATGGTAAATTTTACAGTCCAAAATAGAATTCTAAGAGAAAAAATGTTTTTATACTAAAAGATAACATTTAATAGGTTATGTTAATCTTATAATTATATAAAATTATGATATAACATAATAATATACACTAAATAATATCATTATTCTTCTGGTATAATTATATTACAACTAAATAACTTCATAATCATCCAATAAATTCTCTGTGTTCTTGTTTGGTTTGGTTTAACAACCCACTATACAAATGTTATAAATTTATACAATAAATGACTTTTGAGAATTACTTTTTTGGTAATATATGATATAAATAAGTATATAATTAGTTCTTTATAGGGAATTAAATTTAATATTAAAATAATATATTGTGATACCTACATATGTTCAATAAATATCACTAAAACATGCCCGTTGTTAATTTTGTCTTTAAGGATCATTAAAAATCCCATAGAATGATATTATAGAATTGTAATTAATTATAAAACATAAACTTATAAATATTTTATGATATTTTAATGATTAAAATTTTTAGAATAAAAATAAAAAAACTCCACTATTATGAATTTTGTTCAAAACTAATATGATTACTCACACCAGATATCAAAAATAAATAATAAATATCTAATATATATTGAGAAAGTAATTATAAATGAAGTATATAAATCAAAATTTATTTGAATAGTGTTATTAAATATAATATTAATATATATATTATTTTATAAGAGGTTAGATAGAATTTCCCTAAGAGGTGAAACAAGGTAATGGTTTTCTTGGTCTCAATTATGATTCCTTAAGACATGTTATATGTCATTCACCATGTTTCATTTTCAGGTTGTTATATTGATTTAATTTCACATGGATGTTATATACCGTCTTTTATTGTAATTATTTATTTACAATAATCCATATAAAGTTATCTTATTCAAATAGATTTTAACTCAATTTTTTCCTCAATCTTAATAGTTTTTGGTAACTCGATTATCATTCATTTAATTATGATTATTCCCATGAAATTATTTTATATAATATGGGAACATTATTTCCTTGGGTTTTTGTTATATGTTATTCTATCATTACATAGACTATCACAACAAAAAACCATTTTCAAATATTTCATACTTCATGGAGTATGTTTCCTATAAAGGATATTGATAAATCAAATCTTCTTTCCTAGAGTTATAATGATTTCTCATGAACCGTCTACTTTCATGCTTGGGTTATCCCACCCTAATATTTTTCACTATGGTATTTTATAATTTTTTTTATAAAAAGAAATTTTAATAAAAATAATATTTTATTACTATTTTTACAATGTTTTTTTTCAAAAAAGGTCATTCGAATGTATTAAAAAGGTTCCTTTTATAACCAAAAGTTTTTTGTTTGGCATTAAATTTCCTATATAAAATATGTATTAAATTTTTAAGGCTCCATCACTAGAGATAAATTTTAAAAATAAATTTTTTAAAAATCATTAACATCACCTTTTCAAAAATAAATTATGAATGTGACATCCATTTTTTTACATACTTTTTAAAAATGTATCCTAAAATACCATTTATGTTTTCACCTCCATTGAAATTTCCATATTCAAAAGTAATTACACTCATTGGATTTATGTCACATGATTTAATATCATATATATATATACATATTTAAAATTTGTAGGATTATACTCATGGTATAAAATAATTCAATTTTTGATCCCATCTAATTTGATACCATTCAAAAAATTCTTTTTCATAAAATTTTATCATATATGTCAATATCCTTATGAGTTTTTTATGATACATTGTGGATATTTTCTATCACAACTATCCACCTTCTTTGCCTAAATGGATTATTTAATTTCCTTTTATATCAGTTATATGATCCATCCCAACTATTAGGTCAACTAGGTTAGATACCTTGATAGGGGGTGAGTCAAGGTATGATAGATTAGAAAAACTACCCCTATTGACCTTGTTTCACTGTTAAGAAAAACCCACTTCTCTCTCTTTCCCATAATAGTGTATAAACATAAATCAAATAATTCGCATGAAACAATGATTTTTACTTGGTTCAACCTCACTAGGCCACATCTAAGGAGTGTACACCGGCGATGTGTAGATGTTCCAACTTCACTAAAAGAGCACTACTATTTATAATGTTCTAAGAAGAATCACTGTCCCTTATGGTTTCCAACCAATCGCGACATGAAATATAATTGCTCTATCAACTGAAGTGTGCTCATTGATTCTTCGGAATTTCCACTCACATTTTATAGACCTGTAGTTCTTTTCATTGTCTCTATTGAAATCAACATCCTTAATTATTAATTTATTCTCTGTTGACGTCCCACTTTCACCCGTAGATGAATCTCTCTTTGCACCGGTTGTACCACGCAGCCTCAATTTTTACGCACAACCTTCAATGTGTCTTGCGCACAACTTTATTTCCATGCACGTAAGATTCCACTTTTGGCCCAAAACATCCCTTGTGTGCAACGTCAATCTTTTTAATAACTCAAATCTTACGCGCAACTTTCTTAGCTTGCGTGTAACTCAAAATCTTTCACACAACTCCCTTTGTGTAAAATTCTTAATCGATTTGGTGCTCAGAATTTCTCTCTAAGTGTTGAGGTCTCTCGAATGAGGGGGGTCACCTCGTACTTATATGAATTCTTGACCCATACACAAAATATTCGACTTTTTGTGTGCAAGTACCTCTTCGAGCGCACAAAACCCCATTTGAAATCACATTGGGCATGAAAGTTTCTTTCACACAACCTCATCTTTCGCACCCATTTCCAAATATTTCACACACAACATGCCTTTGTCGTTTTTCGATGTTCTGCTCCCAAAACATGCCTTGCACACAAGTTCCCTTCGCACAAATCTATCTTTCACTCACATCTTCAAATCATTCATGTGCAAGATTCCTTTTCCATTTTTCAACATTCTGACCCCGAAACATGCCTTGCACGCAAGTTCCCAAACCACCCTAGATCTTCCACGCAACATCCTTTGCCAAAAACATGTTTCCCTATTAATTCATTGTAGAAATTATTATCTTAATCATATATCATTTATCTATATGTTGTAAATATCATATTACTTGTCATTTTGATTGAATGTAATTGGCCTAGAATGTTACTTGATGTAACCAAATACCTATCTATTTTCCATTAATTTATCATGTTTATTACTAGGATTAATAAATATATCTTTATATAAATTCATTTTACATGGATATGTAACCCATTATTTTTCAATGAGTTCTCTATGCTATTGAAATAGAATAATTTTCAATTGAATGTTTTATAGAACCCAAATAATTGATATAGGTTATTTATGTTTAGATAATTTAATTGTTTTTTAATTGGAACATGTAATTATATATGAATGATATGTGGGGACCTATATCACCATTAAATTCATTGGTTAAAAGTTTATATCTAATTAGAGAATTATTTGAGAGTACCTTTTTAATTTCATGTATGTTTTGGCACCATTGGTGTGGATCATGAAAGTAATGTTTCCTTGTATTAATGTGTTGTTCCATATTCAAAAGAGTTCTCTTAGTTTAATACTTATTCTCATTATTATATTATTCTCTCATAGATCATGTTTATTGTATCATTCATGCAGTATGTTATTTCAATACTTATTCTATGATGTATGATATATTCTTAGTAGGTTTTAATTTTATTATGTATCTTGATTATACTCATATGATCATCCTATACTCACCTACGATGTTAAATTTTTATTTTTTAAGTTTATCCTTACTAGGAATCAATGCTCACCCATTTTTTATGTTTATATTTCTCCAAGTTATGAAGCTAGGAAAAGTATGATATGTATATAAGAGTTTATTATGTTGAGAAATTGTGAAAGATATTTAAATATCATTATAGAATAATTAGTTTCATATATAATACAAAAAATGTATAATTGATATAATGAACACTGGGTTTCTTTGTCAATTTTACCATAATTTTCTAAATATATAAAAAATAGATATTTGGAATTTAAATGTTACATTATTTGTAAAAGACCTTGTAATTAAGGATGTGTGTCAAATTTTTTATATAGAATATGTTTTTTATCACTGGATCTAAGAATGATTGTCCAAGGGATCTACTGTTATTATAATAGTAGGTTTAGATAACATTAACGAATAGGATAATATTTTTTGAGGATAAATCAGGAGTTTTAAATTTCATCAATGAATAATATGTTAAGTTTTATTATAATTTCAAATATATAGATAAACCTTTTGGTCAAATGAGTTAATGTTTTGGGGATTAAGAAAAAATTACATTAGAAAAAATCATAAGGATAAATTTAAGGTATAAGTATAAGTATAGGATAAAATCCAAAAAAATTAGTCTAGTAGATATTGTGTGGTTTTCCTAGAAATAAAATCCACATTTAGAAATATAAGTGGATGTAGGCTCATGAATAGAATTACCTGGGGGTGTATGCCTTAAAAGAGTATATTGTGCATTAACTCAATAATCACCTATGACTGAACATAGTGCTAACTGCACACTTGGCTGGATATTTCAAAGATATATTCTTTGGTTAATTACATTAAATTTATTAACCATAATGAAGTAGTTTTTTACTAATTGATTTTTTTGATTACTTTAAGATGTAAAAGAGGAAATAATTTAATTTAAATTAGATTGAACTAGATGTACTGATGGTTAAAATAAGATCACATAAATTAATATAGGAATGGTATGTATCTAAAAAGTACTATTTATTATAACCGAATATGGGAGAATAATTAAAAGGTTGATAATATAGGTATATTTTTTTTATAATGGAGAAGGGGAGTTTCCATGTCTTACATAAGGTAGTGAGGTTTACATAAAAATTAAAATTATTTCATAAAACTATTTTCTATTTTCACTAGTGAATTAAATTTATTGAATATATTCAAGTATATTATAAATTTTATGATAATTACATGAAACATATAAGGATTGTTCACAAATAATTTTTATTCCCTTTTATGGATCGGAAAAAATATTAAATGATATTAATTACTATAAAATGTAATTTTATGAGAATATTATATTTTGGGGATAACTATTAGAGAATTATTGATTGAGGTATAAACAATTAATATGTATAATATAAGATTATGGTTATGGTATAAAGAGTTGATTGAATTTAAGAAAAGTGGGTTAGATAATATTGATAGTTGTGGAATTGATTATTTATTTAATGAAAAAATTATCAGTGATATTTTTGTTAATAATTATCTTTTTTTAGAATATGATTTATATTTATTTGGTTTTGAATTTATGATCAAGTGAGTAATACATTTAAGGGTAACAGATATATTTAATGTTGTAGGGAATATATAATCTCATAGTGGTTTAATGAATTTTATATTAAAATGGTTTTTGGATAGGTTTGTTATAATGAATATAATATTTGGTTATATATATACTGGGGTATATGATTGTATTAATATATAATATTGATTAAGAAAAGATAAGTAAATTTATATGTCTTAAGAGAGTAAGGGAGATGTAAAATTTTAAGTTATATCCAAAATGATAACTATGTTAGAAATACCCTATAATAATTTGACTTGATATGAATAACTAAATTACGATGAAGAAACTTATTAATGGGGAATAAGTTAATGACCCTATATTTTAATATATATTTTCCAACAATTAATTCAAATATTTTTGAAATATTTCTCTATACGCAACGCAGAATGAAAATGTAACAACAGTTGGTGTGTGTGTGTTTTTAAAATATTAAATATTAATGCTAAATGTAGTCATTTAATTTATATGTATGAATAAGACTAATATAAATATAAAATATATTAATATATATTTATATATAATGGTTATTCTATATAAATTTACTTAATTCATTATTGTGTTTATGAATTTAATTTTTATCCAATGAAAATTTTATAAAATGAAACAACATTTATTATTATTAAATTAAGATATTAATGAAATAAAATATTTATTGATTAATTATTTCATTTTTGGTGTTTTATATAAATTATGAATAATAACAACTAGTATTTTTAAAATTTATTTTTCAATAAAAACTACTTATTGATAGGATTTATATTTTTATTTTAAAGTTAAATTTATATATTTTAGAATTTTAAATTGGAAAAATAAGCTTCATTTCATTATTTGGTCAGAAAATATTATATTAGGGAGTTTTTAAAAAAAATCTAGAAATAATTATTTTAATGTGAAAAGTGCAATATACTATTTTTTCATGACTCGTCCCTCGGGAACTTTTTCGTGACTACCTTAAACTTACCTCCCATAGGCCAGGGGCTGGGAATTAGTGATGAGTAGGAATATCCCACAACTGTGAAGAATTTTCCCAAGTACCGATACACACGCACAAATCTCAAAGAAAAATCAGAAACTGAAAACACTATGTAAATATAGATGCAAACCACTAGGAAATACCACTCAGAGTAGGCTATAAAAAAAGAAAATAGGATCCTTAATTAAATCTCAATTGAAAAGGAAAGTAAAATCTCTTGTATATCATCTGTAGAAAACCCTAACTTAAGGGTAGGTTGAGTATGTTGTCTAAATGTCCCTGAATCATACCACCTCTCTTGGGTCACCCTGAAGCACCACATTTCTCCTGCCCCCCAAGGACTTTGTCAATGTTGCCGATCATCTGCACAAGATACGACATGTACAGGAGAACCATGTGAAGGGGTGAGTAAAATAATACTCAGTAGGTACCACAAACCACAAAGGAATTACCAAAAGTTAGGAAAAAATAAGAACACTAATAAATACACCATGTGGACTACTAAAGAAGCATAATAAGTGCATCCTCTAAGAGGTACAATCAAGAGAGTCACTAGACCCATATCAAAACATGTATAGGTATATGGAATGTAAACCATATGTCATAAGAATCCATAGTACCCTCATGTAGTAAATACAAGGAGATTTGCTAACTCATGGAGTGTAGGTAAGACCCAGAGTGTTGGTAACACACAGAGTGTAGGTAACACATTTAGTGTAGATAACCCACAAAGTGTTTGTGACACATGGAGTGTAGGTAAAACATAGTTTGTCATCTAAGACTATAGGACCCACACCCTGGTGGGATAAGGGAGTACCAACTTAGTCTTGGTAAGACAAAAAGTCAAGATACGACACATAGTCTATGTAAGTTACCTAGTCTAGGAGATCAAATAGCTTCTAGGTCATATCCAGTCACATGATTCTATCCTTAGCACACTTTTTATAGGATCACCTACTCATCAAGAAAATAGGACAGATTCCAACATCCATGGAAACTCGCTTAGATTATCCCAAAAGTAATTCCTCATCATACAGGTCCCAATACTACAAACGCCTCATCAAACAGACACACGGTTTTCACATCATGGGATAATAAGTAAAACGAGGTCGGTTGGGTCAAAGCCTGGTTCGACCTGAGTCCCACATGACCCAACCCGTGAGGTCTGGCCTAGCCTGCTACCCACCCAGCCTGCCCACTTTAGCCTAGATAGCTTGAGTGGTCCAGTTTTTTCCATATGGATGTGGCGGGTACTGTGTCCCAGCCTCACCGACACAACCAACCACCATGTAATCTGCCCCACAACGATTGCCATGGGGTCTCGCTGTGGTCCAACTTGACCGCAGCTTCATGTCCTATTCGGTCGAGTCGGCGGCCTTGTCTGCCACCCATGGATGATGTGCTGTGGGATCCTCCACCACCAGCTGTAGAGTTGGCGGCCTCCTACTACCCCACCCCCCAATGAACCTCCTTCAAGGGGTTGTCGGTTCCACTCAGGTGCACTGTTTTTCAAAATATAAGCACTCATATAACCATCAAGAAGTATTGTTCATCTCCATGGTCTTGAACTCGTATTTTTGTTGATCAAGGGGTCTGGTCACATACAGAACCTCCCAGAAAATATAGATGCAACCATGCAGTTCCGTCGGCGAAGAACACAATAAAGAGGAAGGTAGATAAGAACAAGAACATCCTTAGAACAAACCAAAGCATTGTTTGTGTCGGCCGTGGTCTTTTCATGTGAGCAGAAACACAAAATAACAAGAGAAGAATAATCACCGTGATCTATTCCATTCAATACTGCATTTTTAACCATCCCGTAAGAATGATAAAACCGCAAATCAACCTGTTCGTGGGTTGGTTCACATTCATCATTGGAAACAAGAATAGGAAAGAAATCATGAAGAAAATAAACCCCCTATATAGAGTTTGTCTCATTCTAAGAATATGATTATTCATTTATTGTGATCCATCAATGAGTGGCATCGATCCGTCATTTGTTATCATTTCCCAAAGGGAGGGTTCCTCCTCCTTGCCTCAAGAAAATTCCAGGGTTATGATGATAAACCTCGATTTATTGAGAAGGATCAATTAAAATAAAACCAATAATATGTTACCAAGTAACATTAATTAAATTTTTTTTATTAAATATTGTAAATACATTCACTTCCAGAAATTAACTTTCACCCTTGACCCACGCCGGTCGAGGGTAGGCTCCACCTACAGAAAACACCCCATTATAAACTCAAAGGTAGTCTCAGATTTCTAGTCCGAGTTACCATTTATGAGTTATTTGTATTTTAAAATAAAATTATTTTATTTAATGTTACATCCATTTCATGTTTTATCACATAATATCCACACCAACTAAATTTAATCAATGCCTAGGGTAAACCCGCCATCCAGAATGCAATGGTTCCATCATATTTTTGATCCCGACACCCATTTTGAATTTTTTTAAACCACAAATATGTGGTATTTTTAATTTACTTAAAAATATTTTGAAAATTTATTTAGGGAACCCAGTGCCATGGAATCATGTGTCGTCTCAGCACCTGGTCTCAAAATATTCCCACATAATTTAAAAAAAAGTATCATGGAAAATTCAAGACATTACATTCTCCCCACCTTAGGGCTTAATATCCCTAAAATCCAAAACTAGGGATAAACAAACAAAAGGGGATATTGAGCATGAATCTGAGCCTCCCTCTCCCAAGTTATCTCCTATATATTTTTTGTGCTGCCACCGAATTCACACCAAAGGAATCGACCATCCATGAAGGATCATCTCCTGTCGATCCTCAATCTCCACCAGTTACTCTATGAATGCACCTCATCGCCTATGTTCGGCTCTCCCCAGTCAATGACTTGTGATAGTTCATACATATATCTCCTCTGCTATGATACATGAAAGACATCATAAAACCACTTTAACTACGGAGGTAGAGGGGGGGGGGGTATGCCACCTTGCTCACTATACACAGTATAAAAAAAGGTCCATTGAACCTCCGAGATAACTTTTCACCCCAACAAAATCTATGTATCCCAACATGAGGAGAGACCCAAAGGAACACATTGCATCCCTCCTCAAACTCCATGTGTCTCTGTTTCCTTTTATCATAAGACTTATAATGGCTTTGTGAAGACCTCATCCACTCTTGGATTCCCAGTACCTTCTCCGTAGTGGCCTTTACCAACTCTAGTCCAATGAATGCTGACTCTATGGTGTTAGTATTGCAAAGTGGAAACCTAAAAGGTCCCTCATAAAAGGCCTCGAACAGTTCCTTTCCAATGATAGAGTGGTAGTAGTTTTTATATGTGAAATCAACTAGGGTTCGGTGATCCTCCCAACAACGGACAAAATCGAGGATGCAAGTACTAAGGATATACTATAAGAACTGAATGGTACCCTCTGTCTGGTTGTCTGTCACAGGGTGGAATGTTATGGTCAAGCGCAGCTGAGTCTCAAATGCCTCATATAATGAATTCCACAACTAGTATGTAAAGAGTACATCTCATTCTGAGACTACCGTTGATGGGACTTCACGGAGTCAAACTATCTCTAGTACGTAGAGGTGTCCCAAGATATCTACTGAACCCTTTTCCTGAAATTCTAGAAAGATGACTGACTTTGTTAGTGAGTCAACGATCACCAAAATAGTATCCTTCCCTATGGATATACGTGGTAGTCCTAACATGAAGTCCATTAATATTCTTTCCCACTTCAACTCTGGAATGTCAAGGGGTTGATTCAAACTCACTATAACCTAGTGCTCGACCATCACTTGCTGAAAAATGAGGCATCTAAAGATAAACTCTATCATTTCCTTGTTCGTCCCCAACCACCAAAAATAGCATTGGAGGTCCTAGTACATCATTTCAATAGCTAGATGTACCGTCGAAGGGTATGTATGGAATTCCCTCAACACCTACTCCAGTAACATTTCTGGTACAACCGTGCATCCTCTGAAAAGGTTGAAATGCTCCCCACATTTAGAATATCCATCAGGGTTATGCCTTATAGACATCTGATCATGTGTAGTCTCACAGCTAACATATCTGAGCTATTCCTCCCACACACTATAAGAGTGGAGTGGTAACTACCATCAACTAGAGATGATATGCTTCATCTCTATCCATGAAGGATATCTGAAGCGAGGCAAACTTCTATGAGGACTAATTCAGTATTTATGAACTTAATCTCTGGTTGATATCATCTGCCACCACGTTCCCCTTCACCGGAGTACAAACAATCTTGAGGTCATAGTCATGGAGGAACTCTATCCAATGCTATTTTCTATGGTTTATATCCTTATAAGAAAAGATATACCTAATACTTTTGTGGTCTGAGTGGACGATAAACCACTTTCCCATAAGGTAGTGTCACCACACATTCAATGAGAATAGTACTATCACCAACTCTAGATCATGGTTCATATAGTACTTCTCATGTGGTCTCAGCTTCTATGAACCATAGGTAATCACTACTTTCCCCTACATCCGGAAAGAACCAAACCCAGTTCCTGATGTGTCACATAAAACTACGTACTCAACAGTCTCCATTAGAAATATCAATATAGGAGTTCTCTTTAAACTCTGTCTTACCTGATGAAATATCTCCTAGAACTTCACCATACATATAAAAGGTTTTCTATTTCATCTCAAGGATTTCAAGGATGCTTCTAATATAGAAAATTCAAGTACAAACCTCTAATAGTACCCAGCCAACCCAAAGGAACTCCGCACCTTGGTAATGTTATTGGGTGTCTCTCATGCGAGCACCACCTCAATCTTCACTTGATCTACTAAAACCCCAGCCTCTAAAATGAGGTGTCCCTAAAAGTGGACCTATCGTATCTAGAACCGACACTTCAAGAGCTTCCCTTAAATTTGGTTCTCTCATAGTAAGTCTAGGTGCATCCTTAAGTGTATCACAAGATCCTCCTCGAACGTAGAGTAAACTGAGATGTCATTAATAAAGATCACTAAAAATTGGTCCAAGTACGGCTGGAAGATGTAGTTCATGGGTCCCAGGAAAACTGCTAGGGCATTCATCATGCCAAATGGTATCGCAAAGTACTCGTAGTGACATTTGAAATCTATATTTGGGATGTCCTCAGCCTACACCCGAAGATGATGATATGCTGATATGAGGTCTATATTTGAGAACCATATCCCTCCCTTCAGCTGATCAAAGAGGTCATCAATCCTTGGTAGTGGATAATTATTCTTCATGTCACTCGATTCAGGCATTTAAAGTCCACACATAACCTCAAGATCTCATCTACCTTCTTGAAAATCAATGCTGGGCTGCCCATGGTGAAACACTGGGTCTCAAAAATCCCTTCATCTACAATTCCTTCAATTGTACCCTCAATTCAAAAAGCTCTACAGGAGACATCAAACATTATATTGTAGATATCGGTGCCTTCCCAAGGTACAAGTCAATTCAAAATTCTACCTCATAGTGAGAAGGATGTCTTGAAACTTCTTTTGGAAATATTTCCTCGTACTCATCCTCCAATGTAGAAAACTGAGGACTCTTCGCATCCATTGCACCGAGGGTCATGACGGACAATTGTTGTGTGATCATCTGCACCCTCCTAAGTGTGAGTCCATCCTACACTGTTTGTGTCTCTATTTCACCAAAAAATGAAAACCCGCTCCCATCTCCATAGAAACACCACATTGTGTTCCTAAAATAGTCGATATGAGCGTGAACTATAGATAAAAAGTCCATATCCAGAATGACATCATAAGGACTCAACTCTACCACCAGGATATCCTAACCGAAACTCTCTCCCCAAGAGTATGGTCACACTATCATCACTAGTGTGTGATCATCGAATATCCTCCAGTAAGAGTCTCTATGTGTGAGGATTTAGTCAAGAGTACCAATGGAATATTCGTGTCTAAAACAAGGGTCGTGGAGAGAAAAGAGTGACTGGATCCTGTGTCTATCAAAACAGCAGAAAGGGTGGAAATGACACATATTATACCTCTAATAATCCTAGGATTCTAAGGATAATATTCCTCCATCACCTGGAGCTGGCCTCGCCCATGCCCACTATCTCACCGTGCTAGGGGTGGACCACATGGAGGTGGTGGTGGTAGTGCCTCAAACCTCTTCCCACCTCATGTTTCTCAACTTTCTACTATACCATGTCCACCCATTGGTGGACCACCATATTCCTACATCCACTACCACCTCAACGGTCCCTCGACCATCTCATGGTCGATCGTATGGATAGTCTAACAATCTTTAACCAGATGCCCCCAACCACTGCCTGAGTAGCACAGTACGTCCTTTAGCAGACTTGCTTTTCCCTGGGAGGCTTTCACCACTGATCTCATATCTTGGGGTCATCCCCTAGAGTGATTGACCCACCAGGGTCCCAACAGCATCTGTCAGCTACCAGCTTCTGAAGACTATGTTATCTCTTTCCTAGTGGTATCTCCCACTATTGGTGCCTACTCTAAAAGAAACATCTCTAGAAGTAGATCTTTCTCCATCACCCCTAGCATGCATAGATATACTAAGTGATATCATATACACCCTAATCTCTTAGTGAAACCCATTCTCATAGGTACAAACCTTGAAGAATGGGTCTCTCACCATGTCTGTAGAGTAGAAATAAATACCCTAGAATCTCACTGAGTACTCTACAACTGACTGACTGCCCTGTTGCAGGTGCAGTAGCTCCTGCATATGCATAGATCATAACATCACTAGAGAGAACTCCTCCAGGAAGAGGCACTCTAAGTCTATCTAGGAAAGCGTTGACTCCTTATGTGTCTGGGTCATCAGGCTCCACCATCTCCCCACTGAGCCCTGAAGAAGGATCATGGATAGGACTGACATCTAGTCGGGAGGTTTCCTCAATAAGAGGAATATTTTCATAACTGCTTCCAAAAAATCCTCAACTATATAGGGATATGTCTCACCTCAAAACCTAGGAGGTTTATACCTCTGGGACATATGAAATTCACTACGCCTGCATGCATCCACTACCAGTAACATTGGTAGGAAATGCTACTCTCTAGGTGGTGGTATTGTTGGTACACCACCATGAGGAGAAATCTCTGGAAACGACCCCTATAAAAATGCTTCACAGATCGGCAGACCATCCTCGTGGTCATGCCCCAGAATCCTGGCCGGCTTCCTGTATGGAAGAATCCCGAAACAGAATAAGATGTACCATGATCAATAGAGTATACCAGGTGAGATAAATCTTACTCAAGAAGGACCTCAGAACACAGTCAATTGAAATGTGATGAATGGAACATTAATTTCCCATGAAACTAATGTTTTCATGTACCGATTCAGAGAAAATAATTCAAGGTTTGAGGGTATTGATACGTAGGACACCACACCAAAACTGGGTTCTCTGGAATGAAATACAAACTCAATACACTTAACACAGTTTCCCCAAAACAAGAGTAAAACCAACTACCCTCTAATATCACTCTACCACGACCCGTCCCCTGGGGCTGATGTCGTGACTACCCCACAGCTACCTCCCATAGGTTATGGGCTAGCGACTATCACTGAGTAGGAATATCCCATAGGTGGGAGGCATTTTACCAAGTACCAGTACACATAGACCCATCTCCAAGAAAAATATTAAACTAAAAACACTAAGTAAAAATGGATGCAAACCACTAAGAAAGACCTCTCAAAGCAAGGTACAAAACAGAAATAAAAAGGAGCCAGAATACAATTCCAACTGAAAAGGAAGGTACAAGCTCCTGACACTAGTAAAAAAATGATTTTTAATGTCTCCAGTTTGACATCGGTTTCATATAAACCGAAATAAATAATTTTTGTGGTTAATTTTTCGCGTCGGTTATTATAGAAACCGATGCCAAAAAGAAAAAAAAATATTGTTTTGGCGTCGGTTCTTCAAAAAACCGACACAAAAAACTAAAAAAATATATTTTTTGGCGTCGGTTTTTATGAAAACCGACGACATAAAATTTAAAAAAAATTGACATGTTTTAGATTTTTCAATAAGCTTCGATTTGAATAGTCGTGGATCAAAAATGGAGTTACAGATTAAAAGTTAGGGATGTCGGAAGTTGATCTTTTCTAAGAGAAGTCTTAAAGAAGTCCAACATTCAAAGGCCATAACTTTTAATCTGTAACTTTGTTTTAGCTCCATGACCAGTAAAATCAAAGATTAAAGAATTATCTAAAACATTGTAAATTTTTTTTTAATTTTTTGTTCTCCGTTTTCATAGAAACCAATTCCAAATATATTTTTTTAGTTTTTCACGTCTCTTTTTTTAGAAACTGACGTCAAAAAAATTATTTTTGGTTTTTGGCGTCGGTTTTTGAAAAGACCGAAGTGAAAAAAAATTTTGTTAAATTTTTAGCATCGGTTTGTTTAAAAACCAACTCCAAAAATATATTTTTTAAACTTTTTGGCGTCGGTTTTTTAAAAAACCGACACGAAAAATGTATTTTTTTTTTCTTTTTAGCATCGGTTTATTTAAAAACTGACACAAAAAAGGATATCAATTGGAATTTTGGGGGTTGGTTTTCTAAAAACCGATGCCAAAAGACCAATGTAAATCTTCTTTTCGTCGGTTTCAAACAAAACCGACACCAAAGAGTAAAACAGGATTAGAATTTCAATTTTTTTCACAACACACGTTTAACTTTTCAAAATCCCGCCTACATTTTCATACAACGCAATCGAAAATAATTTCATTTACAATATATAAATCTAGTTTCTCCTTCATTCGTCATTTTAAAAATCTTTGATTCAATCAAGTTTTCAATGCGGCTTCAATCGTTAATTTGAGCACGGTACATATTCTATTCATTTTTTTTCTTTATTATTATTATCCTTCATTCTAAACAACTCGATTAGCTTTCTTATAATGATGATTAATTTTCATTTCTAAATATAAGTTATATGATGATAAACAACATATAATTTTGATGGAAGCCCCTAAATCCTTTGAAATTTGTTTAAATTATTATGCTTATTTTATTTCATTTGGTGTATATGATTTTAATTTATGTTTATCATGTTTTCTTTGAAACGAGTTGTATCAATCGAAGCTTTGATAGGTTCAACTTCTGACAGCCAAACCTTTTGATCCGTAACTCCGTTTTAGGTCAACAACCTGTCAAAACAAATATTAGGAAATGATCTAAAACATATAATAAAAAAAATATACTTTTTGGTGTCGCTTTTTTTAATAACCAATGCCAGAAATATTTTATTTTATTTATGGCGTCGGTTTTTTTAAATAACTGACGCTGAAACTATTTCTTTTCATTTTTGGCTTCGGTTTTTTACAAAACCAATTCCAAAACACAAATGTAATTCATTTTTGGCGTTAGTTTATAAAAACCGACATAAAAAGTCATATTTTTTACGTCAGCGACTTCGACGTCGGTTAAAAACCGACGTCTAAAATAAAAAAAACTACCGTTAAAGACCATTTTTCTACTAGTGTGGATCCCAACTGTATAAAACCACACCTAAAGGGTCATTACAGTAAGTTGTTTGAATGTCGTTGAAGCATACCATGTTCTTCGGGTCACCCTGGATCACCACCTGTATTCAGCCCACCAAGGACTCTGTCAAAGTTTCTGATCATCTATATAAGACTCGACACATGCGGGAAATTCCCATGCATCGGGGAGTAAAATAATACTCAGAAGGGACCCAAATCCACAATTAAATTACACGATGTATACCACAAATAATATCAGTAATAAATACAAAAATTATACTTCCAATGAGGTACAAGAAGTGTATCCTCTATGATGTACAGTCCAAAGAGTAACTAGAGTCATCTAACAACAACTATACCTTTATGGTACGTAAAAAGGATGTCATAATAATTGATAGTACCCTTAAGTAGTAAATACGTGGAATGTTGGTAACACACAGAGTATAGGTAATACACAGAGTGTTATTAACACATGGAGTATAGGTAACACACAGAGTGTAGATAACACATGTAGTGTTGGTGACACACAGAGCATAGGTGACACACAGAGTTTCATCAAAGGCTATAGGACCCACACCCTCAAAGGATAGAGGAGTGCCAACTTAGTCTTGATAAGAAAAAATGTCTAGATAAGACACATAGTCTTGGTAAGACATGCAGTCTAGGTAATCACATACCTTCTAGGCCACCACTAGTCGAAGGATTTCATCCTTAGTACGCTCGGTCGTGGAGCACCTAATCCTCAATCCAATATACCAGACACCAACTTCCACAGAAACTCACTAAAAGTATCTCAAAATAATTACCTTATTGTGGGGGTCCCAACACCACAAACGTCTCATAAAATAGACACACAGTTTGATAGTTATGGGATTATAAGTAATAACAGGCCAGTTGGGTTTGATTCCAGTCTGACCCGGTCAGACCGACCTGACCTGACCGACCCTGGTTCCCTCCAGACCTAACCCATTGGGTCTGGCCCAACCCACTATGTCCCACCCGACCTTTTGGGTCTGACCCTACCTAGGGGATCGACTCAGCCTGTGGAATCTAGACTGATCCCAAAGGCATGACCCACTGCTGGCTTGGATAGCCATATTCAATCCGGCCCACTCAAGTGGGCCGGTTAATGCCACCCAGACGCAGTGGGTGTTTCTTCCCTGCTTCGACAATGTGTCTGACTGCAACATTCAACGCAGTCGGCCACCACGTAAACCACCCTGTGGCAGTGGCCACAGGGTCTTGTCACAATCCATCTGGACCGTAACTACTTGTTGTGTGATGTAGATTTGTTTGCATCTGATTGAGCCTGCCACCCACGAATGTTGTGTCATGAGTTCCTTTACTATCAGTCATATAGTCGATGATATCCTACTACTGGTCAGCCACACCAACGCAAAGCCCTACTGGTGACGTTTCTGGTGACCCAATTTCTTTAAGTCTCCAATCGTACTTTGGTGCTCCATTTTTTGAAATGTAAGCACACCTGCGACCCTTGGGTTGAATTTATCATCGACATGGGCTTTAAATCATTTTTTCATTGATCTGAGGGTCTGGTCACGTTCGGAACCTCCGTGAAAAGCCAGATGTGACCACAGGGGCCCGTTGGCAAATAATGAAATAACAGAGAAGAGACATAATCACAAGAACACCCTTATAATATACCATGTCCTTTTTATGTGATATTAGGTCCATTCATGTTAGCGGAAACACAAAAGAACAAGAGAAGAATAATCACCAATATATATTCTCTTTAATCCCACATTTTTAATCATCTCACAAGAATGATCAAATCGCGGATCAACCTATTCATGGGTTGGTTTTCATTCGTCGTTTTAAACAAGAGGGGGAAATAAATCAAGAAGAAAATAAACCCCCTACCTGGAGTTGGATCATTCAAAGAAGGGGTTTTGTTGTTGATGGAGATCCTTCCACGAGCTTTCTCGACCCGTCATTTGTCGTTATTCTCCAATGGGAGGGTTCTCCTACATGCATCAGGAAAACTCCAGAGTTTTGATAATAACCATATATTTCTTGACAAGGATCAATTAAAAAAACCAACACTAGGTTACCACATTATATTAATTAAAATTTTTTTATTAAATTTTTTAAAGACGTTCTTGACTAGAAATTAGAGTTCACCCTTGACCCACGTCAGCTGAGGTTAGGCCCTATCTAAGGAAAACACTCCATTGCAAAATCAACGTTGGTATCAGATTTCCAATCCATGTTACCATTTATGAGTTATTAGTATTTTAAAATAAAATAATTTTATTTAATAATTTTATTTATAGTTAAATCTTTTTTGATTATTCTCACTGCAGACCCACATTAACTAATGTTAAGTTATGCCTAGGGTAAACTCGTCATTCAAAACGCAACAGTGCTCTGGGATTTCTGATCCAGACATCCATTTAGAAGTTACTGAAACATACCACATGCGAAATTTTTAATAAACTTAAAAATAATAACAACATTGTTTATGGGAACCTCAAGCATCAGAATCACGTGTCATCTCAGTTCTTGGTCTTGAAATAATCTCATATAATGTTAAAAAAAAATACATGGAAAATGTGCAACATTACATATTTTCACAAATAACACGCCTTTTATGGAATTATTAGTCTATAAGAATGATTTTAAAATTTATAGAATTTTTTTTATTTATTTGATATGTATTTTATTAGTGATATTATATTTTTAAAAATATTTAATTTTGGTACAATCATACCATTAATGTTTTAGAACATTAATGATAATTTTCAATTAAAAATTAATACATTATAAATTTAGTATTTGAAATTACTCTTTTCACCTCTATAAACTAAATAAAAAAATGGATTTAAATTTTGTAATTAGTAGACCAAAATTATTTAATAAGGGAAATTTTAGTTATTTTACATAAGTGATATGTTACCTTAGGTAAAAACTAGTTGTCACTATAAAAGCTAAAATGGTAAAGTTAAAAATCTATTAGTAATGAGTTGAGAGCATGTTTAAAACATGTGTGTGAATGGGTTTTTAGGCCTATCATGGCCTTTTCTATTCCCCTATCCATTATTTACTAATAGTGTATTTATTTTCCTTTTGAGTGACATATCATTATTAAAACAATTTAGGTATTTATAAAATTTCATATCCCTTTTCACTTATAATATGGGCACTCCTTTCCCCACATTCCCTCACAACAAAACCCTGGTATTTTTCTCCAAACTCTACCCAAACCTCTAATAAGAATTCTTATACACATTAAATAGTTTTTTTCTCTCAAAATACCATACCTCAATGTATTAACTACATATTTAATGGGGATAATCCAAAAAGTGATGTATAAATGTCTAACCACTTTTTCCCTATTTTTAATTTTTTATGCACACTTCTTCTTCCAAATATTAAATTAAACTATAAAAATGAATAATTAATTATCATAATTATACTATTATTTTATGTCTATGATGTTATCATCATTATTCACCTTACCCTTTTCTATTAAGAAAAATGAAACTTCCATTTATGCATTGTGTGGACTATCGCCTCCACGACATAACATGTTTCATGTTCCTTTTCCAGATTAAAAATATGGTCATAATAGTAAGTTTAATATATAATTTTTTTATTTATGTAATATTTTATATTCAAAATTAATAAAATTCAGTACTCCTTTCTCTCAATTTATTGAAAATGAAATCATAATCCATGCGTATGTGTGGACTACCACCTCCATGGAATGATTATTTTATGTTTTTATTTTCATAACCATGTTTTATGGATGGTGATGAGAATGATTTTAGTGGATAAATGTCATGTTTATTAATTTATAAATATTTTTTAAAGACAAATTGGAAAATCATTTCAATTTGTGAGAAATAAACAACCTTCGTAAATTCAATTGGCCAAAAAGTGGTCTCATTGGAAAAAATTGTTTTATACTATAAAACAAATTCATATACTTTATTTCCTTCTTATATATGTTTAAATTATGATATAAAATAATAATTTTAATCTCTTAACCTAGGTTCCACATGTTGGTGCCCCGAGATGGTTCTTCATGCGACTTCAGGCAGGTCTCTCCATACGCTAGAGGCTTCCGACTAACATTAAGGGTTTAATATGAAACGTGAGGAGACTATATGATTTTTATTAAAGAATAATAGGAACATAAATAACTAAAATAAATAAATAAATGATGACCATGATAATATCATAACAAATAAGGACCAACATCAAATTAAAATACCTACGCATAGATAAATGAATATGAAACAAAGTTATAGAAACATGATAATAATAAGTGTCAAGTGTAAAATTCAAACCAAAAAAGTAAATACACAAATAAAACTCCCAAAGAAGGTCCTAACATCACATATGGTTCCCTCATTCATCCTTTATCCCAACACATCCATCTAACATAGGGATCTTTCCATTATCTTTTACAGGAAATATGAAATATATTCAGGTATCGATCGAGTAGCCTGAGTAGGGTGTGGGTATTAATCAGTAGGACACCACCAATGAAATCTAAAACAATATCTAGTGTATAAAATTGTATCCATTTTTATGAATAATAAATTTCTAATAATAAAGTAAATAGTTTTACACAATGAAATTATCCTTTAATTAACCACATAAATCCTCAGGTTCCCTATTACTCCCAAACCAACAATACCTACTTCAGCTTGTGTCGAAGTCTGGACAATCCAATAAAAATATAAAACATTAATTCCATCATGATTCAAATTCATAATTTAATAACCAATTTCAAATTCAAACAATGGGGGTCTAGGTTTGTAGTCTGTAACACAGTGGCTATTTGGAGCAGCAATCCATATCCCACAACTCAGTGATCACACACAATACATATATATTGGGGGCTTAGAGTGGTATCTTATAACCCCATGGGTATTGATTTAATTAGTCCCTCAACCAACACTCATCCACAAACATCATATCTCATGATTTCATGTTTTCAACCATTTATTAACCATATATAATTTATAAATCATCATTTCAATGATATCACCACACTCCATGGGTCACTATCAATTTTTCAAAAACCATTAATAAATCAATTTCATAATCCAATTATTCATGACTTTTATAATCACATGATTTGAAAATTTCATAATAACAATATTCACCAATTTCAAAATCATATGGGAAATGAATTAATTCAATCAATTTTGAATTAAATTTCCCAAAAGGGAAATTTCAATTGCACAAATACCTACACACAATTTTCATCAATTATATGGGATTTGAAATTTAGACCACCTACCTCAATATCATTGATGAACAATCTCCCAAGAAAAACTCTAAATTGAATAATAAATGTCATATTACTAACGGTATAAGAAAACTATGACCAAAACCCCTGATCATGATCATCCCCCAAAACCAAAAATGGTCAAAAGGTTTCACTTCTTCTTTAGGAGAATGAGGAACGAAAGGAAACCAAAGAAAACAAATACTATAGGGTATCTAACACCAATTTGTGATGTTTAGAGATGAATAAATCTCTGGAAATATATTTTAAGTCTCTCTATGGTCGATAGGAGGAAGGATGAATGATGGTACCAAAACAATTAAACCACATCACCCACTTAAAAATGTTGGTCATGAAATTACACGACATGTAATTCCTTTACACATTGTGTAATTCTTTTTATTATGTTAAACTGAAATATCCTTTGACTTAGGTTACTATTTACCTTATTAATTATAAAACGTCCTATAATAATATTACATGGTTCCTAATATTTTCATTTCATTAACCAATTCACAATGTGAAACCCTTCATGACATGTGTTTGGGGAAATTTACACATCATGTTACCCATTTACACAGCATGAAAATGTTCTGAATACTATTTTTTATCCCAAAGAAAGGAATTCTTTTTTAAATATCTACACCACCTCAAATTTATTCCAATCCCTTAGAAAACCCTCACCAAGCCTTTAATGAAAATAAAACTCAAAATAGAATATACATGTCAAATAAACAGGATCTTACAATCTCCCCATATTATAATTGCTTTTCCTCAAGTTTAAATTCCAAGAATCTATAATCCCCTAATGTAGAAAGAACAGGCCACTGATTCGACATATTTACTTCCTTCTCCTGTTCTTCATCTTGAACATGTCTATGTTTCCACAAAACTCGTACTATTATCATGGTCTTTCCATGCAATTCATTCTCACTATGATCCATAACATGAATCAGATGCTCCACAAAGGATGCATCAACATCAATTTTAGTATCGTTAGCATCAATCACATGATAAGGGTCAGGTGATACTATCAAATATATGACACATGAAAAAAAATTCATATAACTATGTATATGTAGAAGATCTGGTCGGTATACCACCATATGGATTCTATCAACAATCTCAAAAGGTTTGAAAAATATGGGTGCCAACTTTCCCTATCTTTATATTTATGGTGAACCAATCTAGGTGACACCTAAAGGAACACATGATCACCCATTTTAATCTAAAGGGGTCCTCATCATCAATTATGATTTGAATTTTTTCTACTCTAAGTCATAGCCATATGTTTCAGAATTAACTGTACCTTTTCTGACATCTCCTGCATAAGACATGGTCCTAACAACTCAAACTCTCTTACCTCTATCCTGCATAGATTTGATCTACATATCATACAATAAAGTCCCTCATATGGTTACATAATAATAGTCTCCTAAAATCTATTGTTATATATGAACTCAAAGAGAACTAAATGATTATCCCAAGACTAACCAAAATCCAAGGATTCATGCTCATAGAATATCCTCTAACATATGAATAGTACGATCTGATTTCTCATATTTTTGTAGGTGGAAAGTCATACATATAAATACCTAGGTGAAAACATTCTTATGTAATCCCTAATAGAAGAGGGAATTAAAACATGATTCATGATATCAAACTATACTCTGTGGTACCCTTTGAAAATGGACTATCTCCCACACAAACATCTCACCCAACTGGTCCCCCATGAAAGTCTCATTAATAGTCATAAAATGGGATAAATTCTTAATTCGGTCCATAATCACAAAAAGAGCATCCTTCTTTTGAGGCATTCTTGGAAGTCCTATCACGAAATCCATAGTAAAATCATCTCATTTTTTTTCACAATGGGAAATGGTTATAGAAAGGAACCTGGATATCGATGTTTGACCTTTACCTACTGATAGGTGTAACATCATGTCACAAAACCTACAATCTTTATTTTCATTCATGTCCACCAATACAGTATCTGAATATCATGATACAATTTGGTAAAAATTGGATGCACCACCCACTTCTAGGAATGAAACTCATGCATCAACTCATCATTCATACATGTGGGCTCAATAACATGGTTTCAAAAATAGATGATACCATCCTTGTCTATGCTCCAATTAGAAGGTGACTCCCCACCTTCATGGCTTTACCTCAAGGAAAAACACTTTGGATTCTCCTACCACCTCTCATTGATCCAGCTCAAAAGTGTGGACTCAACTGATACTGATAGAAGATTTATCTACTTCCATACCTCTAAAACCAAAATATTCATCTCATCTAGTAGGGTCATCATTTTCCACTCATAACTGGACTTCTGAACTACCATAGTATGTATTATCCAGCTCAAAGTGTAAGTAAAACTATTTCTCTTTCTTAGTGTATATGCTAGATCAATGTAAAAAGAGTACATATACTCAACCCATCATCATTTTTGAATATATATAACTCATCGCAAGAAGATATTCTTTAATATTTTGTGGTATTATAACACAATAAACTTTTCTCCCAATAGGTAATGTTGCCAACACTTTAAGTCATAAACAACCACTTCTAAGTTAAGGTTGTGCATAGGGTAATTCTATTCATGTAGCCTCAACTTCCATAACCCATACTAAAAAAATAGATTTCCATACATTAACACTACTCCATGTACCATCCCAAATAAATCATAAGACACGATATACTCCTCACCTAGCTCGGGTAGGATCAATATCAGTGTGGTAGTCAAAAGATTCTTCAACCCCTGAAAAGTATTATCACCTGCTTCATACGATTAAAACTTTACCCCAATCTTGTTCAATCCTGAATTTGGTTCTTACATGTGGGAAAAATCTGGAATTAACCTCTGATAATAACCTTTCAACCCCAGAAATCTAGGAACGTCAAAACAATTCTTAGGATGCTCCCAAGAAACCATTGTATGCACATTCACCAGGTTAACTAACACACCTTACTATGATATGATTTGTCCTATGAAATATATCCTATTGACCCATAATTGACACTTACATATCTTAGTATAATTAATATTCTCTCTTAATGTACTCGGTATTATGTAAATATGTTGTTAATTATATTCATGAGTCTTGGAGTACACCAATTTTTCATCCACAAAATAACCTTAAACTAATCTAGGTGTGGGTGAAAGATTTGATTCACCAGGGCCACGAAAGCATTTGGTGTGTTTTCCAGTCCAAAAAACATCATAATGAACACATATTGGCCACGCCTTCTTCGAAAACTAGTCTTAGGTATATTAAAAGGTATAACTATCAGCTAATGATACCCAATCTCAAGTTAATCTTGGAGAATACACAATATCTTCTCAAATTTTCAAAGAGATCATTGATACATGAAAGATTATATCGTTTCTTCTCTGTAATATGCTATAAATTTCAGTAATCAACCAAAAAAAGAAAAATATCATCATCCTTCTTAGAAAAAAAACTACATAACTCCAAGATAATATACTTGGATGAATAAAACCAGTATCCATCAACACTTATAAGGGATTCTTGAGCACTAGAAGCTCTATTAATTCCATTATGTATGGTGAGATTGAAACTGGCTAAGCACCAGGAATGAGCTCAATTTTCAACTCAACATCCAACTTAGGTAAAATCCCTAACAATTCCATAGGACAAACATCCTCAAACTGTTCTACTATGGGAAGAAAGGTGCATTGATTCGCACCCTCTTTATCTAGAAAAAGGCTTCCAACCTAGGTGGTGAGATCCTCTAAATTTTGATGAACTTACCCTGAATGGATTGAATAAATATCCCACACTCCATGATGAAAATAATTGTTAACCTTAGGATATGTAATGGTAAATCTCATATGGTGACAATAACTGTGTTCACAATATGATACCAGATATTCCATAGAAAAATTTAATTCAAAACCTAACATTTCAAGGATATAAATATCCCAATAAAAATGATACTCCACAACCTTGAGAGAACATACTTTACATAAATAGATGTCCTTAACCATAATCCCAAAGGTGTGTCGATCATGAAAACCTCCTTAAAAACCCCCATCATTAGATTCAAAACATTCATAAGTTGAGAGGATATAAAATAATGGGAGGTTGATGTATCAAATAAGTCACTAAAAAACATAGAATCTACAATAATAGTACATTTGACTATTGATGGACCAGCCTCACTATCTGCAAGTATAGGATGAACTGCATGCAACAACTCTTTCTCTCAACCCTATGTTGTAGGATGAGTCCCCTTTGTTCCCCCACCCTACTAATACAGACACTCTTTCCATAAAGTACCAGATTAATTTCCTCAACCTCCATGGCTGAGAGTACTCCAACTACTAGACTATTATGGGGTATAAGAACCTCTTCCATTACTTTTTCTATCTCATCCACAACCTTACTTCTAGTGTGGATTCCTATAGAACCACTATTGTTTTCCCATACTCCTGTAATATTGGCACTGCTCCCGTGGTTGAGGACACTAGCTATGATACTGACTCAACCTACCACACTAGAGGATGTGTACCTAGTTACTTCTTTGTAGTAACTAATCATTCCACTTGGACACCCTATTTGAAATATCTCTAGTTTAAGTTCCCATAATCCATTTTTTACTCTCGTAAGACGTACCTCCTAGCCATTTGATAGAAACCACCATCATTCCTCAAGAAGACCCTTTTAGGTTCCCCTCAGAAATGAGAGCCGGATTCACCACCTCTGAAAACTTCTTCAACCAAAATATGTTAACCTAGGACATAATATTGCATTTATGCACATCCTAAAAGAATCTTTACATAGTTTCTTCATCCCCTAAAAACTCTATAACAAATCACTATTAATTAATGAAGTGAATATAATAGTCCATCACCCACATACTTCTGTGGGTCAATTGTATAAACTCATTTTCCCTCTCATGCCTCATTGTCTCATGGTAAAAGTGTTCGAGGAACTGTTCTTAAAATTTTTTCCACTCCGTATCATCTAGCTACCCATTATAGGTATGAATTTCACACCAAATATTCACTTGAACACATAAAATAAAAGCTACCAAATTGACTTTCCTCTCCATAGTATTTTCTAAATGGCCAAGAATCATTTGTCTCAAATCAACATAGAACTCATTTCCCTTAGGTCCACCCTCTCTAGTAAATATCGAAGGGTGATGCAACTGAAAATTCTATTACATGGTAGCCATATTATTTACATCCCTCCCTAGGTATATATATATAAACATAATAAATAATGTAAAGATATCTCAAAACTGCTCTCCTACTCTTTCACCCAAAACTATTGAAGCTTCTAGTTCCACTTCTGGAGGCATATTTCCCCCCATGTCCTCTTGTATTCCTATGAAAAATCATCTTCATGGAGGCATATAAATACAATGTCAAACACCTGTATTATAATACATAACCCATCATTATCACATTGACATAATAGGTATTCAAAAACCTATAACATGTCATCCCCATACTCTGTAACATGGTCAAAACCGAAGCACCAATAATACCCTCAACCATCCCTCACATTAGTCATGGCTAATATAGGGTAAAACACTTACATATCATAATTTTCTCATTACAAACCATTTTAACCATTTTATGTTACCAAATTTATCATCATTTACAATTATAAAATTATTACTAAGTACCATTTCATTTTTAAATTTCTCAAATAATGAAAAGAATTTTCATTTCAACAACTTTCCCAATTACTTTTTTTTCTATGCATGACTAAAAAGATGCATGTAACATGGAATCCTGAGTTCCTAAGATGATTCATGTATACTAAACTCTCTTTCCATGATTTTCCATGAGTAAAATTTCTAAAAATAATAAAATCACAAAACAAGTGCATCAACCAATGTAAAATAACATCCAATTGTACCAAAAAACATTAATAACAGCAATCCATCCCTAAGTACTTCGGGTTTCCCCTGTACATGGGTTAGATACTCCCATGAATGAGATGATTCCCAAGGATTGACACATCCAAGTATCTGATATACCTTTAAAAATTAGTAAGACAACTAAATTAAAACAAAACTTCTTTGATACCACTTTGTATCATCTCGGACAAGGCGCCACATATCGGTACCCTGGGCTGGTTTGTTATGTGACCTCAAGTACACCTCCTCATATGTGGGATGATACTGACTAGAAGTGAAGGTTTAATCTGAAACATGGTGAGACTATACCATATTTATGTATGTGGTGTAGGAATAGAAATAAATAAAAAAATATCCAAGAGGTAATAAATTATAACAAAAATAATCTCATAAAAAATAAGGACCAACATCACATAAAAATACAAACACATGGATAAATGACTATGAAAAAATGTTTTAGACATGTCATGCCAATATGTTTCATGTGTAAAATGAAAACCATAAATTAAATACACATAGAAAACTCCCCAATCTGGTCTCAAAATCACATCTAGTTCCCTCATCCATGATCCATCCCAACTCAACTATCAAACATAGGGCGCTTTACCTTATCATGTCCTGCAAAATGAAGTCTATTTAGATACCAATATAGAAGCCTGAGTATGGTGGGAGTACAAATCAGTATTCCACCACCAATATAATATAAAATAATATCCATTATATAATATTCTATGTAGTTTTATAATGTATAAAGTACCAATAATAAAGTAAATAGTTTTCACCATTTTAATTATCCTATAATTAATCACATAAATCCCCAAGTTCACTATGACACCCAAACCAATAGTACCTAATTTGGACCATGCTAGATATTGAAAAATCCTCAAAAGAATAATAAATTTATTCAAAAATTATTATCATTCATTATTTAATAAAAAAACTTTACATCCAAACAATGGGGGCACATAGCAGTATTCTAGAACTATGTGGGTATTTGGAGCAGTAGTCCATATCCCACAACTCAATGATCACATGAAATACACACACACGGATATATATATGGGGCCAAGAACGGAATCCTAGAACCACATGTGTTTTTTTAGTAGCATCACCTCTCTCACAACTCAATCCAAAACATCATATGTGATGATTTTATGTTCTCAATCATTTATCAACCATATATAATTTATAAATCATAATTTCAATCACATAAACACTCCCCATGTGTCAATATAAATTTTCATAAACCATTAATCAATAAATTTCATTATTCCATTATTCTCCAATTTCACGATCACATGGGAAATCATTGAATCAATTCAATTTGGAATGAAATTTCCCAACATGGAAACTAAAATTACATAAATAAACACATGAAACTATAATCTAGAATATGGTATATGAAATTTATATGAACTAAATCAAGATAAATTTGGAATGGTTTTCCAACTACAACACTTAATTTATGTATAACAATCAAATTAACCATCAAATAATATATATTAGACCAAAAAATAGGATCAAGATCAGCCTGAAAAATCATCAATGGTCAATATATTCCACAAATTTATATGAAGAACAGGGAATGGAAGGAAACCAAATCAACAAAAAATATTACTAGATAACTAACACCAATCTGTGATGTTCGAAAATAAAGAAATATCTTTAAATCGACTTTCAGTTTCCCTATGATCAAGAGGAGGAATGATATATCATGGTATCAAAAAAATAAACCTCATGATCAACTTGAAAGTTTTTTATGAAATTTCATGGTGTGTAATTCCATTACATGTCGTGTAATTATTTTTAGTGGGTTATGCTAAAAAATTCATCACCTTGGGATAGTATTTATCATGATTAATTATTACAAATCATGTTATAATATTACATAGTGCGTAATAAATTCATGTTATGAACTAGTTCACCATGTGAAACCATTCATGACATGATTCTAGAAATTTTTTGATGTCGTTTAACCCATTTACATGGTTTGTAAATCTTTTGTAGACTATTTTTTAGCCCAAACAATATAATTCTTCCTTAAAGATATAAACCACCCCCAACACGTTCTAAAACCATAAAAAACCATATCTAACCCTTTATTGAAAAAGAACCAAAAGGGAACATACCTTTTAATATAATAATATTATATAATAATAAATACTGAATAATATCATTATGTTTCAATTATAAATATCCTACCCTAAAAATACATCATAATCATTCAATAATTATAGTATGTTCTCGTTTGGGTCGGATAAACAACTTACATGAAAATTGATAAAAACGATTATTTTATAGATGAATATGGTAATTTAATTTCTTATAATATATGAAATAAATAAATAAATAATATGTCTTTTGGATATACTTTGGTAATTTAAATATTGAAATCATTTATTTAGATACCAATAGTTGTTTTTTAAAAATCAAAGAAACATGATCATCATTGATTTTTTCTATGAGGTTCATAACAATAAATCCCATAGAATAAAATTATAACATTTTAACTAATTATAGGAAAAAATTTCTAGTACATTTTATGATCAATGAATGATTATATTTGGAAAATAATAAAGATCATCAACACTATTATGAAAAACATTCCAAAAAATTAATATTACTCACACCTGATATCAAAAATAGATTACAACTAACTAATAAAGAGGTAGATAAAAATTAAAAATGACAATTTTAAAAGGCAATGTATATGAAAAATGTTATGAATTATAATATTAAAGTATATATGTTTTTTATACTTGAATTTAGAGTTATTTCGACTAAGCGGGGAAACAAGGTAAGGGTTTTATTCTCAATTATGATTAATTGAGGAATGTTACCTGTTATGAAACTTATTTATATTGAATGGTATTCTATTTATTTACTATCTGATGGATTTTTATACATTTTCCCTTTTAATTGTTTTAATATACATAGCAAAACCAAGTATTTTTTATTTAAATTTATTTCTAATCAAGTGTTACCCCAGTCATAAAATATTTTGCTAACTCAATTTTCATTCATTTAGTTATGATCTTTATATTGAAATTATTTCATATAAGATGAGGATTTTATTATATGTTTTATAAAATTTTCTATTCTTATATTATTTACATTATTACCACATAAACCCATTTTAAATATTCCATACTTCATTGAGTATGTTTCCCTTATATGATACTGATAACTCAAATCTCATTTTATTGAGTAATAATGTATTATCTTAAACCTTATTATTCTATTCTAGGGTTCTCCCACCATATTATTTTATTATGCTGTATTTTATAATTATTATTGGTAAAATTATGTTTTTATATAATTAATAATTTATTACTCTTTTTATAATGTGGTTTTCAGAAAATGTACTTTGAAAGTATTAAAAGGTTCCTTTCATAATAAAATGTTTTATCTTTTTCTCCACATTTTCAATAAAAAAAACTATGCCATTCTCAATGAACTATTGTTAGAGAATATTTAAAAAATTAAAATATTTAATATCTCAAATTTACTATTTCATAAGATACTTTTTACTGTGACTTATATGTTTTCATTTTACGTCAATGTTTAAAATGCTATCTAAAATACCTTCTACATTTTAATCTTTATTTTACTTTTTTTATTAAAAATAATTTACACTGATTTGGGTTATTGACCACATAATATCAAACAATTTGATTCTTGATCCCTTATTGTGTGACAGTATTTGATACATTCTTTTACATGTTTTTTCATGTTTTTCATCATCCTTTGAATTTTCATTTATTAAATAGAGGAAATGTTCTATTGAAACCATGAACATTATTTCTCTATATGTATTACTTAATGTTATTTTGTATCAAATATATGATCTATAAATACATTTTTATTATTAACCATGCACCATGAATAGACATAACTTTTCATACAATGCTTTTTCTTTGTGGACAATATATATTTCCTTCCTTTGATTGAATGGTGTTCACCTAGATTCGATAAATTTATTTATGAAAGAAATTATTATTTCAGTTGAATAACCAATATCTATATATTTTAAATTACAGAATAATTATTATTAGGATTGAATTTTGTTTACCTAAAATGTTACTTGAGTCCATTCGATACCCATTTATTTTCCTTAGTTTTATCATATTTATTAATGGAATTATTTATGATTTCCTTTTGTGAGTCCATTTTACAAGGGTATTAAACCAATTTTCTTTTAATGGGGTATTTATGATTATTTGAATGAAACCCATTTTCATACCATTAGTTATTTATGGTATAAAAAATTGAATTATTTTAATTTTAATTTTTTATGAAACCCACTTTATTTTGATGGCTTCTTTATGATTTGATAAGTGGATGTTCTTTTTTTCAATTGGCACACATAAGTATGGATTAATGAAAGTTATGGTCCTATAATTATCTCAAAATTAAGGTTATATTTTTATATACCACATAAAAAAGTATTCAATAGTATATTTTATTTTCTCATAAGTATAGGCATTTATGGTGTGTCTCATCAAAGTAATTTCACCCTATGATAATGTTTTGTACCATATTTAAAATATGTTCCATGATTTTATTCATATTCTTATTATTATGTTATACTCTCATGGCTTATGTCTATTGAATCATTCATATATTATGTTATAACAAACCATATTCTATGATGTATGATCTATGGTTTGTTAGGTATAAGTTTATTTTGTGTCTTCATTATACTCACATGCTAATATTTCACCCACTAATGATATTCATTTTTTATCACCTAGTTTTAACCTTATTGAACATATGATCTCACACCTTTTCTTATGTTTCCATTTCCTAAGGTTATGAATAATGAAAAATTATGAAATTTATATAAGATTTTATTATATGGATAATTTTCAAAAGATATTGAAGACTGATTATAGATCATGTACTTTCATATAAATGGTAAAAATGATTAATTATTGAAAAGAACATGGGTTTTTAGTTAATGTTTCATCCTAATTCTGTATAACTATAATCCAAAAAAAATTAGAATTTAAATGTTATATTATTTGTGAATGATATTGTAATTAATGTTATTTTTCAAGTATTTTCTTACTCCGGATTTTGGAGTGTGGGTACCGGGTCTCTACGAACACTTTGGTGAAGACATGATTATTCCACAAACAAAGAATGCATGAATGTAAAACTATATTAAAAAACCAGATAATTGAAATAATCCCCAACATTATTTCATGCATTTTTATAGTTTTTTATACATTTTCATCAGTGATTTACTTGTTCAAGCTCTTCTTCTATAATTTACATGCACACTTCTTGAATCTTAACTATTTTTTTCTATACCATTATTCATGCTTTCACACATATCCACACCTTTTCACATTAAAAAAAACTCTAAATACTTTTCAATTAGATTATAATAAGAAAAAGTGATGAAAACAATGAAAAGACTCACTTATCTATGGATAAAACACTCCAAACCACTAGTCTAGCTATTTCATCATTGTAGATAAACTTTCAAAACTTATTTTATTCATGAAATATAAAAACTAACAATGACCATACTTTTTTATGTATAGGTGCTATTTTTTTACATGTATTAGAATTTTCCATAAATGGTATGAGATATCATTTAATGAAATATCATATAATAATTATCATACCCTTGTCATGTATTGCATCATGTGATGATGAATTTAAGATTATTTGAATGTAAAGTTTGGTTAAAAGTAATTTAATAGGTGATGATCCATTATAAATGTTATATTGGTGGAAAACCAATTGTTGGATATATAATAAAAATTAAAATGATTAAAATTTAAGTGAAAAAATCATTTGAAAAAGGAGTTCTATAATAATTGGAGCTTAGAGACCCAATTTAAAACATTTTCAATTTCATAGAATCCAAATATCACTCTCATTACATTCTGGTATTAACATTAAAGGTGGTTATAAGACACTATTTTATGGAGAGGAGCTCCCATCACAAATTTTGGTGCATTGATTTGTCTTGTGGATATAAAAAAAGGTTAGTGTATCGTTGTAGTCCCTATGTGGTGTCTATTAAACTCATTGATCAAGAAATAAAAAATACATATATTCAGTTATGAAAGATTTTTTTTCAATTCATTTAATATCCTAATTAATCATAGGGTTGAGTATTAATCTTTTTTTTCAATTATTTATTGATATATATATATATATATATATGTATTACAAAAACCTTCATCTGTAACACCACAACATGGTTTCTTAGTTCATATATATTTTTAGTGTTATTTTATTTAGGGAGATAATATTAACTTATTTTTTAATTTTAGTTTGTTTAGTTTTTTAGATATATATATATATATATGTGTGTGTGATTTTTTATCATTGTTTCATTTAATTTATGATTTTTGATTTATTTTCATTATTTCCTATATATTTTAATTATGCAATTTTCCATCAATATATTTTATATTTTATGACTTCTAATTTAAAAATGATTGAATCTCAATTGATTATGAGTGGATGAAAACTTAGAAGGGATTATAACTAATAATGTAACGAAATGGGTAAAATTATTTAATCAGGATTTAATTTTTAATAAACTATTTTAATATTGTTATAATGAGAATAATATATCTATTTTATTTCATTTTATATTTTTGTTCAAAAAATTACAATAAGCGAGTAATCCTAATATGTTAGAATAAATTAAATCATTAAAGTGTATTTGATTCATATTTTTCTATAAAAACATGAACCCAATGCACTTGCGACAATTTTAGTGGCTTGATAATAGGATTTAGAATTTCTAAGATAGTGTTAGCTGAAATTGATCATGTGAATACTAATTACATTTTTCATATTTCAACTATCAAAATCAATGTATTTCCTAAGTGAATTTGACTTATTAAGTTTTGAAAATCCATAATTTAAATTAAATTATGTGATAATTGATTTTATAAATATTTTTAATCAATGTTCATATTTTGGTTGGTTTTTTAGATTTAATTTTTGATTTATATTATATAATTCTAGAAATTTAAAGAAAATTCGATTTATCCTTATAATATTCCTTGTAGCTTTGAAATTCAATTTCAACTTTACTATGCCTGTATATTTTCGTATAGAAATGACATTAATAAATTTTAAATTTTTAAATTTTTTAGTTAAACAATTTTAAAAATCCCAAGAAAAAAATAATTCTTATTGTAGAGCGCAGTGAATGAATGTCTATGAATTGAGAGGGAGGGTGAATCAACAAGGAAATTTTTTACTAAATACTTTTAAATCAAACCTCTAACATATTTATGATGACTCGATCTGATATGTTTGAATTTGTTCTTTCATACTAAAAGAAAAAAATAAGAATGAATAACAATGAGTGATTAGTTTTTAATTCTCTACCTTAATATTTCGGAAAAGTTTATTTCCATGTTCATTTTAATTTGAGACACATGTATTTATATATATATTTAATTTAATATAAAATAGAAAGATACTATCCTTACCCCCAAGTGTGTTTCACAAAACATTGTCTCCCTAAATGTTTATATATAATCCCATATATTTACAATGACTTAAGGTAAATGATTATCCTTAACACACTAGTTCCTAAAAAAATGAAAAGTATCTTCCCTATTCTTCAGTATATCATGACATCAAATAATAATTCATTTTATCAACATGAAGAGAGTTAGAGAATTTATTTTTGAAAACTCACATATTCTACATTTAAAGAGTCTCTTGATCACCATATTCCAATGAACCTTAAAATATTTTAGAAAATAACATACACATATATATCATAAAATTTAATTACTTATCTAACAAAAATATCGTATTATATTCTTCCTAAATTAATCATTCATATATCCATAATTAGATATTATCATTATTGATGTATTGATTCAGGATTATTTTGATGTCATGTCATTTATAAATTCACTATATTACTTTTTGTCCCAACTCTTATTGAATTTTAAATAATGTTAACACGGTAGTTTCATAATTTGAATTTGTAAAATCCTATGAAATATAAAGATCTGGATGATGATTCGTATACTCATCAAATATTTTCCTACAAAATACTTCATCCTAAATTATGAAATTTGGAAATATGTATTCCATTTCAATTCACAAAATTATTGTTCAAATATCTTCTCAAACATCCCTTGTTCTTATCAGTTCACAATTCCCATGAAATCAGAAAAATCAAGCATATGTATTTTTTTAGTTTAATGTTACATAGTTGTAGTTAATTTATAAATAAGGATTGATATATATGGATAAATCTCACAAAATATATAATTAATCTAGAATGTATTTCAAAACGTTTGATCCAATCATACATGTCCATATAAAACTTCATTCTAATATTCTATGACCATTAGATATACCAAATTAATAATACATCACTAGTTCCAACTCTATCTAAGTTATACATGATCAGATCAACTTCAGAATCAAATATAGTGGAGATTTTTAAATTCTAATCCAATCACAGATAATCAATTTATCATTTCATTCACATATAAATTAAAACATAAAATTTATTTAAATATTATCCTAGACATTAAATGATATAAAAAATATTCTACTATATTTTCCACAATTGAGAAATCAATTTATAATCATTAAGTTGATAAAAAAATTAAATAATATAATAGTTTCTTCACTTACACAATAAAAAATTCTTTTCTCAATGTTCATCAAAAAATATTAAAAATAGTTCTTTAACCTGTTATTAATTTATGCAACACTAGATTTACCTCAATACATATTCAACGTGCTCTTTTTACTCCATATGAATCACCTCAAACTCTAACAGCAAGTAACCTTCAACATAAGTTTTATTACCTAGTTCATAAAATCCTTTTTTCCTTGACAACCTATACAATTGATTATGTCATATCCATATCATATATTATGTTATAATTTTCTTCAAATTAATTCACAAATACTCTTTTTATCTGTTATTAAATATATTTTATATCATTTTAACTCCTCTGTCTACTCCAACTCAATGTTCAACCATATATATCACATTATTCAGACATCTATAACATGTTTTATTGACTTTTATAAGTTTATCAATTTGGATAAATGAAATGCCATCATATAATGACAATAATTAATCTAATAATTATCTCAATCCATTGAGTTATTTAGTCTCCCCAACCATTGGATTATTTTTATTTACCCAACATATATTTACATCATAATATATTGAAAATAAATCTAAATTAATTAAAATGTAAAAATCTTAACCAAAATAAAATGCTTTCTTTAATCACCCCCTTATATTCTGATCCAATACTTATAAAAAATAAGAGGCCAATTATTTATGATCATCCTTTTTATCTTTATACTATTTTTAAACCTTATTTAAAATAAACAAAAAATATGTAAATAACCACATTTAAATGAGTTGAGAAATTCCAGGGGAAATTGATTTTTTGTTTTTTGAAGAGGAGTTTCTTTGGAGAACAAGTGTTCAGATCATGACTTTGAGGAATAAAACATCTCAATAATAAGCTCATTGATGTGGTAAAAATCATATAGGATTTTTTTAAATTATTGATTGAATGTTATTTCATGGTTGATTGAGTGAATATCACTCAGGGATTATTCATGACAAAAAGACTTAGGAAAACATCTATTTCTACAGGCATGGTGTTGTGGAAAATGGTGAGGGGTGCAATGCCTCACCATGGTGCCCATGTTGTTTTTCTTGGGATGGGTGGGAAACTAAGAAGGTCCACCCATATAAAATAGAGAGCCAAAAAAACTATTTGAACATTTTTTGAGAATATAGTGGTGTATGGGGGTCTCCATGAAGGGAAAAGGGATTTCTAAAATGGTCAGTCAAGGCATTTGTATGAGTGTTTATATTAAATATGATTAGGCAAGGTTTCATATAGGACAAAATTCCCAGGATCACAAGATGTTAATTGATCATATAAACCCGTTAGGAATTACAAATCATCAACCCCATCACATCATTAGGATCAATATCAAGGTGTTTTGGTGGTAATTTATCTATAAGGGATTCACTAATAAGAAATGGAGAAGGGTTGGGAATTTCAAAGAATGTTTTAAGTGATTTGATTAGGTTGTACATATGTATTAAAGAATGAGTGAGAAGTGAGGTATGGACATGATGGAGCATGTGTTTGGGATTATTTGGGGCCTCTTAGGTATGCACAATAACATAGTTCAAGCAGTAATACATGTCATTTTGTGGGAAAATGTTGTTTAAAATTCTGTGTTGTCCCCCTTTTCCCTATTCGCTTTTAATGGATCAATCCCCATATTCTAATCCTTCATCATACACAATAATACTAGGAAGTTCTCCCCCTCTCTATTATCTTGACCCTTATTGGAATAAGGTGGATGTTGTGCTATTTTAGTTAGTATAGGGCACATCGAATGAGCATGGAAGTAAGATATTAAAAAAATCACTATAATTAATGCTGGAATGAATCAATATCAAAGCATCACCTAATTACCAATCGTAGGATCTCATTTTTCTTTAAATTGAGTATATTCATTTACATAAAAAACATGGATTGTTGATTTATATGGAAAATGTTTCTTATAATTCATTGAAGATCATTTCTTGAGGGAACATTACAAAGAATCCTCTAGATTATCCACCCACATTCCATAATCTTGTTCAAATGTTGATCATTGATTTTCCCATGCTATCACAGACATAAGAGAAACTTTCAACTTCAAAACAGCCACAAAAGACCCGATTCCTTGATTTAGGATGGATTACTTGAATTAGGGTGCAAAAATATAACTCTTCTCTCTCTATAACTTAAGAGAGAGGAGACAAAAGCTCTCAAATTTAGCATGTGAATAGTTTCCTAGAATATGGGAATCTTATATCTTATATAGGTATGGTTAAGTTTCAAAATTTTCAATTAGGACCCCAAATATAATTTACCTCCAAAATATGCAATAAATGAAATTAATAAATATTTAACTATGTTAAAAATGTTATATATATTTTATTTACTAATTTTAATATCTAATATATGTTACGAGATAAAATTCTAGCTATTAACTTTACTTGATTCTATCTTAAATGTATTAATGAACCTTTAATAAAATATTCATTTCTGAAATATAATTTTTATATTCACTTAACACTTCATAATTCCTTGATTAATAATATTTAACACAAATTATTATAAAATTAAATAATATGGATATTATTTATTTTATATGATCAATAAAAATCATTCATATCCTGACCCCTACCATGGTGTCCACCACTTGAAAAACATAAAATCATTAAAATCATCCAACCATCAGAATATGATTTATGTGTGACCCATTAAGACCTTATCTCGATAGATGTGAGTTATACTCATAGACGAAGAGTGGTATCCACTAACACATCACAACTCCTAGGGATATAAAGTTTTTTATAGTAAAGAAAACCTCCTACGAACATAATTCATGTAATATAATATCTTTGGGTTGTGATAGCTCAAAAATCATGATGCACACTTTGTATCATAATCAATTATGAATATATTAAAATTGTTTCATTACTAGAAATAAATACATTTTTAAACCATGAAGTTGTATTTAATAAAGAAAATACCATTCTAGTCATCTAGGACATAGATATATAATCCATTCAAATGTGTCAAATCCTTTATTTATTATTCAATTAATGTTATAAAACCAATGAAATGACAAAAAAATATACCTCCCCAAAATTGAAATATCATGGATTTCATCTTGCGTCAATGTAAATAATCAAATGGTCCACATTGATAATGATCACACGCTGAGAGACCATTACATGTGATCATAGATAGGAACAACCAATGACACCAAAAACACATGGTGTTCTTATGGGTTGGGTAGACCTTATGATATCCTTTACTTGATATTAAGAGCTTCTAAATTCCTGAGAATAATCCACAATGATTATGATCCCATAACATCAAATAGTCATAAATCATCTCTTCCCCACTAGTATGATGTATCTAGACCATATAACATATAGTTATTACTATTACCATAGTATCTCAAGGTTCTGATTTTAGTTAGGAACTACTATATCCTATTGATATGATAAATAATATATGGAAATTATAATATAAATACAATAAATAGAGGTTTCAACACTATAATGGTAAGAATATATGATGAATGGATCTCTATATACATTATATGGTAATAAAAAAAGTACTTCTCAAGTTGGGTCTAGGGAAATGATTTACACTAGACCCAACTTTTTAAACACCCACCCATTATCTCTCACATAATAAGATCATGATTTTACTAAGTTATAACTTTTATCACTAGGCCTCTCATGTTTTATTACATGGTTACTGTACTATATGTGGATTTTCCTTTTTGATTAAAACATCTCAAGGGATGATATCCCTAATTATAAAACATTTTTATATTTTTTCAATCTTATCATCTCAGCCAGTACCTTAGGTGTGATTCTAAGAACACGAAAATCATTTCATATAACACAATGATTTTTTATCTTTATCAAATGATATAACATACTCTTTATGATTAGAAATTGCATAAATTATATTATCTTTCCCATTTAATTTCCTAAATATTATAAAATATCAATTAAACTATAATAATATTAGTTTTTACCATTGATAACTAGTATTCTAATCTCATCAAATACCAGGTACATATACCTTTCACATTTCAAGTAATATATGATACTTCCAATGATATCCCATGAAGTTCGCCTAGACTTATCCAATATTTGTGAACCATGATATATGTATTTAAAATACCATATCTAGTGCATAGAATGGAATTTGTAAAAGATCCACTACCTAATTTTTTGGGGTTCTACTCACTAATAATTTTACTCTTATGTCTTAAACGTATATTCTTAGAGAGATTTATACCATGTCACATAAGAAACAATTTCCCTTTAATTTTTCCAACATTTATTTTTTTAATTCCTTTTCAGTATATATACATTAACTTTTTCTAATAAACCCTTATATCTACCTCAGTAAATATTATTCTTGATAATGTGATTTATTACCTTCTATCAATATTTGGGGAGCTAATTTCATTATAGTCTTAACTAACATTAATACTAACAACAATTTTCATATGTTATGAATATTTTTTTTGGAAAACTATAGCCCCACCACTAACCAATTATTGAAACCTGACATACATTCATCACAAAAGATATTCTATAATTACAATTATTTCAATAATACATAGTTGTATATCTAAAAATATCATTCTTTATGGTAATTTTTGGGTTTCACTACCATTAATTGGTTTCATCATATAAACACCTTCCTAGAAAGTTCGTCTACACTTACAATGCCCAATATTACAACCAAATAATTTTTTTGTGACAAGTAAAAGTATAATGAACATAATAAATAAGACATGGTATGACCAATAAATCCTTATTTATTATATTATTTTACCACACATGTATATATTCTCTTGAATATAAAACAATGGATTTATATCAACTAGAGGAACTACAAAAATATAAACTTTGGATTGGAAACTTATATCCATTTTTTATTATAATTCACTAGTTATTTTATATTAGTACCATTTATTTCATCCTTATAAAATAAGGTATTTTTTTATTAATTAATATAATATCACCCACTATAGTGAACATAAAAAACATATCTTGTTTTTATCGTTCCTACATAGTATGTGTCTTGAACTTTCCTTTTTCACAATCTTGTATGGAAATTTTTGTTATGCTAACAACCTTCACACCTTGATCCTTGACATTATCTATGTTATTTTTTCTCCCACCATCTCAAACTGAGATATACACCGTTTTATAGAAAAATAGTCTATAAATTGACTATAACTTCACGATATTATTGGTTTATGTTGTATCCTAAGAATCCATTAGAATACCCAATTGTGTTTTAATATATATTTTCTTGATGCATGTTTTTTTATGAAATTATCCTCAACAAACTATTTGCATATAATCACAAAATTTATAATGTATTTATTTTATATAATAACTCATATAACATAAATTTGTAATTATATTTTGAAAATGGTTATGGGTTAGGATTGTTTTTTATGAAACATATATAAAAAATATAATAAAATATTTTTAAGGATTATGATATACATCATTGATAATCATTTTACAAATATCATATCTTTGATGTGTATAAAGAAATTTGAGTTTAAGAATTACTACACTTAAAATTTTAATGATGAATGATTGTTTGTAAGGCTCATCATCGATCATTATTTTTCTAACAACATAGATTTGATGTATATGTAAATATGAGTCTATAAATAAATCACTCTAAATTTGAATGATCAGTTAATATATTATTAAACTCATAATCATGGAGAAACTCTTGTATTCTAAGAATGAATGTTTTTTATTCAGTATTACTTTATTTAAATCTTTATGTAATCTTATGAAGGATTTAAATTTACCTCTACCTTCTCGTAAAAATAGTTCATGTAGTCAATCCAAACATTCTCTTCATTATTTTTGGATAATCATTATTTCAGAATTGCCTATTTCTATAAAACATTTAATGTATATCGATAATACTTAAGTTTATTATCTTTAAATATTTTAAACATCATACTGATTATATTCTTGGAATTACTTTTAGTTTCACTTCACTAGGAATTTTCATTCCATAACTTTTTATTACTAAGTTTTACATTCTTATATTCATTATTTATTGCTGATAATTCTTGTATATTAAAACTATTATTTTAGTATGATACTCCTAAATAAACATTCATTTCAAAGTGAAAATTTTTCTCATTGTGTCCAATGTAAACATGAGATAAATATCTTTGTAATACTCTATGCAAAACAATTGTTCTTCTTGAATTAATTAACCTGAAAAAATAGAAGTCATGTTCCTTTAAATGCTCATATAGTAATCATCTGTCCTCGGTTATGTGTTTAATTCATCTTAATTATTTTAATGATTCCTAATTTAGTTAGTTATATTATTTTTGTCCCACCTGGATTTTTGATTCCATGCTTTGTTTCCAATCATCTTTTGGTTCATAGAATTCTCTTGGTTTTCGGGTGTTTAGGGTTTAAATTTTGGTTCCTCTTGTGTTATTGATCTATGACCATAGTCATTGGGGTCTTCGGTGGTACTTGTCATCATCGTTTCTCAAAGGTATGGTGTGAGGTTGTGGTGTTTTCGAGTTATATTAGTGACACTCATAGTGGCCCTACTTGTTGTGTATGTTGATGAGGCGGTTTAAACCCTTGAGTTGGATGAGTTTTAGGGTGAAAATAGTGGTTTGTTTTGGAAACTTTTCTTCCTATCCTTGTCCTATAATTCCCCATATAATTCCCCATTGTACCCCCCCTGAAATTTGATGAGAATGGATGCTTTTTGGGTGGCCAGAACAGGCCACACGGTTTACTAAACTGTGCAGCCAAACCGTGAAACGTGTCCAAGTCATTCAAAATATTTTTGTAATTATCATTTTTCTCTCCCTGAAATAATTTTTTTTCCCATTTCTTCCCCATTTCGTTCCCTAACTCCATTTACAGCCCTTACTATCTCTCACTCTCCCTTGGAACTCAATTTTTATGGGAGATTTGATGGTGGAATCTTAAAAAACATGAAATTAAGTCTTTCTCTCTTTGACTTCATCCATTTCCTTAGGGTTTAATTCATTATTTCATGATGTTAAAAAATTCCATAACTTAGGTTTAAAACCTAGGGTTTTTATTTGAGTTTCTTATTCTAACATTGAGGTTTTAGGTTTCTTTTCACTTCCTTGAGGTGCGGTGGTGGCGCGGTTAATGTTTCACACCAAGATTTCAAGGTTTCGACACTTTCGGTTGGTGATTCCATGTATAAAAATTTATTGATGAGTTATAATGATTTATTTAAATATTTTTAATGTTTCTTATATACTGTGCATTGTGCAAAAAAACATTATTGATGGTTTGTTAAGCGGTTAGTTTTATAGTTTCACTTTTGCTTCAAATTGGGTGTTTTACATATGTAACTCTTGTGGTAATATTTGGGTTTATCTTATAACATATAAAAGTGGTTTATAAAATGTTTTTTGGGCTGCCAATTCAGATTTGGTTGGGTCTTGGTGTTCTTTCAGGTTTAAAAAGAGGGGTTTTGAATGTGTTTTAGGTTCAAAACCATTTCATGCTTCTTGAAAGTGTTTTATGAAAATTGTAAATCGGTTGTTCAGTTACACAAATTGTGGAAAAGAAGTTTATGTTATATTTGTGTGGGTTTATGTTTTTAAAATAGTAAATTTTGTCGTGAAACAGATGTTATGTGATGTTTACCATCTTGAAAATGATTTATAAAACTTATTAAAGTATTTGTCGAATTGTGAAAGAGATATGAAACATGTTGCGGGTTGTTTTGGTGTGAGTATGGTTTCAAAATGAATTTGAATAAGAAATGGGATTATGTGAAATGTGTGAGTCCTGTTTGGTATGTGTGGTATGTGGAAATGATATTTTCCTATGAAAATTATATTATATGGCTTGTGGATATTTTTAAGGCATAAGAGGGAATAACTGGGAATCTAGGAGGGTAGATATGTACTTGTATGCTAGTGATCCAGTGGAGTTTGACCCCAGTTTTACATAGCAAGTTTGATGATGAAAAAACTAACTAAACTATGATGATGATATTGGGGGACAACTGGGTTATGGAAATGATCCCTACTAGTGTCTCATGTTCACATGAATAGATATTGTGATGGTTACTTTCACCAAGATTATAGGTACCTCGGACCCACAATGAGCTAGTTCACAGGGGTTATTTTCTTATTGAATGTGCTCATTATATGCTATATGTTTACCATCAGAATATGGTATGTTTGTTTGGAAAATTCAGTAGATTTTGCATTCATTTTAAAATTGTTGATTCTTTAATGTATCCCACTTGAAAACCATTTTCATTTAATGTTTCATCTCATTAAACTTCTTATTGGAATTTCATGTTTATGAAAACCTGCAATATTTCCATCCATTATTGTTTGTTACATGGAAAATTTCAGTTTTGGAATCCTACTGGGCTTTGTCTCACACCCTACTTAAACCACTAGGTGTAAGTAGACTTGGTTATTTTTGTCACAGGTTTGGGTACAACTTTCTGGGCCAATGGTTCGGGTTTTTAGCAGTTCTTCATGATGTAGTGGTAGGGAGATGGATGAAAGGTGGTGCCTCTTTCCTTGAGGAGGTTATTGGTCTGTCCATTTTTAGTTTATTCACTTTTTAGTCATTTGGAATTGTTTTAAATTATGTAATCCAATTAATATTTTTTGTAAAAGATTGTTTTTTTTGAAAAATAGAGTTATGGTAATATGAGATTTTTTTGATGTTTTATGTTTGTAAACTTAGGTAAATCATTCCCAAATTATACTTAATGGTACCTCGGCACTTGTGCCAGCCCATAGGAATCTGGAACACCCTTCAGGCCTTGTCACTGGCTTTTTTTAGTGTCAGTTTTGTTTGAAAATAAATTCAGTTCATGACAAAATGGTATCAGAGGGGGCTTAGCTTCACTCTTTCACTATTGGGAAATGGCTCTAAGCCAACAGTTCTATACCCATGGTTTACAAAAACCATGGGCGTAGACCATTTTTCTCACCCAATACCCATAGTTTTTAACAAACTGTGGGAATAACCCCATAAAAACCACCCTCTCTCAGGTTTTTCCTCCCCCTCCCCCTCGACGAGCCTAATCTCCACTTTACTCACCTCCTATCCCCCCCATCAACCTCGACATCCCAACCTCCTCCTCCACCTCGAAATCCCCGCCTATAGACCCCACCTATCGAACAACACCTCCCTACCTCTGTATTCACCTACCGGTAAGCCTCCCTCTCTCCACCTCCCAGTATCTGCCTCCCATCCCCCATTTCCCTCTCTCTACGTATGCCTCCCCCCCCCCTCTGCCCCAACTTCCAGTCCAAAACCTATCATCTTCCACCTCCCTCTCTCTGTCTTCCCGCCTCTGCACTGGGCTAGACGTTCGCGTCTTCCTCCCTTCCTTTGACTCGTGCTCTACCTCCTCCTCAAATCCCTCTCTTACCTATCCATAAAACCTAATTTACATTGGTCTCCTCACTATATTGGTAAATTTTATTCAAATGTTCCCTTGATTTTAAATTCAATCTGAACTCTCAAATATGAAACCAGCTACGTTTGACGAAGGAAAAATTTTATAATATGTTTTGATAAATATTGAATTGTTTGAGAAGGCATTTGATTAATCCAAATAGGTTTTGTTGTCATTTGAGTGAAATCTGGAATTACACTTTCTTTCATTATAAAATGAAATTTTTTTAAACACACCCTATACACATGCAACTTTATTTTGTGCATGAATATGAATTCTTTGATTTCCCTCACCTGACATTATAGGGATCTTTGTACAACTCTGAGAGATAATGTGCATGAATTTCATTAGGCTGCGTAAGACATTTCATGATGCATAAGACTTTGGGAATATGATTTTCAATGTGAATGAATTTATATCTAAGATTGAGGGATATATATTCCACATTACAATGAAAAAATTAAGATGATGTAATGGGAAGATGAGATAAACCATATTATAGTGACTTTTGTGGTCACTATAAAATTAATATGAATACACCATGATGAAATAAATGTAGGAGTTTTGGTCATCAGAGAGGACTAATGAATAAATAGGAGTGTTGAAATGACATGATAGTCATTGTACACAACATCGTAGAGGTCATGGTGGGAAAATATGGAAAAAATAACACCAAATAATTGGTGTGAATTTCAGGAAAGATGATTATTTATGAGAAACATAGAATAATTTATTTTATGGTGAATACCATGTTCAAATACCTGATGATGCACATATAATTTGAGGGATGAGATTCGAAATTTTGAGGACCACACTATAGTATTTTTTAGGTGACTTTTTTGATTAGCCTTTGAAGTTGGATGTTAAATGTGCTCTATCATAGTCAAAACCACACATAATTTAATGTTGTGTTTCAAGTTCATTCATAGATACAATATTTGAATGGATTTAAATCAGTGGGATCTATGAAGATGATGAGGATATGGTAATTAAAATATTAAATAGATATTATAGTCAAATTCTATAAGAGATTTTATTGAAAATAATATTGTTTTTAAATTATTTTAAATTATCATATATTGAAAACTGGACCAACATTTCCCGGTTAATGATAATTCAATTCAAACTAAAATGAATGGAAAAATACTAAAATGAACCATACATTGAAAATATATAACTAAACTAAATTGAATTGAAGTGAAGTGAAGTGAATTGAACATAATCAATTAGATTTGGCATGAATCAAATAAAACAAAATTGAAGTGTACAAAACTACTATAATGTGAACTGGGCCAAATAAAAATAAGGAGTATCAACCAAATTAAACTATAAATAACATACCCAATAAAATATTTTCCTAGATAAACAAAACCACAAGAAATATATGGAACCACATCCTCTTGAAATAATATAATCAATTTCCCCTTGCTTGTAGAAACTTGTTTTGACCCATGGGGTGTTATGGTTCTTATAATGGGGCAGTGACTTGTATAGTCACAAGATAAGGGTATTCTCTAGTTTAGTTTTTTTATTTTATTTTATTTATTATATTGGCCACATATGCCTTTTACAACATTCTATAGATTGAGGATAGTTTTATTCTATGAAAGGGATCCAGAAGGGCACTAGAGGTGGCTACAGGGTTTCCTTTTTAGGGGGGAGATCAGGGTAGTGGATGGATTAATTAGAATGTTTTATTTATTTCTACCTTTGTAATGTGTTGTTTCTGTTTATTTTCTTTACCTTTGGTGTGGGTGTCTGATTTATGGATAGGTCATGCCAAAATTTTATTTATTTCCTACTAATATTTTAATTAATTATTTTTTGGTGAAATCGTTCCTCGGTGGTGATTCCTTGCTGCCTAGACACTTGTCCTATCCCATGGGCGTAGGCCATCCACCTTAGTCCATCCTAGTATACCTCTTTTAGATTCTATGTATGAACCATGGGAAGTCCTATGAAACATGTATATTAGTAAGGGATTTAGAATTTTTAGGAATTAATTGTGAATTCCTATGAATAAGGATTGAGGACATTGGAATTTATAATGGGTATATATAGGATACTATGCAATATATATTTATTCTAGACATGCAATTGGTATAAAATATGTGGACATGATAATGTGTTTGGACGAATAAATGGAAATTCACATTCATAACCAATTTGATATTGTAATATCAGATCACAAGATGTTTTACATTGTTGGAGCTAATGATTAGACTCTATCACAATACAAATACCAAAATACGTTGCTTCCAAAAATACTCTATCTTACACTAGATAGTTTGGTTTTAAATTCCTAGTAAAACCTTCATTGACCTCATGGTAAGACTCATGACTCTATCATTCACTAGATAGTTTTGTTTAAAAGAATTTCCTTGACACTAATTTCATAATATCATTTCACTTCCAATAATTATAGATATATTTCAACATATAAAAAACAAATTCTAGAAAATACAATCAGATTCCATCATTAAATCCCTATGATAACATAATTACCAATAAACCTAGATAGATTCCAGCATGTGGCCTTTTAGGAGATAGATTTAAATGCCTCTTTCACTAAAATTATTTATCAAATCCTAAATGCTTCCTCTTTTGATGCAAACATAGTGCAACTCCCCCTTGGATTGAATCTCCCCCAAACCAATACACACATTAGTTTAAAAAATATAGAGTAAGTAGAGATGGGTATCTCTATTATATTCATTATGTGAAATTTGGTTGGTCCTTGTGAACCATCCCCTCCTATTATTCTTCCATGTTTTTCTTTGAAGTGAAACACTTGGACAAACCTCATCATTGTACTTCATACTTATTGAATCCAGAACAAAACTCTTCTGGTTATTTTCTATTGTTTTATGTTTCTCCCTCATAACATGAAACTCTTCCTCCATCTTAGTGACCCTTATCTACTCCACATTTAGTAGTACTTCTACATTCTCAATGGGAGAATTATTTTCAGAATAAACAGTCATCATATGATCTTCATGCTGTATTCTATTTAAAACCATGGTGACTTCATGTTTTTTTCTTAATTTTCTTACTAACTTTATATAATATCCTGCACAAGGTCCTTTTCCAATTATTTATCTTATAAATAATTATGTTGTCTTAACTCTTGATCTTATAACTTTTAGATACATATAGTCTACTCATGAACTTATTCAACATCTAAAATAGTAAATAAAACATTCAACACTCAAAACACTTTCAAATTTACATCAACTAAAGTAAGAAGAATTACTAACTTGTAATCTTCCACATCAACCTCTTCAATTTATAATTCACATTTTGGAATATCTTTCTAGTATGTGATTCTCTAAGAGATCCCTTAGCATCTATTGATTTAATTTCTAGATTCACATTCCAAAATCTTTATCCCTCATGTTTTTTGTTCATGTTTTATAATCAAAACATTCAGATACTTCTCCATCAATCATAGAAAAAGTCTATCTTCCATAATTAGTATAGATCATGAACTATTTTCAAACATTCATGATTATTGTTACATTAAATTATTTTTATAATATCACAAAACCTCAAATAATTCCAAAAAGATAGAACTAATGTATCACATTTATTATAACACATACATATTATCTTCCTAGTAATTATATAATAATCTATTAATATTATGTATCATTTTTATAATTCATTCCATGTTCTAAGATCTTTTATCTTCTAGTAAAGTCTTATGCTCTAAAAATTTGTCCAAGACTATTCCTAAAAATATATAATATAAATAAAGTGATTGAATATTTCAAAAGATAAATTTTATGTTTTATAATCCACATTAGAGCCTTATAAGTTGAATCATAAATATTCTAGATATCATGGATATAAGATATCTTGAAATGATAACTACTCCAACTAGACCTTCAATAAATTCATCAACACCTTATTATACTACTTCAATATCTATTGATGATGATTTTTATTTTAATATTGATACATGATGAAACTAAAAATATTTTGGACAATGTGAAGGATATTAGAAATCAAGTTCAAATGGACACTTCTTCTCAAAGAGAACAGAAATATTATTTAATTAAAGATAAATCCATTAATACTATCAAAGAAATGTTTTTATTTAGGGGTGAAATTATGTAATATCTTGAATGGTTTTACAATAAATAATATCTCTAGAATTAGTTCATATCATTCGTTAGATATTTTAAGATGTCACCCCCAAACAACAACATTATATTGTATCATAGATATGTTATTGGTAATGATTTCTCTTCTCAATCAATTTAGGTTAGTAAATGATGAGTTTCATCAATTTATGGAACATGGGACTGGGGATATGGTTAATATCACAGTGATCCTAGATCCTTTTACGTATGTTTATATTGTCCTTATTTTAGAACTAATTTATATTCCTTTACCCCACATCTTTACCACTCATTCCATAACCTCAACCTCAGATTAAATTACTTCTACATCATCTATTCCAACTTCCACCTCATTTATACCTCTTATAAGACATTTTGTTGTTTATATATATATATCATCGATGGTACCCATTATGTCATTGTACTTAAACCATAAATGTTAAATTAATTGGAAATGAAGCTTTAATCATTTAATACAAGTAGTTTTTAGTGCTTTTTAGATAAATGGGTCTATATGACGATTTAATGGGTTCATTATCCAGAAGGTTTCAGTAGATGGGATGCCTTATTTCGTAGGTGTATTTTTTATCATACAATGGTGTCAATTTAAATTTGTTGAATAAGTTGTTTCTATTTTGGTATTTGTTTGGTTCTATATATTTCTATGGTGTATATCTTTTTCTTATTACATTAATATAGAAAGTTATTTATAATGATATACCAAGTACTTCCATCATACAATTTCTTACATTCGTTTTATAATTATTATTTACAGTTTTTAGAAATGTTCAACATATGGATGATGTAATTAATTAGATTTATCACATTTTTTGTTTTTTGATGTACCAATTATATGATTATGATGAATTTGTTATCTTTATCTTCGACACTAGATGGAGAAGTTGGAAAATGGTGAGATTGAAGACACTATCAATGAGTTCACTGAACCAAGATTCAGAAAATCACCAAAATAAGGCTTATATACAAAATATATATTCAATTAGCAATGTTTTTATTATTCTTCTACATCTTATCAATTGGTTCCCTGGTATTGTTTTCTCTGAATTGTAGTAGGAGAGCATTGGAGGAAGGAATTGAATAGTTTTTTTATCTTTTATTCATTTTTATCTATGACCTCTTTTCAAGATTGCAAAAAGTAGAATGTTTTGTTTTAATCCTAGTTTTGTATTTCACTTATTTTATATATTTAATTATTAAAGGAGGAATATATTTACCTTATTTTCGTGTAGTGATTGTACAGATCCCATGATCACATCTTCTTCGAACATCCTCCCCCTTGAAGTGGATCATCAAATTTTCCCAAGAATTTCCCTATATCCAAAATCTGATCTCATTCCCGAAACATAAAGTCTTTTAATTATTGGTATTCACTTAGTTTGTACATACCTGGATATATTTTTTGGTTTTCTGTTGGTTAGATCTCATTATTGGATCCAGTGACCAAGTTACAAAATGTTTACCAGTAAAATTCTAATAGCCCAACCATTAGGTTAAACCTTAATTGTGAGGATCCATCAATGGGTGGTTAGGGAATGAGAATTATCTCTTTAATTCTGGGATCGAAATCTGGTTTCTTCTTTTTCGAGGAATGTCTTTCTGAACCTACACTCTAGTGAACTATCCAGTTAGACTTTGAGAAGGTATATAGGTAATGAAGATCAAACACCAATGACCATTATACATTTTGTGACTCTTACACATCAATTTAGTGAAATGATAGAGGGTTTTCCTAGGATTTGATATTGGATTTTTTGAGATGGGTTAGAATCATGATGTTGTTGTGGTAGTGGTTAACAGATTCACCGATTTGGTGCATTTCATTCTACTTTAGGTGATGATGTCTATAAAGATCTAGCAGTGGGGTATAACAATAAATTCTTGAGCTTGTATGGCCAACTGATTACCATCATCTATGACACACGCCCATGTTTTCTCAAGTTTTTTGGTGGTAATTTCATTAATTATTGGGTACCATATTAACCATGAGTTCATAAGACCTTATTTTTAAGGAAAAATTTGAGTGATCATAAATCTGGGAGGATGTTCTTAGAGCTCATGTGATGAACTTGGGTAGTTCATGGGAAGACCATTTTCCTTTAATAGAGATTTCATATATCTACAGTTACCCTAAAATTATTCATATGTCCCTATTTATAGAATTGTACCACCCTCTGTTTCAAACCCCACTATTAGAGTGGAGGTTTAGATACGTTCTTACCTTATACCAAGTCTTGTGCGAGAAACTATTGAAGAGATTAACTTGTGTGAATAAGCATGGATATGTCTTCGAACATTTCGTATTTTATTAATATCATTGTGGTATTCCCATGAATTCTGTGCAAACTCAAATTGAGTCTTTAATTTTCATCAAGCATCCCATTACCCCCATATCCTTCCCATACATCAATAGGAATGTGTTCTATAATATTTTGATCAATAATTATTTACATGAGCATAAATATTTTTTCACATTAATTATTCCTGAAAACTAATCAATTTTCTCTATGATTATAATGTTTCTCAAATATTTTATATTCTTAAAACATAATATTGAATCATGACTATAAATAGAATCATTATATTCAAAGATCTAAGAAAAAATTTTAGTATCTTCGGGTTTCATTTTCATTATAATTTTCAATTATAAAGACTCCATTTTCAGAGTTTAACACTCTTAAAATTATACTTAATTGATCTTATCTTCCATTTATCATAATATTTCTATTATATATTTTTTTAAGATAATTAGGTGAAATAATTCTCATCATATTTATACTTCCCTTGCTTCCTGGAACATGAACCCATGGGGCGTTGTGATTCTTATATGTTGGGTAGTGACTTGTATAATCACAAAAGAAGGGTATGTTCTAGTTTAGTTTTTATTTTAATTTCTTTATCACATTGGCCATGTAGGAATTTTACTTCTTTATATGGATGGAAGGTAGTTATATTCCAAGAAGGGTCCATAAGGTAATTGGAGGTTGCTACGTGGTTTTCTTTGTACGGGAGGGAGATTGGGGTTGTGGAGGTATTAATTAGTGTGTTTCATTTTAATCTACTTTTGTACTGTGTTGTTTCTGTTTATTTTATTTTCCTTCGGTGTGGACGTTTGATGTAAGAATGGGTCATTCTGAAATTTTATTTATTTCATATTGCTGTTTAAATTATTTTTTTGTGGGGGAAATCATTCTTGAGTGGCGATTCCTTGATGTCGGGACACTTGAACCCGCCTGTGGGCGTAGCCTATCCACCTTAGTCCATCCTAGTATTCCTATACCAGAGTGTATGTCTGAACCATGGGAAGGGATATGAAACAAGGATAATTAAGGAGGGATTGAGAATTTCTAGGAATGAATTGTGAATTCCCATGAATAAAGATCTAGGACATTGGAATTTATAATGAGAATATATGGGAGACTATGCAATATATATTGATTCTGGAAATGCTATTGTTATAAAATGTGGTGAAATGATAATGTGTTGGGACTAATAAATAAAAATTCACATTTATAACCAATTTGATAATGTAGTATCATATCATGATCTACTGTACATTGTTGGATTTGATGAGTAAACTCCATCCCAAGGCAACTAGAGAAATACCTTGGTGCCAAAAATACTCTATTACACACTAGATAGTTTGGTTTTTAATTTCTAGTCAAACCTACATTGAAATCATGGAATGGATTGGGACTTGTTAACAGATCACAATTGAGGGAAAGGTAGGTATTCCCTTATCACATACACTAATTGGAGTGCCACAAAACCCTAAATTCAATAATATCCCCAAATAAATACCTAAGGTTGTCTGAAGCTACCTTCGTTCTCTAATACAATATGAGGAGCATGGTGAATCTTCCCACCAGTTCTTCTATGAAGATTTTGTTCATTCTTAGAGACACCCCCACATAGTTTTTTTCCAAGGAATTCCACTCATCTGGAAAAGGACTGGTTAATGACTCATGATAATTGGGTTCTCTACATTGACTTGTCAATCTCTGCAAGAAAAAACAAAATCCCCCTTGTAATACATTAGACATTAAAACAAATCATGCCCAGAAGCGTGGTGATTAATCTCGTGTCTGAGACACCAAAGGGAGGGCCATTTAACAAATATAAAAGACGGTTTCCTATTTTTCTTCTTTATACTCCTATTTTACAGGCATGAAAACCATCATCGTAGTCAAATATGTGATGTACTAAAATCTATGAATATGCACATTCAAACTCTCCTTTAAAACTCTTGAGAATCTGGACATTTGAATATTTATTTAAAAATCTTCATGTATGAACCCGTTCTGTTTAGTCTTCATTAAAAAATTACCTCAAAACAAATCTCAAATATCGCAACACTGTATTCTTCATTTAAGACTCTAAATGCTATGAAATCTATATTAAAAAAAATATTCATTCAAAACATCACTAGAATGAGACCCATAAACTTGATTCATGCAATCATCTGAACCATGTAAGAGTTTCATTCACACGAACCATGTTTTTCCTCATGAACACTGCCTCTTAGCCTGCTTTTCCACACCTAAAACCACAGTTCCCATTCTAAAACAACTTTATAGAAGCTTCTGTCTAATTGTGAAATAATATTTATGATGGCCATTGGAATGTTGGGTAACATCATCCTATTAAACCAGTTAAAAATTGCTTCAGAATTTATTTATTTTAAATCAGTACTAGATTTCAAATATTAAGATCAATTCCAGCTTTAATATATCAACTACCTCTTCAATTCAACAAGTGAACATGATCCACACCCAATTGATTACCTGTATCAACATTCATCCATCATTGAAACACATATCAATATCTCCAAATCATGAATGTCATTTCATTATGAAATTCATCCATTTATACATTCACCCTCAATCCTCTTCCAAGACTATTTCTTTATGTTAACACATCGAATGTACTCTTTGTATATATATTTTCAACACATCTTCATGCAATAGATCCTCATTCCATAGATCTTCTAGCCATTATTATCAAAAAATCCCATGACTCTTTAATCAAGCTTTCCTCATTCATACCTCATATATTTTTCCTCAAATCCAACCAATCAAGCCTTGGTTGCAACAATCACCCCTTTGGATGATCATGTTCTTGAATTAGTTTCCTTTGGTGGAGAGGTTAGTGGCCCTATTTCTCCTATTCAAGAAAAGGTGAAAAAATACTATTTTATGCGATGATATTGTAGAGTAGTATCATCAAACCTATGAGGTAATTTCTTTTGAAGATTCTCTATCAAGTGTCATATATGGTGAACATCTTGTAGATTCATCTGAGCATAGTAAAGTTGAAATGGAATATGATATGTAGGATGAGGGTGATTCCATTTACTAAAAAGAGCAACGAATAATTTCTTCAAATAATTGGAAAGGTAAGTCAAAGATAGTGCCTGTAACTTTAGGGAAATCAAAGAGCAAACCTTGCAACTTGGTTTCTAACTCCTATACCCCTAATTTTGGTAAATCCCTTTCTGGTATTGCATTGGATGCAAAGGATTCCAACAGTACAGTTGGTGAATCTCAACCTCCTGTAGCTGTTGCTTGCAGTGTGAAATCAATTCTTATGATAAAAAGTTGTTCTGAACAGGGAGGTAATTTTAATCTGGCCTTGGTTCACTCTTTATCAAACACTCATGCAAATACCTGTCATATAGACAGTGCTTGTCCAACTATAAAACTAGTGATTTGTGACTTATTCAATGTTCATATTTTGGATGTTGCGACTTCTTATGCGTTGAAGGGATTTGATGTACTTGGAGGATCCTATCCACCACTAACTAGTACCACTATTATCTTTGTTCCTGGATCTCCTGATTTGCATATTAAGACCTCTACTCCTGTTAAGGGTGGACACAACAAATATTTCATTTCTTTAACCCATTTTCTTAATGTAGAATGGGTTGGGAACACCGCTGCCTTTTCTTACAAGTAGTCTACTAGTGACAATACTTCTTCTATGGATAGTCATGGGGTTTTGTCTTTTGAGACTCCCAGGATAGATAAGGAAGAGGGTACACCAGGCACAGACTGGGATCATCATGTTAAGGGGACTCAAAAATTAAAGGTGAGTATTCACAATTCATTTGAATTTTTGGCACCAAGAAGCATTGGAGAGGATGGTCAAACAAACAAATGGGTTTTTTGAGCTGAATAATGACGAAACTAGTAGATGTAGAAATTCTAGATGATGGAGATGGGCCATGGATAATGGCTTCCACTTCAAGAAGGATTTTTTTTTCATCCTCTATCAAACTTTCTTTGGATTCAATAAGAGATAAATGATTGTGATGCTTCATCATTAAAATTTTATTTAGGACTTTTATGAAAAAAAATTGTTTATTCTTTGAACACTTTGGCCAGCTCTTCTTATGTTTTAATAGGTGGAAACAATGAATTGCGGTTCTATTATTTTTGAAATATGGTTTTCATTGTTTCACAATGGTTTCATAGGGGGGTAGGGGCTGGGTGTAGGGAGGGGTCTGGGTGCAGGGGTGGGGTTGGGGCTGGGTGCAGGGGGGAGGGGGTGGGACTAGGCGCAGGGGGAGGGGGATAGGTGCAGGGTGTGGGGATGGGTGTAGGGGGGAGGGGGGATGGGTGAAGGGGGTAGTGGGGCTGCAGGGGGGTTTCTAGGAGGGGGGAGGGGTGTCTAGTGTCTAGGGGTTTCTATGGGGTGGAGGGGTGTCTATGGGGGGGAGGGGGTGTCCGGGGGGCTAGGTGTAGGGGGAGGAGGGTTGGGAGTAAGGGTTAGTGGGGTGCAGGGGGGGTGTCCAGAAGGGGGGGGGGGTCAGGGGTTGTTGGGTTGAAGGGGATAGGGGGTACAGGGGGGTTTCCATGGGTGTCTATGGGGGGAGGGGTGTCCAAGGGTGACTATTGGGGGGGGGATATCCAGGGGTGTCCAGGGGGTCTAGTTGGGGTGGGGGTCTAGGGGGTGTCCAGGGGGGTCTAGTGGGGGTGTCCAGGGCTGTGTCCCGGGGGTGTCTAGGGGGGTCTAGTGGGGGTGTCCAGGGGAGTCTAGTGGGGGTGTCTGAGGGGGTCTAGGGGGTGTCTCGGAGGTCTCGGGGGGTGTTTAGGGATAGGGGGTCCTGTGGGGGGTGTCCAGTGGGGGGTTTTCAGGGGATGTCCAGGGGGTCTAGGGGGTGTCTATGGGGTCCAGTGGGATGGGGGGTCCAGGGGTGTCTAGGGGGTATCTAGGGGGTGTCCTGGGGAGGTGCCTTGGGTAGAGGGGGGTTCTGGGGGGGGGGGTTCAAGGGGGTTCTGTCCAAGGGTAGAGTGGGGGTGTTCAAGGGGGAGGGGTGTGGTTTCATAGTGGTTCCATTTTTTCTGATAAGAACTTTTCCATTATTTCACAGTGGTTTTCATTCTGTTTGTCAAGAGTATGGTGAAACCAAGGTTGGTATCTATAGGAAGCTATTGTTTCTAGAAAAACCATCTATACCCATGGTTCTTTAAACCATGGGTATATATGCTATCGCAAAAAATATATACATACGGTTCAACAAACCGTTGGTATATGTGATGTGGTGAAAACTATCTATACCCATATTTTACTTAACCATGGGTATATAATTGGTGATATATAAATGTATACCCACGGTTTACCAGAACCCTAGGTAATATGAAATTTCATTGGGCTTTACCCATGGTTTTTACAAAAATGTGGGTATAGGGAAATCCCAATGCCTCAGGATACAATGGTACATGAAACTGTTGGTATATACTATACCCACGGTTTCATGTGATATACTCAATGTTTCAAACTGTGGGTGTTGGGAAATATTCTAGTAGTGTTTGGGTCATGTCTTTTGGGGAAGACTCGTGATATTATAGAAGTAGGATTATCATGACATGACATCCCAGTTATGGGTAGTGTGCCTGGATAGCACACCTCATGATGGGATTCAAGTTGACAGGTGAATTCATGATTCATCTGAGTCCTTTGGTTTTCTTGGTTTGATGGGGATTAAGGGAAACAAAAAGATAGTTGGGTTAATGGTCTTAGTGAGCTCCCAGGGCCTGACAACCCATGTAGAGCTAGGGATATATCCTAAGAACACTCTATGTGAATGTGATGTGATTTTCGTATGGACGCCAACTATATATCTAATTCTCCCACCAGAACTAGTTTCCTCTTGAATTATCTTGTGTCCTTTAGTTTTGAAATCTTGAAAGTTTTTTTTAAAAGAAAAAATGTCATGGTTTTAAGAAGTGTAATGTTTTTGGGAAATGATATTCTTATAAAGAGGGAAGGGTTTCATTTTTGAAATAGTGGGAATGAATTTTTCGAATTGTTTTGAAATGGAAAATGGTGTGTTTCCACCTCTTTTGAAAGTAGGAACTATGTTAAAGATGGTTTTGAAATATTGTTTCTAATAGATTTTTCCAAACATTTGAAAGGTGTTTTAATTGGATGGAATGTTTTGGAGGCCATGTGAGGAGTTTGGAAATGTATTTTTATTTGGTAACTAGAGATAATTTGTAAATTTTTATAAAATTTTGGAATCCTATTTTAAATAGGAAGAGATGAGTTTTCAATTGAATGGGGGTTGATAAAAGGCAGTTTTTATAAAATTGGGAGTGTTTTGAAATGGGATTATATATTTTGAAATTGATAAGAATGACTTGAAAGTGAATTCCTATTTGAATGGTTCTGCCTTTCTAAAAAGTTTTGTAAGCTGTAAATTGTGATTTTGATTTCATTGTTAGTGGGCTTGAGAAAAAGGAAGTATTGGTTAACTGTTTTGGTTTTTGAAAAGTGGAATGAATTTTTGTTTTAACATTTGGTATTTTTGTGAGCGACCACATGCATGGGGTTACATGGGATGGTGGATGGTTAATGGCATGACTGGATGAGTTCCATGGATGGATATGAGGAGGGTTCCTGGTGTGACACAGAAACATTCATGTGTGAGGCCCATGGGGTACCATTGGTGGATACACTAACCGGTGAACCATTTGTTTTCAAAGAGATGATTTAAAAAAAACACGATGTCTTGATTAATGGTTTGGGATGGTGTATCTTATGTGTTTTTTGAAATATTTTTTGTGGTATGTTTTCAGTCCAAGAACTCCTCTTGTTTGAATGGTGGTTTGAGTTTGTGTTTGGTCGGTAAGCTGGGTTGAAGTGCTGATTAGGGGTATATTATAAGAAATGTTCAGGAAGCCTTTATGGTGGTTCCCCCCATGTGTTCGGTTCTAGTTTGTGGTATGTCTTGAACAATGGGCCAGCATGGTTAGTCCCTTGGGTTATCTCATTGGATAAGGTATTCCCCCATTAAGGGTTAGTGCAGAGCTGAAGTGCACCCTAGATTGTTTTGTTGTTGGAAGATCCTCTACTTGATCAATATAAGGAATCATTTTCTCGAGATTTGGAGATTGAGTTTACAACATTTCCTTTCATGGGTTTTCAGATCCTCTTGTAGTTGGAGAGTACTCGTGGAAGGTTGAAAGAGGCATTAGTTTCTTATGTTACCTGATTCATCAAAGGTGGAAGTGGTCTACGGTTGCTAGTGTGGATTAGTATTTGGATGGTGTCTAAGAGGGCCTCTGGGATTTCTTTGTACTCTCTTCTGAGAAGCGGTTCATGTTAAACCACCAATGTGAAAAATCTAGTCTTGAGAGGCTATTAGGGAAACTTCATGGAATTGTGATCTGTTTGAGGGACTTGGCATAAGTTCCCTTATGATGAATTGTTTCTATTAGTTGCAATGGTCAAGCTCAGTAACTTGTTGTGAAGTGATGTTCTTTTTTGATTGTAAAAGTGATGTTGTACAATCTTTTTTGAGTCATGGTTTTGTCAGAAGTGTATATACTTTTGGGAAATCTCAATAACCTTTTTTTAGATGAATATGTTTCTATATATCCTTTCCTATTTCTCATCCGAAAAAATGAGGGGTGATGCTTTTGCATCTTATAATCACTTGTTTTAGTGAATTGTTGTGTTAGGGTAGACCTATATGGGATTGAGGTGTAGTTGTTTATAGCACTAGAAGAAGATGTTCCATTGGGGGGATTTCCAAATCCTGACTGTGAGGCCGAGGATTCTTCAATAATTTGAGCTCTAGCCATAGGTCCCGGAGTGAATTTGGCGCGTAGTCAGGGGAAATCCCATGGTAGTTCAAACCCTTTTACAAACTCCTATACCCGGTATGAAAGATAAGAATAGTTTAAACCTATGGTGTCATAATCTTTCTATTGTAGTTCTCATTCGATGGAAAGGGGTGGGAGGACTTCATGTCCATGTTATCACCCAATGTCATTCCATACCCCTTTGGTTTCCATTGAGCTTTTGGAGGAAGGTTTGAAATTTGTCTAGACATGTTGAGTACACAGTTTGTGGATGGTTAATAATAACCATTCCCCATAAAACCATGCAGATAACATGATCCCCATGGCTAGTGCACAGTTTCTCAAACCATGCGGACTAACTGTATGACCATCCCAACTATTTAAATTTGGGTTATTTCCATACTGGCCCATGCTAGTCATTTAACATGGTTAGTTATTATAGAGGGGAGACCCACTATGAGTCTCATGTGATCTCTTTTGGAAAAGTATGATAGAATTATACCCCTTATACTAAAGAGACTGTTTGGGCCTCCCCCTGTTAGTGTCTTGATTCTATCTCGGAAAAAAAATTAAGTTGTCTCTTATGGAGGGGAGCCCATTTATGTCTCCTTGTACTAGTAAATCATATTGGTCCTTGGTCTTGTCTTTGAGGTAGGTAGACTCATTCAGATCTATCTACCTACCAACATATTCCTTGGGTAAACGTTGGGATTGGAGAGTGCCCAACAGTTTAATTAAAGTAAGGTAAGTGTATCTTTGTTCGATATTATTGTTCATTTGGGTAAATTGTTTGAGTCTAGTTTGGATAGTATTTAAGGATTTTTATTTTGGGATGATGTTTGAATGTTCTTCACTATTTCAGGAAAGTGGTGTACGTTTTAGTTTGTGAGAGTATTCCTTCCTTAATTGATCTCTGGAGGTGTTTTGGCCTTTGGGGGAGAAACATTGAAAGGGAGTCCATTTTGGTCTATTGGATGGGTTTAGTTTTTTATTTTGGTCTTGTTTTGGAATTAAGAGGGCATAATGATTTATGGTGGGGGGGAATTTTTACACATATATTTTCGATTCCATGCTTTGTTTCAAATCCTATTTTGGTTCTTAGCATTCTCTTGGTTTCTGGGTGTTCCGGGATGGAATTATGGTACCTATTGTGTTATTTATCTAAGACCTTAGTATTGGGGGTCTTGTGTGGTACATGGCCTCCTTTTTTTCAAAGGTATGGTGTGATGTTTTGGTGTTTTGGAGTTTTATTAGTGAACTCCTAGTGGCACCACATCTAGGGTAAGTTGTTGGGGGTGGTTTGTACCCTCGAGTTGGATGAGTTTTGGGGTGAAAAGAGTGATTTTTGGGAACTTTTCTCAACTATACTTAGACTATAATTCCTCCAAGGTTTATACCTTGGACCCCCTTAAGATTTTAGGAGAGTGGAATCTTTTTTGGTGGCCATAATATGACACAAGGTTTCTCAGCACGGTTTACTAAACCATGCAGCCAAACTGTGCAAGGTGTCTAGATCATCAAAAATCTATGTGTAATTCACATTTTCCATCCCAAAAATAAACCTAATATGCCCATTTAATCCCCATTTTGTACCCTAACTCCAACCTCCAATATCTCTCTCCCTCCCTAGGAACTCAATTTTTAATGGATATTTGGTGGGGGAAACGTCAAAATCATACAAGTAAGTCTTTCTCTCTTTGATTTCTTCTCCTTACTTAGGGTTTCTTTCACCCTTTCATGATGTTCTAAAATTTCCAAAAGTTAGGGTTTGAACCTAGGATTTGTCTTTGATTTTCCTGGTCTAATCATGAGGTTTTATGTTGATTTTCACTTCCTTGAGGTGCAGCAGTGGTGCGGTTGATGTTTTACACCAAGATTTGAGGGGTTCAACACTTTCAATAGGTGATTCCATGTTTAATAATTTCTTGATGAGTGAAGATTATTGATTTAATTATTGTGAATTTATTTTACATATTATTGAGTGTGAAAAAAAAATTATGGAGTTTTTTAAGTGGTTAATTTTATAGTTTCACTTTCACCACAAATTGGGTGTTTTCTATGTGTAACTCTTCTGGTAATATTTGGTTTCATTTTATAAAATTTTCAAGTGGTTTATTAAATGTTGTTTGGGCCGAAAATTCTGCTTTGGCAGGGTCTTGGTGTGTTTTTGGGTTTAAAAGAGGTTTTTTGAATCAGTTTTAGGTGCAAAACCTAGTCATGCTTCTTGAAAGTGTTTTATAAAAATTTTAAATGGGTTATTGAGTTACACAAATTGTGAAAAAAAGATTTATGTACGGTTTGGGTAGGTGTATGTTTTTAAAATGGTCCATTTTTTTGTGAAATGGATGTTATGTGATTTTTATCATCTTGTAAAGTATTTACAAATCTGATTAAAGGATTTATCTAATTTTGAAAGAGGTATGAAACTTGTTTCAGGCTATTTTTGTTTGAGTATGGTTTAAAAATTAATTTGAATGTTAAAAGGGATTATGTGACATGTGTGTGGGATGTTTGGAGTGTGTGGAAAGTGGAAATGATATTTTCATGTGAAAATTGTATTTCTTGGCTTGTGGAACTTGTTTGAGCACAATAGGGAAATACCAGATATCTAGGTGGGTGGACATGTACTAGTACCCTAGTGACCTAGTGGGGTTTGGCCCCAATTTCATGTAGAAAGTTTGACGATGAAAAAACTAACTAAACTATGATGATGATGATGTTCATGGACTACTATGTTATGGGTATGATCCCTACTAGTGGATCCTGTGCACGAGAATAGATATTGTGATGGTTAGTTTTACCGAGATATGAGGTACCTCGGACCCACATCGTGGTAGTGCCTATGGTTTATTTTCCCGTTGCTTGTTCTCATTAGATGCTTTATGTTTACTGTAGGAATATAATATGTTTGGATGGAAAATTCAGTATCTTTGGAATTCATTTTAAAAGTGTTGATTATTTAAATTATCCCACTTGAAAATTGTTTTCATTTAAAGCTGCATCTCTTTAAAGTTCTTATTGGTATTTAATGTTTATGAAAACATGCAAGATTTTCATCCTTGAATGTTTGATGCATAGAAATTTTAAGCAGTGGAATCCACCTGGGCTTTGGCTCACACCTTACATACACCATTGGGTGTAAGTAGGCTTGGTTATTTTTTTCGCAGGTTTGGTTACAAATTTGTGTGATAATGGTTCTGGTTTTTAGAGGTTCTTCATGATTTAATGTTGGGGGGGGTTTCTTGAGGGTGATTCACATTTCCATGAAGAGGTTATTGGGCTATCCATTTTGGGATTATTGATTTATTTTAGACATTTATAATTATTTTAAATCATGTAATTCAATTCTGAATCTTTGTAAAAGATGGTTTATTTTAAAAAAATCTAGATTTGGTTTTATGGGATTTGTTTGATGTTTTATGTTTATAACCTCAGGTAAATCATTCCCAAATTTTATTTTATGATACTCGGTAACTTTTTCCAGCCCATGGGGATTGGGAACGTCCTTAGGGCCTTGTCACAGGCTGAGTTTGGTTCCAGTCTTGATGGTGACCAGATTCAGTTTGTGATAATTTGGATACAAATATGTGTCGGACATAAAATTTATAATAAACAAGTATCTAAATAAAGATATTACATTTTAGGATGAATATACTTGAAGTAGAAGCATTTACTTGTTTCTTTCATCTATTCATTTTAATTTGTCTTCCAGTGACTTTTATTAACCCATGTGAAGAAAATAACCTCAATTTTGATTCAATTCCGCATTTATTTTGATTTTTAGAAAAATGTTATGAATATTGATTTTGAATCATGATTTACATTATCCTTTTCTCTATATATTTCATCTTATTATTCATAAGAATTAATAAATTATTTTTCATTAGGTTGTTTTTCTCTTTGAAAACCATACCCAAAAGATATTGAATTTGTTTCTATATACATTTCAATTTATATTCTTAAATGAAACTGGATTAACTGGGTGGAAATTATGAAAGAATGATATTTATTGAAAAATCATGATCTAACTTGAATCCTCATTCAGTTAGTTAATGCACTCTATAATCTTGAGTAAAAGGTTTCCTTATATGATTCAATAATTCAATTTACATAGGTCTAGTGTAATCATAAAATCATTCTTTTCTTTCATCTCATTATCCTTAAAAATTTCATAGAGATGAGGGCACATTGTATTTCAAACCTTCTCCTGATGTTTCATTCACAACTCACAAGATGATAATTTTTTCATTATGGTGTAAACATCAAATTTATCATCCATATATCTCATATAAGTTCCCTTTACACCCTCACTATAAGGCCCTGACCTTAAACCTTACTTAATATTGAATTAAATGAATAATTAACGTTGAGGATCTTTTCAGGTTTAGAGTTTTAGAGAATTAGAACATAACTATTACATCTCAAAAGATTACAAAGTAGTCACTTCTACTAAGTTTCCATAATAATAAAAAACTCATAAAAAGAAACGTGTCTAGTTCTATGTTTTATATAGGATGACATTCCCTTGATCCCATCCTTGACCTTATTCCACATTATGTCCTGTGAAAACATTTCAAAAAAAACTTGGGGTGAGCATAAAAAGCTCAGTAAGGGATACAGAAAGAATGAAAACTGTTAGTTTTTCAAACATCAAATAAACCATATATACTCTATCAAAGTAATACCTTCACCTTCAGGAAGTAGTAAAAACTCTTCACTGAATAAAGTATCATTACTTACCTTTTTGTAACCAAAGTATTACCATAAAATCCATAAAAAGAACACATAACATATATAAAGGTAACTTGGGACATAAACATACTTAAGTGGAATAACCATACGGTCGACTTCCACACATATCACTTAATGGAATAGCCATACGGCCAATTTCCATACATACTTAATTGAATAGCCATACGGCCGACTTCCATACCCAATGCATTTGAGGTTATAACGTAACCACCCGTCCTGGTATTCACAGCACCACCCGTCATATGGTTTATAACGTAACCACCCGTTAAAATGTCCAAGTACCAATATAAAATCATAAAACATAAAACCAATATAAAGGAATGATAACATTTCCACATCACAATATATCATAATAGAATCCTTTATCAAAACCATTTTCAATACCAAAATACATTAAAGAGTATGTGGTATTTATTTTATTTTAAAAACATTACGGCTTGTTGAGGAAGCCAAAGACCAAATAATACTCGTGGTGGCGGAAAAGGTCGTTGTCACCGCGTACGTTAAAAAAACATTCCTTTTTGTCGTTTAGTAAAACGCTTCGTAGAAAAAGATTCCTTTTGTATAAAAGTAAACGTCAAAGGGGTTTATACACCGTATAAATGAAAGTTGTGTATAAAACGAAATATGCCTCAATGAAAGGAGATTGAGACGAAGTCCCTTACAAAGATCATTTTTTTAAATAAAATAGATCTATTATTTGTATTCACTATAATTACACATAATGAAAGTACAAATACAAGATAGGACATAATAATATCATGACATAATTTTAAATTAGGAGATTAACCGAAAGAATGGAAATTGGGTTAAGAAGTTCCCTTACCTCGGGTCCGACTTGACTCGATCGTTCTTTAACGTCCTGAATAATAAACTTGAGTTAATTTATACTTGATTAAGAACCTTTTTAAAGTTCATTATTCCTTTTATATCACTTATTTCCATGTTATAAACATTATGTAACCATTTAAGTTAATAATGTTTGTTTTGTCAATATTTGGTTCTTAAGTCGAAAGTGGACTTCTTACAATTACATGTTGTTCGTGTTGTCAAAGGTTCTTTATATCCAGAATGAAATTCCCGATTTGGATATAATATGTATCATATATATCCAGCATATACATGTATTTATAATATTACATAATCATTTATAGGTAAGAAATGAAATGCACCGTTCATTGAGACGGTAAGCCATACGTACGCATGAACGCTACTTTCATTTCTTTGTCATATTAATGGAATTAAAACTAAATGAGAGGTATGTATATTTTAATTCAAGAATTATATTCATCATTTAGATATATCATTAATTATATATATCCATTATATACATGTAATTTTAATAGTACATTACATTTGGGGATAAGAAATGAAATGCACCGTTCATGGAGACGGTAAGCCGTACGTACGCATGAACGCTACTTTCATTTCTATCTCATACTTTAATGGAAAGAAATAATAATGATATAGAGGTATATTATAATTCCAGTATAACATCATATATAATAACATTAAATCCATCCTTTACACGTCCCACCTATGGCATTAACGAATCACATCACTTTGAGGGGGCGGTAGTCCGCACTTCCTTAAATGAAGATATCGTGTTTACCCATAATGGAAACCATAAAGTTATTCCCAAAATGAAAAATACAGAAGCTTAAAGAAAAAAATAAAAATATTATATATCATATATAAAAATATTGACATCATAATGGCCACCATTGAAGGTGTTAAATGAGTATTGAACAATCATCATTTCGGGAGGCAGAATTTCGCCATCCACGGAAACCGTATGTTCTTTAACCATTTGATGTACTTGTGTGAGAGTGTAGCTTGAATAAATCTTATAACAACATCTTAGTATATTGAAGATACTGGTGTTGTTACAAAAGAAGTAAATAAAAAGAGTTTAGAGGGTTGGAGAAGCAAAATAAAACAAATGAACAAGAGAGAATGAATTACCTTTAAAAGTGTAACTCCTTTTGATTTGAGCCTAAAGGCTTCCTTTGAAAGGATTATTCCCAAAGGGAATCCTCTAGGATGAGGAGAGGGATGTGGAGAGAGTAAATGGGCAGGGTTTGGCCGAGCAAAAGGCTTGAGGAGTGTGTGAAATGAGGTAGAGGTGGGGGCCTTTTATAGGAGGAGAGGAGGGGCACTTTTGGAAAGTAAAGAAATATTACTTTATTTGAAAATGTGTTTCGGTTTTAAAAGGTCCCACATTGAAATAATTCGTGGATATGGTGATAAGGTTTCAAAATCCACCCATCCAATAAGTTTTGGACATGTGTAGTCCATAGATTTTACATTATCTTTCCATTTTATTTAAATCATCAAATAATGATGTCATCGCTGCATCATTATTATGTCATAAATAATTTACTTTATTTAATGTCTAAAAATTATAAAAAAAAATACTATGATGTAGGAAATTGTTTTAGCTTTCTAATGACTATTTATAATAAAAAATATGATCTTTATAACCCCAGGTAAAAAATGTTTTTTTAAAACATATTATGTTTTTGTCATTTTTACTTTTACATTAAATAAAAAGTTATTTATGTCATTTCCCAACCAAAGTGTCTCCATGGGGTCCCCAAGTTGACCCATAGCTTTTCTTGGTCGGTCATGACACAAACAATTAGGGAAGGACATGTGTCAAGTTCATTTCATATTATTAAAACATTATTTTTACCTTAAACTACACTAATTACCACTAATCGCGATTAAGAACTTAATAAGTTACTATTCACCAAAAAATTATTATAATCTCATTGAACCACATTATACTTCTTAATGAAAACCATGTATGTCAGATTTTTGAAATTCAAAATACAATGATGGCAAAATTTCATTTAAACGGAAAATCAGTCTTTATAAGTACCACTTAGTGGTTTCACTATTCATCAAAAATTGAAGTTTTTTAGAAAATTACCAAAAATTCACCCTTAAGCTATATTTGATATTAAGAATTCAAAAATGAATTATATTTTACAAAATTAAAAACATATAAGTCACATTAATTAATTTAATAATTAATTCCCGCTGTCATGACAAATAGCGTGTTTTTGTGAAACAATAAGTATCAAAAGATTGACACTAGTTTAAGTCCGATTTCCAAGTGAAATTAATTCCAACGACCACTATTGGATTTAATGGTAAAAATATTTTCTAATTTCACTTTAAAACCAATTCAAAAGATAGTCTAATCATATAAATAGATTAGATTAAAAAGATTTTTTGAATTAAAATACAACATTTTACACTATTCATTAAAAATGAACTTTATCGGAAAGATACCAAAAATTCACCCAAAGTAAATTTTGATGTCTCGATTATAAAGAAGAGTTATATTTGGTCCAATAGAATTTATAAGATTGATCAAAACTATATTTAATCACGGTTCTCCGTCAAAAGGTGATAAGTAGACCTTTCGTGAAAATTAGGGTATAAATGCCTAAAATTGAACTCTTTCCGTATTTTAACCTTTTATCTTTTATTGGGTAAATGTAAAAACATTTAAAAACATATATAATCATATTTTAGTTATTTCTATCCATTCCCGCCAGTACAATGGCTACTCGTTAACTAACATTTAAAATAATATTATTTTATTACTTGTGTGCAATGTAAGTTTTCAAAGAAACTCATCGTTGCGTATCGAGTACGCTATCGAACATAGAAACCCCTTTTAATTAAAATTAATATTTAATTCGTAAATATTAATAAATATGAAAATTCTTTATTCTTTATTTACCTGGGATGTTACATCCTTCCCCCCTTTTGGGAATTGCGTCCTCGCAATTTTATTTACTTATCAAAATAAGTGGGGGTATTTATCCCTCATAGCATTTTTAGATTCCCACGTTGCCTCTTCAATCACATGGTTTTTCCACAAAACCTTTACCTAGTGAATCACCTTATTCTGTAACACTTGCTCCATGTGGTCAAGAATCTGGACCGGTTGTTCCTCATAAGATAGGTTCTCTTCCAGCTGAACTACCTCTGGACTCAAAACATGAAATGGATCTGGCATATACTTTCTCAACATTAAAACATGAAAAACATTGTGTACCTGAGATAAACTCGGAGGTAAAGCCACCCGGTATGCAACTGATCCAACTCTCTCCAGAATTTCATATGGTCCAATAAACCTTGGACTCAGCTTTCCTTTCTTACCAAATCTCATCACACTTTTCCAAGGAGAAACCTTGAGAAAAACATGATCACCTACCTCGAAAGATAGATCCTTCCTCCGGTTATCCTCATAACTCTTCTGCCTGCTCTGACCTGTTCTCATGTGCTTCTGAATCAACTGAACTTTTTCTGCCATCTCTTCTACCAATTCTGGTCCCATCAGCTTCCTTTCACCCACTTCATTCCAAAATGCTGGAGTTCGACACCGTTTCCCATATAATGCGTCAAATGGTGCTATCTGTATACTGGAATGAAAACTGTTATTATAAGAAACTCAACCAAAGAAAGATGTTGGTCCCAACTTCCCTGATAATCCATAGAACATGCTCGTAGCATATCCTCCAATGTCTGGATTGTTCGTTCTGACTGCCCATCTGATTGAGGATGAAATGCTATACTAAAATTTAATTCAGTACCCAACGACTTCTGAAGGCCTTTCCAAAAGTTAGATGTGAACCTGGGATCACAATCAGATACAATGGAGAGAGGAACTCCATGTAACCTGACTATTTCTTTAAGATACAAACGGGAAAGTTGATCAAGAGAGAAAGTATCTCGTATAGCAAGGAAATGAGCAGATTTGGTCAAGCGATCAACAATAACCCAGATTTCATTATTACCTCGAGATGTCCTCGGTAATCCCACAACAAAGTCCATGGATATGTTTTCCCATTTCCACTATGGCATTGGTAAAGGCTGAAGCATCCCTTTCGATAACTGCCGCTCTGCTTTAACCTGTTGAAATGTCAAACACTTCACAGTAAAATCAGCAATGTCTCTTTTCATTCCATCCCACCAGTAATACTCCCGCAGATCTCTGTACATCTTAGTACTGCCAGGATGAACTGAAAACGGAGAACTATGAGCCTCACATAACAACTCATTCTTCAACTGTGAATCACAAGGCACACACAATCTCTTCCCAAATCTCAAAACACAATCATTATCAATGTTGAATTCAGGCAACTTACCTTTCTGAACCAGCTCTACCTTTTTCTGCAACTCACTGTCTTGCTTCTGTGCTTGCTTGATCATCTTCCTTACAGTTACGAGCAATATGACCAGACTTACCACACCGAAAGCACTTACCGGACTTGGATAAACATTCTCCAGGATGCATTTTACCACACTTCTCACATGATGGATATTTGGTTTTCTTACCTCCTTGCTTCTTTGATGAATTCTTCCCCTTTGCCTACCAACTAGACCTCTTATTCTGTTGTTTGTCATAGAACACATGATCATCGGCAAACTCCATTTCCACCTTCTCCGCACATCGAACAAGTTTTTCATAACTTTTGAACTCACTAAAAGCTAAAGCCCTTCGATACTTTGGATTTAACCCTGAGTGAAAACGGTTTATTTTACTATCAAGATCTCGTATGAAGTTTGGAGCATACCTTGCCAATGGAGTGAACTTTTCTTCATAAGAAGCCAATGAATCATCCTCCTGCCTCAATTCTAGGAACTGTTTTTCCATCCTAAGATGAACCACCTTAGGAAAATATTTCTCAAGAAACATACCTTTGAATTCGTCCTAGTGAAGATCCTCAATCTCATCATTATCCATTATATTTTTCACCATCGACCACCACTGATCAGCTTCACCTTCAAAACGGTAAACAGTAAGACTAACCTTTTGATGTTCTGAACACCCCATGACATCAAAAATCTTCTCCAGTGCTTTAATCCACCCTTCAGCTTGCACAGGGTCAGATGATCCTCTGAATGATGGTGGATGTTGCCTCATGAAATGTTCCACCACTGACATGTTCCTCTGCAGTTGATCTGGCTGATCTCGTGCATGGATACCACCACCATTTATAGCCTGAGTCAACTATGCCATCACTGCAAAAAACTATTCAGTTCCGATTCCTACCATCTCAGGTTGCTGATTTGGAAGATTATCTGCCTCCTGATGTCGTCCCAACATAGCTTCTTTGTTTCCTCTGCGGAAAACCATTCTGAACACAGAAATATCTTAGGCGAAGCAACATGGAAATCCGTAAATGCTATATCATTTCAATAATATTATAATTTAACACTTTTCTAACTCATAAAGTTGTCTAAACCGACCTTTGATACCAAATATAAGGCCCCAGCCTTAAACCTTAATTAATATTGAATTAAATGAATAATTCACGTTGAGGATCTTTTCAGGTTTAGAGTTTTAGAGAATTAGAACATAACTATTACATCTCAAAAGATTACAAAGTAGTCACTTCTACTAAGTTTCCATAATAATAAAAAACTCTTAAAAAGAAACGTGTCTAGTTCCATGTTTTATATAGGATGACATTCCCTTGATCCCATCCTTGACCTTATTCCACATTAAGTCCTGTGAAAACATTTCAAAAAAAAACTTAGGGTGAGCATAAAAAGCTCAGTAAGGGATACAGAAAGAATGAAAACTGTTAGTTTTTCAAACATTAAATAAACCATATATACTCTATCAAAGTAATACCTTCACCTTCATGAAGTAGTAAAAACTCTTCACTTAATAAAGTATCATTACTTACCTTTTTTTAACCAAAGGATTACCAAAAAATCCATAAAAAGAACACATAACATATATAAAGGTAACATGGGACATAAACATACTTAAGTGGAATAACCATACGGTCGACTTCCACACATATCACTTAATGGAATAGCCATACGGCCAATTTCCATACATACTTAATGGAATAGCCATATGGCCGACTTCCATACCCAATGCATTGGAGGTTATAACGTAACCACCCGTCCTGGTATTCACGGCACCACCCGTCATATGGTTTATAACGTAACCACCCGTTAAAATGTCCAAGTACCAATATAAAATCATAAAACATAAAACCAATATAAAGGAATGATAACATTTATACATCACAATATATAATAATATAATCCTTTATCAAAACCATTTTCAATACCAAAATACATAAAAGAGTATATGGTATTTATTTTATTTTAAAAACATTACGGCTTGTTGAGGAAGCCAAAGACCAAATAATACTCGTGGTGGCGGAAAAGGTTGTTGTCACCGCGTACGTTAAAAAAACATTCCTTTTTGTCGTTTAGTAAAACGCTTCGTAGAAAAAGATTCCTTTTGTATAAAAGTAAAAGTCAAAGGGGTTTATACTCCGTATAAAAGAAAGTTGTGTATAAAACGAAATATGCCTCAATGAAAGGAGATTGAGACGAAGTCCCTTACAAAGATCATTTTTTTAAATAAAATAGATCTATTATTTGTATTCACTATAATTACACATAATGAAAGTACAAATACAAGATAGTACATAATAATATCATGACGTAATTTTAAAGTAGGAGATTAACCCAATGAATGGAAATTGGGTTAAGAAGTTCCCTTACCTCGGGTCCGACTTGACTCGATCGTTCTTTAACATCCTGAATAATAAACTTGAGTTAATTTATACTTGATTAAGAACCTTTTTAAAGTTCATTATTCCTTTTATATCACTTATTTCCATGTTATAAACATTATGTAACCATTTAAGTTAATAATGTTTGTTTTGTCAATATTTGGTTCTTAAGTCGAAAGTGGACTTCTTACAATTACATTTTGTTCGTGTGGTCAAAGGTTCTTTATATCCAAAATGAAATTCCCGATTTGGATATAATATGTATCATATATATCCATCATACACATGTATTTATAATATTACATAATCATTTATAGGTAAGAAATGAAATGCACCGTTCATGGAAACGGTAAGCCGTACGTACGCATGAACGCTACTTTCATTTCTTTGTCATATTAATGGAATTAAAACTAAATGATAGGTATGTATATTTTAATTCCAGAATTATATTCATCATTTAGATATATCATTAATTATATATATCCATTATATACATGTACTTTTAATAGTACATTACATTTGGGGATAAGAAATGAAATGCACCGTTCATGGAGACGGTAAGCCGTACGTACGCATGAACGCTACTTTCATTTCTATCTCATACTTTAATGGAAAGAAATAAAAATGATATAGAGGTATATTATAATTCCAGTATAAAATCATATATAATAACTTTAAATCCATCCTTTACACATCCCACGTATGGCATTAACGAATCACATCACTTTGAGGGGGCGGTAGTCCGCACTTCCTTAAATGAAGATATCGTGTTTACCCATAATGGAAACCATAAAGGTATGCCCAAAATGACAAATACAGAATCTTAAAGAAAACAATAAACATATTATATATCATATATAAAAATAGTGACATCATAATGGCCACCTTTGAAGGTGTTAAATGAGTATTGAACAATCATCGTTTCGGGAGGCAAAATTTCGCCATCCACGGAAACCGTATGTTATTTAACCATTTGATGTAGTTGTGTGAGAGTGTAGCTTGAATAAATCTTATAAAAACATCCTAGTATATTGAAGATACTGCTTTTGTTACAAAAGAAGTAAATAAAAAGAGTTTAGAGGGTTGGAGAAGCAAAATAAAACAAATGAACAAGAGAGAATGAATTACCTTTAAAAGTGTAACTCCTTTTGATTTGAGCCTAAAGGCTTCCTTTGAAAGGATTATACCCAAAGGGAATCCTCTAGGATGAGTAGAGGGATGTGTAGAGAGTAAATGGGCAGGGTTTGGCCGAGACAAAGGCTTGAGGAGTGTGTGAAATGAGGTAGAGGTGGGGGCCTTTTATAAGAGGAGAGGAGGGGCACTTTTGAAAAGTAAAGAAATATTACTTTATTTGAAATGTGTTTTGGTTTTAAAAGGTCCCACATTGAAATAATTCGTGGATAAGGTGATAAGGTTTCTAAATCCACCCATCCAATAAGTTTTGGACATGTTTAGTCCATAGATTTTACATTATCTTTCCATTTTATTTAAATCATCAAATAATGATGTCATCGCTGCATCATTATTATGTCATAACTAATTTAATTTATTTAATGTCTAAAAATTATAAAACAAATACTATGATGTAGGAAATCTTTTTAGATTTCCAATGACTATTTATAATCAAAAATATTATCTTTATAACCCCATGTAAAAAATGTTTTTGTAAAACATATTATGATTGTGTCATTTTTACTTTTACATTAAATAAAAAGTTATTTATGTCATTTCCCAACCAAAGTGTCTCCATGGGGTCCCCAAGTTGACCCATGGTTTTTCTTGGTCGTCCATGACACAAACAATGAGGGTAGGACATGTGTCAAGTTCATTTCATATTATTAAAACATTATTTTTACCTTAAACTACACTAATTACCACTAATCGCGATTAAGAACTTAATAAGTTACTATTCACCAAAAAAATTATTATAATCTCATTGAACCACATTTTACTTCTTAATTACAACCATGTATGTTGGATTTTTGAAATTCAAAATACAATGATGGAAAAATTTCATTTAAACGGAAAATCAGTCTTTATAAGTACCACTTAGTGGTTTCACTATTCATCAAAAATTGAAGTTTTTCAGAAAATTACCAAAAATTCACCCTTAAGAAATATTTGATATTACGAATTCAAAAATGAAGTCTATTTTACAAAATTCAAATCATATAGGTCACATTAATTAATTTAATAATTAATTCCCGCTGTCATGACAAATAGCGTGTTTTTGTGAAACAATAAGTATCAAAGGATTGACACTAGTTTAAGTCCGATTTCAAAGTGAAATTAATTCCAACGACCACTATTGGATTTAATGGTAAAAATATTTTCTAATTTCACTTTAAAACCAATTCAAAAGATAATCTAATCATATAAATAAATTAGATTAAAAAGAGGTTTTGAATTAAAATACAACATTTTACACTATTCATTAAAAAATGAACTTTATCGGAAAGATACCAAAAATTCACCCAAAGTAAATTTTGATGTCCAGATTCTAAAGAAGAGTTATATTTTGTCCAATAGAATTTATAAGATCGATCAAAACTATATTTAATGACGGTTCTCCGTCAAAAGGTGATAAGTGGACCTTTCTTGAAAATTAGGGTATAAATGCCTAAAATTGAACTCTATCCGTATTTTAAGCCTTTATCTTTTATTGGGTAAATGTAAAAACATTTAAAAACATATATAATCATATTTTAGTTATTTGTATCCATTCCCGCCAGTACAACGGCTACTCGTTAACTAACATTTAAAATAATATTATTTTATTACTTGTGTGCAACGTAAGTTTTCAAAGAAACTCATCATTGCGTATCGAGTACGCTATCGAACGTAGAAACCCCTTTTAATTAAAATTAATATTTAATTCGTAAATATTAATAAATATGAAAATTCTTTATTCTTTATTTACCTGGGATGTTACACTCACTCACTTCTTGAGGTGGCTCAATAGGTAGTGGGTACTCTGAAACATAGAGTTTCTTTTAATATCATAGTATTATGTGAAATCTCGAGTACCACTTGTGGAAATTTGTGTCTGTTTGAACTAGTTTGTTATCCATTATTGATCGAAATGTTAGTATGGTGTTACTTTACATTTCTATAAAAAAAATAAAACATATTAGCATTTGTAAATTTACCTAAATTATCATTTATTAGACACTATATATTTATTAATATCAAACTTCTCCCCCTACGTTATCAAATCCTAGTAAACCTCAATGTATTAATTTTGAAAACTGTACCTTCTATGTGTTCCATTGAAAATGATCCTTAAACCCTCTCCCTATAGACCATTCTATGGAAATTTCACTACTCTAAGAGTCTCAATAAAGGATTTGGGCTATAAAATCACATTAAATCATGGATATATGATCACTTGAGTAGATCCCCATATCCTAGAAAGCATATTTTTGTGTCAATTAACTCTTGTGATGTAAATTTTAACTAATATCATCATGGATAATATATTGAATTTAATTTTTGGTAATTATTCTCACCGCCATTTTTATAAATGTTATTATGGGGATAAATTACATATTTTGTTGAGAAGGAATATATTTATAATATAAAAAGTGGGAGAATGATTTAATTGGATAAATTTGATGCTCCCGATGCATCTGAGTCATAATGATAACAATCTATTTGAGAGAATGCCTGTGATGAGGAATTTCCAAAGACAAAAGTATAGTAGAGGTTAACTAGAGAGGTTAAAGAACCAAAAAGATATAGTTTGTAATCCCCTAGTTAGGTGATACATTACCCCATGCGGATAATGAACCTCTCACACACAATGAAGAAGTATATTCCAAGGATGCTACTAAATAGTAAGCCTTCATGCATTATGATAAGAATTCCATGAATCAAAATCATGATTTGATTTTATAAGACCCTTTAGATAATGTAAAAATTGTTTTTTATAAATGGGTATTTATGAAAAATCTAGATATGGATTGTCAAATTGGAATCTTTAATGGGTGACTAGTTTCAATATGTTTATGGTGACAATACAACATATAATATAATAAACCTTTATCACTTGTCAAGAAAATAAAATCTCTAAAAATATTAATTGAAATAGAAACCTTACAGGATTATGAAATATAGAAAATATATTTCAAAACATCTTTTATAAATTGAAAGTTGGTTGAATATTCCAATATGAGAAAAACAAATGTCTTTATTATATCAAAGTGTGATAATAAAGTGTACAAGCCATAGAGATCCATTAATGGATTGAGTTAAGAATTGGGAGCATTGAATGTTTTTTTATGAAGCTAGAATAAAATTTGTTTTCATTAAGAAAAAAAGTTGGCCACATGTCTAAAATAAGGTTAGTGTGAATGAAATACGTTTCCTAGTGTTATATACTGATGACATATTAATAATGGTAAATGAAGTGAATGTGTTATATATTTTTATTCTTGGTCGAATGAATGATTATTTTTGAAATTATTAAGAGAATTATCTAAAAATAAAGGGTTAAATATCTATTAATATTGATCTTATATGATTCTTATGCAAAGTTAAAGTGCATATATTGAATAGGTACTGAAAAGTTACAAATGGAACAATCTAAGAGAGTATATTTGGAAATGTTTCATTGTATAAATCCAACAAATAAAACTTGTACACAAGTATAGGAGGATATTATGAAGAATATTAGAATCCCATATGATGTTTTAGTGGGACATATTATTTATTCCATATTATGTTCAAGGTTTTATGTTTCATTTACTTCTGTATGGTGGCAATATATCCTGATAAACCATAAGTGTAGAATTTGTCGTTTTAAAAACTATTCTAAAGTACTTGAGGTAAAAATGATATGATCTTGGTGTGTGTGTTATATTAAGAACTATTGATGAGGGGATACAATGATTCTAGAATCCAAACTGGCCATGAAGATCTGAAATCAGATTACAGTTATGTATTTTTTTGTAATGGTTATATAATGAGATGAAGAATCTCAAAATAGTATGTAGTCATCAATTCTATAGACGAAACTTTTTAAATTGAGGCTTTTGATATAGTTAAGAAATATTTTATGATTCAAAACTATTCAATAGTTATTGGTTTTTTCCTAGTAGTGCATAGACTATTTTTGTATACTTTAAAATACTGTAATAGTGGTACATTTTAAGGATCCCAAGTCACATAAGAGAATGAAGCATATATTTCCAAAGCTTTATCTCTTGATGCATTTTTCTAAAATATCTGAAGTCACAATTAGTAGAGTAATCACATATGATAACATGGAATACCCCCTAACTAAAACCATATCTCAGTAGAAGCATGATTATCATAATCTAGTGGGTTGGGATTTATTATTAGTTTACTCTAGTATATGTGGGAGTGCTATGAGTGGGTTACCAAGACCCAACTCATTCATGTAGTCTGATTTCCAATACATGTAAATAGTTTTATACATATATTTGTTCACTCTTACCATGATAATAAAATCAATTCCTCATATACTATATAGTTAGGGTTTTCCTTAGATTAAATGTTTTATCATAATGTTATATTATTTCCCAGGTATAATGAGAACCACTAGATACATCATGATGATCGGAAATAGATGATATTTGACCATTAGGTTCTAGGAGATCATATGCATTGAGACTTCTTCTTGTGAAGCTTACACTTTTTGATCTCAAGTAAATTAAATCAAGAGGACTGGGCCACCAATAGGGACACCATATGTTTTTTGTGTCGTTGGTTTTTCCTATAAATGAAAATGTGTATTGGCCTGTTGATTTGAGATCACTTTTATTTTTTTCAATTTTATCACATACATTTACTCAATATGGAGACTATAAAATTATTTTTTTTTCTAGGTAGTTTTTATTGAGCGTGTCATTGGTGGTATTACATTGGTCGAATGATGAAGACAATATTTTCACTTCCAAGTGGTGGAAGAGGTATATTTTCCCCTATTTGCTTGAATGGAAATACCCACACTAAATATATGTTCATGGTATAAGAATTAATGTATTTATATTAAGGTTATAAAAATAATAAATAAATAATGTAAAGATGTAAACATAAGTTGTGCATCTATATTTATGATATAATCAGATACGATGAGATTTTGTTACACAATGTGTATATGTAAGAGAGGTTATCCATGATATGACTAAAACTTTTCACCTTATGACCATTTATGGGTTGCTCTAATCCACTCATAGAATATTAGGATCACTCACTAATATTAAGATAAAGTCTTATAGGATCACACATTAAGACTATTTTGAATTCTGGCCTATTTTAGGGAATAGTTGTTTATGTCCTGGTGGGCCCCATGTTTATTACGAACATCTATTTGAAATTAAACGATCACCAAGAGATAAATAAATTCATTTTATTCATGTTTATAATAACATATAGTAATATTATTTATTCATAGTATTCACATGTTGTTTAGTGAATATAAGGGAAAATATTTTTCGAATGAATAATTAATGTTCATGGTTTGTTTGATATTTTTGTGATAAGAGAATAAAGTTACAAATTTTTATTCCATCCCATAACATATTTATAAGTTATAAGTAAGTGTTAAAATATAAAGGGAATTTATTAACACAATGTTTTTACACAAATTTCATTGAGGTACATTGTCGGATGCATTTATTTGGAGTTTTTGAATAAATTAAATTTATTTAACAGTTGAAACAATGTTGCATGTTATGGATTTTTAATAGGATGGAAACACGGGCACATTATAGAGATTTCACATGTGGATAGTCACTATTTTTATGTAACTAGGTCACTCAATGAGTTATTTTTTTATTATTCCATATCACTTCAAATTGTAAAATTAGTTATAATTGTTTAATTATTTATAATTCGATTTTAATTGGTTAATTTGGATGTTTTTCTGTAAGATATGGAATTATATAGATGGAAAATATCCGGTTGTATTGGGATGATTTTGGATGAGTGTAACTATCCTAGTTTAATGAATGACATTGTTTTAAAGTTGGGTTCCCTATGTGTTTTTCTATGGTTTGAACAATATATTTATATAGAATATGATATGTGGTCTTTCCAATGATTTTTATTAACCCTTTAAAATTGAATATTTTTTTATAAATTAAGTTAATGTGAATTAATTAAATAGATTCTTACATAAATTTCCCATAAAATGAACAAAGTTTCAAGGGTCGTGAAGCACCCTTTTGCATGCCTTGATGACTCATTCTTCAATGGTTGAGGGAATTTTTTTGATTATATATCTTGATATGAATGGATCCATGAGGGGTATAAATTATATGCATTATTTTAATATTGTAACCCTCATTATAGTTCACCATAAATACCTTTATTAGGTTTTTTTAATCAATTAGAAATGATAGGATTGTGTAAATTGCATTCAAACCTTGAGATTCTATTAATCCTATAGGATAGCTGAGATGAGTGGGAGTGGGGTTCCTCCCCCTCTAGTTATTGAGCAGAGAGTGGATATAACTTGTGTATTTTGATGATATTTTGGGTGATTGTATCGAACTAGGATGAATCTTCAAGAGAGACAATCTATATATTATTTATCTATAGCTTTGCCTATGAGGTTAGTGATGCATTGAGATGATTACATTGACCTTGGGGGATACAATTATTTATTACTAATAAATGTTTACACATGATTTAGAAATGATATAGAAGAACATAAAAGTTCTTTCTATATACAATTTGATGTAGGGTGCCTCATAGGGTGGCCTAGTTATATATGTGGCCCCTATAGAGGGGCGTGGAAGTGGACTAGGTATAGATGAATGAAGGTGTCACATTATAACGTATATTGATAATGTGATCATAACATGATTATAGTGATTATGGAGGGTATTTTACTATATATAACTACCTCTATTATGTGATAATGGTTTTAGAATTTGGTAAACCCTACCATGATGTGTTATGTAAGAGGATTTTTGAGTGATAAACTACCTAATGATATAAATATATATACATGAGTTGATTATGATGTTCTACTTAGATCTATAATTCATGATTTCTACTATGTGACTTTCTTCCTCGATGTCATGTTGATACACCCCATGAGTTTTCAATTGATTTGCCTCCCCAATAGGGTATAGATATGCCCCTATGTTTCCAAGTTACTTGCATCCCTGGTAGGGTGATGATATTCCCCTTAGAATCTAGATCACTTGCTTCCCCAACATGGAATAGATATTAACCTAAGTTTTAAGATGAATTTCTCCAAAAAAATGGTGAAAATTATCCCCTAAATTTCTATATGAAATTATTTGGTCGACAAGGTGCATATGAACCATTGAGTTTCTAGGTGGTATTTTTTATGGGCATGGATCATCTTCCTCTAGGTTCCAGATAAGGTTATATTCTTATATCCATTTTAAAGCTAGATAAACAATTTTTGTTTGAACCTAAGTGTCACATTACATTACAAGGATTGAGTGTGAATATTTGATTACACTTTTATTGTATTTTTTTATTCTTATAATATCACATGTTAATACATTGTGTTGTTGGTTGTGTTCGAAACTAAATTAAAGGAGCCCTAATGAGTTGTAATCACACCCTACTAGGGTGCCATTACACTAAGGTACCTAAAATTATTTTCTATTTTCTCATGTTTATATTGGGTAGAGTATTGGGTTTGGATTATTCAAATGGATATATCTGTTGAATTACAGAGATGAATAAGGTATGGATCTGGGATAAAAGTATTCCATTGATATTTTATTTCATTTTTCTATAAATTTTCTCCTCCTAGTGGGTGCTTTATCTTTGTGTGCTGTAATAACCATTAGTATATATGATTATATTAATTGAATTTAAATTTTCTATCACATGTTTAGTTTTATTGTCTCTTCATACTCTTCTTATTATGTTTTGGATGATGTTTGTTTTATTCATGAACCTATTTTTTAACTCTAATACATGGGTATATCCTCATCATGAAACTACCTTAGGATCTTATTGATAGTCAGTAGTCTCTATTATACAAGGAGGTTTGTATGTGGTCTCCTAGAGACCCAATCTAGTTACTGATCAATCTAAACAGAAATGGGGATGTTACATAGTGTTATCATAAAATTTATATAACCGATATCACAACGTGTATCTGAGTTTGGGTTTGACTTTCTATTTCGGGAGATCATAGATTAGTGGATTAGGAATGTGTCGTAGCTTATGATAGACCTTATACTAGTGTGTCTCAAATAACATTTTTATGGGAAGTTGAGATAATTAGGTAATTTTATTTTTTTTCTTAGCTTTATATTTTATAGTTGTATGATTTCACCCAGTATAAAGCACTTGGGTTTTTGATTTGGGACTTATTATTGTTTTGGATATTGGAAAACTATAAAAAATGACAATGTTCTTTTATCATAATATACACATATGATTCACATTACATGTGAATGATTGTGTGTGATTGGTATCATGGACTATGATCATTCAACTATTTACTATGTCAATAACAACTTATATGATTTTTTCTAATATAACATTTCATTGAAATTTTACTTAGCTGAGAATGATGTATTTTTATATAATAAAAGGTTATGTAAATATTAAAATTATATATTCTTCAGTGATGACCATTTAGTCCCTCTGTGTAATGGATATATAGTATGCCCTAGTGGGTTGATACAAGGATTAGACTTCCTGATTTTAGTTCTGAAAATATAACTATTTTCATTATTTAATATGTGAACACCAACTTATATAGCATTTTCTCATACCCTATAGTGTTTTATCATTGAGTTTCTCAGTGGAATTATACATAGTCTAATCATGTGACTATGGTTATTCAATACATATCATCTAGGATGATTCCATTATATAGATATATATATTTATCTGGTTGTTTATATTAATTATATTAATTCCCTCGAGGGTGTAGTCTCATATACTGATACATAGTGTGGTTCAAGGCCCGAATATGCTAATTAATTGGTATGTGATGTCCGTTATGTATATGTTAGACCTGAGAGTGGGTGTTTCTGAACATGATATTTATGATGATATATGATATTGGAGTAGAGGTATCACTCCATGATTAGTGACTTACATGAGTTATAACCTCTTGGTTAGTGGGGAGATCCTAGTTCTTTAAAATTTGACATGGGATGTTGATAAACCAAGTCATATATATGAGGGTAACCTAATTGAGGGGTTAGACTAAGCATCTGATTTACTTAGTTATGAGAATAATTTTTTGATGATTTAGTTATGAGATATGTACATGTGAGATGTTACCAGGTATATGGTATAGGCTTGGTGATGCATTTGTCTTCTGTGATATGAAACTCCTTATGTGCTTGTGCATTTGGTGTCATGGTTTGGTTTTAGAGGGAAATAATAATAGAGTTCCTGGAATTTTTGATTTCGAACATGTTTATTTAATATATAGTGGGTTGTGACAAAAGATGGTCTACTGTAGGATGGATATAGTGTGGGTAGTTGATTATTGTTTTAGGAATGATGGCTAGGTTGGTAAGTGGTCATACGATAGGATATGGAATGGGTGGAGTTCTTTATTTTGATGAGGATGGTTAATGGTAATTTTAGATAGATGATTTTGATCGTTTTATAGGAATTTTTAGTAATTTAGACATCTGATACGAGGAATTATTATGTATGACTTTTGGGAGTATGTGTTTGGTTGTGTGATTGGGTAGTAAAGGAGTGTACACTCATTTGTTTCAAATGAAGTTGAAATGGATCAGTAAGTAGCTGTGTGTTTTCTGTGGACTAGTGGAATTAAATGGAATTACTATAGGTATAGTAATCTATAGGTATTATGAGAATGGTAAATTTCCATCAATAGTGAGAAGTGGCATCTGATTTTTTTTCTTGACAAAATAAGACGGATCCATTAATGATGTAGATCAGCAGAAATACAGTAGCATAACCACGATAAAAAATGATTGAACCAAAGAAAATCCTCGTAAGGAGGACCAATGCCTGCCATCTTGTGAGTGGCTTCATTCGCTTCCCTTCTAATAAATGAGAAATTGCAGGAATTGAAGCCTTGTCTCCGCGTGTGAATACACCGGATAATGGGGCCGAAAGGTTGAAGCCCGCCGTCAGTGAGATTGATGGAATTGATTACAGTGAGACAGTCGGATTCGATGTGAATGGAATCCCAACCGCGATCCTTCGCGAAGTTTAACCCAGCAAGGATGGTGGCGGCCTCCGCGGCTGAGGGCTCCCAAAGAGCATAACATGCTTCGTATTTGGCAGCAATAAGATTTCCCAGGTTGTCACGGGCCAGTAAACCTAGTCCAACTGGGCCATCCTTAGGGAGAGAGGCATCCACATTGATCTTAAGAATCCCTTCCGGTGGGGGGCACCAATGTTGGGGGAGAGGAGAGGGGGTGACAAGTCTTTGTTGCACAGGATGGTTCTGCCAAACCGCAATCCATGACAATGCCCGGTCAATCCAAAATCTGGGGGGCCTCCGGAAATGATTGAAAATGGCGTCGTTCCGCCTATCCCAGATAATCCAAGTCAAAATGCACAGGGCGCCTGCTTTAGCCGGCGAAAAGGAGGAGCACCATCGCATCAAGAGAGATGTAAGATCCGAGGCGGCATCCAGGGACAACTCTATAGTTGATCCCCAGCCATTCCAAAACTCCTGAGCCCCGGGACATTGAATAAGAGCATGGAGAGGGGATTCAGTCACAGAAGGGAAGAAAGGGCATGAGTTGTCGTTTGAAAAGTGTCTGTAGGCAAGGAGGCTCTTAGTTGGAAGGATACCGGTACACACCTGCCACCAGAAAAAGCGAACTTTAGGGGGAACGTTAAGCTTCCAAATTGATGTCCAGGGCCTCGCATCTCCTTCTGTTATTTGGGCAGTCAGAGCTCACCGGTAACCAGCTTTCACCGTATACTCTCCTGAGCTATCGATTATCCAGTAGAGATGATCTGGCCCCGCGTCTGGCATACAGGGGGTACTCAGAATAATTCTCCTATCCCTATCATTAAACCATGAGAAGAGTTTTTCCAGACACCATCCCGCCCCTTGATCATCAAAAAGACAACAAACTGTGGCATGTTCGGATCCTGGAAAAAAAGGGGATGACGCCTTCGTGCCTGTCTGATCAATAAGCCAGGGATCAGTCCACAACTTGACCATGGGGGTTGATCATTATGAAATTAATATGCTGGTGTGTGAAAAAGATCCTCTAATATTTGGTTCCTTTGGGAATATCTAATTTTAAATGAAGATATGATTTTGGATGAATTCTATAAACTAAAGAAAATGTCAAGGTGATTCAATAATATTTTTGGGTGAGTTTCATCAGTTTTTCACTGGTTCTCAAGGTCAAAGTATGATAGATGGTTTGTTGGTCGAGGATCCACCTTGGTAATTACATTGATAGTTATGCTTGGATTATCTTGGTATGCTTTTGGGAGTTAAGGAATCATGTTTGGGTAACGCGAAGATGCATCAATGGGTGAGATCAATTATTTTAAAGATTGGTTAGATAGAGGATGATAGATCAATTTTTTATTTATAAATGGCTATTGTGATATAGAAAACATTTTTAGTGGGTCAAAGGAATGTTTTGAATGAGTTTGGTTTGCAATTTCAATGGTGTGAATCATTGTGGATTTGAATTAGACCTTATGAGACAAGTCTTATGGTGGGGTGTTCCATAATTCTAGAGTTTAATTGATCGATGAAACTCTAGTGAATCAGATAAGACAGTTATGGGTAAGCATAATCTCAATGTTTTGGTTATGGTTAATAGAGGTGGCTCATGTTTTGATATACTATGAACCTCATCTTTGGAGTTGCATAATGAAGATCAATTAATATTATAGAATATAATGAATTTATTTAATCATGAATTAATAATTTGGATGGCTTGAAATTTTGGTTTTAAAGCTCTACTAGGCTTCTCAGGGATGAGTTGTTCTATGAAGGTTGTAAATACCAAAGTTCATATAGGTTGAGAAATTCTAGAGAAATTTTATTTTTTTCTATTGCGGAAGACATTTTGAGACCCTATGTTCGAATTGGTATTATAAGGAATGAAAAATATAAATAATATGTTTTTTGTATATGATGTGGGGCTATAATGTGTGTCTATGTGCTCGAGTGTATTCTAGGGTAACATTTGTTGACTGTGCGGTGCTCACGACTTGTCCCTAATAGAAAAGGGTGGTAATATGCTCATTTATATGGGATTTTCATAGGGAAATGATGAGGGGTTTGAGGCCTCACCAATGTGACTTGGTATTTTGTTATCATCTATTATTGGTTCTTGGGTGACCCACTTATGCAAACCAAGGTGCCCGAATTCTCTGGAAGATCATTTTCAGTGATCTTGGAGGTTCTTAGGGGTCTCTCAAGAGGAAAAATGACTCTCTAAAATACCCAGGTGAGGTGTTTTGGTGTGAGTTTCAGTTAATAATTCTTATGTGGTTCATCGATAAGGCCAAAACTCTCACGTTTTTATGAATTTTGGAAAATATGGAGACCTTTTAGTCAAGGAGCATGAGCAACACCACCACACCATAGTGCTCGAGTGATGAACATTTTTATGGGAATTTTTTCATGGGGGTTTCACTTGAGAGAAACAAGGAATTGAAATATTCCCACTATGGTCATTTAAATAAGGTATAGAGATGGTAAAAGGAATGTGGGATGTTCTTTGGGGATTCCTATGGGTACAACATGATGATGTGTAATTCATGGTGTATGTTGTTTTTCCTCATAGCAAGGTTTAAGTTTTTTAATTCCCCATTTTTCATTATTGATTATTAAGGGATCAAGCACATTTCCCACTTACTTCCTCATTCTTGAAAAACCTAGGAAGCTCTCTCCCTCTCTTCTTTCTCAATCTCCCATGGAAATGGGGTGGAATTTGTTTTGTTTATTAGAAAAATCAAGGAAAGGTTCCTCCACCATCATCCACCATTCCTCCCTCCAATTGTCCTCACTGATTTTTGGTTGTGTTTGTATAGGGTATCATTCAGTATTCTAATAAATTTGGGTGAATTGTCTCAATTTCATGGGGATATATCTTGGTGGTTGATAAAGGAGTCCATAGGCAATTGAAGAATATTTTTACACACTCTTTCGGTTTAGGTACATATCTGTATGAGTTTATTTGGAGATTATAATTAAATTATATTTATTTGGACACTAAAATGATGTTTCATATTAGGGATTTTATCTTGGATTAAATATATGGTATTCTATTGGCCTTCCAAATTTGATTTGTGATCATTTCTAGGTGAGGAATTCAATTAAAGAATTATTTGGAGATTACGTCTAATCACAATAAATTTTAAAATTACTTATATAATTTACTTACTTATAATTTGATTATAGATAATTAATTTCAATGTTTTCTCATGAAATAGGGACACATGTTAGTATATTATGACCAGTTTTATTGGAAATAGATTTGGTGAGAGTGACTAAGTTTCTTTAAGAGAATAATTCTGTTTTGAGTTTGGGGGTCCCTATGTGTTGTTGAATTGTTTACACATTTTATTTATATAGAATGTGATAGGTTTACTCACTAATCTTAGTGATTGACCATTTTAAATTGAATAAATATTTTAAATATTATATAAATTTATTTAATATGTTAAATAAATTATTTGGTAGATTTATCATGAAATGAACATTGTTCCAAGGGATATGATAGATCCTTGTGCACTGGCTTGATTCCACAACAACTGATGGTAGAGGGATAAATTATTAATATATTTCCATATATATATAGACCCATGAGGGTAATAAATTAAAATAATTATGTGAATGTAGTGACCCATAACATAGGTTCTTTAGATCCCTTGAGTAGGGCAGTATAATGAACTAGAAATGGTTGGTCTATGCAGGTCTCATTAGAACCTTGGGATTTTTTAAATTTTATGGGATAGATGATATAATCATGGCGAAATGGTTCATACTTCACTAGTGAATAATAAATTGGTGTATATTCCCTGGGTAGTCTAATGATAGGATAGATGAATAGACTGACCTATGATGGATTTATAAATGAGATGGTCGTTATTCGATTTCTCTTGAGTGATGCCGCTATATCTTTTCATAGAAGGACATTGAGGCATTAATATTTTCATGATGACATCAAGGGACAAAATTATATTTGAGTGACATATGTCCCATTAGTGGGGTATAATATAACGGAACCCATAAGGGGTTCCTTCATATGATGTGGACAAGGGGACCTTGGGGAGTACCCTGATTATATATGTGGACCCCAAAGAGGGTTGGTGCGGTGGAGCTAGTTTATATGATTATGGGTGATACCTTATAAATCGATTCAATAATGTAAACCTAACATGGATATATTATCTATGAAGAGTCATGCACTTACGAGGGGGACCTTTGTTCTATGGGAATATTTATGGTACTTGGTCGACCTCAACAAGATAGGTTATAAGAGAGGAATTTTTTGGGATGAACTTGTAACCAAGATGTATTTAGATACATAATATTTCATTAATGATATACTTTTTTCCTACCTTCAAGCCTAATAAAGAATTAATTTATTCCTATAAATGTTTTGATTATGTTCCAATGTTTAAAGATGACATTCTTCCCAGGATGTGTGTGGACAAGCCCTGAAGTTTCTAGATTACATGATTCCATGAAATGGTGAAGATACACCCCTAAGATTAAAGATGACTTACTTCCCCATAATGGTATGGATATTCCAAAAAAATATTAGTTTACTTGATTCCCTTACTACATATATATGTTCCATTAATTTTCCAGATGAACTACTTTCTCGAAAAGCTATGGATATACCCCTATGATTTTGGATGATATTATTTCATGTATGGGGAGAATCTTCCCCTAGGTTATGGATGAGGTTATTATTGAGTGAGTTAATGGAACCCCCCAAGACATTAAAATATTTTCCTTTAATAATAAATTACATTTTTTATCTATATTTCTTTATACTCAACACTAAGTTATGTTTTTATTACATACAACACTGAGATTAGCTGGTGAAAACACAACACTAAGAATATAATTGAATATAAGACCCCAATACATTAAGATATATATTTAATATTTTAAATATATTAAATAAAATGCTTTTACATTTATTTTATACAGTTTATATTTATAAGATAATAACAAATCCAATTATATACAAAAAAGTTTTATTTTTCTAATGGTAGTTCGTCCACCTTTTAATGGTGCATCTATTTTATAACTAAATTTTGATGCAATTATAATTTTTTTATATAAAAAATAAAATTCATTTTTCTAAGTTTAATTTCAAAATTATCATAGGGTTTATTTTTGGTATTTTTTTGTGAATTTTCATTTTTGGATGAATATTGAATATACTGGATTTCAATTAAAAACTGTTTTTTCATCAAAATAATTTATAAGGTTAAATTATATTATGAAATGGTATTAATGTCAAATTAGTTAAATTTTAAATATATTAATACAATTTATTTCATTTCAATCGTTATTATCTTGAATTATGATATAAACATATAGTGAAGTTTTGGACATTTTCACTTTAAAAACCATCTTTCCCATCACATATACAGGACTGGATTTAAATAAATTTTATCCACTTATGTGAATTGAATATGTATAAAGGGTATAAATAATTGGAATTATTATAATATTTATATTTTAATAATGTAAACTTAATGTTTTACCAAAATTATTAGTGAATGCAGTTAAATTTAATTAGAGTGATTAAGGTAAGAACGAGCTTACTTAACAATTACACTTAGAATATAAGGTTTTTAAATGACCCAAAACTTTTCCAAATTACATTTGATGGACATATTTATACCCTTAAAACCATATGATCTATTTCTATGTGTTACTCAGATACTATTCCATGAAAATTATGAATATGATGTGTTATGTAAGGAAAAAAGGTAACCTTCCTTTCCTTTAATACTTACAAAACTTTGAGATAGGGACAAAACATCATATTTTCGGTTACCGGTATTATTTTGAAATTTATTTTATTTTTTATAATGTTAATTTAATTCATTTTTTTGGTGATGATATAATTAAATTGAACACTTAACAAACACAAACACATGGACTATTTAGTTAATAATTAAATAAAATAAATGATGCTAAAAAAATTAGAAGTAAAGTAAATTAAATGAATTATTGTGTTACATTATTTCTTTAGATTAAAATATAATGTTACACATATTTTAACTTAATATACTTGAATCCCAATATTTTTTTGATACTTTTAAATTAAAATAAAATAAATAATGTCAAAAATTATATTAATTTTATTTTATAATTACGATATATTATTAAATGATTTAAATTTACTAAAAATACTATCTTCTACCCAGTTATTTGTAATTGTTAATAAATAAAAAATATGGTACATTAAAGGACCAATTTATATTTTATAATTAACATATTTACCCATAAATATTAAAAACGTTTCTAGCATGGTTAGAGTTAATGAAGTGGTTTTGCACGTTACGTGCACTTTTATTGAATTAATTTTCAACGCATATATGAATTTTATCTTATAAATTATATGAAATACTTTATAATCCATGGGTATTTATTTATTTTAAAATTATCACATTAATTTATTCCTAAGGGATGAATTATATTAGTTTGAAAACTATTTAACTAAAACAAAAACCAAAGTGAAAAAAATAAAGAAACATAAAATATTAAGAATCAAAATGATAAAAATTATTTTATTTTTATATTTTGTGAGTTTTGATAGAAAATAATTCCATTTTAATTTTTTATTCATCCATTTTTGAAGAACATGTCGTAAGGTTGACCTCCCAATAGTGTTTACCTTTTAGTATTTTTATGAATATCACATATCTTTCACTATAAAAAAACATTCACTCTTCCTCTTCCTCAAATCACTCAATCCCCCTTTTCTCATACAAACCACGAAAAACTAAGCTCCTAAAATCAGTATCAGCATCCTATAATCCTTAATATTGGAATGAATCAAACTAATGTTGTCTTTTGTTATAAACCAAAAGTAATTACCTGAAAATAGATAAATTTCTTCCACAAGCACTTCGGTTTTATTTCGTTATACACCCCTTAAATTCTTCTTATATCTTGATTATATAAAACAATAAGAATCCTCAATATACTAATATGTTTTTATGTTATTTTTATGACCTATAACTACACACACATTTATCAAATGAGATATGTTATCATGGTCCGTGTGTATGGCGGACTACAACCTCCCAAACTGATGTCATTCGTTCTTCCCCTACCACCTTTCAAGGTTGGAAATAATAATAGATTTATATTGTAAATATGATATATATGATATTTATAATGTATTTATACTTATATAGTTATTATATAACACATACCACCATGTGTTCTATTTTTATAGAATATTATAACATCGTTTGTGGACGTGTGGACCACCGCCTCCTCAAAGTGATGTGATGTCATCACTCTTTACATAGAGTATATTAAGGATAGTTTAAATAATAATATTTTATTCATACGAAAAAATATTATACTATAATTATAATATAAATATTTTATATTTAATTATAACTAATTTAATATGAAAAGAAAATGGAAAGAGAGTCCATATGTATGTACGATCTACCGTCTCAATGAATGGTGTATTTCATTTCCAATATCCAAAAATTATGTAGTACTATGAATAGATATATTCTGAATATATATTATATTTACATAAATTTTTTAATTAATGATACCTTTAAAACATGATCTAAGTAGAAGGAACAAAAATAAAAAATTGTAGCCTATTTGGAAAGCAACGCAATTAACACCCGAAACGATGAAAATAATGAAATTTTTTAATAAATAGATTAAAAAATATTAGTAAAGAATAATATATGATATCATAAATATTAATATAGTTTTTAATAAGTTAATAAAATTATTAAAACCAGTATACATTAGGTTAAAGAATGTTCAACCAGAAGGAGGAATAAGGTGAGGTATTTTGGTCTCCCTTTTTCTTTTTTGAGGCATTAACCATTTTCACCACATATTTATTTTTTTGTGGTGTACACACTAAAACTATTTTATTTTATATCATGAGTAAATTTATCTTAATTTTATTTAGTTTTTCATTTGAATTGATTTATATTATGGGTTTTATGGTTTCAATGTTTCCAAAGCGGTAGGGTATTCTTGTCCCAATTTTACTTGACTTATTCGAGATGTTTATTTTGTAATAAAGCTTTTTTCTATTTTGAGTTGTATATATTTACACATTGATATTTTATATCCTAAAACTCCTTATTATCATGATATTATATGTTTAATTTAATGTCATTCCATTCATGTGTATTGTGATTCAAATGTTTCGAAACGATGTGGGACACTTTAGAATGATTAAAGATTCTTTTTCCTAAGAATTTTTAAAAGATCCTTTTTATTGTATTTATACTCATAAATGAAAAAAACCTGTATTTTTACAAAACATGGGATATGTTATACTAGAACCATACTTATTCATCATCTATGTTTCTTATGGTTGATTTGACCAAGGATAGTATGGAATCCCGCCTTTTTATTACATAAATTGTCATTCCATATCACAAATAGAAGATCATTTATAGTTTAATGTCTTGGAAATAAGGTACATAATACCTGAAACATTTATTATAATAAACTTGAATCTGTTAATCATAGGTTCATTCAATGTTCAAATACTATATCTCATAACCTGGGGACATACATCAAAGGGAGAAGAAGTCCCAATAAGGGAAAACAAGGGGAACACTTTAGTTGTGAGGTTGAGGAATATCAATAAGAACATGATGAAATACAAAAAGTCATGATATAGATTCATGTAATAATAATAATAATAAAATAAATAATAACATTTATATGTTTGTAAAAACTTTAATTTAGACCTTCATAATCACATCACAATGTTTTTTTATCGAGGTGTTATAAAATTTACCAAGGTTTGTCACAAAGGTTATTCACTGATATGTCTTAAAACATGTCATCTCTAGAGATTAAATTATTTACCCAATTAATTTACGTTCTATATGAGAAACCCTTCATATGTCATAATTAATTTCATCCAAATTTATCATTATAAAATATTTCATAAATAACCCATGGAGAATTATGTAAATGGGTTTCATATCAAAATCATGGTGTTTAAGAATGTTCTTAAAGACAAGATCCTTTTGTCATTTTAAACCCATGAAAAAGGATGGTACGTTTCATATATGTCAAACCAAAAATAAAATATATCATTTTTAAATATATATTAATAAACCTGGAGAATAAAGTGGTTTGGGTATTCACAAAAATAAATGAAATAATTTCTTGAGAAAAAAGAGAAACGTTTTGAGAAGAAAGATCTACAACACAATGGGTATGAAACATGGTTTTAGAAAACATTAAGTAGAGAGGGGATATGGGTATAAATTTCGTAAAAGACTCTTAATATAGTATATGGATATAATAAAACATAAATTAAAACATAATATGTAAATTTTAATGATATATCATATAAAACGAAACTTAAAAGGAAAACAGAAGTTGAGATTTCCCTTACCTTGAAGAGTGACTCCTAAAACATAAAGATCCTAACCTTGGAGATTGAGGAAACCTTATGAGGACTCATTGAGAGAACTAATTAAGAGGTAATACTATCATAGATTCATATAATATTAATTTTTAATGAAATTGACCATGAAATGTGTGGGTATTTGTAGAAAAAATGAAGGATATTTTCATTAATTTCATTGGACAACTCGTTATTGGTATTTGAAAAACCATGGGCTTTCCCATGGTATTTGGAAATGGAATTATCCACTTGAGACACCTATTATCAAATTTTAGTCCACAATAGTCAAACATAATTTTACATTAATTATTAAATCAATATGATGTCATTAAACATACTGAAAACACAAACAATATTTTCACTATTCATAAAAAATAAATCATTTTATTAAATTATTATAAATTAACCCTAACCTAATATCAAAATTATGATTTCAAAAAATGAAATTTATTTTATCATAATTATTCTCTAAATATGATAAATTTTAGTTTTTTCTAAAAAATAATCATTTATTAAAATTAACAGGGGACAAAAAATGAATAATAAAATTCATAGTACCATTTTGGACAATTGACAAAAATAGATTTATTTTATGATTTTTAATTAAAAAGAAGGATTTTTGTAAAAATATTTTTTTATAATAAAAATTATTAATAAAACCTTATTTTAATAAAATAATTTATATCTCTCTGAAAATTTTTATTTTTTTTTGAAAACCCAATTTATTGAATTCTATCTCAATTTTTTAGAAAACCATTTTTGAAACAGAAATAATGAAATAATTTTTTTTATACATAGAGATTATATATTAAGTAACTAATTAGTTGACACATAACCCCTTATAAAACCTAGATATGACCTAAGGGTGAGGTGTGCGATGGTGATAGACTTGGGGGTGGGGGCTCGACTAACATTGCCAGAATGGTAATGTCCACTAACATGAACTTCTCCAGTATGTGATTTTGTTAAATCTATACATGTCAAAGTCAGGATTGGGCTTGGTCAAGTGTGAATCCCAAGGATTATACCTCATTCCCATGCTCTAAAAAATGATATTCGTATGACGCGATTCTTCTAGATGAGTCCATCGACTCTTTTTTCTATTTTAGTTAACCATTATCATTTCTATTTATAATAATAATTATAATGTTTAAATTATTATTTAGATTATTGTTTCCAAAGGTCATATTGACCAACAATCATAGTTTACGAACGACCATATAACTGTGGAAAACCAATATTCACATTTCAACTATACTCACTTAATTATTGAACGGATATAGTTTTGTCAAATAAAAAATAACATAACACACCTTTTTAGGAAAAAATTATCATTCGAAAAGTTCAGGTCATTACATTATTCCCCCTTAAGAAATTTTGTCGTAGAATTTTCATCTTGTTCCCTTAGCCATGAAAATGTGGGGGTTACTTTTTCCTTATAGTCTCCTATGGTTCACACGTGAATTATTCATGTTTTTGGTTCATCCACAACACTTTAACAGGGTGGGTAGTATTATTGCATAGAACCTTGTCTCTATAGTCCAATATTTACACTGGTTACTCCTCATAAGAGAGGTCATGTTTCAGTTGTAAAACACCAGGATCTAGTACATGCAAAGGGTCAGGTATGTACTTCCTCAAGAGAGATATGCGGAAAACATCATGACATTGTGATATTTTTGGTAGAAGTTCAAGTTGATATGCCACTGCTTCTATGAAATAAATAATTTCATATGGCCAATGTACCTAGGTCTAAGCTTTCCTTTCTTCCAAAATCACGTGACTCTCTTCGAAGGTGAAATTTGAAACAGGAATATGTTGCTAACATAAAACTTCAAGCCCATTCAAAATTTTTCAAGACAACGCTTTTGTTGACTCAGAGTAGCTTTTAATTGTTTTTGTATGAAATGAACCTTCAATGTCATTTCTTTCACTAGATTGATCCCTAGAACCTTTCTCTAACCACCTTCATCCCAAAAACTAATATTTCTACATCACTTCCTATATATAGATTTATAGGGTTCAATTTGAATACTTGAATGGAAGCTTTTTTTGTATGAGAACTCAACTAATGGGAGTTGTTTATTCCATCCACATTTAAATTCCATCGATCATGTTCTCAACTTGTCTTCATGTGTTTTAATAGTCCTTTCAAAATGTACATCAATTTGAGGGTGATAGGCCATACTGAAATTCAGTTTGGTACTTAGATCATGTGGTATAATTCTCCAAAATTTTGATGTGAACCATGGATCACTATAAGATATAATAGAAAGTGGAACTCCATATAGCCTTACTAATTTCATTATATATATCAATGGGTATTTGATCAAGATTAAAATCTTCTCGAACAGAAAAAATGGGATGTATTAGTATGACTTCCCACTATAACCCATATTTCATTATTTTATTTAGATGTTTTCGAGAGACCAATGAAAAAATACATAGTGATATTTCCCCACTTCCATGATGGTATGAGTAGTGGTTATAATGCCCCTTTATGAAGTTATCACTTTTCCTTCACTTGTTAACACACCAAACTCTTTTTAGTGTAGTCGGAAATCTCCGTTTTTATGTTATCCCACAAAAAATGATCACCAAGTTACATATAAATTTTATTACTCTCAATATGTATAGAGAAAGTAGATCTATAAGATTCATCCATCAGCTCTATATTTATTTCTGGAATAGATGAAACACGTCTCCTTGTATGGAATTTCAGCACACCTTTTTGATCAATATCGAACTCAATAAACTTACTATTCTTCACAACCTCTATCATCTTCCGAAAAAAGGATCTTATCATTGATATTTATTTATATTCACTAGTAATGATGGTTGAAAATCATTTGGGATAGCGTTGATGATTTTTATTCCCTTATGATTCCCATGTTTGGTTTTACTAGGTATTTGACCAAATAATCTCCTTAAATCATCATCATTTCCAGAACAATAGGATCTTTCCTACATAATGCATCTACAAATTTTTTTTCTCTACTAGGGTGATAATGTATTGAACAATCGTAGTTTTTAAGAAGTTCCAACCATATCCTTAGTCTCATGTTAAATTACTTTTATGTGAAAATATACTTCAAGATTTGGTGGTCTGTATATATATCACATTTCTCCCCACAAAGAAAGCATCTCCATATATTTAGGAAAAAACAACATTAGATACCTCAAAGTCATGCGTTGGATAGTTCTTCTCATGAGGCGTTAACTATCAAGATGAATAAGCAATCACCTTATCACTTTTTATGAGGACACACCCAATCCCTTTCTAAGATGAATCACTAAAAATAAAGAATCCTTATCCGACAGTGGGTAGAGTTAATATAGGTGCAATAACCAATCTCTTCTTCAGCTCTTGGAAACATTCTTCGCAATACTTTTTCTAGATAAAGTTGAACCCTACTCGAGTTAAATTAGTTAGCAGATTAAAAAGTCGTAATTTTTTTCACAAACCTCCTATAATATCTTGAAAAACTAAGGAAACTAATAATATCAGTTATTTTAATAGGATGATGCCACTTTTCCAAAAACTTTCACATTTCAGGGCCAACTGATATTCCTTCATTGTTTATAATGTGACTAATGAAAGATAACTTTTGTAACGAAAATTCATAGTTTTTGAAAATTCCAAATAACCTCTCATTCCTAAAAGTTTTCAATATAACCCTAAGATGAGCCTCATGATCCTCACAAGTTTTTTGGAACATATTATAATATCATCAATAAAAACTACCAAAAATTTATCAAAGTTGTCCTTAACGACTCTATTCATCGAACCCATAAAAATTGAAAGAGCATTAGTCAAGACTAAGGGCATAACAACAAACATGTAATTCCCATATATTGATTGGAAGTAAGTCTTTAGAATATCTTCTTTATTCACCCCCAATTGATGATAACCAGATTGAAGATCAATCTTGGATAAGAATTGAGCCCCACAAAGATGGTCAATTAAATCACCAATTCTTGGAAGTGGGTACCTATTATTCATTGTGATCACATTAAGTTCTTTATAATCAATGAATAACCACAATGATCCATTATTATTATTCACAAAGAAAAAATTTTCTTCCCAAGGAGACACACTTGAACAAATAAAACTATTCTACAAAAATATATTGGGGTTTCTTCTTTAATTACTCTAGCTCCACATCTTCCATTCTATAAGTGTTCTTTGAAATCAGATTGGAACTAGGCATGAGTTCAATAGAGAACATGACCTCTCATTATAGGGGAGGTCCAAGTAACTCCTTAGGAAATAAAGTAACGTGTTCTTAAATGATTGGGAAATTATCTATTAGTATATATTTATTTCCTTCTTTATCTCAACTATTCATATATATAGAGAAGCCTACAAGTGGTACTTATAGAAAAAACTCTAGTCGAGATATCTATTCTTTGAAAACAAATTCAGCTTTCTCCATTAAAGACTAATGAAATTTCCTTATATCTGCATTTGATCTTAGAATTATACATTGACAGTCAGTCCAACCCTAGTATAATTTTGAATTCCAAAATGGGAATTAATACAAGATTTGTGATGATATTTTCTCTCCAAATTGAATACAAGAGTTTCTATATAATGTTGATTCTTGGATAATCCCTCCAACAGTCTTGAATGATAACTCTACTTATAGAATTTTAGGTATTGATTCTAAATTATTTACAAACTTATAGGAAATAAAGAAATGTGTAGAACTAGAATCAGATAATGTACATTCTATCATTGAGAAATCGATGAGATTACCTTCAACCACATTATTTAGATATTCAAATTCAGCTTTCAGGATATCAAAAGAACAACCTTGCATCATTAGCCTATGCTAAGGCTGATGGTGACTACCCTCCATTAACTTTGGATTTGGAAAGTGATTGGAATAGTGTCAAAGTTGTACACTTTTGAAGCATTGGAATTCAGGTAGGGCTGGAACCATATTCCATTTTTCATTAGTGTTGATAATGGAATGATTCACCTCACTATGATTGTTCTGAGCAATATGGTCATCTATTTTACACTTGTAACGTTTCCCACTCCCAAGAAAGTAGTTCCCAAAATACTTCTTGCCACAATTTTTGCATGTGGAAAGTTACACTTTTTTCCTCCTATTCATTGATAAAAAAATTCAATAAAAGCTTAGCTCCAAAAATATATTCTTTTCATTTGATTTGTGAGACTATTGTATCTCACCAAAATCTAATTTGACCTGGATAACAAATTGAACTATATTTTCATAGCTCTTATATTCTACATTAGAAAGATTATTCTATAGATGGGGTTGTATTCCATTGAAGAATCTATAAACATTTCCATTATGATCAATGAAAAATATACATGTTTAGTGAGAATGTATTGTGAAGTTAATCTCATATCTTCCTACAGATTCATTTTCCTTTTGTTTCATCTTTAAGAATTCCTTCTCCTTTTTAATTCTCATTTAATGGGGACAATAATTCTTGAAAAAGGTGCCCCTAAAATCATCCCACTCTATAACTTCAATCTCACAGCTTGGATTCATATTTTTTATTAATTTACACTATTAATAATCTTCTCCCTCTAAGAAGTAAACATTCAGGGTGAATTTCTCTTGTTCTGAACAACAGATTATAGAAAATATATTTTCGATAGATATTATCCACCATTTAAAAATCAATGGGTTTGTAGATCCACTTAAAAATGGTGGTCATTGAAACATAAATGAATCAATGGATAGTGTTTCCCTTCATAGTGAATTTAGAATCTCATATTGATTCCAGTTATTGCCTACAAATTGAGTTAGTCGATTCATCATTCTCATGAAGGGTTTCATTCTGGATTCCATCATAATAAAGCCAGTGCCTGGTACATTGCGCTCACTATTTATGTGGTTTCTCCTATTTCCCACCATTTTCTTGAAGAATAAATCCTTAGTGAGAAAATTGTTTCATTCAATAATCCTATAATTTGATGGGAACTTTTAGGATTTATAACATAATTATTAAACATGTTATTCATTAAAAAACACAAATTTTCTACAAATACTTCTAAATGATTCTTAAAAAGCTTGTGATTCCCCAAAAATACCCCCTAGTAGTGTCAAACTGGGAGTGAAGCAAGGCCCATTTTCATGCACCAGTTCTCATTAATGTATAGATCAAAGTAGTGTTTTCAGGTTTTTCCCCTAGATACATCTGTACCACAGCTGCATCCACTTTTCTATATCTAAATATGGATTTATCTATTTGGAAACCACTTACTTAATATTTCCCAAATATACTAGGAAGAATTTCTATATTTAAACTTCTATCTAAGGTTTTTCCTAAAGTTTTTAAATCATAATTTTTAAAATTAATAAATTGTCCTTTGATACCAACTATGTTACCCAACCTTTTTATAACAAAACCTTTCATTAAATTTTATAAATGGAAGATATTTTAAAGGGTAGTGTCTTGGAAATAAGGTAAATAATGCATGAAAACAGAAAAAAATTCATCTAATACACTTGAAGTCATGTATTAGAGGTTCATCCTATGTTCAAATATATCATCTCATAACCTGGGGACATAAATCAAAGGAATGGGTGAACATAAGGCATGATAAGGGAAAAAAAGGGAAATACTTCACTTGTGATCTTGAGTAAGTTCTATTAGAACTAGATGAAATACATAAAGGTATGAGAAAGAGGAATATGATAATAATAATATGAATCGTAACTCGGAAATGTGGCTACAACATTTACTTTAGATATTCATAAGCGTATCACCATGGTTTTTTAATGAGGTGTCGTAAAAATTTCCATGGTTTTTCACCAAGTTTATTCACTAGCATATTGTTAAACATGTCATCACTAGAAATTAAATTATTTACCCAATACATTCAAGAAATATCATGGTGCACCCTTCTTATGTCTTAATTAATTTTTTCCACATATATTTTCATAATGAACTTCCTAAACAACTTGTGAATAATAAAATATATTGGTTTCATATCAAAATCATGGTGTCTTAGAAATTTCATAAAAACAAGATCGTTTTTAGATTTTAAACCCCTAAAAAGGAAGATGGGATTCATGTATGACAATCCCAAAATAAAATAGATCCTTTTTAAAACTATTGTAATACCCCAATATAATAAATATATTTAGTTATTTAGAAAATAAAATAAATTAATTTCATTATAAAAAGAGAGAATGTCTGAGAATAAAAGTTTCCAGCATAACGGGTATAAAACATGGTTTTATAAAAATTAAAAAGATAGAGGATATGGGTATAAATTTCATAAAAGAATATTAAAAAAGTATAAGGATATTATAAAATGTAAAGAAGAAAATATTATTTAAATGTTAAATACATACCACCTCAAAAGATAACTTGATAGAAAAAGAGAAGTTTAGATTTCCTTTCCCTTGAAGAGAGACTCCTAAAACTCAAAGATCAGGACATTGGGGGATTGATGACACCATAAGAAGACTCCTTTGGAGTTAATAATACTATATCTTTGTAGACGATGAATTGGTAATTAAATGAAATGGGCAAATGGGGAAATAGGTTGGAATTTATAGAAAAAGTGAGGGATTTTTTTATTAATTTCCTCCTATTTAGTAGTATTTGAAAAACCATGGGCTTTCCCATAGTATTTTTCCATGGTATTGGATTCTTGGGACACCTATTATCAAAGTTTAATCCAAAAGAGTCAACCAATATTTTTTATTAATTATTACATCATTATGATGTGATTAAACATAATGAAAACTTAGACTGTATTTTTATTATTCACAAAAAAATAACGTATTATCTAAAATACTCATAAGTTAACCCTAACATAAAATCAGAATTATGATATCAAAAAAGAAATATATTTCATCATAATAATTCTCTAAATATGAAAATAAAATAACTCTAAAAATACTTATTTATTAAAAGTAATAGCAGACATAAAATGCGTAGAAAAATTTTCAACAATTGGACAAATAAATTTATTTTATCATTTATAAATAAAAATAAGTGTTTTATAACACTATTTAATTATAATAAACATTATTAATAAAACCTTAGTTTAATATAATAAATTATATATTTGAAAAATTCAATTTTTTTCCAAAAAATCAATTTATTGAATTGCATATCAATTTTTAAGCAAAGCTATCCTCAAAACAGAAATGATGAAATAAAGATTTTATTTATAAAAGGGACTATAGATTAAGTGAATAAGGCCTTGACACAAGACCCCTTATAACACTCAAATACGACCTATGGGTGAGTTGTGCAATGGTGATAGACACATGGGGTGGCTCGGCTAACATCGCCTGAGTGGTAATCTCCACTAACTTGAACATTTTTTGTAGGTGATTTCATTCAAGAATAACATGGTGAAGTTAGGATTGGGCTTGGTCAAAAGATAATCCTAGTGATGTTACATCCTTAACACGATCCAAAATTTTTTATTTTTACGACACAATTCTATTAGATGATGCCATCGAATATTCTTTTTTGCATTAATTAACCATTATCATTTCTACTTATGACACTAATTATAACATTAAAATTATTATTAAGGGTACTATTTTCAATTGTTATATTGACCAATGGTCATATAATGGATGAATCCCTGTTGTAAAATTTCAATTATACGCACTTCAATATTAAAGGGATATATTTTGGTTGATTGAAAAATAATGTCACATACATCTAATGAAAACAATTATCATTCCATAGGATTAGGTCATTATAGATAGTGTTGGAATTTACTTACATGATTCATTTTAATAGTTCCCTTGTAATATTCACTTTCTTATGATCATTAAACATTAAATTTATCATAATTATCCATATCATTTATCATAGATATGTTTATTGCTTAAACCATATACCATTTTTATACATGGTTTTTACATTGATAGTTTCTTGATTAACTGTTTCAATGTTGATAAATTTGTATTCGTTATTCATTATAGAAATTTGATAAGGAACATTGTTCATTAATTAAATATTTTATTACATAAATGAAAAATTATTTGGAAATGTAGTGATAGGTGTGACCCAGACTTTATATAGCCCCTTGATTCATCGATAGGTTCTCATGAGACAAATCAGTTATCGAAATCAGAGTAGTTTAAACTATCTTGAGAATATATCTTGATGGTATAATAGTTCATATACAAGATAAACGGAGTCTAATATTGATGGACTTCCTTCATTTAGTATTTTATTATCAATATTATCCAGGAGATTTTCACTATAACAAAATCTATGGATGCATTTCATTTCAATTTTATAGTTTAAATGGAATGTGTGTTCCTTTATTTACCTTGACATATTGATAATTCATTAATGATTCATGATGGCTTCTCCTATACTAAACCCTTAATGAGCATTTGATCTCACCCCTATTTTGTTTATTTTCCTCAAGATATGACGGTGATCTTTTGGATTGAGTTTTAAGGACGAAGTTTAATATTATTTGATATGTATTATGTTTTATTTTATGTTTTACATTGTAATATAGGTATCAAGTATATATAAAGTTTCCAAAATGGTTAAACTGATCAATCCTTCGGGATTAAATTCCTTGTAATCATGAAAATGTAAAAAAGTCAGGCACTGTCTTAGGGATAATAAGGTTGAGGTGTTACAATCAGTTTTAGAGGGAGTTTTCGCAGAATCATTGGAAAATATATTTATAAAAACATAGATTAGAGATAATAAACCGACGATATGATTTGAGGGTAAGTATAGAAGAACATCCTAAAGGAATCATTTTTATGATTATGAGGTTAGATATGCATAAATTTTACAATTTATAATTAATTATTCCACTAGTTTTGGGAATAAAAATTATGATTTATAATGATATGATCTAATCTAGTGTATGTCATCATTTATAAATGGTGCCTTATAGAAGGAATGTAAGTCTCACCAATTCACATGATACAAAGAGTAAGAAGGTCATTTATTTTATGGTTTTAAGAAAATATTTCGAAGGGAACTAGTATCCAAAACATTTTCACTGTATGAATATGTAGTATCATGTGCTAATAATAAATACAAAGAGAAATCTAAGTATCGTGCCTTCAGAGGGAGGCATAAGAAGACGATGAAGACTGGGGAAAATATGAATAAAGGGTAGAAGGGAAATATGTATTTTTTTACATGTGATAATTGTAGAAGGAATCACCCTAGGAAATGCTGGGAAGGATTACGAGTTTTTTTATAAGTTCATAGAAAAGGATCACCAGAAAAAAATGAAAATTGAATAAAAAAAGACAATTATTTAGTGTTTAAACTATAGTGAAATGGGGCACTATGAAAATAAATCTCCCAAACATCAAGCGAGTATATCTCAAAAGAAGATAATGGATCATGGTCAATATTGTGTTACTTTCACATATTAAGAGGAGTGATTAATTTTTATATGTTAAGATTCAATAATTATATCATTTGATTATTTTATAAATTATTTACTAACTATAGGAATTATGGAATGTCTGAGGATTGTACTATAGAAATTTTTCAATAATGATTTGAATGGGAATATTGAATTTTACAGATGATAAAGAAAAATTATTTATTAAAAATATTAAATTCCTGAAAAACATATGTTAACAGGAAAGTTAACCCTTAATATTTTCTTGATACTGAGATAATTATGTTGGAATAAATAGATTGCTGATTTGGATAATGTAAATTGGATTGTACATACTACTTTGGAACTGATTAATGGTTTGTTGGAAAAAAACATTTATGGCATCATAAATGGAGTTTAAAACATTTTTGGATTTGTTGAATATATAAAATAATCTTTGTTTTACTTATGTAATACTGAAGAATTAAAATTTTAAATAAGGTTTAATTTTAATTATAATTATTACTAAATTTGAGGATAATACAGGATGAAGGTATTCACATGTTTGGTATGTAAAAATTAAGGGGAACATCTTGTTGTTTGAAACGTTCATTTTGTAAATTTAGTAAACTTATTTATAAAGTGTTGGAATGCCATATTTTGGAAACATTTACCATTTAAAAAATCATTTATTCTTATCTTTGGATAAGGTTTTGTATTTTATTGTATTACTTAACCATATGATGCAACCTCTGCTAAGAGATGAAGTAGAAATAGTTCCAGTAAGAACCAAAGGATATGATTGTTCTTATGAAACAAAAATGTATCAAGTAAATATATTTAGATATATTCTTAAGGATAAAAATAATTATTTAACTCTAGGAAAATGATCTTGAAATAATAAACTTATCTTATTATGTTCATATTTGATGAATCAATTGGTCCTTCATATCATCTCAAATTTATGGTTTTGGGGCCCTCAAATCTCCATTTTTTTTTGAAGAAGGTGACATGAATTGGTTTTCCAATTCATGCCAAAGAAATTTATTAAATCAAAGTTTTACAATGAAATATCGAGGTGTAATTCATTTACACCATCAGAAAGAAAAAATAGAGATACAAATAAAACATTAAAGAGAGATCAAAGTGTAAAGCATCCAAACTGGGTTGCCTGCTCCAATGAGTGCCCAACACCAACTACATTAGTGCGACTATCTTCCCAGATAAACCAGAACCACCACCCCAACTACATTAGTTCGACTATCTTCCTGGATAAACCAGAACTAGAATACAATCGCAAAATCAGGGTGATCATCACTGTGCAGAAAAAATACAATCTTCAATCTGCTTGGAGAAGAGAAAATGATATCTGCAAGCCATCAGAGAATAAACAAAAAAATAGAATAGCCTACCAATCATTCCTATAAGTCAGATGGAAGAGGAAATCAAGAACTGAATAAAAAAAGGAGAAAGATGTTAAAGAAATCCACATTAATCAAGCAGGTTCTCCTCCAAAAACAGATTCAGTCCAAGTCTCCAGGAAATCCAGAACATAGTTCAAGATCATCAAATGCCAAAAGCATACAATCCATTAGTTTCAAAAAATCCTCTAAAGGGATGAAAAAAATATCAGCAAGAGACCAGCACCTCGATTGTGGAAGTAGAGACATAAAAAAATAACAGTATCAATCATTCCCATATAAATCAGATTCGGCCAGAAGCAAGCTACCCCCCTCAAGACCAAGGCAAAGAAGAAAATAATCAATCCCGAATGCTAGCATTAGAAACCCCATCATAATCAATCCACCAACAAGAGGCAGCCTTTTACCAGCTATTCAGAAAAAAACAGATACAGACAGATGCAAACTAACATATAGCAGGGACAACCTCATATTCCAGTGTAGGATAAAAGCACAACTTGTCCAAACATTAAGTGTTTCAAAGCAACTAAGGGCTGTAGCCAAACACTTAGAGCAGAACACAGCAGCAAAAAGTAGGTCCCACCATACAGGGATCCAACAGAAATGAAGTATCTCTCAAGATCCAAATAAAATGCAGCAAGATCAACTCCAGAAATCAAATTCCAGAAGTCAAAACATTTTCATGAGTAGACAACATAGATCTTCCATCATCCACCAGAGAAGATCATCCAAATTTCAGAGCATGTCAAACAGATCCAGAATCATAGAATTCACAAATGATTTTCCATCCAGCATCAAGATTCTCAAAAAATATAATCAAAAGAACAGTGTAGGTCCGGACACACACCCTCATGCCTTCAGAAATAAAACACTGAAAGAAATCTAGATAGTATAAAATAGAGACAACAAAGAATAACCACAAACAGAATCATCCAGAAGATTTTAGATTCATTTTCAGTTTCTCATTGAAAATGAATCTCTTAACTTCTAGATATTGGTCAGCATTGATAATCCCCCGTTGTAGCTCCTGATGAGAAATATCATGTTGCTTTCCCATATGAGAAATCCACTTTTGAATATCTTCTTCTGTGAAATGTGGTGAGAAATAATATAAGAGAATGCTGGATTCCTCAAATGATGGTTTTCCAAGCCCTTTTTCTGGAGAGACCTTTTCATTGACATCTGTTGACCTAGTATAGATGGTTCTCTCTACGTGTGAGTAGTGCTTACGTCTTCTAGTTTTCTTTGGATTTGGGGTAATGAAACCATCAACATCGACCAATGGTTTTTTTCCTTTTTTAGCCATGGATTTCAAGTAAGCTTCTTCTAGTTTCCCAGGAATATCAACCTTCTCATCCGATGATCCACAAAAATCAGAGTCATCTTTTTGGTCCCTTTCTTCTACTTCTTGATTTACATTAACAGATAAAGAAGGAAAATATTTACTTGCATCATTTTCTGGATCAAGATGCAAGATATGATCTTCAATGGTATGTTGGACAGAAACATTGTCATTTATAGGTTCATGTTGAGTGACCCTATTTTCCACATTAGTTTGTTCTGTAGCATCAAGAACATCCTTGCCAAAATCTCGAATTTGATTCTCAGAATTGTGAGAATCTACAGTAGCAACCCTAACCTCCAGACTAGGTACACTAATCTGTTCCACCACCTGAATAGGGTCATTAGAAGTACTTGAATGACTAGATGAGTTAGGAATTCTAGAAGGGGTTGAGATCTTGCCATCAACAGTTAGAAGGTTCTGAGAATTAACAGTTTCCTTGCGATTTTTTCCACCCATAATGACATTATCTATTTTGGTGGGGGAGCTTCATGTTTTCCACATTTGTTGGAAACATGTCCAGTTTTGAAGCATATATTACAGAATTCTAGTAGGTTTTCAAAAACCACATTCTGCACAAAGCCCTTATCACCATTTTGGATCCAGAAGCAGCTTGGAAGGACCTTGGACAGATCAATCTCAATGCATATCCTTGCAACCGAGGGTCTTGTAAGATTTTTAGTAGCATGATCTAGCTTGATTGGGGTTCCAATGATATTATAAATAGCAAATAAAGATTTCTTTTTAAACAAATTGATCAGCAAATCAGGGAAAGCAATCCAAATTGGAGCGATGGGGGATTCAAAACCAGCAAGATAATCGGGCGACCATTTAAGCACTTTCATGTTGGATCTCCCAAAGTTCCAAAAAACACGTACCCAAAATCTATAATAATCAGAATCCGATGAGAATCGAAAAAGAACCTTCCAAGAGTTTAAGAAACCGTTTTTGAAATCAGAGAAACCGATCTTTTCAAGGGTATTTCTTCGGAACATGAGTGAAGGGCGCTGTTTTGAGAATTTACCTATCAAAGAGAAATGTAAATATGAGGCAAGATTGTTTACCTCCTCCTTCGAGAATGATATGGCGTTTAGTCCTCGGTGTCTGTAAGTTTTTGGAGCGAAAAACCTTTCTTTCCTCAAGTTAGTGGATGAATTGGCACCCACGATAACTTCTGCAAAGGATCTTGCATCGCGGAACCCTCCCCTAGGGTTAGCTTCACCATCACCTGCACCAGGCAGTGCCCTAGCTCCCGCTCCCGTCGGCATTCGGTCCCCTAAAATCTCCATTGATCACTTAAATTCTTGTAAAAAATAACTATATTGATTTAATATTTTATTCCATGTTCATGTTTTCACTTCCCACAAATTTTCTCAAACTTGGGATCCTAATAACATGACCTTTGTACTTTCATGTCTCTCTTATAATGAGGATATTTTATTAGCCCTTTTATTGTGTGGGTTTTTCAATAATACTATTTTCAAATATCAGACCCTTATTATCATGATCATTTTTGAATTTAGAGGACCTAATTTTTTTGTGTTGGGGAGAATATTACCCCCAAATAATTTACAATACATTACTTTTAGAATAAATTCAATTTTGTTTCTAGTTTTCTTTATATGCAACACCAAGTTGAGAATTCACTATACACAACACTGAGATTGTCTTGAAGAACATACAACACTCATCATAGAAGGGAATATAAGATCCAAAAATGGGAATATATATATTTAATATTTTAAATATATTTAATAAATTTTTTACATTTATCTGATATGTTTTCTAGGCATAAGATAAGAACAAATCAAAATTTATACATAAATGATTTATTTTTCTAAAGGTAGTTTTTTCACCTTTTAATGGTGCACCTATTTTAAAACTAAATTTTCACACTTTCATAATTTTTTATAACTAATTAAATATAATTTTTGGAAGATTAATTTCAAAATTATCATAGGGTTAATTTTTGGTATTAATTCGTGAAGTTTCATTTTTTGATGAATAGTTAAAATACTAAACTTTAATTGAAAACTGCTTTGTTTTCTTAAAATTTTATAAGTTTATGTTACATTTTTAATTGATTTTAGAGTAAAATTAGTTCAATTTTACACCTATTAATACAATTTAGGTAATATGATTCATTTTTATATTGAATTTAGATACAAAAACATAGTGAACTTTCGGACATTTTCACTTTAAAAACCTACTTTCCCATCACATCTGCGGGATTAGATTTAAATAACTTTTATACATTTCTGTGAATTTGTTTTGAAAAAATAGTATAAATATTTGGATTCATTATAATATTTAAATTATAAAAAGGTCACCTTAATTTTTAACATAATGATTGGTGAACGAATTTAAAATAAATTACCTTGATTAAGGTAAGAATGATATTACGCAATGATTAAACTTAGAATATAAGGTGTATAAATGAACCAAAACTTGTCCAAGACCCATTTTATGGGCATATTTACACAATAATCACCTTATTCTATATTGTTATGTGTTAGTAGGATACTATTACATAAAAGTGACATATATAATAAGTTAAGTAATGAAAAAGATAAAAAATGAACCTTCCTTTATTTTAACACTTCTAATGATTTGAGATTGTGAGAAATCATATTTTCAAATATAAATATTCTTTTGAAAGATAAATGAGATTTTTTATAATGATAATTTTTTATAATTTTTTTATATATGATATAAAAAAATTTAACACTTAACAAACATTAACACATGGATTATTTATTTAATAATTAAATAAAATAAATGATGCTAAAAACATTAAAATTTTACTTTATTTAATGAATTATTTAATTACATTATTTTTTAGATGAATATATCATGTTACCAAAATGTAAAATTAATATATTTTAATTGCAATATGTTTTTGATATTTTTAAATTCAAACTAAACAAATAATATGAAAATTGACATTAATGTTATTTTATATTAGATGATATTATTTAAATGATTTAAAATTACTAAAAATATTATCCTATTACAAGTTATTTTTAATTATTAATAAATATAAAATATGGTATTTTCCGGATCTAATGTATCTTTTATAATTTACATATTGATACATAAAAAAGAAAAAACATTTTTAGCATGGTTAGGGTTAAAGTTGTGTTTTTGAGTGTAATATACACTTTTATAGAATTAATTTCAAACACATATAGTATTTTTATCTTATAAATTATATGTAATATTTTAAATTCATTAGGTCTAAATTTTATAATCAGTATGACATAAATTTATTCCTAATGTATGAATTAAAATTGTTGGAAAACTAAGTTTATAAATGAAGAACCAAAATAGAATAAAATAAGAAAACACAAATACTAAGGAAATAAATGATAAAAATGATTTTAATTTTGTGTGGTGTGAATTTTTATCAACCATAATTTACCTTAAAACAATTATTTTTACATTTTCTAAGAAAGCTATGTAAAATAGACCTACTGATAGTGTTTTCCTTTTGTTATTAATAATAATTCCACCCATCCTTCACTATAAAAAGAAATTCACTCTTTCCCTTCCTTACACATATCATGCCACTTTTTCTTAACTAATATCAGAACAAATAAGCTCCAAAAAACCATACCCTCGTCCTAGAAGCCTAAATTTGGGTAGAAAGTAAACTATGTAAGTATTTTGGTATAAATGGAATCTGCAGTCATTGGTCGTGTGTACTACAGACTACCGCCACACGAACTGATATCATTCGTTCTTCCATTAACACCTTTAAATGTTGGAAATAATGATGTGTTTATGGTTTATATATCATATATATGATATTTTTAATATATTTTTTCTTATGTAATTATTATATAACACATACCTTCATGTGTTCCATTTTTTGAGAATACGATAACATTGTATGTGGATGTGTGGAGTACCGCCACCTCAAAGTAATGTGATGCATTCATGCTTTACATGTAGTGTATTAAATACGGTTTAAATAAAAATATTTGATGTATATTAAATAAATATCATACTAGAATTAAAATATACTTATATATAATTTAATCTTCATTCTTTTAATACAAAAATAAAATTGAAACAACATTCATGTGTATGTATGGTCTTCCATCTCCATGAACATTGTATTTGACTTACTAACTCAAATCTTTATGGCCTAATTTAAATACATATTTATCTAATATATAAGATATTTATTTCAATTTTTACTTATGGAGACTATTAAATCATGATCTAATTAAAATTAAAAAAGAATAACAAGTCACGTTCTATTTTTAAAAAAGACAATTAATACATGAAACGATAAAAATAATGAAATATTGTTAATGAACGGGTAACAATATATTATAAAAGAATCATATATGATATAATAAATAATAATATGGTTTTTTAATATGTTAATAGCATTGTTAAAAACATTATAATGGAGTTTAAGGCATGTTCGACCAAAAGGATGTGTAAGGTAACAGATTCTTATCTCACTTTTTATTCAGTGAGGCATACACCATTTTTACAACTTATTTATTTTGTGTGGTGTATGTAGTTTCCCTATTGTATTTTATATAATTAATAAATCTATATTCATGGTATTTATAGTTTCATTTTAAGTTATTTCGTTCATGGGGTTTATAGTTTCAAATTTACCAAATTGGCAGTGGATTTTTTTTACAATTTTCTTTCTTTGAGACTTTTGTTATGTTATACACAAATTATATTTTATAAGGTGTATATACCACTCATTGGACATATTATATCAGTAATATCATTATTATCATGATATTATATGTTTTATGTAATGTTATTCCATTCATAGAAGTTTTGATTCAACTATTTCAAAGTGGTGTGGGACACTTTTGAATGTTTAGAGATTATTTTCATCAATAATATTTTTAAAATATATTTTTAGAGTATTTATATTAAAAAATTACAACAAAATCTTATTTTCACACCACTTGGGATATTTTTTATTAATACCATACTTATTTTTACTATGTTTATTTTATGATTTATTTGCCCAAGGATAGTATTTTAATTCTCTTCGTTGATTCATTTTTATAGTTCCCATGAAATATTAACTTTCCTATGATCATTGGACATTAGGTTACCCCTAATTATCCATATCATATATCAGAGATATTTTTATTACTTAAACTGTATAAAATATCTATATATGGTGTTTACTTTGATAGTTACATGATTTACTAGGGAAATATTGATAAATATACACCCTTTATTCAATACAGTTATTTGATAAAGAACATTTCCCTTTAATTAAATAGATTATCTGATATACAAGGAATTATTTGGATATGTAGTTACGTGTGGGGCCTGGACTTTATAAATCCCCTCAATGAATCAATTTGTTATCATGAGATAAATCAGTTTTCTAAATCAGAGTAATTTAAAATGTCTTGATAATTGATCTTGAAGGTATAGTGTTTAATGTGACAGATACATGATTTTTAATATTTAATAATTACCTTCATTTTGTATTCAGTTATCATTATTATCCATGGGATATTCACTATGAAAAAATCTACAAATGCATTTCATTTTCATTCTATTGATTAAATAGAATATCTGTTTAGTTATTTACAGTGGCTTATTTATTATTCATTATTGATTAATGATAGCTTTCTTTGTACAAATCCCTTACTAAGAATTTGAGCTCACCCTTATTCTGCTTCCTTTCCCCAGTATATGAAGATAAACTCCTTGATTGAGTTTCAAGGACATAGTTTATTAGAATTTGAATGTATTATGTTTTATTTTCTATTTAATAATGTAAAATGGGTATCATGTAAGTATTTGGTTTCCAAATGGATAAATAGATCAGTCCTTTTGGATTTGATTCCTTATAATCAAGTCAATTTAATAAATTAAGGAACTGCATTTGGGATTCTAGGGTTGAGGATTTATAATGACAACCTTTATTTATTTTAGAAATCCTAATACAATTTATTTTTAAATGATCTAAATTTACTTTTTTTATTAAGTTGGCATACTTAGAATGAACTTTTAGAAATTAACTAAATGATCTATGAAACTTCTTGTTAGGTATGTTCTGAAACCTATTTTTAATTTAGCCATAATCTATTTTCCATATCTATTTGGAAGGTAATATAATGAAACTTCTAAATGTAAAATTGAAGGATCAACTATAAAATATATTCTGTTAGTTCACATGGATATATTTATATTGACATAAACTATGTGTTTTAGAGGCAAATAATATGTATATATTCTAGTTGATGATTACACCAGAATAACTTGGTCCTATTTTCTCATTAAAAAATTCAAATATATTAATAATTTTAAGGTATTTAATTATTCTATTAAAAATTATAAAAACATACCTTTGGTTACTATATGTAGTGATCATGGTTGTTAGTTTATTAAATCATAATTTAATAATTTTATACTAAAATGATATTATGCAAAAAATTTATATACCAAGCAAACCATATTAAAATGGTGTAGTTGAATGGAGAAATAAATTTATTCAACAAATCACTAGATATTTTCTAAATAAGTATTATATTGATATTTCTTTTCATAAGGCTATGATTTATACTTTTTTAGACGATGGATATGATTACTACTTGTTTTACTATAAATCAATTTTTATTGAGAATTTTTCTTAATAAAACTCATTAAGTGTTATGGACTGAAATATTGAAAAAATATTCTTACTTTAGTATTTTGGGATGTAAATTATTCATCCTAAGTAAAAAATAACTATTATATAAATTTTATCTAAAACTAATAAAGAAATTTTTAAAAGTTATTCTAAAACAAGTATGGCTTGTAATATTTTTAATAAAAGAACCAATGTTATTGAGATATAAAATTCGATGAATATGATCTTTTTTTTATAAAACCATCCAAAATTCATAATTTTTTTTAATTTTTTCAAAACTCATTCTATTATTGTTTTCAGAATATAATTTACATATGATGATAGTAAATACTCTATAAGTAAAACCATCAGATTTTTTATATACATGAATTAATTTAAAAGAGGATTTACATTTGGTAGTTGAATATTAACACACAAAGTTATCAAAAAAATAATTGATATTAAGGAATCATCCTTCTGAATATATTATTTTAGATTAATGTAAACCTACTAAAACCTTATGTTCCCTATGAAATCATTTTGAGAAACATGAATTCCTATAACAATTTGAACCTAAAATAGTATATGATGTTTTAGGTGATGAACGTTATATAAGATCGAAATAATAAGAGCTCAGTAAATTTGAATGGAACCAATTTTAAACCCTAGTTAAATGATCTACAAATATACAAGTAATAGTATTAATATGGGGTTTAAGAAAAAATTGTGTTGAAAATGGAATTATTATTATAAATAAAGTTAAAATATTTTTTAATGGATGTTTTCAAGGAAAATTCGCTAACTATGGTGAAATCTTTACATCTATATCTAGATTAGAATCAATTAGAAATTATTATACATTGTAGATTATCTATTTTTTTATATTTTGAATGGATGTGAAAATTTCTTTCTTTAATGGTTATGTTAAAGAGGAAGTTAATGTTAAACAAACTCTTTATGGTAATGATATTAAATTTCTTGAAAAATAATTTAAACTTACTAAATAACTTTATGGACATAAAAAATCTCTAAGAGTTTGGTATATTGACTTACTAGATATTTGATTCATATTAATTTTCTTAAATGAAGTTATAATTCAACACTTTTCCAAAATTAAATGTTCAAATATGGTATTTTTCAAATATATGTTGATGGAATTATTTTTTGGTTCAACACAAAAATATCATTTTTCATGTTTTTCAAAACTTATGAAAAATGAGTTTTAAATGATAATGATAGAAGGGGACATTAATTTTTGCTTAGTTTATAGTTGTTCAAAATACGGAATTAAATTGTTTTAATCAACATAAATATATAAATGATTTTCTCCAATACTTTGGCTTATAAAATGAATCAAACATAAATACTCTAGTACAATCATATATTAAACATAATCTTGATGAAATCAGAAAATCGGTAGATAAAAGGCTTTGTAAAATATTGATCAAAAGTTTACTATGTATTTATAAAGGTTGATAAAAATTATGATTTTTCAACTTTTATGCTTATTATTTCAAGATAATACTATAAAATCACATTTGAAGGAGTTATAATTAATTTTCTAATTCATTAAATATACTTTAGAACATGGATTATTTTTTCTTCAAGAAATTAATTTTCTTTAAAAAATTTCACAAATAATATTATTATAGGATTTAGGTTAGACATAAAATCTACTTCATGAACAAGGGATTTATTATGATACACCATTGTTTCATGTTCTAGTAAGAAATACAGTTCTTTAGCTCTTTACAATACTGGGGTAGAATATATAACACCTAGAAGTTGTTGTGATTAAATGTTGTTTATGGAACATGGAATGATGAAATTTGGTTTGAATGTTACATAAATTATAATTATCTAGTGAAATACTATTGTTGTCTCATTTTCTAGAAACCCAAAACATTAATCAGCAGTTAATAATATTATTGTATAAAACCATTTACTTATAGATCACAGCCTAAAAGGGGATATTTTTATCAACATTTTAAGAAATAATAATTATCTTGCTAATAATTTGAAAAAACATATTTCTTTGAATAAAATAAAATTTATCAAAATCAATTTGAGAATGAGCCATAAAAATTAATGTTTAATTCAATTTTGTTTTCTATTATCTCATTACATTAAAAAAAGACCCCATTAAAAAGGGGGAGAAATGTTTTCCAAACTTATTTACTATTCAATATTAATTGTTTTTCAAAAAAATTAACTTTTCAATCATAAATGTTTTTCAAAATAATTGTTTTAGAACATAATAGGTTTTTAACTGAATGGGTTTTCAAACATATCATTTTTTTAATATTTGTGATTTATCATTTTTCCCTTTTATAATTTATGTAAAACATTTTCAATTATTGGTAAACTTTTCCATTGACCGTATTTAATAGTGTAAGATCATTAATCATTGTAGGACGGTAAAATAAGTGGGGATTAATCTTTTAATCTATGTATTATATTGTTCCCTTGAAATTGTAGTTTAAAAAAGAGGGGTTTATTTCTTCTTAAAAATGTAACTGTTTATATTCTTATCCAATAAAATTTGAAATTTAATTCCAATTATAATCTATACGACATATGTATGTACTATAATTTTTGTTCTACTCTTTAAGAACCACTCATAAAATAAATGGAATGTTATTATATGGTAGAAATTTTAAATTCCTATATAAGGACTGAAATATCTTGTATTTTTAATATTCAATTTTTTATATCACAGATTTCAAATACAGAAATGTTTCTCATCAGACGTATCTTTATAAGAGTTTATCTGATGAATCTAAAAAATCACTCATGAAGCATAAAATTTTCCTTAAAAAAGTGGTAAGAGCATCATATGTATCTAAACAATCTTCCTTGATCACTAGTTAATAAGGTGAATTTCAAAGTATGACAATATAGAATCAGGTATACTATTATATAAAAATTCTTTATAGGATCCTTAAGATTTGTTATGAAATTTAATATAATCCTAAACTCATTTTATAATAATACATTTTCCAATAGGAAATCATGATATAAATGGAATTTATGTATACAAATTCCATTTTATCAATGATTATAAAAGAGTTTTTATTGAAGATCTTAAGAACTTTAAATGTTTCATAAGAAACCAAATGATATAATAAAACAATTCTCAATCATAATTAAATTTCTAATTCTTGACTATATTTTTCTATCTTTCTTTCTAAAAATCATAAAGGGATTGAAATTAAATAAATTTTAAAAAACATCTACCATGTATAATCATATGATCTCTTTTTTTATCAATATTTTTCTAATGGAAAAAAAATTCATTCTTTATTTATTTTTTATTGAAAAAAAGTCAGTATAAATTCAATATCATAAATATTATAAGGAGTGTTCATTTTGATTTCATTTATTATTTTCATATTTTCATACATGTATTATGTTTTCAAAAAAAGGGGACATTTTTGGGTAAAAAACTCACTTCCTTTCTTTATTTTAGAAATAAAAATATACTTTATATGTAAATAATCTAACTTGAGATTTTTTTACATTGTTATATTTATGCAAAAAAATATTCTAGTAACTAAAATACTATAGAAGCAAAATTGTGATATAAAAATCCAGCAATATGAATTTTTATTCAATTTTAAATCCATCATATTTAAAATCATTGAATTAGAGTTTCTTTATTTTATTTTTGTATGGAGAAACATGTTGAGTTCACTGGTAAGTGAAGATGCTAATGTCGATGATGTTACAACCGACTCCAGGTTTTTCTAATTCTGGTCGTTGGAGTTTATTACATGGATGCCCATAAAAGAATTTGTATCTCAAGAATTAGTATTACATGAATGATCATCCAAATTGTGAACTCTAAAATATACTATTAATTTGGAATTTTTGCAATGACTTTTTTATAGCACTTATGATCAATGTAAAATCTACTATTGTGGGGTATTCATTGTAATTATCTGAAAATTTTCAATATTTATTATTCGTATTATTATACTATATTAATTAGGGATTCCGTGTATTATAATTAAAATGAATTTTAAATGATCTAGATCATGGGATTCCAAGGATTGGAAGATAGATCTCAGGTACTTCTAATGAGAAGAAGTGATATTCCACCGACAAGTTTACTCAAGGGATTTTGGAGATAATAATGCAGACCTTATAATATGGATAAAATTATAGATACCTTATTATTGGTTTAATGTTTTAGATACCTTGTATTAGGTAGATATACCCACCATAAGCATTGTTTTAAAAATGTGGTTTTAATAATATCCTTTTAATAGAGTATATGGTTTTCTAACTAATACTTTGTATTTTTTTGAATTTCTAATATGTTACACCTTCTTCTATAAGAGTTAAAATACAATAAACTTTAGTTTTATTGTGCTAACTATATTTAATAAATTTTATAATTTTATTACTTTAATTTTTAATATGATCATAAATTTGAACAACCATTAAACATAATACTTGTAAAGGGAGAAAATTGTAATATTGTTTTAAAACTATAATTCACCCTTATTGAATTTATTTCCAATAATATATATTCATTGTAAATATTTTTAATATATTATTACTAAGATCACTTCCAAAAAATGTAATATTTCTCTTTCTATGTGTTATATGGTTTTTATTATTATGATCTTAGAAACTTCCATTGTATTTTTTCTTATTTTGATCTCGCATGATCGATGGATTTTTCGAAGGGAGGACCAAAGAATATTTTACCATCTAGATTGATGGATTCTATGGCTAGTAAGTGAGAGATAATGTATTTATGATGTGTGGAAGTTAGTTGATATCAATGCGTTTAGTTGAGTTCTTTCAAGTCTATGAGGAAAATATTTATTACAGGTATAAAATAAGAGATAAATTATAGTAGGTTTAGAGTTATGGATACCTAAAATATCGTTGAAAAATCCATATTATACTTTTTTTAACGTTTTTTTTAAATATTCTTTTATAAAATAATTTGGTTTTCTAACCAATACTCTTTATTTTGTTTTTAAAATTTTCTCATTGTAAACTATTTCAACAATAATATTTAAAATAATGGTCACTTTATTTCTATTATGATATAAATATTTCATATAGTTTATAATTAAATTAATATAATTTTTGGTTTGATTGGTATTTTTAATATCCAAAACAATACAATACTTATGGAGGATTTAAATTATAATTTTTTTTTTCTAAAAACTCAAATTTACCCCCCTCTTATATTATATTTTCCTTCATATAATAAAACAAATGGTACATGCTTAAGGACACACTGGAACAAGTTAAACCATTTATGTTCGATCATGGGTCTAATGTTATATCCTATGGATTGATGGTGAATATTTATTTATTCTAATGTATTTTTGAATTTATATTGAGAATAAAAAATGTACATACATCGTGTTAATGCTAATTTTTGGTACTATATTAATGGTGACCTACTAAGTTATATGCATACCTTGATTAGGTGGTCTGACTATTGGACACTTGAGAAAATCTTCTTTCTTGAGAAGTAAATTTTCTGAAGAGGGTTGTATTTCTATTTTTCTGTAGTGTGAGATACGTCATTCTATGATGGAATGATTATGATCTAATATGAATTTAATCTATCACAGTTTCGTTTAATATTGAAGGTTGTGTTCTATTATTTTATTATACTCTAATTACTATGTTATGAATAATTTGTGTTTTGTTTTTTCTGACACTATTTCTTCTCAGACACTGGAGAATTGTCTCCCCATAAAACTACCCTTGACCCCCCCCATTTTATTTTAGAACCCACTTTCATATAGTGTGCCACACCTAATGTCACATGGAGACCCTATTTAGTTATTGTTCATTCTAAACTGGGTTAGTGGCATTATATACTATTATTAAATAGTCTTTAACTAATCAATATAATTATATGTTGAGAAATATTTCTAAAAAAACATGGGTGATCAATTAATTTCCCAACTTATTTTATGCTAGAAATATACTAGTTAAAACTTTTTCTCATGACATTGAATCATCTTGCTTCTAGTACATTAAAATTAGACTTTATTATTTTAAAACAATATAATAAAATATGAGAATCATACCTCAATGATTAAATTTTTTCACTTTTGAGATTATATTTCTCAACAAAAAACATAGTTAAATTTTCAAATTAGATTACATGATGAAACAGACATATTTTATATCTTTCCGGTTCCCACCTTGGTATCATGACATTGAATTCCCTAAAATAAAACCCAAACAAACAAAAATATAGAATAAGATGGATTTCCTCCAGTAACTTTAGAGAGAGTAACACGGTTGGATTTTGTTTCTTAATAATGAAACTATATTATTTTTAGATTTTATTATATTATAACTCTTTATAAATTCTCCTTGTCTCTTTCAAAGATATTTTTTGTTTAAAATTATCGAGTTTTTTAATTCATCTTTTTACTTATATAGAATTTTATTTTTCTTCTCAACTTGCATGATAATTTAAGTTCTTAATAATTTCATTATCATTTTTTGTTTCTCCCACTATATGTGATGTAACATAAGATGGTTTTTATGAAATTTAATATCTTTATTAAATCTCTAACAAAATATCTCAAAAGTCTTTTAGTTAGCTCATTTTGTAAACAATTAAAAAAAATAAGATCTAAACCCAATTAAATGGGGTTCGCTTCATCAATCAAAACATTTCCAATTATCTATACTGAAGACCATATTTTCATTAAAAACATTTATAATAATATAATTTTGAATTTTTTTAATGGTAATTTTTTGTTCACATATAACCCTTTTAATAATATGTTTTTAATTAAGTTTACCCTATTAGTAGGTTCTTCCCTTATTTATTTTTTGACAAGTCTAAACATTTTTAATGTAGTCTATATAATTTTCTCATTAGTCACAAAAAATCTAATTTACTCTCAAGAATATTAATTTCTAATCTTATTGATCTTAGTTTTTAGATATCCAACTTACCATTTTCATCTATGATACCTTATTTTGGGAATATTTAAATAAATTTATGTTCTTTACTCTATGTATTTGCATATATATAATTCACAAAATCATGAATCCCATTGTAGTTTTATGGAAAGTATTTCCATATTAAGCTCATTATTTATGCCTTTTATATTTTTTTAATCCTCATGAATTGAATCTATTATTCTCAAATCATATTTTAAATTTTCTAGTCCTGTTATTTTTTTCGAATGTTGAGCTTTTATTTTTTGATATTATTTATGTTCTCTTACTTGTATTATTGGGCTGGTGACTATGAATTGAACATTATGACTATGATTTAATATATTATATATTATTATTTCAATTGACATAAATTTTTAACTAACTTTATCCAATTAAATCATCTTGGTCATCCATATAATGTGTTCCCTTGAAAGGATAGTTTTCTTTCCCTTCAGCTGTTATGATTTTGGAGTACCTTTACCTCCATGTTTAGCCATCAGTATTCTATACCTGATGAGGTAAATATTTAGGTATTATATTGATTGGGTATTCATTCGAGTTCTAAAGAAAACCATAGAGTCAAATAGATAAATATTATCATAGGTTTTCTTTGAGATCCAATTGTATGACCTTTTTTGAGGTATGTTTATTCATGTTCCAATTTCTTAAATCACAACCAATCCTAGAGTTCATTTCCATTGTAGATTAAGAGTTCATATCCACTAAGAAACCTAGAATGATATATAATAATAGATATAGGGCCTAGATCTCCCTCATATTGAAGCTATAAAATAGGTATACTAAGTCAGTGGTAACTTGAATATGTTTCTATTTTATTCCTTATTCCCTATTGATTTTAGGTTTTTGTACTTGTTCCACTATTTTTGATCTATCTTACATGGATTTTGATTTATATTATATTATTTTGAGAATTAATAAAAAGTGTTAGTACGTTTTATTCATTCCATGCATGTAGGACCACAATGGTCCGAAGCCTATTAAATTTGTGTGTCCTAAGAAGGTTTATATTTCTAATCCTTTACATAAGGTTTTATTTTATTATTTTTGGCCATTATCTCATCACAATTTTCTATTTTTATGTGTTTATTATGAATTTCAGTCTATTCATCATCATACTATATCTATAAATGAATACTCAATAGAAATGATACCAATATTTATTTATCCTTAGTATTTCTTAGGGGAGTACCTGAAAACATTATCCCCAAAAAATTGGTGACATATCCACTAAATAATTAGTGGAAACAACTAAGTTTGAAAATGAATAAAATGTTGGTGATATTGATTTTATCCTTTGTAAAATCAATAATAAGTCCCTTTATGTTTAATAGGGGCTCATCATTTCCCTTCATATCCCTAGAATTCTTATTATCATTCAGTTTAATGATGTTCGGACCAATACCATCTACAAGGATGTCTATCCCAACATCCTACAAAGCACCCATAGTTTAATATTGTTATCCTTGGGTGGTAGCATGGTAAGGAATGTTGAATATTAATCTTATTCTATTTGAATACAGATAGTATTTGAAATTTTATATATGAATTCTTCATTATTAAGTAGATTTTATAAAAAATAATAGGTTTATTCTTTCTAAATACACCTAGGAACATGTATCTGAGTTCATATTAATGCGTTTAATAAAACATTCCTTCATTTTTCAAACATTAATTTCACATTTGACTGTGAAGATAACCATTATTATTTATATTTATCTATACAGTTCGTTCAGAACTATTTTTGAAACTATGATATTTGGTTGTGAGTCATTAGATCTAAAATAAGTTAAATTAGATTTATATTATAAATCCCATCAAAAACAACGAAAATATAAAGTCGAGGCATAAAGATTTTATGCTAGAGGTAGAATTAGAAACATAGGTAAAAAGAAAAGATAACTATGAGAGTAATGGTAAGAAACATAAAAACTCTAAACATAGTATATCTAAATCAATATCTAAATAGGTTACCTATTATAATTGTGGCCAAACTTTTCACATCAGATAAAAATTCTTTAAGGCCACACAAGATTAAAAACCTAATGAACCTTTTGACCGATATCCATTTTTTATTCTAGTTATGATAGTTATTAATTCCATAATGTGTATGGGAATGAATTTTTTGATGATGGGGTCATAAACTGTATTTGTTCCTTTCACATATTTCAAAATAGAGTTCCCACTATTGAATTGATTGAGAGATTATTGGGGGAGTTTATTCTTTGAAATAATAGAATATGTTAGGACTTGAATAGATGCTTCATTTTATTATATATTTTTATCCATTTAATTTTCAACTCACTTAATGTTAGGTGGATCCTGGATATGTACAAGAATCTTATATCCTTAGGTTTGTTAAACAAGAAAATATTTACATTTAAGTCTAAATATTTTTTTATAATGATATAAAAATAATTTAGAAAATTAATTAGAATATCCTTACTGAATGGGATACATATATTAAATGAGAAAAACCATTGTAGAAAATTGGGTAGTATATATTTCGCAAATACTCACATTACTATTATATTTTATAGCTTTTAGGGATTATAATCTCTATGGGACTTGAAAAATTACATAAACAAGGGATTTTTGATGATATAACACATTGAAATATACTATAATGTGAGTATTTCATTCAAGGAAAATCTTTAAGAATGTGTTTTATTTGGTCTTCTTCCAAGGCCAATCATCCACTAGAATATATATACTCTGGACTATGAGGTCCAAATATAATGGGATCCCATGGAGGAGGCTCGTATTTCATAACATTTATAGAGAATTTATCTTATAACGTTTTGGTTTATATTCTCAAAAATAAACCTAATGTGTTTGAATCATTGAAGACATGGTAATCCCGAGTTGAATAAAAAGTTAATGGAATGACTAAAGTTATGAGAATAAATGATGTGATGGAGTATTGTTTATTGAATCATTCCAATTCTACAGGTATGAAAAAATTGTTAGACAATTTATTATTAGGTATACTCCCCAATATAATGGTTTGGTCAGGCAGATAAACAATACCATATTATACTAGGCACACAACATTCTTACATGATCCAACTTTTCCAAGTAATTTTTTTCAAGGCTAAAAAAACTCTAATTAACAGTTTTACTTCTATTTATAATCAATTTAATACACCAAAATATTTATGTAATAATAAACCCCATTCTCTTAACAATTTATAGGTATTTGGATGCACAACCAATTACCATAAGAAAATAATGAAATTTAAACTTAGAGCTCTCGAATATATATTTATCAATAATCTTAATGTGGTTAAAGGATATAAATTATGGATTATTAAATCTATTTATTAGAAATTTATTATTGGAGAAGATGTAGTATTCCATAAATAAAGATATTCCATGATCCAATTATCATACTGATGATAGTGTTGATATACCTAAAAAATGAGTGTTTTGAGAATAACCATCCAGCTTAATTTGAGGTTCCAATTAAACCTTCTCCACATAAAACTCAAAAATATTCCCAATCATAGTCCACCTATGATTCAAGATCATATAGTTAACTTCCAAATGGTACCAGTGAGTATCATCTCACTAGTGATATCCTAATAGGGTCATTAGTCCTCCTTCTCCTTTTGTCAAATATGATATGGCCTCCTTCTATGTTAACATTGGCCAAGATATTATTGTAGATTATCCTAAAACTTATAAATAGGCAGTTAATAATAGAGATTCCAATCATTGGATAACTTCAACGTATGATGAGACTAATTACATAATAAAAAACTATACATGGTATGTTGTTTAAGACCATCCAATGAAAAGGTAATTGGTGGTATGTAGGTTTTGCAAGAGAATAATTATAACACTAGAGAAAAGAAAATTAAATTTAAGGATTGGTTAGTAGCTAAGGGATTCCCCCAACATGAAGGGATATAATACTCTACAATCTTTTATTCTATTTTGAAACACACATCCATTAGGTTACTTTCTACTATTACTTCTTACCATGACATTCATATTAAGTAGATTGATTTTAGGACAATGTTTATTAATGGGGATGTTGATGATAAATAGTATATAAATTCATTTAAAGGCTATATTAATGAGTTTAAATCAAACCTGGTATGTCTCTTGAATAAATCATTATATAGATTAAAATAATCATAATGATAATTGTATAGAAAATATGATTCATTCATTCTTTATAATCAGTTTATTAGGAGAAAATATGATGCATGTGTGTATTTTAAATTTGTTTCAAATACCTTGATTTATTTAATGACTTGTGTTGATGATAATTTGAACAGATGAGATAATATGAAATTCGAAAATTAGGATAAAACAAAATTTATGAAATATTTTGAAATGAAAGGAAGTGGTAATTACAGAAAAATTAGGGGAATGAAAATAGTTTACAATGGAGATAAAAAATTGTTAAACCTATCCCAATATGAGTATATTCTCAAGATATATCCATTAAAACTTGTTTATCCTTCTATTATAAAATTTTCAAAAAACATTAAAATTTCATTATTAAAATACCTATTGCAAATGATGATACTTAATATATATCTAAACATAATTATTCTATAATTATTGTTAATATCATGTATGAAATGATCTTTACTAGACCTGATGTATCTTTTGATGTTATTATAGTAATATTAATTTTTTATAATCTAGGTAAGATGTATTGAGATGAGCATAAATGTATTCTAAGATAAATTCCATGTCCAACTTCCATATATCTTTTTTATTTTGGAAAATTTAAATTTTGAGGAATTATTACATGTTTTATTATATTCTGATTATACAAGATATTTTGATAATATATATCCCATCATAGGTAATGTTTTTACAACACATGGAGGAACCATTTCTTGTAAGTGAACAATTTGTTCCTTGATGGACTTCTTAACCAATGTAGTTGAGTTTATTTCTTTTATCAAGGCTGCCAAAGAATCAATCTAGTTGATTAGTTTAGTTTCCAAACACTAACTTTAAAAATATATAATTATAGTCTATTCTGATACCAATATTATTATATATTTTTATAAGAATTTATTTTTCCCCATTTGTCCAAAAAATTTATATTTGATTAAATTTTAATAGATATATTATTGAACATTGAATTATGTTCATCAATAAGGTATGCACTAACAATAATCTAGATGATAGTTTGACTTAGGCTATGACATTGTCAAAATTCATCCATTAGTTTGATGTTTTGAATATAGTTCTATTTAAATGAAATTATGTACAATAACATTGCTAATTATGTATGAAAATGGTGAATATTTTGTGAAATTTATTTCCATATTAAATTTCACTTTATTTTGGTATTTTATATTTGGCTAGATTGGATAAATTTATATTTTAAATTTTCTAGACCATTTTTATTGTTTTTTTGTTAGGATCTTATTCTAGGGTATTTTTTATTTTCTTATACTTTTATTTCTAGGTTGGTGACTTCACCTTTTACCTTCTTACATGGATGTTGTAGATCTTTTATTATTATCGAAATTGAGGATAGATGTCGATTGGCTTCAGCCAATTTCATCATATTGGTCATCAAAGCGACATGTACCAATTTGTGGGGTAGTTTTTATGCTCCATGACTATTTCGATTTATTCGTGGATGTAACTAGTAGTATGAACATCATTGTCCCCTAGTTTAATAATAACTTTTTTAAAAATATTTCCATTTTATATTTATTTAAATTTCTGATGGAACACCCTAGAGAAAAATAGGAGGAGAAGCTCAAAGGTTCCCATTGGCTCTAGTTTCATGACATTTGATAATGTGTTCCTATTATTGTTCCTTCTCTCTAAAGTTCATCGAATACCATAGTCCATTTCTGGTGGAGATTAAGATTCCATATCCTTTTAGGAACATATAATAATTTATTTCTACATATCCAAGACCAATATCACCCTCACACCAAAGTCATAAAAGTGGTATACTAAGTCATTTGTACCCTACCTTTGTTTCTTTTTATGCATATGTTTTATGGATTCATTTGTTTATTTGTTCCTATGTTATTTATCTATATTTATTATCTTATATTTTAATTTTTCTTATTTTGAGCATTAATAAATGGCTTGAGTAGGTGGTTTTCTTACTATGTGTGGATAACCACAAAGTATGATGAATTTTGAATCTGTTTGTCCTCTAATGTATTTTATTTAAGTTAATTAATTTTCGGTTTTATTTTATTGGGTATAGCCTTTATCTCATCTTAATTGTCCATGAATTTTTATTGATACTTTTTTTTGTGTATTCCTCTTTATATATTATCTATAAACACATACTGAGTAGAAACTACAAATTTATTAAATGATCCTTGATATTTATTGGGTGTGAATCCTATAACATTATCCCTAACAATTCTTGAATACGTTTTCTACATCCCAAAAATTTGAATCCATAATCAAAAAATATATTATCTTGTATTTTATAGTCCATGTTCTATCATTTTCTTGTACAATAGATGCATATTCATCTTATCATTTGTGAAATATCATATTCATGCTTCTTAGGTTCATCTTTTAACATATGTTCTGAGGTAAAATCATATTCATAATTTTTTTATTCCTAAACATTATTACTAGTTTTTTTCATTGTCAACCTTCATATCCCTATTTATTAAACAACTTATAGAAGCATATTAATTGATCATAACCATCATTCTACACCCAAATGAGCGTTTTTATTACAGTTTATATTGAATTAATCGAATAATTCAAATCTAATAAAGATCTATAGATTATTAATAGTTTTATTTTATATTTGAGTCCTCAACTCAAATAAATTTTATTTCAATATATAACTAACCCCATTAAGGATGGAATTCCAATACTTCTCTGAATTAACATATTATTCTAGAAATAAATTCTCTTGTGGACAAATATTTTATAACACCAACAATAGCCTTTGACCCTTGATTTTCACATGTGATCTCATTTTTTGAGATGATTTTGAATTTTCAATTGAGAATTTTCATTCTAAAAGTTAAATACCAAACTAAATGTTTTCCTCCCTTAGCTATGTTTATATGTATGTAATACATGTTTTCCATGTGGCATTGGATGGACATCATTCTGCCTCACTAGCATGATTTGTATAAAAAAGACATGAATTCCACTTTATGAATCTAATATGGTTGTTCTACACATTTATACACCACATAAGATGATGGATGTTAATGTATATTATGGATTCCATAGGAAGGTAGCTCAAATAATTTTTTTAGATCAATGTAGGGGATTACTTGAGAGTTAATCAGGTGATACACGAAGCCATGTTGTTTCTTAAATTTAAAATCTTGATTGATGGATAATAGTTTAATAACCAATGATAGAAAATTTTAGTGAGATTTGAGGATTTTAGAGCCCTAAATAAATTATCATCATTCACATTGGGTTACTAATTGAAGCCTTGTAATATCTACCTTCTTTTATGCCACTTCCAGTGAAGATTCACACCACCACTCACTTTTCGGACTGTTATGGTGCTGCAAACACCCCTATGTATCCACCAACACAATATATTTGAATCCCCATTATTTATAAAAATTTCTAGAACTTATTAAAGAACATAATTTTGGACCATCCTAAAGCCCCAAATGTTCACACCCCTCCATTCCCCAAATAGATATCTTCTAGCCCGGCCATCATCAACTATTGATGCACCTATCTATACCCTATAATTTAATCAATGAACTATACATTATAGGATATTAATTCCCATAAAAATAATTCCTTCTTCTGTCTAGATATCATACCCCTTTACTTATAACCAATCCATGATATAATTGGATCCCATGGTGGAATACAGTTCCTTACAAGGAGTTCTGATAAGGACCTAGACAAGACCTAGAAAGTATCTTCTAATAGGGACATAAAGGTCTTTATATTGGGAGATTACCATTTTCCATAGCTATAATAGGGATTTGGGGCATGATTGAACCTTGGGAGGATGATAAAAGGGGTGTCTTAATTATGGAGGGGATAATTTGGAATATTTGAGTGGGTTATATCTTGTTTCTTAGGTGGGAGATTCAAGGGAAAATTAAGTACACTTATATACTCTATTATTTATCTTTTTCTTTCTACCCTACCAATAATTCTGGTTTGTGCAGCATCCACACATGAACACACACAAAGGAGACTTCTCCATCACACATTCTTATCATATTCTGTCACTCTATATTAAATCATGATAAACCAAACAATTACCTTTGTTATCATATTAGTAAATAATCCTAATATATTAGTATAGGTTTCATATTCAACAATAATATCTTAGAATCCCTTCACACATAAGGCACTACTTCATGATGTGGTTCACAATGTAGCTACTATTATTTCTACATTGTAAAAATTTTCTATCAGTAAATACATTTTTCATGCTTATAATGGATATAGGATGGATTTTCTATCAAATATGCTACTCAAATATTTAATATTTTAGTGTATGAAATCTACTTGATCAATATTATAAAGGATGGGGCATCCACTCTTGGTCATGTTAATATATTTCATTAAGGACACACAAAACCCATGATTTCATCATCCCAGATGAAGGATAATCTCAAATTGACTAATTTAAATAGAGTAATTATGAACCCCTAAGTTCATCCCAATAGTGTAACCCCTTGTCACCTTTAATTTCTCATTCTTTAATGACCCATGTAATGAGTTTAGGGGAAAAATGAGATAAAAGTATATCAGATCCTTCATTTCTCTTCGAGGACCATACATGAGGATAGAGGGGACCAATAGTGGATGTAATTTGTTGTAACTATATTCCTTGTAAACAAAACATATGAATCAACAAAGGATGAGAAATATTTATCATGGTAATCTGGGTTCTTTTCCAAATTTATTTTCTTCCCAACATTCCAGGATTATTGAATATTATTTAAAAATGTGGACACAATCTAATTATTAGAGGCTATTGGGTCTATTTTTATGAAGTATTAAAAAGTTCATAAAAATCATATGAAACTTTTTAACATTATTTTTTTCACCTTTGAAAATGAAGGCCTCACACATTCTCTATAGGTCCTTTGAAAACTCAGTAAGGCTTATGAAAGAACCACAAGTCATACATAATATCCAACACATGTAAATAATTTATCCACAACACATATAGTATTACTAAATCTCTATAATTATCATTAAGACTGAATGAGTCTTACAAAATAGCCACGTGTCTAATAAAATATTCAAGCTTCATCATTTTTCAGCTTTTGGCACGTAATTTTAAAATTTCTTCATGAAAGAACATAACTTCTATAATTCACCTCGTGTCATCTCTAACACACTAAATAAATACTAAACAATTCTGAACTCCCTAAACATATTTATTGGAAACAAATATAATATCATCCTCATGTTGGTTCAATAATTAGCCCTTGAACTTGTGTCTAATTATAATTCCATACATTTAAAATTTCAAACATCAATTAATGTGAAATATTGACCCCCCCCCAACCATAAAAAGCATCTAAAATGTGAACCCATTCCCCCTATTAACAATAAAAGCAAAGATAATGTGAAGGATGTGGTATAAAATTTGTCAAAACAATGATCCATTAACCCATAAATTCTATGTCAACATAATCTTGTTAAGTATAAAAGGAAATATTTATTTACACAAACATCAAATATATCCTTTAGAAATCCAAAAATACATACCACCTAAAATATTAAAAAAAGTAAATGTGAAACTGATGTTCATAAGAATTTTCCTATACTCACTCAACGAACACATTAGAATATCTCAGAAAAAGGTATTTAAGGATTCAATCCCTACACAATAGTTTTCCTATTTTCGTAAATACTATAAATCTAATAAATTATATGAGTAAACACGGAAAATTACCAACCTAAATTTTGGGAAGTTGAGTATACTCCCATTTTCAACCTCATCTTCTCAAATGACCAAGTGGAAAGTGGCATAATGGGAATACCATCTAATCATTTTTTGGATAAAATACATTCAATTTCAAAAATAATTCGACCATATTGTCCTTTATAAAGCGATATTTAATATCAATTTTTTTGATAAATAATGATATACCAAATTATTGAAAAGATACATTACACTCTGATTATTACATCCAATGACTTGTAGGTATCTATCTTCAACAATAAAATTTTCATGTTAGGTTTTCATTCATATCATCTAAGTAACTGTCTATGATGTAGCCATATATTTATCATATGTGGGTCTTAAATTAATTTATGTTTAATTTTTTGTGTTCCAAGAAATGCATCTTTCACTAATAAAAAGTGCTTCACATGATAGGGTAATTATATCATCAATTCCACATGCATAATATATATATGTAAGATGCTTCAGATCCATCTCACCATTCTTCCTGTTCATCTATTTATAAATAAATTTATTTTAAATGTATTTTACAAACCTATTTACTACCATAAGATGTGATTCTATGGTATTTGACTTATACCAGACACAAATGCTGAAAAAATAAAAAATGTATATAATTAATGAATATAACTTTAATATAATTCAATTTATCCTCATGAATTTACTTTAATTTAAAGTTTTACATTCGTTATACTTTCTTAGTTTTGTTCCTATATTAATTGGTTTTTACACCCCTCTTGAATTCTCCATTCCAAACATTTTCAATGACTCCATAAGTTTTTTTATAAGATAAAAATGTGTCCAGTAGTGTATTTTATATGTAAACCTAAAAATAATTTCATTTCACTATGTAATGAAATAGAATATATGTTTTTCATCTAATTAGAAAAATTTCGACATAGTTTATCATCATTGATAATTAAAATAACATTATTGACATACACTATCACGAAGAGTGGTGTGGTTTTGGTCTTATTAACAAATAAATTGATATTCATCTACCCATTTCTGAATACGATTATCCTTAGATATACATTTAGACTACGTATAAATATTTTATATCTTGTTTCAATCCATAATTGGCCTTCTTCAGTTTACACACTTTGTTTCCATATTTTTTCAACTTAAAACTATATTCCTTCTCTTTGTAAATTTCTTCATATAACACACCATTTAGGAAAGAAAATTTTATATCCACTTTGAACACTATGAAGAAGATATGGGATGTAATGGAATAAAACATTATGATAATTCATAATCTAGAAAAAGGGAAAAAAATTAATTAATTTTAATGACTTAAATCTATAAATACCATTTTCATAGAATACATTCATTATTTTTAACAACATATTCTTTCTCATTTAGCATGTTTTTAAAACCCCATTTTACCAAATGTCATTTTTCTCCTTAGTCAGGGTCCCCCACCTAGATTTGATAATAATACATACTCATGTTTTCCCCATAGGTTGTAAGTTGAGTTGTATCCATTAGTTTTACCAATTTCTTTATATGGGAACTACCACATTCTCTAGTCCTACCAGACCCGGAAACTGTGTATATAATTCACAGGGAGATTAAAATCCATTTCCTAGAGAGGGAATGTGTGGAATGATCTAATATTTGTGACCCCCCATTGGGATTCAATAATATCCTACACACATGTTTTCATTTGTGGGATTACTCGATTGGTAAAGGCTCCTTATAATCAGGCATCATACCTAAGTTTAAATATGGATGAGAATGAATTTTTGTAGGTACTATATCATTGTCGTTTTATGGGTATTTTTGTAGTTACTATAGTGGGGGTGCTATACCAGTATTACTATTATTTTTAAATGATATTATGGTCAAAAAAGATGGCATTTTTTTTGCTAGGACTTTGATCCATAAAGGGGTAGTGATGTATGCATGATGCATGCAAGGGGTGTAGACCCATATACATGATGATGATAATTGGACCCGTAGGCCATCAATCAAAGGGGCATTGATACCATCAAATGTTGCTCATATGTTCCATGTAATAAAATGGTTCTAAGGACCCATATATATTTAATATATAAACACATGTCTTGATGGGTAGGATATCCCTTGGGAAGGTCCTATAACTTGCCTTTCTGGCATGTGCATGTGTGGTGTGTGTGTGTGTTTAGTTGCAATTTTTCACCGAGAAACCTAATATATATATATATATATATAAAATTATGTTCACCCTAATTCAATTCTTCCCAATTTTATCAAGTAAATTATTCATATATTGAATCCACTCTTTATTCTCAAAAGCTTCATAAACTATTTGGGGTACAATACATGAAAGAAAAGTGTGACTAGTTACAATGACCATTTTAATGGTTTGAACCAATTGATTTTTATCTCCAATAATTTTTTCAATATAAAAATATATATTTAGTCTATAATTTATTCCTATAGAATTCTGATATTTAGAAACATCATTATAGTAACAGGGATTCATATCTTCTATCTAAAATAAAATGTTCTATAACGCTTATTTAGCTTGTTCTGAATGGAAAACATCATCCTAGTCAAATACAATTAGTCTGTTCTTGTCATTTTAGAAATTTTCAAAAACTATAAAATTATCAATTTCCTAAATCAACTGATTTTTTTTGTCTGATAATTTTTATGCACATCCATTGGCGGTATAACCAAGGAATATTTCTTCTTCTGGATTTTTGTCAAAACATTCACTATTTGAATCTTTTATCTACATAAAATATTCACTCCCAAATACCCTAATGTTTTTGTGTTTTGATTAATAATGAAAAAAAAATATTTTGGGAGTCATATATTTATTTGGACACAAAATACATCCATTTTGAATTATTCAAAAAGAAACAATTGCCTACATTTTGAAATTTCTTGAGATGGAATACTACATAAGAATTCATCAATCCATATAAATTCGACTTATATTTTTTCCATTTATCCAACCCATTATATTGTGGTGTATATGGATCATTGCACTCATTCTTAATTCCATTATTATCAAGGTATTCAAATAACTTTTATTGGCATTCTTAGTACCATTATTAGGCATCAATCATGCAAAGGAAATAAGTTTTTGTCTATCTTCAATTATTCTAAAAAATTTAATCAATTATAAGGATTTATATTTTTAAAACATAAAAATGGTGCATGTAATCCATATAAATTCATTAATGTAAGTGATAAAGTATATTTCTATACTTCTTAACTTCTTTATCATTGGTCCATAATCCTTTTAGTGGACCAACTCAAAAGGTCTTTCAATTTGAATGTTTCAAAATGAGTTACTTATTTATATCATTTACATTAAAAAATGTTTTAAAACCAATGAAAGTTGATTATTTTAGGATTGTGATATTTCTAAAATCCACTTATCTAATTAAACTCTTTATCTTATTTTGGATAATTTTCATGGTATTTTATGCCACAAAATATTTTTTTCTTGTAGACTCCATTAAAAAACAATCAAGTCTTCTGTAACATAAATAAATACTGAACATTCTGAAAGTATTGATTATAATATCTTCATCTATTAATATATTAACTAAATAAGTATTATTTGTAAATAAAATTTCAATTCAATTATCAAAAACTAATGATATCATGAATAAATTACACTTTAGTCTAATAATAAACATGACATTATCAGTATTAATATGATTTTTCCAATATTGTATATTCCAAATTCTATAATATTTATTTATCTATGATCATTTAAGGTTAAATCTATTCCTTTATATTTTTATAATTTTTTCATAACATTCAAACCACCAATCATGGGAGAAGAGAAACCCCAACCAATGATTCAAGGCTTCTCAAACTTGCCTTCTTTGAGTTCTAATTAGACGAAATTTTTTGTTTATAGATCCAGATTAGATTATCAAAATTTCCAATTATTGGATTGTGATTTAACTAATCTAAAATTAATGGAACACATTCATCTAATATATGTCCTTGTTGATCACACTGCTCATACACCACTTGAAAAATCTCAAAACTATAAGTCACTTCCACTTTATTCTCATGATGTTTAAGCTTTTGGACTGTTATAATTTGTTGTTTCTATTTTCCATTGATTATTTCTCCCTTCTATGTCCTATTAAATATATATTATATAAAAAATTATAATATTTATGGAAAAATAAACCACAACGCCAATAAGAGAACCTCAACCAATTCTTTTCATAAATATTTTGAGGATTAATAGATTGTTTTTTAGCTCTATTCTATGTTCTCAACTAAATTGATCCCCAAATCAATTTTGTAGTATATTTATTAGACTTTTTTTATTGGTATAGAATAATTTAATAAATTTTTATTTTTTCATATTAAAGTATATTTAGTATTTTCTTAAAAAATATTAGTTAATTGAGATTAAATTTTAGCACGTGATTCTTTTCGATGTATCTTTATCTTTTGTGGATGGAATTAAATAGAATTATCCTCCTCAAGTCCTGTATCTTATACACTTGAGGTACTTATTTCCTTATTCTTGGATGATTCACTAGTTTTATCAATAGCTTTTTGAAGTTCATTATTTATTTCTATTTGTATTTATTTATTTCAATAATATTAATTTTTAATATTTTAACTTTCTTATAAAAAATAAAAGAATATGAAGTTATATCATCAATGATTTAATGCTTCTCTAAATTATCAAGAATTAACTTCTCAATTTCCTTGATCAGATATTCATTTTTAATTTCATTTTTTATGTATTTTTCCAAAAATGCACATTTTCTTTTTTATGTATCCCACTATCCATGAATTATATTTTAATCTCTATACATATAATATATTACATTGTTCTTAATTTCTCTTCTATAACATATTCTCAATTGATTTATTATTTATATTTTCACCACTCTTCTTCCTATTCTTATAATTCAAGTATCTCATTCCAAAGGAATAAATTTCATGAAGTAATGAATTATGTTTGTGAAGATGATGAGAATCGTAAACCAATATGATGTGTCTAAGTGATCACAAGAAAAGGAGCATCATGACTGTACAATGTCTTGAAAGAAGGCATCGTGACTATGATGAGAATTTCTAATAATTAATTTAATTCTTGAATCATGAAGGCACGGTCACTAAGAAAGTGTTTTTGAAAGGTTCAAAAGACATTCTGGAGGTGGTGGAGCTTTATGAATGTATACACCTATAAATAAGAAGCTACCCCTCTTCACTCAGGATAATAAATTCTAAAGGAAATCCAGAATCACTCGGATTTCATGAAGTTAGGGGAGCTCCACGAAATGGATATTACATGAATGCTAGAGTTCATGTAAAGAATACTTTATTCTTCACTGATATCAATGCTTTTGATTAATTAGTGCTTTATAATGATTGGTTATTCTGCATTGACCCTTTGAGCATCATTAATGAAGTTTGTTCTGCAAAGGCAGAGCTGGTTCGTGAAGGCAGTGTATTCCATGAAGGTAGGGGTGCTTTGAAAAGTAGTGAGCTATGTGAAGTAGCTTTTCAAAAGTAAATATTGAACATAAGTTTTAAGTGAACATGGATTTCAAAGTGCATCAACTCAAGTAAACGGTGCAAGAAGGGTCTCGTGCTAAATCAAAGACAATGTATTTAATGCTAATCCATTGAAGTGACCTTCATGTCGATAAACTAAGTTTAACTTCTCTCACTGTAGTGAGATAGGGGGAGTAAATGGAATTGTTCCAATGTAGGAATTGAGTTATCCATGAAATCATGTAAAGGCAGTGAGACAGGCACTGAGTGACTATGTCTGAAAATTGTATTCGACAACTAGTGATGGTTAGTGGATTTAGGTATGACAAAAAATCTGTCATCATTTTCTCCATGGACTAGCCCTTTTTTCTAAACCAATTAAAAATTTATTTGTTTTCTTGCTGCATGTGAATATTTTAATCACTACACATTACGATCAGATAGGTTTAACATGTTCATACTAATGTGGGAAGAAGATCTATCATTTTTGAATGAAAACATTGACTCCCTGATTCACCCCTCCCCTCTCTAGCTATTCTGGGGTCCTTTAGATTTCTCATTATCATGAATTTACTCACATTATAATATATAATCTTTAATAGGTTGAAGTTTAATTCAAATGAATTTGGGTAAAATTTTATTCTTTCACTTGGAATTACATTTATTAGAAAATCTTTTTTATCAGTGACATTCCATGCAACTTCATCATCTTAACCTTCACATATATTTTTATTGTAAAATTGGTATAAAATTTATAAAAGTTTCCATAATTATATCAATTTAAATTAATATTTCCTTTTTCTATTTACATATCACATGTATGAATCTTATTAACATCATAGAATGAGTTTCGGAAAAATATTTCATACTCTCTTCTTTATTAGAACAACCCTTCTTTTCTTCAATTTTCAAATCATCAAATGATTTTATGAAACATTATTTTCCATTCTTTGCCTTTATTTTGAGTACTCATCCTCTTATCATATCATAATTTATGAGATTTTGTTTTGTTAATCACTGGTGAAATCATTATGATCTTTATCCGAAAAGCGTCGAGATCTTGGCATGAAACGTTTTTCATATAATTTTCATCTGTTTCTTCGCTGCTGAAGAATATTCAATAATTTCTCAAAACCGTATAATGGTATATAAAATTATGCTAATATTTATTTATAATTCATCCACTACTTCATATTATTGTATTATAATGTCTTTAGACTGGTGTATACTAATATATAATTTAGATTCTTTCACCTTTTTGTTTCTTAAAATGATATAGTGATGTTTTTTTCAAAATGAATTTTTTATTTTTCCAACCTATTATTTTTGTATATTCCTTTCTTATTAAAGTATATAATAAGAAATTTATTTCCTTTCTATATCTTTCGATTTTTTTTCAAAAAGAAACCATGATGTATTCTCAATAGGCATAATGAAACTGTATTAGACAGAATATCGAGCATCAATTCCAAGAGTGTAAAATTTGGATGTGATGATCTATTTATAAATATGAAATCATATTCCATAAAATGTTACAAATAACTTTCTATTGATAGATAGCTTAAAATTTTGGTGAGATACCAGAGAGTAAAGTAGTATACTAATACTAGTTGTTAAAATCACTCATAGGGTGAAAAACACTGTGAGAGGAGAGACCGAACTAGTTTTTGTACATTATAAATTTTCTAACCTAACCAATATATTTATTATATAAAAATTATATATGAAACTAATTTTTTTTATAAATACAATGGGATATAATCTGTTTTTAAAAAAAATCCTTCTAAAATGATGAGACATCCTCAGTGTGTTGTGGTTTTTATCCCACAAACACAAAACTCTGTTGTCTTAGATAAGAAATAGATGGTTTACTATAGCTGGGTTTAAGTTTTGCATAAAATCATAAAATTTTAATCCACCTAAAATTTTAAAACCACTAGAAAATATTAAATTATGATCCACCAATAATTTATCAGAGTTAAAAATGAATAAATTTAGAAATTTATATAATCAATATAAACTTAGTGAAAAAATCAATTACAAAGATAAATCACATTGAAAATTTCTATTTTTAGAACATCCCGAAAATATAATAATGAAAAATTACCCAATTTTTTCAAATTTTTAAATTAACTAAACATGGAGAATAAGATTATAATCCAAATACTCCTTTAATGGATATTAGAATTTTACACTTTTATCTGATGTATAAGGAGGATCTTTTAACATGATATAATGTTTCTATATTCATATCCCTGAAATCACTACATATAACCCTATTTAAAGTTATTCAATATTCATGTTCCTAGAATCCATCAATCACAACAATAAAAAAACACAAAAATTACAATAAAATAACATCGAGAATTTAAAATGAGTATCTCACAAACCATATAAGTGAAATTTTTTTAAAGAAGAACAATAATTATTAAAATAACACTAAAAAATAACACATTACATGACTCAAAATGGCTTAGAAAATACTATTAAAATTCATATTACTATTTTTCTTTTAATCCTCAACGAATTAATACATATAGAAAACTATCAATGGTCATAATATGTATTCTTTAGGGTCAGTTGAAACTACATAAAAAGTTGCGTCATTATTTTTGGAATGAACTTATCATAGCTTCATATCTTCCAATAAAGTTCATATTTAATCACTATAATTCTTCCACATACAATGAATTTAATTTTTCATGATGCTTTATATCTGAAGATCTATTTTATTCAATCCAACCAAATTATATATATCAAATATTTATATTTCATAATTAAAATAACCAAAAAAACATAATTTTACATCTATAACTTATTAACTATATTGTAATTTTAAACACAATGTAATCACAATGTTCATTGACTCAAAAATTTCCCCCTTTTGAAAAGAAAGAGATACATAAGGAAAATTGGTAGGTGTCACTGAATCTTAAATATATACTCCTTTTAAGTTTGGATAAAATGAACTTATTCCTTTTTTAATATAAATTAAAAATCCAAATCATCAGTAAAAATCAATATAAATAGAGTAAATATAAAACATATTTTTTAAAAAATTAAAATTAAAATTTTTAAAAATTTCCTCCCATTTTTTAGAAAACTATAAAATGACATGTTTATATATTTATTAATCATTGTGATTTTAAAATAAAATCTCCCCCTTTAAAAAAATTAAACAAAAGGATGATAATTGAATCTCTACTACTTTGCTTTTCTAACATTATCCCCATTGATATGAGATAAAGAAAAAATATAATTCTTAATAATTGATATTATAGAGAGTGTAAAAATATAATATAGAAAATTCATGTAAAAACAAATTATCTTGAAGTATATTATCATTTTGATATCTTGGATGTATCAACCATTAATTTAGTAAACTATCCCACTTAGATAATTCATTTTTTATTAATAAAATATAATCAATGTAAAATAATTCTCTTCTTTTAGAAATTAGTATGGTTAAGAAAACTTCAATTAATAATATGATAAATTAAATTAAGATTATATTTTTTGATCAAATTAAACAAACATGTTGTTAAATATTATAAGAAAATAAATTTTAGATATTATAATAATTATAGTTAGATTAATTGAATGAACTATTTGAAAAAAATATTATATTAGATGTATTTCTAGTGTATTTATATTTTGAAAAATAATTTTTTTAAAAATATATATTTTAAATTATTAAACAAAATGATAAAACCATATTTATGGAAAGTTGTATCCTTTTTTATGTAATTTTTAAATTTCATTGTCTATTTTAAACAATAATTGAATGGGATTTCAATTTAAATTTATCATTATCAAAAAAATTAATGCATTTGAATATATAAAAATTTAATGGTTTATTGAAAATTTTAGGTAATTAATTTTTCATTTCGATAATGTCAAGAAAAATACTTCTATTTTTGTGCATGATCCCTAAGAAAATGGTGTATTAAATATATATATAAATTTAAATTTTGAGTGATGTGTAGTTTCAAATAAAATAAAATTGTACCTTTATTATAAAAATATTAGTAAAATATTCATGAGTGTCTGCTACATACACAATACATGGGCACAACATTATCTAGTTACAAAATATTCAACATCAATAGTGGAGAGTGAAACTAAGTGTTTATTATTTATAAACCAAAAAATTGATTCTTTTCCATTAAAATGTAATTTTCCATATGTACTCTTCATATAAAAACTATATCTTTCAACTTCAATAGCTATGTATCTTTTGAGTGTAAAATCAGTCTTACAAGAATAATATAAGCCAAGATTCAATGAAGTCTCAAGTAATGAAACTTAATTCTAGTACATTAAAATTTTATTCATTCATATTTTCTTATAATCTCACAAAACAACATATAGAAAATATAATTCACATTTTACTATCCATTAACTGTAATAAAATTTTTATCATACCTCGATAATATTTTTCAACTATAGGATTTCTATTTTCAATGAAGTCTCTAATAAATTTTCCTCTAGGATTTTTATAAAATTTTAATCCAAAGAAAAAGTTGAGTTCACTAAGAATTCGTATTTCAATATCACTATTCCTAAGTTCAGAAAACCAATCAAAAATATATTTTTGAGTACATCCAAAAATAATATCATCAAAATAAATTTTATCAATTATGGTGTCTTTAAATAAATATTTATAAAAATTATTCTATAAACATTTTCTTTAACAAAATTATTTTGAATAAAAAATAATTGGTCTTTCATACCATGATCTTGGATCATTTTTAAGGATATAAAGATCTTTTTTAAGTTTAAATATATGTTTTGTGAATTTATTATCTTCAAAACCAGGGGTTTATCAATGTAAACTTTCTCCTAAAGATAATCCTTAAGAAAGAACATATCACATCTTTTTGAAATAAAGTAAAATTTATATGTGTTGTGAAGTCTAATAAAATTGAAATATACAAGTACCTATGTACCAATATATATGTATCGTAATTAGTCTATGTATTATTCTTTATAGTAACCCTTAATAAAAATAATAATTCTTCGTTCCTTATCATCACTCAGTTTTAATAACATTTGTTTTTAAAACCTCATCATTCTCTAACAATAGAAATTTCCTTAGGACGTTCAACCAATTTCTAAACTTGATTCTATTCAAGTTGATTAAGTTATTTTTATATAGACCACAAAAATTCATCACCTAATAAAAAATATTCCATTTTTTTTGAATTTAACTAGTAAAGAATAATACTCACATTAATGTTCATAATTATTTAATGTTTTAACTGGTTGACTCCTATCTTTAATGATATTATTTATGGGATCATTCCTTAAATGTGATTGCCTCTTGGATTAATTTTTTTGTTATTACTCAACTGTATGTCATGTATATTCCATTACCTTCCTAACTGTGAAAATATGTTGAACAACCTTTCAGCTAATTCACAACCGATGATTTTAGTATTATTTATGGTAAATGAATAGAAATATTTTCAAAGACATAATCGATAGTATTAACTTATAATGGTTTTATTAAAATATAAGGATTGGCTTCAAAAAAATTTATTTAAACCATATTTTCAATAATATTAATTAATTTATTAAAAACCTTATATGCCTTACTAGTTATAGAGTAACCAAGAAAAATTACGTTATAGGATTTAAGATCAAATTCATAAAGATAATCTTTAGTATTAATAATGAATAATTTATACGTGGTGAATTTGAAGTATCATTGTTTTCATTTTATTATAGTTTCAAACTCCTAAAAAGTATTATTGATAGAAGCATGGTGTAAAACTATATTTCTATTATAAATGAAGAAACTTTTATTATCATCTATAAAATTTATAGCAAAACAATTTTAGCTCTACAAAGTTCAAGTGATTTCGTAAAGAATTATATTTCTTTATTCAACTACACCATTTTATTGAGGTGTTCTTGGTTCTAAAAAATATGAGTAATACATTTATTACTACCAATGGTTTCAAAATAAATTTTTTAAAACTCACCACCCTGGTCAGTCTAAACAGTAATCAATGTTAGACGTTTATTATTTTTAATAGAACTATATTTTTTAAAAAAATACAATCCGTATGAATTTTGAGTAAAAAAATAATCATGTAAAACTAGTGAAATAATAAACTAGGGAATACACATATTGGAATCCCTTAATACTATATGTTTGTGTAGAAATAAATAGTTACATTCAGACAAACCATAAATATTTAAAAGTTGAGACTACATTAATAGGTTTAAATCTAGGATTGTGATTTTTACAAAATTAGTAAGGATCTGAGAATTTTTTTCAGTTAAAGTTATGTTCAGGTAGATCCATAATAAGACCTTTCATATAAATATTTGATAATTTTAGAATGTTAGAGTGGCATAAAATTATATTACAAATCTAATAAAAATATTTAAAAACACTTTAAAAACGAAATTTTTTAATTGTATGATTTTATAATTCATGTGTATAATCATTCTGATGCTTAACAATTGATAAAATGAAAAAAATACCTTCCAAACACTAAACAATACATTTATATTTCCGAAAAATAACATAATAACCCTCATAAAGTATTTTAATTATTCTAAAAATGTGAATTTTTCCAATGACATATAAAAAATTATAAATTAATGATTCACCAAGAAAAGTAACATTAATAATTCCAATTATTTCACAATGTGTTCAAAATCAAAAAGCGACTCCTTTACTATTTAACATTTTATAGTTCCAAAATATGGACATGTATCATTTCATTTGTTGGGAAAAATCACTATCCATGTACCACTTATTCCTTTTATTCATATCCAACATATTTCCACTAGAATATTAATATTATATTCACTGTATTAATACATTCTTGGCTCCATAAATGCTAGAAAATACAAATTTAGTAACACGAATATTTATATATTTTATTATAAACGAAAAATATTAATTTATAAATAATTTATTTAAGATTATAAAATTATTCAACAAACTTTTGAGGAAAATCCACCTTCAGTGACCTCCACTCTTCAATTTCATACAAAAGGGTAAACTTTTAAGTACAAAATAATTTTTAATCAATACAAAATTTAACCAATGTAATACTAATTCTCTTATATGATCAAGAGAGTTTTATATTTTTATTAAACATATCAATTTGTTCTATATCATAGATAAAGTTATTAAAAAGTTAACTCAAAACAATAATTTCATATTTAATTGTGATAACTAAATTTCGATCATCAGATGATGAATTTTAACTTTATTTATCCTCTAATTTAAATGGGAGTTTATAAATTTAAATATTATGTTTTGAAATTATATCATTGTATTTAACTAAATCAGCCTTAAGAAACCATTTTTATTATTTTTGTTTTCTTTTTCTTTTTCTATGAGTGTTACATATCTCACCATTTAATCATATATATAAAAATATTCTTTATAATCCAATGAATTAAATTTTTCAACTTCTGATGAACTAAATTTCTCATTATTTGATGAAATTTAATAATGATCTTCAAGGGTATAATAATCTTTAGAATTTTATGATAAATTGGTAAGAGATTCAATAGTTAATTTTTCCATAGTAAATTTCTCATATTTAGGAATATTCATTTAAAAATCTAAAATCTTCTATCTGTCCCGTCCATTTTCTTCCGATGAACTATCAAATGTTGTGTCTGCACCACTCGCACTCTAAGTACCCAGGGATTTCAGACTCTTATTTATTATTATATTGGAATTAATTTATTTTATTTTAGACCTCCCATAATCAAATCTTATATGACCAGTATATTTTATATTCATAACAAATAAAATATAAAGATTCTTTACTCTCTTATTTTTCTTGTGTAACTTTCTGATAATAGTACCTAAAGTTACAATTTTAAATAATTTCAATCATCCTTATTTATATTTTACCATATTTAGATTTACTATAGTAATCATTTATAGTAACTAATGAAATTTTATACATATTATTTTTCGGATTTTATCCTGGATTTATAACTCCAAAAGTAATATTTATAAAAGTAGATTTAAAGACTACCATGTTCTTCTTATTCTTCTCCTCAACATGTATTTTTAGTCTACTATCATATTTCATGAGATTTCTAATAAAATCATTAAGTATTAACTTTTTCAAAGGTTTTATATCATCAATATTAGTACATTTCTATTCCCACTCCATTTGATGTATATATATCACTATATTCTTGGGATTATTATCTAATAACCCTTATAATCAATTAATTGATAACTTTTAAAAAGTGTCATGAAACACTGATACATCAAAGAAAAAAACTCTCCCATTATAAAATAAAGTTAATGGCAGTCCTCTCATAGAATATCTCTTCTAGTTTCAAAAACATTGGTAGTTCTGAAATGAGTAACCTCAAACTTCTTCAAAATTCTGTTAGAAGTCTCATAAAAAGGTATTTGACAATAAATATTTCTCATCATTTCATAAAAAAATGTGTTTGACACTTACTTGTTATACTGAAACTTAATATTATCATCTCTAGTTAATGTAAAATGATCCTTATCAAGAATATTAAAATTTATATTTGACATAATAAAATTCACAACGCCATAATTAATAATTAAAATCTTCATATGATCCTTGTAGTACTTGTAATAACATCCATTAAATATCAATAGATTTTTAGGATTCAAATTATTGATCTATCCAACAAGTGTTATTTTCATCAAAATATAATTTTCCCCGCCACATAGTTAGTGTAAGGAAACTATGATATTTCAAATTAAACAATGGAGAAAGGTTGATAAGACCAGGACTAGTTGAAAATATATAGTCATACTCTGATGTCGTGTTTCTTTTAAGATATCCAATTATAGGTAAACTAAAAATAGTTTGTCAATTATATTATAAAAAATGACTTGAAATTATCTTCCAACATAATATGTAAAACAACTAGAATATTTATCTTCCAATTAAAAAATATTTTATCTGAGTAAAAATTAAATAAAATATAAATTGATCGAATCAATATAAACATAGTATAATGCTAAAATTTACAGATGAAGAATAGTTATAATTCATATTTTTTGAATTTCAAAAAAATCTATCAAATAAAAAAATAAAAAAAGTACACAGTTAAAAAAAATAAAACATGGGGTATTATATTAAAATTGGAATAAACCTTTAATGAAAATTATAATTCCACACTTTTATCCAAATTTTAAGTATTATCTTTCAACCAGACACAAGTTATCTATCTTTGTATCCCAATAATACTTCAAATGGAACCCATAATAACTTGGAATTGTCTTTTTATCCCTATAATTCCCTGATCATATATGATTGGTAAATAGGATATTATCTTCCTATCCTCAAATCCCTTGAACAAAACTAATTAGAAGACGAATTTTCTTCTTATCCCCAAAATACATGAATCAAAATAAAAAAAGAAAAAAATTAGAACAAGGTAATAACGTGAATTAAAATGATAACTTCATAAATGGAGGCTCTAAGAAAAAATATTTTTAAGAAAAACTTCAACAATTTGAAAAACACTTGTAAAAAATATGTTTCAAGATTCAAATGACTTAGCAAAACTTTTTGAAATTCTAGTTACTATTTTTCATTTCATCATCAAAGTAGTAGTATATATAGAAATTTTTTTATTATTCAGAATCCATATACATGGAGGACTATTGTAAATAATTCAGAAGCCACTTAATCATCTTATAACGAACTTAAAATAAATTAATATCTTTCATTGATGCTTTTCCTTCACCCGTACAATGATTCAACAACTAGTTAATGAAATTTTTAATGACACTCCTAAACTATGATTTTTCATCTTATCAAATAAATATTCTAAAATTTAATTTTCCTAATTTTCATATTACACAACAAAAATAACTAAATAATAACATCAATTTACTAAATTTTATTAATAAGTGTATTGTGTTTTTGAAAATAATGGAAACATAAAATTATTTAACATAATAAACTTTTCTCTTATTACCAAGGATTATAAATATTAAAGGGTGTGACACCCCCCATAACCTTAATTATCTATATTATAATATTTTGTGGTAATAGAAAATATTGGGTGTTTCTAGGAAGGAATTATGAATTTTTAAGATTTTTCCTCTTTTATACAGATGTGGAATAGTTTGGAGAAACCATTTGAGTTTACCATGCTTAGTGTTATAGTTTTGATAGTGGTTGTTTCATAGTATTAACATATTATAAAAACCAATGGGTCCAAACTGTGAGGTGTGTGTTTGTTAGTTTCTATATTAGGTTTATAGTTGGTGCAATTTTTGGAAAACCATGTTACTAAATATTGAGAGTTGTACCTATTCACTTAAAGTGTATTTACCCATTTTCTCTATTTGAATTTAATATCCATATACCCTAATTTTATCACCTCTCTTTTTTTATACCAAATTCAAACACCATAGAGTCCCCCACTCCTCTTCTCCATCAATTCATTCCCATCTCCTTTGATTTCAAGTGTCCCTTAAAAGGTAATTCCCTCTTATATCTTTATTCCACCTCTTTCCTTTTCTATACTATCATTTTCACATGGTTTTATTTATCATGAAAATTCTAAGATATTTTATGGCCATTATTAGTGTTTCGGTTTATTCTAATGTGAGATTTAGGGTTTCTAGGGCTTGTATAGGATGCTCTCTTACTTTATTGGGAACTTAAATCTATGGTTGATGTGGTTCTATATTGATCCAATTTTAAAGAGGTTACTGTTTTTGTAAAAATACTTAAATTTACTTCTCGTTGGATTCATGTTGTTTTTTGATTATTTATTTTGTCAACTTAAATCCATATGTTTTATATATTTTATATTTTATCATTACTTAATGGTTTTAATCACTTGGAATAAATTTTTTATTCATTTCTATGTGTTTATAATGTAATTAACTATGTTCCAAGTTATTAAGAAAATTATTTTATGTCTTGTTTAAAATGTTTTATGGATGATTAATGGATTTCATCCCCATTTGGGTCTTAAAATATATATGTGTGTTATTTTCCAAACAAAAATTAGAAATAACGTAGAGTTTTATCTTAAATGATTTGAAATGGTTTTACATGTGGTTAAATTTGGTATGGTTCCAAATAATATTCTAAATTTTGATTTCAAAATGATAAAAAATAGGTTTATGTTCCAATCTAGTTTTTTTTATAAAAATTCATGTTTTTCAATTTTAAGAAAATTTATGGAAAAATGTGTATGAATTAAAATTGTCCCCCTCTATCATATCTTTCCTAGTATGTTTTTTGATCAATGATAAGGATGTTATACAATTTTATATGATTTTTTTTGAAATTGGTCTATATCTTGATAGGTTAGTGAAGGTGAGGTTTGTTTATTATATATATATTTTATTATTGATTATGTGATGATAATATGAATTTCTTTTTACTCATCTCCATTGATTGAAATCTTGGGGACCTATGTTTCTAAAAATAGTTCAAGATGTATTTTTTTTCTTGATGATTATATACATAAGAGCTAGTTCTATTAGAGAGTTGTTCCCCCCCTAGGGTTCATTTTGTAACATGAATAGTTTTCATGGGGAATACTTGATGAGTTATTTTCTCACGATACATGCACACGCCCAGTGATCTAAGATGTAATTTTTATATTATTCTTGTAAGAGCCCAGGGAGTTTCCCATGATACATTTTTTTTGATAAAATTATATATGGGATCTTATTTTTCTTTATTTATATATTATAGTTTTGTTGTACTTTATGAAACCATTGTGTAATTTTTCTTATTATTTATTTACAATTCAATGATTATATGGTTACTCTTAGTGTAGAATGTTTATTCCTATAGTTTTTGTTTATTTATTAAAAATATATCTAATGTGGATTTGAAATAAGTTTTTTCAAAAGGATTCTAAAAATATTGGTTTTAGAGAAAAATATTTCATGAAAAAATAATCGGTTAATTTTATTTCACAAATCATGAAGGTCCCATTTTTGATGACTAAATGAAATGGTTACAAAAATAGTTGTTTCTATGAGTTATCTTACAAAGAGTGTGATGGATTTTGTTTTTATAAAATGGTGTGATGAAAGATATTTTCATTCATATTAATTATTTGGGAAAGTAAATCCTTGTAGTTATTTTTCAAACTAAAACTATTAAACTACCTTTAGAAATTAATTTCATAAAATAATTGATGAATCATATTGTGCATGTTTTCCACACACCCTGATTAAATATTTACCTGTGTATATAGTTCTAAAATTTCATTTCAGGTTCTCATTTTTTCACATCCGTATATAGTAATTTTTGGGGTCAATGATGGATATTGTTGGTGAGTGGTGAGTCACCACTGTTTACATAGAGTTGGATTTTATCCGTTATGGTTTTCTTTTCAGTTTAACATTGGATGGTATTCCATAAAATTTTATATCCTATATCCTTATTTTATTACCTAATATTATTAGGGTTATTATTTTATATTTTTTTATATGTTGATTTAATGCATTTCATTGTTTTTTATTTCTACAAGTACTTTTTTTGTGTTCCATATTTTTTGAATTTTTTTTATTTTTTACATGGATATCTGGTTTATGGATGGTTCATTACTGATATCTAGGTTAAATCCATGTCATCGTAAATAATATTAGTAGGGATAAATTATTAAAAAGGGTATGTTTTGGGCAACCAGGAACAAGTTTCTTGCTTATGGGGATTGGGAATAACCATTGGGATCGGTAACAGATCGGTTCAGGTGATATGCAAAGTCAGCCTGGAGTGGTTTATTACAAATGTTATCTAACCCTAGGTCATAAAAAGTCCATAGGTTCTATAATTAATATATTATTATTTTTTATGTCCAATAGTATAGATAAGGAATGTAATAACTTGAAATATTTGTGTGGGAAGAGCCTAACTAGAACTTTCACACCCCCAAGCCTCAAGTTGCCTTCTATTGTCAATGTTTAAATTTTGATTATGGATTATGGTTTAGGTTTACTTATGAAATATTATTATTATTATTATTATTTTATCCATATTTTCTTTACCAATGATTTTAGGGTCAGGTGGACTCTTGGTATGAAAATAGAGAAGTAACTAGTGTTACACTACTAGATCGCATTGTTTGACCAACTATGTGAAGCCCTTGTATATGGTTCCAGAACCAAAACCAGAAGTTGTTTTAGAGTTGGATCATGGCTTTCCAAATCATGAACAATTATATTTTCCACCATTATCTTATTTTTTTTACCTCCTTTCACACTAAAATTGATTCTAATGATGTTATGGTTTATTTGAGGTGGAATTGAGGGGGATTTTATGGTGTTTTGATGATTTTGTAGTGGATTATATTTTATTTTTGTGTTATCCCTCTTATTTATGTATGTGTATTATGAATATTGTTAGGGGAAAATGGGATAATTTTAAAAAAATATTTTGATATAAAGGATTTTTCTGGGAAAAAGGGTTTGGTTTTTAATACTTGATTACACAAGAAGGTTGTAAAATGGTTTTAAAATATTCTTTATGTCCTAAAAGTGGTTGTTTTAAAAAACATTGTGAAAGTGATATTAAAATAAAGGAATAGGTTATTTATATTTTAGGAGTTAAAATTTTATATAACTTTTTGAAAATAAGTAATATATTTTCAAAATAGGTTGGAAAGTTTGATAACTAATTTTGTTTTCAAAGAATTCATGTTAGTGAAATGATATTTTTGGTTTTCATTAAATGGTGGTTAAGGTTGAAGAATTTTTAAAAGGGTTTTAATTCAATAAGGTGTTTCAAAAAATGGATATGGGTATATTTTTTATGTATTTTTTGTGATTTAAAATGAAAATGATATTTTAACCAAAACCATTTTGGATTTATGTGAAAGGGAACTAAAAAAATGATGTAATTTCAATTTGTGGGAGAAATATTGGAGGTTTTTCACTAGTATTCTAAAGGAAGCAAAATTTTCTAAGGGATGGAATGTTTTAAATTTTAGGTTAAATTTTTTAGAAATTAATATTTTGGAATTAATATTCCAACTAGTAAAGAAATGGTAAATATATTTTTTAAATCATCTAAATAAAGTAAAAATGATTAAATGATGGCTTGTTTCCAAGTTTTTGTGTTTTAAAAATATATGTTTGGATGTTCAGGAAGATATCTTGTTTTTGATCATTGAAAAAAACTTTTTATGGGATGTAATTTTTTTAACGAATTGTATTTGAATTTTGGTGTGATTCCTCGATTATAAGAATTGTTTAGTTTTAGGTGTGATTCATGAACTAGATGAGTTAATTATTAATTTCATGTGGCATATTCCACCAAAAATATAATTTTGGAAGGATAAATATAGTTATTATGGGAGATTTTTCATGTTTTCTTGGTTTAACCTTCCCCTTGATTGACTCTACTTAGTCCCAGAATAGGGTGGTGAAGCCAAACATCTTTTACACTTTTCTACTCAATCCATAGTTGCGATGAACCTTAGTTTTTTATCTAATTAACATGTCCTTAGTGTATATCTAAGTACATATATAGATGTTATTATTTGGTATTATTAGAGTAGTAAAGTTTAGATATAATTACAATGTGGTGAATTTCAATAGGATTCCTTTGGTTTTTCCTTATGTACTGAGATCTTTATGGGTGTTCTAATGTGAAAATTAGGATTTACTTGTGTAATTTGTATATTTTCTGGTTTGGTAGTGGAATTTTTGTTGGATTGTATTTATTGAGAGTTTGAACATTGTAAGAACCTACCTCCATACTTAGGTACATAGGATGCATGTTTCACTAGTTAAGTTGGGCACTACCAAGAGCATGATTTGGAATTATTATGGGTTCTCCATGAGATGGTGACCTGAGATTTTGGTCCTAGTTTTCCTTGTGTTTTAGTATTAATACTTTTAAATATCATATTTTCATAACTTTTATTTTTTAATTAAATGTTTTATTTCCATGAATTTTTTATTTTAGAGGTTATTATAACATTAATTGGGTTTTTTGGAATAATTTTATGTTTATTTTGAAAAAGACTAAATTATTGATTTTTAATCATTTTTATATCATCTTCATGTTTGGATGATAAATTTTTATACACGTATCTAAATTGATAAACTATTTTTTTAATATTGTATCTTTATAAACATGTGGATGGCTTATCTTCTGGTGGTGTTTTTGTGAGTGGATTCAATGTTCTACACAATCATTTGTGTCATGATCTCCATTTTTTAATCTTTTGTAGAAACTCAAAATTGTTCCATTATCCTAACTAGATATGAACCTGCCTTCCATATATAAGTATTCAGTTGGGGATTTTAACTTAATGATGCATAGAAAATCACATTTTTTGAGATGATGGTAGGTCAAGCTCATCACACCCTTTTAGAGGGAATTTTTTCCTACTTTGGGACTCTCTTATAGATTTAATAAATGTTTGAGAAACTCTTCCTAGTTTTGATATGGGACCCATTACCCTAATAAAATGATCGTATGTTAAGTATCTATATATGAAAAGAGTAGGGTATATTTTTAATGAATCCATATGTATATATCCATGTTATTAATTCATTAAAATTTTATGGGTAGATGCTTATATGTTTAATTTATATAACTAGACACTCTGGAGTTTGTTGTTATCCAAGGAGGAGGTTAATATTTCTAGGACATGATTGAGCTATTATGAAGTATTCTATGTATCATATTTTATAATAAGAATCAAAACCCACATATTTCATTAAACTTGTGTAGTTTAACGTCGTATATAAAGGATATATTAATAGAAGTGGGGAACTAGATATTTGAGTTCAAACCTCAACGAGACATCCTATGTATCATTATTGTGTAGGGAATCAGAGTTATTAGAGTTCATTCATTCCCTTGGGATTTTTCCCAAGGTATATACCCTCTTATGATGGGTAGTTATATCATAACACCAATTGGGGCTTACAAAATGGGGGTTCCCTACTTGGTGGAGATTCATGATTCTAATGATGTGATCATTGTAACTCCCTAAGACCATGTGAGAAATGTTATGTCAACGAAAAAAGGGATAGAAAGTAATCAGCCTCATTTCATATGGGTGCATGGATTATATGATGATAAATTCCATTGGGTACTTAATATAGTGCTCAGGCCATAGGAAGGTCTCTTACATATCCTATTTATGGAAGGAATTAAAGTTCTTCTAGTTAAATTGGCCAGGGATTACACATTGAGGTTTCCCTTTTATGCATGGGATATCATATTATGCTATTGGATAGGGATTACACACTATTGTTTTCCTTATATATGGGGCATATCATCTTATACCGCTATATGGGGCTTATATAATGAGGTTTCCATTTACATAGGTTGGACAAGGTTATCAAGTCATGGGACGTTTGTTTGACCTGGCCTACATGTTTTCCTGACATACATTTATTGTCTGTTTGACATGCCATGATTGTTTTCTTGTCTTGTTGGAGGATGTATTGTTGACATATCCAAAGACATTCGCATGATCCATTTTACTTTTTGGAGCGACACCACATAATTCAAATTTCATGTATGATGGTTGTCACATGACCAAGGCCGAATTTTATAAAGTACATCAAAAGACCTGACTGGTTGATCACGGAGGCCGTCACATGATCTCAACTAACATTCTTGGAGAGCATCGCATGATCTAGATGAATTTATATGGTGTAATCATACATAAAATCTGATACACATAGAGGGTGTCTCAAGAGTCAATATTTCTTGTCTAGAGGGTGCTACATGTTTTGGATGGTTTTTCTAGGAGTCACCGTTAAATCTGGCTGACATGACTGAGGGACATCTCAAGAGACAATTGACATACCTAGGGGGTATCAGATGTTCTGGACAGCTTGTCCAGAGGACATATCAAGATCCATTTTTAATTCTCTGGTTCCATCATGAGACTAAGATAACATGTACTTGTGCCACCATATGATATGAGTGACACTTTTAATAGACATATAAATATCTTTATGGAAAGCTCATATGGTTTCGCGGGAATCAAGTGACAGGCTTGGGGGCACCATGTGACTTTATCTGACATGTCTAAGGGACTTCACATGATCCAACTAGTATAATGAGCGAGTTTCATGTGATCTGAGTGGAATGTATTGGTGTTTCCATGTGACCTAGGGGGTTCACCTGAAGCATATGGGGATTAACATATATGTTTTTTACAAAAGTCTCTTATGTTTATAGTCTCAATTCTAGATTTTATTGCATATGCCTTAGATTTATTTGGTGTTATCATGTTAATGTCTCTCATGATTCAACAACTATGTGGGATTTACTTTTCATAACCCACCATAAGTTCTATGAATGATCTAGAAGTGATCATGATAAGTTACTTTTCATGTCACATGATCCGCTCAGGTGGTTCCCCCAATTTTACCTGATAGAGAACCATTCTGATCACAAGATTGGCCACTCTGAGAAATCCACTCTTATGTTTGGGTACACTAGTGCGAGGATCCAAGGATTTATTTTTTGATTCTGGGGTTGGGTATTTATTAGCCTCCAAAACTCTTCAATTCGACACATTTTGTGGAGTATATAGCACAAATCTAGACTAGAGTCAGTGGAGGGATTTGATGTCATGCGTTTCCCGATATCCTGCTTCAAGTACTTTTAGGGGTGTCACATGATTTTTGGAGACTGTGAGATCATCCCATCAATGCCCCATTTATAGGATTAATGAAAATTAAAGGGGTATTACCAAATTATGAGGGAAAGAATAGGGGATTTCATAAAGTCCAACTGAAATATCTTGGGACTTTCGTGAGATTAGGATGCCTTTTGGAAGGCCTTCGCGTGATCTAAGATGACCTATCTGGGAGTTTTTGAGATATAAGTATGCATTTCTATGGGGTTTTCATGCGATCGGGACATCATATGGAAAGAATTTTATGAGGTATTTCTGAGAGCATGAGGATGTTTCATGAATTTGATGGCCATAAGAGGATCCCACCTTTTCCCATATATTTCCTTCTTTTATTTTTCAAAGGATTGGGGATCTAATGAGTTTGTATGAGTGTTGTAGAAGGAAATAATTCTCCCAAATGATGATACTTCATGATACAATTAATGATTATTATAGTGATGTGTGATCATTTCATGGAAACCCATTCTTTTCACCTTATGGAGATGAAGGGGGTGTAGGACCGCATGGACATGTATGATGCCCTTCGTGTGGTGATGGTAACCTGCCAACAGGATCTTGCGTGACTTAGAATAAATGTAATCGGGGATTCCATTGTGTCTCGCGATCTTAATGGGTGTGTTGTGTATGTTTTATTACCACAATAGGCTCCCACATTTTGTATATTTTTCTCCCTATTTTCCTAGTATTTTTTGATGGCTTGTGAGCTGTTTTCCAATTGACAAGTTGTGTGACTCTTGGGTGCTCATATAGCATCTATCACATGATAACTGATTGTTTGGAATGCCTTTGAAAGAGTATAATGGCTTTTCAAAGAGAATATATGGGATATTCCTTATGTTATAAATTGTGTATTAAGTGTTTCAGTACCTTATAAAGGTCATGTGATCGCATTTCCTTCATAAGGTCATGTGATTTGGGATCCCCTGACCACCTTCTTATTGATTTGGTTTTCTGGGAAAACAACACCCATATTTAGCTATTTCTTCCCTTGTGAATTTTTCAGTTCTCATTTGGTGAGTGTTAGAAAACTCCCCCTCCCCTAAGGAGTGATGTTTGTAGGGACAAGGGATCAGCTCTGAGCAATATAAATTTTTTCCTGGGCAATTGGTGTTGTCGCCAATCAGTATCTTATGCAACACTTTGTCTTCCAGGTGACATTTGGAGTTACATGTAATTCTTTACATATAGGGGAGAGAAGAGAGGTTTATTCACAGACTACACAACTTATTATATCTCTTTCTCCATGCCCCCATAGCATAATCCTTTTTCAAGACCCCTCTACAAAAACCAGTCGTGAGATCCATTCATTAGACCTTCCCAAAAACACCACTTCACAAGATTGATTTATCTTAGTTACATGTTTAAATCAACCACGAACTAAATTTTGGTAATTTCATGAACTTTGGGAATTGGAATTCATGGATGGATTTATTGTTTTCATGGATTTATTGGATCATTCTCATGATCCTTTTAAACTATTTTTTGGCTCGCATGACCATGTAAAAGGAATGAGATTGTGATTTTTCAAAGGGGTCACACAGTTGTGTGATGTTTTTCATGTTTATATAGTTAATGAGTTATTTATAAACTTGGAAATTAGTGAATATTTTATGTGTTCATGCATGACCTACTAATTAATGTGATGAAAATGAATCTATGGGGGTTTTATGAATTTTTAAAAGATTTTATTTTATCTTCCTGAAATATTCCTCTTATTTTTTTCAGATGGTTTTTGAATCTCGTAAAACTTATCACCATCCTTTGAATAAGGAGGAAAAAGTAGTGATGGCCTGTCATGATACTATTATAGTAATTATGGATGATACTTGTAATTGTGTTGTTGAGATAATTTACCTATTTATGATAAAGATGATGGGATTGAATCTTGTGTATTATCCCCTTCCAAAATATATTCCCCTTTATGGGTTTCATATTAACAATGACACACCCATTTGTGCTCTAAATTCATCATTCATACCCTCCTATTGGGTTTGGAAAACCCATAACTCTTTTTGGGTTAAAATATCTCAAATGGGATATATTTTTGCACTGGATACCACAAACATGGGCATATACTAACGTATATTCCCACCAATTTTAATGAGAACAATCAAAAACATGATTTAGCTTTTCAAATGTAGTGCTAAATAATGAAGAAATATACCTCCAACTATATGTTTTTATGGGATCTCTACTAGTAATTTTGATCAATGGGTAGCAGTAGAATGGGTTAGGGCTGGACCTTCTAGGTGAAATACATTGACTCTGATCATTCTATAGAGTTGAAGAAAATTTGGACTTATGAGGCAGTCTGTATGTCATAGAAATTTTTTTATTACAACAAGAGTATTATGAAGGACTTTTTTAGCCATTGGAATCTAGACACAAACACTTTCCACCTCATTCATGGCCAGGTGGGATTCATCCTATCGTATGTTGAACAAATATGTGGTGTAACCATATTTGGTGGGATGTATAATGAGTTTTTCACCCATGATCTACTTCGGATGAAATTAGTAGGACTCCTCCTCTCACCTGATAAGTGATCAGGATAGTTGAAAAGGCCCTCCAAAAGTAGCCACTTCTTGGGGATGATACCCTTTTCAAGAAATGGGTGAGCTACTTTATCAAGAAAGATTGCTCTGAGCCTTATGTAAAAAGGTTGAAGTCTTGTCCTATGAAATAATCCCACAGTGTAGTAAAAACATATTAACCCATAACTGAAGAAGGTAAATTTAAATACTGTGGATGGGAAATTGTTCCCAGTGTTGACTATGCTATCAAACTAGTCGGATTCACCACCATGTACCATATTGGTTACTTACGTCTAATGATTGAAAAAGGTAATGTTTCAGTTTTTACTTTCGTGATGGTGACCTTCATGGTAGGGGTAATGTATAGGGATAGCCATTATTGTGATAGAAAAACATTATTGCCTTCTACACCATGTTTACAAGGTCAATCCACTTATATGATCGTGATCCCCTTTCATGTATTATATTGTTGGATGCGGGGTCATCAATGAGGCTATGATTATCTGAATTTCAAGGGAATCCCCAATAATGGGGTATGTCCTGTTGCACTAAAGGATCGAGATGTCGGGTATTATATTATCCATTATGACCATTTATACTTCATACCCTATGGTCTAGTGCTAATGGGTGACTTGGTTGATACTGGTGAGGCCAATCATGATGCTCGGGCATATATGATGTCCCTTTGTGAGGGAATTATTTCATCCTACATTTATGGGGACCTTATCTAGAAATGATATTCACCATGTTGTTTTAGTCACCAGTTTTTGTGTGTCAATTCAAGATGTCCTCACATTGTTTATGTTCAATCTAAGGATCATTTGATGGTATCCGGCCAATTTCTTCTGATGTTTTCTAGGGAGACTGATGTTGTGATAAATGATCTTCTCTAAAATGAAAAAATTGTTTTATCCCAGCATTATGGTGAGGTTTTGATTTTCTCATATCCAAATGAGAAATTTTCCAAATTGGTAAGCGAAGCTTCTTAGTTTCCACCAGTTTCCGAGTACACTATGAGGTCTATAAATAAATTGGTCTTGAGAGGACCAAAAATCATAGAAGCACCCCATAATGAAATAAGGAATCTTTCATTTCCTATATAAGTGCCAAAAAATATGGTTGTAGCAACTGTAGTTCTAGAGGGTGAATCCACATCAGAGTTATTATTTCATATCGCATCTCGACAATGGATGTCATGGAGGATACATAAGTCATAGGGTGAGCTCTAGGGTATAATACAACAATCATAGTTACCTTTGGAATGTTTCTCCCATAAAACTGCCCCTCTATGTATAACTTTCAATGATCGATGGTCAGGTCCTTCATCTGAGACCCAAGCATAGCTTTGGAAATTGTCAGTGGTCAAATATTTGATTCTTTATCAGTACACCAAATGGCGGTTTGGGGTATGTTGAAAATGGTCATGGATGAACCTAGTTATCTGATTATAGAGGTTGTCGTAAGTCTGAACTTACTATTATTTTCAAAGGGTCTTAGGGCCACTAAAACCATATTGAAGTCCTTTATTCTTCAATTGAAATAGTCAGAAGCTGCAAAAGACCATCCAATCCTCCCCCCGCCCCTCGAATAGCCTCCCTGGGGTATAGCTGTTGGATAAGGATTTAGTAGTGATTGAGGGACCCATGATGAGGGTCCCTGTGTCAAATTTCATAGATGAGTGTAGTGATTACCCCTTTTGGAGCAACATATTTCAATTCCAAACCTCCTAGGTGGCCTCCCTAGAAGGGAAGAGGAAAAGGAAAGGGTTTTAGTTGTTATAGTCGTCTATTGTGGAATCCAAATGTGAGTGTGGATTTTCAATCTTTTCATTTCTCTATGATACTTCATTTGTGGCCTCCCTGGACACTTTTTTTTACTTCAGGTAATGTGAGATGATATTATGTTTTGTTCCTTCACCCCTCAAGAGTATTGAGAAAATTAATTCTTCTGTAAAAGTATTGTAGGTTCCACAAAGTCACTTATCACAAGTAGGTGTCATCTTTTCACATGAGGATGGGGTTGGGGTAATGGACGTCACCAGCGATGTGATCGAGTGAGGTATATTTTTTAAATCTATCATATCCATTCATTGTTTGGGGATATAATATCTTTTATTATGTGACTAATAAACCATTATTCTCTTTGTTGAAATATTTTTACCCCTGAAATTTGGAGGCACTAGTCCCTTCTCTGTTGGGGGATCCCCGGACTGAATCAACCAAAGTTGAGCTCAAATCCCTTCCCACTTCATCAAAGACCGTGAGAATCACTTTTCTTATGCGATTCCTTGTCCCAAAATTTATTCTTATTCCCAATATGGGATTATATCACAACCCAGGGTCTATTTTATTCTACTATTCGATGTCATGAGAAATTTGTAGGGGGGATTTGGGAACTAGTTTTAGAGACACCCTTGGATGGTTTTAAGGTTCAATTGGTCCACCTTCTATTTATGTTTCCTACCTTTGGTTATGAGGGTTTTATTATATTTCCCTTCATCCTTGGTTAAAGGAGGTGTTCTATATAAGAGAGAAGAACATGGTCCTTGAATCAAGGGTGTTAGTTACTGAGGATTCCTCTTCAGTTATTTGGGACTGGGACGAGGGCATAATTGAAGTTTCCTGATGTGTGGTGGAGGTTGTAGCTCAGCAGGACATGGTCAGCACTGAGATGGCTGAAATTGTCCATTTCTAGTGACTGATTGGATGTGTTCAATTTTAGTTCATCTATCTCCAAGTCTAGCTATCTCAGTTTTGACATTCTATCCCAATATTAGATAATATTATGTTGGATAAATAGGGACTTCTTGATGTGGAGAAGGTGAGTCATGAAGTATTTTCTTGGGTGGTGGACTTGTAGTAGGTTGCAGATGCGTAAACTGAGTCTGTTGACCAACTACACCAATATGTTACTTCCCTATAGCCTAGGCTTGTGGGATTCAAGGATTCTTTTTAGAACATGCTTTGATGGACCTCTGATTTTATAACTTTTCTTTTTCTCATATATTCAAGGGAGAGACTCTGGTATGTGGATATTCCTCCTTTTATATTCTATCAATTAATGGATCTATTTAACCTTATATGTTGTTGTTAAATTTTATTTTATTCATGATGTTCATGAAATTTCACTGATCTGGTTTTATGTGAACCACAAATGATACCCATCCATTTCATAATATCAAGTATTCTTGAATGTATGGATCTTAATATTTAAATCATATAATATTCTTCTCAATATGTTCTCATAAATTACCACCAATAACTAGATTCCTAATTGATTTATCTTCTCTAGTTTTATTGGGATTATCTATTTTTTAAAAGGATAATTTGGTAGAATATGTCTCGGTGGGAGAGTACTTTATCTTTTCTGTAGATGATAAGTTTGGTGAGAAAATTTTGATTTTTTCCCAAGTCCATTTGGTTGTAATTCAAAGCTTCTACATTATTGTAGAATAAATTCATGTCATGCTATAGTTTAGGGTATTTTAGCTCCGACCTTATATCACTATATTTTAGTGTCATTTAGCTCGGACCTACTATCACGTTAGTTTAGGGTATTTTATCATGGAATTTAGGATTACATACAATTCAAAGTCGTACATCCATTACTTGAATGATGATCATGGAATGTGGTGAAAACATGCTAGGAATGACCCAAAACACCCTATGATGTTGAGTTTTTTCGTGGTGTTGTTGAGGATTGTGAGGATTAGAGCTCCATTCCTGTAAGGAGGATATTACTCTGGTTGTTAGGACAAATCTGTTATGCATCAGTAGAATTTTCAAACCGAGGTGCCACAAATCTTTTCTACGGGTCATGGAAGTTTTATGGGAGTAATATTGGTTGAGGTTGAAATACTAGGGAATCAAGGCCCACCTGTATAGTTGGAATGTATATGATATAATTAATAGCCCAAAATTTTGATTTAGTAAATATAGAATGGGAATACATGCCGAAGACAACCCATAACACCCTAAGGTTCCATAATATTCTACGGTAGTGCCGGGGCTCATAAGGATTGGGGTTCTTTTCTTGCAAGGAGTATATGCTATTTATTAGAAGTTTAAAGCCCATAGGAATCAGTATCTTGGTCAAATAGAGTTTTCCCCGGCCTTTTCCAAAGTCCAGGAAATATTTTTGAAGACTCAAGCCTCTATAAGATGATCTTGGGTATGGAGGAATGTTATCCATGAAGGGTTATGGAACCTTAGGTTAGATCAAATAATAATTGTTAATTGTGAGACCAATTCCTTGTTGTTTTGAATTACAATGTGTGGGCCATAAAGGGTTCAAGAATGGATTTTCACATTCCTGCTTTGGGAAATGGAAAAAAACACAGGGAAATAATGTCAAGGATTTTAAATCCATTTGGATTTCCTAGTATAGGGATTATAAATTGTGATCCAAAGTGGTTGGGTCGGGAGAATGATATAGAAAAATAATTCTAGGAATGTCCCAGAACACACTGAGGTGCCGGATTCTACTACGGTGAAGTCAGGGCTCACTAGGATTAGAAATACCTTTTTGTAGAGTGATGCATTTTTTAATGACTATAGTTCCATATGCATGGGCCATAGGCATATATTCATACACCAAAAGGGTTCCTTAAATCTAGGTGTCCTTTTTTGAAGTCCATGAAAGGTTTATAGGGATATGAGGTTCTCAAATCATGATGCTTGAATTGTGAATAGTGTAATATCCAAGAAATATTGAGCACCCTAAAAGTTGTTCCATCTCCTAGAGAACATATTATCAGGGTGAGGTGTGAAAAATCATTACTCTGAATTTTTTCTGAACTAAGGGGTCTAAAAAGAATAGATTGGATTTTACAAGGGCTACAAATTTGACACTGTGACCTTTATGCCTTATTCATTTTCACCTGAATTCTTTACTTAACTCAAGAGATAAAGAGTTTAGCGAGTGAAGACTTGACTTTTGATCATTCCACCATTTGCAGGTTTTCAACCTGAAATGTTTTATGTCTATTTCTATAGTAGTTTAAGTTCTTTAAATGTAGACTATTATAGGGGAGATTTTATGTTTGTAAATCTCATACCAAAGTGTTGGTAGTTTATGTTCGTGATGTACATGGCCCTAATATGGGGGATGTTACATAAGAGTCGAGTTGGGATACCCAGGGTTAAGATCACTCTAACATTCTTCTGAGTGGGAGATGAAAATTTTATAAATCATGGCTTGTGGTTATCATGTCATAAGTAATGATATGGGATAATCATACCAGGGATTTCCTAGAACACCCTCAGGTTCTGAGTTCTTCCATGGTGATGTCAGGATCACAAGGATTTGAAAACCCTTTTTACATATCCAGGATTTCACTGGTTGGTGGGTATGAGCCCTTATGCATCTATAGAATAGTCAAGAAGAGATACCTCTTTTCCTTTACAATGTATATGAAGGGTTTGCATCAAATTGATGTTCTAGATAAATGTAGCATGGTTTATGAATTACGGTTCTTAAAAGATGGTATTTACATACCATAATCTAGTTGACCAGGGTATGTCTCTTATGGACCTTTGATAAGGGATGATAATTGATGATTGTCTGCATATTTCAATGTCAAGTAGTAGAAACATTATTACTTATGTGAGGTTTAGAATCATGCAGTAAATAAATTTTCCTTATATTTTAATGTCATGTTGTAAGGATGTCATAGCCGATGTAAAAACATTTTGTAAGATATATTGCACACAAAAATAGTTCACAATTAGATCTGACTCATATATGGATAAAATGGTCTTGTAAGGATCAACACCTATACAGTTGGAGTGCACTTTTTTATTGGTTGTTACAGATTGGCCTAGGATTGGAGGTTTTGGAATCACTACATATCCTGTATTGATATGAATCAATACACATGTAGTTCTCAAATAGGAAACACTATACACATGTCTGACCTGTATTCATATGTGGGTATTGTTTTGATTGATTATTATAGATGGTCCTAGGATTAGAGATCCTGGTGTGTCTATGTATCCTATAATGATATAAATCAATACACACTTAGTTCTCAAGGAACTAATAAGTTTAATATCATGTATCAATGATTAAGTCTTCCCAACATGAAATGGGGTATTGTAACTACATATCCTATGGTAATAAGAATCAAATAACATGTAGTTATTGAAAACAATTCATATTCAATTCTGACCTATAAACAAGGAGGGGTAAATTTTATGCTTATTTTTTATGAATGGACTTTTGGTTTGATATTTGGGCATCACTATGTTTCATGTGATGTTAGGACTCAAGTCACATGTAGTTCTTGAATTCTTTTGTGGTAGGATACCAACACCATAAATAGTGTTTCTCTTGGATTAGATCCATAAGAATGTCTAGTTTTATGTCATGAAAATGAAATCATCTATGAAATTTAACATTGCTCATCAAGGAATCATGGTATACTTTTTAAGGTCTTGCATGTAGGACCCTAATGTACCATTCGTGAGATTTTATGCATTGTTTGTGTGGGAAATCCATTTATAAATTCCTAATCTCATGTGATCTATGACTAGTGTGAGAAACAATGAATATAATGGATTCCTATAACCATGTAGAGGGAATTAAGGATAAGATAGGGGCATTTTGTATCATGTGGTGGTTGGACCAAGATATAAGATTGAGGCATCCCTACATATCCGATTGATATGAGAATTAAGTTATATGTTGTTCTAGAAACCCAAGTAGTTTAAGGTTATGTGGCAAGGACATAATCCATGTAGTTTAACATATTGTGGTAAAGACATGGGTTACCCTACATGAAAGGGAAGTAACACTATGGATGGGCCCAAAAAAATAGAGGTCCATGTATCAATACTTATCCTATGCTAGCAAGAATCAAGCCATATGTAGGTATTAGAAGGATATAATCCCTATGTGGATAGAATACTCACATGGGGATAAGGGTATTTCATTTATCTTTCAAAGAGATCGTGCTCGTATATCGTGTTTTTTTAGAAATATGGTTCTTACAATGCAGTTTAACATCATCCAGTGAGGACATCTCACATGTAGTTTAACATCGTACGGTAAGGGCTTGTTCTGCACGGTTTAATGTAATTTTTTAGGATATATGATGATGTGTAGTTTAATGTCTTTATTTTAGGACTTGGGTCACCCAATATGAATTAATATGAACCATTTGGGGTCCATTAAAGTTAATGACCTACGGTGAGGACATGCTCCATACAATTTAGTGTTATGTGGTCTGGACATGACGGTGCAGTTTAACATCATACTACTAGGATGTCTTTGTAGTGTTTATCTTCATAAAACTAGGAAAACTCCATAAAATTTACCTTCATGTGGTCTGGACAAGATACAATGTGTAGTTTAAAGTATTACTACCATAAATTTACACTTAATGATAACTATGCAATGTAGTTCTTGAGAAATATTGCATTGGTGGTGGGTGTTACATGTTCCCCATCCATTGTGGCTGACGAGTAGTCTCCATTGTGATAGAACTTATGTATGATATAAGGCCCTTCCCATTTGGGTTCCAACTTTGGATGCTTTTTCCTTGGTATCATTAGGGTTCTAAGAGGCAACCCCAATTCTCATTAGAGGTATGAACGAAGGAGAACATTTTTATTGAAGGCCCGTGTAATCCTATTCTGATGGACTTCAAGGTTGTGCAATGTATGAAACTTTTTCCCATCAAGTTATTCCATCTCATCCTATCACTTTTTAGATTTTTCATCATTTCAGGGTTTTTCATAAAATGATATTTTAAGGGTGGGAAACTAGACTTCAATGGCCAATGCTTCCTTGGTCTCATAAACCAATGAGTATGGATTATCATGTGCAATAGAATGTGTGATGGTATGGTAGGCCCCTAAAGCAAGGAGAAGTTTAACCGAAAAATATTTCTTATATTTATTAACCATCTTCTAGAGAATTTTTGACATGGTCTTGTTGAGGGACTCTATTTGTCTATTGTCCACTGCATCATATTGGGATGAGTGATTAGAATTGATGTTGTACTCATAGAACAATTTATTCAAGTCTATAGAACAAATGTTTGTTTCATTTTTCATTAATATTGTATGAGGAACCGCAAACCTAGTTATGATATGGGAGTTTTTAATTTTATGGTATTATTCATCCTGTCTTCCTTGAAGGGAATTAACTCATACCATTTTGAGAAAAAGTCAGTAGCAGTAAGGATTTACTTGAACTTCTTAGTTGTGGATGGGGATTTGTCCCCACAATATCCATTCCCCAAATAAAAAATGGTTTGGAATATTTATCCATATATATAAATTCTGGGGGATGATGGATGAAGTTTTCATGTATCTGGCATGAATGAGATTTATTTATGAATTTCACACAGTCTTGTATCATGGTTCTCCCGTAAAAACCCAACCTCTTGATTTAGTGGGAGACCATGGTCCTAGAAAAATGAATTATATAGGAACATGTGTGGAATTCTTCCATGACTGTGTGAATCTCTCTCAATGTTATGCATCTATAGATTATTTCATCAAATCCTCACCTTTATAGTGATTTTTTCTCATTTGGATAATCCTATGAGGAAATGTTCCTAGCACTACGGTGAATTTGTTCCCCTCTATCTCAGTCTATTAAGAGAGTCATATTTTGGAGACAATCTATTATGGGCTTCATCCATCATGGATGTATATTGGATCATCATGCTCTAGGGAAGTGTTGACTTGATATATTTCTTCTATATCATAGATGATAATAAATGGGACCATTCTTCGATACATGATACGAAAGATTACATCCTCCTGATCAGGGTAACCCAGAACTGTGGATGCATTAGTCAATGAGTCGGTGTGAGCATTCTGTGATCAGGGTGCATGATGAAATGTGGGATCAAAAGGTAATTCTAACATTATTCCTCTATCATAGTCATTAATAGGGTCAAATGTTTCCTTTTTGATGGCATATCCTCCATCGATCTACTTTATCACTAGTTCTGAGTCCCCTTTGATATTAAGGTAGGCTATCTGCAGTGGTAGAGACATTTATAAGATACATATGAGGGTTTGGTATCCTACCTCATTATTTATGTAGGATTAGGATAGTGAGAATGATTAGGAAAAATTTTATTTGACTGGATAAACAAATACAATCCCTAAGCCAACCTAATTGAGATTCATATTTCCCATGCTATTATTGACAAGAATTTGGAAAGTTCCATCAAAATACATCTCCCATGTCAGGAGAGTGTCACTATCATAGAAAATGTTTAAATCTAGGAGTTTGATGTCTAATGGTGTAGTTTCTAGAGTGGTATGTTCTGAAAGGAAATTATCTAGAGCTTTCCACTTAACAACCTTATGTCATAAAAACTGGATGTCATATTGTTGTAGAATGACCGTCCATTGGGTTAGACACCTTGTCAGCATGGCGAAGACAAGGATGTACTTGAGTGGATAAAAATAAGAGACCATATGGTCTTCATGGTGCTGTATGTAATTATTCAGCTTCTTCACTACAAAGATGAGTACAATCCAGTTCTTCTCAACATCGGTGTATCGAGTATCAGTATCTATCATTATTTAGCTGAGGTAATATAACTTTTACCACTCCCCACATCATTTATATTTATAAAGAGGGTTCTCTGTGAGAATCCTATGGTGGCCACATATATGATTAGTATATTTTCCTCCATCGGTGGCACCAGGACTCGTGGGTGTAGTAGATACTTCTTGAGACTTTCATAGGCTTCTTGGCAGTCCTTATCCTATTGGTAGGTGATTTTGTTCTTCATTGTCCCAGTGAAGAGGAGAGATTTATTGTCTAGGTTGGCTATGAAATTCCCAATGTAGGAAAGGTTCCCTTGGAGTCCCATTAGCCCATTGAGTTTTTTTGGTTTTTCTGTTGATAAAATGGAACTAGTATTCCCTAGGTCTACCTCAATTCCATGTTGGTGTACCCAAACCCAAGGAACTATCTAGATGTTTCCCCAAACGCGCATTTCACAAGATTCATCTCCAAGTTATTTTTCCACTACTTTTCAAATACAGTTGAATATCCGTGAATTGATCACATCATTGTAGGAATTTCAAAACCTGGTCGTCGATATAACATTAAAAAATCCTTCACAACAATATCTTGAATTTATGATTCATGGTTTTTTGATAATTAGTTCTTGCATTCATTAAGAAAAATGGTGTAACCTGATAGAAAAAGATCCCCTAAGATACTATGAAAAAAGTGGCTTCATCATCTTTAGGGGACATCATTATTTGTTTGTACTCATAGTACCCATGCATGATGGAAACATATTTAAATCTAGAAGTTGCATCAATTAAGAGTTATGTGATAGTAAATGGGAATTATTCTTTTGGAAAATGTTAATTATAGTCTCTTAAAAAGATGAAGACCATAATATTCCCATTATTTTTCTTGACGGAGAAAATATTGTCAATCCATATTGGGTATTTCACTTCTCAAACAAAGTTGTGTTTGATTAATTTATCAAATTACACCTCAAAATTTGTGGAATGAGAGGGGTGCATCCTCCTGGATTCCTAATTGATGCATCAGTTGTCATCAAGTAATCCATGATGGTTCATAGAATCATCTGCATTAAATTCAGTCATTTTTGTATAGTTCTAGGAGGACATATTTTTTTCTTTAGAAATGAGTAGTACATATCATGCTCCATGAGAGGCATGGTGACACTAATCAATGTAGTTCATGATTATTCTTCTATTCTCATATTTACTGGCCTGAACTCATTAATAGTGGTGGAGACGCCTTCTTCAAATACGGTAGGGGATTTCCTAATTCCATCCTTCTATTTTTCCACCTCTTAGTTTGTGGAGTCATTTTCAGAAATGGTTTTTAATATAGGGGTATATTTTTCACTATCATGGTGAGAGAGGAGAAGAGGAAAGATATTACCATCACCTACTTCCATGGTCATTATAGAGAGATTTCATAGTTTATTGTCTTTTACACTGTCACTCAGGAAAGTATTGGATTAGACCTCTTGGATTAAGTCAATTACTTTAACTAGATTTATGGGGAGCACATATTTTCTTTCAAAAATACTTCAAATATTCGAAGGGGTGGTTTCCAAGATGTTTGGAGATAAAACATGAATATAATCATCCACCATTGGATATTTTCTTTCCCATTTTTAGAAGCCATCTTTAGCATATATTGCTTCGTATATCTCAAAAGGGGCACTATCACCATGTAGTATGTTGAATTTTCTATCAATGGGGTATTTAATAAATTGATGGAATGTTTAAGGAACATCTATTTAATTGGGGAGATATGGTCTTTCACCCAGGAAATTGTATGTGTTGTCATGCTAGATCACCAAGAACTGAGTATAAAATGTGATATCACTAAACTGAGCTTTAAGTTTGATCTTCTCGATAGGTCTTTGATCAATATTATCATACCCTTGAGTGGTCATATTTTTGGGATAAAAATTCCCTTCACTATATCCCAAAAATTAGAGAGGTTTAATTGGTATGATATTGATCCCATAGACATTTATAATCAGAGACCTTCGAATGTAAACATTATCGAGTCTACCCGATACATGTATGTTTTTGATGTTTCCCTGTATAACCTATTTTTGATACTATTCTGGGAACAATATAGAAACATGGAATTATACTGGAAGGGTATCCACTTAATAGACCTCATATGAAATGACTTATATCTAAAACTATTGTGTTCTCTAGTGGGATACAACGAGTGTCTCCATAATTTATTTTGAAAGATGGAGAACATCGAGGATTGAGGGGTTGGATGGGAAAACGGTTGGATGTTTCGTAATGTGGTACTTTATGTGAGAAGTTGATGCTTCTCTAGGTGGTGTTTCTCATTGAAATATGTCATAGGATCCAAGAAATTTATGGTGGATGGGTCTAGTGCTTGTGTAAAGGTTGAGGGAGAATCTTCCCCCAATGGAATAGGTCAAGTTGGAATTCCTCCTTTCCTAAGATAATCAGGTGATTTCTCCCACTCTAGATAGACTTGCAAGACAACTAGGAACAGAAGACCACTATAGGATTTTGGTACACCCCCATACTTTTTTTAGTATTATTTTTGTGCTTGACTATTGGTCTCAACTGTATATATGTCTTTTTTGGGGACGTGACCAAAATGTTGGGTTCAACCATGCTTGTGTTGTCCCTAGAATCATTTTTATTGCCCATGCGGCCTCTTATACCCTAGTTTAATGGAGTAAACTCATTCTTAGAGGAAAATTAATCATCATATAAGGGTAATTCCAAGTGAACCACATTGATAAAACCAAATATGATCTTTCCTTTCGATAAGAGTTCCATTTTTTTGGGCAATGCGCATGTGTTGGATATTTCAGTGAATAAATATGAAACCTACAGAGTTTGTGTTAGAGAATAATATGACTCTTCTCCTTTTGTATCGTCCTTTATCTTATATTAGCATCCACCTTTGGAAGACATATATGATGTCACATTATTGGGTGGTGGTGCTATTTTGAGTTTGTGTAGTTGTGTTATTTGGGTGGAATTATTTTGGTCAACTACATCTTCAATCATCTAGTTATTGAAATTATATCCACACCTGGATGAAGCTTTCTTCCAAATACCCTCATCTTATAACTGTGTAATGCTTTTATAGGTCACATGCTCTAAATATTTATCTAACACCACCATTCTGGAATCGACCATGCCTTGAAGAACATCTTTTAAGATAAAGTAGTCTTATTTATTATGACCCACCCTTATATAGAAAGGGTAGTAGTTGATATGGTTGTTGTGTCTGACCTCATTAGGATTCCTAGGATGTGGTAGTTTTATCAGGATATTGTCTATGGCTCTAAGGAAATAACTAATAATTTTTTTATTTTGGGAGGACTAGGATTTATTAATTCATTACTCAAATACCGAGTGACCCTAATTTTTATGTGCATCTGGATAAGTGTGATTTTATGGATATTATTGCTCTTTATGAGGTGTTGTGTGGTTTTTTACATACTTAGGTATTTAATGGGAACTTTTTATGGTTTGAGGGTAACAACAACAAATTATTCCTTACCGATCTGTTACTCCTATGTTCAAGGCATGATCCAAGATTTGGATCAGGTTTGAAGAATGAAATCTTTAAAATGTTGGGATATTTCTGCAATGTCATGGAACTTTCCTAGATACATCATTGGGATCAGGGGTTTCTATAAATCTTCTCACAAATTTTTAGCAGAGAGCTCCAGCAATTGATCCTCTAAGAGAGGGATGTTGAGGGAATAGGTTAGACATTTTCATTTGACCATGAATTCTGAAACCCAATAATTTCATCAATTCTTGCAGTTCTCTAGTTAAATAATACCCATTTTATTTAGTATTGATCTAAACTTATAATGTAATTTATTTTCAATGTCTTCCCTTTATGCAATTGATCCTACTGGAATGTTGTTGTACCAAACAATGGATAGCCCTACCAGTTTCTATACAAAACACTACTTCTTTGTTGCCTCCTATTGATATCGACAGAACTTGTTTGGACCAAATATGAATAAACATTGTGTGAGATATTGTTAAGGGTCTTTCATAGTCAATGGTGGAAAATTATGTATTGTCAAAATTATGAGGAAGGAAATTATCATCCACTCATTCGGGATATGGTTTCTTCTCAGGATGCACTGGAATGTGTCATCCCTCCGTGGATTCTATTTGAGTATCTAAAGATTCGATGAAATTTATTAGTTTTATAGGTACTAATGTTTGATCCACCTTCCATCTATAGGGAGTGGGTGAGGTTTGGTGTGGTGGGCTTGTCTTCATCTCCCGTCATGTTTCAACTCATGTGAAGACTGAGTGATCACCCTGATGATGGAGAGGTTTTCACCAAAAAGGTGGGAAGCAAGATCATTTTCAATGTTTTCATTTATGTAGATTGGCTTCTTAGATCTGGATCTATCCTGATGCTCATATATTTCTCTGGATAGTGGATTGGCACAAGGAGGAATAATATTCATCTCTTCCTTAATATGATACCGAGTGGGGATACTTCCACTAAGTAGCTCCTCATTGAGTTCTCTAAGATTTTTTATCTCATTGTCATATTTTGAAAATGGTTCCCCTATGGAAGGAACATCAAATATTTTGGGTGGTTATTCTGATATATAAACAGCATTCCCTTTATCATTGGTAGTGTTCCATGAGAGAGGTGGAAACTCGATATTCAGTGGTGCCATATCTTGAAGCCTTCTCTCATTACAGGTTCATGCATACTTAGTTAGTGTATCCAAATTATCTTTCTCTCGGGGTAAGTTTTTCATTTTATGTCCCTCTATATTTTTTTCTTGATCAATAATATCTATTATTTTGATGGTAAAAACATTTACATATGTATATTAAGAAATGGTTGTTGTCCCATTACTTCCAACACAACAGAATGATTCTGCCCTACCTAAATTAGGTTTGTTTCTCAAAACCATATCCATATTGGCCCTTTTTTGCTTGAGAACCTGATGGGGTTTGATTTCCTTCTCAATACTATCCTCCCATCTCGTCCTATGACTAATGAACTTGATGGAATTTATGGTTCTGAATTATGAATATTCCATGAATAGAAGAGGCTTATCGCATGATAGGATGAATATATGGAATGTTGAACATTAATATTTACCTACCAACCTAGAGAAGGATGATTCCCTCTATGGTGATAGTGATGATGAAAATTCCCCCATCCCTATGGTCTATGGACTATTTGGGACCACAATTGACATTGATTAGTCATGTTTCTTATAATCCAATTATTACTATCGATGATTTGAGGACTCCTGTGATGGAATTTGAGATATAAATTCCACCAGCCCAATGGGATAGTGTTGATATAGAATTGTTGTTTATTTCTATAGGACACTCTCAGGGGATATTGAACCTAACATTAGTGATTGATATATAAATTCCCCCAACCTAGTGGGTCAGTGGTTTTTTTACAGCTGTTACTGATTATCATGAACCCACCCGTGAATTGATGATCCAAGAGGTGGAGGTGGTTGTAGATATTCTCTTAGTCTGGTGAGCATGGTCTTATCTGGGGTAGTTGTTATGGTAGCTACTTCTACGGCCTATTTGATGCGGCATAGTTATGCTCATGTAGGTTCTGGGTGCAATGCCATCCCATGATTGGATTTAGTTTCTATGGGATGCATTATGTTGATTGAAACATCGGATTCCATGTCTGAAATTAATTCCCATTACATCAAGGGGCCTAGTTCAAATACATTTTGGTTTTAATATTCCTTCATTTTTTATATCTTTTCACCATTTAAATGACTTAATTCTATTGTAATGGCCAACAAGTATGAGCGTTACCTAGTCCCCTGATTTCATTGAAGGCTATAACATGTCAAGATGTTTTATCTAAGGGGTTATGTTATTCCATTGGTGTATTGAAGTGTAACACTCTATACTCTTCCCATCCTCAAATAGAAACTAGGGACATGGTTTTGAAGATCAGATGATTAATGGTTGTGATGCAATGGGGGAAATCATATAGCATATTTTTTCTAACTTTTTGAGTTTTAGATATCGGGCCATGGAGATAGCAATTAGGTCAATCTAACAACAGTATACCATTATGGACTGAAGGTGGGACTCATATTTTGAATAAGGGAGGTTCCTAGACTTAATTCATTGATGATTATCCCACATATTTTGGCATAGATAAGGCATTCACTTTTTTTATCTCATATGGGGTCTTAATGATATATTTTGAAAGGGGCCAAAAAAGGATAGGAAGGTTGTTTCTATAATAATCTATTTTTATATAAATGTTGTATTCCACCTTATCAAACTTACATGCCTCCATCTAATCGGACCACAAAAGGTTCTTCTTGGGGTTTCTTACTAACCAAAGTGTTGTCTGGTTGTATTTTTATGGGGAACTATATACGGATGACAATGATGTTTCGATCACCGCTTTATATGAAGCTGTCTGAGTTTTGAACGCCTATCTATAAGAGGTGTCTAGGAAAGGGGATGATTTCCTGACTTTTAAGAGATATCACCATGTGAAATTTGGCCATGGTGGATTTCAGGAGTACAGTCCCTATGATCACTATACACACTACCACGAGGAGTAATATCATGGTAATGACCGTCTTCTGCTTCATTAGAATAGTAGATAGACCGTTTGGGTGTTGAGAATGTGTCTCGAACAACCTTAAGGACACTAGAATTGATAATATTAGAGATATGATCCTCATTATTCATCATAGCCAGAATATTCTGGCACACCTCTTGGAATTTTTTAGGGATATGAGATTATTGTGTGATGGTTGTCAGATCTTATATATAACTATCGGGTGTTGAGGTAATATGAGCCTAATTAATAATATTATGAAATATCCCAATGATATTCTTCATTATTGATTAGAATGTAAGTATGTCCCAACTTATGTTTCATTCTAACTAGGTTGTCCTAGTTTAGAATGGGATTATGAGCCCGATATTGAATCATTGGAATATGTCACTGGTATTTTACGGTTGGGATATGAGCATACCCCAATCATGTGCTACCTTCACTTTTTGATCCCATATTTGAATATGAATATAAGACTAGTCCAAATATTTATTCTTAATTGGAATATTTCAATGGATCTTTAGAATGGTAGAAGGGAAATGAGCCTCCACTTGTATTTGCTTAGAGGGATGCTAGTCTAATCATTTGTTGGTAGAAGTAAGAATATGAACCTGGCATCCATGATATATGGTAATATTCTAGAAGGATTCACTAATAGGAATATGATCCTATCCAAAGGAATTTTCCATTTTCCTTTGGTGATATTTGGTAAGAATGGGGATATGGGACCGATCTGAATCATTTGGGGTATGTTGTTGGTATTCTTCAGTAGGGTTATGAGCCTACCTTGAGGTGTGTTCCCATCTAAATTTGTGATCCCTATCCAGAACGGGGATATGATACTGATACTAAGCCTTCGGAATATGTCATAGGACTTGTTCAGAAGGCATGTTCCCCAAACATGATGCATATGTCACTCTCACCTGGTGATCCCTGATTGTAATGGGAATACGAGACCAATATGATGTTTTTTCCTTTACTGGAATATGCCAATAGTTATCCTTTATGGGAGAAATAATTTGCACTTGCTTCGAAAAAACCACTTTTTCATAATGATCAGAGTTTTGAGATTCCCTAGATGTGGGGATAGGAATATTCCCCTCTCCCATTATTTTTACTAGTGTTGGGATATTACAATGAAGTTCTTCATATTTTTAAAAGATTTAAAGGAATTTTAGAAAAGTGTGTGTATGTATATAAGCTTGTACATTCTTTATCTCCACTATATACCGGTATATGTATTTGATTGAAGCCAGGATATGATACAACTTCTATCCTCCTTGTGCCCCTGGAATATGACAATGGACTCCATGAAAAATGATAGGGATATACACCTCCCCCATACCTATTATATGAATGTACAAATAGATTTGTTCCAAGTGATAAGGGGTATGATATTTCTCATTTGATATTTCCATAATATTCTAGTATATATTATCATAGGGAGAAAGGATATGATCCCACTCAAAATTATCTAAATCCTTTTTTTCCGGATGTGTCTTCCTCATTTCCCATTCATGGGTGTCAGAGGTTGCAGCATGTCATGTGGTACCTTCAGCAGGTGACTGAAGGGAACTAGTGGGATAAGGTTGGAAACAATGGTTCACATTAGCCCTCCTTGGAAGCTCCTGAACTAGAAGGGATCCATAGATGACTCCCCATTTGAGCTTCATCAGATATTGAAGGCAACGATTGTTATGCTCTAAGGATATTATCGAGAAGTGGTTTATTGTGGAAATGAGGACCACTGGCTTTAATTTATAATTCGATGGAAAATGAGGACTAATCCGTTTCAGTACTTGATGAAACTCATGGAATGACTTGATGATTTTGTTTTTACCATGTTGATGGTATTTCTAGGTTATTTCATTCACCACACTATGTTAATGATATGGGGTGGGTGAGTTCATTCTGAAGACTATAGGGGTTGTAGTTGCAACTAATTTTCCAGAATAGTCACTAGATGAAAACAAGTCAGATCAGGGTACTATTTGTGAGATTTGTGTGTGTAGTCACAAAGACAACAAGGAACAAGGTCACTAATCATTGAACCATTGTAGGCATGATATGATTTAAATCATATATACATGTGAAACACAATTTTTATTTTATTCCTCATCCAACCATTCTTCTTGCATTGAATTTTCAAAGTGAGGATGTAATTATTTTTTGATAAACCCAACTATAGAGGATATTCCATAAGATCCATTCCATGGTCAATTGATCATCTATCTATTTGATAGTTTCACATAAAATTCACCATTTTTTTCATATATTATGTAAGAAAATATTTCTTGACATATAATATCCCAATCATTTTGTAATTTGAGATATTTCTGTCGGGTTCACCATTTTTGTTTGCATAGATTATGCACGAAAAAATGGCACAATGGATAATAACACAATCATTTTTTAATTTTAGAGATTCATATCATGGTCACAATTTTTTTTTGTAAATTATGAATGACCAAATGGCAGGATGGATAATAACCCAATCATTATTTATATGATAGATTCATGTGAGGTTCACAATTTTTTTAATAATGATGTGTATGGATTTTATCAATTGGTTTGATTGTGGGGGGTTCAATGTTTTGTGCAGTCATTCACATCAGTCACACCATCTGTTAATATTTCATTGAAACTCCCAACAGTCCCGATATCAATAACTGGGTATGGGCCTAATTTTTAATGGTAGGTGATCAGTTGGGATTTCAGAACTAAAGATTCTTAGGAACTCAATTTGGTCAAGAGGATGGGAGGTTAGGATCATCACACCCTTTTGGGGGGATGTATTTCCTACTTTGGGACTCTCTTATAGATTTAATATATGTTCAAGAATCTCTTCCTAATAACGATATAGGATCGGTACCCCTAAAAATGAACAAAGGTTAAGTCTATTTATATGAAAGGATAGGGGGTGTTGTTAGTGAATCCATATGTATGTATCTAATATTCTTCATTCACTTCCATTTGATGGGTACCTTATTATATGTTGAAGCCATATAAATGGTCACTCTGGAGTTTGTTGTTATACATGGAGGTGGTTAACATTTTTTGGATAGGATTTATCCATTATGAGGTGTCCTACGTATCCTATTTTATATCAGGAATCAAAAACCACATAGTTCATTAATCCTATATAGTTTAAAATAATAAGGTAATGAAACATATGGGGGAACTGGGGAACTAGATATTTTATCTTTAACCTCAATGAGGAGTCCAATGTATCATAGTTATGGAAGGAATCAAAGATATCATTGTTCATTCAAGACCCTGGGAAATTCCCCAATATATATACCCTTGTATGGTGGGTAGTTATATCATTCCCCTTACTAGGGATTACACACTGAGGTTTCCCTAAACGGTGGAGATTTATTATTCCATTGATGTGATCATTGCAACTCTGAAATCCCACCTGAGCTATGCTCAGTGTGAGAAACAAGGGATAACATATAATAAGCCTAATTATATATGTATGTGGGGATTACATGTTGTGAAATCCCATTGGGTACTTAATATATATCTCAAGCCTTAGGAACGTGACCTATGTATTTTGTTAATAGAAGGAATCAGAGTTCTCATGGTTCAGTTGTTTGGGGTGTACACATTGAGGTTTACCTTATATGTGGTAAATATCATATTATGCTAATGGATGGGAATTACACACTGAGGTTTCCCATATATGTGGTACATATTATATTATACCATCAGATGGTGCTTACACAATAAGGTTTCCCTTTACAGAGGTTGGACAAGTTTTTCAAGTCCTGGAATACCTGTTTTACCTGGACTTCTTGTCTTCTTGACATATGTTGATTGTATTCTAGATATTCTTTGATTGTTTTATTGAATTGTAGAAGTTCAAATTCTCGATATTTCCAAATACAATCACATGATTTTGTTGACTTATCTAAGGGACATCACATAATTTGGATGGAATGTATAAAGGTAATCACATGACCAAGGCCTAATTGTCCATAGGACATTGTAATACCTAGCTTGTTGATCCTGGAGGACATCTCATGATCTCAGTTGACATGATTGGATGGTGTTGCATGATACATATAAATTTCCATGGTGTTATTATGATCATTAAATGACACCGTTGTTGGGTGTAGTGCGAGTCAATGTGACATGTTTGGAGGGTAATTGATGTTCTGGATGACTTTTCAGGGTGTCACCGTGAAATCTGGATGATAAGTTTCGAGGATGTCGCAAGAGCTAGCTAACATACCCAGAGGGTGTCACAACATCCAGATGGATTGTCTAGTGGATTTCACAAGATCCATTTGATATCCCTTGATGCCATCACAAGAATTATATAACATACACTGATGTCATCATATGATGTAATTAACTTTTCTGAAGGACATCACAAGGTCTGTATGGAGATCTTAGAGGATTTCACTGTACACGAGTGACATGCCTAGGGGAACCATGTGACTTGATCTGACATGTCTGGGGGACTCCATGTGATCCAAATAGTATACCAAAAATGTATCTCTTGATTTGGGTGAAATTTCCTGGTGTGGTCATGAGACCTAGGTGGTTCACATGAAGTGCATGAAGATCATCATATATTTTCTTCTTATAAGTCTCCCATATTTTATTCATCATTCTAACATTTATTTTATGAGCCATATATATTATTTGCGTTATCTTGGTTAAGTATTACATGATTCAGAAACTATGTGGGGTGTCTTTCACATAAAATGGTAATATTCCTTCACATGATCTATAAGTGATCAAGAAAATTGTTTATGCATGTTGCTTGATCCGTCCAGGTGGTTCCTCAAATTTTAACTAACAGAAAACCTTTATGACCATGAGATCAGCCACTCTAAAACACCTGCTCTGATTCTTAGGTGCACTAGTGAGGGGATCCAAGGATGCATTTTTTGAATCTAGGTTGCGGGGTTTATAGGTCTTACCACTCTGGTTATTCACCAATCTTCATGAAGTGTATCACAAAAATCCAGGATGGAGTCGGTGTTGGTTTTTAATGTCATAAGTTGAAGTAGATCCTATTTTATGTAATTATGGTGGCATCACATGATTCTTAATGGTCGAGATATCATCCAGTAAACACCCCATTTATTGTATTATGGCCAATTAAAGGGGTTTTTCCTACTTATGTGATCATGAAAATGTGATTTCACAAAGTCAAGTCGACATTTCTAAGAACTTACATGAGATCATAATTCCAACTAAAAGGCCTTTGTCTGATCTAAGATGACATATCTAGAACTTTTTTGAGATAATAATATATTTATGGGTTTTTTTCACAAGATCATGTCATCATTCTGAAGGGATTTTGTGGGTTCATGAGGAGAAAATGAGCGTGTCGCATGACATTTATAACCGCAAGAGGATCCCACCATTCCCTTTTATCTCCTTATTTTATTTTTCAAAGGATTATGAATCTTGAGTTCTTTCATGAGTGTTGTCGAATAAAATCATTCTCCCCATTGATGATGCATTGTGTAACCAAAAAGGGTCCTTTGGTGATGCATGATAGTTTCATGGAAAACCCCTTAAATTTACCTTGTGGAGATGAAGGGTGGGAACATGATTTCTTGGGCATATCTGAAGCCCTTCACATGGTGAGGGTGACATGTCAGTGGGCTCTTGCGAGACCAGGCATAAATATCCTCCGGGCTTTCGTAGTGTCTCACGAGATACATGGGTGCATCATGTGAATTTTATGATCAAAATAGGATCCCATATTTCGAATATTTTTTCCCCTATTTTCCAATTATTTTTTGATAGCTTGTCAGGTGTCTTCCAATTAAAAAGTCTCGTGACTCTGGGGTGTCATATACCTATCACCATGTGTTCACCGATTGTATGAGACACCTTTTCAAGAGAATAAGGATTTTTAAAAGTGGATCTGTGAGATCTACTGTAGGTTATGAATTGTGGATGAAGTGTTCTCGTGACCTTTCGAAGGGAATGTGATCACATGTACTCTATAGGTTCACATGACTCGCATGTTCTAGCCACATTCTTCCACATTTTCTTTTCAGGTAAAATAATAACCATATTATGCTATTTATTCCCTTGTAACTTTATCAATGATCTTTTAGTGGACATCCATAGATAAACATCCATGTTTCCTAGGATAAATTTAATTAAATGTAACCAAATCATGAATGCAAAATTATTATTCCCAAATGAATCTCACAACTGGGGACTTGGAATATGTTTATTGATTTATTTAGTTTTAATTTTTGGCCATTATCTCACAAGATTAAATTATAAATGAGCTTAAATTTTTTTGGATGGTCTAGAATATATTGGGGACCATTTTTCTTTACTATGAATACTCAATATTTTGTTATAATAGAGGCCATAAATATAGTGAAAACTAACATATTGAATTTATATACTCTCTCAGACAAAGAACATTTTCCCACTAATTATTTCTTAACATCATCTATACATGGCCAATAAAGTTAAGATTTTGTGTCTAGATGGTAATGATAATGTAAAACATTTTTAAGTTGGAAAACATTCTCAGATTCCAAAATTAGTTATTTATTTTTCCTTTTCTCATTTTCACTTTTGTGTTTCCCTTGTTGTTCTTTTATATCTTCGAGAAAATGGATAACTAACTTCAATTCAAGTTTGATTGAAATTGGAGGTGGATGCTTATATTCTTATTATTAAACATTTATATTTATTTTATATTAATATTTTGGAAGTAATTAAACTAATTAGGGTATCCGGTAGGTCCCTTTTCCCAACTATTAAATACTTCTTCGTATTCTTATTTATTCTTATTCTTTGTAATTATAATGATACATATGTGTTGGGGTAATAGTATGATAAAAATGATTGGGGAAGAGATTCTCATAGGAATGTTTTTAGAGATTATTATCCTATAATATGAGGGTCGGGGTGGGGTAATAACATTTAAAATGAGATAGTGTTGACTGGTAGGTTATATCTCTTTATTGAGTAGCATATTAAGAGTTATTTAAAGATAAATGATAGCTTTATTTTGAACTCCCTATGACAAGAGTAATTACATGCTAACTTCTTTTTGTGTTGAATTATTTATTTACATCATAAATATATATTAAAAATATATTGGGTATAATGTTTTGACATGAGGTGAAATAATATTGCACCCAGATATTATTAACTGAATATGATATAAATGCAATGAAAAACCTAACCTATTAAGAACCCACATCATGTGAGTCATCATAAAGTGTAGTTCATCAAACTATATAACACTCACAAAAAACCATTATAGAAAGTATATCCTGATAAAAGTTTTGAATGAATTGGTCTCCAATGAGTTCTGAGTCAACCGAGAGATCTATTTAAGTTCCAAAAATCAATCAGTCAAAGAAGTATTCAAAACACATTCTAGACAGCTTCTAATATCATCTGATTAAAAAGTATATATCAGAAACACTAGTTGATGTTCCTTTTCTAAAATCTAATACCTGTAAGAAAATATCTACTCATCTTTTATAGCTAAATATTGTTAATAAAAAATTCAGCATCACAGCAACAATGGAACATTAAACCTGTGTGACTGTTACGAATTCAAAGAAGCCAACAGCTTCAGATGCACACAATAAGATATTGAGAGAAAAAGCCAGAACAATATAGGATGAAAATCATCTCTAAAACATAGGATAAAATTCATACAAGGAGAATAAAAAATTCATTATGATAATATACATTCTTGCATCACATACATAAGATATCAAATATTTCAATCCAGAATAGTGTGTAAAAACAAACACCATGAAGAAAAATAAAGTGACACATCTCTCTTATAGAATTCGCCTATCAAAAATGATATATTTAAAAACTGTAGACCAAAAACCTCAAATGTTAGAAGAAATAAGTGATAAAAAAGTAACCTAAAAATTCATCAATCAAAATTAAAATTTATCAGAATAGTTATTTCCATGGAATGTCCCTATACATAAAGTCAGGATTTCATTTGGATTCTTCCACCATTTTTTAAATAATTCGATTTAGGATATGATGGTAGGTTTCCACAATGATTTCACCACCTTTTTATTTGTGTGAAAGAATAACATCTTTCTCCTCAAACCATGTTAGTAGTTTCTCCCCCACATCCTCTTTGATTTTATACACATATTTAAAGTTAGGATTGATATCTTCATCAAATATGATTATTTTTGAAGCATTTACACCAATGGGTAATAAATGTTTGTGTTAAAATTTTCATATATATATATATATATACATAATATGAATTTTTAAACACCAAACACTATTATTAGATATAATTTTACAATACATTAGTAATAAAAAGTGATGATAAAAAAATGTTTGTGCTAGAGCCTTCCTTGAGAGATTGACATTGGGCCTAAACTATACAAAATGCATATGTAATAAGAATTTTCTGGTCAATTATTTATAAAAATACCTCTCATTAGAGACCTTAGGTGGGATCATTGGTGTTTATAATTGGTCATTATTACACGTTTTGTTCCTTTATTTTTGTGGGATATTTCTGATGGAATCGTGGATGAAAACCATTTAATGGCCATTTAAACATTATATGGTGTTAACTTACAATTGGAACATAGTTTTGGTTTTGTGAACAATTATTGTGGTTAGTGGTAGGGTGTGATCACTTTTATATTTTGTGAGTTTTGGTATAGAGGTGTGTTTTTACTTATTCTCACCATTTTAGACAAATACTAAATGGTTGGGAAACCTATGAAAAAATTCCACCTTCATAGAAATTGTGTTTGATTGTTGTGAAGTAAAAATTTTTTGAGGTCGTTTGAAGATTAATATAGTGTTTTTATATGAACATTATCTATGGTAATAATTCCTATAATAGGAATATTCTATAGTTTTTTATGCCCAACAACATCTTGGGATTGAGGGTAATTTATTTACCCTTCATTTCTTTTACTTTTACCAAGGAATTTATATGTTAAGAAAATAGCATGATCAGGAGAATTGTGACACCCCAGTGTTACTGGTTTACTCTATTATATATTATAATGGGGTAATATAATAATTTTTTAGCCTTGGGCATGAAATTATAAATTTTTAATTTTTTTACTCTAGTGCATGATTGTCGCACAGTTAGGGGGAACTATGTGGGTTTATTGTGTGCTATTTTTTAGTTTTAATATTGGTTTTTACACATTTGGTACATGATTTGGTAAAACCTCTTACCAAACCAAGTGGGTTTCGATGTTGGCTATATCTTTATTCTCAAAGTTAAAAAAAATGTTTGATAAAATGTGTATCCAAGACAAGTGAGTGTCACAAATTCAATAAAAAATAGAATTTTTCATTTTTCATTCTTCAATTTTTACTACCCAAAATCATAATCTTATCACCTCTCATTTTGATAGACCAAGGTCATGCATCATTGATTATTTATCTATCCTTATCTTTTGATTATTGCACATATTATTTAATTCCATATTTTCCTTCCAATGTAAATCCCCATTTTTTGTGTTTTTCCAATTCCCTTGTACCTTCTCATATCTTATATTTTTTTCATTCTCCTAAAAACATTGGGGATGTTATGAATGAGATTAAGGTTTATGTTTATTATAATTTTTGATTTTGGGTTTCCAAATCTTGTAGACTATTTTCTTTTCTTATTTGGCCATTCACCGTAAAAGGCAAGGTGTTGTGACATAGTTCCTCTGGGATTGACGTAAATTGTTTTTGTTCATTTACATTAATTGTTATTTTACTATTTTATTTTTATTTTATAATTATTTTTTATTAAATTTAATCAATACATGATAGTTTTGATATATTTTATCAGTGATTTTTTGGTTTTAATCTCTTGGAATAAAGGTGTTTTTTAATTCTCTGGATTTATAAAGAAAAAATTTGAGTGAAAAGTGTTTGTAAAAATACCTTTATGGATTGTTTCAATATTTATTTGATGAATAATGGATTTTGGTCCCATTTTTCTATTGAAATAGATATAAGTTTGGGTTTCAAAGAATAGTTATTAAATAATGTTTTGTTAGATCTTAAATGATTTAAAATGGTTTATTTTTGGTTTCCTTTGGTTTGGTTTGAAATAATCTTTAATAGTGAGATTTCAATATGATGGAAAATTTCTTGATGTTTTAAGTGGTTTTTTAAAATAGAATCCTAGTTTATGTTTTTTGGAAGGATTATATCAAAAAGGGTAAGACCCTTAATTGTGACCCTCCATTTTAAGTTGCTTGGTATGATTTCTGATTATTAAAGGGGACATTATAAATTATGTTCTATGAATTGATTGTTAAATGGGTCTCTTTACTAAGAGGTAATTAGAAGTGAGGTGAGTTTATTAGATTTATTTTATTAATGATTATATGATTATAATATCCATTTATCATTTATCACCTCCATTGATTGGCATCATGGGATCCCTTGGTATCTAATAGTAATTATGGATGCATATCGAGCTTGATGAGTGTGAACTTACTAGCTAGTCCCATAGGAGATTTTTACCTCCCAATAAGGGTTGGTTTGGTACCCAAAACATTTCATGGGTAATAACTATGTAGTATTTATTAGGAACATATATTTTCTCAATGATATGAAAATAAGGTCTAGAATCATTCATGTTATAGCCTAGTGATTTTTCCATGATACCATGTTGGTTAATTACATTACCTATGGGGGTATTATTTTTCTTTATATTGTATCCACATGTTTTTTTGGATATTATGGCATCATTGTGTGGTTGTTATTATTATTTACTTCACACTCCATGATCATATGGTTCCTATTAGTTTTTTATTTTTATTATGGTGGTTTTTCTTTCTTTATTAAAATGTTATAAAAAGTGTCTTTGAAATGGGTAATTTTAAAGGAATGGGAATGGTTTGGTTATAGAAAGTTTTTTCTCAATAAAAATTAATGGGTTATCTATGTTTTGAAAATCTTAAATAACCTCACTTTAAAGACTAAAAGAAATGGTTTTCAAATGGATATTTCCCCATGTGTTCTCTTAATGAGGGTTAAGGATGTTTAGTTTTATAAAATTGAATGAGATTTTATTCCCATTATTATGAATTCTTGGGAAAAATATATTTTTATTGTTTTTTTAAACTAGAACTGCTAAAATATATTTGGAAAGGAATTGTACACTATTTGGTGGAATCTTATTTGGATTGTTTTGAAAACTACCTACATACACATTGATATGTGTGTAGAGTTCTTGTGTTTCTATTTAGGATCCTAGCTATGTTATTCATATTCTAGAACTTTTTTTGTTATATGGGGGTCAATGTTGGATGATGGTGAGTGACTATGGATCACTTTGAGGTGGCTTGTATCAGTTTGTATTTTTTGGGGTTTATTATTGGATGGTAGTGCATTAGCTTGTCTTACCTGGATAATTATTTTGTATTACCTTTTATAGTGATATTTAATATTTCATTTTTAGTTTAAATGGTGATATGTGTTTTTTATTGTTTATTAACATCCAAATGTACTCTCTTTACTTATTCCTTTTATTTTGAATCAATTTATTTTTTTCCATGTGTATCCGATTGATGGATTGTTCATTCAAGATTTCTGGGTGGGATCCAAAATGTTAATTAGATTTATAGGTCAAAATAATTTCCAAGATCACATTATTAATACCAATTCACAAGTTTCTATATTTTGGGGATCTATAATTCCCTTCAGGTCCTTTGATAGATTGAGTCAGTTGATATGTCAGGTCATACAGATTAATTTAAAAAAAAAGTGAATTACCATAAACCTATTGTAGATGAAAAATAAAATCAGACATTTAAATTAGTAACAATAAAATAGAAATATTTCTTTTGAAGAAAGATCACCAAAATTTATATGAACCTAAAAATAGGGTAAATATGTTTTAATATTTTTCCTCTTTCCTTGATATGAGATTATTCTAAACTATTATCAAAAGGGATCCCAAAATTCTCTTAATAATTTTGTAGTTATGTTGTTCTACATTATATTTCTCTATCACGCCTCATATATTCACTTAAATACATGAATATTATTTCTATACTTATTGAAATTTTTATTCTCTTGAAATCATGGACTTCAAAACCTTCATCTACTTTGATATTTTTTTTAAAAAAACTGATCAAATTTAATATCCTTTTAATTCACTTGAATAATTAGACTATAACTTCTCGTAGTAATAATAATTTATCATGGCATTTTCTATCTTCATCATCCCTGTAGATATCATATGCACTAAAAATATTACAATTGTAATAATTCATAGAGTGTATCGAATGGTATCATGGCATTAAGTGATGCAGTAGAAAGTTACTCCCACAATATTCTACTCATCACACATTATAGTGTAGTTATATATTTATACCATAACTAACTTTGAATTTATTGAAACAACATCAGATTATTTTATATTTACGGGAATCATTGTAGTGTATTCGTCTCTTATATAACACGGAACAAAGTTTCCTCTATTCATCATCACCTTTTATACTAACTATAATCATGTATTAATCAAAGAAAAATGATATTTAAGAATTTAAAAATATATAATCATTATAAAATTTAACCCCTATATATAAATTTAGGAAGAGTTTTCACTTTTATAGCATCTAGAGAACTCAAATTTTGGCTATCTGAATATCTCTTACGAAAAGTAATTTTTACAAAAATATATATGTCTTAGGTAATTAATTACAATTACAAATTTCACCAATTGAAGAGTATAATGAAATTTGAAATCAATGTATTATAAATTTTCACACATATCTTTCTATAACACCCAATGTTCATAAGATAATATTGTGTTTGATAGCTAATATGACACCTAACACTATGGTTAAACAAACCATAAAATATTATTATTTAAATATGACCGTCATAAACTAGACATTGAATTAGTGGTTTTGAAAAAGAATAAAAAATATTATGAAACATATATAAAGGTTCTTATAAATAAAAATGTCTTCATTGATAATTATTCAATTTTTAGTGAAGTCATATTTAATACTTCAAAAATATGATTCCTTCCAAAATGTTTTTTAATGATTTGTGTGAGAACATATTATATTTAATTTTTATATCATTTACTAAATTTATTTAATTAAATAAAATTCATTATTTTGATAAAAATTTCAATATTTTTATAGATTTTAATTTTAATAATTTTTTTAAAAGATATTTTATTATAAATAGTTAAAAAAATACTAATTTTTAATGAAAATTGTATTTTTGTTTCAAGAAATTTCAAATTTACTTTTTTTTAAATGAATTAAGACTTAAATTATTTCTTTTATATTATTAATAATACAATTAGGTTCATTGGAATTAATTTTTTTGTCGAATTTGGTATAAAAAAATTATTTACTTGAAAAGACATTTTTTGGAAAAAAATACTATTTTTTATTTTGTTTTGTGGTTTTTATATAAACAATATTCTTAAATACATAGAAATTTAATATTTAAAATGGATTTAATATTTGAAATAAAGGTTTCTAAATTTTGAAAATAATTACACTTTATTTTGGGTCGATATGAATAGTGACCATGCTCATTGTTTGTTACCATAGTAATGGTAAAATGATTTAATTAGGGTTAAAACAATGAGATAAGGTCTCAAAATCAACCCATAAGATCCATTTATTTAATTTTATTAAATTAAATTGACCATAATCATAAAATTTTAATAAATGGAAGTTTAGTTTTATTTTCCATCGATCATGACATTTATATTATTTAAAGTATTGAAAATTACAAAATTTTATGCTCTTGATTTTAATATCACTAAATTTTTTAAATAATTGTAAAATAATGATAAGTTAGGTTATTAATTTTTATTTGAAATATGAATAATTTTTTATGATTTGAATTTATTTTGAAATTATAGTGATGAAATAATTACCTTAAATGCTTACACAATAGTATATATGTACTTGTGCAATGAGAAAAAAATAAAGGGGATTTTTTAAAAAATTGTAAAATTAATTTTATCTGTTGATTTATAGTTCCATATAAATTTAATAAATTAATATTCCATATTAGAGATGTTTGAATGGTTTGTATTCTAACTTAATTTCATTCATGTTGTTTTTAAAGCCAAAATATATGACGATTGTCAAAAATGATATTGTTGATATTTTAGGAAAAATAATATTGTGTTAAACTATTTTACAATCATATAAATCTTGAAAGGGGAAATATTGTATGAAAAATTGTAAAATGTATCACCCATTTTGTATTTATTATCTAATTTAAACCATATAATTAAAATTATGACTTATTAATAGTGGAAAGGTTGTTACCACTTTCAAGGTGAAAATTAGTTAACTAATAGGTTAAACCAATCAATAATGTTTAAACCCCCATTTAAATAAGTCAGAAGTTTATTTTATGATCTTATTTAATGAAATAATACCTTATATTTTAATATATATCTATTTTGAATCTTTTTTATTGAGAATTAATTTATTATATTAATATATTTTAAGAAATTCTAACAGTCCCCTCTCCTCGTTTATAAAATCGTACCTATCCATTATTTTATTTAAACCACTTTTATCCCTCTATATCAAAATAAACCTATCCATATATCTTATAAAATTACTTATCCATAAATTCTAGGTGCTGGTTTTCTAAAAATACCATTCAAAGGGTCCTTAAGAATTGATATAAATGAGGTATACTAAAGAAGTGGTAATCGTATTACCAAATCTCATTCAATTGTCTTATTCTTATAATTAATATAAAAAATTATTTTATAAATTAAATAATAAATTTAATATTCTAAATATAGTTAAATTTTACAATGATTATGAAACCACATTTATATACCCAATTTCCCATCAAATGGATAGTGAACATATCCCACGTGTGTACATACAGCTTACCATCTCTATATTGTGATACAATTTATTTTTCATCACCATCATACATGGATTATTACTATGATAGATTTAATGTTTATATATTTTATTTATGAAATAACTATACTAATGGAATTATAATATCATATCTACCTTCTAACCTTATAATCCATTAGAAAACAATAATGTTGCTCGTGCGTATATGTGGACTACCACCTCCATGAAGCGATGTGATTTGTTTTTAATTTATGATATCAATTTATTGTAATAATATTAGTTTTAATGAATATATATATTATATAAGATATACTAAGTATTACTAAATGGTGAATTATTATTTACCTTTTTTTGTTCCATCTACTGAAATGTGAAAAGATTGTTCATGCATACAGACGACATGTCATCTCCATGAGCAGTGTGATTCATCTTTCTATATCGATATTTTATGAATTAATGTGAATATATATAATTTTAATATAAATCATTATTAAAATTATTTATATGATGGAACCATGAAAAATTCACATGGATAAAAACTAATAGTCTGAAACTTTTATGAAAATGAAACTTTTAACACCAAAAAAAGAATATTTTAATAAGGAATTATTAATAAGTGGTTGTTAAAATGTAATAAGTGGATCATATATAATATTATAAGTATGTGAATTATTTTTTATCTTATTATAATTAATTTAATTATATTATAAAGGTGGTTAGAGTTCTTTCAATGCAATTTTAACTTTAGGTAAGGGTTCATCTTCTCAAATTTTCTTCTTTGAGACATATGTTATGTTATGCACCTATACTATTTTATGAGGTGTATATGCAGACCATTTTACATTTAATATCATTAATATCATTAATATAATTATATTTAATGTTTATTTTGTGTAATTTTTTCATGGGGCTTATGATTTAAAAGTTACCAAATATGTAAGGAGGTTTTTTACGATCTCATTATTTAACAAGATTATTTGTGTTTAAGTTTTCAATGATAAAATTTCATAATATAAATCTCATGAATATCAATAATGTTTATAATCTATGGTTATTTATAGAGAATAAATTTTTTAGTTTAATTTTCCTCCCTTTTACTTTCTAGAGATAGAAATAAGTTTTTAGGAAAAATCAATGTTATTTATCTTTTTAGTCAATTTTTTTCCTCCATTCCCATGTTTTCTAAAAAAAATCAAGAATTATTTTATTCTACTATTATTATTTAATGTATTTTTTACACATATATTAATTTTTTTCAAAAAACTAAAAATAATCTTCTTTTGATTTCCTAATGAGGTGCTTTTGACTTTTTACAAAATAATGTGAAAGGAATATTTATTTTAATATACACAGCATTAACAGAATTTAACTAAGTTGACATCCTTTTATGATTCTTATTCTATACTAGGTATGTGATCCAATAATACCATTGATATTATTTTTTGTATGGTCTATGATTATGATGAAAATTTGTTATGAAACCAGTTAATTTTTTATGGGTTATGCTCTAATGATATGTTAATTATTTAAGAAAACTATTTCTTTTCCTTGGGTTATGATATATGATGAATGATTTATGATCTTTTAGAACACAAATGAGTGGATTTTGATTATGTGATGGGTAATACTATTATTGTATATACCTCCAATATATTTGGTAAATAAGGATATCTCCTGAGCTAATAAGCACTGGAATGGGGAGTGAACCGAGGTTAGTAAGGGAATATATCCATTATAATAGTCTTAGGAGTGAACCTTTACTAAGGGTAATATCGTTTGGGTAGTGAAACCAAAACACTATAATAGTATTTTGTGTTATCCTTGTCTAATAAGGAAGTTATTTTCTATACTTATGTTTCTGTCCCTGACTTATGTATTATAGAAATGTTATACTATCATGGATCAGGAATTTATTATTACATTATATTTCATTCCATAAAAACTACCAAACGTTACACCAATATTCAGGTTTGATATCTTTTATATACTTGGTATGTTTTTAAAATGTTAATATCTAGTTCTTATACCATTATGATCATGTTATTCTTATATTATTATTGATATCTCCATTTCTTACCCTTACTTAGCATATGAGCTTACCATTTTTTATGTTTCCCTTCTCGAGGATATTAAGAATGATTTTATATGTGATATGTCTATGAAGGGTGATTCATGTGAAGAAATTAGTAATATATCATTCTGATCTCTTCGGAACAAGGGGTTTATGTATCTATGTTTCCAAAGATACAAAACTTATATGATATAAGAATGGATCAAAATGTTATGTAATGAATTTTTATCTATTAATATGTAATATCTATGTATAAAATGTATTGGTTGATATAATTGGTATTAGAGAAAGTATTAGTTACCTTTATATAATGGGATGATAAAACAATTAGTGATAACCTTTAGGATAATCCTAAGATTAGGATAATGTCCTAATTTATGGTAAGTGAAGAAGTGTGGTTTTCCTAGACAAAAATCAATTTATGGATGCTACAAGTGTATGTTGATTTTTCATATATGAATATAGGGATAATAACCCCAAAAAGTTTTGGACGAGTATATATTGGTCATAATTCTTGTGCACTGTGAGTGTGTAAATACTTACACATATTTTGAAACTTCTACAGATATTATTTGGTTAAATGATATTTTCATTAGGAACAATTTTGGAGAATTTTAATATATGAGGACCATGAATGACCTAGGTTAAACCTATGGTGTCATGGAATGAATATAATTTTTCATGAATTAGATATCATATTAATGGATTTTCATTACTGTATGATTTCTCATTATGACTATTACTTCTCACACTATACTTTTTTGGGTTTAAAAATATGACTAGACCAAGGAGGATCCATGTTAATTCTGAATATAATTATTTTCCTCATGATAAACCTAATTAAATGGGAGAATGAAAGTAAAAAATTATGATTATTTCTAATAAAATATATTGTTAAACTATTAATGGTCTCAACTTGGGTGATTTTCCTAACACATTTTATAAGATAATGATATAGTTTTATGAAGGCTAAGGAGGTAAGATGATTCAGCTTCATTTATGCCAAGAATATAGGGAGAAGCACCGAAGGGAATATTTCAATGGAATAAGAATATTTTTTCTATATTGAAGTGATCTTCATATAGTGAATAATTACTAGAGAAAATTTTGAGTTTTATATAGGGAAGTGAAATACATTTTAAGGTACCCATTATAGTTCAATATATCATGTTTGGGGAACAAGAAATTTATCTAGGTTAATGACCTAATGAAAATGTTAACTAATAGACCAAGGAAGAACCTCTAAGTTCCTAATAATTTTTGTTAAATTATTGAATTATTTATGTCTTTATATTTTATAATTATGTTATACAAATTATATTCTAGTTATAAGGATCCTTAAATATCTAAGGATTATTCGAAAGTAGTTTTCATTAAGTATTTCAAATAATATGTTGTATAGTACCTATAACCAATAAATACAATTTAGTGTTATTGTGATAATGTATAGATGGATAAAAATAAATCAAACATTGATAAAGTAAATGAGATAGCACTGGTGTCCTTGAATTTGGATAGGGATTTGAAGAAAAAGTGATTTAGGTCATCTTTGATGAAGTTTATAACTTTTTTTGATTTATGTTATATATTAAATATTCTATGAAATTAATTAAAGAATATGTATTTTTTTAAATTTTGGAAGAAATTATGTTTTCATGTGATATAAACTTAAGAGTTATTAATACCCTGATGTATTTATATGTTTATGGTTGATCAAATGTTCAAAGGAACAAAAATCACTTTTTAGGTTTTTTGTGATTGGATATTGAGGTGAATTGAAACTTTTTATAGGTTTTAAGAAGCATACCATTTTGATGATTAAATAACCCCTTGAGTTAATTTATTATTTGATTTTATGCTAATTAGATAGTGGGCTATAGATAATCTTGATGGTTGTAAAGTTATTAATTGATAAGGTAATGTTTTCAGAGATATTTATAATCAAACTAAGGATTACCTTTTAGGTTAGTGTCTAAATATGATTATTAGATTTTTAAAATTACACTTCATTATAAGATTATATATTGAGTTATAATAGTGATTAATGATGTTTTGGGTTATGATTCTTAGGGTTTTAGAATATATAACCTTTATTATTAACATGTAGTTTAAAACAAATGATTATTTGGGAAGAATGCATTTAAATATTTGGGGATGCATTTGAAAGGTCTGAGGTCACATTTGATGTTAAAACATTATCTAAGGATACGGTTATTGAGGTAATTTTGGATAAACAGTTATTTATTTGTGGAATGATCTATGTTGGACATTTGGTGTTATTATGGAAAATTTTGAGTAAAATGTATTCATTCATCACATGGAGGTTTATACATTCTTTATATTATTTTACCTTATGTAATCCATTTTTGTTTTTTTAAAAGAAATTAAGGTAAACTGTAACATCTTTTTATCCTTTTATATATTATGTGATCCATTAAAAGTTTATTTTAGTTCATCAATCCCAAAAAATTCATCATGAATACTAATCATTTGTATAAAATATGAGATTATAGTGTAAATTGATTAAAACATAAAATTATAATTTTAATGTAATTATATTTCCCGATTGTCATTACCTTGACCATTGGGGACCTCTTGACTATTTGAATGATGAGTATGACACCCCATGCCTACCTCCAATAGTCTAAGTGCTGGAAGAAAGTACTGGGGAGGTATAAAATATAATCGGGGGACTTATCCTAATGTACCTTTATAAACACACACAACTGTATCCATGAAAACATTGGAGATGAATAATAAAGGATTGTAATATCTATAGTATAATTATGCATGAAATATACTATATGGAAAACATTAGAGTACAAAAATATAAAACTAAATGGAGAAAATACATTCCCAACCAGAAATTAAGTCCCAACATGACAATAACTCGAATAAATGAAATCTTAAGAGTTTCTAGCTCTAGATCTCTAAATCTAACCATTGAATGTGGTTAATGCACCCAAGAACCTATATGATCCATAGATATCACCACCAATATGATTTTAATTTTCATAAGACATGACACATGTAGGAAAATTTCATTTCGGGGTGATTATATACATACCAAGTAAGATTCCCTGAAAACAAGAAAGGGAGAACTAGAAAGATGCAACAACAGTCAACTCAACCCACAATAAGTTGGAAATGACACCCAATATATATGCTCATAAGGAAACCCAAGTGAGAAATAAATTGGATCTCTATATCCAAAACCCAACCAAGAAATATAAATCTACCTATTTCTCTAATACTCTAAATCTGATTCCCAACATCACTTGAAGCCATGAAAGAATCCAAGTGGAGGGGTCTGCTCTTTCCTATTGTGCTCTAGAGTAAGGAAGAACTCACACCTGTGGAGGACCTATATACAACCAAATCATTAATAATGGGGTGTACAACTCCATATATATAGGACCCGCACTCTGATGTAGTATGAGGAATACCAACTCTTCCTATATAAAGTGTACATGGGACCCATGCTCGAGTGTGATGGGGGATTACTGACCCAAACCAATCCCATGTGATTATTCTCGATCACTTCCAATGGTCATGACTTTACTAAATAATGGTCACACTCAAAACACCTCACATCATGAATCATATTCTATAAAAAAGGATATCGTCATGTTCTATGTGAAATAATACTAAGAATAGGTTTCTCATTGGCCCAAATCCAAATCCTAAAGAAGGATAATTTGATGGTAGAAGAGTCTGAGGGAGGTGCACAACTTGTACATAGGGTCACATGAAGTGTACCCTAACCTAGACTATATGTTCTATCCTTATCTGCATGTGGATTGGGTAGCCCAGCGATACTACATGACAAGTACTATTGGAACATGATTCTTCTTGACCACCCATGTCCTTGTCATGTACGTCAGCCTGTTTATTTATACATTCGGGCCTTCCCATGTACTTCGGGTCATGATAATGTGCCTAGAAGTGCACCTATACTAAATTAGTGTTCAAGTATTAGTTCATGCTTGTGTACTCCTATAAATTCTCATATACTCCAAGAGTACACACTAATATTCCATCATATGTTCACATGTTTAGTATGGGTCATACATGGTGTGCGATCCTAATCATTACTCAAAACCATAACCATTGTAGTTGGGGGACTACATGGTGTGTGTTTCTAGACAACCTGTCGTGTGAGTTGATATTTCAAAAAAAATTAGTTTTTAACATGGATTATAGATCTAGATAATTTGAAAAAAAAATACCTCTTTGTCACCCTAAATCAAAGGGAAACACCTTCAACCATTGATTCTCATCCTTCGGTGGTTGAAAATGGGAAATATGTTTGACCGTGTGGGAATTTTTCATGTATCTTCTACCATTTGGAGTCCCAAAACACATATATTTCACCCAAAACTAGGATTCCATCATGATACGTCTACAAGTCAAAAATCCTTCTCTTGTTCGTATCACTGACAATTATCTAGGCATTCGATCATGCTTGAATAAATCCCAAAAAATGTTGAACCATGACCATACAGGCCAATGGTGAAAAACTCAATGATTAATGGGGGGAAAGAGCCCAAAAATGTTGACTATAATCATTGGTCAATGTGATCCTAGATAAATATCATAATTTTTGTAATCATGGGTTAAGTCATGGCCCAACAACTGTAAACAGGTTTTGACAACTTAATTTTCATTCTGGATCATTTGAAAAATAGGTAATCAGATATCAAGATAAATAAGATAACAAAACCCCAATATTATTAAATAAAAAGTTGGAAACCAAAAATAAGGATACCTACCTTGATTATGGATTGATCATTGGTGAAGAACATGTTTTCTAGTGATGTAAAAGAGGATATTGTTGTGTTTTTTATCTACATCATGATCCAAATCGATCTGATCATCATCATTTTTTATCCCAATCCAACAATAAATAAAGGTTTCTCATCCTCTCTAAAAATTCTAGGGTTATACAGATAACCCTAGAAAAATATCATAATGATATATTTATAGAGTTTTATAAGGTTTATGGTGATCAAATGAATTAATTAAATCGATTAGTTAATCATCTCAATGCAGCCTCCAATGGATGTCTCAACTGAATGTGTGGAACTGACGAACATTAGGTCACACCTATGATAAACCCTACAACATAGAATAAACCATGGTCTTAGATTTTTCACCTGATGTAACAATCAATGGAAAAAGAACCAAAATGATATGCATGTGTGTAATTTATTATATATTAATATTTTTAATATATTTAATATGAGGACCTGAGACAACCAAAAATTGAATTATATCTAGGTAAATATACTGATATATACATCAAAATATTCGGAGGATTAATCTAATAAAAGAAGAGTCATTACATTCTCCCCAAATTCAAGTATCTCTACCCAAAAAATACATATCTATACAAAATGTTGGGGGTGCTATGTCTGCATCTGACTCTCTAAAGGATCTCATGTATGATCCCATACTACCAAATAACTCAAACTAATGGTATGGTCTATCCACAGAGGAACTAATCTCATTGATCCTCAATATCCATTGGGTACTCCAAAATGGTTTCTCCATCCTTGATGTCCATGTCACCCCATTAAATAATGTATATAGGTTAATGCACGTGTATCCTCAAGAGTGACACGTGGATGTCGTCACATAATCATTCTAGATTTGGGGGAAAGGATAAAAGGTAAGCCACCTCACCAATCCTTAGTAGGATCTCAAATGAATTGATGAACCATGGGGGTGGATTTTTTCCCTACCCAAACCTTCTTAATCATCATCATGGGGAGACTCTCAAGAAAACATGGTCTCTCTATAAAAACTACAATGGATAATGATGTTGATACTTCTATTGAGTTTGGTATTTCCTGATACACTCATGGACCACATGTACTTTCTCCATCATCACCATCATTATATCTTTCCTAATAAGTTATTCTTTGGTAATCTAATTATAACACAATGGTGACCTGAAGGGTCTCCAATATAGGACTTCAATGGATTCATACTGACAGTATAGTGATAGATGTTAATATATGAAAGCTATACCAATTTTATGTGGTCTTCCTAGCTCTAGATGAAGGAAAAAACATAGGACCTCACCATATCCTCCAATGTTTTGATATTACTCTAAGTATACCTATCCTTCTGGGGGTGAAACAATGTTCTCATCAATAAATTAGTCCCAAAATCCTCTTTAATACCTATCCACAACTAGGATGTGATCCTAACATCATGGAAGGAGATTATATACATGGGTACACCATGAAGATGGATAATATTCCACACATACAACTACCCTAAACACTTAAGTGAACTCCACTCCCCAATGATTAGAAAGTGTGATGACATGGTAAGTCAGTCGAATAGCACTCATATATCATCATGGCTTCACAATATTAATGCAATCCACATTAAGAATTCCATATATATTTCATCCCACTTCCACTATGGGATATCAACAAGTTGTGTAAAACCTAGTGAAACAAGATTCTCTGCCTTTATGTGTAGACAAGTGATTCAATGAGAGGAAAAAATAGTAACACTATGCCACATTCTGGCCCTCCAAAAAAACCTTTTAATACTCGTATACATATTTTCCACATCTAAATGTACATTCAAAGTTTATTTGTGAAACCCCCTCATCACCTCCTCTCATAGCATGACCGGAACCACCATCCATACCTAGAAAATGATGGTATGCTCCCCTCATTAAAAAAATAATAATCTATTGCATCTTTCAAGGATATTTGGTTACATAGAACCTTGATGAAAATTTATCCCAACTTATACCCTCCAACATGTTGAATAATTGAAGGATTAACCACCATCAACTCATGAGAAATAACACCACTCTCTTCCATCTAGGTCACCTATAATGATGCCAATTACTTAGACACCTCCACTACTAAACAAGGATAAGAATTCTTGATAATGGAATTTGATTTCATGTTTCACTTCCTAAGACTATAGAATATATAAAACTCATAGAAGTACAATAAATCATACCAATCCATCTATCTCAACATAATATCTTCCTGAGTGAAGATGAACCTGAGACCCTAATGGTCTATGATTTCAAAAAAATGATATCCTAGAAGAATGTGCCTCTATATATTCAGTTTCAAGAGTACCATTTCTAACTATATGTCATGGTCATATAGTTATACTAATGGTTCCTCAACTGGCTCGACCAATAGTCAATCATTTTCTTCCTCTTCATCAACTCGCAATCAATCCAAACATTAGATGCATCACAAAACAATATGTACTCAACACCCTCCTTCCGTAGTCTCAACACATGAGCACTTTTAAACCTTAGAGTAAACTCCTAAAAAGATATATTACACTACATAGTCCATGTAAATAGATACCTTTTCCATTTATTAGTGTTCAATGGGGGTTCAATCATAGAGAATTATACTAAGAACCACCTATATTACCCCACTAAACCAAAAAAATTCAAACCATTGTAATGCTCATGGAAGGCTCCCAAGAAAGAACCACATCAATATTCACTTGGTCTATAGACAAAGCATTTCCATAGATTACATAACAAAAAAATTGAACCGCAAAAAACCAAAAACTACTACTTTGAGATCCTACCAGAAAGATGTTTCTCTTATAGTATGTCTAGGTCCATCCTCATATATTATGTATGATCCTCCTTAGATGAAAAGTAAAAAATATGACATTAATGGAGGGAACTATGAATCATTACAATAATGGTTGGAAGATCTAGTTTATTAGATCTATTAACATTATGGGTACATTCGTTACATCAAAATTCGTCACCAGGAACATATAGTATCTGTAATGATATTTTATTTCCATATTTGGAATATCATACACACGAAACATAAAATAGTGGTAAATGTACCTAAGATAGAACTTTTATAAGCAACTAACACCTATAAAATAGTTGAATAGGTCGTAAGTCCTTATAAAAGTTTACTTATTCTTTATTGTTACCTAATTCAGGAAATGATGATAAAAAAACCCTCAAGATCCCATTTGTTGTTTTCTAAAAAAATAGAAGATTGCTTGGATGACACACAAGGTCCAATAAAACCTTTCTATAAATGGTCCTCTAACTACACCATCATCTCCAATAGATCAATAGGGACCATTTGATATACCAAATAACATATCTATGTGGTCTTGGGGTGAATGTTGATGCAGAAGTCTATATCAATCTTCAGTGGTAGTCCCATAACATCATTAGGGATGATATCCATATAATCCTCCATTATAATATGAAATATAGATAAATTTATATCCTACTGCAGTAAGGGATATTATTTCAAATGATTAGTGATGTGTTTTATCTCCTTGTACATAATTCTCACTCACTCATCCATGAATGTTTCCTCACCTACAAAGAAGAATCTCATCACATCTTTCTGAAGGCCTCTAACCCGTCTATAAAGATATTCAATATTTTAATTAACCATGTAAAATAATTTCATACATATGAAAACGTAATAGGGAATCATTGTGATAACCAAGAGGTCTCATGAGAAACTATATCTTTAAAAATCCAACTCACACAGTCGATAGATGTGTTATATAGAAGAATCGCCCTCAGTAAGAACCGATAGGAATATCTGCAAGGAAAAGGACTCATCTAGAAGCTCTAGCTGTTACATGAGGGATACAGAGATAAAGTAATGACTCGCACCTTTGTATATAAGTACTATAGTATGAGTATAAAATACATAGATCATACCTTTAATCATATAATGTGTTGTCTTAGAATATCCTTATATAGCATGTAGCTTCATGTGGCCCCGAATTCCAAATCCTTGAGCCTTGTATGGGCCACACAGTTGTGGTTGTGGGAGTATCATGTAGTGTTTTCCTCCGCCAACAATTCCTCCCTTAAGATCTCAACTTTCTCTTCTACCAGTACTGCCTCCATAATGGCCACTAGGACAATGCTTATGAAATCCATGATCATGGTCCTACGTTTTTTGTAGAGTTCTATCCACTGTCATCATACCCTCCTTGGCAAGTCTAGTCAGGAAATCAGGATCCATGTTACCTCACCCATCACAAGAATATAATTATCACACCCAAAGATGATGGGATCCTCTATGAAATCCTTGAACTACAGATTCCCATGTCTGATTCCAAGAATCTGTATGCCTCCTCTGTCAATACCTTGTTGTTAGTTTCTTGTTATATTATGTAGAAGGTTCAGCCCCATGATGGACATTATTTCCTCTAGCCACTCAAAATCCTGATGATAGAAACCTCTCTATTACCATATACTTCTCTACCAATCTATCATAGGTAGAAATGCATAAGGATAATACACATGCATGAATGTATCTATTAATTACATGTTCAAACATTCATGCCTAGAAGAATACATATTGTATCATTTAAATGGAGTAATTTATGAGGTTAGTAAACCTCACAGTATACTCAGAATCCAAAATATCACCTTGCCTTTTCTCAAGAATCTCTGGAATCCCCACTAATCAAAAGCATAAAAGGAAACACACATAAAAATAGGTGTTAGAAGTCAATATATGAGCATGTCGCCTCATCATGTGTCTTCATAATTATAATCCATTAGTATCCTACTGCTCAATAAAGAAGATTGGCTGAAATCACAACCACCTGGTCATTTGGGGTCCAGAAAAGCCTGAAAAATCAAACCATGGACTTAATCATGTCCTCTAGTTCTTATGGGTCTGACTCTCCTCAAAACCTTGATGGTCTCTATCACTAATACAAATGTAACATGCTAAGCCTATGGGCGTTATCATACCACCCTTCTAGGACTATCAACTACTAGATAGGTAGTTACGCTACTCTCTACCTTCCTTGATGAAACACCTCATTAGATGGTCCTTAAAATGAGGGTTCATCGATAAACTGAGTATCATCATGATCTCATATCGATAACCTATATATATATCATTATGGAGGCATATTGAAAGTGATCATGATGTTCCATTATTAGATGAGTAGAAATAGGGAGTTCAATCTAGAAGTAAAGTCATAGGACACAATCCTATATCATATATATAAAATTTATTCCCTGTAACTGAAGTCTTGGTAATCTGATTGGAGAAATAGGTATTTGAATTCCTAGTGAGTGGATACATTGGTCACCCCACTAACACTGGGTTCACTAGCTAGAAATATAAAATCAAGACACTGTGAAATTATTTCACTAATTCCCAAATCAATGATTCTCATGGGTCCATCTCCAAAAATTGACCCAAGGAAAACCAACTATAAGACCACTTAGTCAAAACCTCACACACTCGGGCCTTCCCAGCTGGAAACATACAGAGTGCTACACTTAAATCCCACCCTCAATAGGCTAGAGGCGGGGGGCAAGTATTGGTAATAAATAAAATTAAAATATGGTCCTTGGATTAATGTTCCTACACACACGATTGTCTCCATAAAAAATTGAAGAGGCATAATAAAATACTATAAAATCTAGAGTATAAACATGTATGAAATAACACCTAGGTAATACATCAGGGTATTAAATATATAATTTCATATCATATAGGGGGTAAATACACACCAAACGAAAAATGAGGTCCCAAGATAATAAACATAGGAAAAAAGGAAAGCTAATGGGAGCCCAACTTTTGATCTCCAAATTCAACCACTAAATGTGGTTAATGAATGCAATTACCGTTATACTTCTCCAATATCACTGCATATTTACCTTTCATCTATATAAGACATAACATAGGTGGGAAAATTTCGCTCATGGGTGAGTATATATATACCCAATAAAATTCTGTGAAAACCACAATGTGTTAAATATAATGATATAACAGTATTAGAATCAATCCTTAATAAGAGGGAAATAAAATCCAACATATATGATCAGAAATAAATCCAAGTGAGAGATAAATGGGATCTCCATCTCTATAGGCTAACCACGAATGATGAGTCTTCCTAAAACTAAAAAGGTTTATCTTTGATTCCCAGTGTCTTTTGAACCATGCAAGAATCTAAGTATAGGGGAACACTCCTCACTAATATGATCCACATTCAAGGTAAAATCACTAACATATAGGACCCACTCACCACTAGAGATTAATGATAGGGAAGTACCACTACGTAGATAGAGGACCCATTCCCTACTATAGTATGAGGGAGTACTAACTCTACAAATTTAATGAGTATAGGGGACCTGATCTCTAGTAAAACTAGGGAGTAATGACCATATTCTCCCTGTAATGATCCCATCTAATCATTTCCATCATCCAAGAATAATCTAATGAACTTTCATGCTCTAAACCCTTTACATCATATCTTGTATGCCTTAATGAATTCTAACGTTGGGTTATTTATGAAAAACTACTCAAAAAAGTGAGGAAGATAATATTTTCATAAATCTTATTGTGTAATTAAAATTTTATAATCCTAGAATATTTATATTTTTTTATGAAATTTTCAAATTTTTATGTTTTAGAGGTATTTTGAGCTTAATTAAAAAAAGGACTAATTTTGGAATTTAACAATTTTAATTTTCTTCTCTATTTTAGCAATAAAATTTTGTAAAATTAATGAAAATTTGAAATTAATTTTTTTAGGTTTTCTTACTTTTTGGGAATAATTTTATTCGTTTGGACTCCAATATAAATCCATCATTTGGAGTCCAAAAACCATCTTACAATCTGGGCATTGAAATCAATGCACATAATGGAAAATATTTAACGATGATCCCATATCCCCCTAAATACAAGTCCAATAGAGATGAAATTCCACAAGAAGATATAGAATATACTATTAAAAACATTAATAAATTTGAATATTCTTTATTTTTCCCCCATGAAGTTCTTATGTACATTGGAATGTAGAGTATTTTAATAAAAACAATCATCCTGGATAAATTAATTTTCTATAATAAAACAACCATAACTCCCTCATTAACTATCCAATTGTGGGGAAAGTTTTGGGTTCATGAGAAAAACATATCCAAATAAAGATAAATATTTTAATATTTCTATATTGGGTTATTTATTAGTTATAACATTAGTGAAATTAATATGGATATAATTTGACATGAAAGTTTCAACCCCTCTCCCTATAAGAATGTATCTCTTATTCACTTTAGGCTTTAGCAATATGGGGGTAACCATAGTTTTTAATTATTATGTATGCTTTTAAGAATTTATTTTCATTAAAGGTATTACAATTTTAATATATAATCCTTTTTATTAATGTCTCTTTCTTCCATTTTTTTATGTGTTCTCTCACTCTATTCCCTTCTCAACTCTACTGAAAATTGAGAACTAGCCTCCGTGTTTATTTGAGGGATGGAATGGTTATTTTATTGAGTTTTATTATACTAAATTTTTAATATTGTTATTTAATCCTTGTAATTTATATGGTGGATAAAGTTATTATGTCGATTGTTATCCCCGTTTTCTCTATCATTGAGTTCAACATCTCATTTTATCTATCATGCTTCCCTTCTATATTTGTGTCAGGCATACGATGGAACATGGAATGAGTAGGGATGATTAGAGAAGAGGTATCCTATATGGTTATTGGAATATTATTTCCACATAGGAATATGTATCATTTTTGGGTAATAACCTTTCAAATGATAGGGTGTAGTGCTATAGGTCTTGATCACAATATTGAATTGAATATTGAAATTCATTTCGAACAATGATATCAATCACTGTAACAAGCCGGGAACATTTAAATACATTCATTATTATAAATTAATTTTTTATTTCATTTTATATATGTATATATTATATTTAATATTTCATTAATTATAAAAACTATCCCCATCATTTTTAGTTTTATAGTTTTATATTAGTTAGTTTTTAAAAGTGATACTAAGATGACAGTGTGTTGTGATTAAGTTCCTCAAGATATTGATCCAAAATTTTATAATATATTGAATACATAAGTAAATAAAATATTAACTAAGGTAAAATTACTAAAAATACATCATCAATTTTTTTTTATCGTTGACAAAATTTTACACATGACGTTTTTCAAAAAAAAAACCAAAAATCGAAAAATTCAAAAACTAAAAGAAAGTGCTTCATTGAATATATTTTATTTATTCGATTGAGAGGAATTTTTATGGAAATTAATTTAGTTATTTTTAGGTTGAAATATATTATGGTGATCCTATTTTGAAAATACATTTAAGATTCAAATGAAACAAAATACCTTTAGGATTCAGTATAATTTCAAAATTCTCAAAAAAGAAAGCAAGCTAGTAGCATTGCTGGACATAAAAGTTGAAGAAATTATTGTTTTATGGTTAGAAGGGGAAAAAATAAAACATTAGGAGAATGAAATTTATGTTCCAAATACATTTAATTAATAAAATAGTGTGGTAGATGAAATAATTGAAGATCCATTTACCTCTCTAATAAATGAATTCCAAGTAGTTGTGCTTAAGGAAAAATAGTCTCAAGTTGAATGTTTTGATGGATATTTAATTTATGATACTTATTTTTATTCAAATATTATTAATTTTTTAAATTAAAATTAATCTCCCTTATACTTATTTTTTAGATTTAGTACCACTACTACAGGCCCTGGTTGTAGAAGATGAATTAGTTGTTTTTACTAAGGAAAGAATGAAGGAGATAGTCGAGTTATACACCACTACATATGAGGATGATGGAACAAAATAATAAATCATTGCATCATCCTTATAAGAATAGAAAAAAGAATATAAGCCACTTTTTAATATAATACCTTCATCACTAGTGTAAACCAATCCTCTATTTGAACTAAACAATGAGCAGTACTTTATTCCTTTTCCTCCCCATCCGTACCTCAAATTTTTTCATATATTTCTTCTATTGGATGGGGATATTTTTTCAGTTATCACTCCTGTAATATACTCATGGATATTGGAAGAAATAATCTATGGTTTTTTATGAGTAATAAACCCCATCCACTATTATATTGGGTTTAGAACATATCAACTTAATGACTATGGGTTGTGAAAACCTAGAACCGACATGGGGTTCTAAACGATGTTTTATCCTCTTCTCCCTTTTTTTATTTTTTTTATTTTTCATATTTTTTATTTATTTAATTATTTATAGGAATAAATTGTAAGTATCTATGAGATTAACTTAAATATGACACTACAAAATAATTCCGGTTCATACCATTCATTCCCTTTGTTTCATCCCTTATTTATATTTTATTATGCTGAAATAAGGGGTAGCTTAATCTATGTATGGGGGGAGAAGTTACCTACATAGTTGTTTTTGTGTTTTTTTATTTTCTTATTTTTTTTAATATCATTTAGATAAAAAAATATATTATAAAATTTTTTACAATTCATTTTTTTAGGGAGATTTGACATGATATTTGAAAAAATGTATTTTATATAATTGTTGATGTGAAAAATGTTTCTATGGATTCGATTTTCATGTTTTTTATGACGTTGACTAGTTTTTGAAATCTATATCCATGAAACACTAACTCAAAATCTTTTTTCCAATCTTATGAGGTATTCTGACCCATTTTCATATATTCTTCCAAATACCCACACTTTCTGGATAGGAACATAGATTTTGTGTAAGAACCAAAACATGAAATTTTTTTCTTTGATGTTTTAGACATTATGGAATATTTTGGACATGATTGAGGTATTTTATTATATAGAGAAATTTTAACTTGATACCTATACTTTGTATATATCCTTTATCATCACTTACATTCCATGAGTTTCCTTATTAGTTTGACCTATATTACAAGGAAGTTTTTCTTTACCAACCCACACTCTTCGTATGTTTTGATTCATACTTCATATATGAGTGGGGGGAGGGTATTTTGCGTGAATTATTTGGGATAAATTTCATTTTGTGTGTTTTGAGGTGATTTTCAAAAAAAATGGTAGTAAAAAAATTGAAGGAGCCATTATTTCATTCTTCTTTAATTGTATCATATATTTCTCCTCCAAAAGAAATTTGAAAAAAGAAATTAAAAAATTAAAAGAAAAAGAAAAAATAGATATTAGCTTTGATTATTCATTATTTATTATTTTTTAACTCACGTACCTCTCTAAAATCAAGGGTATAAATTTTCATTCATTCATCATATTCAACTTTTATCTCATCCTACATAAAAAATATTAAGAAATGAAAAAAAGAAACAAAAAAAATGTTATTCCTTTTTTGGATCTATAAAAAAAGAGAAAAGGGAGAGAAATTGGATGATAAATTTTATTGTAATTATTTTTTTCTCTTCCCACATGGCATAAAAAGGGGGTGGGGTCATGTTTCACATTTTAAAGGGAGATTTAGTAGGTAATTTTTTATTTTTTTACTTGAATATTCATGCATTTTACATAAGAGTTAAACCTCCCCTTTCTAGACTTATATTTTTAAATGAATTTACCCCAACCCTAATTCAAATAAATTATCTATAAAATTACTCATGATTAAATTTTTTTTCATGGTTCACATAGTGGAGAGATGATAACTGTCACAAGCTTATTATGATATATGAATTTTCCATATATGAGCGTAACTCTAGATTCAATTTCTCTCAAGTGAAGAGTGACATAAAATTCAATGTGAGGTTAGTTGTGATTTGGTCATGGATTGATATTTTAGGTTAAAAATTTTAAATTTTAGGTATGAAAATTAAGTGCAATTTTTTTCATAAATTATAAAATATGGAATTCTATTTTTGGAAAAAATGATGGATGATTTCTTATTTTTTATTTTTATGTGGATTTTGATTTAAATATTTGATGATTGTCCAGGAGTGTAGTGGTTATGTGTGGGGGAGTGATGAATATAGATTTTTTATAAATATTATACTAAAAATAAATTTTTATAATCGCAAAACAGTTTTTATTCAAGGGAAATTTTCAAAGTTTCCTGTTTTATAAGAATTTTGATCTTAATTGAGATAATGGCCTAATTTTAGATTTTAACTATTATAATTTCCTTTTCTATCTCAACCAAAAAAAATTATAAATTTAATGAATGTGCGAAATTAATTTTTTTATAATTCCATACATGTTAATATTTATTTAATCCTTTTGGACCCAAATCTCAATCCATAATTTGGAGGCCTAAACAAACTCACAATCTGGGCATCGAAATATATGCACAGAATGGATCATATTTAATGATGGTCCAATATCTCTCGAACTACAAGCCTAGTGGGTATAATATTCAATATGGAGATATATAGGGTATTAAATAAAAACTTTTATAACTATATACATCCTTTATATTTCCTCCATAAATGTTATAATGGAATAGTAAAGTGAAGATTTGGAATACAAACAGTCTACCTAGACATACATATTTTGTGGAATAAAATAGTCATAAATCCTTCATTACATGTCTAGTTTAGGTTGAATTTTGTGATTGAATTATAATGTAATATAATAAAAACATTTAAGAAGTTATCATTTACATATTAGTTTATTTATTATCTCTAACATGGGTGAACCTCTGATGAATAGAATTTTTGTTGAAATTTTTAACCCCTCTCCCTATAAAAATGCATCACTTCTTCACTTCAAGAGATTGTAAACATGGGGGTGAACATTGTTTTAACTTTTTAAGGATATTTATAGGAAATTATTTTATATAATATTATTCTACTTTTAATATATTTTTATTCTTATTCATATCTATTTCATCCATTTTATTTATTTTATGTGTTCCCTCACTGTATTCCGATCTCAAATCCATAAAAAAATCAAGAACTAACCTCACAGTTTGTTCAATGGAGTGAATGGTGCTTTGATTAAGTCTTATTATTCATCTTTTTCAATTTCTTTATTAAATTCTAGGAATTTCATTGGAGGTTAAATCGATTATAGTGAGTGTTAACCCCGTTTTATTTACCATCAAATTCTTACTATCATTTATCAATCATCCTTTCCTTCTCTATTTGTGTCATGCATATGATGGATAATGTATTAAATAAAGATGGTCTGTGAATATGTATCCTAGATGATGTTCAAAAGAATAGTTTTTTGTATTCAAAGGTCTACATATGGTGAAATCACATTAAAATGAGAGGGTGTAGTGTGACCATTCTTTATAACTATATTGAATTAAATATTGTGATTCATTACAAATAATGATATCAATCACCGTAACCTCCCAATAAAATTTTCCATTATTATTTGTTCTTATTAATTATGTATTTCATTGAATTTATATACATATATAGTATTTTATATTTCATTAATTTCAAAAACTACCACCATCAATACTAGCTTTATAGTTTTGTATTAGAAAGTCTATAATAGTAACATCAGGATGATGGTGTATCGTGAGTAGCTTCCTTGATAAATCAATCCTAGGTTGTGATCTACATTTAATACTTAGGTAATTAAAATTTTTAGTGAGAAAAAATGACTAAAAATAATTGTTAAAAAAACCTACTAATGGTATGAAATCTAGTTCTTGAAGAAGAATACATGGAAGGTAGAATAGTCTAAGGGAGGTACATGGAATATACCTAGTGTCACACAACATATACCCTTTATTGGACAATGGACATTGTTCTTTTCTTCTCATGGATTGGATGACTATGTGGGACTACATGGTGTTTAGTAGAAGCACATGGTTTTTCTTTGCCACCCGGGGCTTACTTATGTACCTAAACCCATGCATGTGTATATATGGTTATGTCCAAGCACTCATGATCATGACCATGTTCTTGGTCATTCCCATGTACTGACGCTATCTTCGAGTACTATGTTGTAATCATATACTCCCGGTCATTACCATTTTTTTGTCTATACCCATTCCCATGTAATTCTAAGGTACACAAAACCCCACAAATATAGGTTCAAATGGATTGTATGGGCCATATATGGTGTGTGTTCTTTATCCTCACTGGAATCCTAACTCCCCTCGTTAGGGGACTACAATATATGTGTTCCTGGAATGCACACCAGATATGTCGGGATATTATAGAATCTAATTTTCTTCACATTTATTCAAGATATTTATTTTTATCACAAATATTGCCTATTGACTTCTCAAAATTGATGTGAAATGCCTCAATCCATCGATTCTTAGTCTCCGGTGGCCAAAAATCGGAAATTCATTTGATTGCACAGGTATCCGCCTCACCTTCACCACCATTTGACATCTCAAAACCCACAGTCATAACTAGAAACTGTGAATCCATCATGATCCACCCACAAATCATTAATCCTTCCATGTTTACATCATTTATAGATATCTAAGGACTTAATCACACTCAAATCAAATCCAGTAATTTGGAATTGTTACCACGCGGGTTAACGATGAAGAATGTGAAGAATAATTGGGGGGAATCACACAAATAAAGGTGATGGGTGTCATCAAATGATGTGATCCTAGCCAAAAATAGGAACTGATTAATAAATAGCGAAATATTAGAATAAAAATATAAACTGGTTTGCAAAATTCAATTTAAATTTAGGCGCATGCAAAGAATGGGGAATCTCCAATCAAGATAATGCCAATAAATAAATACAATGCCTATCCAATCATTGGGTGGAAACAAAAAATAATGATCCCAACCTAGATTAAATATTTATTTTTGGTGAATAATGAATTCTGTAGTTATGAATGAATGGATCTCAATGAATTCATCATCTACCTCACCATCCACCCAAATCAAATCATAATTGTTCTCTAATCATGAACCTCTAACAAATAATGGTTCCTTACTCTCTCTAAACCCCTTGGGGTAATGAGAATAACCCTGAAAAAACATCATAATGATTTATTTACAAAGTATTATCAGGTCTAGGTATATTAAATAAATAAATTAAATTAATTAATTAATCCACTCATCACCCCCAATAGTTGTCTCACTTGAACATCCAAAACTAATGAACTTTAGATCATGCCTAGGGTAAACATCATGCCTCAAAATAGACTATGGTCTCATATTTCTCATCTGATGGCTAAAAAAATGAAAAAACTAAAAACACCACAATTAATCATTCCCATTCTTTATGATATATAAATATTTATAATATATTAATTTAGGGGTCCCAAGACACCCAAACATTATTTCAATTTCAATAAAAAAATCCAGATATATACATATAAATATTCAAAGGACTAATCCAAAATAACCACAGCCTTTAATCTTATTTTCTTTGTCTATATGGTAAATAAAAAATCTCAAATCAAGTAAAATTATCTTCAATAAAAAAATATACATTTATGATCATTTTTAATAAATCGGTGGCCTTTTTAAAACCTCTTTGATTTTTAGTTTTGTGGTTGTTAACTTTCTTATAACCATTCACATTCCTGGGAAAAGTGTTCTCAATCACTCTCCATCATAATTAAAATATTAATTTTTTCCTTCATGTATATATTTTCACTTCCCAATAATGTTTACCTATTTTTAATCCTAGTTGTTTATTATTCTAGATGACCTTTTCTCACTTTCCTCTTCTCAAGAGGAAGTTTAATTAGCCCATTTTACTGTATGGGTTTAAAAGAATAAATTTCAATTTTCAAACCCTTTATTACAAAGAAAAAGTAAAAAATATGAGGAATAAATTTAGTAAGGGGTGGGGGAGAATTTAACACCCCAATATTTCAAAATAATATTAGGTTGGATAGCATATATGACATGAAACACCGAGGTTAAATGGCCCCTGAAATCTTATTATTTGAATATGACTATTATAACCTAGGTGTTTAATTGGAGTGTATGAATATGAACAAACACATAATGTTACATATATAAATTTCTTACTTAATAAAAAAATTATTAATAAAAATATAGATTTTATTAAAGTCCTATTATACTTCAGAAATATGTTTCCTTCAAAAATTACTTTCATTGATTTTTGTGAGAAAATATATTATTTTATTTTTCCACTTTTAAAAATTAATTTAATAAAATTAATTTATTATTGAAATCCACATATCAAAATTTTCAGAGTTAATTTTTAAGAATTTTGTAACGAGATTTATTTTTTATGAATAGTAAAATATACTTAGTTTTTATTTAAAATTCTATTTTTGTTTCATTCATTTGAAAATATAACGTTTTTGTTAAAATAGATTCAATGTAAAATTATTTCTATTATATTGTAAATAATCTAATTTATTTTAGTTTAATTAATTTTATGGTATAATTTTCTATAAAAAGAATTTAAATTCAAAATGAATTTTTCTAAAAAAACCATTTTTTGTTGAATTTTGTGTTTTTATCGTAAATTAATTTTTTACATTTATAGGAATTTAATCATGAAAAATGGAATCCATGTTAATAAAAATGATGTCCAATTCTTTTAAGTAGGCCCCTCTTATTTTTGGTCATTTTTATTAGTAACCTTAGTCAATTTATGTTACCATAGAAAAGATAAATATATTCAACTATGTTTAAAAACCAAAATATAGTCTCTAAAAAAACAAACACTATCCTTAATTTCATTGGATGGTATAAATTGATCATAGTCTTATGGAATTATTATATAAGGAATTTTGGTTCCATTTTCCCTTGATGGTGGTATTTCTCTTAATTTAATTATAGAAAACCCCAAAATGTCACTCTCTCTATTTTAATATATATAAAAAAATTAACATAAGTATAAAAGGAAGTTAATTTTCGTTATAAATATTTACTAAAAATGTGAATAAATTATTTTATCATTTCAATTAATTTTTACATTTTAATGATGATAACATTATGTTAAATTCATACACAACCCTGATATAGTGGTTTTGCACGTAGTAGAAAAGTCATGTAAATTTTTTTAAAAGTATTGAAAGTAATATATTGTTTGGGTGAGATTTAGTAACCCAAGAATTTTATAGATTAATATAAAAAATTAGAGATTATTTAATTTTTTTATTCAAATTCCATTGTTTACATGTAGTTTTAAAATACCAAATATTCTAGTAGTGTAAAAAAGTATATTAAGGATATTCTATGCCAAATGATATTTTATTAAATTATTATAAAATCATATAAATATTAAAGAAGGAAAATTCAGATTATAAAAGGTCTGAAATATCTTAACATGGCCATTTATGATCCAATTTTAACCTTATAATTAAAATTATAACCATTAAGTGTGAAAAAATGGATATCGTGATTAAGGTTAAAATTGGTTAACTAAGGGTGCCAACCAAGCAATAGGGTATAAAAAACCTCATAAACCTATAATGATTTTATTATAAGATGATATTTTAACCACAAACTTCCTTATATTCAAATATCTTGCCATTTTGAATAATTTTTCTCGATAATTACATTATTTTATTTTAATATTTTTTGAAATTCCATGAGTGCCCCTCTCCTCAATTATAAAAGGGAACCCTCCTTTCTCCTCTTTACACTACTTTGTGCCTTCTAGATCAAAACAAATCTACCCAAATCCCTTATAAACTTTCATATAAATAAATTACAGGTGTTTTAATTTTTAGAATAGAATTGAAAGGTTTCTTAATAAGGAATCTAAAAGAGGCCTACCAGAGAAGTGGTAATCATCATACCTTGCCTATTTAATTTTGATTGTCATTCTATATAACACCCAGTTGTTTTTATGAAATATTTTCATTAAATAATTTTTAATTATTTAGTAGCTTGAATTTTATGAAATCGTGAGTTTAAAGAAACCATGATATTCTCTTAGTATGACATTACCATTATAGCCCAGTCGTTGGGTTATCAGGAATAAGTATAACTAACTTTTGAAAATTCATTATGAATTCATTGGATATCAAATAGTTATGAAACATATAAATTATATGTTTATATTTTTTTAGTTAATTACTATTGGTAATGAAATTAATGAGATATATATGTTATATACTTAATAAAATATTTTTTTATTCATCCAATGGAAATTTTAATAATAAGTTGTGAATAAACCATATTTGTTTTATAAAAACTTATATTTTTTAAAAGGGTAGTTTTACACCATTGAACGGAATCCCCCTTTTAAATAAATATTTTGAAACATTAATAATTTTTATATGGCAGCATTAAAATTTTCTTGTAAAGAATGATATAAAAATTTACTATAGATGAATTTATGATATTTTTCTGATAACTTTCTTGTTTTGAGGAAGAGTAAAAATACACTAAATTTTATGTGAAAATAACTTTTTTCATAGAAATAGTTTCTATGGGTAAATTATAATTTTTAATGGTTTTGAAGTATAAATATAATAAATTTTTTTTATTTAATATAATTTATGTCATCAGAATTAATTTTACATTGAATTCATATGTAAAAACATTTCAATGTTTTTCAATGTTTTAACATTTAAAAACTCATTCTCTCCTTCTGAAAATAATATTGATTTTAAATTAATTACTAAAACTTATGTGTTTTGAATTTTAAAAAATGAACTCCATATTTGGAATCAATAGGTTTAAATTAGGTTGATAGGTTACTTTTTTTGACATTATAAATAGTAACATTAGTAATTTGTTTATTACCATGGTTAAGGTAAATCAGGTAATTAAAGGTGGATATAATATTATAAAATTACTTTAACACCTATCAAAATACTATTGGATGAATAAATTAGACCCCTATAAACTATTTTCCAAAATAGAATCACTTAATAGACACTTTCAAATGAATATGACATGAATATAACAGAAATTAATGAACGTGACAAAATGTCATAGTCTCATTTTATATAAGTATATTAATTTTAATATATAGATAATCGGAATATAATATCGACTATAGATAGTATCTAGAAATCTAAAAGAATTACCTACATATTGGAAATTTATATATAATTTTTAGAGATAAAATAATTAATATTAACGATGACACTATAGTGATTCAAAAATTATTTTATTAGTTTAAATACAAAATAAATGGATTTAAAAATATTAAAAGAAAAATAATTTTAATTAATTAAGGTGATTCAAAAAATTTATAGTTGAATATTTTATGTTAGTAGTATATTCAATAATTTTTTTCGAAGTTATCTTCTATGTAAGTCAAATAAATTAATATTTTCAAAATTGAAACTATTGATATTTTTCTAAATATAACATATTATTAAACTATTTAAAAATCACTAAAATATTTAAAAAATTTAAAGTGAAACTTATAAGGTTGAAATTTTCAAAAATTATCCAATTATGGAAAATTTACAACACTTAAGTAAATATTTATAACCATTAAATATTTAGAAAATTATTACCATAATTAAAATTAAATATAATAAATAAGGGTAAATCAAAATGATAAGGTTTAAAATAAAATCAAAACATGTATAAATTTTATTGGTGGGGAGGATTTGGACCCATTCCCATCTTATTTTCAAAATAATGCACTTTGGGGCATTTGAATTTAAAAATTAATTTATATTTATTTTCATGTTATTATTCGTGTTTCTTGCACTATGCTTCTTGGTGTCAGTAAATGGCTGGAGCTAGAAGTAATTGTGTTAATACTAAATGTGATGAGCAATGCAACTAGTGTCATCCTGAGTAACCAAATTTCTTGGGAGTTGGAATGAAAAATCTTGTAGCCATTCTCACACAACTTTCTCAAGCTATGAATCATGCAGGACTTCAAAACAAGAAAAGGTGGGACGAATATTCTATTGAGTCCTTCGTGAGATAGGGTCCAAATTCATTGAGTGGGTCTTCTTATCCATTATTGGATGAACAAAACTTTAGTACCACTGAAAAGATATTTTTAGTCCTATAATGTTCTGAACATGATAAACTCGTCTTACCATTATATAGTTTAGAAGGTGAAGCTGATCAATAGTTGAATATTATCAAAAATATGAGTCAATGAAATGAAATTGAGTCCATGAAATGGGACGAGTTCGAGAAATTATTTTTCAATAAGATATTTCCTCATATTCTTCAAAAAAATAATGGGAAGAAGATCCATTAACATTAGAAAAAGGATGATGAATATGTTGGTACCTAGGAAGAAAATTGTACTAGACATTCAAGAAAAGCTTCAAGAATTATTATCCAACCAGAGAGTAAAATTAATTGATTATAAAGTGGCTTAAAACCAAGTCTCCAAAGGGAATTATCCATAAGGGACTTTAATAGAAACGAGGAAATCATTCTATGTGCTATCATGGTTGGTATAGAGATTGGAGTAACCCATCATTGCTATGGATTTGATAAGATGAGAAAAATGGAATTCAATGGAAAATATAAAGACCAAACTGAAAATAATACGAGTTTTCACTAATGCTCAATGTGTGGAAAGAAACATGGAGGTACTTTTCTTAAAGGTACTATAAAATGTTATATGTTTGGAAAAGAATTTCATCTGGTGGTTTAATGCTAAAGTGATGGGAAAATATTTCCAATGATGAGAACAAGGAAAAGGCTATGGAGAATACACCTCCAACACATCAATGTAACAAGTGCAAGGAAATAAGGCATTATGTGAATCAATACCCTAATCCAAGAGTTATTGATGATTCAACAACAGAAAACTTTTAAGGCCAATGAAAAATAAAATTCACCTACAATCACTATCGATGGTGTGGAGTATGATAATGAAGTGGTGAAAGGTACACTTATCATTAACTCTAAAATAGAAAAATGTTTTATTTGATTTTGGATCCACCCAATCATTTATTTATGAGTAATTTTCTAAGAATATTGCTATATTACCTCCACAATTAGATGTTTAGTAAGTTGTGATGACTCTTAATGGCACAACAATCACATAATAATTTTATAATTCTTCTCCTGATGAAATTTGTGGGAAAGTGATTTGTGAAAATATTGTGATCCTTACTATAGTGTAATTTGATGTGATTCCTATCATAGATTAGATTTCCTTATATGTAGCTTATATCAATTTCCAAGGAAGGGAAGTCGCATTTCATATTACATATCAATCTATAATCATCTATCTATTCAAGGATGAATATAACCATCCAATAGAAATTTATTCCATATTATGAATTTTTTTCCCCTAGATGAATGTTATTTATCACAAATGGTTGGGGAGAAGCTTCTGATTAAGAATTATCTCATTTTATGAGAGTTTGAAAAATTATTTCTTGATTAATTTATATATCTTCCCCCAAATTTGGAAGTGGAGTTTTTAATATAACTCATATCGGGTGTTATGCCTATTTCAAAGAAAAATTATAGAAGGGCCCCAATTGAGTTTCTGGAATTGAATAAGAAACTCTAAGAAAATCATAATAAGGGATTCATAATCTCTAGTGCATCACCTTGGGGGCACCTATTTTTTTTGTTAAGAAGAAAGATGGATCAATGAGACTCTGCATTGATTATCGAGAACATAACAAGATCGTTATCAAGAAAAAATATCCTCTTCCCGGCATTGATGATATATTCAACCAAACTATGTGGATCTCAACAATTTTCCAAGATTGATCTTAAATTAGGATATCATCAATTAATGTTAATTAAGGAGGATATACAAAATATATCCTTCTGTACAAGGTATATATAGTATGAGTTTATATTGATTCCTTTTGTTCATACTAATTCACCCCTATCATCATGAATCTAATGAATATAGTATTTAGAGACTATCTTGATCAGTTTGTGGTAGCCTTTATAGATGATATTATTTTCTATTAGAAGAGTAAGGAATAACATGAATACCACTTTATAACTTTACTAAATACCATGAGAAAAGAAATTTTGTTTAAAAAAATTACCAAGTTTGAATTTTGGATTCATAAAGTTTCAGTTTTGGGTCACATAATCCCAATGGAAACGATATATGTGGATTCATAGAAAACAGAAGTTGTTGATAGTTGGATGAGACAAAAAATGGTAATTGAGATTTAAATTTTTCATGGTTCAACTATATATTATTGATGTTTTTTGAAATATTTTTCATGATAATCTAATTCACTCACCAATTTGACTCGGAAAGCAGTTAAGTTTTTATCGACGGAAGAATGTGAAGATAATTTCAAAGAGATAAAAAGATAGTCATCTAGTGCACCTATGCTCCCAATTCCTTGTAGTAGAGAAAGTTTTTTGATCTATAGTGATGCATCCAAGAATGGTTTGGGGTTTGTTCTCATGAAAAATTAAATGGCGATAAGCTTATGCCTCACAAAATTTGAAAAATCATGAGAAAAATTACCCAACTCATGATTTGTAGTTAGCTTTGGTAATAATTTCATTAAAGATATTGATTCAATATCTTTATATTGAAGGCTGTGATATTTATACTGATCTAAAAAGTTTAAATAATATTTTCAAACAAATGAATCAGAATATGTTCTAAATAAGATGGTTGGAGTTTATTAAAGATTATGAATGCTCAACACATTACCACCATGGGAAAGAAAACAAGGTAGAAGATTCTTTGAGTAGGAAAGACCATGATATCATATCCATGATGGGGATCAAAAAAGATCAAATATTTATGTATTTGTAAAGGATGAATGCTAAAATTTTAAATGAAGGGGGAAATATTATCTTTATAAAATGAATAGTAAATCATATATACAACTGAAGATTAATGAGTCACATAAGAAAGATGTGGAGCTAAAAAATAATGTGAGAAATGTTCCTAAATTCAACTATGACTGTGATGAAATAATAATATTCTGAAATTTGGTTTGTATTCCACCCATACGGGAATGAAAGAAGGAGATATTGGATGAGCCTCATAGTTCTTTATTCTCTATTCACCGCTGGAAGCATAAGGATGTATTGGTACCTAATTGAGTATTTCTGGTGGGATGGAATGAAAATATATGTTTCCAAATATGTCTCTTGATGCTTGGTTTAACATGAAGTTAAAAATGTAGATGGAAGTCTAACAGTGTGTTGCAACTATTACCCATACCAAAATGGAAATGTGAAAACATCACTATGGACTTTGTCATTGGACTTCCAATGACACCCCAAGGAAATAATTCTATCTAGGTTATATTTGATCGTCATACAAAGTTAGCACACTTCATTGCTATTAGATATGATTTCTCTCTTAATCAAATTTCAAGGATATATTTAAAGGAAGTGGTAAGAATTCATGGAGTATCATTGTCTATTATATCTGATAGAGATTCGAGGTTTACCTCAATGTTCTAGTGAATTCCTCATCATGCTCTAGATACATAGTTAAGCATTAACACTTCTTATCATCCTTATATATATGGTTAGTCTAAGAGGAAAATTAAAACTCTAGAGGAAATGTTGATAGATTTATCTATGGATTTGAATGGTGTCTGGGATCAACAACTTCCTTTGGTGGATGTTTACTACAATAATAGCTTTCATTCCAATATTCAGATGTTTTTTTATGAAGCCCAATATGAAAAAAAAGTATAGAACTCCATCTTTCTAGGATGAAGTTAGAGAAAGAAATCTATTAAGACCTGATCTTGTTAATGAAATGGAAAAAAAGCTCAAATATATTTAACAACACATAAGAGAAACACAGAGTAAAAAAAGTTATACTGACAACCAAATAAAATAATGAGAACATGAAGTGAGTGATAAGGTGTTTCTATAGATATCTCTATATAAGAGATTAATGAGAGTTGGAAAGATGGGGAAGTTGAGCCCTAGGTATATCGGTCTTATTGAAAATATGGATCGTGTTGGGAAGGTAGCTTACTGATTGGAGCTTATACTGAATCTCTATCAATTTCATGATGTTTTCCATGTATCTCTCATGATAATTTACATACTTTATCCTTCACATGTACTAAACTCATAAGTTATACCACTGGAGCAATATCGTTTTTATGAATAACAACCGATAGAGAATCTAAATCATAGCTAAAAAGTTCTACGAAATAAGACCACTCTTTTGGTTAATGTTTAATGGTGGAACCACCAATTTTCTAAGGCTACATGGGATCGTGAGGATATGTTGAGGGAGAGGTATCCTCGTCTATTTTTTTTCAAAGTGATGAATTTTGAGGGAGAAATTCAGTTTAAGTTGGGTAAAATGTAACACCTGGATGTTTTTATGAAATATTTTATTTATATAATTTTTAATTCTTCAGTAGATTTCATTGCACACGATCATGTGTTTAAATGAACTACAAGATGATATTAGTATAAAATTACCATTATATCCAAGTCGTTAGGTTAGTGGTTAAAATTATAACTAACTTATGAAAATGCATTATGAATTCCTTGGATATCAATTATTTATGAAAAATCTAAATTAGATATTTGTACTTTTGATTTAATTACTATTGGAAATTAAATTAATGTTATTTATATGTTATATACTTGAAACAATATTTTTGATATTCATCCAATGGATATTTTAATCATAGGATGTGAATAAACCCTATTTGATGTACGAAAACATATATTTTTTAAAAGGGTAATTTTACGACTTTGAATGGTGAACGCCTTTTAAATTAATATTTTGACACATTAATAATTTTTATATGAAAACATATACATTTTCTTTTAAAACGGGATATAAAAATTTACGTTGGATGAATTTCGGATATTTTTCTGATAACTTTAATGTTTTGCTGAAAAGTAAAAATACACAAACGTTTATGTGAAAACAATTTTGTTCATCGAAATAATATACATGGGTAGATTATAATATTGAATGGTTTTAATTTATAAATAAAATATATTTTTATCATTCAATATAATTTATGTCAATAATGTTAATTTTACATTGAATTAAAACGTAAAAACATTTCAATCTTTTGCAATGTTTTAACTTTTAAAAACTTGTTCTCTAATTCTGAAAACTGGATTGATTTTAAATTAATTTCTAGAACTTCTGTATTTTTAATTTTAAAAAACATTGACTCCATATTTTGAATCATTATGTCCAAATTATCTTAATAGGTTACTTTTTTTTTGACATTATGAATTTTAAATTTAGTAATTTTTGTTAACGAGAGTAAGGGTAAATCAGGTAATTAAAGGTAAAAATAGTATTATAAAATTACCCTAACACTTGTGAAAATTATATTGGATGACTGAATTTGACCCTTATCATATATATATTTCTAAATTGAATCACTTAATGGACACTTTCGTATGAACATGACATGAATATAACAAAAATTATTGAATGTGACAAAATTTCAGAATCTCATTTTATATAAGTATATTAATTTTAATATATGGATAAAAAAGAGAAAATATCGACTATAGATATTATATGGAAATATAAAAGAATTACATACATCATAAAAATTTATTTTCAATTTTTAGAGACTAAATAATTTCCATTAATGATGACACAATAGTGATTTAGAAATTATTTTATTAATAAAAATATCAAATAAATGGTTTTAAAAATATTAAAAGAAATATAATTTGAATTAATTAAAGATAAAAATGAATTTTCAAGGTGACTATGACATATTTTTAGTATATTAAATATTTGTTTTGAAATTTATCTTCTTTGTAAGTCAAATCAATGAACAGTGTCAAAATTGATACTATTGATATTTTATAAAAACACATATTATTAAATTATTTAAAAATCATAAAAATATTTAAAAATTACATAGTAAAAATTATAAGTTCTAAAATTTCATAAATTATCCAATTATAGAAAATTTACAACACATAAGTTAATATTTATAACCATTTAATATTTATAATATTATTACCACAATTAAAATTAAATAGACTAAATATGGATAAATAAAAATGATAAGATTTAAAATAAGATCCAAACATATCTAAATTTTTTTGTTTGAGAAAATTTCATACCATCCCCATATTATCATTTAAATAATCCACTTTTGATTCATTTTAATTTAAAATTAAATTTATATTAATTTGTTATTTTTGGTATTTCCAAAGGTGCATCTCCCCTCTCTTATAAAAGGGTGCATCTCTTTATCTTTTAATCATACCTCTAAAGCCATTTTTCTCATCCAACCCCTCCCCATTTCCTCTAAAAAATTCCCTAAACTCATCCAAGAGTCCAAAATTGGGCAGAAAACCATCTTAAGGAGACCTTTTGTGCTAATCAAAAAGTGATACTCGAGAAAGAGGTAATTGTTTTATCACCTCTTTCAAAATTCTTTTTTTCTTCTACTTCCTATTATTATTATTTTTCTATATTGAATTAATAAATATAGTATATTATAAATTATTATATGTTATTATATTTATTGGAAAACCATATACCTCCTTTTATTTTCCCTACAAATAACAATATCATCATGTGTGCGTGCGTACGGCTAACCGTCTCCATGCCATGGTGTAAATTTTTTATTCAACAATACTTTATATGGGTGGGTATAATGATGAATATAATGGATTGAAATAATAAATTTAACATGATAAATATTCTTTATAATTAATATACCATCCAATTCAATAAAATTTAACCATTAAGTTAATGATATCATCACTCGTGCGTACGTACGGCCTACCCTCCCCACGATGCAATGTGAATCATTCTACATGATCTTCATTACAACATGATTACATACATAAATGGAATGAATAAATATGATATTTATTATAATAATATCATTATGTAAATGATATAATTATAACCTAATAAGTGGAACATGAACATATCCGAAAAAACTTGCATAATTACATAAAGCAGTTAATATATGAATAACAAGTGACAATGAATTATTACTAAAAAGAGATGATAATTTAACAATATATAATATCATAAAAATGATTATGATTACATAATATGTCAATAAAATTTTATAAATCATTATATAGGAGGTTCGGATACATACGAAGGATATTGAAACTAAGGTAAGGGATAATTTCACAATCTCATTATTATTTGAGATTGTTTATATGTAAGTATTTACTGGGGTATATTAATCATCCAAGTCCAAGTTTCCTAAATATGTAATATTATTATTGTTCTTCTACAATTTTGTAAATTCAATTTTTTCCATTGATAAATTTTTATTGAATAATAATAAAGGAATCTTTTTTCATTTTTTGATATGAGTTACGTTTTGACTTTTTTGGAAAAAGTACAAGGATATTGCTTTTTTAACTTATATGGAATGAATGGATTTTTACATCTTCATAATGCCTTATTTTCATGAAGCCTCATTTATTAAATTTTAATAATATTTTCAACTAAATTCTTTTCTTTTTAAATTGGGTGGCATTTTGGGTAAAAAAACATTTTTGAAGAGGAAAGGTTATTTTCCTCAAAAATTAAGTTCAAGTGTTTTATAATAATTATTTTCCATCAATGATGATCCTCTTTAAATAGGATTATATTTCTATACCTATTAAAACTGTTATTTTACTATGTTAATGATGGAATGATATTTTATATGGATTATTTAATGATGGAATTATGTTTAAGAATCCCATTTTATTTCTTGGGCTATGATATGATTATTGATTTATATTTTTGTGGAACATGTAAGAATGATTTAATTATGAGATGGGTGGGACCTATGTCTCCCACCAATACATTGGGTAAATATTAATATCTCGGGAGATAGACATGATTAGAATGGAAAGTAAATCTGGTTTAGTAATATAGGGTTGGAACGACAAGTAAACTTGGTTCATTAATGGACTATGTCTTCTATGATGGTCTTGGAAATGACCCATGACTAATATAGAATTATTTTCTTTGCTTTTGTGTATACCACAGAACTTTATGTTTTATGTTTTTCATTTTGGTATTATGTATATTAATTGTTATAAAATTTTATCCTATGATATAATATGAGTATTTTTCATGTGCAGGATAAGACTTCCAAATATTATGTTATTATGTCTTATGATTGTGATATGATTGATATTTCCCTTGTTTACCATTACAATGAATTTTATCTCACCCTTTTATATGTTTCATTTCCCCATGTCATGAAGAAGTGTATTAAGTAAGATGTGTCAAAAAGGAGTGTAATTATTAAGAAATAAGTGGGAGACAACGTATTTGCATTATGAACCCGTTTTTTATATTTCCCAGTTTCTAAAGAAACTATACTGATATGGTTATCTAAAGGATTTATTTTATGTTGTAATGAATATACATTAATTTTGAAGTAATATCAATGTATATAAATTATTGTTCATTGTATTCTTCATCCTCTAAATATGTGATATTATTTATAAAACAATAAATTATGTTTCCTAAATATACTAAAATGTTAATATGATTAATACACCACATTTATTTACCCTCTATTCCATCAAATTAGATTTGAAAATATCACTCATGTGTATATAGAAGTTTTAATATCCATATATAGATAAAATTCATTTTCATAACCATATTTCATGGATGGGTATCATGATTTTTTTAATGTTTATGTATTTTATTAATGAAATAATTATTCTTCTTTGATCTTAATATCATCTCTACATTCTTACCTTCCAATCCATTATAAAATGATAGAATCACTCGTGCATACGTGTGGACTGACAGCTGCACGAAGCGAAGAAATTTTTTATCAATTATTATTGACATAGATTTTTTTAAAGGTTGGGGTTGAAGCCTCATTTATTATTTATGTAAAGAAAATACATCTTTAACTAGGTAGAGGGAGACCCATTACATAGCCTGAAGGCCTAGTAGGCATTTAGCCCATTACATGACCCGTAGGCCCATTTTTTTAGCCCAAAGCCCATTCTATGAATAGTAATACTATAGTACCAGCACTGCTACAGTACTGCACAGTACCCATCACTGCTACAGTCCTCTGTCGCCGCTATAGTGACTTGCCGCTGCTATAGTGCCCATTGTTGCTATAGTTCCGCCGCTGCTAGAGTACGCTACAGTAATGTTACACTACCTGCACCCAATGGGTTTTCTAAAGGTTGGCGGCAAAACCTCATTGACATAGATAATAATAAGGATATATTTAATAAATATATATGTGTTATATATGACATAAAAATGATTCTTTATAGGTGAATTATTATTTACCATTATTTTTTTCCATCCTTTGAAAAGTGAAAACAAAATTTATTCCTATATATGGCCTAGTGTCTTTATGAATAGTGTGATTCCTTTTTCTATCTCAATATTTTATAGATGAATCTAAATATATAAATCATGGATATATATTTATAAATAATTATTAACAATATATAGTTGACAAGACTATGATCAAAGTACAACTATTAGAACTACTAAACTGAAAACCTCAGGAAAAATTAAACAATTAACACCCAGGAACAAGGATTTTAATAAGGAATAAATGGCTGTTGAAATGTTATAGGTGGATCATATATGATATTATATTTATGCACATGATTATAGTATAGTATTATAATAAATTTAAATTTATTATATAGTTGGTTCTTGTTGGAACCATGTTGGATGGAAATCAGTTTTTGGTTGCTAAAAGAAGTGTGTGCTGAATGTTTTGGTTTTTTTTGTCATTAAAAAATCATGTAACTTTTTAGGTTTTTGATGATCAGATGCAGGATAACAAGACATAAAAGATCATATGCATGTTTGATAATAAAGTCTTTCTGTTTTTATTTTATGTTCTAGAAATGTTTTTGGAGAGAATTTTTTTTATCAAACTCACACTCACACCAGTGTGATTATTTTTTATCAAAGTGAAAAGATGTTATAAAATCCGATGATGATTTTATGATTTATATATTTTAAAAATAAATATTTTTCTATAAAAAATTTATTAGATATTTTTGAAGGAAATGGAGAGAAGGTGGATGTGTCATTTCAAATGGATCAAATCTCATTGAGGTTGGTATGGAAAGACAAAAGATACAAGAATTATAGGAAATTATAGGACAATCCAATGATATTACAAATATGTTGTTCTAATATTAATGTTTCTGAAGTCATGAATTCATGATATAATAAATATTTTTAGGATGAACAAATTTTACGATGTTAATGTCTTTCAGTTTCAGTTAATCAGAATGAGTGGACCTAAATGATGGAATTGTTAGGTGAATAAGATGTTTTGAAGTTTTAAAAGTAAGAAATATTTAAAAGGCACTAATCGACTGATAGATCACACATTCTGCTTCATCATACTGTTCAATCCTATGAATAAATAATTTCAAAGGATTAATCGACAGTCATAGAGAAAGTAGTTTATTTCAATTTTGGTCCATCAGATGTGGTGTGTTACTGATCTATTAGAGGATTTCTGACACCAATCATATGGATTCCCAATTTATTTTAAAACATAATTAGATGTAGAGTTCAATTATAGGTATATAATATTTTTGATGTAGATCATTAAGTGTGAATATTGGGACTAACGAATTGAATAATTTGGAATTTTTGGGACGAACTGCTAAGACTGACCAACCCGATAATTATCAACAATTTATCAAAAAAAATCATAAAACAAAACAATTGTTTGATCATATTTAATTCAGTCAAGATAAATATAATCTGATTTATATTTCAAGTGGGTCAAGATTTTTTAGATGATCATTGACAACGATTCTTATGAGTGAGGCAGAAACAGATCCATCAAATGCATGTTGACATTGTTATGTCATTAGTAGTTTGACTTCATCAGATTCAATATCACCACCTTGAGGAATTTTTGAATAATTAAAGAGTAAATTTTTTTAAAAGATTTTATGGATATATTTTTAAAGGTGTTCTGAAGTCTATAGAAGTTGAAAAATTTTTTATATAAGAACAAGATCAAAATTTCTAGTTAGAATAGATCTTCAGAATAATGAGTTTTTTATTTTTCTATTATAATTAGAGGGAAGATTCCCTTAGATTACTATTTTATAAATTTTTTAAGATATGTTCTTATAGAGAATCATAATTGTGTGAACAGTGAGGGGATTTTGACCTTTGGTGGAAGGATCTATCATATCTAGAAAGATGAAATGTTTTATTATCCTATGTCTCTTAGGTATGGTGTTCTGGAAGATGCTGGAGATAGATTTTATCCTCTTATTGAGAATATATAAATTACATCAATGGATAAGAAGAATATATATAATTATGGAAGAGCTAAGAATTATTCAATCTCATCATTTTATGAAATTTAGTCTCTAGTAGTGAAGGGAGATGTTACTGCCAAAGGTATATGGGAAATGTAGATAAACATTTATGAACTAAATACAATGGTGAATAAAGACAGGTTAAAAATATAGTGACTAAAGTATGGAGATATAAAAATGGGTGTGTATGAAAATTTTGGTGACTTATTTATAAGTTTGAATGATATTGTTATTACCATAATATTTCTTTGTGAGAAGCTGGAAGATTCAATTGTTTTTTAAAATATCTTGAGAATTGTTTTGGATATGTTTGATGTTAAACTTTCATCTTTGGAAGCTATATATCCTAAAACTCTATCTCTGTATGATATTCATAGTAATATCATTACTTATGAGAAGATAAGGGATAAATTTATGAAAGTAAACATAAAACATTATCGACAAATGTCCTTCGAGGTTAACAAGAATGTAATGTCTACGAAGATTTTTTTATAAGAAGAAGAAATTGGTGATTCTGAATCCAAAAATGAGTTATGTAATAATCTTGATGAATTCTTGTCCTTATTTTCTAAAAAAAATTAAAAAGGTAAAGGAAGGTGAAAATTTATTCTTTCCTTAAAAAAAATTGGTTGTGGAGCCATTGGGAGATTTGATATGAATTTTCCTTGAGGACTGAATGAAGACAAAAATTATGAAGGTGATAGAAGACATAGAAGGTATTGGAAGAAATATGGTGATAAGTCAAAATTTTATTCTAAGGGAAAAGATATAAAGTTCTAAAAATACAAAAGGATAATATTTTTTTCTAAAGATGATGAAGAAGAATATGGTGAAGTTGAGGCCAAAAAATTTTCTAATGTTGTCGGAGAAAATAATTTCATTAGAATTGTAAATGATGAAGTGTTTGGGAGTAGTTGTTCTGAAGAAGAAGTGACTGAGTTAGAGTTTCACCAAAATATGAAATTGAATGAATGTCTCATAAGGATAGTAAGACATGAAACAGAAATCAAGAATCCAAATAAGTAAATTCCTATAATAAACAATCAATAATGTATTCATGAATAGAAAACAAAGTTTCTATAATAGGTTGATTGTATGAAGTAGTTTCTTGATACAAAAAATAATTATAATGAACATCATGAAGTAAAATTTAAGGCGAAGGAAGAAGAGTTAGAACTTGTTCAAAAAAAGATTTATAAAGTATAGATGTTACAAGTTTCAATAACCTTATATCTAATGTTGGTGAAATTTATATAAAGGTTAATCCTAATAATTATGTAGAAAAGTTACCTTCAACGGTTTAAAATAAAGTTGATTTTGTTCTTGAGAAGAAGAAATTTGGGAAAATCACGTATGTTTCCAAAACCAAAAAAGTTGATAATTCCAATGTTTCAAAAAGAATATGTCTGAAAGAAAAGTTATTACTATTTATGATTTTGATAAAATTGGGGAGAAATACTAATTGAAGAATAATTCTCATTGTGATATCAAAAGGTTTTGGGTTCCATAAAGTTTTGATGTGAAAGACAATATGGTTTCAGAGAAGCATGCTCCTAATCATAGATAATAAATAAGTTATAGAATAATGCTTTATTTATATTCATATTGTCGTTATTTTAGTGGATATGGTCACATGGAATGTATGTTTAAGGTTAACTAATAACATTTCAATTATACCATGAGGTACAGAAATAAAAATTGGGGGGGGGGGGTATTAATCCTATCAATGAAATAATCCTATAATAGATGTGTTGAAAGTTGAAAATAGGCACCAACCTTTGGAAACTATTTGTAAAATATTCGAACAACCATCACATCTTGAAAAAGGGTGTAAAGTTTTTTATTGACAAAAATCAATGTTTATAACACTTCTCAAAACCTGGAGGGGAATAACGGAAATGGGAGGAAAATATCTTGTTGTTGAAACTGCTCTTAAGAATACAAAATATTAAGGGCCATGGATCTTGGATAATGGGTGTTCTTCTCATATAATAGGATAATTGAAATTGTTAAATAAAATGAATAATTTAAAAGAGGAAATAGTGATGTTTTGAAATGATTAGTCTCTAAGAATCAAAGGTGTCAGATCCACTATTATTGGGAAATAAAATTTGGAATCTAAGAAATTATTTTTTGATGATGGGTTGAAACCTAACTTGATGAGTGTTTCCAAAATTTATTATGAAAGTAATAAATTTTTTTTAGAATATTTTTTGTTTTTTTAAAATAGATAAAGTTGTAAAATGTTTTATAAGAAGGAAAAATACAAAATGATACTTCTTTAAATTTGATGAATTTCAAAACTCATATTACTTAAGTATAATGGAATAAAAAGAGTTATGTAATAAAATGATGGAAAAAATGTGTCAGAGAAACATTAGAAAGTTATTAAATATATAAAGTGTATGTGGTATTTTTAATATGTCAAGAAGAATATATTCGTGTTGTGAAATCTATCAAAAAGTGAAGATTACAAACTCTATGCATAAGAAAGTTCATATTCAATCATCTTAACCCGTCCAACTTATCCATTCTATATCTGCGGGCCAATGAGAAAACAATAAACTTTCGAAGATAATTACTTTATCTATTTCATTGATGATATTACACACACAACTTTTTTATGTTTTTGAAATAGACTTTAAATTATCTGAAGATGTTTAAAAGTTTCCAGATAATATATGAGAAGGGATGTGGGTTTTCTATGAATAAGTTGAGAACAGACAAGGGGGTGTGTAAAATATGCAGTCAAAATGTATGTAAAATTTGAGTTTAAGAAAATTTGGTTGATAAAGAATGTGTAATTAGTTTCCCACCCATTCCACTCATGGGACACCTATAAATAAAAGGAAGTACATTGTACTTTATGACTTTTGTACTATTTGTGGGTATAGAGAGAGTGAAATTGTTGAAGAAGATATAAGAAGTTTCTGGATAAGGTATTTCTTATGAAGATTTATTTACAAAAGAAGAAGAATAATGAGTTACAGGATCAGACTGAGAAATCGAGGGTATGTTTTTGGGAAATTTTGAAGTGGTTGATAATTGTTTCTAGAGTATTCTTTTCTTATCTATTTTCTAGACTAACAAATTGAAAAAAGTAATTGGACTGAGGAATCAAACTGAGTAATCATACCAATTCTATAAAGTGAAGTTATTACCTACTACTGGGTAGGAAAGTGAAGAATAGTTTTTTTAAAAATACATAAATGGAAATTAATAAGGCAACCAAGTAACTTGTTTTTACCAATTGGGGTTTCATAACTTGTTACGCAAAATTGTTTTACATCATTTATGCTTGAGGAAACACAAGCATTGTTGTATTGATAATAGTGCTACACAATTGTAAGGGTATATCCTACTTTTTTTATCAACACAAAATGGTGGTTTTCAATTGGATCGTGTGGTATTGGATTATTTTTGAAAAATTCCAAAGGTGTAGCTACTCTTATTGAGTGGTGAACCTTGTAAATAGTTAGGTTCCTATGAATTTCTGAATTTAATGTTTTTAGAAAAGTGATTGATATTTAATAGGTGGAGAATATTTTTATAAAATATTGATAATAAAAAATAAAAATATATCACTAGTTCACCCCCTCCCCCTCTCAGTGATACATTGATCTCGATTGGCCCTTTTCAGTTAGATTACCTTCAAAGAAATTCTAACTTAAGTTAAGGGTTTATCATTCCAAATTGTCTTCTTTGGGATGTATGTTATGTTATGCACATATTTTTTTCTATGTTGATTATATGAATCGCCTTTGAAATTTTATATCACTAATATCTTAATTTTAATGATATTTCATGTTACATTTGATTTTATTCTTTAATGGGGCATATTATTTTAATGTTACTAAAGTTATAAGGGTTTTTTGTTACAATCTCCTTGTTTATTGAGATTTTTTATTATTATGTTTTAAATAAAAATTTATATGATCTACCAATCAAAAATCTCATAAAATTTCTTATCCATTGGTTATTTCTATGGAAAACAATCTTTCATTTCATTTTCATGTTTTTAATAAATAAATATAATAAAATATTTTTTAAGGAAAAACACCTTTATTTATATTTTTGATAGAAATTACCCATTTTCCATGTCCATTTTTTCTTGAAATATTTTCAATAATTGTTTTACTCTCCTATGATTATTTATATTCACTTTTACCCATAATTGACTTTTTACAAAGTTGTTTAAATGGAATTTTATTGTCCTTTTCTAAATGGGGTACGTTTGACCTTTTATTGAAAACGTGAAATGAATATTTCTTTTAACATACATGACATGATTATAATTTTTCACCATCATTACTACTCAATGAAATACATCCTAATTTACAAGTTTCCAAAGTTCATCTCAAACAAAACGTTTTCTTTAATATTTTGGAAATTTTTTGTCATTATATAAGTGATTTCAAAGTGAAAAGGGTATTTTCCTCAATAAATATTCAATAAAATATTTTAAAGGAATTTTTATCTAAGATGAAATCCTTTGATGTTACTTACTATTTACTAGGGATAAGATCCGATTATACCATCCTTATTTTTCTCTAGATGGTTTATGATTATACTGACAATATTTTTATGAAAACTATTTATTTTTTATGGGTTATGATATGATGAAACATTTAAATGTTTGTGAAACACATTTTCCTTCTATGTGTCATGATATATGATGAATGAATTATGATCTTGTGTCACACATATGAATGGATTATGGTTCTATGAATGTTGGGTCCATAATTATATATTCTTCCAATGCATTAGGTAAATATGGATATATCATGAGATAATAAACAATAGATAAGAGATTGAACATTTTTCAGTAAGGAACTATGTCCACTATTATTATCTTGGGAGTGAACCTTAAATTAGGATATGATGGTTTTGGGAGTGAACTCAATCCACTATGCTAGTCTAAAATGTGTTCCTTGACTAATAATAAAATAATTTTTTTATGATTATGTGAATTTCACAAGCTTATGGAATATCCCAATTTTATGATCTCATGGCTTGTGTTCTTTGATTACTTTATGATTAATTTCTTATTAAATACCATTATTTTTTCCATGATAAAATTTCATGATATGTTTTATTTTTTATGATTCAAAATGTTAATATCAAGTTCCCAAGCCCCTATGCTCATATTATTCTTATATGACCAATGATATATCTCTTGTCTAGCACTACTAAGCATCTAAGCTTTCCATTATTTATGTTTCACTTCTACAGGGTATAAAGAATGATTTTAACTATAATAATTCTATGTAAGGGGTAACTTTTAAAAACATAGTGGGAGATGATATATATATATATATATATATATATTAATAAAAAGGGTTTTATATATCCATGTATCAAAAGATACTTAACCTATATGATCCTTCCATAGATCATAATGTCGTGTAATGAATATTAATCTATTAGGATGTAATATCTATCTATGAAAAGTGTGTATCACTATAATTAGAAAATTTTCAAAACAATTATGAGAAATATCACATATATTATGAATTTACCATGATTTTTTATGTAATATAGAAAAATTTATGAAATTATTTGATAATAATATGAAACCTTCCACACTAAAATTATTATACAATCTCCACATATAACATGAAAACTATAAAAGTAATAAAAATTAGACAAAAGTATTATGAAATATTCAGAATGTATAAATTATTCACCTTCAAGATAAAAATACTTTTACAGTCTAAAAACTTTCTAATAAACTCAAAATGTCTTAGAAATTAGCTATATATCATTCAAAATCTTCGAGATGTAGCTTCTTTTTAGATTTAATATAGAATTTATAGATCTATATAACCAATAATAAAAATTTTATTATTTTCATTAATTATTATCAAACTAATCCAATTCTATTCTAAAAATTTCTCAACACATCAAACATGTTTATTGACAACAAATAAAACCTCATCCTTAAGCGGGTTCCAAATTTTTACTTTCGTAAATATCATAATTTATTTATAAACCTATATGATTCACTTTTTTATAATTTTAGTATATAAATATCATGGTTAATTCAATCTAAGGTGATTTATCTCTGGTAAGTAGTTAACATTTCATTATAAACATTCATTATTATTTATAAAATGCATAATTGAATTTATTGTCTAGTTTTAAGAAAAATAAATTTTATTCCTAACCCTTGTATCGACATGTTTATGGTGTGAACAAAAATTTTTCATGAAAGAAAATATCTTAAAATTTTATAAATAAATCATCAGGTTGATCAAAGTACACTAGATATTCAAATACCATCAATTTTTTATAATAATACGGAATTTCATTGTTTATTTCAACTACATTAATTCTCATTGATGGTTGTTCATGTATCTTAAGAAAGATGTTGATTAACTTATAATCATTTGAAGAATATTAATGGAATTAACACTCTGGATAAGGAATAGTTATATGATAAATAATAAACTCATGGATAGAAAAAAATATTTAATATCTTAGATCATTTAAAAGACCTCTAACATTATTTTATGGATTTTTATTGTATTTTATTTTCCAATATCACAATCTTTCAAGTTTTAATTTTTTATGCATTTTTCCTCAAAAACTTTTAAGTTTTAACCATTTTTTGTGTCTTCATACTCATTATTTCACCCACTTCCACTTATTCATCATTATTTTCATACTTTTTAACATAAAAACACTATCACACATCACTAACTATTTAGATTTTAATTATAAAAAATTGATGAAAACATTAAAACGCCTCATTCTCTATTGATACAAAACTCTTCACCATTATAGAAACTATTCGGGTATTAAAAATAAAATTTCCCAAATTTATTTTTTTGTACCTTAATGACCAAAATATAACATCATGGTTTATGTTATGGTACGGTTTTTGTTCCATGTCTTGGTATTCCTCATAAATTATATGAGATGTCATTTGAATAATTATCATATAATGATTATCATACCCTTATCTTATAATGAATCATGTGATGATACATTTATCTAAGATGGTCTATGAGGTTAGTCATTGACCCATTCCAAAAAAAATATTAAAAAAAGAATAAAAATAATTATAATTAAATCCAGGTGTTTATATCACCCCTAGCACTAGAAAGACACCAGTGTAGATGGATGTCGTTAATAAAAAAATACTAGAAGGATCTCCCATACTCAACAACATGCTTAGATATAGCAACGATATAATTGTTTGATAATCCATTGTATAGGTTATAATAGAGAAAAACTTGTAGTTGGATATGTCAGATTGTATGAAATGTTTGAAATTTTAGTTAGTCTTTCAGTGAATGTTGGAGATCTATTGAAAGGGAGTTTGTGGACAAGATTTTAATATATTTTTGTGATATTATTAAATCCAAATGTCACCCTCATTTATTTTTGAATAATTAAATTTGAAGTGGGTTCTAGCACACCATTTAATGGAGATGAGTTCCCATAAAAGCATTTGGTGATTCAGGTTGGTTCATGGATACATACAAAGGTGAGTTCATTATTGTAGTCACTAAACGGTTTTCATCGAACTCTTTGATCAATAAAAAATGAAAAGTGATTGTGAGTAATGAATGATTTTTTATTTTATTTTTTTTCTCCAATACCATTTTTATTTGAGTTATATTCTTTCTTTCACTTCATTACTAGAATATATGTTTCTTATAAAACCATCCATTTGTAACACCATGACATTGTTTATTATTTCATATATATTTGATTAAATTTTAATTTAGAGAGAATTTTGTCAATTTTTAACATTTTTTATGAGTTTAAATAGTTATATATATATATATGGGTGTGTGTGTGTGTGAAATGTTTTATCATTTTTTCATTTAAGTGAATACTTTTGACTGATTTTCAATAATTCCCCTAATTTTCATGTACGTAATTATCTATTTTTTATATTTTATGATTTCAAATTTACTGACAATTGATTCTAAATTTATTATGGGTGAATAAACACATATAAGTATGAATTACTAATAATATAGGGACTTAAATATAATTATATAATCAAAATTCACGTTTTAATAATTATTTTAATAGTTCTACAATATAGATCATAGATTTTTATTATTTCATATTAGACATTTCATCCAACAATTATAATAATAGTGGAAACATAATATACTATAATGAATTGAATAATTAAAGGGGGTTTGATTCATATTTTTCTATAATAAATTAAACCAAAAGAAGTATAGGACATTTTAATGATTTGATCATCAGTGTTAGAATGTTTAAGGTAATATTAGCTGAAATCGATCATATGAATTCAGATTACATTTTTAATCATTTAGTTATTGAGTTCAATAGACTTCAAAATCGAATAAGATTTATTTATTTTTTAAATTCAATAATTGAAAATTAATTATATAGTAATCATTTTCAAAAATGTTTTTTAATCAATTTACATATTTTGTTAGTATTTTTATATTTTATTTTTGATTCATATTAAAGAATTCTTGAAATTAATAGAAAATAATATCTAAGCTTAAAATGTTTCTTATCTGTTAAAACTTATAAATCATATTTACTATAATACAATAGTCTAGTGAATAAATTTCATTTATAGATTCTATATTTTTAAATTTGTTGTAATTTTTTAAAATATATAAAATTTAATAATTTCTATAAAGCCTAATAAATGCATATTGTTAAACTAGGAGTGAGGGTGAAGCATGGTGGAAATTTGTTGCTAAATCCTTTTAACTAAAAATTATGTACATATTAGGCTGATTAAAGCTCACATATATCAATTAGTGCTTTTATGTTATAGGGAAAAAATAAGAAAGAATATAATCACATGATATATTTATATGGTACTGTAAAAACCAGAGATTTTATAAGATATATTCTTTTTAATTTCTTAAATATATTCTATTGTACTCTAAACCAAGATTATCTTGTGCTATACGCAACACCGTATTAGCTTTCAGTATACGTAACACTAATCTTGGATCGTGTTACACACAATTTCATGTTTGTTTGATAGTAGTTTTTCTACGCAACATTGAGTGTATATATATATATATATTCAATGTATAAATGAAATATGGTTGGGTTTTGTTATATGCAACAACAAAGGAGTCGTGCACTACACGCAACCCTGACTTGGCTTGCATTACACACAATCGCGACCTTCCTCAATAGCGTGTGTTGTACGCAATACCAGGTTTTACTAAACAACGATATATTATTATAATATTATTATGAACTAGCCTTTATGAATATTATTAACTAAATTTTGAATTTTATAACATTATTATTCATATTACATGTTTTCTATAACTTGGTATAAGAACAAAATAATTTTTTCCGGTAAAATAAGTATTTTTCAAAAAATGCAGTTTTGCCGCTTTTTGATGGCGCACCCACTTTAAATATAGTTTTTAACATGTTTATAAGTTCAATTTGACAAAATAAAATTCTTCTTTGGAATCATGATATTAAAATTTACTTTGGATAAATTTTTCATATTGTTCTGATAACTTTCATATTTTAATGAATAGTAAAAACACGCTATATTTTAATTAAAAACAACTTTTTTCATCATAATAATTTATGTGGTTAAATTATAATATTGAATGGTTTTATAGTATAAATAGAATATATTTTTACCATTTAATATAATTTTTGTCATTATCAATGATTTTACATTGAATTCGTAGGTTAAATCAATTCAATCTTTTGTAATGTTTTAAACAAAAACCCATTTTCTTTCGACAACATGATTAATTTTAATTTAATTTCTGAAACCTCTGTGTATTGAATTTGGAAAAATGGATTCCATATTTGGAATCAGCGGGTCCAAATTATATTAATATGCTACTTTTAATTTTTGGGCATTATGAATAGTAACTACGGTCAATTTTATTTACCATAGTAAAAGGTAAATCGGGTAATTAAGGGTAAATATAATATTATAAAATTACCCTAACACTTGTATTAATACAATTGGATGATTATATTTCGTTATAAGTCATATTTGGGTCTAAATGGAATCCATTAGAACCCACTTGGAGGTGATTAAGACCTTTAGTTTATTTTATTTAAAGGAAAGTGAAATATGTCTCACTCAAACCTTAATAATTAAAGTATTTTTAATATAAGGTTATATAGAATATAAATTTGGTTATAAATACTCATTTTAAAGATAAATTTTTTTTCTTTATCATGGTAATTTATTTGAAATTTTTAAGAGTTATTTAATTACCTTATTATCTTATACATTAATGATGCAGAAATCATTTATTTAGTAACAAAATCAATTATATTGTTTTTACTGAAATAGTAATACATATTAAAGAGCTCAAAAAACCTGACCAAAACTTATTGGTAGTGTATATATACACCATAAGAATACAAATACAGAATATATAACCGTTTGGAGTCTTATAAAAGTGATTATGACACTTATATTATTTTATTTTATATAATGTCAATGTTTTCACCTTCTTAATTTAATAAATATAACATTTTAAAATTTGGGTGTTTTAGAATATATATCTGACTAAATATATTCTTAGGAAATATATAAGATTTATCTTCATCCTTGTATTTTATTTTTAATTTTTATACAACAAATAAGTATATTTAATAATTATACAAAAATGTTGAAGTAATTATTTTATTAAGAGATATATCGAATAAATGGTTTTACAAATAGTAAAATAAATATTATATAAACTATTTAATGTTCTTCGATAATTTTATATATTACTATGACATGTTAGGAACCTATTAAATATTTTATTTTGAATATATCCTCTGTGTGGGTTTTATTTAAATTCAAATAAATGAATAGTGTCAAAATTGACACTAATGTTATTTTATAAAAATAACATATTATTAAATTATTAAAAAATCAAAAAAATATTTAAAAATTATAAATTTAAATTTATATAGTAGAAAAATTTATAAATTATCTAATTATGGATAATTCATAGCACATAAGTAATTATTTATAATAATTTAAAATTTATAATCTTATTACAACAAATAAAATTTAATAGATTAAATAAGGATAAATCAAGTTGATACTGTTTAAACTAAATTCCCTACATGTCTAAATTTTATTTGTTGATGATATTACAACCCTATATCATATAATACTCTAATATTATTCATTTTTGGTGGTTTTGAAGTGGGGTTAGATTTATTATAAATTAATATTTTTTAGATTTCCAAAGGTACACCTCTCCTCCCTTATAAAAAAGGAACCCCTTCCCACTTCTCTTAACACCCTTTTGAGCATTCAAGATCGGCCAAACCATGCCTATTTCTATTCGCCACTTACCTAGTAACATTCTAGAGGTCTTGGGATTCTTCAAAGACCAATTTTAGTGCCCTAAGAGAGGTTTCAAAGAGGCGTGTCGAAGAAGAGGTAATATCCGTTATCGATTCTTTCAAGTTTCTTTCTTCTTCTACTTCCTCTTCATTCGTTGTTTCATTATAAAGTAATAACATAAGTATTACTTATATAATGATATGTTATTATAAATATGAAACAACCCTATTTCACCTTCTATCCATCCTATGGAAAACAAAATCACCGCGCATGCGTACGAACGGAATACCGTCTCCACGCCGTGGTGTAATCTGTTTTTCCACCACCACCTTACTATGATGGGTATAATGGTGTAAAGAATAACTATACATGATTATTATTACATCATACTGATTATAGTATATTATATCATCCACTAAAATTCCCTTCAATAAATACGGTAATGATATCATCGCTCGTGTGTACGTACGGATTACCATCTCCACGACATGATGAGATTCATTTTCCATGTTAACAATTAAAGAATGATTATAAAGTATATATAATAAGTAATAATGAAATATATGACATAATAATTCTACTGGATTTATTTATATATATATGTATGCCATCTAATTAATTCCATTCAATTCAATAAGGAAACAAAAATAGCGTTCATACGTACGTACGGCCTACCATCTCCATGAACGATGTATTTCTTTCCCTTTATAGATCTATTATATATATGTATATTATGAATATATATTATATATAAATCATGTTTTATATTCTGGAATTAAGTAATCATGATCTAAGTAATCATATTAATAATTACAAGTCAAAACATGGACGATAAATGAAACGATTTTACCCAAAACGCTACTTTAACATGAATTTACAAAAGAACGGGTAATATAAAGACATATATGATATCATAACAATGAATATGATTCTGTAATAATTCAATGAAATTATTTAAATCATTATGCAGTAGGTTCGGATACGTACGAAGCATATCGGACCTAAGGTAAGGGATAACGTTTCCTATCTCGTTTTTATCCGAGGTTGTTTATTCGTACGTATTCACTAGGGTTATATTTATCATCCATGTTATTGTATTTTAAAAATGGTTTAATGTATGTTTAAAGACCTTTTTACCCATTTTTGACTTTTACTACATGGTATGTAAGGAATATTTCTTTTTTTACGTTAAGAGGTACTTTTTGACTTTTCCGGAAAAAGTAGGAGAAGAATGTTTTTTTAACTTATACGGCATGAAAGGATTTATATGGTTTTATAAAGCATTATTTTCATATAGATTCCTCTAAAATATTTCATGACTATTTTCAACAAAATCTCTTTCTTTTAAGAATTGCATGACGTTTTGTGAAAACAAATTGATTTTGAGGAAGGAAAGACATTTTTCTCTAGAATTCATTTCAAATGTTTTATCAAAACCATTTTCCATCTAAGATGACATTATTTCATATGTGTATGTTTCAAGTATAATGTCTCTATGATTTACATGGTTTCACTTTTCTTATGATGAAATATCCATTTGTTTTATATGGATTATGTGATGATGGGATGATGTTTATGAAACCCATTTTATTCTTTGGGTTATGATGAATGTTTCAAGTTTATTTTGTGGCACAAGTAAGAATGATTTCATTATGAGATGGGTGGGACCAATATCTCCCTCCAATTAATTTGTTAATGATTTATATCTCATGAGATAGACATGGCTGGAATGGTAAGTTAATCTGGTTCAGTGTTACAGTACTGGAACGAGGAGTGAACTCGATTCAGAATGGGAATTTGTCCACTAATATGGTCTTGGAAGCAATGCCTTGGCTACTATGGAAATCATAGCATGTGCTTAATGGATGCCACAATTAAATGTTTTATTACCATGCTATTTTATCATGACTAATGTTCCTTTATTATCTATGCCTTGTGTACTTCCAAGATTTATGTCGTTGCTCATGATTTTGATGTTTAGATTTTATGTTCAAATTTTTGCATTCAAATGTTTATGGATTGTTTTATGTTCTTTATGCTTACCCTTACTGAGCATTTGATCTCACCCTTTTTATGTTTTCTTTTCCCCAAGATTTAAAAAAGGTTTTAGGTAAGTAAACCAAATGGGAAGATCTTTATGGGAGATGTTGAACATCTTTCACCACGACTAGAGGATTATTTTCCGAGTTTCCAAAGACACTAAAGTATTACAGTCCTTGTGTTTCTGTTTTCATTATGTATTAAGTATTCTGCAAAAGTAATGTAATGTCCATGTACGTCAAACTTTAGGTCCCTATAGTTGGTATCAGAGGAATGGTTTAGTTAACCTTTGGAAACTAGGATGCGAAAACTTTAGTGACATCCCTAGAGATATTTATAAGGTATGTCTAGGGATGCCCCTAAGGATAAGTATACATATAGGTTATAGTCATAAAATTTCCATAACGATCTTAGAATTAAACCTAAGATGTTAGATATTGAAGGTATTCCCCCTTTATTATGTTGTTTTCCTAGCATGATTTTTCCCTCTCACACTATTCTTTTTGGGTTTTAGAAAATGGCTGGAAACACGAATATTCACGATAATGGAGGATATGATGGACAATAGAATGATATTATTCATGAGAAACCAAATGAAATTGGATCTGGAGGTCCACATATCGTTATTATGCCTAATCAGCAATCTCATAATATGATCAATATTCTCAACTTTGGTAATTTTCCTAACTCAGCTAATAAGAGAAATATGGAGTTTCATGATGATCATAGAGGAAATAAAGTTCAATTCCCCTCATGTAAATCATGTGGGAAGAGGCATCAGGGAGAATGTTTCAAAGGAACTGGAAGATGCATTGGGTGTGGAAAAGAAGGACACAAATCCAATAATTGCAATGAAAAAGGTTTAGTTAACACCATGGACAAGGATAATGGTATTTCTAAGACATCAACAATGGTTAAATGTTTTAAATGTGGAATCTACGGGCATTATGCAAACCAATTCCTTAAGGGAAAGTCTCATGAAAATAATCATCATGGTCGTATGGGTAGTATTTATATTGATGATGATGAAGAGACTACAAATGATATGTGAGATAAAAGAATTTTTGAAGCTCGGTCAATGGTTTAAGAAGGTAGTGTAATGATTGTATGTTTATCCAGAATAATGTATGGTACTATGGAATAAAGAAAAAATATAAGGATTGTTACACTATTGCCTTTGCTTGAGTTTTGAAAGTATATGATGAATGGTACTGGTAACCATGAAAGGTTATTCAAATATTTTTGGAAGGAAGATGATATGTTCATAATGAAAGGATAATGAGATAATGAGTTGTTTTATAGTATTAATGAGCTCATGACTGGTATAAGGACAAAGTGATATCATGGATTGAGTATATAGAAATTTTGGGATTTTGGTATGTGGAAAGTTTTAAATTTTGATAGCACTCATGTTTTCACTAAGGTTCTATAGAAATTCATGTTTCAAAAGAATACATGATTAAGGTATTCACATGTTTTCAATGTGACCAATAAGATATATCGTATGATTTATGGGGGATAAATCATGATATTCACGTTCTTGTTATATGACCTTTCATGTAATCATTTTCTTTATACTATGAGCTTGGACTGAAGTATTTTGGATAAACCTAAAGATTGGAATGAATTGTGTTAGAAATAAGATATTATTGTTTATGAATAGAACATTTTTCATAATTATTGCAGGAATGTTATAATAATTTAATTTTAGAAAAAGGGACAACCTGCAGGACGGGTGACAACCCGTCGCGTCGGACAAGGCTGTGGGAATCGAACCCACAACCGTAGTGCGACATGCCTTTATCACCTACCACTGGCCTACAGGAAGTCCTTTTTTAGTATAAATTAGTTTTAATTTATTAATTGGTTTGATATATGAAGTATAAGTCCATTTTAGGAACCAAATATGATTAATCTCACTATAGATGGACTTATGTATATTTGATAACTTTTTCAAACCTTTTGTTTGAAACAGATGGAATGACTCATCATTCTATCACACGATCTGCTAACACTTCACGAATGAAAAATTCAACTTCATTTATTTAGGAGATGAAGTTGAAATTGTTCAAGGCACGAACAACAGTGATATTGTACCAAAATCAAGTAATTATTTCTTTTGATTCGAAAATTCTTCATCATTAGAGAAATGACCTTGAAATCCAAAAAAATGTTGTCCTAGTGCCCTTATATCTGATGAATCAGATTGTACCTTAGAACATCACAAATTTATGGCTTTGTGATTATTGGCTTTTTCATAGCCATGTTCTCTACCACTCTTCATCAAAACTTGATGGTTATATTTTTCTTCCATATCCATACTTTCACCTATGTTCTCATATATGGAAACCCAATGATTAGTTACTTTGGGTAATCATTACATTTCATACTTTAGTTTTTAAAATAAAGTTTTAGTATTCCTTTTCACAATATGGGTTTCTATGAATAGTAAACGATTTATAACCCCGACGAATTTCGAGGGAGAAATTCATTTTAAGGGGGGTAGAATGTAACAAACTGAGATTTTATAAGATATATTCTTTTTAATTTCTTTCATGTATTCAGTTTTACGCTACACCAAGATTATCTTCCGCTATACGCAACACCGTATTAGCTTGCAGTATACGTAACACTAATCTTGGATTGTGTTACACACAATTCCATGTTTGTTTGATAGTAGTTATTCTACGCAACATTGAGTGTGTATATATATATATATTCAATGTATAAATGAAATATGGTTGGATTTTATTATATGCAACAACAAATGAGTCATGCACTACATGCAACCCTGACTTTGCTTGAATTACACGCAATCGCAACCTTCCTCGATAGCGTGTGTTGTACACAATACTGGGTTTTACTACACAACGATATATTATTATAATATTAATATGAACTAGAAATTATGAATAGTATAAACTAAATTTTAAATTTTATAACATTATTATTAATCTTAAACATTTTCTATAACATGGTATAAGAACAAAATAAATTTTTTGGGTAAAATAAGTATTTTTCAAAAAATGTAGTTTTGTCGCCTTTTGATGGTGCACACACATTAAATCTAGTTTTTAACATGTTTATAAGTTCAATTGGACAAAATAAAATTCTTCTTTGGAATCATAATATTAAAATTTACTTTGGATAAATTTTTCATATTGTTCTGATAACTTTCATATTTTAATGAATAGTAAAAACACGATATATTTTAATTAAAAACAACTTTTTCATTGTAATAATTTATGTGGTTAAATTATAATATTTAATGGTTTTAAATTATAAATAGAATATATTTTTACCATTTAATATAATTTATGTCATTATCATTGATTTTACATTGAATTCGTAGGTTAAATCAATTCAATCTTTTGCAATGTTTTAAACAAAAACCCGTTTTCTTTCAACAACGGGATTAATTTTAATTTAATTTATGCAAATTAAGTGTATTGAATTTGTAAAAATTTATTACATATTTGTAATTAGTTGTTCTAAATTATATTAATATACTAAGTTTTATTTTTGGGCATTATGAATAGTAACTATGATAAATTTTATTTACCATAGTAAAAGGTAAATATGGTAATTAAGGGTAAATATAATATTATAAAATTACCCTAACACTTGTATTAATACAATTTGATGATTATATTTCGTCCTAAGTCCTATTTTAGTCGAAATGGAATCCATTAGAACCCACTTGGAGGTGATTAAGAGCATTAGTTCATTTTATTTAAAGGAAAGTGAAATATGTCTCACTCAAACATTAATAATTAAAGTATTTATAATATAAGGTTATATAGAATATAAATTTGGTTATAAATAATCATTTGAAATATAAAATTTTTTTCTTTATCATTGTAATTTATTTTTAATTTTTAATAGTTATTTAATTAACTTATTAGCATGTACATTAATAATGCAGAAATTATTTATTTAGTATCAAAATCAATAATATTGTTTTTATTGAAATAGTAATACATATTAAAGGGCTCACAAACCTGAACAAAACTTATTGGTAGTGTATATATACACCATAATCATACAATGGAAGAATATATGACCGTTTTGAGTCTTATAAAAGTGATTATGACCCTTATATTATTTTATTTTATATGATGTCAAAGTTGTCACCTTTATAATTTAATAAATATAACATTTTACAATTTGGGTTTTTAGAAGATAAATCTGACTAAATGTATTCTTATGAAATATATAAGATTTATCTTCATCCTAGTATTTTATTTTTCATTTTTATACAACAAATAAGTATATTTAATAATTATACAAAAATGTTTAAATAATTATTTTAATAAAAGATATATCGAATAAATGGTTTTACAAATAGTAAACTAAATATTATATGAAATATTTAATGTGCTCCAATAATTTTCTAGATTACTATGACATGTTAGGAACATATTAAATATTTTAGTTCGAATATATCCTCTGTGTGGATTTTATTTAAATTCAAATAAAGAATAGTGTCAAAATTGACACTATTGTTATTTTATAAAACTAACAATTATTAAATTGTTTAAAATTCACAAAAATATTTAAAAATTATTAATTGAAATTTATATAGTCTAAAATGTCATAAATTATCTAATTATGGATAATTCACAGCACATAAGTAATTATATATAATAATTTAAAATTTAGAATCTTATTACCACAAATAAAATTTAATAGAATAAATAAGGATAAATCAAGTTGATAATGTTTAAAATAAATTCCCAACATGTATAAATTTTATTGTTTGATAAGATTAAAACCATATATCATCTAATATTAGAATATGAGTCATTTTCGGTTGTTTTTAAGTGGGGTTAGATTTATTATAAATTAATATTTTCTAGATTTCCAAAGGTGCCCCTCTCTTCCCTTATAAAAAGGGAACCCCTTCCCACTTCTCTTCACACCCTTTTTAGCCTTGAAGCTTGGCCAAACCCTGCCGATTTTCCTTATCCACTTCCATAGTAACATTCTAGAGGTCCTGGTCTTCTTCAAAGACCAATTTTAGTTCCCTAAGAAGAGGTTTTAAAGAGGCATGTCGAAGAAGAGGTAATATCTGTTACCGATTCTTTCATGTTTCTTTCTTCTTCTACTTCCTCTTAATTTGTTTTTTCATTATAAAGTAATAACATCAGTATTACTTATATACTTATATGTTATTATAAATATGAAACAACCCTATTTCACCTTTTATCCATCCTATGGAAAACGAAATCACCGCACGCGCGTACGTACGGAATACTGTCTCCACGCGGTGGTGTAATCTTTTTTTCCACCACCACCTTACTAGGATGGGTATAATGGTGTAAAGAATAACTATATATGATTATTATAACATCATACTGATTCTATGGTATTATATCATCCACTAAAATTCCATTCAATAAATATGGGAACGATATCATCGCTCGTGCGTACATACAGATTACCGTCTCCACGACGCGATGAGATTCATTTTCCATGTTAACAATTCAAGAATGATTATAAAGTATATATAATAAGTAATAATGAAATATATGAAATAATAATGATACTGGATTTATGTATATATATATATGGATGTCATCTAATTAATTCCATTCAATTCAATAAGGAAACGAAAACAGCGTTCATTCGTACATACGGCCTACCGTCTCCATGAATGGTGTATTTATTTCCCTTTATCAATCTATTATATATATGTATATTATAAATATATATTATATATAAATCATGTTTTATATTCTAGAATTAAGTAATCATGATCTAAGTAATCATATTAATAATTACAAGTCAAAATATTGACGATAAATGAAACGATTTTACCCAAAACGCTACTTTAACATGAATTTACAAATGAACGGGTAATATAAAGTCATATATGATATCATATCAATGAATATGATTCTGTAACAATTCAATGACATTATTTAAATCACTATACAATAGGTTTAGATACGTACGAATCATATCGGACCTAAGGTAAGGGATAACTTTTCCAATCATGTTTTTATACGAGATTGTTTATTCATACGTATTCACTGGGGTTATATTTATCATCCATGTTCCTATTTTATAAAAATGGTTTCATGTATGTTTAAAGTACTTTTTACCCATTTTTGACTTTTACATCATGGTATGTAGGGAATATTTCTTTTGTTTACGTTACGAGGTACTTTTTGACTTTTCTAGAAAAAGTACGAGAAAAATGTTTTTTTAACTTATACGGCATGAAAGGATTTATATGGATTTATAAACCCTTATTTTCATGAAGCTTCCTCCGAAATATTTCATGACTATTTTCAACAAAATCTATTTCTTTTAAAAATTGCATGACATTTTGTGAAAGGAAATTGATTTTGAAGAAGAACGGATATTTTCCTCAAGAATTCATTTCAAATGTTTTATCAAAACCATTTTCCATCTAAGATGACATTATTTTTTATGTGTATGTTTCAAGTATAATGTATCTACGATTTACATGGTTTTACTTTTCTTATGATGAAATATCCATTTTTTTATATGGATTATGTGATGATGGGATGATGTTTATGAAACCCATTTTATTCTTTGGGTTATGATGAATGTTTCACATTTATTTTGTGGCACAAGTAAGACTGATTTCATTATGAGATGGGTGGGACCTATATCTCCCTCCAATGCATTGGTTAAAGATTTATATATCATGAGATAGACATGGCTGGAATGGTATGTTAATCCGGTTTAGTGTTACAATACTGGAACGAGGAGTGAACTCGATTCAGAATGGGACTTTGTCCACTAATATGGTCTTAGCAGTAATGCCTTGGATACTATGGAAATCATAAAATGTGCTTAATGGATGCCACAATTACATGTTTTATTACCATGCTATTTTATCATGAATAATGTTCCTTTATGATCTATGCCTTGTGTACTTCCATAATTTATATTGTTGCTCCTGATTTTGATGTTTAGATTTTATGTTCAATTTTTTTCATTCCAATGTTTATGGATTGTTTTATGTTCTCTATGCTTACCCTTACTGAGCATTTGAGCTCACCCTTTTTATGTTTTCTTTTCCTCAATATTTAAATAAAGGTTTTAGGTAAGAAAACAAAATGGGAAGATCTTTATAGGAGATGTTGAAGATCTTTCACCACGATTATAAGATTATTTTCTGAGTTTCCAAAGACACTAAACTATTAAGGTCCTTGTGTGTCTATTTTCATTATGTATTAAGTATTACACAAAAGTAATGTAATGTCTATGTACGTCAAGCTTCAAGTCTCTACAGGTACTCCCCGAATGTGTGTGCTAGTGTATTTAATGTGTTATGTTAAATTTGAGGCAAATATATATACCAATATCAAAAGTTTCACATTGAATTGAAAGGTATCATCCTGATGTGGATCAAATAGGTATGAAGAGGCACTAGAGGTGGGGGTGAAATGATTCCTCATATTTTCTTTTTCATCAAATCTTAGGCTCTTATTTCTAATTAGTAGAGATATCTCCCAAAAAAAGATGATAAGAATTGGAGGTAATAGTATGATCTTGAACCTACTAAAACTATATACACTAACATGTTACAATATCACTTACACCAAACAATTAACTATTCGAAAAGAATGATTAGTGATAAATGTATGATAATCCTATTAGAATCAACATATGTAGATCTTTTTCATCTTCCATATGAAATAATCCCCATTAGCTTTTATTAGTTATTCATATTCAATAAAACAACATATCAGTTCCATAAATTAATAATTTATAACCCCTTAATTTATTCATTTCTTCTTATATATATTCTCTAAATATTTCATGAATCATGGTTCCACAATAATTATGGAAACATCATTAAATCTCAGATTCTCGACTTGTCTCATTAACTTCATATTTGTGTAAAAAAAATTAATAAGATATTTTCAATAAATCCATCAAAATAGTTAGTTCTTTACTTCCTCAAGATATTCAAAATTTCATGGGCTTCCTCAAAATTAAATTCATAAGAAATCCACAAAATTTATTTTATTTAAACATCTCTACCTATGCTTGGTGACTTGAAATGTTTATTTAGAACATGGATCCCACATTTCAGCTCTTAGATCTTCCTTGGTAGATTATCTATTGATTTCATCTTTGATAATGATCACATGGGTGATGGTAATATTTTTTATCAATGAAAAAATTCTCGAAGAACCGTTAAAATTTATTATCTTTACATTTAGGAAAATAAATCATGTTTTCTCGTATTTTTCACTTAAGTATGAATCATTATTCAATAACTAGATTTAATAAAAAAAACATTACGATTCATATTACACATACATTGAGAGTACACAATACATATGATTTCATAGTTATAAATAATTTTGGTAAATTCGATCACACATAATATCAACATGATGACACTAATGTCAATCCTAATGACACATATGATTATAAAAACACACCTATGAGGGTAATCCATTTTAGTTTCCTCATGTATACTAGGGTTCATACATATTCTACAGATAAATAAGTCCAACACTGATTATTGAACATATTTATGAAGACAAATATTGGTACATATGTTGAGGAAAACATACACATACCATGTGAACCCTTTAAAAATATTTATGCACTAATTAAGACATCACTTATCCAAGATCAACTTCTCTTAAAATATACTTTAGGGATTCTCAACCAATCATATTAACTAAAAACGTCATCCAAAGGATCTCCCTTCAATGTATGGTCACCCTACATGTTAATAATATCTACCTTATCAAGTATGACATATGATGTGAACATCCAGACATGCTAAAATCCTCCATATAGTGTTCTAGACAACATTTATAATTCATCTATACTTTATTATGTATTGAAGAACATTTCAACAATCAACACACGTGAATTTTTTTTCATAAATAAAACATCATCACTAGAGGTTTAACAATATTCCCCTTTAATTTTAATCAAAATATCACTAATTCCCTTCATCCTTATTGATAATAAATTAACATTGATAGTTGTTAGGTATTACCTAAAACTTCTAAAATATATGAATCATGGACTAATCATTTCTATATATACCTCTGTTGGATATTTGTAAAAAAAATTCTAAATCAATTATAAATTTTTTCTATAAAACAAATCAACTATACTCTTTTATAAACATGTGCATACACAAAAAACACATGAATTAAAATATTTTCTATATTTTTTCCTACACAGCCCAACGAATACATTATAACTACTCAAACAGTATGAGAGAAAGTTTCTCCCCCTAATAGACACCATTAACTCAAAAACAAAAATGTAAATATATAATATGAAACTCAACAAATTTTATTATTCGGTGTGAGAATGTGGGCTCACTCCAATTTTCATCCTTAATCATTCAAAATTATTTATAGATTTTTCCTACATTAGAATATTAACAACTTGTTCCATGAGTGAAAAAAATAGCTTTAATATACCATCTTCCACCTTATCATTTTACAGAATTTTATTTTATATCAATATGTATTAAACTTTAGTAATAAACCATATTATAATGAATCGACTCACTAGGGCCCTCTTAGCCATTGATAAGTTGAGTGTGACTACCCTAATCTTGGCTCCAATAGGCCATGGGCTAGTAACCAGTGCTGATAAGGAATAACACTCACATGGGATGCCTTATCCAAAGGCACACGTACACCCACACACACCTCAATACCCATAAAATTAAAAAATGTGAAATAAAACTAATAGACGAAGCATGAAAAAATATAAATCCCATAATCAGTGTATAAAAAAATAATAGAAAATAATAAAGTCCAAATACAATCCCACCAAAAATTCTACAGAAGTCCAACCAGATCAAAATTAGGGACTACAGAAGAAATGACTCCTTGTATGAACCACAATCTTTCTATCCCAAATATAAGCTTTATTTACTCCTAGTCTACTAATAACCCCATCAAATGGCTAGTTGTCTGAATAAGACAGAACACATGTAGTTAGATCTCATGTTGGGGTGAGTATAACAATAACCAATAGAAAACTATGAAATCACTAAGTATAAATCATCAATAACAGTAGTCAACACATCAGATAAATATTTCAATGGAACACCTAACAACAAAATCTGGATATACACATAGAAAAAACACAGTCTCAAGGTTAGGTCACAACCATATTTCAAGCCTAGGATTCGTTCATGAAGGGTCCATATAAAACTCATCTGATATAACTCACTCTATGGGTCAGATAACACTGATGGTGTGTATCTAACATGTTGTGGTCACCAGGACATTCCATAAGCAGTACACACTTAAATTTTGAAGAGATCGATACACATATGAGAATCACACCAAGGTCCAATGGGTATAGAAACCACCCAATATGTATTAACCCACTATGTTTTTGATCTATTTTCAGGTAGTGTTGGTCATAACAATTTTGAGAATCGTATATAGGAAAAAGAAGATGATAGAGGATCTTAAACTAGGCCTCGCAGAGGGATTCCAACTACTCTATCAAAGAGTGAAGTTTCTCAGACGGGACTTCTATATTATAAATAGGATGTGATTCCATACTAAACACATATAGATAGGATCAAGGAAACACATTCAAATGAAACTTGTCCATGCTAAAGGTAATAAGGGCTCTAAGTCATCTTCTTAAAAGTACACGGCATGTACTATACTACATGACATGAATCATCCGCACCTGGTCAACCCATGTATCATTGATCATCGCCATTCTCATGTTCATGTACACCTAGTTATTCCCATGTACTATACTTTGTCAAAGTACATAGTTCATCCTTTGTAATCTTGGCTTGGTTATGTTCATAGATGTGTTCATGGTCGTGTGGTCCTAAAGTATATGTTGAGTCGCCAGGTCAGAACACACATTGTGTGAAATATGTCACACACCATTGATACTTATCTCCTCCATATAAAACCTAATTCCATGGATAGGCACCCATATAGTGTGTATTCCTTCATTTAGTGTCATAAATATTTTTATTTTCTTGAACCTATGGATCTTTACATGGTTGCCTCTCCCATCACCGTTGTCCGTGATTTTTTTCGTCAAAGTCACCAAAGATGGGGGATTTGTAAAAAAAAACCCTCCATCACCTACTCTTTATAATTCTATCACCCAACATGGTTGGGATTCACTAATTTTATGATATTACACTACCGCACATAAAAAACCTGCAATGGGTATCCCTAAATCTAAACTGATCGATCATCCCTAAATCTAAACTGATCGATCATCCCTCATCATCATTCCCCTCAATAGTAGAATGAAAATTTTGGTTTGATAAAGCCATTACCCTACAAGTCCTCCCACTTCACCCTCATATCACGAATCCCTACGACCCTACCTTCTCCTACCACTGTTCTTGCCTAGGCATCCCATCCACTACCTCCATATCAGTCGTAGACCGGGTTTCAAAATCTCATACAAGATGTCCCCAACCATCAGAATAGTATCACCACCTCCCTCTATGATAACTAAATCCACCATGTGTGTCATGTACCATAGATCCTTTATAATGGAATTACCTCCTGAAATGTATCATGTGTCTAGGTCCTTGCATCTATCAATGCCTACCTTCTACCAAAGGCGTAGCTCTCGTGTTCCTACTATATTAACCAACAATATGCATCTTTTCATCCTATAAATTCTCACCATCAAAGAACACTCCATGAAACAACCATAGGTAAGAAATCATAGATGTATCATGTTAGATTAGATGTCTCTTCATAGACATCACTCAAAGGTCCAATCCTAAATAAACATATCACACACTATATCCATCGAGTATTTTCAGAGCTTGGTGAACCATAATGAATACTCATAAATAGACTTACCACCTTGCTGAAGCAGTAGAAGATCAAAGATGCGCACAACCCTCAACATTTTTGGAGATAAATCCTCTCTGAAAAGGAACTCCAACTCTAAAAATGAAGGCTTCACCTCATCATAGGACTAGGTCACTAATCCCTTCTATCATCCCATAAATCCATAGGGAAATCTTTCTATAAAGACCACCATTGGGTCTATAGTTTCCTTGATGAGAAAAATGACTTGCTTCACTATCTCAATCCAGTCCTTAGATGCCTAGGGGTTTGGCTCACCTCAGAACCAAATGATTCATTATCACAGAAACTCATGAAAGGTGCTCAACCTATAAACATAATCCATTGGTACCATTGGTACCATATTCTACTCAATAAGTGGTGGTAAGATAGGTGCACTACCTGTAGTTGACACCTCTATAAAATTTCCCTGTATTGAAGACTTTATCACTAAGGGGAAAATCCTCGTGATCTTTCTTCTAAATACAAGATAGAAAATATCATGAAGGAATCCTGAAATAGATATAATGTAATATGGTTAATGAGTATATCTAGAGAGATGACACAAAAAGGACATGGAAATCACAACTCATTCTTATATTATGCAAGTGACCAAGTATTCCCCCACATCAAATTTTTATATGCACCGAGCTGACAAAAAGGGAGACAATGTTCTGGTGAATAGATGCATCAATTTCCATGAAAACACTAGAGTCCCAAGCCTGAGAGGTGAACTCAAAAAACATAACATTTTCACCATAAAACCCAAACCCATATCACTACTAGAGAAAACTCCCAAACACCATTCTTAATATGGAATACTCTTCTAATACCACTCTATCACGACTTAACCTACTAGGCCTCACCTAGATAGAGATAAGCCAAGTGTGAATACACCAAGACAACCACCAATATTCCAAGGGATAACAACCAGCAATGAGTAGGCATAACACTCACATGGTAGGAATTATCATAAGGTAGATGTACACATACATACATCTCCAAGACCATATAATGCTAAAATATACAATGAAATAGATACCCAATGCATGTACATATCTTAATCCCACAACCAGAGTATAAAATAATACTTAAAACAATAATGTTCAAATACAAGCCCACCAAAAACCATTAATTAGTCCAACCTGATATCAAGAGGTTACTACATTCAAATTTGACTCTTGGTATTAATCATGTTCTGGCTAGCCAACATCTAAGCTTCGTTTTTTCCTAGTCCATCGGGAACACTATCGAATGGTTGATCATCTATATAATATACAAAAAGTGAGTATAGATCCCATGTAGGGGTGAGTATAATAATATGAAGTATAAAACCTTTAAATAATTATAAATATATCATAAATAATATTAGTCAAAGCATCATAGGGATATTTCAATAACATACATAACAAGAACATCTAGATATCCTCATTAAATGCACAAAGCCTCATGGTAAGGTTAAAACTATATTTTTGTCCTAGTATTCATTATCAAAGGTACCATATAACACTCTTTTGAGATAACACACTCTAATAGTCAGATATCACTAATGGATCCCATCTTATATTTCATCATCATCAGGTAAATCGATGAGAAGTATGAACATGAAGTCTAAAGAGATTGACACTCATACGAGGAACACACATAGAGACATGGAGTATAGAATAAAAGAAATATATATTAACCTAATATGTAGGGGATCAATTCCCATGTAGTGTTGGTCATGATGATTCTGCGAACCCCACCTAAGAAAAAATTTGATGTTAGAGGATCTCACTCTGGGCCTCACAGAGGGATTCAGAAACTCTGTCCATGATTGATGTTCATCAGAGGGGTTAACCATCCTATACATAGGACATGTTTCCATAGTAAACCCTTAGATAAATGATCAGGGGAACTAACCCTAATGGAACTTTTCCATGCTAATGGAAAAAGGGTTCTAATAATTCTTTAAAAAAGTATATGATGTGTTACTTCAGTGCTAGATCCTCCCATGTATCATGGCTCATGCACATTTCTATGTCTGCTTACACCTAGTTGTGCCCATATACTCTTTGTTCTGAAGTACACGTCTCTTACCATGTACGCATGGCCTAGCTGTATACTTGGATGTGTTCCTGGTCATGTGCTCCTGGAGTACACACTAAGTCTCCATGTCGGGTCACATGTTGTGTGACACAGGGAACACACCGTGTGATACTTATCACATCTTTGGAAACCCTATAACCATGTCCAATTCCCCACACATTGTGTATTCCTAGATTACATGTTTTATATATCAAGATTTTTTAGAACCCATGGATGATCATGTAGTTGCCTCTCCCATAACCATTGTAAGTGATTTCCACCACTGAACTCACAGAAGATGTATAATCTAGAGAAAAAATAATGTCATCATTTTCTCACCAGAATCATGTCACCGAACTTGTTCAGGTGCCACTACCACCATGTTACACCACTGCCACATGCCAAAAACATGCAATGGGTATCCCCAAATCTAAAATAATTGATAATATTTCATCCTCATCCCCCAAAAATGCATCCTTAGTCACATACCTATTTTTGGTATTGATTCATTACATTATAGAATGGTCGCATAATACTCAAAAACTAGGTATTCATCGAATTGTGTGCCAATGAGATCGCATGTGATTAATGGGTGAAGAATGATGGAATAAAATCACAAAACAAAAACATAGGGAACATACCTAATCCAATTTTTATAATGGTCATAATTCATTTCTATTAGAATGATGAATGAAGAGATATTCATAATCAACAATAGAAATACCCAATCTTAGATAATATCTAACCCCTAACTGCAATATCATCAATTCGTGAATCAATTTTTTAGATAATTGATTCATGTTCATTATAGGATAAATCAAACTGGGATAAATCCATACAAAAAAACATCCTACTTCAAGATGGATCGATTGCAAAGGAGGAATGAATTCGTGTCATATCTATTGGCGATATCCTTGGTTTTCATTGGTGTGAACGATCATCGATCATTCGGTCGCCAAGGATTCTTCCAACACACTCTCTCAATTATTAGGGTTATTTATCTAACCATGATAATTTTTCATAATCATGATTAAGTACAGGAATATTTGGTTGTTTAATCACTTAAAAAAATATGAAATTCATTCATTCATTCATTATTTATGTCTATGAAAAACTTTCAAAAATTCATGATGCCAAAAAATATTATGTTGTGCCTTTGGTAGAACCCATGATATGAACTCAACTGTAGCATTATATTTTAGATATGAGTCCCATTTAGGGATTTATTTCACTTTTTAATAGAAAATAGTGCAAGAATTACATTAATATATTTAATATATTTCAAACATTAATTATAGGCTCACTCGGAATTAGAAACACATATAATCTCAACACTTGTTCTCAGAAATATTACTAGATATATTCGAATACATTACATGGAAAAAACACAGAAGTTAAACATATTATTAGATATATTTATTATAATTTTATTATCACAACTGACAATCAGTGGGAATATAGTTTTAACTCCCATTGCCTTGAGTTGTGTTCTCATCCACATCATTAGAGTAGATACTTGTGTAATAGAAACATATTCAACCTTAGTGAAACTCAGGCTAATTGTAGGTTATTCTTTTGAATGAATTGTAATATATTTTTAACCAATAAAAAATAATTCACCTGAAGTGTATTTTTTATCATCCATAAATCCTACCTAATTAGAATAGAAAACCCATTCAAACTTGTCTCTACTTTTTTCTAGTATAAAAAACATTGTTTTTAGTATTATAAATATATATTTGATTATTATTTTCAATAAGTAGATGAGATTCCATTTGGTTGTACTGAAACCTAATACAAATTTTAACAGAAGATACAATATCCATCCATGTAGAAGTTATATACAAGATACATTCAATATGTTTTCTAAATACCTTTATTATTGACTTCTTTACATTCACTTTCTTTACTCATTTTTGTTCCCACTTTTATAGAAGTAGATACTCCTATTACATCCAATATTATAATCCTATTCAACGACACTTTAACACAGTTATTCAGTGACATAAATGTTTAAAAATTAAAATTTCTAATTTTTAATCCCCATGAAGACCATCATTGGTAACACCCCGATATTTTATGATATATTTCACTTAAAAAATATGTTAAATTCTCTGATATATTGAGATACATGTAACCCCGATTCTAAATGAACTATAATACAATATATTGTTATAACCTAGTAATTAAATTGTTGAGTATGAATTGGGCCGACTAAATTATAAAAAAAATTACATTTTATATATGTATCAAATAAATTAATTTATTATCAATTAATTAGAAATGAAAATAAAAATCATTTGAAAACAAAGTAGATTTTTTTCTGAAAAAAAAATTATTGTGAACTGTTTTTTATCTTAATGGAATAAATTAATCATTATTGGTGAATTATTTTATTTAAAATTATATATTATATATTCAAATTTTCATCAAAATAATTTTTTTTAGGCATGAGATATAAATAAATTCATTTTTATGCTTAAAATGTAATATTTTAAAAACGGTATTCATGGAATTTTTCCCAATTATTTTAAAATGAATTTTTTCCTCCTATAAAAATTGAATTTGGAAACTTTTATTCGATATTTGAAATTAAGAGGTCCATATTTTTTAAATAAACTAATCTTATTCTTAGGCATTTATGAATAGTAACATTAGTAAAATTTATAACCATGGTAAAAGGGAAAATCAGGTTAGCCTAGGTTAAAACTAAGTGTTAAGGTCAGTTTTTTTAATCTCAAATATTATTGGATAAACTTAATTCATCACTTATCACCTTAGTCTGAAAATTTAATTATTTAATGGGAAAAATATCCATGTAAATGACTTACAAAATATTTAAAGAAAAGAAAAATGAAAGATGAAAATCCTATACATTTAAATACATCTCATCTATTCTTATAGAGAAAAATTAAGTTGTGAATAAATATTCATTTTTATTTGTAAATTAAGGAAATTATTTTCCTCATGGAAATTATTTCAAAATTTTAGTAAATATATAATTACCTTAAATTATTATACAATGAAAACATAGTAATCATCCAGAATGGGATTCCGTTGGGAGACAATTTCCATAGGTATTATAGAAATAATGTAGCAGGGTTGTAACTACACAGTAGCAATGTAGAACTATGGGTATTGTAGCAAGTGCGGTAACGGGGTACTGTAGCAGTAGTATTATTCATAAAAAATGGGATTTTAGGCCACTGGGCCATCGAGACATCAATAGGGGTGACGTAAGAATGGTGTGCATGTGGTGATCAGGTATGTTGTACGAAGGGCCTTCGGTCCATCCAATGGTGAAACAATGGGCTATGTAATGATCTTTATTCCCACTCGGCCTTCGAACAAAAAATATATAATGTAATAAATTGGATTGTTGGGGGGTTATCCCTTGGGGGGATATGATCTACCTTTTAGGGCTATTTGTGTGCAGTGTGTGTGTGTGTTTGTGTGTTTAAATGTAATTTTACCTCAAAGCACCAAATATAATATAAAATAATTTATAGTATTTAATTTAGTATAATTTGAGAGAATTTAAGTGTTAAGTTAATTTTATAGATGAATATAACATATATTTAATTTGTTAAAGGATTATATTTGAATACCATTATTGTCTTTGTTTTATTAAATTCAAATTTATTGAATTGTTCTATAATTGACATTTATAATATTTTATAAAAAATAAAATTTTATTAAATGATTTAAAATTCTTAAAAATCTTATCTTCAACTAGGTGAATGGAATACAGTTGAACATATCAACCATGGTCTATTTTTAAGTTATTTGTCTATTTATGGAAACATTATTAACTCTTTACGATTTAAATAGTTTATACTGTAGTTAAGGATACAATAGGGTACCTAAGGGGTTAGACCAAAAGGTAGTATTTAAGATACAGAATAAATGTATTCTTGTTTTTTTTTGGTTGATGGTATTTTAAAAAAAATACTACCTTAGTTTCAAATCATATTCAATTTGGAATTATTTTCCTAGAGAGTGAAATTTTTATTTTTTTCAATATTTTAAGAAATTACAATAGGGTACCTCTCCTCACTTTTTAAGTAGAAACCCTATTTTCTATTCATTACACCACTTTGAGCCCTTTATCTTAACCAAAAAATCAAAAATTGTTTTCTCAATATCATTATTCACATTATATAGGCCATTTTTATCCCAAAAACAATGACCCTGATATCCTTAAGAGGATAACTAAATGAGTTATTTGCAAGAAGAGGTTTTCATCTTAACCGATTAAGTTCTTTTTTTTACTTCTAGTTTTAACTCAAACAAATATATTATTTTTAACATAAAATAATAACTTCAGTATACTAAGTATATTAATATGTAATTATTATTATAAAACTACCCTTATCCACCCTCTTTCCCATCAAATGAGAAGTGAAAGTATCACTCATTCATATATACGACTTACCATCTCAACGTAGTGATACAATTCATTTTTCATCACCATATTTTATTAATGGGTATTATGATGGGTTTAATTTTTATATATTATATTTATGTCATAATTCTTATTCTGTAATGATAATATCATTTCTACCTTCTAATCTTTCAATCCTTTGTAAAATGATAATGTCGCTCGTGCATACATATGGAATAACACCACTATGATGTGACTTTATTCATTTTTCATTTATGATTTACATGGATGGTAATAGTGATATATTTTATAAAAACATATGAATTATATGATATAATAATTCTTCTATAAAGGTTAATTATTATTAAACTTTCTTTTATTATATCTTTTGAAAAGTAAAAACATCATTCTTGCATATGTATAACCAACAATCTCCATGAATAGTATAATTCATTTTTTTATCTCATGATTTTATGGATAACTATAATTAAAATTATGATAAATATATATGATATTTATATCGTGTTTAATATTCTAGAAAATATAGAATCATGATAAATGTACCAGGAATGGATCTACATAATCAAAATTCTTATACAAAAATTAAATAGTTAACACCCGTAAATGAGTATTTTATTAAGGGGTTATTAATTAATGAGTGTTAAAAAGTTAAAAAGGGGTAACGGTTTATACTAATATTATATAAATGATTATATAATATAATTATAATAATTTTACATTTATTATAAATGAGGATAAAATGATTTCAAAAAGTGGAACTTGAGGTAAGGATTTTATGTTATAATCTCACTATTTACAGGGATTGTTTAAGATTAAGATTCCAATGGTAAATTTCATGATATAAATCTTAATAATATCGTGAATTTAAAAAAAATAAGTTTATTTATGGAGAATGCAATTTTTTATTTCATTTTCCACTCTTTGAGCACTCAATAGATCAAAATATTATTTTTAAACAAAATCGACTTTATTTCTCTCTTTGACTGAAAATCATTTTTCTTCAATGTACATGTTTTCATTAAAATGTTTTCAAGAATTGTTTATTATAATTAATGATTATTTAATTTTATTTTTATCCTTTTTTTAATTTTAAAAAATGGTTTAAATGGAGTATTTTTATTTTATTCTGAATGAGGTTCTTTTTAAATTTTTACTAAAAATGTAAACGGAATTTTGGTTTAATGTATATGGAATGAAAATAATTTCTTATCACCATGAAGGATAAATGATTTATAAATGATAAAAAAAGTATCAAATTTTATTCCCAAATAATATGTTTTCTTTAATATTCGGGAAATTTTTATATTTTAAATATTTTATTTGAAACTAAAAAGATTATTTTCTTCAATAAATATTCCAATTATTTGTTAAAGGTATATTCATCTAAGATGAAATCATTTAATGTTACTTATAATGTACTGGGGATATGATCCAATGATAACATCCACTTTCATTCTTTATATGTATTATGATGATGAATATTTAAGGAAGATTCAATGAAACTCATTTCATTTCCATGGGTTAATTATGTTATTATACTTATTTATTTTCTATGGGTCATATTATAATGAAATGATGAAATGTTTATGAAACACATTTAATTTTCAGGGTTTATGATATTATGAATAGTTTTGATCTTTTAGAACACATTCATTTGATTTTCATTAATGATGGGCGGGCCCCAAATTATATATCCCTATAATGTATTGGGTAAAGATAGATATATCATGAGATAAACAAAACTATAATAGGGGTAAATCTAATTTAGTAATTAACTTTATAAACTATAATAGTCTTGGAATTGAACCTTGAATACTATTATGGTTTGAGGAGTGAACCAAATCCACTATGATGGTTTTGTAAGTAATCCTTGACTACTGGGGAAATGATTTTATATTATTCTATATATGCCATAATGTTTTTTCTTATGCCAATGTTTTGATTTCAGGGGTCATATTCTAATTTTATTTTATAATGCATTTTTTATGAACTACCAAGACTTATTTCATGACTCAAGATTATGATCTATGATATGTGTGGTGTGATTTTCAAAAGTTTTTCTTGGGATCTCATGCCCTTATGCTCAATTTTTTTAAGTGATCATTGATATCTCCCTTTTCCATCCTTATTAATCATTTGTTATTACCCTTTCTTATGTTTCATTTCCCTGTGGATAAAGAAAGGTATTATGTATGATATGTCTAAGAAGGGTTCTGGTTATGAAAAACTCAGTGTATTATGATTTTGTTCACATGTGTACTATTTCTTTATGTATCCAAGTTTCTAAATAAACTAGAAATATATTATTCTAAAATTGATCATTATGTTGTGTAATGAATATCCATCTAATAAGATGAAAATTTTATTTATGAAAAGTTTATGTCACTATAGTTGGTAGTAGAGAAAGGTTTTGTTATCCTTTGGGAACTTGGATGGGAAATATTCAGTGAGGACCCATAGTTCAATCATAACTATAGGACAACATCTTATATTATGGTAAAGAAAAGAGTGTGGTTTCCCTATGAAAACATCCCTCTATGGATACTAAATGTGGATGTGGTTTTATAACTAATGCATCTAGTGGTAATAACCCCAAAAATAGTTGTTTGGTTGTATCTCATCCATAATTTGGATTTATGGTGAGTGATGCCTTACTACACACCAGGTTTTACACTCCTGATTGAAATGCATGGGTTAATTCACATATTCTTTATAAACCACTATGATGGATTTGAACTGATGTTAACCATGGATGGCATCGGTTAATCCTAAGGTGTCATAGTAATAAAATGAAGTTTCACTATTTAGAAATCCTATAAATGAGTTTTCATGATTAATTGATTTACCACGATGGTTATTGTTGCTAACACAATGTTTTTTTGTTTTATTCAATAAATTAAACTTGATGTAATCTTGTTAATAAAAAATGTAAAGGAAAATTAAATTATTTTCCAATTTAGAAACTAAATGATATGGGATATGTAAATAAAAATCTAATTGATATGCTTATGAAACTTTCTAAGGAAATGAATAATATTCACCTTCTAAATAAGAAAAGTAGAAACAACATTAAATTGAGTCCTTAATAAGGAAATGTCATCTTTATTTCAGTATGTATTATGGTATACTATTTACTATTTAATGAATTAGTACAATTGAAATGATATTTTCTATTATATAGTGTTTAGAACATGAAGAAGTTAGTTTGGCTATTTATTATCTTGAAGGTGAATCAGATTGATGGTGGAATATTTTCAATAGCACAAGGCAATAAGAAGAAATTAACCCATTATAGTGTGATTAATTTATGAGATTATTTATTAATATGTACTTTCCTTGTATTCTTTTTATGAAAATGTAGAAGGAACTACTTGAGATAAAAAATAAGAATAATGAATTCATTAGTACCTATGAGGGAAATTTTACAATACATGCATGGTACACATCTATTATTATCATCCAAACTGAAATTAAAGATTATTGATTCTTCAATGGCTTAAAACCAATTCTATAAAGGTAATTAACCATAAGGGAAAATAATAAATTTGAATAAATCGTTTGATGTAATATCAAGGTGGAAGTTTAGTTTCGTGTCTCCCATCAATCTCAATAATTTGATATGATAAGAAATATGGAATTAAAAAGAAATTCTAAAAACCCTAGAGAAAATAAGACGAACTTTGCTTTATGGTCAATGTGAAGAAGGAAACATGGAGGATATTTTCTTAAAGAGACTGGTAAATGTTTTATTTGTGGAAGCTAAGGTCATCAGGAAATCGAATTCCGAAGAGATGGGATGAAGTTATGAAACAATAAAAAATATAGAGAACCCAATAGAATGCACCACCCACACTGTAGTGTTTCAAATGAAATAAGTTTGATCATTTTTCTAAATAGTTCCCAAATCTGAAGGTTAATGAATATTATTGATGTTAGAAACCTCTTAAGACTAGAAACAAAGGTAAATATTATCAAATCACTATTTACAATGAGGGTTATGATAAGGACATTTTAAAATGTACACATACTATGCACTATAGAAATACTAAGGTATTATTATATTCTAGATCTAGAAACTAATTTAAATCTGGAGAATTTATTAATGGTACCATAGTACCACCCCAATGAATACATGTTGAATTAATAGTGAAAACACATAATGGTATGATGATTTTATCTCAAGTGTATGATACCTCAATGGTTGACTTTTGTGGTAATTTTCTTCCTAAAAATCGTTTTATTATATCTTAGGTAAAATTTATTGTTATCTTAGGAATGTATTAGCTTTCTGTATGTAAATACCACATCAATTTCTAAGGGAATTCATGTTTGACAGTCTAAACCAACCAATGGACATACTTTAGTGTGATGATAAATATGATATTCCAATGGAAATTGCATCCGTTGTATAAGTTTTTATTTATATTGAAATGGTATGTTTATCTTATATAGTTAGGCAGAAACTCAACATATATCATATTTAAATTTTTTTTATTTTGTTAATTTATTTTAGAAAGAGTTTCATATCCTTCCATCCAATAGTGATGTTGAGTTCTAAATAGAAATCATAACTGAAGATACACCTATTTCAAAGACTCCATATAGAATGGACTTGATAGTGTTAGGATAATTGAATAATAAACACTACAATAATATTGGAAAGGGATTTATTATGATATTTGTGTCACCCAGGGGTGCACCTGTTCTTTTTATTAATAATAAAGATGGATCAATGCTACTATGAATTGATTATTTGGAACATAACAAGATCACAATAAAGAATAAGAATCATATTAATCATATTGATGACTTTTTTATCAATTAAAGAGATCTCAATACATTTCTAATATTGGTATTCATTTTAGATATCCTCAATTTGAGTGTTAATAAGGATTATATACTCATAACAGTATTCCAAACAAAGTATTAACACTATGAATATATAATGATTTCATTTGGTCTTACTAATTCCCACACAGTCTCCATGGATTCAATGAATAAATAATTTAGATATTAACTTGATAAGTTTTTGGTAGTCTTTATAGAGGATATTATTATATATTAATAGAGAGAGTAAGAGCATGAAGTTCACTTGAGGGTTGTACTGAAAACTCTAAGGAACAATATGTTTCATGAAAAATTTATAAACTCTGAATTTTTGCTACAAAAAGTTTCATTTTTTATATAATATAATTAAAGGGTATATTAGTGGATCCTTCCATGATATAATTCATTAAAATTTGGACATTACCAAGAACTATGATGAAGATCCTTATTTTTCTTGGTTTGGATATATATTATAGATAATTTGTGGAGAATGTTTCATGATTGTATGATCCACTAACCATGTTAACTCAGCTGGAGCACAAAGTGGCTCACACAGCCTCTTTGTGATTAAAATTTTCCACCTGAGGCATCCAATTTGTCAATTTCCATATTTCTCTCACAGTTGCAATCTGCTTCTATTAGTGTTCCTGTGCAGGTGGAGCATGAAATCACTAATTACGTCTTTATGGAGCAGGATACTCTGATCTGGATGCATAGCAGAACCGGGCAATTAAATAGCAGGGATTATTACAAGATCCTCTATGGGGGCCAATCCACTGCACCTTCTTGGCTGATGAAATACAGAGTTTGTTTCATTAGACCCGCTCGACTTTCTCTGATTTGGAGGATCTGAAAAAACCACCTACCCACACCTGATGCTCTCAAGAGGGCCGGGTTTCAGATGGCCTCCATGTGCTCCATGTGTAAAACCAATGAGGAATCGGTTCAGCATGTTTTTTGGGCTTCTCTCATGCAAAACAACTGTGGGAATACATCGGTTTTGTGTTTGGGGTGGCTGTTGACACCGGCGGGCTGGTTATTCAGATGTTATCTATTGCTCCCCATGGCAGGTTTAGTGAGCAGATTTTTAATCTGTTTTTTACTGCCATTTTTGCGGCTGTTGTAGTCCTTTGGGAAGCCTGAAATGATGCTATTTTCACTGGTGTGCGCCCCACTGTTCATCAAGGAGTGATGGCGATTCATAAAGATGTTTATGCAGCATCTTAGGTGCAGTACGGCGCAATGTCTAATGCAGTTGCGGACCTTCAAATTTTGCATATGCTTGGTGTCTCGGGGCAGCCACGCTTGCCTCGGATGCTGAAGTATATTCGATGGATCCCACCCATCGGACCATGCCTCAAGGTAAATGTTGATGGGGCTGCGTTGGGTGCTCCAGGCCCATCGGGTTGTGGAGGTGTGTTTCGTACCTACTGTGGGTTTGTTAAAGGATGCTATCATCACACCATTGGAACTGGTACCGCATTTGAAGCTAAGCTTTGGGAAATGATTTATGCCATCAGGTACGCTGTCCATTTTAATTGGAAACATATATGGATTGAATCTGACTCTCAGATCATGATCCATGGCTTGAGCACCAAGACGTGCCAGGTCCCTTGGTGTATACTGCCGCAATGGGTTGGTTGTCTTAATGATATCGCTCGGATGCGGGTGGAGGTCTCACATGTCTACCAAGAGGCTAATCAGGTGGCGGATGTGTTGGAAATGTAGGCGCTCACTGATACTAGGGAGATGTGGTCTTTTACGACTGCGGACTATTGTGCCTCACTGGTAGAGGCAGATAGGTGCGGGGTGGTGCACACTCGTTTATGTAATATTCCCCTATATGCTTGAATCTTATCATTTTATTTATTTAATTTTATTAGGACCGTCTTACACTAGCTCCTGGATTTTCTGGTATATTACCCTAAATTTTAGTAGGTTTTATAATCTATAGTGATGCATCAAATAAGGGACTATGATGTGTTCTCATAAAAAATATATAGTGATAGTTTGTGTCTGATGTTATTTTAAGGTTCATAAGAAAAATTAACCCACCCATGATTTTAGTTGTCATAATGTTTTCATTATATATTTTAATTAGTTATCTTTATGAAGAAATGTGTGATATATATTCTGATCATAAAATTTTAAAAGATATATTCACAATGAAGGATTTGAATATGAACAAGAGAATATGGTTGGAGATGATTAATGATAATGAATTATCAATACATTAGCACATTGGGAAATAAGAAAATGTGGTTGATGCTTTGATTTGAAATGATCATTCTATTTTATCCATAATTAGGATACAAAATATCCAATATTTAAGGATATTCAAAGTATTTATCTAAAAATCATGAAGAAAAGAGAGAAATATTATCTTTCTCAAATGATTATTTAACCATCTATCCGTGTGGTAATTAAATAAGTTAAAAATAGTTGTGGAACTATAAAAGAAGGTAAAAAATGTTCCTAAATTAAACCTTTATTATGATGGAATGATAATGTTCAAGAACCATTTAGGTATTCTATCCATACCATATTTTAATGATTTGTTTGATCATTCTCATAGTTCATCATTCTCTATTCATCCTAGAAGTATGAATATGTATAGAGATATAAAATAGTATTTATAAAATGATAACATGAAAAGAGTTATTGAAGATTATGTATCTTAGTGCTTGTTATTTAAGTAATTTGAGGCTGGGATAGAGAATTATAATGGAATATTGCATCCATTACCCATAAAACAATAGAAATTGGAAAACATCCCCGTGGATTTTCACTTTGTACATCCCAAATCATATAAAGGTCATAATGAAATTTGGTTTGTATTTGATCAACTTAAAAATTCAACACACTTCATTAATATCATATAATATTTCTCTCTTGAATATATTTTGAGAATATACATTAAGGATATTGAATTTTTTTCATAGATTATAACATTTTATTATATCTTATAGGTATATGAGGTTAACCTTGATATTCTATAAAAGTTTGTAGTAGGATCTAGATACAAAGTTGAGTTTTAGTATATCTTATCATACACATACATATTTAAAGTATAAGAGAACAATTAAAATAATAGATCATTTTCTAATATCTTTTTCTATCTATTTCAAATGTGGTTGGGATAAAAACCATCCTCTTGTCAAGTTTTCTTTATATAAGATATTTCACTAGAGAATTGAGATGGAACTTTATAAAGACCTCTATGGAAATAATTATAGAATTCCAATGTGTTGGTATAAATTTGTAGAAATAAATCTATTGGGACATAATATATATAAGGAAATGGAAGAAAATTTTAGATTTATTCAACATCACATCAAGCCAGCTCAAAGTCAATATAAAATTTATTCTGATAATCATCAATGAGATATGAAGTTTATAGTTGGTGATAAGGTGTTTGTGTGAATTTCTACGTGGAATAATTTTTTGATATTTAGGAAAATAATGTTGATTATTAGGTATATTAACCCCCTCATGATTCTTGATTTGGTAGAGATGGTAGCTTATTTATTGGTGCTTCCATTGAACCTATCTGAAGTTCACGATGCATTCCATGTATCTCTCTTGAAGAAGTACATACCTTATCTATCACATGTACTTAACTACGAGGTTATACCATTGGATGATGACCTTTTGTTTGAGGAAAACCCTGAAGAAGGCTTGTATCATAGAAATAATGTGGTACATAACAAGACTACTCGCTTGGTCAAAGTTCTCTAGAGGAATATAAAATTTGAAGTAGCTATATGGGAAGTTAAGGTTGTAATGAAACCAAGATATACTAATTTATTTGTATAATAATAATATAATTTCAAAGGTAAAATTACAATATTCTGAAATAGTTGTAGGTTGTCCTCATCCACGCTCTCAATCCTTGATTCGCTAAATCATTCAAAAGAAGTTAAAGACACACTCATTAAAGCCCTCCAAATCCTATAGTAACTAAAGATATAAATTGTTGCAACCAAGGTTTATTGAGTGGATAATGTACCATTAGAATTCCATTTCACCATATCATTCAATGAAAATGATCAGGAAGAGGTCATCTAGGGACACATCATACCCCTATATGTTTTGGAAAGACTCAATAAGGTCAAAATACAAAGGAATCTGATTGATAATGTCTCCAAGATCAATCTCATCCTGATTCAAACCCTATAATTATTGGGATATAGATAAGGGGATTTTTCTCCCACAAAGATGAGAATTCAAGGGTATGATAAGCATGAGTAAAGACCTCTTGGGAAGATCAAACTCAAAAACTGATTTGGGAATCATACATCAGACACTGAGTTTACATTTATCTAGCAAGACACTACATAAAATGTCTTTCTCGTAAGACCTTTGATCTATTTCCACATGAAGGTACCCTCCACATTACGTTAATATCAAAAATATTTTATCAATGGAAATGTTGACATATTATAAGGTGATATTACCTCATTCAAGACATGTGAAGCCATATTTTTTAAGCAAGTTTCTAAAAAAGAGGAGGAAAACAAAAAATGGTGTATGATGATATTCATTTTTCATCCCTAAATAGATTGGTAACCGCCCCTACAAATCCTTGGACTATTCTCAATAGTGACAATGTGTGCTCCATAGAACTAGTTGATGTAATAGACTAGGTCCCAGAGGTCCAAGACCCTTCGATCCCCAATGACAGTGTAAAAGAAAATAAGCTCCAACATCTCTCTATAAGGATTCAGGTATAAGGGGATGATAATGTCTCTTCTCATGGCCACTCTCACCTATATAGTGATAGATAAGCCCAAAAATTTCCAACTTTGTCTTAAAGTGTCTCCACATAATCATAAGTGGAAGAAGATGAGGATGTTCTCAGGAAGGCTCGTCTTACATTCAAGGAAGGCATCTCCACCACCATTTATGAGCTCAGGTAGGTAAATATAAGAATGTAATAAGACTTGCATCCTAGAATAATTAGTTCTACCATGTCCCTTGAAGAGTAAGAGATGTATATTTCATTTCTAAAGCAATAACAATATTTGTTCACTTTACTGACTCAAAATTAAATGTTTTATTTCAAAAGAACTTTTGAGGAAAAAGTGGGAAACCAGAAGACATCAAAGACTTAAAACAAAACCATGCATCAATTGGCCAAGTTCATCAAAACAAAATACAATCCAATTTAATAAAAGGAAAAGCCCCACCCAAGAAAAAAAATCAATACGATCAGCATCCACCTTCACATCACTACACGACTATCTGTCCCATTAAAAGAAGCACGGGAAGGGTACTTATGGAGAACTCCAAACCCTCTCAAAACATATAATTCCAAGTAGCGAGGATAAAGAGGATGCTCCCTGCTCTGAACCTCATCTGGGAAGTCCCTCGCAAGAAAATTGGATGCAGTTTCTCATGGACCAAGTCCACAGTGCCACAATCAAATTAACAAAATACAAACCACATAATCCTCTTCAACGCACAGCAAAACAGAACAAACCAACCTTCACCAAGTTGAAAGAAATCAAAGATGCATCTCCACTGTGAATTTGTTTTCTCTTTCACTGAAATCAGATCCACCAAAATCGCACAACACATAACAGAAACACCAAACAATTCAAGAAAAAACAATGTCTTGATGATTTCTCAGTGAAAAACTTACACATTGTCACTGCAATACTGATGTTGCCTCCAAACCAAAACCAGAAAAGAATGTGTAAATGAAAACAATGCAATACAGTCCTAGGAGCCTCAACTCAGCTTGAGAGAAGAACTCATCCACCATGAAACCTTCACCGGTTGTTGGAACCGAGGCCAACATCCCACCTCAATCCCATCCCCAACCAGCCATGGACGCTAGAGGAACGAAGCCTCAGTGGAGTCCGAATCACGCACGGGAAGTGAGAGGAAAAGCGGGAAGCCTCCAATAATGGTGAAGCTACAAAAATCCAGACGAAGTTCGAATATCAAAGCCATAAAAACAAACCCCTTACCACAAAGACCTCCAGAGCTGAACCTACTAGGGAAGAAGAAGAAGACCACCACAAGTCAGAACCATAAATCTTGTCGTTGCCTTTGAGACCGTGCACGACGGCCAGATCCGACCAACGCGCCCCTAGCTGACTCTGGCATGTTTCATAAACCTTCTCCGCGGTAGAAGGAAGCTCGAATGTTGAACCCTACTGTGCCACCATGTGATTTTCTATCCATATTGTAGGATAGAGTGGGGGAAAGGCCAGAAAATGGAGAGAATATGAACGAGTACTCAATAATGCGCCATTGTAGGAGAGACACTGCATGCCACAAGCTCTCCAGACTGAAGCGACGAAATCCAGCCGATCCACCGTGGGGAAGAGGAAGGTGGCAGTGGGGGATAAACCCTACCGTAGAGCCCCTTACGAGCACATCCTCAACCAATATTTTTTCACATGGAACTATAAAACAATGCTTTGACTGAATCGAAATGTGGTTAGTCACTATCTCATCCTACCCCATGAGAATCAAGGCTTCAAGTGGGCATCTTGGAGGATACACCCCTCTTTCCACCAATTTGGTGTTTTAAGGTGACAAATGGATCAAATCCAACTTTTTCTGAGAAGGTAAATAGTCAAGATGGCTTCCTAAAATCATCCATGTCATAAAAAAGAACAAGTAGATTAGGGTGTACATTCATTTTAGAGACCTTAATCAGCACTATCCAAAGGAAGATTTCCCATTACAGATCACATAAATCTTGATTGATGAAACATATAGATTCTTAGCCCTTTCATTTATTGATAGTTATTCAGGATACAATTAGATAAATACATCCCCTAAAGATAAAGAATATACTGCCTTCAAAGCTCTTTAGGGGGACTTTTTATATTAATTAATGACTTTGGGTCGAAGAATGATGGTTCTATATATAAATTATACATGAATCATATATTTTAGAAATTCTTGGGAATAATAGTCGAATTCTATTTAAAAGATCTTATGGTCAAATCCCAATAGCGATGTGATCAATTCACGGGTCTCCATAAAATATTTAATAAGATGTGAAAACATAGTCTAAATATGAATCTATGGAAATTCACCTTTGAGGTTAAACTAGGAAATTTACATATATTTGTAGTATTCCACTATGGCATATAGTTTGAACTTGAGAATAAAAGTGATATTTTATCAATGTCACCCACCAGAAATCTCAAAGAATTGATGGTACTCTTAGGGAAACTCTCCGGCATTAGGTGTTTCATATCCAACTTGGATGGAAAATCTCTCCCATTCACTGGGTGAATGAAGAAGTGAATCCCATATCTAGAAGACTATGACGGCTAAGAAGAATTTAGAAGTCACAATCAGTATCAACTGCAAACTTTGTTTCTAATGCCTCCAATTAAAGGGAGACCACTCATCTTATATGTGGCTACCATAGAATACTCACTAGGCCCCCTCGCACAAAAAAGTGATGCGGGGAGTGATAGTAATCTATACTACCTTAGATGAACAGTTCTTGGTATTGAGAACCAATACTCTGATATCGATAATAACAATCTTTCACTCATATTCATAGTGAAAACGCTAAATCATTACCTGCAGCACCAAAAAATTACATCTCATCTCTTGTATCAATCCTCTTAAGTATATCCTTGGTCATCCTATATTGATTTGGCGCTTGTCCCGATGGTTGGTTATTCTCTACTAATATAACATTCAATTCGTGTCATATAAATCTGTGAAAGGAAAATCCCTAAATGGTTTCTTCATAACACATCCTTCCCTAGAGAATACCCTAGTAGACACTAATCTCCTAGATGAGGAGGTCTTTAATTCCCATGACACTTCTTGAAGATGGGAGATGTATTTTGATTGCACCTCCCAGAGTCCTATCGGAAAAAGGATGAAAAATCAAAATCCCAATTGGGTTGGGTTAGGGATTGTATTTGTCTCTAAATACAAAAAAAAAATCTCCTTACTCTTTCTCACTATCAAAGGGCTGCACAAATAATGAGGCTAAATACCATGCCCTCATTATTGGGCTAAAACTAGCCCTACATCTATAAATAAGCTATCTGAATATCAAAGGGGACTTAAAAATAGTGATAAATAATACCAATGGAAAATATGGAATCAAAAAGAAAGAACTGACCCCTATCACTTTATATGTTATAGGACTGATGGTAGAGTTCCCTTTGGAACCCACATTGAATCATGCTCCCTGGTCATTGAAAGCTTCCATCGATGCATTGGCTAATACAGCCACAGTCCTGACCAATCCTAATTAGAAGGAAGAAATATTTGGTATCACACACTAAAGAATGGTATCATAGATATCCATCTATGATATGAATGAAATAAATCAGGTCAACCCTACCTTAGAGCTTGATGGACCAATATCCACCCCTGGATAGATGGAGCCTGTGATCAGTTTTCTCCAAAAAGGGACTCTCCTGACAGAACAACATGGAAGGGAACAATTTCAACATTATCCATCGAACATTACACTATGGGGTAACCCAAATGATATAAAATATCTTTACAAGAATTTATTTGATTGAATGCTACTCAGATGCCTAGTAGAAATATATATTCACACTTTCAAGGAAGAAGTCTATGTAGGCTCTTATGGTTCTCATCAATCTGGGACTAGGATCTCCCACCAAATCAAGAGTCTAGGTTACTACTATAAAACCATGATACAAGACTATGTGGAGTTCACGAGGAAATTTAATGCATGTCATATAAATGAAAATGCCATCCACCAACCCCCATAATGGTTACATATGACTAAATTTTCCTGGCCCTATTTCCATTTTGGGAATGGATATCGTGGGGTAATATCCCCCAACCATAGCTAAGAAGTTCAAGTACATACTTACTACTACTGACTTATTTTCCAAATGGGATGAGGAAATACCCCTAAAATAATTAAAGATGAATAATATCATTAACTTTTTATAGTCTCGTATCATCACCAGGTTCGGGGTCCCTCACACAATATTGATTGAGAATGACACCAACTTCTATTCTAATAACTTGAAGAAACTATAAAAAGAGTAAAATATTGAGTATAATAACTCACCTTACTATCATTAAGTGGAAATAGATAAATAGAGTTCTTCAATAAGAATTTGTCAAATATACTCTAGAAGATAGGGAACAAGGATAAGATTTCATGGATGGATAAGCTCCTCCGTGTATTAGGTGCATACCATACCACCACACGTACTGCTACACAAGAAACTCCATACTCATTGGTGTAATGAAGTGAGGAATTGTTACCAATAAAATTCTATTTTCCTATTCCGTAAATATCCATTTTTTGGTAGCTCAAAAATGATGAGAAATTACAAAACTGAAAGGATAAATTAGAGTGACTCGATGATAAAATGTTGCATACATTTCACAACTTTGAAGTCCATCAAAATCAGATCATATAGTCATTTAATAAGATGGTTCTCCTCTATTAAATCTTCCAGGGAGAATTCGTGTTGGCTCTCAAAACCCCAATGATACCAACAAAAAATCATCCAAATATGGAACCCAAATGGGAAGGGCCTTACATCATACATAAAGTCTACAAAAATAGAGCTTACTCACTAGACACAATGGATGGGGAACTTTTCACACCACCCACCAAGGCAAGGTTTCTCAAGAAATAATTTTCATAGATGTCATAAAGAAATCAATTTATGGTTTTATGACATTAAACTACACAAATACATCCTAATCACATGATGTTAAACCATACAAAACACATCCTGGAAGCAAGATGTTAAACTGTATGGAATCTCATGTCCTAGTTGTATAATGTTAAACTACACAACTCCATAATAATCACATGATGTTAAACTATATATAACTCATCATGGAAGTAATATGTTAAACTTCATAGAATCTCACATCCTAGTTGTATGACATTAAACAACACAACTCCATTATAATCACATGATGTGAAACTGTATGGAACTCATCCTAGCAATAATACATTAAAATGCATAGCATCTCTCATCCTGGTTTTATGATATTAAAATACAGAAGTTAATCCTAATACAATAACATTAAACTTTACAAAAATCTTCTTGCTAGTAGGATGTTAAACTAAATATTTTCTCTCATCCTAATTGCCTGATGTTAAAATTCACAAGATTGTCCACGCCACATGATGTTAAACTACATGGGAAACACTATATCACTAATGACTCACCACACATGAGAAAGATATCTGTGAACAAAGGACGAGATACCATTTTCATCATCTGTAGGTTTTCTTCACATAGGGAATTATTTTATACCAGAATTATGTGTGTCTTTATTCCTTCAATTACTAGAAACCTAATGATGCCCAAACCTCTAGTCTTGGTCCCAGTAACAATATTCCATTTCATTCATGTCGATTGATCCTGATCCATATTTCATGGAGTAAAAATGTATAGATCCATGGTGTTACTTCCCTTTCACATCAAGTGACCCAAGTCCTTACTGCATGACATTAAAATTCACATATTTTCTAGATCTACATACGGATTGATTATAATTTTCAAAGAGATGCGTAGGGATGACTCAATCCTATATCATGGTCCAGTAACCACATGACATAGAATTCCCCTATAATAACATTAATTTTTCCTATATAGTGATAGGAACCTTTTCCACTCTTTATTTCTCACATTGAGGACAACTCACGCGACTTCAATAAATTTGATAAGGGATTCCCCACACAAACAAGGTATAACATCCCCTCCAAGGATCATCATGGTTCTGAATGCAAGACCTTAAAAGAAAAACCATGATTCCTCCTTGTATGATGTTAAAATTCACAGTTTATATCCCTTACACAACATGAAACTACACATTCACGTGGACCTCACCCGAGAGGACCACTATACTGGTGATTCCTCTCATACCACAACTATGTCCTCAATAAATATGTGTGACTTGATTCCTAACATCACAATATACTTATAGATACTTAGATCTTCAATCCTAGATCCATTCATGACATATAAAAATAAAAAATACCTCCTATCAATATATAAACCAGACTTTCATAGGAAGTTCCTTAAGAACTTCATATGGATTTATTCCTATTACCACATGATATGTAGTGACACTCAAATTTCTATCCTTTAGTCCATCCACCAAACCCATTTTCACATTGGGAATATAACATCCTTGTTGGATAGAGTTAAAGTTCATGTTCCCTAAAGAAATATGTGTGGCTTGATTCATGTCATCATGGGATATTTAGTGACACCCATGTCTCCAATTCTGGCCCTGGCTACAATAATCAATGGAATTTATTCCCATTTATACATATAGTCTAGACCTGTGTAAAGTGTTTCCCAATAAAGAACTATGTTTGGGTTGATTTCTATCATTAGAGGATATGAAGTGACACATGGATCTCAAATAATGGGCCCACCTACAATAACTGATTATAAAAAATGGAACCCAAACTGCATATGGGTTGAGTCATAAAATCTTGTTTTTTTACACATGACTCAAATCTACGCACGCCATTCTTGTTCATGAAATATATCATGCATAATTTTTCACGCCAGTTCCTACATCCTTATCGTGTGATGTCAAACTGAAAGTCAAAATCCATACCACATGATGCTAAACTATAAGGAAAACATCATGGTCGCATGAAATTAAAACTGCACAACAAAAACGTCTTTATCACATCATGTTAGACAACAAGGTAAAATCCTTACCAAATTATGATAAACTCAACAGAAAACATTCTTAACGCATGATGTTAAATTTCATTGAGGAAAAAAATCCCTACTATATTATGTTAAACTGTGTAGACCATCTCCCATTTTTCATCCTTTACCAATGGACCGTGAGAGCCTTACCGTGGTCAGCCAGAGTAAGGGTTGCTTCCATAATATTTTAAAAACCTAAATCCTTAAATCATACTTTATGTCTTGAGTGCCTTAGGTTTCCAAGAACATTCAACGAACCATAGAAAATATACCCATATTCAAGGGACCCTTTGTTTGACTATTCATATATGTTTATGTCTCCTATATATGTGCCTATGGTCATCAACCAAATGTGTCACTTTGTAAAAGGGTATTTCCAATCCTTGTGATCCCTAACATTACCATGATTGAACTCAACACCTTAGTGTGTTTTGAAATACTTCTGATATGATTGTCACATATCATTACTCATGACCTAAGAACCTCGATCCATGATTTTCAATATTTTCATCTCCTGCTCAGATTGATAATGGTGTTATTTTTACCCTAGATATCCTAATTAGTCTCTTGTGTACCATCCACAATTTTTGGTTTATGTGTCTCGGGACCTTAAAACCACCTGCACTTTGGTCAAAGTTGAAAGACCCTAAACTGTAGCTAATAATGGTCCAAATTTAAATACCTTAAACTGCTAGTGAAAGTGACACAAAGCTTGTCAAGTTGAAAACCTATAAAGGGCGTCCTGAGAAAAGTCAATTCTTCACCCTCTAAACTCTTTATATCGAGAGTATTGGAAAAAATTAGGGTGAAAATAAATAATGAAAAAATCTCATAGGTCCTACATTATTACGCTAATAAAATCCAAGAAATTCCCACAATACCCCCTCATTAAGAAAAAAGACAGAGTAATGATTTATCACATCTCCTCATTATGAGAATATATTTTCAAGGTATTGACATAACGTTTTGGGTTCGCAACCCCTTCCTTGATATTACACTTTCCAAAAATCACACTTCATTATTTGGGAACCTCAGATCACTATAAATCTTCCATGGCCCTTGGAAAAGGATACCCGATGTCAAGGGACCCATTTCTTGATTATGCTTGTATGCCAATGGATCTTGCATATGTACCAATGGCTGTTAACCAAATTTATTACTCATCAAAAAGGGATTTCTGATATTTGTGAGACCTAACATCATCGTGAAAAAATTCATCACATTAGTGTGTTTTGGTTCATTCATGTTATGATTGTCCCATATCATTCTCCTGACCCTATAATTTTGGACCATGATTTACAATATTTGTACCAAACTATCCAAGTGGATCTAATATCCTCAACATTACATCACCATGTTTTTTACCCTTTAACAAATTAGGAATGTGACACTCTATTCTTGAACCTTTGGTGTCAAAAACCTCATGGTTTCAAACCACAGGTTGTTGGGATCGATCTTCAAAATTAAGAGATTATCTACCCTAGGGTTCCAAAACCATTCCTAAATATTTTTTCCCATAACCAATCTCATCATCAGGATGTTTGATTCTTAAAAAATTTCTCATGGTCCTCTAAAAGGATTGAATATTATCTTCGCTTGCACATTATATTGATGCATAATGGATTTGACCCACCAACTAAAAGCACATCCTCCTTTCCATAAAGGAGCTTCAATCCTTGTGAACCCTAGAGACATTGTGGCAGAACCGAGAACCTCAAGGTGTTATAGGTCATCCCTATTATGTATTCTCCATATTATATTCACAAACTCAAACTTATGGGTTATGACTTATATCACCCATACTCAAACTATCCAAGTGGACCTAGCAACCCTTGAATTTCCCCCTCAACAAATATTCCCCCCATAAAATATTATATAACCCTTAGAGAAGAGTAGATAAACCTTAGTTTAACAATAATATGGACACATAACGGATTGTATCCACTAACCATAGGAACTTACACCTTGCAGAAGAGGATCTCTAGTCCTCATGATTATCGGCAACACCACGGTAGAACTCAGCATCTTAGCATGTTTTTGGTCACTCCTGGAAAGTCTGCACCATATTCAATGATCATTGATCAAGTCTTGTAAGTAAGACTTTAAACTACGTGGAATCCTAATCTCTTTGAAAAAATGCCATAAAATACAGTGATATAATGTCTGAGCTAAAAGACCCTAAGCTACATCAATATAAGGTCTGAGCTAAATGACCCTAAACTACAGTGATAGACGGTATGAGATAAAATCCTCAAAAGACATCAATATAAGGTCCAATATAAAAGACCCTAAACTGTAGTGTATAAGGTTTGAGCTAAAAGTCCCTAAACTACATAACAATGGTGATTTAGTCATCAATAATAGAAAATTGTGTAACAACCATCATACGGTATTAGAAAAAATCAATCTATGCTCACCAGGCCTATCGTATTCCGAAAGAGAAAGAGCACTCTTCCTCTGGGATGTATATTTTACCCAATTATCCTTATGTGAATCAGGTTATCTTAAGATATCTATAGTAGATATATCGGTAAGGAATCTCATGTTGGTGGTCATTCATGAGTACTTATAGAGTACAAATCCTTGTGATTTAATTATTCAGATCCATGTAATCAAGTTTACTTGATATTATTAAAAGGATGGGTATTATTGGGGATTCATATAACATCAGATCGACTAAAATTAAAACACATCATGAATAAAGAAAACTAGATAGAAATATGAAAGGTTTATAAAATCAATTCACTGATAGAATTCAATGAGGGGAATCTCCACATTTTGGAGTCTCTATAAGAATATCATCAAAAATAGAGTGCATACCAACAGTCGAACTACAATAAGATTTGATCAGCTAAGTTTTTCATGTCATCAAGAATCTAGAGAGAGGAGTCAATTGAATGTTGAAGTGTTGCTCTTCTTTCCTCCTATGTTTCTTCCCTAAGATGGAGAGCCTCTACTAAGGAAGTCAGCTTCTCTACTCTCTTTAGATCTATTTCAAATGAGGATGGTGATGTTGAAATATTATACCTTAGGTGAGCTATGATTTCCTCATATCTCCATATTTTCAGGGTCTAGGAATCTATCTGGGCTTGAAAATTATATATGAACTAGTCACTTTTCTTTATTTCCTACAATTCCACTTTCATCTTTTTAGCAAGGGGAGCCTCAGATGTAAGATCATGCAATCCCCTCCCATTGGTGACCAAATCATTCCAAGTTAGGATAATTTGATTCATGGTTTTTTACAGTGGTTGTAGATCAAAACCACCCACCCCCATGTCATGAAATAGCTGATGAAATAATTCCTTTTTTTCATGAAATGCTTCTAAAGGAGTCTCAGTAATCAAGGCAAGAATCTGCTTCCATATCATCTTACTTTGTGTTTGATATTTTTTGGCTGACGGGATGGGAATGTCAAAATAAAGAATAGCCTGCTAATCTAGAAAAGAAACAAAAGAGGAGGATCCATATATCCTCCCCTTAATAGAGGAATCACCCTTCTCTTGTTTCAGATGGATTATTTCCTCGACAGAATCGATCCCACTATCGGGGTAGAAGCTTACTCAAAGTGTCACCCAAGTCTTGAATCAACTCCATTATATCCACATATAGAGGGGTTTGTGAGGAAACTTGCTTATCTTCATGAACAACTATTCATCTTATCACACCATATGGATAGGCTGCTACCCAAGCCCAGGTATAATCTTGAGTAATATAGGTGGGAGCATTAGTGGATAGAATAATTATCACAGCATCTGGGACTTCACGTTCCAACATCATCCAAAACTAGTAGATGACCTCGTGTTTTTTCTCTCCTCACACATCAGTCGAAGGATGAGTATATATCCTTTGGGTGAAACCAAACTGATAATCAAACTTGTTAGGTGTATATGTCTTGAAACAAATCATCTCTTCCATTTTGGCTACAAGAAACTCATCCCGACATGAGATATTGTATGACCATTCATCGAGAGAAATGTTTTCATTGTCAATGATCAACCTAGTTAGTTCACGATAAGGGGTGAAATAAAATCTATCAGATTGCCTAAACAAATTTTTAACCTTATCATAGCTTAGTGACATAGACCCATCCTTATATATTTTTAGTAATCTGAGACAAGAGAATTCATTAGGGAACCTGGTGGCATTATAGTATTCATAGTAATGGAAATGCTCCCCTATCCAGCCAAATAAAAACTAGAAAGGCCCATTAATCCTATAGGGGATGTTTTCTTGTTCAGTGTGATCCCAGAGTTGTTAATGGTGTAAAAGTGTCAACGCTGCCATTTTAAGGTGTCGTCCCTCTTCTAGCCACATTTCCATTACCAGTATACTGACCTGGATTCCTAGACTCTTGACCGAGGCTATGAAAATCCAACTATTCAGGAACATGGACATAAATATTTCCACTATAAGGATTAGAGATATCTCTGAATTCACTCAATATTCTCATGATGTATGATCAACAACATCTTGAATTTCCAAATATGATTCAACAATATCACAAATTTTCTGGGAAGGATGTGGTTGGGGTGTATTGAAGTTGTACAAACCTCTCTATGAAAAAGAAAAATGTTGCCCTTTTATTTGAAAGTGATAAACAATCTCATAGTCATCTCCTTTCTGAGATTCTCCTTTAAAATAGTGAGCATGTTCCTATCCAAGTATGGATTGTGTAAGGGTCATATCAGACATCTGTGACAAGGAGGAACTCATTGTATATATCTTATAGAGAGGGGATCTTGTCCAATTGGTAGATATCACATTAGCCTATTCCCAAATCACCATGAGATAAATGAAAAGAGTTAGTGTCGGGGCACCAACAAATGATCCAATATCAAAACAATAAAGTGGTTGGTACACAATAAATTGGTAAATCTATACTAATTCATAAATATGGACCCTATATAACTAGTCGTTGAACTCTAATAAGCTTTTCCTAACCCAGAATGGCCATGTACTTTCATCATAAAATTTACCACCAGGAAGGAAATACCATTTTGAGATTCATCCACCACCTGTGTTGTTTATATAATAGATGAATATAATCGAGTAACTCTAATAAATTGGTTGATGAGAGAAATCATATTCATCTGAGCCTATAGGAGAGTTTTCTAATATATAAGGAAACCCCTGGGATCAAGTTGTGACCATCCAACCATCCTTGGAAATTTTCATATGAATATAGTCAAGAGACGTTGACACCGAGCAAGATAGTATATTGATGTTGGAATGAGGAGTGATAATAATTTCCATTAAGCTGAACCCTTATAGAAGAATATATTGCAATAAATGATAACTTTGAAGCTCAAATGGAAGAATCCATTTTAGAGTTTCATTATTAGAATTCACATGATATCAAGGGTTACCATTGAGGTTTCTATAAATCGTGGCACTTTGATTAGCTGCAGTAGAGAAACTCTAATGTGAGCCATAATCCATATGAAAACATGTGAAGGGAACATGTCATGCAGATAACATTAAATCTTTTCCAAAAAAAGACATTAGAACTAGAATAATCATCCACATCGCATGAATCAACAAGACATTCATGAATCACATAAAGGGTTTATGAACTGCCTGACTCCTGACGATATTGTGGCTTGCATAACCCCACAAGGCATCGTGCAACCAAATGAACCCTTAGAAAACTCACAATCATGTGACCTTGACATGGTCACATCATCTGCATAATTGTCAAAGGAACATGCGATCAATCTGGAAGATCTTGCAGAACCCTCAAGATGATCAAGCATCCCCATGGCCAAATTTCAAATAGTTACCAAAGTTTATTTCATGGTTAATTTGATCAAGATCCTAGGAAAAAGATGTCTTGTGAATCGGTTATCTCAAAAAGGGATCACAATTATGTCTAAAGATGGATTCTTGTGGAAGGGTCTTACAACAAGGTGATGCGATGAAAGAAGGGTGAGAAAGATATGGAGAAATTAGTGTCTAGTGAATGAATCCCTCTCAGGTCCCCTATTTATAGGGAATCCCTCAGAATACCAAAAATCACCCTGTAGACCAATCATCTCCCAAGATACTGGTTGGAGAGAGTTCCAAATCCTCATGCAGGCATTTACTTTCCCCAGAATTGAGCCCTTGTCCTTGTGGACGTCGCTCCTGAGGGGGGAAATTTTTTGATGCCCAAAAAAGGAACAAGGAAAAATCCAAAAAAGAAGGAATGCCTAAATATGGATATTATTTTTCCCCAAAAATCCAAAGAAGAAGAAGTTGGTTGATATCATGCATATTTTGTGAACCTCTGAAAGACACATGGTCACATGTGCTTTTGAAGTTCATGTGGACAGTCATGTACAACACATAGCCTTCATAAGATCCCACAAAGACTCTCTGAAAAAATTATTTCTACACATGAGAAGGTGCCCCGGACAATCACTAATCACATGGATGTAGCCAAATAAGATCCCCTAGGTTACGTGTCTTTTCAACTAGAGGTCTCCCAATGAACCATAAAAAATCATTTGAAATATAAGAAAATATACAAAATGATGTAGCCTCTTGTGATTATAAAACTCAAGTGGCACATAACCAATGGAGAGAAAGATTTTCCTCAACAACATTCAACCAAACTCATGAAACCCCGGGCCTTTGTAAAATAAATGATTCAAATTAAAAAATAGATAAGGGGGGGGGCACTTTCAATAATAAACATCATACGAAGCACACCTAGTGATCAGTGAGATACTATAATAACCAAGAGATTTGTTTGCCTCATTAAAAAAAAGTCTTCTGGTAAGAAATCTTCATCATGAAAAAGGCCTTGGACATTCCCATGCAACCTCGTGCACCCCCTTTGGCTCCATAAGGAAAAATAATGGAATATTCCATGAAATGCTCATTTATCTCTATAAGACCATGTATTGGTCACGTGACGTATCACCAAGAGTAAAAGTGATTGTCTTAGAAAACACTCATACATCCTTTTAAGATCCCAAACCTATTTAAAATAAACTAGTTAAACAAAATCAAAAGAATACATGAGCCTCTTGCATTTGTAAAAATAATCCGACATTCCTAGGATGTCGGTAGTATGGTCTTGCAATACCCCTTGACAGGCCAGTCATATTTTTTAAAGGCCCTATGATGGGTCATCCTTGTCTCATGGAAATTAAAAGATAAATTGTCTAAGAGCATGTGAAGTCCATTCAGGAGTCACCCTGATCTCACGATGTCCCCTCGAAACGTTGATATAACAATATGAAATGACCTCAACATTTCTACATGATTCGACAAGACCCCATTAATTGGCTATAATCCAATAAATGGGATGTTGATGGGAAGGTCTTTTGGTTACTAAAAATCATGTAATGCCCCTAGAATGAGTTATAACAGGAACTCGAGAAGCCCTCCACCAACTCCAGCCTAGATATGAGTGATACATGCCACATAAAGTAGTAAATAATTAGGGTGTAAAGGCCTAAAAATCCCCCTCCCACGTATGAAAAATTAACTCTTCTAAGGTGATCATGGATAGATTTTTTCTTGGAACCTCACACCAGTGCACCCAGGCACCAGAGCCGATTTGTCAGAGTGGATAATCTTGGGAATAGAAAATATTCATGTCATGTAATATCTAAGTAACAATTCGGTCAAAAATGAATAATTCAGAAATAACTTCACAAGATTATTCATAGATCACTTCAAGGACTTGTGGTGGGTCATGTGAAGAATATCTCGCATATCTTTTGGATCATGTGAGACTTAAAAGAATATAATACTGAAACAATCTAAGGAATTTCCAATAAAATTTTAGAACAATGACTAAAATATAAGTGAGTTATGAGAAGAATATATTGTTTGATCCTTCTGCACTTCATGTGAACCACCTATGACATATGACAGTACTAGGACATGTCACTCAGATCCCAGGATGCTAATTTAGCATACTATTTGAATCATTAAAAGACCTCTATACATGCTAAAGTAAGTCACAAGTCACCCCCGGGCATGCCACCCTAGTCTTTTTAAGCCCTCCATGATCACCATCCAAACCTTGTGGTGTCCTTCAAACATGTTTACCATCTCATATGATGACACCATAACATGTTTTAGGAGTCTTGAAATAACACCTGGGCATGTCAAATGGCTCCCACGATGCCCTCTCGGCATGCCAACAACATCCTGTGATGACATCTAGACATGTAATCATGGATCATGTGTCACCCTCTAGACATGTCTCATTTATTATCACAACACCCTCGAAGTGTGTCGTCCATATTATTTGATGATGCCAAGTCCAGTTAGATGGATCATGTGATTCCCCCTAGGAATGAATACCAGGATCATGTGATGGATTCCAAGATCATACAGTCAGGTCTCATGATGTCCTCTAGACATGTCAGCCTTGATCATGTGATGGTATTCAGATATTCTATCCTGGTTATGCGATGTCCCCCAGAGAAGCCAACTGGATCATGCGATTGTCTATGGACATTTCTGAAATATAACCAGATAGGTCCATACATTCCCGACATGTCAAACAAATAATATGGAATGTCGGGCACATAATAAATGAATATAAGATAGGAAAGTAGGCTAGATAAAAAGGACATCCCAAGACTTGATAGCCTTTTTTATCCTTAGTATGCAACCCTTGATCAAAAGGGAAGCATTATTGTGTAATCCCCAATCAATGGAACTATTATGACTCTAATTCCTTCCATTACCAAGATAAATAAGATACATATTTGAGTTCCAAAATATATATTGAACATCTAAATGGTGTTCCCATCACATAATTCCTACATTCACAAGAAATGAGACATTTCACTTTCCATACCTAGTTTCTCACACTGATCATAGCTCATGTGGGATTAAGAAGTACCAATGATCATATATTTCCTATAAAAATGCCTATAAATTTAAGTAAAACAACAATATGTAATCCGTGATTAGTGGAATAACATGATATGTATCACATATAAGGGATACGTCATTGTGTAAGCTCGGGCCATTAAAACTATGATAACTCTGATTCATGTCATAAACAAGATATGTAGGATGCCTTCCTAAGGAATGAGCCTGAACTCAAATGGGCATCCACCTAAGTATAATTCCTACCACTTTTCCAACATTTCAACCATCGAGACCCAATAATTCCCATGGGAGGATCATTCTACCTCATCCATCAGTGGACTGAGAATCCAATTGAACTAGGATGAATCTTATTTTTTCTATAACTATGATATATAGGATGCCTTTCTAAGGCCCGATAACAATCCCAAATATGCATACACCTAAATTTAATTTATTTCATACCTCTGAAACTTCTTCTATCAAGACCCAATAATACCCATGGGATGACTATCCTACCTTATGAATTAGCAGACTAAGAATCCAAATGAACTATGATGACTTTGTTTCCTACTATAACTGGTATATTTTGGATGTCTTATTAATCCCAAATCTCTATATTGAAAATTCCAAGGGTAGTCCCAACACATAATCCCCCCATCTATATGCAAGGAGAATGATTACTCAATATCCCTTGTTTCTCATATTGGGCATGGATCACGTGGGATTAGAGTGTTACGATGGTAACCTCTATCACATTATAAATCTCCACCATCTATGGATTTCTAAACAAGTAATCCCTGATGAGTGGCATGATATAAAACATCACCCATATGGAGGAATATACCTTTGGGAAAATCCCAAGGGCATGATCAAACTACAATAACTCTGATTCCTACAATAACTAGAATACGTAGAATTTATCATCAATACTTGATCTCAGATATTTGATGCCTGATTTCCCTCACACATGAACTTTCCACATGATGTTAAATTATAAGGTTTTAACGAACTATGTCAGTTTTGATTCCTACAATAAAATGGATATGTAAAATGTCTCATAATGGCTCAATCCCCTCCTCACAATATTAACCTCCTCCATGTATGTTATAAAATTTTTATGTTCCTGATAATACAGGTTCATAATAAAAGCATAATTCCATTACTAATAAAATGATGAAGAGCCCCAGATACATAAGATGAATTCATGGATGAGATTCCCTTCTTTTACACATAAAATGGATTGACCTATGATCACTTTCTTAAGGCAACTACTCTCATATCAGGATTAGTAAGATATTTCCAAACGTATTTTAGATATATAGTAGATGTAGGCAATAATTACCTCCTAATAGGGTGTGATGATCCCAACCTCTCATCCTCTTGACCAATGTGGGTCCCTAAGCATCATTGGGATTGATACCCCAACTAACCAAATGCCTTTGGAAAGTACGTATGTACATGGATATAGATGAGGGAATTTTTTGGAGTTTCTATTAAGAATAAAAATGGTCACCCTATGTAAATGATTGTGCAATACATTTGACCCCCCTCACTCACAATCAGCCATTGGGCCAAACAAAACTCATCTGGAGGTTGTCAGTTTCCCTTAAAAATGGATGGTTTTAATGTTTATATATGATATTTATGACATATTTATTCTTTTATAATTATAATATCATTTATACCATCTTACCTTCAAATCCGTTTGAAAACCATAAGGTTTCTTGTACGTACGTGTGGACGAGCACCTCCACCAAGCGATGCAATTGGTTTTTCATTTCTTCTTTACATATATGGTAATAATGATTTATTTAAAAAATATATATGATTTATATGATATAAGAATTATTATTTTATGATGAATTATTAATTACCTTACTTTTTTCATCTGTTGAAAAGTGAAAATAGGGTTCCTTCATATGTATGGTCTATCGTCTCCATGAATAGTGTAATTCATTTTTATATCTCTAACTTTCATAGAAGACTAAATATATATATATATATATATATCTAATTAATATATATGAAATTTATTCCATGATTAAAAATTATGCATATTCTAGAACCATGATCAATTTATAGGGACTGGAACTACTGAAGTGATATTCTTATGAAAAAATGAAATACATAACACCCACAAACAATGATATTATTTGAGGATTATTAAAAAATGGGTGTTTAAATATTATATGGGGATAATATATTATATTATAAGTATTTATTAAAATATGGAATAGAATTATGAAAATTTTAATTTATTATAAAAGAGGATATCGCACTTTCAAATTAAGTGGAACTCAAGGTAAGGGTATTAGGTTTCAATATCATCATTTACTAGGATTATTTTTTATTAGGTTTCCAAAGATTAAATTTCCTGATCTACCTTTCAAGAATATCATTAATTATATTATTCTACTTTTATGCATAGATAATTCGTTATTTCATTTAATTTTCCTTTATATAAGTACTTAAGAAACTGATAGCATATTTTTTATGAAAATTGAATTTATTTCACTCTTCAATCGAAAATAATTTTTCTTCCGTGTCCATGTTTTAAATAAAAAATTCAAGAATGATTTATTATTATTACTGGATTTTTTAGTGTCATTTTTATCCATGTCCAATTTTTTACAAAAAAATTAAAAATAATCTTCTTCTTTTTTTGAATGATGTGTTTTTTGATTTTTTTATAAAAATGAAAATATAATCATTATTTTATCTTACATGGAATGAAATTAATTTCCTACCATAATGACCAATATATGATTTATAGGATCCTTTAAATTATTCTACAATTCATTTTTTTAAAAAAATCCTTTGTATTTTGTAAAATTATAGATTTTAAAGAAGTGATTTCAAAATAAAAAAGGTTATTTTCTTAAAGAAATATTCCATATATATTTTAAAATTATTTTTATCTATGATATAATCATTTTATATTACATAAGATTTACTAAGGATGTTATCCAATTATAAAATACAATTTCATTATTTGTATGGGTAATTTTAATGATGGTGTAAGGATGATTCTATGAATCCTGTTTCTTTAACATAGGTTAATTAAGTTACAAAAATCATTTTTTTCCTTAGGTTATGATATGATGAAAATATGATGTTTTTATGAAACCCATTTCATTTTCACAAGATATGATAAGATATATTATTTATCATATTTTGGAACACATATATATAATTTTCATTATGTGATGGGTGGGCTCAAAATTATATAACCCTCTAATGCATTGGGTAAATATGGATATCTCATGTGATAAACATGACTAGAATGGTAAGTGAACCAAAATTAGTAAGGGACTCTATCCACTATGATAGTATTGATAATGATCATTGAATACAATGATAGTTTGGGTATTGAACCCAATACACTATCACAGTCTTGGAAGTAAGCATTTAATACTAAGGGAATTATTTTATATGATTATGTGTATTCCACAAACTTATGTATTATGCTCATGTTATTATCACATTGATTTTTTTATTTGATTGTAATATGATTCATGTCTTATGAAGTACCAAGACATATCCATGACTCAATGTTATGATTTATGATATGTAGGGTATGATTTTAAAATATTATTCTCATATTATGTTACCCTTATAATCATGTTATATGTTTATGTGATCTTTGATATCTCCATTTTTACCCTTACTGGTCATCTAATATTCCCTTTTCTTATGTTTCTTTTCTCTAGGTTATGAATAAATTTATTAAGTATGATATCTCTAATAAGGGTTCTAGTTATGAAGAACTTATTGGATGATGATTCAATTTAGTTTTGAACCTATTTATTATTTATCCAAGATTCCAAATACATCAAAACCTATACAATTCTGGTGTAGATCATTATGTTTTTTAATGAATATTCTAATAATAAGATTTAATATTTATGTATGAAAAGTAAGGGTCACTATATTATTTCACCAAGAAATGAAATTTCAAATTTATTATCAATATGAGTAGAAAACAATTGATAGATTTTTTCTTCATCGTTTTGAATATAATATCATCAATATACTCAATCACAATAAGTGATACAGTGTATCTTTTTATAATCTTTTCCCACCTATGCCTTATTTAACTACATGATTCTAAAATTCCCATCAAATGTAAAGTTCCAAGATCATGTGTCCTAAATAAATTATTATTGTGAATCTATTATTTTAAAAACTATGTTATCTCCATTATCATATTGAAAACCTTCACAATTATCTATGTAAACTTACTCATTAATTTCAGCTTTTATAAATGATGAATAGACATACATATAATTTTTTTGAATTTTTTCAGTATAAATAAAAAGGAACATTATAATGATTTGAATTATATCTATTGGAGAAATGTCTCATAAAAACCAATTTCTTCTACATAGGAATATTGATCATAGACATTTTTGGTTTTATTTTATGTCACACTTCCATCATTATTATGTTTTGTTTTTTAAAATCCATTTAGATATAATAAAAAATATCTCAATAGGTTTTTAAACTAGCTCCCATATCTCATTATTATCTATTTGACCTAGTTCTTTATTAATGTCTAAGATACACTATGTGTGTTAAAAATATTATTTATCACATTTGGTCTTAACCTTTTAATGTAAACTGATGTGACTGGTTCCCTTGATTTTCTTCTGATTCTGAATACCTATAATTTTTCTAACAATTATATTTTTAGTATCCGTGTGATTATTTTTTATTGAACCTATAACTATGGGATTATTCTATCCATCATCGTCACAAGTATATCTAGTCTACCCCATATTCTTATGACCATGAAATATTTTATTTAAATTTTGTTGATTTATCATTAACAAAAGCATCCTCATTATCTAACATAACAATATTCTATAAATATTCTTAATTCTTAGTTACAACAACATCATAAAAAATAATGATTTTCTCTTTGTTCATGTTCAAACATTGGTAAGTAAATTCATTTCATCTGTAACAATGTAACATTACATTGTCATCCTTCTCATCAATTTTAACTCCATTATCTTTTACTTTTTATCAAACATGATCTCCCAAACACTGTAAAGTGTTTTAAACTTTGTATTTTTCTTAAAATATATTTCATAGGGAGGCATATCTGAGTTGGGCCTCAAAATAAAATATTTTTTTGATAAACCCTTAGTTTTAATTAATTATAGCTATATATATATTTATGTTCCATAATATGTTGTAATTTAACTATCTATGTAAAAAAGGATTATATTCTTCCTCTCAGCGAACCCATTTTTTAATGGGGTGTATGGAGTCCTGGATTTTTATTTAATGCCATGTTTATCAAAGAATTATGGGAAAAATATTTTTGCATATTTTGTACCATTATCATACCTCAATATTTTTAAATATAAACCTATTTGTTTTCATCCATCCTCAATAAACTATTAAATCTTTCTAGATTTTGATACTTGTGGAACAAAAATATAATACATGTCATTATAGAAAAATCACCAATGAATGTGAGGAAATCCTTGTCTCCATTTTTTTAATTCATTGTCATTGTTTGAAACATATTATAGTTAAATAATATTGTGGTTCCTATATTTAAATATGAACTCATTTTTGAGTTTTCTTGTCCCATATATTTTCACAAATATATAGTATAGGGGTGGATTGAGTTTGCATAAATTATCACTAACTTAAAACAAACTTCTAGAAGCTGGTTTTAAAACATCCCATAACTTTCACAGATATGAAATAAAATAAAAATGAAAATAAAATAATATTTAAATAGGATAGACTAAAAATCAATGTAAGGAGTGTTAAATTATAACCAGAAAATTAAAATGTGTATAATTAATTACATTTCATTGCATAGTTGCAAACATTAACAAAAATTTGATGAAATATAATTCTAGAGATAGAATATATCTTATAAGTGTTACTCCAAAAGTTTCTTCAATTTTAGTAGAAGATTTGAAACTTGGTATCTGTTTTAAATCATTACATTGTTATATAATGAAAATAATCATGAAAATATGAGTACATGGTTGTGTAATTCCTAAGTATGAACAACATTTTTTATAGTAGTTTCCACTCTCTCTTATTTTTGAATTCTACATATTGTAAATATATCTAAATGTTTAAACAAATACAATATTTTGAAAAGGGAAATATAAATTAAATTATGTTACCTTATTCTATGAAAATATAAAAGACATAGGTACACATAGAGCTTCTAAGATCTTCCTCATAACTATATAATTTCATAGAAATATACTCTTTGTTTAATCCATCCATTACTAATTTAAAAAACTCTAGTTCCAAAAAAAGATAGGTGTAGAGTTTGATATAATTATATAATGGTAAAACTATTTTGAAAATACTAAAAATGATATTCATCTTTTATTATTCTACTTTTAGTGATTTTATTTCTAAATTCATTTGAATTAATGTCATTATTGTTCTCACTGAAGACTTGTTATGTAACACCCTGAAATTTTAAAAGAGGAACATCATGTTCGATTGCATGTATGACACAAAACACCAAGATTAAAAGAAAATATAGCACCCCAAGACTCACTACAAAAAAAACATGGTTTAGTGGCGGTTTTGTGGCGGTGGTTCACAAACCCGCTGCTAAACCTTTTTCGGTGAAGGTTTCGCGGTGGTTTTTAATAAATTGCCGCGAAACCCGAATTATTTTACACAGACGCCGACCCTTTCCCCCTTCCCCTTCGCGATCCCTAACCCTCGCAACTCCACACCCCCCGTGTTGCCGGCGACTCCCCACCCCCCGCGCTGTCGGCGACTCCTCACCCCCGCACTCTCCGGAGAAACCCGCACCCCCCGGCGCCCCCCTCGACCACCGGCGACCCCCTCGACCACCGGCGACCCCAGCGCTCCTCGCGCCCCCCGCACCCCCCCCCCCCCCGCGTCCTCCGGCGACCCCGGCACTCCCCACGCCCCATGCGGCCTTCGGCGACCCCCGCACCTGATTTGTGAGGTAATCTAATGACCTGATTTGTTTACATATTAGTGAATCGGTCTGGGGAATTGATATCATGATTATATGGTTCCTAGTCAGGGGGAATTGATTTTTATTTATAGTTGTTGAATAATGGGGACTTGTATCTAAACACTAATACCACTAATTGAATGTAATCTTCTCTTTCCTGCGAATTTTCCTCTCTATGGAACTTTAGTGGAATCTAGTATTGTGGATCATGGAGTGCGCTAAGACTATACACATCCTTATCCTATTATACTAGTATAATATGGTTCTTGATATGTGGGGGTGTTTCTACATACATGCCTAGTTGGATGACATTGTGAGATGTCCCTAGAACAATGGCCCCATCACTAATCGACAATTCATAATGATCATAATTTAGTAAAAATATAGATATATTTTTGTTTTATCGTAAAAAATAACCAAGATATACCATGGTATTATGGGATTATATATATATATACACCGACAAATCTCGCGATTTAAAATCAATGTACTCAATCATATGTGATAAAATTGCCAATTTTTTATGTAACCAATGTCTCAGTATACTGAGTGAAGAAGCATGATGTCCATTTCTGGATGAATGGACATAATAGCTAGAACACAAACAGTTTGATCCCTAAACAAAATGCAACAATCAAGACTAGTTGACCAAATTCTGTTAAATTCTAAATAAAACATCACCAGGTTAATAAATATTAACACCCTCTTTAGGTTCAACCACCTCGAATAACATTATATAACATCCCAACCCATTAGACCCCAGAGCTAGTGGATAACTGATCCACCACAACTCAAAGAACACCTATATAGGCATGAGGCTAGAAACATGAACCAAAAATAATAATTACTATTGCGATATTTTTACTAATATATCATTATGAACACACCAATCCATATCTATTAAAAATGGTAGAGTTATAATATGTGAAGACATTGACCATTGTAGTAAAATTAAGGTTTTTAATAGTTTTTAGTTTGTAAAAAATATTATAGTAGTATAATATAAAAATTAATGTAAATATATTCATTCCCAACATGAAATGTTTTCTAAAAATAATAGAAACTATATACGAAAAAATAGAATCAATCATGAATCACAATATCCAAGTCTCATCCACTGTACACAATTAAAGTCACTAAATAATCTCTAAACACCACCAAATCTACCATAGTTGTATCTGACCTTTTTATAATACATGAACATTTTGTACAATAACAATAAAAGGATAATTAGTCACATACCCATTATGACATCTAGAAAATTGAATTTGGATAAATAAAAGACATTATATAAGAATTCAGAACTGCATAGAGAAATAATGAAATGGTACCCAATAATAAATATATATGTAAAATGATGAATCCCGTAATAGAAAGATTGGGAATCTGTATCTATCCTACCAACCCAGGATGATGATTATTTTTATATCTTTAAAGATACATTGTTGATGACTAGTACCTCACTATTATATCCAAATAATTCATGAGGATGGATCCCACGTTTCCAATTCCCCACATGTCGATGGAGAGTAAACAAAAAGGAAAGAGGACCCATTCTTGAGTGTGATGGTGGTGAATATATAGTACCTACACCCTAGTGTGATAGGGAGAACTCTCTCCAAGGATAGAGGACCCATGCCCTTGGGTGATTTGAGTGTACTGCTTCTCTATTTATATAATATGACTTGAAGTACCATTCTATATTGCACCAGAGTGTTGGTCCTATATCCATAAATATTGTATCCCCTTTCACACTAGGGTGTAGGTTCACAATAAACATTATGTAGAAATATATTATGTAATCCCTATAACCCTAGGAAGAGGGCCCTCCATCAAACAGAATGGTTCTCCCCAGGAACATGTTTTGTGGATCCACCATACACATTATGCCGAAACAAAGGAGGTAATACACTATTACACAATGTAGAGATTCCTCAATCCACGGTTGTTATGATCCATAAGATTATAGAAAATTGATGAGGTGTTGGTCCTCCTCAATAATTCCCTGAACAAATTAGCATGATACTGGGCATTGATGATATTTCATTAGAGAAGTTGTGAAACCATTATTTTGGACTGGTATTTGAGATAGATATAACCTTTCTCTCCTTTTCGGTTTTCATTGAAGAACATATCTCTTTATTGTTGGGTTAGTTTTTCGTCAATCTTTAGGCTCAGATGTCTAATATTAACATGTATTCTATTCCTCCTATATCGGGTTTGGATGCGGAAGGTTGGGTATATATGTGCTCAAACGTAATCGAGTTATTCCCACACATGTCATGTATATATAGATAATGTACAAATTAGTTGTGTATTATGTTGGGAAAAGGGATAATTGGGTTAATTTGACCTTACATGGTGGTCGGTGATTATAGATCAATAGTCGATCTCTCTATAATTCATTCGTTTCATATTATTGTCAGGATATGTAATATTTCCCTATTAGGTGTATATTTTTTCCATTTGTTTTCATATTACCTATTGTACTATTTTTTATTCTCTAAAGTAAATAACATGATAGAATGTAAATATTTAGTTTATTTTCTCTTATTTTTATTATTATGAACATATTCATATATATGGTTGGGTGCATGCCTACATGTACATTATGAAGAGGCCTACAATTATAATTATTCATTCTCGTCACTTATCTTTAAAAAATGGCCTATGGTGGAAAGAATTGGGTTTTTGTGGCTTGGTCTTCCACTGTGAGGAGGTCATTACTACGTCAAGTCTCAAAAAACCATAATAGGAAATAAAAACACATGGGTCATCAAAATAATGAAATATCTAAAAAATTATTTCAATTATGACAAATATACATGCCACCTTATCAACAACTACATGACTTAAATATTTCAAAATACCAACATATATTCCTATGATGTAGACATTGTTTTTGGGAGAGGCAGATAGATAGAGAAGGGAAATGGGAATAAGTTATATGGTTAGAAAGAAGTATATGTAACCAACACATCAAAAAGGTGATGCTAATGTCAAATAGGACATCATTTGATTATAAACTACTTGCATCAACCTTGGATAAATTCCTCTACAACATCATTCATGGCCATGGTTGGGGTCAAACATGTAGTATTATTTCCATTATGTATGACTACATTTGATGTTACCTTTACATTGTTCTTCATTTTTTTTTGGATTTTTTGGTTAGATTTTGGAGATTATTTACACTGGATCATTGTATAAATCATCTGATCTGATAATTATTTTTCTCAAAACTGATATGAGATGTCCCAACATTATTATCTCATGCTGTAACATGTCATTGGGTTATAGGTACATCACCATTTATAATTTTTAAATAGTTTTAATTAAAATTAGATTAAGGTAAGTTTATTTGTTGATTGACTTGGTTCAACTTCATAGGTAATTTTTTTGGGATAAAGGTTGGAGTTCACCACAAACAATACATAAGTGGTTGGTTATTATATAGGTGTGATGAGGTGGGCTGGTGATTTTTAGGCAATTATTCCTTGTTGGTTTTAATTGAAATAAATTATAATTTTTATAATAAAATTATATAATTAACTATAAATTGTATATAATTATGTATTTGGTGTTGTGCCTTGAGATATGTACTAAAGATATGATTTCAGAATTAAAAAATCATAGACAAGAGTTATAGGGTTGTTCTTAAAAAGTGAAAAAAATAGAATTGATGTGAGTAGTCCTTCTTCATTTCCGATGTGTTTATGAATTTGATGTATGTATGTGTTTTACATTCTCACCACTATAGTGATCAAACCCTTTTAAAAAATTAAATTTTTTTATTAAAATAAAAATCTTATAAATTAGATTAATAATGTTTCAATGTCTAAGACAACCCTTGAATAAAAAACTGGTTCTTTATATGTCGATGGTTGAAGACATGATTATAAATGTCTGACTTGTAATACTCAAACCTAGAGAGGTGACACTTCGATGAATAAAGTGAACATAGTGGCCCTCTTTATAGTTGGTTGTGTATGAAACCATTGAGAAACACCATTCCTCTTGGAGGACATCTAAGGTAAAGCCTAAACAATCACATAATGTCTCAGGTTTAAAATGAATTATGATCATTTTCGATCACACATCAATGGGGTGTTGTTTGAGGCAACATAAATGTGTGATCGATAGTGTTATGATAAGTGTGTAGCCTGATATTCTTATTGCTCCTCAATGAAGTGTTGACGCTGTCTCTTATGGACCAGACTTGTTCTGTTGGTATGAAGTGGTAAATGTGATCAATGAATCATCTTTATTATATTATGCATACTTTATGATCAATGGTTCATCTTTATTATATTATGTTTCTGTAATCTTACACTATCGTATATTTTTGTGTAGGAACTTTTTGATATACATGGATAAAAGATGGATCACATTACCGAGTAACACACCTCAATATGTTAAGGGTTTGAATGAGTTTTTAGATTTTGCAATTTCTAATCGATCCGTTGAAGGGAGAATAAGATGTCCATGTCCTAAATGTAAATTTAGAACATGGTTGAAGAGAGATGAAGTTTATGAACATTTAATACTGAAGCAATTCCCTGATCAATATTTGTGTTGGATTTGGCATGGAGAATCAAAAAATACAGAAAGATTGAGGATTGATGTTAATCCACAGAATGAGGTCCCAAGTTTGTCGCGAATGGAAAATGAAATGCAAAACCTCATAAATGATGCATTCGGCACTTCAAGACACCACTATGAGCATCAAAACATATCAGAACAACCAGAAGATGATGCTACAAATTGCAACGTGACAAGTGATGTTTTTGAGACTATAACACAAGCAGATCAAGATTGTAACATATCATTGGATCCTCCTCTTGATTCTGTGGAGCCAAATGTAAGGGAAAACCTCAGTGAGGAAAATGCGTTTCATGATTTACTTGACGATGGAAATCAAGAGTTGTATAGTGGGTGTTTGAAATATTCAAAACTTTCATTTCTGCTAAAGTTGTACCATATCAAATGTCTTTGTGGAATTACAAATAAGGCAATGTCTATGTTATTGGAATTTATTCGTGATGCATTTCCTGAAGAAAAAATCCCAGAATCATTTTATGAGATGAAAAAAGTTGTAAACAAGCTGGGTCTAAATTATACAAAAATACATGTGTGTCCCAATGATTGTATGCTTTACTGGGGAGAGGATTCAAGTAGACAGAATTGTAAGAAATGTTCCTCTTCTAGATGGAAGTCAAAGGGTAATGTTGGAAGTATGACTGAATATAATTTCATGGAGAAGGAGAAAAGGAACACACCTGCAAACTGTTGCGTTACTTTCCTTTGAAGCCTCGACTGCAAAGATTATTCATGTCATCAAAAACCGCCGAACACATGAAGTGGCATGCTATAGATAATAACAATGATGGGTTAATGAGACATCAACGATATTCCCAATCGTGGAAGACATTTGATTCATTACATCCAGATTTCTCAGCTGATCCTAGGAATGTTCGATTGGGATTGGTTATCGATGGATTCAACCCATTTGGGACATTGAGTACGGGTTATATCATTTGGCCAGTTGTTTTGATCCCTTATAATCTGCCTCCGTGGATGTGTATGCAAAAAACATCTTTTATCATTTCGATGATTATTCCTGGAAAACAAATGCCTGGAAATGATATTTATGTATACCTGTAGCCTTTGATTGAAGAATTGCAGGAGTTATGGAGCAACGGTGTTGAGACATTAGATGTTTCTTCTAAAATAATGTTCAAAATGCATGCTACTTTAATGTGGACCATTAGTGACTTCCCTGGGCTTGGGAATTTATCTGGTTGGAAAACTTATACGGGTTTGGCTTGTCCCGTTTGTAACTTTGATTTCGAGCCCAAACGGCTACCTCACAGTAGAAAATGGTGCTTCTTGTGCCATTGAAGATTTCTTGATGCATCTCATAGATTTCGGCTGAACAAATCAAAATTTAATGGTTCCATTGATCGTAGACCACCTCCAAAGTTGTTAACCGGTTCTGAAATATTGAAACAGCTTGAAAATGTTAAAACATAATTTGGGAAGGTTCATCATTTGAATGATAGTGGAAAACGAGTGCGAAGTGCATCGTCAAGTGAAATCAGAATGCAACAATGGAATAAAAAAAGTATATTCTTCAAACTTCCGTATTGGGAATTTAATTCTTTGCGCCACAATCTTGATGTGATGCATATTGAGAAAAATGTATGTGATAATTTGATTTTCACATTACTTAGTGAGCATGGAAAGTCGAAGGATCATCTCAATGCTCGCAAAGACTTACAAGTAATGAACATAAAACGTGATCTCTGTCCAGATGAGAATGAAAAGTATGCTCCAGCCATTTTTTCAATGAAAAATAGGGATAAAGATACGTTCCTTCAAATTTTAAAGAATGTGAAAGTATCTGATGTGTATTCGAGTAACATCTCGAGGTGTGTTGACTTGAAGAATTGTAAGTTATATGGATTGAAAAGTCACGATTCACATATTTTGTTACAGCAGTTACTACCATTGGCATTGCGTACATTATTACATGAAAAAGTTACTGCTGTTGTACTCCAATTCTGCACATTTTTCAGGCAATTATGTGAGAAAGCTCTAAATCCATTTCATCTTGAAAACCTACAGGAGAGGTTTTTATTGACCCTTTGTGCAATGGAGATGATCTTTCCTCCATCGTTTTTTACTTTAATGATGCATTTAACTGTGCATTTGATTGAAGAAGCTAAATTAGGAGGCCCCGTTCATTATCGATGGATGTATCCAATTAAGAGGTATTTTATTTATATGTTTCCAATTAAGTAAACAATTTTTGTCATTTAAATAAATGCATAATATTATTATTTTTTTCATAGATATCTTGGGCATTTGAAAGCATACGTGAGAAATAAAGCTCAACTAGAAGGCTCTATTGCTGAAGGCTATTTGGCCGAGGAGTGTCTCACCTTTTGTTCCAGATATTTGGATGATATTGAGACAAGATTTAATCGAGTTGGACGTGTTGACGACACATCAACTCATTCTCAACTACATCATAAATCAAAAATATTTCCTGCTATTGGCCGATCAGTTGGGAGGACCTCATACGCGACACTAACAGAATTGGAATTATTACAGGCACATAGATATGTGCTGCTGAATAGTGAAATTGTAGATCCATTTATTGAAGAGTTGAGGATACAAACAAAGAGACAAATGAGAGGCCGAACACGAAATGAAAAAGATATAACGAAAGATGTGAATAAAGAGATGGTAGAATGGTTTGCACGACGTGTATGTTTATAAATATTGAAATAAATACGAATATTAGTTTGACACATACAATTTGCAAATCTATTAATTTTTTTTTCAGATCACGAATACTGATACTCGAGTAGACTTGTCAAAAGATTTGACGTTTCTTGCTAGAGGTCCTAAAAAACAATTTAGAAAGTTCAGCGCTTATAATGTGAATGGTTTTAGATTTCGTATAGTCGATCGAGAAGTGGGTTTGAAAACACAGAATAGTGGTATATTTACATTTGCTAAAGTGGAATACTATGGAAAGCTGCATGATATTATTGAATTAAACTACCACGGGCATTTTTCTGTTGTTTTATTCAAATGCAAATGGGTCGATATTATCAGAGGTGTTAAAAGAGATTCCTTGAAATTTACTTCTGTAAACTTCTCTTGCTTGATGGATTATGGTGATCGTGAACTGCATGATCCATATATCTTAGCATCGCAGGAAAAAAAGGTATATTATGTGAATGATGATGTGGATGAAGGGTGGAGTGTAGTTACTCACGTAATACAAAGAGATTTGTATGATATGGGTGATGAAGTGGAAGATTTGACCTCTACAATTGAATTTCATCATCAACAGGAAGCAGAATTATTTGTCCATCATGATATTGAAAATATTAGTCTAGCAAGGATGAATGAAGTGGATGAAGCACTGGAGAAGGAAACCGACATGATTGAAGGGGAAAATGATTGTATATACAATTATTTATTCATTCAGCAACCACTTGTTTCATTTCTGTAGTCATTCATTATCATTGTTATATATATTTTGTTTGTTAGTACTGGGAATCTATTATCATTTTTAATTTTTTTTTTCTGCATAAATTTTTTGAAATATATATTCTGGACTTAATTTTATTTTATTAAATGACAGGAATGCCAAGGAAGAAGCGGTACACCATTCCTTCTACTTCTGCAACAGATGACGATCCGTCTGTCCCCACGACATCTGAGGCAGCATCTGCCTACATCCCTGCATCATCTCCCCCTGCACCATCTCTGACACCATCAGTGGATTCCTCATTAGAGGATGATTCATCGCCTCCCCCTATAGTAGCCTCAGCAGTGGGGCAGCGAAACACCCCTTCCAGTTCATCACGGATATTCTGGAGGGTCACAGTCATAGGTACAAATTTTAATTAAATAAATTTATTGCATTTTGTTTATAGTAATTGTTTGCTCATTGCAGATGAAAACAATGAAACCATGGAAAAACACATAAAAAGTTCTGATGTTTGGAACATGCATGGCGAGAAGATAGTGGTGCCATTTGATTCTTATGGGGTCCCGACGGATGACGCCGCAAGTTTACTTGGTCAGATTATAGGTCAGCTGGCAGTGGAGCCCATTTCCCTGCCTATTTCATATGATGATTGGAGGAATATGCCTCCAAACTAGAAAAATAAAGTTTATGATTCTCAGATAAAGGTAATTTTATTACTTTATGGTTTAATTGAATGTCATGTTACTAATATATTCAAAATGAATTTTTGTATACAGATGTTCTTCCACTTTACCGTTACTGATGTGATAGCACGGAAGTGGACATTGAAAAATCTTGGAAAAAAATGGAAAGATTTCAAATGGAGGTTGTGGTGTGATGTCAATGATACTTCGTTGACCTTGCAGCAGATGTATGAGAAGTTACCCAGTGGGGTACCGAAAGAATAGTGGAAGGTTTTTGTCGATAGACATCGTGATGAGAAGCGGATGGTATTGAAATATATATTATTATATTATCCTCATTTTACATTTATACATGTACATGAAGAGGAGATAGACATTGAATACAATACTGTTAAATTGAGTTTTATTTATTTCAGGATCTCTCAAGACAGAATGCTTCAAACCGGGCAAAGCAGGTCATCCCACACACTGTGGGTTCAAAAAGCTTTTCAAGAAGCCGAATGTCATTGGTAATCTTTTAATTAGTTTAAATATTTATAAGATAATATTATCTATTTAACATATTTAATTGTTGATTTATCTTTGTTTAATGCAGTCATAGAGTTTAGGGCATGATGCATCCCGAACAGAACTGTGGCTGGATGTTCATAAAAAAACAGATGGAAGTTTTGTTAATGAACCTGCCAGAGAAGTTGGGGTATGAAGTCAATTATTTATTATAATAACTTATTATCAGTTTTTACTGTGTTAATATATATTGATATTTGATTTATAGGTAGAAATTAAAGAAATATGGGATGCCAATCCGGGGCAATCCTACTCAGTCTCCCAGGATTACCTGGTTGGTAAAGTCCTTGGGAAGGAGCATCTTGGTAGAGTGCGCGGGATGGGTTTGGGACCTGTACCATCTGAGGTCTTTCGCATGCCATCAGGTATTTCGGATACATATACTCCTGCTTATAGTCATTTCATACCTGAAGATTCTCAGAGGGAGATGTCTTCTCTACGAAACACAGTTCACCAGTAGGGGGATCAGATATCTGCTTTGCAGAAAGAGTTGCTTGAAATACATCAGTATATGAGCAGATATGCCCCCGGTGGTAGTGCATCGGGTAGTGATGAGCAGGTAAATCACAAAAAAAATCAAAATCATTTAGTTTTCAAACTTTTATTGGTTTTAAGTTTTATTATAAATATGCAACAATATTTAATTTTCAATATAATGTTTTTACAGGTGGCAGCAGGTGGTGGAGATGAAGGTAGAGAGGGTGACGATGCAACATCAGATGATGAGTAGTAGTATTGTTGATATGTTGAACATGTATGATAACGGTTGGTTTGTATATGTAACATTTATAGAACATAGTTGCCACCAAACATTTCCATATATGTAACCCACATTAATACCATTTCTACTATATAGCAGCATTCGGGTAGCCCCATTGTGTAAGCTCGATTCATAAATGGATTGGGTGCTCTGACACGCTGGTCGGGTTGGTTTCATCTTTTATGAAAAATGTTATGGAGTTTGTGAGTGTGAATCACATAAGTGTCACATGTGCAATTAAGGTGAATCTAACCTAGTTCTCTTATGAGCAGTTGGTCTATCCCTTCTTTTCATGACTAGGACACTCCTAATTTGGGGAACATCGTGTCAGATATAGTAAAAATGTCCTTCTAGGTAGTAGAAGTGATGGAAGTGTCTTAGAGGTGATGGAAGTGTCTCCAATCTTCTGATAATATTTATACTCTATTAGTGAACTCTTGCTTAGCAACGAGCATTTCCCCTATCTTTACGTCATCCTCGATGCACTAAGAGAGCATCGGTTATATGGTGGGTTGAAAATGTCTTCTGAGAAAGATTGCATGACTAGTTTCAGTTAGGCTGATTGGAATTTGACTGTTTCTTTATAGTAAGGTCCCTATTATGGCCTCATAAGTATTTAGGATTTCCCAATTAGAGGAAAAATTCCAATATTATAATTGGAAATCTTTGGATATTCTTTATATGAAATTACAATGGTGGAGAATACTATGGTTCATAATTTTCTATTAATTTTAAAACCTATGGTGGGGAGCACCATCGGTTGGATGCTTAAAGGGATGACGATGTTATCATTTATCTAGTTGAACGGGCCTAGGTAAGCACCAAAAATATCAAGTTTGGGTGGTATGATAGGTGCACACAGTTTGTCTAAAAATGTGCGAACCTGTAGTAGAAAACCATGCGGTTGGAGTATGTGAGAAGAAGTGCCCCACACTGGCTGCACACAGTTTTCCAAACTGTGTTCCTAGCTCACATGGTTAGTGCCACTTAGGCATTATTATCACACAATTCATTACACATTTGTCACATGGTTAGGGTATACTATGTGGGGAAACCATGTGAGGTAGGATTACTAAGTAGTGGGAGTCTCACGGTTGGTGTACGGTTTGGAAATTCATATAGCCAAACCATGTGAACTATTCTTAAGGGTGAAATTACAATTTTTTTCATTAATAGGTTAAATGTTTTAACTCCCTTTCTTTCCTCCTCCTTCTTCTCCAGCATTCACAACTCCCTCCTCTATGGGTTTCTCCATCTCCCTCCATTAGGATTTGATGGTTCTCCTTCATCCATCATCAGATTTTATCACCATCGATCCCTAATTTATCAAGGTAGAATATCTTTTCCCCTATTTTCAGGGTGGATGTATGTTTCTTAGATTTCTTCCCTTAGGGATTTTAGTTATTTTATTTATTCATGTACTAATGTGTATCATGCTACCTTCTATATGTATACTATTTTTTTGTTTTTTATCTTCATCTGGACATGAATTCATGGTTGTAAATTGTCATTGGCCTTTTATATTTAGTTTATATTATTCATCCAATGCTTTGTCTTTCATTTATTGTTGATTTAATTATTGTATGTTGTTTCTCTATTTATTATACCGCTATCCTACACTACCAAGAAGGGGGTCGAGATCCCCATGAAACCTAGGTGATCTCTATATTCTGGTTTGATTTATTTTTCAGGGCAGTGTGTAGTAGAACCAAAATTATTTTTTTTCCATTTCAGCATTTAGCGACGGTTTTTACCGCCGCTAAATATATTACGTTTATATTTAGCATCGGTTTTTACGGCCGCAAAATAGGCACATCAAACAGCATAATTTTGCGGCGGTTAAAACCGCCGCGAATAAAAAACTGTGGCATACCCATAAAACCGCCGCTAAATGGAGAGAAACCACTGGGAAATGAGGCATCTACGACACATTTTTTAAACCGCCGTGAAATAGAAAAAACCGCCGCTAAAAGATTGACGACGCCAAGTTTAGCGGCAGTTTTTGTAAACCGCCACCAACCCATTTAGCAGCGGTTTAAACCGCCGCTAAGGGCTTCTTTTGTTGTAGTGACTTTACAATATATTTATTTTTAAATATATTCAATCTACTTGATAGCTTTCAATGCTTGCAACAATAGTTCTAAATGAAACATGATACCCTATTAAAATATTATTATTTAAATATGTCCATTAAAACATTATCATTAAATTGGTGGGAATTAATAAGAATAAATAAATTATAAAAAATATATAGTTTACACATGAATAAAATAAATTCAATTTATATCTATTTATTATAAATAAAATAAGAATCATTGTATATATAAAGAAATGTTTTCTACAATAAATGTATTTTCCTAAAACACCATTTAGTCATGCTTTTCACACATAATTTAAAATTAATTTCTACCTTTTTTAGAAATTTTATTTGACAAAATAAATTTACTATTGAAATATAAAATTTAAAATTATATTCTGGTGCATGTTTTGTAATTTTTCAATAGATTAATTTATTTATGAATAGAGAAAAATAATATTTTTTATTGAAAAATACTTTTTCAATTAAATTAATTACAAGGTAAAATTATATTTAAAATCATTTTCAAGTAAAATTCATTCTATTATATTAAAATTTAACTAACTTAGGTCATTGTAATTAATTTCATGATGATTTTTTTATTAAAACATTCTTCACTTATGAGAATTTTATTTGGAAAACCACTCTTTTTTCGTGTCTATGGTATATTTTTAAATTTTATTCTACCACTTATGTGAATTGAAATTGGAATAATGGATTCCATATTTTGAATTAGAAAATTTTATATTATTTAATATGGGAAAATTAATTTTTGACCATAATAAATCGTTAAAAAAATTAATTATCACAGTTATGGTAAAAATTGTTTTAGATAGGGTGAAACTAAGATGATAAGGGTTAAAATTTTCTAGAACTTGAAAAAACCCATTTATGAAAATATTTCGACCCTATAATCTATAATATTTTATAATGATTCATTTTGGAGGCTAGTGTACTGATATAAAAGGGGGTATCACGTTATCTTTTCAAACATTCCAGGTGTGTCCTCTCCCTTAGTTATAAATGTTTTCCCCCTTTCCTCCCCTATAAACTTTTCCAAATCCTGTTAGATCTGAAAATAACTACCAAAATCACTTCCATACTTACCTTACCATATATTTTCGGCCTTATTTTTATTTTTAATCCCTCCTATGAATACTTTTAGTTTAAACCTAAAGATACTCTCTAAAGAAGAGGTTAAATTATTAAATGTGTGTATTTGTTTTATTTCTTTTTACACAACCTTAAAACCTTATTAAACAATGATAATATTATAATTATAGTATCTTATATATAATTATATGTTATTATTTTAATTTAATAATACATATTATTCTATACTTCCATAAAATTGGAAATGAAATTGTCGATCATGTGTGCGGAGGACTACCACCCTGTGAACCGATTTAATTCATTTTCCATCACCACCTTTAAATTATGGATATAATAATGAATTTAAAATATTTATATCATATTTATGAAATTATTATACTTATTTAATTATGATTTCACATATACCTTTTCAATTTCTAGTCAATGGGGGATATGATAACGTCGATCGTATGTAAGGTGGATTGCCTCCTAATGAAGTGATGTGATTCATATTTTGCTTAAAATTTAGATGAAAGTTAATAAGGTAAAATTTAAATCATATATTTTATATTTATGATCTATCCATACTGATTGAAACATTATATCATATCTAACGTTTTACCTTCCAATTCATTAAAAAAATAATAATGATGCTCGTCTTTATGTGTGGACTTTTGCCTCCATGTAGCGATGTGAAATGTTTTACATGGATGTAAATAAGAATGAATTTGATTAATATAAAATTTATATATGAAATAATAATTAACATTAAATAATAATTAATATTTATTTTCTTTTCTTTCCATCCATTGAGAAAAAATGGAAACAACGTTCATGTGTATGTACGGCCTACCGTCTCCATGAATGGTGTAATACATTTTTTATATCTAACTTTCATATATTACTCTAAATATATAAATAATGAATGTATATTATATTTATGTCATGGTTAAAAAAATTATATTATATAATCATAATAAAATTAAAAGTACCAAAACTACTAAACTAAAACATATATACAAAACAAAGTAATTATCTCCTAAAATAGTAATCTTAACACAGAATTGTTAATAAACGGGTGATAAAAGACAATAAGTAAATCATATGTGGTATGATATATATTATTATTATTATATATTGTATTTATATTAATTATATATTTATTATATAAGATGGTTTGACACATACAAAGGAAGTAAAACCTGAGGTAAGGGTTTCTCGTCTCACATTTACTTCTGTTAGACATACAGCATATTCAGCACTTATATCTTTGTGTGGTTTATATAATACCTATTTTGATGTAATATAATATGAAACTATTTATCTTTATGGTATTTAATTTTTAATTTGATGTTATTTATTTCATGAGTATTATGCTTCAATGTTACCAAAGAGGTAGTGGTTTATTTCACAATCTCATCATTATTCAAGATTATTTTCGTTTATGTATCACTTGGGGGAATTATATAATATTTTTATCTTAAATAAATATATTTTATTATCATATAGTTATTCATGTACTTTTTCAAGTAATAGTACCATTTCTCTACTCTTTGGTACTTAAAACGATTGGGAAAATGTTTTTTTTAAAAATCCAACTTTATTTCTATATTCGGTCGAAAACCCATTTTCATCAAAATCTATGTTTTCAAAAAATGTTTTCAAAAATGTTTTTAACATTTAAAAAATTATTTATGAATTAAATTTTTATAAATTTGGTTTTTTCAAATAAAATATAGTAATTTTCAATCACTTTTCAAAATAAAACATTTTGTCTTTAATCAAAAATATGAAAGGAATATTTGTTTTAATGTGTACTGCATGAAAATAAATTTATGCCATCATGAACACTCAATGTTTCAGATATTATTTTATAATTTTTCAAATTTTATTTTTGAGGAATATTATTTTAATTTTTTTTAACTCTTTATTTTAAAAGGTGATTTTCAAAGTTTAAAGGATGTTTTCCTCAAATATATTTTAATAACTTTTTATGGTATTTATATTCATAAGTGGCATAAACCCTTTAATTTAATTATGGTTGTAACACCCCATGTAAATAAAGAATATGAAATTTTTATATTTTTACCTATTTGTGAATAAAATTTTAATATTAATTTAAAGGGCATGTTATGCTCGATGGCTTACCCAATACGCAACAACAAGTTCCTTTGAAATCTTACGTTGCACTCAAATAATAAAATAATTTTATTTTAAATGGTAGTTAACACCTAGCCGTCGTAATGACGGGAATGAATAGAACTAACTACAAAATGATTATATCTATTTTTCAAAAAAAAATACTTTTTACAATAAATGTTAGTGAATTAAAAATGTGAATGAATCCAATTCTAAGCGTAAACATGCTAATATTCTTTAAAAGGTCGATTAACCGCCTTTTGATGGCGAACCTCTTTTAAATCCACATTTTGAAAATTTTATGTGTTATATTTGACAAAATAAAATTCTCCTTTAGAATCGGGACATCAAAATTTACATTGTGTAAATTTTTGGTATTTTTTCGATAAAGTTCATTTTTAATGAATAGTGAAAAATGTTGTATTTTAATTCAAAACCTCTTTTTAATATAATTTATTTATATGATTATATTGTCTTTTGAAATGGTTTTAAAGTGAAATTATAATATATTTTTATCATTTGATCCAATGGTGGTCATTGGAATTAATATCACTTTGATATTGGACATAAACGAGTGTCAATCTTTTGATAGATATTGTTTCTTAAAAACACGCTATTTGATTTGACAACAGGACTTAATTATAAAATTAGTTAATGAAACTTCTATGTTATGAATTTGGTAAAAAAGAAATCATTTTTTAATCCAGAATATCAAATATAGATTAGGGTGAATTTTTGGTATTTTTCTGAAAAACCTTAATTTTTTATGAATAGTGAAACCACAAAGTGGTAGTTACAAAAACTGATTTTTCGTTTAAATGGAACTTTACCACTTCTGTGATTTGAATTTTAAAAATACAATATAAATTATTTTCATTATTAATTAAAATTTGGTTCAATGGGATGAAAATAATTTTTGATGAAAAGCAACTTTTAAGTTTCATTAATCGCGATTAAAGGTAATTAGTGTGATTTAAGGTAAAACTGATATTATAATAAAATGAAAATATATTGACACTTGTCCTAACCCTATTTTATGAGTCATCGTAGCCCAAGAAAACCCATGGGTCACTTTTTGGGACCCCATGGAGCCACTTGGGTAAGATAATGACATTAATGCCTTTTATTTAAAGTAAAAGTAAAAATGACACAAACATGTATTGTTTTACTAAAACAATTTTTACATGGGGTTATAAAAGTCAAGATTTTTAACTATAAATATTCCTCGGAAAGATACAAAGATTTCATACATCATAGTATTTTTTTTATAATTTTTATACATTAAATAAATTAAATTAGTTATGACATCATAATGATACAGTGATTACCTCCTTATTTATCGATTTAAATAAAATGGAAGGATAATGTAAAATCAAAGACCTACACATGTAAAAAATCTATTGGATGGGTGGATTTAGAACCCTTGTCACCTTAAACTCTAAAAACATCAATTTGGGACCATTAAAATCCGAAACTCATTTGAAAATAAAGTAACATTTTATACCGTTCCAAGAGTGCCCCTCCTCTCCTCTTATAAAAGGCCCCCATCTCTACCTCCTTACCCACCCATCTCAAGCCTTTGGCTCGGCCAAGCTCTGATCATTTTGTCTCTCCACATCCCTATCCTCATCCTAGAATCATTACCTTAGGCAGGAAGCTCTTCAAGAAACCTTTTTGGTTGAAACCCAAGGGAGTTACCCGATTTTAAGGTAGCGTCTTCACTCGTGCTCTTTTGTTTTATTTTGCTTCTCCAACCCCATAACCTCTTTTTATTAATTTATTTTGTAACAAAACCAGTATCTTCCATATACTAGGATGTTTTTGTAATAAGTAATCGAGCTAAACTTACACACACGTACATCTAATGGTTAAAGAACATACTGTTTCTGTGGATGGTGAATTTCTGTCTCACGAAACAATGATTGTTCAATATTCTTTTAACACCTTCAAAGGTGGCCATTAAGATTTAACTATATTTATATATGATATATAATATTTTTAGCTTTTCCTTAAGATTATTTATTTTTCATTTATGGAATATCTTTACGGTTTCCATTATGGGTAAACGTGATATCTTTATTTTAGGAAGTGCGGACTACCGCCCCCTCAAAGTGATTTGATTCGTTAAATACCATATGTGGTACATATAAAGGATAGATTTAATGATATTATATATTATACCATACTGGAATTATAATACTATTATGTATAATTATTTTTTAATTCCATTAAATATGAAATATAAATGTAAGTAGCATTCATGCGTACATACGGCTTACCGTCTCCATGAACGGTGCATTTCATTTCTTACCTCTAAATGTTATGTAATATTATAAATTCATGTATATAATTGCTATATATGATATATATGATATCTACATAATTAATATAATTCTGTATATAATGTATATTTTACCCCATGAACAACTTGTAATTATAAAGAGTTTATTTTTGACTCAAGTAACAATGATCGACAAAACGACCATTATTAACTTAAATAATTACATAGTGTTCATAACATGGTAATAAGTGATATAAAAGGAATAATTAACTTTAAAAAGGTTCTTAAGCAAGTATAAATTAACTCAAGTTTATTATTCAAGAGGTTAAAGAATGATCGAGTCAAGTCGGACCCGAGGTAAGGGATCCTACCCCTCTCTTCCTTTTTAAGTACATTCTTTTATGTCATTCCTTTTAAGCTCATCTTTCTTATGATTGGTATGTTATTCTTTATTACTATTACTGTAATTTTTATGTTAATATGTTGAGAGACCCTATTTTCTCTCATAAATCCATTTTGGACGTTTTGAGTGGCGTCGTTAGGCTGTCGAATTTTCGTAAGAGATCCAACCTCTCTCTTTCTTTTTAAGTACTCTCCTTTATGTCACTTCTTTTAAGCTCCTATTTTTTATGTTGGGGTATGTTCTTTTATATTCCTCATGATTTAAATTTTATGTTAATATGATGAGAGACCCTATTTTATCTCATCAATCCATTTTAGGATGTTTTAAGTGGCGTCGTTAGGCTGCTGAGTTTTCATAAGGGATTTTTCATCTCACTTTTATTCTCGTGAGATTTATGCTACATTTTCCACCATTTACTTTGAGTGTATATGTACTGCCCATTATTCTACTCTTTGTGTAATATACTTTCTTTTATTATTATTTACGTCAATGTTGTATTGTTTTTCTTTCATGGGGTGCATGTTTCGAAAGATACCCAAGTTGGTACGGGAACCTTTCACCCTCCTCTTTTTAAAAGACTTCTTTCATTGGGTATTTTAATTTACATATTGTAATGTTGGTAAATGTTCTTATATATCCTTATTGATGTAAATTTTATGTCCAAGTGATGAGAGACCCTTTTTATCTCTCATCAACACATTTTCTGAATTTTGAGGTGACGCCGTTAGGCTGTCGATTTTTTGCAAGGGAACTTCTTAACCCAATTTTGATTCTTTGGGATAAACTTGCACTCCTTGAATATGTCGTTCTATGAATGTGCGTTAATGACCTCTGATTTTTTTACAATTAATATCCACTTATATTCGGTGTATTCATTTTTCACACATAATTATGTAATTAATTTATCCTTAATCCAAGGATACCATATTTGTAAGGGACTTCGCCTCAATCTCCATTTATTGAGGAATATTTTGTTTTATACACAACTTTCCATTATACGGTGTATAAACCCCTTTTACTTTTAGTTTTATTCAAAAGGAATATTTTTATATGAAGCGTTTTACTAAACGAAAAAAGGGAATGTTTTTGTCGTACGTATACGGCAACAACAACCTTTTCTGCCACCGTGAGTATTATTTTGTCTTTGGATTCCTCAACAAGCCGTAACATTTTTAAAATGAAATAAATACCATATACTATTTTGGTATTGAAAATGGTTTTTATAATGTATTTTTTATGTCAATATATTTAAGTGATATATTGTGATCGAAATGTGGAAATATTTGCTTTCCATGATATTTGTTTTATGTCTTATGATTTTATAATGGTACTTGGACATTTGACGGGTGGTTACGTGATAAACCATATGATGGGTGGTGTCATGAATATCAGGATGGGTGGTTACGTTATAACATCCAGTGCATTGGGTATGGAAGTTGGCCGTATGGCTATTCCATTAAGTGATATGTGTGGAAGTCGACCGTATGGTTATTCCATTTACGTATGTTTATGTCCTAGGTTACCTTTACATATTATGTATATGGGTTTTATGGTAATATTTTGGTTACAAAAGGGTAAGTAATGATCTTTTATTCATTTAAGAGTTTTTACTACTTCATAAAGGTGAAAAGTATTACTTTGATCAAGTATACATGGTTTACTTGTTGTTTTGAAAAACTAACGGTTTTCATTCTTTGTGTATCCCTTGATGAGATTTTTATGCTCATCCCAAGTTTTTTTTTTGAAATGTTTTTCACAGTCTTAATGTGGAGTAGGGACAAGTATGGGATCAAGGGAAAGTCATGCTATATAAAACATGGAACTAGACATCTTTCTTTTTAAGAGTTTTTATTTTATGGAAACTTAGTAGAAGTGTCTACTTTGTAATCTTTTGAGATTTAATAGTTATGTCCTAATTCTATAAAACTATAAACCTGAAAAGATCCTCAATGTGAATTATTCATTTAATTCAATATTAAGTAAGGTTTAAGGTTGGGGCCTTATAGTTGGTATCAAAGGTCGGTTTGGAGAACTTTAGGGATTAGGAGTTTTCGTTAAACACATGGTTAGTATCTAAGTCTATTATTTCAGTTATATCCTTGTTTTCTATCTTTATCAGATCAAGGAAAGTCAGTTAAAAATGGGAGGAGGAGGATCTCAAACTACATTCCTATCTCTTCCTGATGACATGTTTGCAATAATTATTGCAAAGTCATGTTCGGATGATTGTGAAACTTTTTCTAGCATACCACTCACTTGCAAGCAGTTGTTTGAGATATCAAACACCTCCACTATACCTCGATATCATCGTGGATCATGGGTTGTATTTAATCAAATCCTATTTTCACAATATTCTCATATTTTCAAGAAAGTTAAATATTATCAAGGCATTTTCAGATATTTTACCTTATCACAAGATTTTGAGGCATATTATGATTTTAAAAATGGTGCTGAAGAAGGAGACCCTTGTGCAACCTATTTATATTTAATTTTAAAATATATTCTCTCATCACATACCTATGGTATTTTAAAAGGATCATTAATTGAAAGTTTCAACTCAATTTCGGTCTGACTATTTTATAGAAATCATGTTTTTTCAGATGTTTTGGAATTATATGTAATACCTGATTATTTTCTACAACTGTTTTTCTGTGAACACCCATATGACCCATGTTGTACAAGGTGTATTTGGATGGATCAAGAAAATGATTTTGAAGGATATCTAAATCATTTTTGTAATGCATGGGACTTCTACCTACGTGAACAAGATGATGATGAAACCCAATGGACACCATGATAAAGGTATGATGTTCTTCATTTGGGGGATGGATTTATTTTATCTTATGATGGTGAAGTAAGACTTCTAGAAATAAGATGTTTGGATCATAATGAATTTGGATGAAAATGAGTGGTATAAGGAAATGATTGAGGTTAAAACATGTTAGGGTTATTTTTCATTCTTTTTAAAAAAACCATAAGATGGGTGACAACCCGTCGCGTTCGGCAATGCCACATGAATTGAACCCACAACCTAAGGGCGAAAAGGGTGCATAGCCTACCAATAGCCTACGTGAAGTCCTTAGTTAGTATGACTTATTCTTTTTTGTTTAAATGATTTTATGGATCAAGAAGAATTTGATTTTGGGAAGTTATGTTTTATCAAATGGATATCCTTAGTGTAGGAAAATGATTTGGTGATCAAGTAATAACTATTATTTTGGAAGATGTTCTCTATTTCATGGAAACAATATATGCCTATAAAAAATAGAATGATTTGATATTTCAATTGAGGAGAAATGGTGGAATTTTATTTTGGAAGAATCTATGTTTTTATTATGGACTTATATGATTTTGGGTTGTCTATGAAAATGATTAACCTATCATGGAGGATATGTGATTAAGTTAATTACTTTTAAATATGATACTTTAAGAGTAAATGATGTTATTTGGAGATAAATGTTAAGATTTACCTTGGAAGACTGTGTGATTAAATCCTTCAGAGATTTGGGTTTCAATAATAGTTCGGATTACTTTGAGGAATTTTATGGGTAGATGTTTATTGAATGGTCTTTGTTCAACTTTGGGTATAATCTGATCTTGTACTAAATTTTTTTGTTTTTGGTTAAGTTCTAAATACATGAGAAATATATAGTTCTATTTTGTGGATTAGGTGATTCTCAAGAAGTTGATTATAGTACTCTTAATGCGAACAAGTCTTCCTAAATACTCGTCTTTTGGAGAAAGTATGAGTTTGTGTAAGAAATCTAGTAAAAGTTGAAAGTCAACATGACAAGTAAGTATGTTTCCTTAAGATCAAAAATAAATTCCTCAATGAAAAGTAAATTAAAACAAAAAAAATTTCTATTAACTTTTCCTATTGGGGAATCGAATACTGTTTAACCCACCACAACTTTGTGATTTTCTTGTGGTTAACATTCTCGTAAACATGTTTTCTATCACTCTCCCTCAGAACATGAACTTTTTATTTTTCTTCCATATCCATGTTTTCCTAAATGGAATCATATTATAGGTTAACTCAAGTGACCTCTTTACTTCTCTTTCATTCTTTTAAAGCGATTGTTTTACTGACTCTTGTTCTGATGTGGGACTTTCAATGATGTTTCCGAGCGCAATTTTAAAATTCCGAGGATGCAATTCCCAAAAGGGGGGAAGGATGTAACACCCCTGGTAAATAAATAATATGACATTTTTATATTTATACCAATTTTTGAATAAAATGGTAATATTACTTTAAAGGTAACTCTATGCTCGATGGCTTACCCAATACGCAACAACGAGTTCCTTTGAAATCTTACGTTGCACTCTAATAATAAAATAATTTTATTTTAAATGGTAGTTAACACCTAGAATTTGTAATGATGGGAATGAATAGAACTAACCACAAAATTATTATATATGTTTTTCAAATATTTTTACTTTTTACAATAAATGTTAGTGGATTAAAAATGTGAATGAATCCAATTCTAAGCGTAAACATGTTAATATTCTTTAAAAGGTCGATTAACCGCCTTTCGATGGAGAACCTCTTTTAAATCCACTTTTTGACAATTTTATGTGTTATATTTGACAAAATAAAATTCTTCTTTAGAATCGGGACATCAAAATTTAGATTGTGTAAAGTTTTGGTATTTTTCCGATAAAGTTCATTTTTTAATGAATAGTGAAAAATGTTGTATTTTAATTCAAAACCACTTTTTAATCTAATTTATTTATATTATTATATTGTATTTTGAATTGTTTTTAAAGTTAAATTAGAATATATTTTCACCATTTAATCCAATGGTGGTCATTGGAATTAATATCACTTTGATATTGGACATAAACGAGTGTCAATCTTTTGATAGATATTGTTTCTTAAAAACACACTATTTGATTTGACAGCGGGATTTAATTATAAAATTAGTTAATGAAACTTATATTTTATGAATTTGGTAAAAAAAGACATCATTTTTGAATTCGGAATATCAAATATAGCTTAGGGTGAATTTTTGGTATTTTTCTGAAAAACCGTAATTTTTTATGAATAGTAAAACCACAAAGTGGTAGTTACAAAAAGTGATTTTTTGTTTAAATGGAACTTTACCACTTCTTTGATTTGAATTTCAAAAATCCAATATAAATTATTTTCATTAAGAATCAAAATGTGGTTCAATGGGAAGAAAATAATTTTTGATGAAAACTAACTTTTAAGTTTTATTAATCGTGATTAAAGGTAATTAGTGAGATTTAAGGTAAAAATGAAATTATAATAAACTGAAAATATCTTGACACTTGTCCTAACCCTATTTTATGAGTCATGGTCGACCAATACAACACATGGGTCGATTTTTGGGACCCCATGGAGCCACTTGGGTAAGATAATGACATTAATGCCTTTTATTTAAAGTAAAAGTAAAAATGACACAAACATGTATTGTTTTACTAAAACACTTTTTACATAGGGTTATACAAGTCAGATTTTTAACTATAAATAGTCATTGGAAATATAAAACGATTTCCTACATCATAGTGGTTTTTTATAATATTTATACATTAAATAAATTAAATTATTTATGACATAATGATGATGCAACGATTACCTCATTATTTAACGATTTAAAAAAATGGAAAGATAATGTAAAATATAAGACCTAAACATGTCAAAAACATATTGGATGGGTGGATTTAGAACCCTTATCACCTTATCCTAGAAACACATCAATTTGGGACCATTAAAATCCGAAACTCATTTGAAACTAAAGTATCATTTTATACCTTTCCAAGAGTGCCCCTCCTCTCCTCTTATAAAAGGCCCCCACCTCTACCTCCTTACCCACACCTCTCAAACCTTTGGATGGGCCAAGATCTTATCATTTTGTCTCTCCACATCCCTATACTCATACTAGAATCCTTACCTTAGGTAGGAAGCTCTTCAATAAACCCTTTTGGTTCAAACCAAAGGGAGTTACCCGATTTTAAGGTAACGTCTTCACTCGTGCTCTTCTGTTTTATGTTTCTTCTCCAACCCCCTAAACTCTTTTTATTCACTTATTTTGTAACAACACCAGTATCTTCCATATACTAGGATTTTTCTATAATAATTATTCTCGATACACTTACACACACCTACATCTAATGGTTAAAGAACATATTGTTTCTGTGGATGGTGAATTTCTGCCTCACGAAACGATGATTGTTCAATATTATTTTAACACCTTCAAAGGTGTCCATTAAGATGTAACTATATTTATATATGATATATAATATGTTTATGTTTTTCTTAAGCTTCTGTATTTTTCATTTATGTCATACCTTTATGGTTTCCATTATGGCTAAACGCGCTATCTTCATTTTAGGAAGTGCGGACTACCGCCCCCTCAAAGTGATTTGATTCGTTAAATACCATATATGTTACATATAAAGGATATATTTAATGATATTATATATGATAAAATACTGTAATTATAATAATATTATGTATCATTATGTTTTAATTCCATTAAATATGAAATAGAAATGGAATTAGCGTTCATGCGTACGTACGGTTTACCGTCTCCATGAACGGTGCATTTCATTTCTTACCTCTAAATGTTATGTAATATTATAAATGCATGTATATAATTGATATATATGATATATATGATATCTAAATAATGAATATAATTCTGTATATAATTGATATTTTACCCCATGAACAAACTTGTAATTATAAAGAGTTTATTTTTGACTCAATTAGCAATGATCGACAAAACGACCATTATTAACTTAAATAATTACATAGTGTTCATAACATGGAAATCAGTGATATAAAAGAAATAATGAACTTTAAAAAGGTTCTCAAGATAGTATAAATTAACTCAAGTTTATTATTCAGGAGGTTAAAGAACGATCGAGTCAAGTCGGACCCGAGGTAGGGATCCTACCCCTCTCTTCCTATTTAAGTACACTCTTTTATGTCATTCCTTTTAAGATAATATTTCTTATGATTGGGATGTTCTTTTATATTACTATTACTGTAAATTTTATGTTAATATGGTGAGAGACCCTATTTTCACTCATCAATCCATTTTGGAAGTTTTGAGTGGCGCCGTTAGGCTGCCGAATTTTCGTAAGAGATCCAACCTCTCTCTTTCTTTTTTATGTACTCTCCTTTATGTCACTTATTTTAAGCTCCTATTTGTTATGTTGGGGGATGTTATTTTATATTCCTCTTGATGTACATTTTATGTTAATATGATTATAGACCCTATTTGATCTTATCAATCCATTTTTGGAAGTTTTAAGTGGCGCCGTTAGGCTTCCGAGTTTTCGTAAGGGATTTTTCATCTCACTTTTATTCCCGTGAGATTTATGCTACATTTGCCACCATTTCCTTTGAGTGGTATATGTACTTCCCATTATTCTACTCTTTGTGTAATATAATTTTGTTTATGATTATTTACATCAATGTTGTATTGTTCTTCTTTCATTGGGTGTATGTTTCGAAAGATACCCAAGTCGGTAAGAAAACCTTTCACCCTCGTCTTTTTAAAAGACTTATTTTGTTGGGTATTTTAATTTACATATTATAATGTTGGGATATGTTCTTATATATCCTTATTGATTTAAATTTTATGTCCAAGTGATGAGATACCATTTTTATCTCTCATCAATCCATTTTCTGAATTTTGAGGTGACGCCGTTAGGCTATCGAATTTTTACAAGGTAACTTCTTAACCCAATTTTGATTCTTTGGGATAAACTTGTTCTCCTTGAATATGTCGTTCTATGAATGTTTTTGAATGACCTCTTATTGTTTTAAACTTAATATCCACTTATATTTGTTGTATTCGTTTGTCGCACATAATTATGTAATTGATTTATCCTTAATCCAAGGATACCATCTTTGTAAGGGACTTCATCTCAATCTCCTTTCATTGAGGCATATTTTGTTTTATACACAACTTTCCTTTATACGGTGTATAAACCCCTTTGAATTTTATTTTTATTCAAAAGTAATATTTTTATATGAAGTGTTTTACTAAACGAAAAAACGGAATGTTTTTGTCGTACGTATGCGGCGACAACAACCTTTTCTGCCGTCGTGAGTATTATTTGGTCTTTGGCTTCCTCAACAAGCCGTAACATTTTTAAAATGAAATAAATACCATATACTCTTTTGGTATTGAAAATGGTTTTTATAATTTATTTGTTATGTCAATATATTTAAGTGATATGTTGTGATTGAAATGTGGAAATTTTTTCTTTCCATGATATTTGTTTTTTGTATTATGATTTTATAATTGTACATTAACATTTGATGGGTGGTTACGTGATAAACCGTATGACGGGTGGTGCCGTGAATACCAGGACGGGTGGTTATTTTATAACCTCCAATGCATTGGGTATGGAAGTTGGTCGTATGGTTATTCCATTAAGTGATATGTGTGGAAGTCGACCATAAGGTTATTCCATTTAAGTATGTTTCTGTCTCAAGTTACCTTTACATATTATGTATATGGGTTTTATGGTAATCTTTTGGTTACAAAAGGGTAAGTAATGATCTTATATTCATTGAATAGTTTTTACTACCTCATAAAGGTGAAAGGTATTACTTTGATCAAGTATACATGGTTTACTTGTTGTTTTGAAAAACTAACAGTTTTCATTCTTTGTGTATCCCTTGTGAGATTTTTATGCTCATCCCAAGTTTTTTTTGAATTTTTTTTCACAGGTCTTAATGTGGAGTAGGGTCAGGGATGGGATCAAGGGAAAGTTATTCTATATAAAACATGGAACTAGACATGTTTCTTTTTACGAGTTTTTATTTTATGGAAACTTAGTAGAAGTGTCTACTTTGTAATCTTTTGAGATGTAATAGTTATGTCCCAATTCTATAAAACTCTAAACCTAAAAAGATCCTTAATGTGAATTATTCATTTAATTCAATATTAAGTAAGGTTTAAGGTTGGGGCCTTATAATGATACACTGGAGATATGTTGTATTTAAATCATTCTAATTATTTATTTGGATGGTTTAAGATCATTTTTACTGGTGATGTTTAATTTTATAACCATTCACCATATTACACTGGATGTTTTATGGTGATGTTCATTTAATTTTGGTAAGTATTAACATTTTACATATCGGGTTTTTAATATGAATGTTTATGTTGATTATATGTGACCCCATCCTTATTAGGATTGAATTATAATTAGTAATTCATGGGTGTGGCCTGGCTATATATATCCCCTCAATGCATTGACATGTCTCATTAGAAAAATTAGTTAGCCAAATTAGACAGCTTCCTACCCACATATTTAAACTGTCTTGTGAAAGTTATTAATTATTTCAGATGTTCAGAATTATGTACTCCCTCATTATTAAATCATTTATTGATGTCCATATGTATATTCAGTTATTTATAATATCCATTGATAAATTTAAATCTCATGTAATTATTTATATGGATTTATTTGATCATCATTTATTTTTGTCATCTTATTCTCAGTTTATTAATTAAATGACATGTGTTTCAGCTATATTAATTCCATATTGATTATGATTACTTATTAATTATATGTTTCATTGTATACATACCCCTAATAATCATTTTAACTCACCCCTATATTATATTTTATTTTTCCCAGGACACTAAGAAGTGTTTTTTGATTGATTTGCATAGATATAATAAGGTAAATAATGATCTTCTCAAAGAAAAATCCTTTTGTATTTTATGTTTTAAGTGTAATGTAGATTTGAATTATGTATCAAGATTATTGAGACTAATAAAATATTCAGAAATTCGGGATGAGATACCTTGTATCTAGTTCCAATGTAATAAAGTATATATTGGCTCTAGGTTACTAGAGCCAGAGTTGTTATATGTTTCGTTTTGAAATAAATCATTTTTAATTAATATTATGAATTTGGAGTGATGTTTAAATTATAAATATGAAAAATCCATCACGATAATATAATTTATTCTAAAAAGACTATTTTTATAAGAATTATTTTAAAAGGTTAGGGTCGAAGCCTCATTTATTATTAAAGCAAAGAAAGGACATCTTTAACTAGGTAGAGGGAGACCCATTACAAAGCCCGAAGGCCTAATGGGCATTTAGACCATTACATGGCATGCAAGCCCAAATATTTTGGCCCAAGGCCCACTTTGTGAATAGTTCTACTATAGTACCCGCCTACTACATTACCACACAGTACCCGCCACTGCTACAGTGCCCTGTAACCGCTACAGTGACCCACCACTGCTATAGTGTCTGTCATTGCTACAATGCCACCACTGCAATAGTCTCTACAGTACTACTACTATAACATGCACCCATTGGGTTTTGAACCCCCATTTTTCATGTAGGATTACAGAGTGCTTACCACTAAGCCAAACCCCAACAACAAACTATTCTTATAAGATAATTCTTCTATTATAAGATAAATATATCACGTGTAACAAAATTTAGGTCTATGTATAATGATTTTGAATCACATTATAAAATCCACATTTCCAAATATCATCGCCTGGAATTTCTATGTTCCTCAAATAAATTTCTTGCAAAACAACAACCACATTAATATTTATAGATTTATTAGATAATTTACTTATGAAGTCCACTTATAATATAATATTTTCCCTTTATAAATGAATTTATATATGGATACATCTGTAAAATAAATCCCTTTGTAAAATGATGAAATTGTGCATAGGGAATTTTTTCTAATCATATGAAAAATTCATTGGAGAAGATGAATTTAAATGACTATAAGATAAATCCCTTAGCACATAGAATAAAATAATAATGATAAATTATTCAAACTTCATACTTGCATAAGATAAATCCCCTATTGTTATTTTCTTACACTCTTGAAGTAAATAGATTTAAACTAAAAATATTCATAATGAAATATGAATTGTGAAAATATAGTATATTAACATGACATCAATTAAGATGAAAATATTATTAAACCAAATAGGTATATTATAATAGTAAAAAAATATGAATTATTAATAGTTATTAGAACATAATTATTTTATCCAACAATATCCTTTTTTATGACCAAAAAAATAATAATACTATAAAAAAGTTTTATATATTATATATATTTTCAAAGATATAATCATATAGATCCTAATGAATCAGTATTTTCTCCCCATGTGTTATCTTTTTGCAAATGTAGAATTATCTTTCTACTCATATATTCTCCCCATTTTTTATATAATAAATAAATACAAGAGAATGGGATTAAATATAATCCATATAGCATAGTGAAATAGGTAACAAAAAATATAATATAATGATTTAAACTGAATAAGGATATGTAATGAGTTTTACAAACATATTAAAATAAAAATTGAAAATAAAAATTCAAGTATGATTAAACAAGAAATGATAAATCATAATTGATGAATAATACACTGAACTTTTTATTCATAGTCAAAATCATTGAAATGTTTGCCACAAATGGTCAAAAAATATATAAGATTATCTATATTATTTATTTGGTGGTGGTTTGGGAGAATCTTTAGGTTTGGTATATTGAGGAACAAAGGTGTCATTTATATTTTTTGAGCTACATAATACTAATATAGAGGTATTTTCCATATATATATTTTATGAAATATCTGGTAAAGGGAATATATACATGTATTGATTTTATTGATAATTTTTTTATTATAGATATATGGGATAACTAAATTTCCATGCCAAAGAATCTAACTAATCACTCTATCCTAGTTTTCGAGTCTTGATTTAGGTGCATAGCTTCTGATTAAATCCTTTAGCACTTCTATTTGCATAATTGAATTTCCTAAAAAATTCTTGAGCAAAAATAATATTTCAAATAGTATAATAAAATTTTAAAATAAACTCCTTCACTTTTGAAACCACCCACTGAATTAAAGTTTCCTTGTTATCATCATTTCTAGATGATTCCTTGCAATAATAAGTAATAGATTCCTTCAGAGTTTATTGAATCTTACTCAAATTTTATTTTGAAATTTTAAATCATTAGTCAATATGGGAACCTATATCTTATAATTTTTTCATAGTGAAAAATGGATGATCAAGGTTCCTTATAGAAGTCCCTTCTAAAAGGGAAACATTCTTCACAACAAATTCTACACCATCATTTAGAGATGTTTTAATATTTGGATATGTGGTTTAGTTGAATGTTTCAAAACCCAGATCTTAGAGGTCAAATTTTTATAAATTTGATGAAGAGTTCCCAAGTAAATATAGTCATAATGAATTTATGCTCGTAAATCAGTTCATGAATCTAAAGTAAATGAAGCACCAACTAGCTTGTCCTCCATGGATCCTAATATAGAGAAAGGTCTTGGGGAACCAATATCAGGAGGGTGTAAAGGATTTTGTTGAGAACATTGGATCCTTTTGAGGTACTCAAATTGAGAGATCATCATTTTTTCTATAAATAAACATATTCCTTGAAATACATATAAATAATTAAGGATTTTACTTCTTCCCTATATTTTTATGATAAAACATTAAACCTTCTAGTTATTCTTTTAAAATATTTAATTTGTTAAAATTTATTTTTTTCAACTGTCTGAATTTTACAGTCTGATTCAGTACATTCTTATTTTCGAAACACTGGGGATTATTCTCTCCTTTATTATTTCAAAATAGTTGGTTCAACTTTTACTCTTATCTATTGTTATTTAAAAATATGTGGTTTTAATCACTTTATTATTTATCAACTATAATATTTTATGATAGTGTACAATGAACATTTTAAAATTTTTTTATCTTCCCTGATCTAGATTACAAATCTACAACAATAATTACTTTTTTTACTAAACATTATCAAAGGAACTGTTGATAATGGTAATATTCCTCTTTTCAAAAAATAGTATAGTGACCAACTTTCTAATATCATCTCTCAAAGATAATTTTGTATGAGATTATTGGAATTTTGTAAGAGTGGAAATATTTGGATCCCTAGATTTAGTAGCTACAAAAATAAGAACTTTTAAATCAATATGACTAGCACCAAATAGCTCTTTCAAATAAACATATGCAAAATATCCATCACTTGATTTAATGGTAGATTATTCTAGAACCCCTGTAGCTACAATAATTGGGTAAAGATATAATGAGATATTAAAAACCTTACACTTCTTCTCATAGAAATATTATATTCTTATATGAAGTGTTTTATTGTATTTTTAATAAGAACCTCAAATGGTTCTACAACACCAACATCTCCAACAATAATTCTAACTTCTAATAAATTTCCCCATTAATATGACCAAGTTTGAAAACTACTCCTTATTCAATTCCTACCACATTATGTTTATTTAAGTAAGGGTTATAGATACATCCACTCCATTTGAGGAATCCAACACTTAGATTATCCAATCCATGACACTTGTTGGTGATCAGTTCAATAAGAATAATTTAAAATATTTTATACAAAAGTGTATAAATTAATCAAAATGGATGTAAACTTGATATTTTATTGTTATCATGGTATATATACATTTTAATATTCCTTGGTATAATTAATTTCTTCTGAACAAAAAAATATAAAGAAAACACAAATTTTAAAAAAAAAGATTTTTTCAAATTATCATGTGTGCTAAGATATAATAGTCTGAATATTATATACCCAAAACTTTTTTTCTAGTTAAAGGTCGTTCAAGGCCTTCTTCAGAACAACATATCCAATAAATAAAAACATCACCATATTAGTATGGATCACATAATCGATACTCCCCCGAGAGGTATTGAACTTGAAAAGTCCTTCAAGAGGAAAATGAAAGACATTAACTAGATTAACTGAGGAGATTAAGAAGTTATTCTCTTTTACCTTAGAAGCTTCCAAGTATTTAGTATCATTGAAAATCAATTACACTTCTTTATAAAACTCTTTAACATCACTATCATAGATGAACTAGGTTATTTTATCATTAAATGTGAACTCCAGTCATTTGAAATTGATTACTTTCCTCAAAAACATATCTATCGAGTCTAATAAGATAAAATCAACCATTTTTCCATTCATCACCATGAGGGAAAAGTTAGTTCTCTTTGATCTTCTTTAAACATCATCATATGTTCATATCATATTAAACATTTTCATATAGAGATAGATATCAGATGTAAATTTTAAATGATAATATTTAGGGTGAGAGGGGTTTGATATGAGAACTAAGTGACTCTGATGTTTACAAATGATCGAGTTTTAGTAGCCAAAATTGATAAAAACAATTACAGGGAATTTAGAGAGTCACCACGATTGACTTGATAAAGGTAAACTAAATTATATTTCATAAAAAATAGTTCTATATGTCACATTATGACACAATAACTAATGTTATTAAATAAATCATAATTGAATTCATAAAAACAGCTATATTAGTTGTTTCATGTTTATAATAACATAATCTAAAAATAATAGAAATTAGAATATTTAGTTAAATAAATAATATTAGAATAATCACTATTTAAAATCCAATAATACTAACTCACTTTTAATAAGGTAATATAAATCAGTAATAAACAAATTAAAAAAAATATCTTCTAATTGATTTTTAGTACAAATAAATTATTAATAGATGTCACTTTTTTTTATTTATCCCATAATAAATGATGATTTAGGTAGATTTTCATTGTCCTTGAATGAAATATTAGATTTTTAAAAAAATTATAGTAGTAGTGTTCTCACATTTGATTGTTAAATGATCATAATTAAATCTAAAATATGTCAGTGTATTTCATCCAAAACACATGTTCACAACAACTACCGATTATAGTGTACTTAGATTTAGTAGTTAATAATGAAATCGACTATTGAAAAATAATGATTTTCTTAGAAAGTTGATGGTTCAAGATATAATATTTTTATCTAACCTTAAAATTATAAATTTTTCATTAGAATTTGAAAGTAAATAAAATCTAGTTTTTTTAGAAAACATAAAGATAAATAAATAGATCCTTTAAAATATAGTAAAATTATTTTGGAAGCTATAAAATGTGACTCTTTAAGATTTTCTTGAAATATAGCACATAAACAAACTAAATACAAGATGTCCAGCCTACTATAAATTATATATTACAAATAGAAAATAATGCCTCTTTATAACTTATTGTCAATTGGTTTACAAACTTTATCCAAATCAGGTTTAATATTATAATTGATAAGAATGGAATATATATTACTATTTTCAACTGAAAATTTCTTCATTAAATCATGTGTGTATATGTTTCTATTTAAAAAATATCAAAAATATTTTTGAGAAATTTGAATCATAAGAAATAAATTCAAATCACCCATCGCGATCATTTAAATCACATTTTTGAATGAGTATTGAAAAAAAAATAAAAAAATTATTTTAGAGACACAAATTATATCATCAAAATTTATTTGAGCTAAACATATCTTTTGATATAATTTTCTTAGATATTTATAGGTATTTAAATCCTATAGTAAAACCATTTCATAAAATAAATAAAATCAACCATTATTACCAATATCTATATTATTTTCTAAGACAATAAAAATATTTGGTATGTTTGAAAATATAATTAGAAAAATAAAGGTTTTCCAAACATGGAAAGAGTCCAACAAAAACGTCATCCATTAGAAAAAAAAATTATGTAGATTTTATATGCATCTGAAATAATTTAAAATTAATATTAGATGGATATTCTAAGTGGGTCCTAATGACTTCTAAGATAGAAACGAGGGATAACGTTTCCTCAAAATCTATTTTTTCCTATTTATTATAACCTTTGGAAACTAGTATATCCTTGTTTTAAATTATCACATTGTAATAATCATTCTTACTTCTAAATACCCATTTAGTTCGAATAGTAGGATAATCTGACTGACTATCAACTAAATTTGATAACTTGATCCTCTTGAATTGGTTTAACTATTCATGTACTTATAAAATCCAACTATTATTATGTAAACTATTATATATGGTTTTTGGTTATAGATGGGGCAGGAAAGAAGAAACAACAGTTTGGTTACCTACAGTTCTTTTAGTCTGAACTCACTTAACTATTATTCCTATAATAATATCTAAATGATATGTTTAGGGATACTAATATTTCTTGGAATCAAACTTTTTTAAAAAAATTATTTTATTCTTATGTGAATAAATTTTTTCAAGCTCATGTTCTAAATCATCATAATTTTTTTATAAAATAGGTTAATGTTTCATGTCATCTAAAAAATCACTTTAGTTTACAATTTGAATTTTTTTATCTAAGGGCTCACACTCCTCAAATTTTACATGAATAGGTTCTTCAATAATCCTAGAATTCTTATTGAAAACTCTATAATATTTACAAGTTGTAAAATATCATTGGATTATTACTTAATCTACCTTTGGAATCAAATTACAAATATGTTCTACAGTGTACATGATATATAACTTTCTTCTAAAAACCTTTATGTAACCACCATTGGGTTTAACAATATTTTATAGCTCATAGGGTATTTTTATAAGATATTTCTTCTTATAACTCTATTTATGAAATAACATGTAGAGTTAAAATATTCAATATAAAAATTATTATCCATAATATATTCACATAACATTATTTTAACAATTTATTTCAAGTTATTATAATCTATTATAGCAACACCATTCGGTTGAGGTTTCCTTGGAGCAGATATAGTATGTTTAGTGACATATTTTTTGTAAAATATGTAAAATTCATGATTTTAAAACTCTTCCCCATTGGAAATTATCAAATAAAAAAATTTCTATCGTTTTCATTCTATACCAACTTACAAAAGTTAATAAATAAACGGTTGGCTTCACTCTTAATTCTTAAGAAGTAAACCCTTTTAAATATTAAAAAATAACTAATAAAAACAAAAACAAAAGACTTCACACCTAGGTTTGTTGTTTATTAGGGACTGAAAAATATGTATAAACATTTTTTAGTAGTATAGAAGTAAAAAAATCCTTAATTGGATTAAAATATAACTTCTTTTTTCTTACTCATTTTGAATGCATTAAATAGTTTATTTTTTCAATTTAATTTAAGTTGAATGAAAAATCAAATTTTCCACATAAAAGTTCTCAGGGAAAAAACATTAAAATGTTATTTCCTTCTATTAAGAAACCAAGATTCATTTAATTTAGCATTAAAACAATTTACATTTTGTTCAGAAAAATAAATAATATATAGAGTGTGAAATTTTTTTTTTCATAGAGATTTAAATTTAGTAAATATATATTTTAACATAGAACATTATTTGTTATAAAATTCAATAGAAAATCCATCATTACTATGTTAGGGAATACATATCATGTTATGATTTAAGTCTTCATTGTAATGAAATTTTTTGATGAGAAATGAATATGGATCTCTAATAGATACAACTCCATTAATCATTACTTTATCAATTTCACCAAATTTAATATAGCCTCCATCAATAAAAGATAATTATTCAAAGTTAGAAAAATATCCCCTCATATGTCTCGATCAACCACTATCAATGAACTATTTTTCATTATTAAATCTATGGATTTCATTTAATAAAGAAAATAAACTAAAAGATTTTTTGGGAACCAAATTATTTTGGGCCTATTATTTTTTTCAATTAAACATTTGGGAACCCAAATATATGTACACTTTATATAATTTCTATAATTTTTAGAATTTCAATCACTTTTTAAGGATTTTTATATAGAAGTAAAATCTTTATTTACTCAAAAAATTGAGGATTACCTAAAAAAATCATAATGAAAATCTAAATTATAGTGAAAATAAATGATATTAGATATGTTTCTTTAGAACATGGAAGATAATAAATACTATATAGCTTAATTTTTTCTTCATTTCTATCCATAACATATTTAACTTTATTTAATTTTTTATAAATAATTGTTAAGGTAATCCTCCACCTTTGTAAACGAACTATCAATATCTTTTAAATATTTAACTTCACCTATTAATTCCTTTATTTTACTAACAAAATATTTCAAATCTGGAAGTACATTCAAGTAGTATTAATTTTTCTTCTACAATATCTTTGGACACATCTCGATTTTTATTTAGTGAAACATTTTACAATTTCTTTTAAGAATTTTATTCTTATTAATATGTTAATACACATCTTATAACATAAAAAAAATATTTATTTAATTCATCAAAATAAAAAATTCAAAAAACAAATTCAGATTCATGGTTATATGAATAAATAAATTATACATCATCAGTTTTTCAATAAAGAATATATTATCATTATAATTAAATATATCAACTTAATATTTACGATAAGAATAACTGTTATATTCTTCATAAGAAGTTCCATGAGACCTTCATTTATTTCTTCCCATGTTTCTTGAATCATATTTTATTTGAATATTATTTTCTGATTTCTTTCTCTCCATAAGTTGAGTATACTCAATTGTTATGTGTATAAATGTATTGTCTTCATAACAAATCACTTAATTTTCACTTACATTAAAATTTTTATACTTATTAAAATATTCTTTTATTACTATACTCTTATCATAAAATATTTTGGTCTTCTTTGTAAACTATCAAATTTTATTATCAAAATCTACGCTAAGTGAATCATCTTTGTTAGACGAGTCATATAATAAGTTATCGATAGTTCTATTCTCATACTTATATGGGTATGTTGTTTATAAGAGTTACAATCAAATAATTTTATTTATATCCCTTATATGGGTATGTTGTTCAATGGATATAGACATATAAATGCATTTTATATGTAATAATATTAGAACATTTAGATATTGGTTTGATTCAGGAACATGATTTTTTAAGTTAGCTACATAATTTACTATCTCTATATTAAATTTATTCATTTTTGAGATATTTTCTATCTCATACATTCAAAAAATTTCAAATTTTAGCTTATTAGTGTTTTACCTTTATTATCGGACACTATTAGTAACTTCATTAGATTAAAAAATATCAGTCCACGTTCTTTGAGTTATATCACACTAAGAGACTTTATTATATTCATCGATTCATAAGTCGCATATAATAGAGTTCATTGACTTGGAATCCAGTCCATAATCATCTTTTTGATGAGGATTCCACATTGAGGGTTCACCTTTAATAACTTCATGGGCCTTGACAAATTTTAGATAAACGTTCAAACCAAGGTTCTTCAAGCAGATTATCATTGAAGATTCCTATTACCCATTATTTTCTCCCATTAATTATGATGTGGGAATAAAGGATATTAATTATTTAGAATTAAAAATTGAATCAACATAGGAATATATATTTATACATCTACTTGTAAATATTTATAAATTTAAAGTCATTTTCCCTGTTACTAATTGTTTTCCCAGAGAGTTTTAAAAATATATGAGGGGCTAAATTGTGATCATAAAAAAAATACCCAACCTAAAACCACCTTCTTGAAGTTATTTGTAACATTTCATACTATTTTAATATATATGGAGTGGAAAAATATGAAAATATAATAATTAAGGAATAAGATATTTATAGTGGTTTACTGTGAAATGATCCCTTAGTCCACTCCACTAATAGTCTCTCAATGATCTTGATGATTTTTACTATACCAACCCTTTTCCTAGGGGCTACAAAGCTGACTAAATAAAGTTGTAACAAGGTATAATATTCAATAGATCTTTTTAGGATCCTATTTATAAATATTCTACATAGCATACAACCATATTTATTGAAAGGAGCATTCACATAAAACCATTATAGAAATTATTCTTAAAATAGAGGACATCATCGACACACAATTTCAAGAATCAAATAATAGTTCAAGAATAATTATTCTAGATAAATAATGTATCTTCAATGTGCAGCTCAAGAATATTATTTGAAAAAAAAAATTTATTTTAAACATAGAATAAGCATTCGAACTTTACATTGTTATGCAATAAAAATAATCATGAAAAATATAGTATGCAATTTTATAGGATCTTGTGCATGAACACCATCTCTAATAATAGTTACAACCCTTTATTCATTTTAAATTATAACTACTGTAAATTTATTTAAATGATCATAAGAATATAATATTATAAAAATATTTTTTTTCTTTCTTATGAACTTATTCTACAAAAATATATAATACATAGGTATTTTTTAAGAGATATAATAAACATCCATGGAATTATACAATTTCATATAAATGGTTTTTTTATTTTATTCAACCTTTATTAATTTAGATATCACTATTTAAAATAAAACAAAGGCTAGGTGTGTAATTTGAATATAATTATATAATTTTAAAAGGATTATTCAAATAAGATTATTGAAAATTATATTCAAATTTTATGTTTTTTCCTCAAATAAGTTTATTTCTTAAGATCATTGATGAATAAATTTACTGATCTCGAAAAAAGTATTACTCTCCCTATAATGAATTAATTTTCCAGGAATATTTTGAACTGAGAGAGATATCAAAACTCCTCACATGATAATTCCATCACTATAAGATAATTTTTCTCGGATGCACTTTTCCGATAAGATAACTCTTATAAATAAAGATAAATCTATCACACATAAAATAACATACATTTGTGTTTAATGATTTTAAATTGAATAATATAATTGAATTTTCTAAATATCATTTATTCTATATTCTAATCTTATAGGATAAATTACTTGAAAAATATTAATCACATAAGTATTTTAGTCTTCGTGGGATAATTTAATTATGATGTTCCATTATAAGATAATTTATACCCATTGTTAGAGAATTTATTTTCAAATAATCTCATTAGATACAGTTTGTTGTCAAATAATGAAATCATGCACTATGAACCTTGTCTAATCATAAGATAATTTCCATAGTGTGTAAGATACTTTACATAGGATAAATTCTTCAAACTTTTAAGATCTGTAAGATAAACCCATTAATGAAATTTTTTTAAACTCTTGAATAAAATATATTTTAACTAAGAATCCTTAAAATAAAATAACAAATAACTAAATATAATTTATTAACAGTAAATAAAATGATATATTTTTATTAGTAAAACAAATAGGGATTTTGTGAGAGTAATAACATTTGAAATGCTGGGATATGTTGTAAAATTATTAGTAAATCAAACAATATCCCTCTTTTTAATGACCAAAAACTCCATAAATGATATGATATTTTACGATTCATAAACGTTTTTAAATATATAAACATATAAAACATAAATAATCATTATTTTATCCTAATTTTCTATCTTTTTCATAAAGTAAAATTTTATTTATACTTATATATTCACCCCCTTTTTTGATATCAACTAAATTTTAAACATTGAGATAAAACACAATCAATATATTAGAGTGAAATAAGTAATGGTGTTAGAATATAAACTATTGAACTAAATAAAGAAGTGGAATGGACTTGTAGGAATATATTATAACAGAAATTAAATATAAAATCTATTGTAAACTTAAACAAGAAATGATATAAATTTGATGAAGAATAATTCACTAAACCTTTCATTAAAAATCAAAATCATTGAACATTTAAAACAATGTAAGATCCCATTTCCATTGGGGATTAAAATTTCAAAAGGAATTTTAATTTTCCATTAATTGATGGGAATTATTTTGAACAACGATTCAGAAATGAATTTTGAGAGTTTGAGTGCCCTATGATAAGTGTTTTGGGTGTGGGTAAGGTCTAATTAGTGGTCTCAGTTGATGGCATGTTACAAAGTGTTATCATTGTATTATATTGTTTTACTATTTGAGATATGGTATCCATGTGATTGAGGAATGTGGTAGATATTATGATGGATAACAGGTTGGTGCATCACAAACATCCTTCCATTAAGAATTCTCAGGTACCAAGTTCTTGGTAATTATATTCTTGATATGTGATATTATAATTGATATTATTTTCACCTCATGAAATTCATATGCAGTTTAATATTTTTAATTTAGGGGTTATTAATTTTTACTTCTTAGTTCATTTATAAGATGGAAGTTATTGTGCAAATATCTTAGACCATGCAAGAAAGAGGAATATCATACATCATAATAGACATGTAGGATTCAGATGACATGTAGGACTATGCTAAAAAAAATTCCCTGACGATATCGGTTCATATATTTAATGTTTCAACAACAACTGATATAGTGTTTCTTGAATAAGTTATTTTTAGAACTCTATTCTGATGGGCCAATAGGCATATGTTTCCTTTTGATGGAAGGGTGTGTGGATATATTGTGAGTCATTCATATTGACAATTTCATGTCCCCTCAATATCTATGACATGGGGTGACCCAAGTTGGTTGGTATAGGCACATGAAGCCTTAGTGAGAAATTCTTAGTTGGTGGTAATTATTAGGGTTATACTATTTCATATGTTAGTAACAACCTATATGGTGTTTCCATAAATATATAATAAATTCATTTTTATTGACATAATAATATATTGTAACATATTGTATATGGATTTTTTTGGTGGATTCCATTGGTTATGGAAATAATAACTAATGAGTTGTGATCCTCAAGAGGTCAGTCCCATGGGTGGATTCTCAGTGAGGAAAAATACCCTAGTTGGATAATGAAATGGGATGTTGTCCATAAGAGATGTGTATATGAGATCCTAATATTGGAATTTTCATGACTTTTTTCATAGTTTGGAGACAATAACGTGATATTTCCCATAAGGTATGACCATGTGAGAGATGGTATTGTGTTTATGTGGGAGGATCTAATGACCCTTAAGATGCAAATCTTTATTTTTGTGTTTTGGTTCCTAGTTTTTTAATGAGGGAAACCCATGAGATAGGCCAGAGTGATATTATATCCTCCTAAAATACAAAAATCATGGGGTGTTCTTGGATTTGGAATGATCTACCAAGATGATGGAATACCCTTAAAGGAATTTTTGAGCATAGTCATATAGGATTCTAAGTGTTTTTATTAGGAAAACACATTGTATAAGGATCTACACATTTCATATATAGATATCACAAATTAATAGATTAAACTTTATCACATAACATAATGATCCATGAAATAATCATATATTTATAGTGCCTTTGGAATCTTGGTTACATAAAAAACATGTTCATAACTGAACTATGTCATGTCTCACTAAGTTTATCATAACTATCATCCTTCTCATACTTATCATATAGTATACCATTCTTTGTAACCTGGGGAAAGTAAAAATAAGAAAGGGTGATCTCAAATTCTCAATAAAGTTAAATAGAGGATATATCAACATAACATTATCAAATGGTATGAGAACACGATAATAACAGTTGGAAGACATACCCTGCATATCATATGACATAAAATTGATTCATGACATAAATCTTGGTAGCTCATAAGACATTAATCATAGTAGATTCAAAGAAAAAAATACATAGATTTATGTAATACACAAAATCATAGAAAATTATTTCATTTATAGTCAAGAATCATTTCCAAGGATATTATAGTGGATTGGGTTCACTTCTAAAACCATCATAGTAGTCAAGGTTCACTCACAAGACTAAAATAATGCAGAGAGTAACTTACTTAACTAGGTTCACTTTCTATTCCAATCCTATTTATCTCATGAGATATCCATAAATACCAAATATATTGGAGGGAGATATAGAACCCAACCATCATTGTTTATAACATGAAAATCATCTTGGTTTTAATGTAACAACCATCCTTGTTTATAACATAATGAACTTCCTTTTTTACCCCATAACCACCACCACCAAATAAAAATCATACATATGTTTTCTAAAATATCATAAAACATTCATCATAATATAACCCATCAAAATAAATTAGTTTTCAAAACATTCCAACATAGAATAACCTATGAAAGTGAAAGGGTTTCAATAAACATTTAATCATTTCATCATAGAATAACCCATGTAAAAGGAATGTGTTTCATAATGATTACATCATTTAATCATATCATCTTTCATGTAAAATTAATTAGTTTCATAATCATTTCATCAATTTATCATAGCATATCCCATGGAAAAGGATTGAGTTTTGTAAACATATTTTCTTCATAACCATAAATCATCCATAGAAAGAATATATATCGTATGATTAGATTATATCCATAGTAAATGTTATGTAACATGGAAATATGTCATCAGGTATGGAAAATGATTTTGAAAGATCACTTGGAACATTTCTTGTGGAAAATAACCTTTCTAATTTAAGAATAAGTTTTTAAAATATAAAAATTTTCCCAATATTAAATATTTTTTCTCAAAATGAATATGTAAATCTGTAATTAATTACATAAATCATTGAGTTTTTATGATAGAATAAAATATATTTCATGTTGTAAACATTTAAATGAATACTCCTTTATCATTTTTGGTAAAAAGAAAAAAGATCCCTATTCAGAAAATTATAAGAATATTACTCTTAAAAAATTGTAAAAAATTTATCATGGGTAATAAAACATTAAATAACCATTTGAGAATTGAAAAATATAAATTTATAACATTTTAAGAAAATATGGACATGGAATGAAAATTATTTTCAACTAAAGAGAGAAATAATGCTAGTTTTACTTAAAAACATTATTTTGGAATATTAAGTACATAATTAGAGAAAAATTAAAGGAAAGAATAAATTTTCAAATAAAAATAGTATAGTAACATTAATTAATTTATTTAATCATAAATCAAAATATTTAATCTTCAGAAGCATAATCATTAACAATCATTATAAATAATGAGATTATATCGTAAAACCATAACCACTTTGGTATCTTTTGAATCGTAAGACCCATTAAAGAATAAAATTAAATGCAACTTTAAATATCATGAAAATAATAAGATTAATTATATAACATATAAAATGGGTAGTATATAAACCACATGAAAGAAACAAGTGTTGAATATGGTCTATTTCTCCTAGGAATAAAACAGAGACTAGATAGCCCTTACTTTAAGTCTCGACATCCATCATACATGTATAAAAATAATTTATAATAATTATATGGATATTATAAATATATTAAAAAACTATAATTATATATATCATTCCATATTCCATTTACCTATGACCTTTTATTAAATTATTGTTAGTAATTCCTTATTAAAATTGCATTTCGAGTAACAACTACTTCTTTTTTATGAATGTTTTTCTTTGGTACTTTCATTCCTTTTAATTTGACCATGGTTCCATAACCTCAAAAACACTAAACATGATTTCAATATCATATAAATTTATTATATACATATTTATATTCATCCATAAAATTTAGAGATAGAAATTAAATTACACCGTTCATGGAGACGGTTGACCGTACATACACATAAACATTGTTTCCCTTTTCTTGATGGATGTAACAAAAGAATTTAAAATAGTATATCATATTTACAAAATAATTTATATATAATAAATATAATATATATTTTCTTAATATATTTTGTTGTACCTCTCGTACCCCTCGTGGTTTAATTTTCATGATCACAATCACCCTCTTATTTATCTAATCTTGTTTTAAGTGTTTTTGGATGATAGGCATAATTTCAGGTTGCCAAGGAATTGGGCCAAGAAGGCCAAGAAGGCAAAAAGCCTAAAAAGGACTGAAATTCAGTCCACCGGCCAACCGGTGGCTTCACCACCGGCCAGCCGATGGACCCTGGGCAGAAGGCTGAGCCACTGCCTCAGCACCGGCCAACCGGTGGCCTCAGCACCGGCCAGCCGGTGGCACCCAGACAGAAGGGGTAGCTACTGCCTCCTCACCGGCCAACCGGTGGCCTCAGCACCGGCCAGTCGGTGGCACCCAGCCAGAACAGTATTTGCTACTGCCTGAGCACCGGCCAACCGGTGGCCTCCTCACCGGCCAGCCGGTGGAGCCTGAGCCTGAAGGCCTCTCCATTTTGCAAGCACTGGCCAACCGGTGGCTCTGCACCGGTCAGCCGGTGGACCCAGTCAAACTAGCCGTTAGGCCTTTGACCAGACCTGTCCACTTGCCTCCCAACGGCTCCGAAGCCTTTTCCAACGGCTCCGAAGACCTCCAAAGGCCATATGAGGGTTCCCCCTCTATAAATAAAGGACCTTGAAGCACCGGAACCATAACCAAGCCACGGAAGCCCACAGGACACATTTTACATCATTTGGCGAACCTCCAGCAGATTGCTCCAAGGGAACTCCAATTGCTCCAACTCAATTCCACATCCAAGGAGCACCACCAAAGAAGCTTGGGAGCGCCCTTCATCAGCTCCATCAATCCATTGGCGCCCAAGACTTCCCCATTACGGTTTTTCATTGCTTTATCATTTTTTGAGCATCAATTTGGGTTTGTTCCTACAAACCCCATCTCTTTCTCATCTCCCTTTCTTTGGGTTCTCACACCACCTTCAAGGTGTGAAGAGGTTAGTCAAGCCTTCCCTTTAAAAGGCTTGAGACATAGGAGAGCTAGCCTTCACCTGTAAGAAGGCTAGTGGGTTCTTGCTCAACCATTGAAAGCAAGTGGGTTCTAGCATAACCACTAAAAGCAAGCTCTAATAGGTTCTAGACTAACCTTGAAGTCTAGTGGGTTTCTTGCTAAAGCCATTAAAAAGCAAGCGGTAGTAAATCTCTCAACGGTTGAGTTGGGAGTGGAGACGTAGGCTTGGGTTTAAGCCGAACTCCGTTATCAAGTTGTGTGTTTTGCCTCTTTTATTTCCGCTGCACTTTCTCTTTGATTTTAATTTGTTAATTTATTTTTAAAAGGCAATTCACCCCCCCCCCCCTCTTGCCATCACTCCTTTCTTTCTCCGACCAACAATTGGTATCAGAGGCAAAATTTGAGTAATACCCTAACCGGTTTCAAATTCAAGATCTTTTTTTGATGGCTTCAACCTCTTTCGCCCCCGAAGGATATTCTTTGGTTCGTGCTCCATTTTTTGATAGAACCGACTATAACTATTGGAAAACCCGCATGACCACTTTTCATAGAATCATTGGTTATCCCATTTATAAAATTGTCATGCACGATTATTCTCTCTCCTCTCCCGATGAATCCAAATGGACCCAAGCCGATTTCAAAAATTTCGAGCTTGATGGCAAAGCCATGAACGCTCTACATTGTGGCCTTGATCGTAATGAATTCAATCGAGTTTCCACATGCACCTCATCTCATGAAATCTAGAAACTTTTGAAGGTTACCCATGAGGGGACCAACAAAGTCAAGGACACTCGATTGGATATGTTTCGTCATGATTTTGAGTCTTTTACGATGCATCCATCCGAAAATATTACTGATATGTTTACTCGTTTTACTGATGTTTGCAATGGGAGAAAGTCCCTTGGTGATGATGTGTCTGCAGAAACGATGGTCAAGAAGATCCTATGGATCCTTCCAAGCTCATGGGCTCCAAAGGTAACGGCAATCCAAGAAGCAAAGGACATCAAGAACATGCCGGTCGAAGAGCTCATCGGATCCCTCATGACTTATGAGATCACCATGAGGAGGCAAGCTGAAAAGGAAGGCAAACCGATCAAAGTTTCAAAGAACATCGCCTTCAAAGCTCAAAAAGAAGAAAGCTCCTCCTCCTCATCGTCTTCCTCTTCAAGCGGCGATTCCGAAATGGAGAACCTTGCCCGCAAAATGCACAAGTTCATGAAGAAGCACAAGAAGAAGAAATCACGCAAGGCTCAATCCAACGAAAAATCCGAGCCTAAGGTAAAATGTTATGGGTGCGGCGAGAAAGGCCATTACAAGCCTGATTGCCCACTCAACAAGAAAAAGGCCAAGCAAATGGAAAAGAAGAAGGCATTCAAGGCCACATGGAGTGATAGCTCCACATCAACCTCCTCCTCCTCCTCAAGTGACAACGGTAAGAAATTCCTAGTGGCATTACATGAGGTAACCTCTTCCGACTCCTCTTCCTCTTTTTCTTCAAATTCAAATTCTTTGAATCATTTATCCTATGAGGATCTCCAACATGCTAGAGATCAATTGGAGGAAGGTTTTCACGAACTTTCTTCCAAATTTGTTTCTTTAAAAAAGAATTTCAAAAAACTCTCTTCCGAAAAAGAACAACTTCTCAAAGAGAAGGAAGAGTTGACCCTCAAAATCCAAAACCTTCCCGATATTGATTCCATGGAATCAACCATCAAAGATTTAAGGGAATCCCTAGCCAAGTTCACCCAAGGTGAACAAAATTTGACCAAACTCCTCGGTTACCAACGCATAGCTAGAACCACCGAAGGGCTTGGCTATTCTAAGCAAGCTTCCTCTTCCCGTGCTTCAACTGTTTTTGTAAGGGGGAGCTCTCAAAACAAATTTTGAAATTATTGTAAAAAACCCGGGCACTTAACCTGTGAGTGCAATTGTAAAAATGCCCGGTATGGCCGCCCCAAAAGTATTTTCTTTATTGATGAATTTTTTAGGAGAAGACCCGCCACTAGACAAGTGTGGATTGAAAAATCCCTCTTAGCGAGTCTCTCCGGGCCAAAATTTGTCTCGGTTCCAAAAACCTCTCCCCGGTGATTTGTTGTTTTTATTTAGGGGGATTTAGGATCGTTTAAGCCCTTTTGATTTCAATTTCAAAATTTTCGATTCAAACTTTCAATTTCAACACTTGGTATCAAAATTTTCATTTCAAAATATTCAATTCAAAGTGTTATTCAATTTTCTTTTCAAAACTTTCAATTCAAACTGTTATTCAATTTTTCATTCAAAACATTCATTTCAAATTTTTGATTCAAAACTTTCAATTCAAATTTCAAAAATTTCAATTGGTTTAAAATCTTTTTTTCCCTCAATCAAGTTTTATGCCCCGTGCTATTTTGATAATCACAAAGGGGGAGAAATTCTTGTTTGATTGGGGGAGAAATCCTTTAAAGCATGCTTTTCATTTAATTTTCTACATTACTTGTTTTGGTGATTGTGATCATCAAAATAGCGGGAGATTGTTATACCTCTCGTACCCCTCGTGGTTTAATTTTCATGATCACAATCACCCTCTTATTTATCTAATCTTGTTTTAAGTGTTTTTGGATGATAGGCATAATTTCAGGTTGCCAAGGAATTGGGCCAAGAAGGCCAAGAAGGCAAAAAGCCTAAAATGGACTGAAATTCAGTCCACCGGCCAACCGGTGGCTTCACCACCGGCCAGCCGATGGACCCTGGGCAGAAGGCTGAGCCACTGCCTCAGCACCGGCCAACCGGTGGCACCCAGCCAGAACAGTATTTGCTACTGCCTGAGCACTGGCCAACCGGTGGCCTCCTCACCGGCCAGCCGGTGGAGCCTGAGCCCGAAGGCCTCTCCATTTTGCAAGCACTGGCCAACCGGTGGCTCTGCACCGGTCAGCTGGTGGACCCCGTCAAACTAGCCGTTAGGCCTTTGACCAGACCTGTCCACTTGCCTCCCAACGGCTCCGAAGCCTTTTCCAACGGCTCCGAAGACCTCCAAAGGCCATATGAGGGTTCCCCCTCTATAAATAAAGGACCTTGAAGCACCGGAACCATAACCAAGCCACGGAAGCCCACGGGACACATTTTACATCATTTGGCGAACCTCCGGTAGATTGCTCCAAGGGAACTCCAATTTCTCCAACTCAATTCCACATCCAAGGAGCACCACCAAAGAAGCTTGGGAGCGCCCTTCATCAGCTCCATCAATCCATTGGCGCCCAAGACTTCCCCATTACGGTTTTTCATTGCTTTATCATTTTTTGAGCATCAATTTGGGTTTGTGCCTACAAACCCCATCTCTTTCTCATCTCTCTTTCTTTGGGTTCTCACACCACCTTCAAGGTGTGAAGAGGTTAGTCAAGCCTTCCCTTTAAAAGTCTTGAGACATAGGAGAGCTAGCCTTCACCTGTAAGAAGGCTAGTGGGTTCTTGCTCAACCATTGAAAGCAAGTGGGTTCTTGCATAACCACTAAAAGCAAGCTGTAATAGGTTCTAGACTAACCTTGAAGTCTAGTGGGTTTCTTGCTAAAACCATTAAAAAGCAAGCGGTAGTAAATCTCTCAACGGTTGAGTTGGGAGTGGAGACGTAGGCTTGGGTTTAAGCCGAACTCCGTTATCAAGTTGTGTGTTTTGCCTCTTTTATTTCCGCTGCACTTTCTCTTTGATTTTAATTTGTTAATTTATTTTTAAAAGGCAATTCACCCCCCCCCCCCTCTTGCCATCACTCCTTTCTTTCTCCGACCAACAATTGGTATCAGAGGCAAAATTTGAGTAATACCCTAACCGGTTTCAAATTCAAGATCTTTTTTTGATGGCTTCAACCTCTTTCGCCCCCGAAGGATATTCTTTGGGTCGTGCTCCATTTTTTGATAGAACCGACTATAACTATTGGAAAACCCGCATGACTACTTTTCTTAGAAGCATTGGTTATCCCATTTATAAAATTGTCATGCACGGTTATTCTCTCTCCTCTCCCGATGAATCCAAATGGACCCAAGCCGATATTAAAAATTTCGAGCTTGATGGCAAAGCCATGAACGCTCTACATTGTGGCCTTGATCATAATGAATTCAATCGAGTTTCCACATGCACCCCATCTCATGAAATCTGGAAACTTTTGAAGGTTACCCATGAGGGGACCAACAAAGTCAAGGACACTCGATTGGATATGTTTCGTCAAGATTTTGAGTCTTTTACCATGAATCCATCCGAAAATATTACTGATATGTATACTCGTTTTACTGATGTTTGCAATGGGAGAAAGTCCCTTGGTGATGATGTGTCTGCAGAAACGATGGTCAAGAAGATCCTATGGATCCTTCCAAGCTCATGGGCTCCAAAGGTAATGGCAATCCAAGAAGCAAAGGACATCAAGAACATGCCGGTCGAAGAGCTCATCAGATCCCTCATGACTTATGAGATCACCATGAGGAGGCAAGCTGAAAAGGAAGGCAAACCGATCAAAGTTTCAAAGAACATCGCCTTCAAAGCTCAAAAAGAAGAAAGCTCCTCCTCCTCATCGTCTTCCTCTTCAAGCGGCGATTCCGAAATGGAGAACCTTGCTCGCAAAATGCACAAGTTCATGAAGAAGCACAAGAAGAAGAAATCACGCAAGGCTCAATCCAACGAAAAATCCGAGCCTAAGGTAAAATGTTACGGGTGCGGTGAGAAAGGCCATTACAAGCCTGATTTCCCACTCAACAAGAAAAAGGCCAAGCAAAAGGAAAAGAAGAAGGCATTCAAGGCCACATGGAGTGATAGCTCCACATCCACCTCCTCCTCCTCTTCAAGTGACAACGGTAAAAAATTCCTAGTGGCATTACATGAGGTAACCTCTTCTGACTCCTCTTCCTCTTGTTCTTCAAATTCAAATTCTTTGAATCATTTATCCTATGAGGATCTCCAACATGCTAGAGATCAATTGGAGGAAGGTTTTCACGAACTTTCTTCCAAATTTGTTGCTTTAAAAAAGAATTTCAAAAAACTCTCTTCCGAAAAAGAACAACTTCTCAAAGAGAAGGAAGAGTTGACCCTCAAAATCCAAAACCATCCCGATATTGATTCCATGGAATCAACCATCAAAGATTTAAGGGAATCCCTAGCCAAGTTCACCCAAGGTGAACAAAATTTGACCAAACTCCTCGGTTCCCAATGCATAGCTAGAACCACCGAAGGGCTTGGCTATTCTAAGCAAGCTTCCTCTTCCCATGCTCCAACTGTTTTTGTAAGGGGGGGCTCTCAAAACAAATTTTGAAATTATTGTAAAAAACCCGGGCACTTAATCTATGAGTGCAATTGTAAAAATGCCCGGTATGGCCGCCCCCAAAGTATTTTCTTTAATGATGAATTTTTTAGGAGAAGACCCGCTACTAGACAAGTGTGGATTGAAAAATCCCTCTTCGCGAGTCTCTCCGGGCCAAAATTTGTCTCGGTTCCAAAAACCTCTCCCCGGTGATTTGTTGTTTTTATTTAGGGGGAGTTAAGATCGTTTAAGCCCTTTTGATTTCAATTTCAAAATTTTCGATTCAAACTTTCAATTTCAACACTTGGTATCAAAATTTTCATTTCAAAATATTCAATTCAAAGTGTTATTCAATTTTCTTTTCAAAACTTTCAATTCAAACTGTTATTCAATTTTTCATTCAAAACTTTCATTTCAAATTTTTGATTCAAAATTTCAATTCAAATTTCAAAAATTTCAATTGGTTTAAAATCTTTTTTTCCCTCAATCAAGTTTTATGCCCCGTGCTATTTTGATAATCACAAAGGGGGAGAAATGCTTGGTTGATTGGGGGAGAAATCCTTTAAAGCATGCTTTTCATTTAATTTTCTACATTACTTGTTTTGGTGATTGTGATCATCAAAATAGGGGGAGATTGTTGTACCTCTCGTACCCCTCGTGGTTTAATTTTCATGATCACAATCACCCTCTTATTTATCTAATATTGTTTTAAGTGTTTTTGGATGATAGGCATAATTTCAGGTTGCCAAGGAATTGGGCCAAGAAGGCCAAGAAGGCAAAAAGCCTAAAATGGACTGAAATTCAGTCCACCGGCCAACCGGTGGCTTCACCACCGGCCAGCCGATGGACCCTGGGTAGAAGGCTGAGCCACTGCCTCAGCACCGGCCAACCGGTGGCCTCAGCACCGGCCAGCCAGTGGCACCCAGACAGAAGGGGTAGCTACTGCCTCCTCACCGGCCAACCGGTGGCCTCAGCACCGGCCAGCCGGTGGCACCCATCCAGAACATTATTTGCTACTGCCTGAGCACCGGCCAACCGGTGGCCTCCTCACCGGCCAGCCGGTGGAGCCTGAGCCCGGAGGCCTCTCCATTTTGCAAGCACTGGCCAACCGGTGGCTCTGCACCGGTCAGCCGGTGGACCCAGTCAAACTAGTCGTTAGGCCTTTGACCAGACCTGTCCACTTGCCTCCCAACGGCTCCGAAGCCTTTTCCAACGGCTCCGAAGACTTCCAAAGGCCATATGAGGGTTCCCCCTCTATAAATAAAGGACCTTGAAGCACCAGAACCATAACCAAGCCACGGAAGCCCACGGGACACATTTTACATCATTTGGCGAACCTCCGGCAGATTGCTCCAAGGGAACTCCAATTGCTCCAACTCAATTCCACATCCAAGGAGCACCACCAAAGAAGCTTGGGAGCGCCCTTCATCAGCTCCATCAATCCATTGGCGCCCAAGACTTCCCCATTACGGTTTTTCATTGCTTTATCATTTTTTGAGCATCAATTTGGGTTTGTGCCTACAAACCCCATCTCTTTCTCATCTCCCTTTCTTTGGGTTCTCACACCACCTTCAAGGTGTGAAGAGGTTAGTCAAGCCTTCCCTTTAAAAGGCTTGAGACATAGGAGAGCTAGCCTTCACCTGTAAGAAGGCTAGTGGGTTCTTGCTCAACCATTGAAAGCAAGTGGGTTCTTGCATAACCACTAAAAGCAAGCTGTAATAGGTTCTAGACTAACCTTGAAGTCTAGTGGGTTTCTTGCTAAAACCATTAAAAAGAAAGCGGTAGTAAATCTCTCAACGGTTGAGTTGGGAGCGGAGACGTAGGCTTGGGTTTAAGCCGAACTCCGTTATCAAGTTGTGTGTTTTGCCTCTTTTATTTCCGCTGCACTTTCTCTTTGATTTTGATTTGTTAATTTATTTTTAAAAGGCAATTCACCCCCCCCCCCTCTTGCTATCACTCCTTTCTTTCTCCGACCAACATATTTTTATTAGCATCTATTTCAAAATATAATTAAAACCGAATCACATCACTTTGTGGAGACAATATTCCACATGTATGCACAAGTGAAATTATTGGTTTTCAACGGATAGTAAGGTAAGAAGTTATATGCGATATTATAACTCTATGAGTTTAAATATTTCAAAAATATCATATATAAACATTAAATCCATCATTACCTACAACCATGATAGGTGGTTATGGAAAATGAATTACATTTATTCACGAGGCGGTAGTCTGTTGTACTCAGGGTCGATGGTTTCATTTTCTATTTGATGAAGGAGGATATGGATATTGAATGTTTCACTAACATAATAATACAAAATTATTTGGTTAATAATAGTTTTATTATATTATAATTATTAATAAATTAATTAATGTGTTTAGATAATAAATGAAAAGAAATAGATTAGTGAAGACAATTACCTTAGTTTAGAACAACCTCATTTGTATCTCTTTTTATGGACCCTAGGATAGGGATTTTGGAGGATAAACTCACTAAAAGGTTTCAATGGATGTTGGGGAGATATTGTTGTATAGTTTTTTTGATCTAAATGGCTTAATAGGTGTGAATAAGTAAGGTGAGAAGGTTTACTTTTATAATTGAGGAGGAGTGGTATTTTTGTAAATACCCTAAATTATTCAATAATGGGAAGTCAATCTCACCCCATGTGCCTAAAAATTGATAAATAATTAATTTCATGGATTATAAAGGCATATTAAAACTAACAAAACACAAAATAACACATGTTTGAAACATATCGTTCCTTAACCTCAAAGTTTAATTACTTTTACCATTTGAGTTTTTACCATGGTAACTAGTCTCTTTTTATTTTCCTAGGTAATTTATCCTTTAATATTAAAACTATAATGAGCATTATTAGTTAATATGGACCTTATATTATTAAATATTAAATCCAATTTATTATGTAAAAGTATTATGTATATAGAAAATTAATTTTAACACTTGTGCGTGTAAGATGCAAAACCCCTTTTAAACCTTAACTGCAATAGTTAATTTTTTTACTATCTTTACAATTCATTATGAACATAATTTATCTTGAACATATTACCTGATATTAATTATTATTATTATTATTATTATTATTACAAATATTTAATAAATTCTATGAAATTAAATTCAAAGATTTTGAATAATTTAATTTAAAATTATTCACGGAAATGAGATAAAAAAGAGGCTTTCTGAAGAAATAAGTTTTCACAAGTGTAGAATGTTTTAATATAAAAACTCAATATTAAATTTGTTATAATGAAAAAAAATTGTTTAATATATATATAATTTAAATAATTTTACATTTAAAACATCTTAAAATATAATTAACCTTTTTAACTACTTTATATGAAAATGCAGTTTTTAATAAAAATCAGTATTTTCACTATTAATCAAAAAATTAAACATTTCTAAAAATTCTCAAACATCTATGTTATGATAATTTTCAAATGAACATTTCAAAAATGAAACTAATTTTCAAAATTAAATTTTCAAAGATATGAAAAAGTTATTTTTAAAATAACTGTGTAGAACATGATGAAATATCTTTGTTATAAAAAATAAACATCTTAAATATAAAACTAGATTTATTATTATCTTATTCTTAGAAAAATTATTATATAAATGATAAAACTTGTGATTTTATATATGATATATAAATTAACGTAAAATAATTAAAAAAAATTAAATAATTTAATTTATTAACATAGAAACACGTCATTCACATAAAAATAGTTTTTCATCAAATCGTTTCTTTTACTTTAAACTGATTTTTATTTTCATTTATAATCAATTGATAACAATTTATTTTATTTTATTTATGTTTAAACAATTTACTTTTCATACTTTAGTTATTCGTATTCATACAATCCAATTTAATATCTAGGTTATAACATTTTGGTTTAGATAATAATGTTAATAATATATTGTGGTTCACTAAAACTTAGTATTGTATGTAACAAAATCTATCCAATAAATTAAATAAATTTCAAAAGGAAATTCATAAAATATTAAGGTGTTAAATATTATGTTATTAGGCCATGGTATTAATGTTGGTTTTAAAGGGAAGGATGATTTAGTTTCGTGTATTTGTGGTTTTGATATGTGTTTCAGTGCATGGTTACAGTGTGGGTAGATGCTCTTATTAGGGAATGATGTCGGATGGGGATAAGCATGTTATCAATCTTGTAATAGGACCTAAGTAAAATTTTGAATCATATTTCCTAGGGGGATCCTAGCTTGAGGATATTTAAAGGATGAGAAGTGTTGTTAGTATATTAGTACATGATCCTTGTTTAGGGTTGTAGGGATTATGGGAATGAGAGTTGGGTTTATTATTCGGTTGTAGGAGAATTTTCACCCATTAATTTTGGGTGAGGCCTCAATGGAAAGGGTGTTCCGCATAGGTTCAGTGGATAGGGTTATATAGAATTATACACCCATTACATTTGAATAGTATTTAGGCGGTTCTCGTTGGATATGTATGAAGTTTTTGAATGGTGGATCGATGAGAGACAGGGTGCAAGCTAGGGACTGATGAAGCCTGACATGATACTGGCATGTTTAGGTACCCATGTTTTGATAACAATAATAACAATAATAATAATAATAAATGTTCCATATATTGAATAGGGGACTTTATAATGGACTAGATATAATGGGATATTCAATCCGGGTGTGGGATGTTGATACCCAATCCTTAAACACACCATATTTTATAATTTTTTGCATAGATTTACAACAAACAAAAAGGTGGGGTCTTGAGGTCTACTTCCTTTGGATGACTAGATACAAAAATATATCATCCTAATTAATAGAATATTTATTTAAAACTCTCTATAGTTCTCTTAAATCCTATATTTCTTTAAATCTATAATGGATACACTATGGAAAATATTTAAGGAAAAGGGTGATCTAGAAATCTCAATAAGGGAATAAACCTGGAAATAAAGCATAACATGAGAGTCAAGAGGCATAACATGATATCATAAATAGAATTATATGAATAATAGAAACATGTCATAAGGGAATGAAATCATAATATCATGGAATCATACAATATGTGGTAATAACATAAGACAATACACTATATACCTATGTCAAGGATCACTCACAATACCATCATAAGAGAGTTAGAAAAGTCCCATGATATATTAGTTTCACTATCTAATCCCTTATATAACATGTCATGGGATATAAATCTTTAAGCAATTAATTGGAGGTATATTTAATCTTTTTGTAACCCATAACATAATTAAAATAATAAAAATATATACCACGGTAGGAAAATAAACCATATATAAATGATAATCCTGAACAAACCCATGAGAAAGAAGTGGGTTTCAAAATCCATATTTAAGGAATAAAAGAAGTATAAATCATAATGATTACAAAAATTAGAGTTAATTATTTTTTTTTGAATTTTATAATTTAATATGGATATAGGTCTCGAACCTCAAGTTCTAATGTATAAAATTCCTAGTAAAGTTCTTGGAGATGAAAGGATAAAAATAGAAGAGTTGTTTAATTATTTATGAAATAAGTAAGGGGTCTGTTAAAATAAGGAAATATATTATTGTTTTTCATAATACCATAATTTAACCACTAGGGGTATCTATAGTATAATTAATATTTTTATAATCTTTTAGTGTTTCAAAATTGTTTTGGAATTTTTAATTTTTCCTCTGTATAGGGAGAAAAAATCAATTCCCAAAATCATAATAAATGTATCTAATATAAGTATAATAAGACATGTATGAATCATAATCCCATAAACCATGATGAAGATTAATATACCACTTATAAATTAATGATACCATTTTGTTTTTTCATTTCAATAGATAATAGCAGGTGAAAGTGTACATGACATAAGGGGTCTAAAAATCTTGAGTGATAAATAAGTGTATGTTGAAATGCTTAATTATCACTATCTACTTTAGAAGTATTCATAGCATAATAATTACATTATTTACATGGTTTACAAGGATGATGGGGTCTATTTTCATCATAATCCTTTAGATTAATGCACTGGTTTTTATAGTTCTCAAATTTCTCGCATCCAAAGCATCGAATTTCATATTGATCCTTAGGGAGAAAATTATTTTTCCCCATCATGTTCACTGAACTCTTTATTTTCCCTTAGAAAAATGTCACTTGATATACCCCTTTAGCACATATCAACCATCATATCATTCCTTTGAGACATTTACCTAGGTTTATCTTCCCCCATTTTTAAAATAATTGATATTGAATCTCCTTTCCTTCATCATCTGCATCACCTAAACAACCATGAGACTATATCCTTTTGATATGTTTAGAAACTAAATCAAGTCAATGTTGTTAATTATAAATCTTGATATCAATTTTGTCATAATCGAAATTTATATCACTGTATATTTAACACCTAAATATTTTGGGAAATATTTTTTCTAAATAAATTTTATTTCTTCGATGGCTAGTATTTCACGCAACATCGAGTTCAAATGTATTGGGATATGCTATTACAATATTATTATTTAAAGTGATAGTTATCAAAAAACCATTGAATTTTTTGGTATGAATACGACTAAAAAAATAAGAAAATTTATTTTTTTCGCATATATAAAATTAATTAATCGGTCATTACTTAATTATAAATAAAAATATAATAATTTGAAAATAAAGAAAATATTAAAAAAATATTTTTCTATATCCAATGTATTTTTATATTAATAAATTAAATTAATCACTATTTTTTAATGATTTTAATGAAATTTATGTATTATAAATTAAATCAAATGTTTTAAACATTCATATAATATTTTATTATGCATGAGTTAAGAATAAATCTACTTTAGGCTTTAAAAATGTATTTTTCAAAAACAAGTGTTCGTTGTGTATTACGAACTTATTTTAAAGTAAATTTATACCACTTATAGGTATTTAATTTTATAAAATTTCATCCATATTTGGAATCGAGATGTCAAAATTTGGTAAATTGGCCCCATTTATTTTCAGTCAATATGAATGTTAACTATAGTAAAATTTATCACCAAAGAAAATGGTAAATTGGGTAAATATAGGTTAATACTAAGTGATAAGGCTGTAATTTTTCAACCTTATTCAGTAAAGGTGGTTCAAACCTTATCACCTTAGGATATAAATTTAATTTTTTACACTATTCCATGAAAATGAACAATATAATATTTAAAACAATGAAAGTTACAATATGTCACTCTCTTAGTTATAAATATCTCTCATGTGTCCACATAGGGAAAAAGCATGTTATGAATGAAAATAATTATATATTTTGAGCATAATTAAATTATTTTTTTGATATAAGTTTATTTCTAATTTATATTAATTATATAATTACCTTAAATACTTATGGAACACCAATGCAATATTTCTCCAATTAATAAAAAAAATAAAGGATTTTAAAAATATTAAAAGTGATATGATTTGAGTGATTTAATTTGTTCAATGAATTTTTTAGATTTATATTACATATTATTGATATTTTAAATAATTATATTCAAATTAAATCTATATATTTATATATTTTATGTAAAATTAAATGAATCACATCTAAATTGATAATAATTATATTTTATTAAAATAATATTTTTTAAAATTATATAAAAATGTTAAAACTAATAAAATAGGATAATTTGGATAAGATATGGTCTAAAATTTCATCACTTTACCATTTATAAACCATTTTAACCATTTTTCATGAGAATTAATTTATTATAATTTAGCCTTTTAAGAAATTCCAAAAGTGTTCATCACCTCAATTATAAAAGAAAAATATTTCATTCTCTTTTTCACATCATGTGGAGCCTTCTAGATCAACCAAACACTACTCAGTTCTCTTATAAACTTCCCTATACACATTTTATAGGTGGGTGTATTACAAATGTATCTAACCTATATCCTTTAAGAAAATATCTCAAGGAGTCACTTCAAAGAAGGGTAATCACCCTAACCAATCAATTTGTTTTTAATTATTATTTTAACTCCTCTATGTCTATAGTATTTTTCATAAAATAATAAATTAAGTATCATAAATATACTTAAATTTTATTATGATTATGAAACAAAAGTTATTCATCCTCTTTCCATCAAATGGAAAGTGAAGGCGTTGCTCTCACAAGTGTACGACTTGCTGTCTTCACATAGCAAGAGAATTAATTTTCAATTATCATCTTTCATGGATGGTCATTATGGTGGTTTTAATTTTTATATATTATATTTATGAAACAATTATTCATTTTTAATGATAATATCATAACTACCTTCTTACCTTCCAAAACCAATAAAAACGATAATGTCATTTGTGTGTATGTATGGACTACCGCCTCCATAAAGAGATGTGATTTTTTTAATTTCCATTTTACTAGGATGGTAATAAGGATGAATTTAATGAATATATATTATATATAATATATAATAATTATTCTTTAAATGGGTTTTATTATTTACCTTTCTTTCAATCTATCCATGTAAAAATGGAAACAACGTTCATGCATACGTACGACCAACTATCCCCAGGAACAGTGAAATTCATTTTTCTAAATATAACTTTTACGGATGAATATAAATATTTAAATAATGAATATATATAAATATATATAATATTTACATCATTATTAACATCTTTTAGATAATTTATCCATGAAAAAATAATAAGGACCAAAACTACTAAACCAAAACATACATGGGAAACAAAGCTGTTATCACCTAGAATACTGATTTTAATATTGAATTACTAATGAACAGGTGATAAAATTTTAAAATTAAATCATAGATGGAATGATATATTTTATTTTTTTTATTTATCATCATTATAATAAATAATTATTTATTATACATGAGGTTTTAACACTTTTAAAATAATTCTAACCTCATATAAGGTATTTTCTTTTGACTTTTATTTTCATGGGAACATGCCATATTCACCATTTTTTTATTTTATATGGTTTATATACTACCCATAAATTTCATTTATGATGACTATTATTAATATTTTAGGGATTTAAAAATCCATATATGTTTATTTTTTAACATTACTTATGATTAAATTGTTACTAAAGTGGTAAGATATTTATTTTTTCAAAAATATTATAATTGGGATTATTTACGGTGGAATTTCTATTAGTTGAAATTATATGATCCTAATATAATTAATAAATTTCATTATTATTCTCCTACTTTTAACTAATAAATTTTTCCCTTTAATTTCCCTCTCATTATATACTCAAGATATGGAACAAACATTTTTAAGGAAAATTCACTATGTTTTATTATTCAGTCAGAAACATTTTTCTGCCATATCCATGATTTTTCAAATATTTTTCAAGAATGTTTTTAATATTTTCAAAAGAATGCTTCAATTAATTTTTACCTTTGTTTTAAATTTAAAAAAAATTAAAATAAATATTCTTTTCATTTTCTAAACTAGTTAATTTTTGAGTTTTTATTGAAAATATGAAGGAAATGTTTTCTTTTAACTTATATTGCATGAATGGAATTACCAATCATCATGACTGCTCAATGTTTTGAATATTTATTAACAAGATTCCATGGTTATTTTTAGATAAAAGTTTTTACATAATATTTTTGAAATATTTTTAATTCAAAATTGATTTTCATAATTGAAAGGTTATTTTTATCAAGAAATATTCATGTGTTTTTAATGGAATTTTCATATATTATCACATCATTTAATGATAATAATGATATAATAGGGATATAATTAAATGATTTAATTCTTAATATTTATTTTTATGGTTAATTTTTATGTTGATGAGATGTTTATAAAACCCATTTATTTTATATGGTTATTTTTTAGATGAATGGATAATATTTTTATGGAGCCAAATATATTTTTATAATTTATGATGTGATGATATCATGAATTATTTATAATATTATGGTACACATATGTGGTTTTAATTATGTGATGGTGGTTATGTTATAACAAAGGATAGTGACTATGTTATAACCAAGTACATTGGTTATGTTATAACCAAGGAAAGTGGTTATGTTCTGACTAAGTATATTGTTTATGTTATAACCAAGGATGGTGGTTGTGTTATAACCAAGTATGGGTGGGAAAAAAATTATATATTCATTTAATGAATTTGGTAAAGATTGATATATAATGAGATAAATAAGACTCTAATGGGGAGTTAAACTCATTAACTAAGAGACTTTTTTCACTCTGATGGTCTTGGGAGTTAACCTTGACCTCTATGATGGGTTGGGAAGTGAACTCATTCACTATTATTTCTATAGAAATGATAATAGACTATTAGAGAAATTATTTTCAATACTTATTTGTATTCTCTAATTTAGTGCATTATGATAATGTTATGATCTCATGGATCTTGTTATTTGATTTATTTATGCTTCATATCTTATAAACTACCAATATTTATTCCATGTATTAATATTGTGATCTTTGACATGTAAGTTATGGGTTTCAAATGTTATTATCATGTTTTCATACCCTTATTATCATGATATTTTTACGTGATCATTGATATCTACCTTATCTACCCTTATTGTGTATTTGGTCCCACCGTTTCTTATGTTTCCTTTATACATGTTATGTAAAAAGGTATTAACTATTTTATTTCCAAGAATGGTGCAAGGTATGAAGAAAATAATATGAGACACTTATGTCTTAGTTGTTTTTATTTACATTTTTATAAAGATACTAGACCTATATGATTCTAGAATTGATATAAATATTATGTAATGAATATTCATCTAATAAGATATAATATATATGTATGAAAATCATGGGTCACTATGTTTGGTATCAGAGAAAGGTTTATTTAACCTTGGGAATATAAGATAATAAAACCATATTGGGAACCCTATAGATAACTATAAGTATAGGAAAACATCTAAAATGTTTTTTAATGATCACATATGACCAAGGTTAAACCTATGGTGTCATATATTGAAAATATGTTGTCTTTATTTTGATATACTATAAATAATTTTTCATGATTATGTGGTTTTTATATTACTATTATTTCTTACGCTATGCATTTTGGTTTCAGATGATGGATGAAAATCAAAGGAATCATGTTAATGGTAAATGTGATTAATAATGGAATTAATTTAATCCTAAGAAAACAAGTGTTCTGGATTGGGAATGAAAAATACCCTCATTATTCTCACAAAACTTTTTCAATATATATATATTATACTAGACTTACATATGAGAAAATTAGGGAACAATGTTTTGATAAGTCCTCTATGAGGCAACTTCCACCTTCTTTTAGTTGTTTTGTTGATACAATAGTTTTTATATAATGCATTAGTACCACTATAAAGATATTTTCTATTCATCAATGCTTAGAACATGAGAAATTTATTTTGAATGTTTACCATATAGAATGATAAGTGGATCAATGGTGAAACATTATTAAGAATACTAATTAAGAGGGAAAATTTTAATTCATGGAATGGTATGATTTTATGAGAATATTTTCAGAACATACATCCCCCATATTTTTCATACAAGGATGGAGAAGTAATTTCTTTATCTCAAGTTGAAGGATGATAAATCTATTGGTAACTATTAATATAATTTTACAATACATTAAATTCATGCTTATGGTTTATTCATCATCCCTGAAAGAAAAATTGTTCAATTATTTGGTGGATGAAAACAAAATATTTGAAAGGTATTTACTAAAAAATCCTTTAGTATCTATACATAAATCTTTCGATGTTCACTAGAGGTAAAAATTAAATTGGATATTCCCACCATTTATGTGTTTTGATAGAAAACAATATTGAGTATTATGAAAACATAAATAAAACTCTTGTAGTAAAAAGAAATTATAATCCTTTATATGAAATAAATGGGAGAAGACACATCATGGTAATTTCTTGAGTGTAACTAGAAAGAGATTTAAATTTGGTAAGGTTAATTATATATCTAGTGAATGTCACAAGGTGGTGAAAATTCCATTTGATACATTTTAGGAAAGGAATGTGCCAACTAATGCACCACCCATGCTCCATTTTTTCAAATGAAATGAGAATGGGGATTATGTAAACCAGTGAATTAATTAGAAATATTTTAATGTTCAGCATTAATGTACTTCTAAGACCAAATAAAAAGGGAAATGTCATTCAATCCCAATTACCGAAGTGGGTAATGAGAATAAAGTGGTTAAATGAACACTTATCATCCAACATAGAACTACTAACTTATTATTTGATTTAGGATCTAACCAATCTTTTATATTAGAAGAGTTTTCTAAGATTATAATATTACCACCTATAAGATTAGATATTGAGTTCATAGTAAAAACATATAATGGTAGGATGATCACATATCAAGTCTATGATTCTTCTTCAGTTGAATTTTCCAAGAATTTAATTTCTATGAATGATATTATACTCCCTCTATTTTAATTTTATATTATATTTCTCATGGTATGACACAATGAGTTTATAGAGATTCCATTTGTCCTTTATAATTCACTCAAAATCTTCAAGGATTTTATGAATAGAGTCTTTAGTGATTACCTTGATGAGTTTGAAGTAATTTTCAAAGATAATATATTTATATTCAAAGATAAAGCATGATCTTGAATATCACTTAAGAATTTTTATTAAAAATTGGAGGAAGGAAAATGTTTTTCTAAAATTTTATATGGGTGGATTTTTGTTTCAAGATGTTTCATTATTGAGTCATATAATCTCATGTGATGGTATATGAATAGATCCTTCAAAGAAAAAAGTTACTGAGCATTAGCCTTGACCAATCACTATGAGTGAGATCTATAGTTTTCTTTTTTTTCTAGATATTATAAGCACATTGTGGAGAGTTTCTCATTGATTTATAATTCACTCTATTAGTTAACCCGGAAAGGATCCAAGGTCTTATATATATATGAATGTAAAGTTAAATTAAAGGAGAAGAAGAGAAAGTTGGTCAGTGTCCCTATGCTCACACTTCCATATAAAGGGGAAGGATTTTAATCTATATAAATGTATCCAAGAAGGGATTAGTATTTTTTATCATTAATAATTACATTGTGATAGATTATTCATCATCGAAATTGATGTTTAATGAGAAAAATTACTCAACTCATGATTTGGAGTAAGCAGTGGTAATATCTTAATTAAAGATATAGAAGAATTTTAGTTATAGAGAAATGTTTTATATATATTATAATCATAAAAGGTTAAATTATATTTTCACAAATAGAGAGTTAAATATGTTCCAAATGATATGGTTGGATTTTATTAAGGATTATGAATGCTCAATAAGTTACCATTCAAGGAAAGTGAACAAGGTGGAAAATTCACTAAGTTGAAAGGATCATTCTGGCCTATCTATGATTAGGATGAAAAAAGATTCATGTTTTTTGGATTTATAAAGGATTGATATGGAAATATTGAAGGAAGGAGAAATATATCATCATTCTCAAATGAGTATTCAACCATATATCCATGTAATAATTAAAGTGGAACAGAATAAATATTTGGAATTATAAAATATGGTGAGAAATGTTCCTGAGTTTAACCTTGATTATGATGGAATGATAATGTTTAAAAACTATTTAAGTTTCCCATATATTCTAGATTTTAAGGAGTTGTTATAATAAGCTCATAGTTATTTATTCAATATTTATCTTGGAAGTAAGAAGATATATAGGGATCTAAAAGAATAATTATGGTGGGATACCATGAAGAGAGATATTGTAGAGTATGTTTCTTAGTGCTTGGAATTTCAAAAAGTTAACACTGAGATAAAAAAATAATAAGAGGATTTTATAACCATTATCCATACCATAATTGAAATGGAATAATTTCCCAATGAATTTCATTATCCAACTCCCCAAAATAAGGAAAGTGTAAAATTATATATGGGATGTATTAAATTGACTTATGAATTCAACACACTTCATTTCCATCAAAGAAGACATATTTATTGAGCAGATTCAGTGAATTTATATTAAGTAAGTGGTACTTTTTCATGGATTACCATATTCTCTTGTATCTAATTGGGATATGAGGATTACCTAAATGTTTGGGAGAAGCCTTTAGCAGGCTTTGGATATAGAGTTACATTTTTCTATAGATTACCATCCCCATACATATGGTTAGTATGAGAGAAAAATATAAACCCTATAGGATATTATGAGGTCTAGATCCATAAATATTAAAGGTGAACACCCTCCTCTAGTCAAGTTTTCTTATAATAATAGCTTTAAATCAAGAATTTAGATGGATCCTCATGAATCTTTCAGTTGAAGGAAGGTTAGAACTCTAATATTCATGGAAGAAGTTATAAAAAGAAAGCTATTAGAAGTTGAGTTAGATGAGGAAATGATTGAGAAAGTCAGATCCATTCAACAGCACATCAAGGTATCTGAGATTAAAATAAAAGGTTATTAGAACAATAATTAGTGAGATCTAGAGTTCAAAGTCAGTGAGAAAGTGTTTCTAAAATATTTTTCCACACTAATGATATTTTTAATTAAAGGAATGTGGATACCAAGATAACTTTTCCCTTTATAGATTCCTAACTGTATTGGTACTATATCTTATCATTTTTTACTCCCACTGAACCTCTATTATGTTCTACATGTGTTCCATGTATATCTCTTAAGGAATTACATACCTAATCTTTAAAATGTACTAATCTAAGAGTTCATAATACTGGGGAATGATATTTATTTTAAATAACTATGGGTAGAAATCTTTGATTGTAGAGTTACTGTTCTACATAACAAGACTATGAACCTAGTAAAATTTAGCTACAGGAATCATAAATTTGATAAAGTTATATGGGAAACGTAGGATGTGATGAAAGAGAGATATATTCATTATTTTGTATCATAGTAACGAATTATGAGAGAGAAATTCATTTTAAGTAGGTTAGAATGTAACACCCTAAGATTTTATGAAATATTTTTTCAAATAAATTTTACTTGTTTAATGGATTTCATTTCACGCAACATGAAGTTTAAATGAACCATGAGATAATATTAAAATATTATTATTTAAAGTGAAAATTATCAACTAGCTTTGGACTAGTGGGTAGTAATATGAATAACTATATTATGAATGAGTATGGTTTTAACATGGATAAAATTAATTCACTGGTCATCATTTAATTAAAAATAATAATCCTTATAATATAAAGTAAATATTTTTCATGAAAATTATTTTTCTCTGAGAAATGTGTTTTTATATTAATAAATTGAATTAATCACTATTGGTGAATGGTTCTAAATAAATAAATAAATATATATATTATAAATTCAATAAAAAATTAAATATTCATATAATATTTTACTATCCATGAGTTATGAGTAAATCTTATTTTTTTTCTTTAAAAACTGTGTCTTTATTAAAGAATTTTTTTTCGCATTTTTCACACTTATTTAAAAATTAATTTCTACCAATTATTGGTATTGAATATTATAAAATTGATTTAATTTTCAACATTATGTGTTTCAAATTTCGTAAATAAACCCCTTTTATTTATGGTCAATATGAATAGTATTCATACTAAAATTTATCAACTTGGTAAATGGAAAATCTTGTGAATCTTTGTTAAAACTAAGTGATAAGGACATAATTTTTCATCCTAATTATAATTAGATGAAATTAATTATACCCTTATCACTTATGTCCTGAATTTTAATTTTTTTAAGGGAAAATTATCCAAAAAAATTACTTACGTGATATTTAAATCAATAAAAGATAAAAAATGCCACTCTCTTAGTTTTAAATATCTATTATTTTTTAACAAATTGAAAAATAATTTTTAGAATGATTATAAGTATTATTATAAAGATTAATGAAATTAGTTTCATGATAGAATTGTTTTCTCATATTTTGGAATTATATGATGACCTTAGATTCTTATGCAATACCGATGCTCCATTTCTCCAATTTGAAACAATATAATAAATGATTTTAAAAATATTAAAATTAATATAATTTGAGTAAGTTAATGTGTGAAAAAAATAGATGAATTTGGAATATTAGTATTATTTTAATTAATTATACACAAATTAAAACTTTCTTTTTAGGTATTTTTCATCAAATTAATTGAGTAGTTTCTAAATTGGAATTAATGATATTTTATGAAAATAATATTTTATTAAAGTACATAAAAATCATAATAATGTTAAAAGAATAAAATAGGGGATAATATATGGTAAAATATCATCCCTTTACTATTTATAGGCCATTTTTAACCATTTTTTTTATAATGTATTTATTATAATTTAATCTTTTATGAAGTATGAAAGGTTCTCCCACCTCTATTATAAAAGGGAACCCCTCCTTTCTAAACTTCAAATAACTTTGAGCCTTCTAGATCGAAAAAAAATTACCAATATATCTTCTCCACTTCCTCATACATATTTTATAGGTTATTTTCATCCTCAATTACTATTCTTAGAGCCCATACGAGGATATCTAAAAGAGTCGTTTTAAAGAAGAGGTAATCTCCTTAACCAGTCAATTTTTTTTAATTCTTAATTTACCTCCTCAAAATATATTATATTATTAAATATAATAATAAATTAATTATCCTAAAAATACTGATATGTTATTATAATTATGAAACAAAATTTATTTACCCTCATTCCATCAAATTAGATATGAAAGTATCACTCATTCGTACGTATGACTTATTGTCTCCACGTAGCGACACAATTCATTTTTAATCACCATATTTAAAAGAAAGCTAGTATGATCATTTTATTGTTTATATATTATATTAATGACCTAATTAATCTTATTTAATGATAATATCATATCTACCATCATACCTTTTAAATTTTTTGAAAATGATATCTTCGTTTGCGTGTACGTGTGGACTACCACCTCTACGAAGAGATGTCATTTATTTTTAATTTATAATTTACATGGATTTTAATAAGGATGGATTAAATAAATATATATTATATATATTATATAACAATTATTCTTTAAATTTGATTTATTTTTTAACTTTATTTCATTCCATCCATTGAAAAGTGGAAGCAGCATTCATGCGTATAGATAGCCTACAGTTTCCATGAACATTGTAATTCATTTTTCAATATATAGATTTAATGGATGAATATAAAAACTTATATAATGAATATATATATATATATATATGGTATTTAAATATAATTAAAATTCTGGAGATGATGGCACCTTGATCAAATTATAAGGACCATAACCACTGAACCAAAACACACATGAAAAACGAAGCAGTTATCACCTCGAATAGTGATTTTATTAAAGAATTGTTAATGAATTGTTGATAGAAGGTTATGATTAAATCATATATGATATGATATATATGATTATAGTCAGGTAATATATTTTTCATAAATCCATATTTATTATACAGTAGGTTTGAGCATTTATGAAGGAAGTTAGACCTTGGATAAGGGATTTTCATCTCAATTTTATTTATGTGGGACACATGCTAAATTCACCACTGGTTTCATTTATGTGGATTTTATAATTCCAATTATTTTATTTTATGATTATTATTATTAATATATGTGGATTTATATATTTATCTACATTTATTTATTTCATAGGACTTATGATTAAAATGACACCAAATTGGTAAGGGATTTATGTTTCAATACTATTGTATTCATGATTACTTATAGTTCAATGGGAATTAATAGAAATTATTTGATCCTTATATGATTAATCCATTTAATGTTTCATTTCATATTTATTATGAATAATTTTTTTAATTAATTTCCCTCTCTTTAAATAATTAATATAGATAACGAACATTTTTATAAAAACCAAACTATGATTCACTATTTGAATATGAAGCTTTTCTTCCATATCAATGTTTTTAAAAAAAAATGTTATCAAGAATGTTTTTACTATTATCATATGATTTTTTAAATTAATCTTTCTCATGTTTTAATTTTTGAAAGAAAATTGAAAGGAATCTTTTTGTCATTTTCCAAAAAATGTAATTTTTTACTTTTTACCAAAAATATGAAATGAATAATTTATTTTAAATTATAATACGTGAATGAAATTTTTTGTAGTCATGAATAATAAGTGTTTCGAATATCCATTTAAAACATTAAAAGGTTAATTCCAATAAAAAAAATTCTATAATATTTAGAATTATTGTTTTGTTAAATGTGATTTTCAAAATAGAAAGGTTATTTTCCTCTAAAATATTTCATTAATCTTTTAATAGAATTTTAAAACATGATAACAACATTTGATTTTAATTAGGATTTAATAGGTATATCATCAAATGATACCATTATTAATCTTTATGTGGATATTCAATTTTTATGTTGATGATATTATCATGAAACACATATATTTTCCATGGTTATGTTATGATAAATTCATAAAATGTTTATGAAACACGTATTATTTTCATGGGTTATGATGTGGTTATATAATGAATGTTTTATAATATTGTGGTTCACATATATGAATATTATTATGTGATGGTGATAACATTATAACCAAGTATTTTGTTTTAATTATAACCATGGATGGATGTTACATTATAACCAATTATGGTGGTTATGTTTTAACCATGTACGAGCAGGCCCAAAATTATATATCCCTCCAATGAATTGGGTAAATATTGAAATATCATGAGATAAATAGGACTAGAATGAGGATTGAACCTAATTAAGTAAGGGGATATTTCCACTAGGATAATCTAGGAAGTGAACCTTAACTACTAAAATGGTTTTAGCAGTGAACCTATTCTGCAATGATAGTCTTATAAAAGATCCTTGGATTATATTGGTAATTATTTTTCTATGGTTATTTTTGTGCCATAATACCATGTCTAATTATAATGTTATGATATCATGTCATGTGTTTTTTGATTCCTTTAGGATTTATATCTTATTAACTACCAATATTTATGTCATGAATCAATATTTTGATCTTTGACATGAAGGGTAATATTTTCAAATGCAATTATCATGTTATTATCATGTTACTATACCCATATGATCATGTTATTTTTTATTAATCATTGATATCTCCATTATTTACCCTTATAGATCATATGATCTCACCCTTTATTATTTTTTCTTTTCCCTAGTTTATAAAGAAAGGTATTAATTATGATATGTCTAAAAAGGGTTAAGGTCATAAAGAACTTAATGGGAGATTCTTATAGACAGGTTTTTTGTGAGCCTATGTTTCTAAAGGTACTAAACCTATTCAATTCAGGCATGGATCGAAATTTTATGCAATGAATATTCATCTAATATGATGTAATATCTATTTATGAAAATTATGGGCCTCTATATAATCTTTCTTCCAGTTTGGTTTGTTGATGGGAAAATATCTACTGGTCAATGGATATTATTATTAACTAAATTCCTTCAGCCTTTATCCATTACTAAAATTAATTGTTTTTAATGTGAGTGATGAATAATTAACATCATCAGAGAATGATCTTAAATCATCTTATAAATAATCAACCTCAAAATTTTTTAATCGATAAAAAATTTCAAATTATTATTTAGTTAAACCTAAATCACAATTTGTTCATTCTAGGTTTCCTTTGATTTGTATTTTTCAAACTCATTAACGTAATTCATAAACATAAAAATCCTTTATAATGTCTCATAAAGGGAATGTGATTTAATAAATAATATCACCCAAGAGTGTCAAACCAGGTGTGTAGTTAGGAATCTTTGTCATTCACTTTGAAAAAATATAGTTAGTACCCAATCCAACATTTTATGGATTATTACCTTGAGGTAAATATTTTATGGAGCCAAAATCCACTTGTAGTATCTAGGTAGTGAATACATTTCTAGGAAAACCACATAATCAAAACTTTAATAAAATGTTATGATGTTATCATATACCTAGAAGTATACCTTTTTCTTATCCATATGGTTTTTGATAATTTTATCTCATCCTAATCTCTAAAAATTACTAGACCTTCCTTTTATATTATCTATAACAACCCAAGTCTTAATCACAATTTTTTTCATATTTTTTCACAAATATTTCCAAAAAAAATACAAACCGAGGATCAATATGTCTATTACCTTTGGAAGATTAGATATATAAATACATGATCATAAATTTAAAAATAAAATCCTTATTTAAAACTCCAAATAATTATTCTAACTCTCATATATAACTATATATGATACCCTAAGAAAAATACATAATGAAAATGGTGAGCTAGAAAATAGAGTAAGGGAATAAACATGAAAATAAACAAAATAGGAGAGTCAATGGGTATAAAATAATATTATAAATAGAATGATCATAATCATAGAAACATGGTATAAATAAATTATATCATAAGACCATGGAATCTGGGAATGTGTGGAAATAAAAATAAAAATTAAATCACAAACATTAGTTAAGGTTCACTCCCAAGACTATCATCATAAGGTGGAAAAATGACCATGTTAGATTAGGTTCACTCTCTAATCCCTTACATACCATCTCATGAGATATAAATATTTACCTAGTAATTTTTAGGGATATAAAATAGGGTTCTCACATTTCACATAATTTAAATCAAACAAATGTGAATCACATTATGAAAATAAATAATATATAAATCATAAGAATGTTTAACCCTGTGAGAAGGAAGTAGGTCTCGTAATTCGAATCCATTGTATAAATAAAGGATAATAATTAAGGATTACTAAAATAATAAGGGATTAATTTTTTTTTATTTCAAAATTCAAAAACGTTACCTTGTATTTTAACATGGATTAATGATGTATAAAGTTCATGAGAGGTGTCTAAGAGAAAAAATAAAAAAAAATGAACCACTTGGATGATGCTTTGTGAAAAAAGTAAATGATATTTTAAAAAAGACATTATTATTTTCAATAAAAATAGAATTGAAAAAATAGGGGTATAAATAAAATAATTATTTTTTTAGAATCTATTCGTGGTTTTAAAACATTTTATTTGGATGATTATTGGAATTATAAATGAAATATGAAACTTCCATTAAATCAGTTTTAGTTAAAAGTGAGAATTTTGAAGGTAATTAAAAAAATGTATAACCCCATCAATAAAAAGTATATTTAAATAGGTAAATATATAACGGAAATATATATAAAAATATAATAAGTTCTATATAATTAGATTACATAAAATATAGAAAAATAATGAGGATTTGTAACCAATAAGTATTGAGGGTAGATAAAAGATCTATTACCTTGTGTCTGAATTTTATCTACACTTGTGATTAAATTCCTAAATAATTAAATTAATTTCATTAAATATATACCCAAGAACCTTATTTTTATATATTTAGTTTTATTTTTTATATTTATTTTATTTTTGATATATATTTTATATAGTTTCCACTTACGTCTCTTACTACAGTTTGTTCATTTAATTTATTTGCAATACTTTCGATTCATTAAACAAGGTAAAATGTGTTGTAAAATAACTTCATGATCTATATAATTATAGAGTATTATTTTATTTATTATTATTTTATAAAAATACATATACTTTTTATGGTTACCCAAAAATGGAACTGAATAATGCATGGTTCCACTATACGTCCATTTAAGGTGGTTAAAGATAATACAGTCATTTCTTATTAATCAAACATATTGAGTTCAAAATATTATTCTTTAATAATATTAATGGTTGGAAAAATATAATTTGTATATGCTGAATAAATTTTTAATTTATTCATGTAAGGTGGTTATGAAAATAAGTCATTTTGTTTTATAGAAGCGGTAGTCTCCACATACACACAAATGGCACTTTCAATTTTGATAAGACTAGAAGGGGAATAGTAAATGAAATTATCATAATTTAAGAATAATAATTATGTTATAGATTATAATGTTAGTTACTTTAACAAAACAAATTAACCTTCTACTATAGGTGGTGATGAAAAATTGAACACGTCGTTCATGAAGGAGGTTATCCGCACATACGAATGATGACATTTTCATTTTTATCAATGATTTTGGAAGAGTGTATAAAATGGATTGTACATTTGTATAGTAAAAAATAAACATATTAAAAAAAATTTATAATCCCCTCATGTATAGTGGGGACATGATGGTTTTAGAAGAAGAAAATGACTAGAAAAGTTGGGTTGAGAGTATTTCCTCTCCCTTGAAAGTTATCATGTGGGTAACTCATAGAGGCTCCCTATCATGGTCTTTTGGTTAGAAAAAGGACTAAAGTGAATGGTAATAGTGCTAAGGATATACTAGGGTATATTGTTTGTTGAGAAAATTTTATTTAATGGCTGGAGAAATTTCCTAATGGTGAGATCCTTTTATAAGTATTGGGTATAGATTTTTGAAAATTATCTTTACTTTTCAATAACTTCCTTCCATTATTCAAGGGAAAAAGCTTATAAAAATGTCTCAAAATGGTTCATGGAAAGAAATTATGTCTATAATCCTTATAAAATATAATATTGTACGTATTTTGTACAAGTCTTAACCTTTTCCACTATCTTAAACATCTTTTACTATAATTTACTATTATTACGATACATCCACTTTCAAGCACAGAAAATAATATTACGGTTAGAATTAAATTTGAAATTATATAATAATTTAAAATATATGATTTCAAATATTGAAATCATTTTATAAATTTAAATTTCTAATATTTAAATAAATTAATTTTAGTATTACCGTTTATAATTCTTAAGAAAGGAGCATTTTCTGATTAAAATTTTTGTATAGGACAATATTATCAATGTTTTTTAGTTCAGTACAAAAACAAATTAGGATAAGAAATTAAATTTTATTCAGATTCAAAATCAAGACAATAAATAATTTTACGAAAATAATTTTTAATTTGATGAAAAGATCTAAAATAGTTTTATACGAGAATTAAAATATTACATTAGATTTAGAAGGTCAAACATATATTTTATAAATTTTAAAAACATATCTTTATAATGCATAAAAATAATCCTTAAATATATAATTAATTAATTACAATTTTTTTTAGATCATATACCTCACTTAAATACTAATAATTCAATAAAAGTCAGTTTTTTGACTAAAACTAAATTTTTCACAATTCATCTAAAAATAAATTATTTTTAAAAACATCTATAAATTCACCACATGAAAATTTTGATGTTTGGAATCTAAAAATTATATTAATTTTATAAAATTTAAACTCAAAAATTTCAAAATGTTAAATTAATGTTTAGAAAAAAATAAAGAAAACTACTAATATAAAAGAATGAGTTTTTAGATTATGCATGTTCATAATCTTGTTTCATATCAATTAAAAATTAAATTAGTTTAAATATATATATCAATAATAAATGTGTCACCATTTCACTATAATATATTTAATCTGTTAAAAATGAAAAGCATATGAAAATCTATTTTTTAGAAAAATATATTTTTCAGTATAAAATGATCATAATCAAAATAAAATTAATTATCTATATTATAATAATTTAATTTTATAAATATAATGATGTTAATATATCTAATTGAATCTTAACATATCATTATTTTATAATAATAATTGAGTATATAAAAATATAATATTTCATATAGGTGTTATGCATTTGTTTCTTTATTATTATTTCAAAAATATATTATTTAAACTTCTTACTAACAATACATAATTCTGGTATAATTATTTGAAACATATATATCCAATAACCATTTCTATACTGACTATATTTTCAACAAATATATTTTTAATGAACATATTTTTAGAAAAAATATTTTTAATGGTTTGATTCCATTTAAATAAATATGGTTACCAAAATCATTCATTCTAGTCTCGCTTCTTATGTCATGCTTCTCATTTCTAAAGTTATAATTTTATGTTTCACAACATTATTTATCAATTTTTTGTGTTCTTTATCATTGTAAATTTTGTATTCTTAATAGTGATTCTTAATGTTAATGGTGGTTCAGGTGATTTTACAGTTCTAAAGATACTATTCGTTGCAGTTTTTTGTCCCCTTTTATTTTTTGTGGTTTTAATGGATTTAACCATCCATAATGTGTAATAGTATGTTATATATGATATATGGTTTCATGTAACATCATTATAATGTTATATTATAATTGAATAAAGTTTATTTATCTTTGTCTATATCTTGAAATATTTAATCTCTAATCAAGTATTATTTCTTTTAAAATAATAGAGAAACATTATTTTTAATTATCAGGAAAAACAAACAACTCTTAAAACCTAGTGTAATAGATGGGCCCCATATAAAGCACATGAAAATCACCATTTAATATATCCGCATTCATATTACCTGAAAGGAACCACATGTTTCCCTACAGACATGTGGTCCCCTACCTGGTTCCCACCCACATGCCTGAATTGATAATTAGACTAATGATTATCCCCACAATCCAACACATGTTATTTAGTGTACTTTTTTATACACGCAAACCCTAGTAAACATCTTAATATTCCAACCATCTTGAAACTACTCCAGGATACGGCTTTAAAATATGTGTCATTCTAATTAAGAAGTACCTTTAAAATATGGGGTCACCTTGTTAACATGGCTTGTAACAATTTTTATTTTAACCCTTAAAATTTTTTTGGTGTTACATAAATTACAAGCTTAGATTACAATATCCCCATTATAGATCCAAAATTTAATCATAGTCTTTGACACTACACTTCTATATGTTCACCACTCGAATAAAACTATAAAAAATAGGGCCCACTTATAGCACATGAATTTTTCCTTTTAATATGGCTATCAGGGCTTGGACTGCCAGGCCCCACCAGTTTCCTCACAGACACATTGTAACATACCTAGGGACCACCCATGTTCCCAAATGGATCATTAGACTAATGACTATACCCACATGACAATAAATGTTTTTTTATTTTTTTCCCTCACTCAAACCTTGGTAAAATTCCATTGAGGTCACCCATCGAGACATTACTCCAAGATAAGGCTTGTTAACTTTGGTGTTCTAATTAGGTAAGCTCCTAAAAATATATGTGTACCCTATTGAAATTGGTAGTAACATTTATCCTTTTTAATCCTTTAACTTTTTGGGGTGTTATGCAGGGGTAATTACAAGGGACTTGACACATATATATCCGAGAGGAATAGTGTGAGGCATTGGAAATGGATGAGCATAGCTTGGGAGGAGAAACATGTGTTTGATTAGGGAGACCTATAAAGGTTTCACTCAAGGTGTAGTATAAGGATAGATAGATTGTGGAAATTTTACCATCAACTATTCAAGGTTTTATCCTTATTTTTAACAAGATCTTAGATTAATATTTGGAGGTCCTTTCCATGGTTCAGGAAAGGGTGTAAATTATAATCATAATGGTGCTTGGGTAAGATCAGTTTTGGCCATTTCTGACCATCGTGTTCAGTGAAATAGATGATATCTTGTGTGAGAATGTGTTTTCTATTTTGTTATGATATGATAAGGACATACCCATGGTGGGGGTTTTATTTTGTTGATGGTGGTACGATCCTTAAGTGAGAGGGAAAATGGGTGAGGGGAATCCTCAGTTAGATGATGGCTAGTGTCTCATGTTTCTAATGAGTGAATTGGTATGGTTCATCTAGATTACTTGGTTAATTATGAGTGTAAACTTAGATATGATTCTAATAAGAGTTCAATAATTGGCATCACCCTCATTATGAATTGAGGCAATTCTTGTGTGATTGGATGGAAGAGTGTTAGAGCTCATGGTTTGGTAGAGCACAAAGGATCATTTTGGAAAATTGAGAATTCAACCATGGAATCTTACCTAATTTTGGATATGGAATTTAGTGTGAATTTGAAAATGATTACAATATTCCTCTAGGTGTAAAGGTATTTTGATATGGTGATTTAGAAGTGAATCATTATCTAGATCTTGGAATTTTTGTGTTGGGTCATTCTAAATTGGTCTGTCTTGCATTATCAGGCGTAATTGAATGTGGTGAACTGGAAGCAACATCGAGTATGGGATTTTTTATATAAAGGGAACATTTTGGTAGTTGGAAGAGTATTTCTAATGGAAATGTTGTGTTTTCATGTTAGGCTTGGAAGGTAGAGGCACATACCTTTTAGTTTGGAAATGGAAAGTGAGAGTTGGTACAAGTATTTGACTAACATCATCATGTGTATTGGGGTGTATTATGTTACTAAATATGTATATAATTTAATCATACTACTAAGAACAAGTTTTATTTATAAATTCTAATGAAGGTGAGGCACCCTGGTTCTAAATTATCTCTTATAAGATAAGTTATATTGTGGAAATATCCATGGAATACTTAATTAATTTGGCAATTTCATCTTCATGTCTTGAGGTGGATGGGCTTGTGTAATCACAATCATAGTTGGTATGTTATGATAATTAACTCAATTTCAGTGGATTTAAGCCCCTTAACATTAGAAATTTAAATTAAATGTTCATTTTTTATTCAAGGAATAAATTCAATAGTTTGATCATGAATTGATGGCTTGGGATGGTCACGATATATAGTTCAATAATTGGTGATATTTTTTGTGGATAAGAAGTACGATGGCAGAGAGGTTATAAGAACCTATGTCTAAATGGGTTTAAAAATCCAAATGTAATTTAAATTTTCAATTAGTGGATGTTTTAGATTTGATTCTATGTTATAGAATAGAATTCAGAGAGATTGATCGCCATAAAATATGTTTTTTAGATGGGTTATGAGTTCATATTATTTTTATTGGGAGGTGGGATATTAAAAAAATGGAAAAAATACAATTCATTTTTAAATTTAAGGCTTAGATGGTTGTTTGGGGGTATCTTTTGGGTTAAATTGTTGAGGATAAATGGTTCTCATTATCTTTTTCTATGCTTAAAATACCTATCTTCAGGTATAGGTCCAAGAGAAATTCTTTCTATATTTTGTTTATGGTAATATGTACACATACAAATTTACTTAATAATTGATTATTTATAGAACTATAATATAACATAATATACATGATAATGCTTATGGATGATAACTCTATACTATTTATGTATACATGATTTGTTTATAAATTTTTCTATTCAATCATTTATCACTCCCATTTTCATGACTGAAATTCCTGAAAAATTAGTTAGTGTTGCAACAATAGCATGAACAATCTGAGAATCTTTCTCAATGTCTTCCTTCTCATTTTAAGCCTACCTATGAACTAAAGATTATTTCTCAGCATCTCTAGAGGGTTACACATAATGGGAAATTATATATTACTTAATATTTTCTTGATTATTAATGAACATATAGTTAAACACTTTAGAGTTTTGATAGATAAGAGAATCAATCTCTTCAAGTTTTCTCCCAATGGAATTTGAAAGATTATGGATCCTTATAGAATTTTCATTCAAAGAGAATATATTCTATTTAAGATGTCCAAAAATTATCATTAAAATATGTATCAAGATTCTAAACTATGTCTCATTTGATATCTTGACAGCTTCTTATCTCAAAGGGTAAATTCCATTAAATATAAGGAAACAGCCACTATATTATCCTCTATGGATTCTAAGATTTAATAAGGTCTTGATGAATCTTCCTGAATAGGTTTCATAGAATTTTTTTAGTAGTTGGGATCTTTATGATGTCCACATATTGGGAGATCATCATCTTTTTCATTAAATCGACATCTAGATTTAAATCTATCACCAATTTTATGTATTTTAAGTCTTCCCTATAATATATAAGATCATACATTAATCTATCTCGTTATTCCTTCAAAAAATTGAATTCAAAATAATTATTTTCCATAAATCTCTGAATTTCAATATTCGATTCAGTTCATTCTGATTATTAAAACATATAAGAATCTTATCCCCTTTCTTCTTCCAAAACATGTGTTCACCTTCCACTCATCATATTTTTAAATTTAAAACTATAGGTGTTTAATAAATTTATTTCTCATCTAACCCAAAACCTCTAGATATACTAAAATAACCAATTTCAACTTTAAATTCCTCACTTTGTCTCAAATGAATGTCCATTGAAGTTATGATTGTGTATATCTCAACATTATCAATTAAAAATTTGAGTAAGGTGAGAGTCATTTTCTCACCAACAACCCTGGGGACCAGCATTCTAAGATAACAGCATAACGATAATCAACTAGGGGATTCTTCCTCATACATAGAAGTAAAGAATTTATCAAGCTCTATAGCTTTAATATAAGCAACAATCGTCACTTGAGACTCAACTTTAGTTACACAAACTTATTCTTCCAGGGAAACTTATTCAAAATTTCCAAATCCTACTTTACTATTAGGTTCATCAATAATTAGTTTAGTTGATAAAATATGGTAATGAATATCATTAGAGATCAATTTCATTAATCTTTTTCTTATAGTAATTGGCTCATCATCCATGGAGTCCTCTATGTGGTTTTCAGTAGGAACCTCATAAGGTTCGAAAACACTTGAATATCTAACAATAAAAACAGATCCAAAAACATTATTCAACTCAATATGAGTAAGGATAATTTTGATTTTCTTTTTAATTCCAACTTCCACAATCTTATTCAAGTAGGGTTTCAAAAATACCCACTCCTTCTGAGGTATCAATATTATATATTGGTAGATTTATAACACCTGGTTTCCATTACTTCATGGATCCTAATTTTAAATATTTCAAAAAAGGGAGTTAAAATTTATCCAAAAGGATATAAACTTAATGCTCTATTTATAATATAGTACATATACCACATAATATACCACTATATATTAACTTTTATCTCAATCAAAAAATCGTACATTAATTTCATTAATGTAATTCTTCCCAAACCTTCTTGTTAAAACACCATTAATTTTAAGTGAGATATCATTTAAAAATTTGAAAAAAAACTCCCTTATACTTCTCCAAAGTTTTAGATTATTTATATCTATAGTTATATGATATAATCAGAAACTATCTATTATCTATGGATTCCTAGTTTTCAAGTTTTAAAAGTATCATCCATAATATTTTCATTTTGGTTTTGAAACTTATTGTTTTATAATTTATGATGAAAGATAAATTTAGATGATGTAATAGTGACATAACCATTCAATGTGTGGAAATATTCACCACATATTCCACATGTCCCCAATAATGACTCAATGTTGTTTATCATTTCAATATCATGTTCATGATATTGCTGATTCAAACTATATTCCACCCACTAAGTTATCCCAACCATGAAACATGATCTCTAATTAAGCTAATAATAGACATATTATACAAGATGATGTATGATTTCTTACCAATAACACCACAAAACGAATAATATACTAAAAACTTCTACATTGATATAAGTCCTTAGTTTGTCTAAGAATGTCAATTTGATAATTTTCAAGCTTGTGTTAAGATGATTTTACTAAACTTCCTTGTGTAATTTTTTCTCTATATATCTATGGTTGTAATTGATATTGAAGTTCGAAAGGATAGATTAACCGCTAATAAAGGTGGGGTTGAATTAGTTTTTCAATTTTTATAAGTTTCAAAACATTTAGAAACGTAACCCTTGCAACATGTTAAGAATTATTTTTTTATCAAATTTTAGTAAATATTCATGCATGAAAAAGTAGGAAATCAATTAAAGCAAATAATATTTAAAATGTTCGGCCTCAGTGTGAGAACCAACATATTTTCCATAGCCAATCCCATAGGTCTATAAAAATACACTTTTATGAATAAGTGACTATAACCTATTCCCACTCCCATTAGATAACATCTATCTTTCAATATGAAATATTATACTTACTCCAGTCGGTTTACAATGTTTTCTTATAAATTAATTGAGATAAAGAAAATAATAAATACTTTTTGGAAAATACTCCATAATTTTTCAGTATGAATCCTCAATCTGATTTGGCTGGATCAGATGTTCTTTATCTGATGATTCTGGATCTGACTATCTAAACACGATGAGTTTGGATCTGATTCTCGCAATACGATGATTCTGGATCCAATTCTCTCAATACGATGGACCCAATATGATAAACTCATCCTCAATATTTAATACTTAAACTCTTCTTAAATGCTTAATATGATCTTATTTAGTCTGATTAACTTGATCCGATTAAATGAATACAATCTTCTCATTATGATATTTCTCAATCCAACAAACAAAAATTCATATGTCTAATCCTCCTAACACTATCTATAGTAGATAATTAATTTCACTTGATTTCTTTATATCTCATCATTTTCCAATTATGTAAAATTTTACAATGAAATAATGATATGATAAAGTATTTATAGGCATCTCAGAAAAAAAAAATATAGGAAACTTGAAAACTTTCCTCACCTCCTAAAATTTCAAAACTCTGAAATTATCTCACATTTAAACTTTAAATTTGACTTCTTCAATCCTCCTTAGATTTCTACAAGATTTATTCAAAATTTAATTTCAAGTTTCACCTCTTAAATTCTTTATAAAACTTTTGGAATCTTTTTTTTTAGTCTTATTCATAATCCTCTCATTACAATACACATTTAAATATCCTTTTATTTATCAGTTCATTATGAATCAGTTTCCTTCTCAATGATTAAGAATTGTTTATCCTTCTCAGTGATGATGAATTTTGTATCCTTATCAATGATTATGAATTATTTATCCTTCTCAGTGATTATAAATTCTATATCCTTCTCAATGATTATGAATTATATTTCCTCTTCAACTCAATAGGATGGAATTTTCCATTACGATGGATTTTCCTATTATAATGGAAATCCAATTATGATGGAATTATCACTATGATGAATATACTATTATGATATAATTACCATTATGATGGAATACCCATTCTAAAACTCTGAAATTATTCAAACCACTCCACTATTTCCTAAAAATCTTTTTTTATGAGTGTTTTCATGATTTGTGTGAAATTTATGATCAGAAAATCATCATCGGATTTGATTTAAGAAGTATGAAAACATTCTAACTTATGAATTCACTTTCATAAAAAAAAAATATTTGGAAATAATGTGACTTATTCACATAGAAACAAAATTCTTTATCTAATTACGAAAAAAGAAAAATTCCATCAAACAATAATTTTTGCCTCCAATTATTTTGGATCCAATGATCTGAATACAATGCTGATGGATCTGATTCTTTAAACAACCTTCGACTTACATAAAAAATCTCATTATGATGGAATGGATCTGATCCCTGGATTAAAAAAATTATTATACAAAAAGGTTAGTTTTCGATAAATGAAAAAAATATTTTTTTAAATAATTTAACCACAAAGGTTCTTCAATTCCCCACTTTGGATGTGTTGAAAACCCTTGTTAACAACATTTCCAACACTCAGATATTTTTTTACAACTCAACATTTGTAAACAACTCAAGTTTTTTTTTACTTTTAACAAAGCATATACTTTCTCAAAAGAGAGTGTCTTGACACCACACTACTAGATAGAGTAATTTTTTGGAAGAGATTTCATCCCTTAGTGAAAATCCAAATTTACGGCCATGTAAAGATAAACTCCTCCTCAATTCTATTTTTCTCTCACTTTTATTTTTCTATCCCCAATTTTATAATACCCAAAACGTCAGATTCTTTTGAGAATGAAAAGTAAAAACTTCTTACAAATTAAAAAACTTGTTACTTTCTATCCCCCTTTTTCAACATAATCCAACGAACACTTGTGGTATCTTCCTTATGAGGTTTAGGAAGACATGTGAGGAGGATAAACATGAAGTTGGCGCCTGAATTCCCCAAACCATTCTTTCATAATTTCTTTTGTAAAGATATCAGTAGTCTGATACTTTTTTGAAATGTATTCTAAGAAAACATCTCCAATAGAGACTTTCTCTTTTATAAAATGAATCATTATATCAATGTGTTTTGATCTTGAATGTTGAACATGATTCTTATAAAGATCAATTTCACTCAAATTATCACAAAGTAACTTCAATGGATTAGGAGCATATACTTTAAAATCATCCAGCTGAACATTCATCCACATCATTTGATTATATGTCTGAGTAACTAAAACATATTCTAATGTATTTGTGCTCAAATTTACTAAACATTATTTCTTACTATTCTAACTCAAACAGCATTCACCCAAGAAAACTTTTACTCCTAGTGTTGATTTCCTATCATTACAATCTACTTCCCAATAGGTATCAATATAACCATGAAACTTCATCTCACATTTTCTTTTATATAACAACCCATGTAAAGTTGTTCCTTTTACGTGTCTTAGAATTATATTTCTTAAAAAATCTGTGATTCTTTTATATTGATTTTATTCCTATCACACAAATTCATAGCATAAACAATATCAGTCCTTCAAGTTATAAGGAAAATAAGACTTCTTATATGATTCCATATGTCTTTTGAATTCACACTTATCTTGGATTCATCTTTACTCAACTTTGTGCTCACCAAAATAGGAGTTGGAACTTATTTCAATTCTTCCAAACCGAACTTATTTAACAATTATTTAACATACTTTTCCTAAGATAATAAAATTTATTTTTCTTCTTTTTTTTGAACCTATAAGCCAAGGAAGGAAGTTAATTATCCAAACATTAACATTTCAAAATTTTAATTTATTTCTTTATCAAATGTTTTATAAACATATTATTTATTCCAATAAAAAATTATATCATCTATATAAATAATTACAATTATATTTCTATAGTCAACATCTTTAACATATAAATTTCCATTAACTTTTCCTTTAAAAATGTTCAAAATTATAAACAAAATTCTAGATTATAATACCATGTAAGTGGAGCTTGTTTTAGCCCATAAAAATAATTATTATATTTACAAACTTTGTTTTTATCCTCATTAAGTATAACCCAGAGGGTTTTTCAATTTAAATGTCATCATCAATCTCACCATTTAAGAAAGTTGACTTTATATCCATTTGATAAAATTTTTAATTTTGAGGATCAACCACTTCAAGAATAATTTTAACAGTTTCTAGCCTTGCAACATGGGAAAAATGTTTCGTCAAAATTATCACCTTCCACCAGTGCATATCCTTTACAAATAGGTTTTTCATTGTGTCTTGAAACTTTTCCATGATCATTAAATTGGATTCTATAAAACCAATTTTTTATGATAAAATTTTATTTACTATCCGTGGAATGGGTTACCAAGTTTCATTCTTATCAATCTGATCCAACTCCTCATTCATATCATCCACCCATTCTTTATCTTAAATAGCTTTTGAAACTGATTATGATTCATATTTTAAGATAAGTTAGGTATGATTATATTATATCAACATTCTTCTTATCTGAACTAGATCCTTATAATTTAGAATTATGTTTTTGGATTCAACATGTTTTTTTAATGTAGAAAATTTCAATGTTTTTTCTGATATAAAATTTCATTAGTACACGATTCTTTTGATCTATATAAGCATGTTTTAAATTACTTTCACTATTATTTAAATTCTCCAGTTTATCCTCCTCAACTTTCTCAACATCTATTATTAATGGAAGTTTATTTTCAATTACCTTCACATCATATGATTCCAATAACTTTTTGAAATGTCTATTCCAACATTTATAGCTTATTCAATTTAGTGAATCACCTATAAAGGTTCATTCCTAATCCTTCTCATCAAACTTTCCCAAAATAAAATTTTTTATTTTAAGAAAAAATGGATTTCCAAAAACATTCATGTATTCCAATGAATGTTTTTTATACCACATTTTATAAGGAGTCATGTTGGTTTCCATCTTCAACAATCACCTATTTTAAAAATGTACAGCAGTACTAACATATTCTCTCCAATATAATTTTGAATGTTTTCATTCATTTAATACACTTCTTCTCATTTTCACCAAACTTATATTCTTTCTTTCTGCTACTTCATATTTTTGTACAGTATAGTGAGAACTATAATATAGTTTGATACCATGCTTTCTCAGATAAGTTTCAAAATTAGTGCTTGTAAATTCGGTACCATTATCTATTCTCAACCTTTTTATGGAAACCCCCATTTCTTTCTTAACATATTTTCTGAAGAATTATAATATTTCAATAGCTTGTGACCTATTCTTAATAAACATGATGTTTGTTATCTGATTGAAATCATCAATAAAAGTGATAAAGTATAAATCTATTTTTTTATTGATGTCTCATCGGCCCACATAAATCAGAATGAATAAGTTCAAGAGGTTTTTTATATTGAATCTCAATTATCCTATGAATTTTATGAGTCATGCTTCATTTCTGGAAAGTAATATGAACATATTCATCTATACTTTTCAATTCTGGAAAATTCTAAAATATCATCAACTTGAGATATTTTATTCATGTTTTTCTACCCAAGGTTTCCAATCCTTTAGTGCCACAATTTTTTTCATCTTAAACACTCAAGTAACAGGTGCTCTTGAATTCTCCTATTTGAATGATATTTTCATTGGTTCTTTTTTCCTTTTGTAATAAATTTTTCAACTTTCACACTTTTTATGATACAAAAATACTTTTCTCAAAAAAATCTTTTACTCTATCATAAAGTTGACTTAAACTACATATTTTATGTTTTAACACATCGAAAAATAAAACATCATTAGAATTCAACTTTTTAGCTTCAATCTCAGTCATCTAATTCCTTCGATTTTTAAGAGAATTATTATTACCAAAGGTAACTAATCCTACATAATTACTTTCAACTTGTTTCAATATTTTTATATCACTTTTCATAAATGAAGAACAAACACTATTATGTATCCATGGTTTATTCCTTTTACTTTATTTCAAATCTATCTCATCAAAAAAAGATCATTACATAACTTTCTTCTTTTTAGATTAATTTTCTTTTTTATCATAAAAAACTTTTTAGGAATGAGTTTCATATATCTTTGATCATGATGACCAGACTGATCACAATGTCCACAAACTTCTTCCAAATATTCAAATTGATTTTTTGTTGGAAAGTTTCAAACATATTGAGAATTCATATTTTCAACTATCTGAAATCTAGGAAAGTTACTCATTTTACTTCCACAATTTCTTTCACTTTACTCAAATATTTTCCCGGAATAGATAAGTTGTACCAATAATTATATTCCATGTTCCCATATATTCTACAACACCATAAATATCTATAAAATTTTAATTTTAAATTGAAATAAGATCTTTCTCTATTGAAACTTTTTTACATTGATAACTTCTTTCAAGTTTAACATAATCAGCACATGGACCATATTTTCTTTTAAGTGAGTTGTCTACATTTGTAGATTTCAGAGGTTTATCAAATCCTTTCCCCACCAAAACTTTTCCAAAACCTTTTTTGGAGCCTATAATATTAAAATAATTAAATAAAACATTATTTTTTGTAAGATAATATTTCACCTTATTCTCGTATTGATCCTTCTCAGCAAATTTAGTAGTCTTAGATTTTACTTCTGAAGATTTTTTGAATTTCTCATTCACCTTTTTCAAGGTACTTTCAGACTCAAGAAGTTTTGATTGAAAATGTTTAACTTATTATTCCTTGGATTTCATCTTCCTACTAAGATCATTAGTAATCTTTCCAGGTTTATCAATTAAATTTTTTTGACATAAAATACCCTCTATTTATTCTTCATCATGCTTGATGACATCTTTTCTTCTATAAGGAACTTATTTAGAATATTTCTTTATAACTCTAATTTCATTCTTGAGAGTTTTTTCACTCAATACGTGAAACAAGTTCTATTATGAGCTGATACTCTATATAATATTCTTTACCACCTTCTTCACTCTCTGAGGAATATTTTATTTTCTCAAATTTAGCAATGAAGGTTTTGAATTTTTCTGAACTTTCATCTTTATAAGAATTGTTATCAGTTGTGTCTGATTATACATTCTTATTCAACATACTTCTTTTGTTTCCAGTAAATTTTTCTTGTATTTTTTGGATGAATTATCTTCTTTATCATTTTTATTCCACTTATTCCATCAATGTTTTTTATTAGAATCATATTTATATTTTCCAAATTAATTCTTGGAGAAATTCATAGCAAAGTTTATGATTCCACCACACTCAAAACATTTGAGAGGAAGTTTACCTCCATACTTTCTTCTTCCTCTTAAATAGTTATTGGATATGAGTGACATGATTTTTTTGATTCAAATAATCATCTTCTTTATATTCAGACTCATGAGGATCAGTTTCTTGAACATATTGTATTTTCATACTTCTCATAGCTTCAAAAGTCATTTAATCTTTAATATTCCTTTTAAACATTAGAGCTTTCTTCATTTCATAAGAAATAATTCTTTTATGAAATTCATCAAGAGATAAATAATCCTTATCTTCTAAAGAGGAAATTTTAGAATCAAACCTATCGGGAAGGTTTCTCATAATATTCTTCACAATTATAGAATCTTTCAAGACATATTTGAGTCATATGATGTTTCAAACAATTTCATTTACTCTAGTGAAGTATTCATCAATTGTTTCTTCATATATCATTATGATGTCTTCATACTTACTACGCCAAAATTTTAACTTTTTTTCATTAACTTATGTATTCCATTTGAAAACACATTCGATCTTTTTCCACGTACTTTTTAATGTTTTGAGCCCCTTCATTTTTTGATAAACATTTTCAAATAAGGAATTGCAAATAGAATTTTTATTCTTTCCATAAAATTATATATTTATCTTATCATAAAAGGACATTAGGGAGTATTTCTCAATAGGATGAAACCCAATAATAGCAGTATCAGCAACTTATATGATAATAAGTAGAAGATAAGGAATCATCCTATTTTTCCATATATAATAAGTTTTCCATAAAATGTAGGAAATACTCTACTATTGATAAATTGATATTATCTATAAAAAGGATTAAACAATGGAACATTTTCTCTGATACCAATCGAAGTTCCAAAGGATCGAATAATAAATGAAAATGGGGGTTGAATTAGTTATTCACTTTTTATATGTTTCATAACTTTTAGAAACTTAACCAACATATTAATATTTATTTTTTTATCAACTTTTATTAAATTCAATTACTTGAAAAATTAGTAAATAAAGTAAATAACACAAGATTTACAAGGTTCGGTCTCATTGTGAGAACTTAAATACATTCTATATCCACTCACTTAGGTCTATGGAAATCCACTATTATGAAGAAGTGGATAGAACTTTTTACAAATCCCATTAGAAACATTCTATATCTTGATAAAAATGATTATACTGACTCCCATCATTTTACAATGTTTTCTTACAAAAAAATTGATCCAATAAAAATAGTAAATACTTTGTTGAAACATCTCCACAATTGATCAGTTTGAATCATCAATCTGATTTGGCTGGATCAGATCTTCTAAATCTGATTACTCTAGATATGATTCTCTCAATAATATGAGTCAAGATATAATTATCTTAATTTGATGAGTCTGGATATGATTCTCTCAATATGATGGACTCAATACGATAAACCAATTATCAATATGAAAAACTCAAACACTACTCAAATGATCAATATGATCTACTTCAGTCTGATTGACATAATATGATTAACTGCATAAAATATTCTCAAAACTATCTTGCTCAATCCGGTAAAAAAAATTTAGTTATCTAATCCTCCTCATGAGATTTATGTCTGGTAATGACTTTCAAATGATTTATGTCTCATACAGTGATTCCCTTATGAATGGGAAGAAGGGAGCCTATGAGAGGGAAGATCTTGTGAAGAATAAAATCAAAAGAATACCCAGGAGAGATTACTCTGATATGCCTAAAACGGTGTCGACGAGATCTGCCTTTAAAAAAGATAGAGGGGTTGTGATTGATGCTGGGAGGAGATTAAAGAGTAAACGTCCCTGCAAAGAGGAGCTATCTGAGGCGCAGTTGAAATAGAGGGAACAATATATCCAGCTCTTCAAGCAATATAAATCATCTGAATAGGAATCTGCTGATGCTGATGCGATGTCAGACTACGGTAATGGTGAGGATTATGGTTTTGATATGATTAAATTTTTCTTCTGTCTGTCTTTGAACTTTGTTATGCACCTCTTCTTTTATTAATAAATTTTGGGGATCAGGCGTGCCTGATCCGAACTTTCCTGGTAAAAATTCAACAATGAATGAAAGATCTAAGATAGTATTTATAAGATACTCAGAAAACAAAATTGAGAAACTTGAAAACATAATTCACTTACAAAAATTTCAAAACTATAAAAATATCTTTCATTTAAACATTAACTTTGACTTATTAAATCTTCCTTAGATTTCTCCATGATTTATGAAATTTTGAATATCAATTTTGACCTCTTAAATTCTTCATAAAACTTCTGGAATCATCTTTTTGAGTATTCATCATAATCATCTCATTATGATATTCTTTTATTTCTCAGTTCATTATGAATCGGTTACCTTCTAAGTGATTATGAATTCAGTACCCTTCTCAGTGATTAAAAATTATGTATCCTTCTTAGTGATTGTGAATTATATATCATTCTCAGTGATTACGAATTAAGTATACTTATTAGTGATTTCGAATTCTATTTTCTACTCAATGATTATAAATTTCAATTCCTCTTCATCTTATTACAATGGAATTTTTCATTACAATGGATTTTATCATTATGATGGAAATCTCATTCTGATGGAATTATCAATAAAATGTAAATCCAATTATGATGGAATTATCTTTTTATTAAAGTAAATATAAAAATATCTAGCTCATAGTGGATGAAATAAATATAAAACTAAAGAATAATCCCTTATAATGTTTTTTCATTTATTTTCTAAGGACCTAGAATTAGAATACAAAGTAAAACCATCTGTTGGACTCCATTTTTTGTCCAAAAAATTGGCTGCAAAGTTCCCCTACCACTAAGTATGTCCAACCTTGATACCTTTCTTGATGAACATTTTTTCTTTCTAAATAAAGTAGGTTAGGTCCCATGGGGGACCAAACCTACCTTTAAAGTGGAGAACCAACACTATTGAGTCTGATTAAACCTCCATGATGTCAATATTATAGATTCTATATAAAGGAACACCACTAGAAAGGGCTCTAAATTCCACCCCAAATGAATTACCTGGGCTATAATATGTGTTGAATGAAAATTTCATCGATCTGATACTATCTCAAACAAGACCACCCCCTTTAATATCCCTAATCACACATAAACCATCAATATTTAGATTCAAACTAGAATTTGTGAGATTATACATAACCCTCCTCCCTTTTTCACACCCACCTCCCTATGTTATGGTAGTGTAAAACATTGTAATGAACCCTATTAACAAAACTACCCCCTCCATTATTTATGATCATTCTAAGAATCACCACAAGATATTTTACATGTATCTGAAAAAATAATTGAAAGCATTATCTTCCTTACTTATCCTTATTTCATGCCTCCTAGATCATCTAGAAAACCACGGTGAATGTAATACTCCAAATATATACATTAAAACCATACTATACTACACCTTGAAACCAGGATGTATAAAAATTTTAAATAGAGTTCCCACTCCCATAAAGACCCATGCCTTTTGTAATGAAATTATAGATACCAAGTGTTCATTCTATTTTAAAATTCAATTCCAAATAGTTTTTGAGCTCGTTCGAGAACAACACCAACATCTTTAAGCAATAAAAAACCTTTATTATACACATTTTCATCCATGGGTAGTTCTTGATTCCATAATAAAAATTCATAAAACACAACTTTACTAGAATCTCCTATAACTATTGATTTTTTCCCACTCATCTCTCTCACTACCTGCATAAACCAATATTTTATAGTCACAGCCATTGAACCCTCCAGAAGAAGCCAAGAAGGCACATCTATCTGGTTCATCGACAAGTAAAATATTCTCATAAAAACCTTTTGATGAATATCAAGTGTCGTATTAATTAAAATAGAAAATAATATATCTTCTCTAAAATAAATGTATGGGGCTAGGAAACCCTGGAAGAATAGAATTTGACCAAACCAATTATCCTTTTAGTAACTAACATCACCATGAACAAAAACCCATCAGACCTCCACTTCCAGCACATCCAAATGATCAATAATACCCCAAGTCATATTCGAAACCTTCATGAAATTATCTCTCTAATTTATCCAGTCCCTTAAATATTTGTTCATCATGAATATCTCATATAATGGGGTCCTTTCAATGAAATCCCATGAAAGATTCACCTATATGCACTACATATTTTCCAACACACTCTGTGTGATGATGTTTCCCACATCAATATGTTTCAACGTTGTTTCTAAGATGACCAATGAAATCTTCCACTCTGATTGGAATCCCATATAAGGTCTACCATAATTTTCTCTAGACTCTCAATAGTCTATTTAATAACTTTAATGATCGATAAAACATGAATCTAAATAGAGGATAACATACTATTAACCAATGTGATCCGACCTCAAAATAAAAGCAAGTGGTTATTCCAATTACATATGTGGAATGTGATTTGATTAATGATATCTACAAATATAAATTTTGTAATCCACCTATCTGAATTGGGAGCACCAGGATACTTCATTAGAATTGCATGTATCTGCATGAAAAAATTGTATTTTTTTCACCTGCTACACCTTTTCAAACACTTCTTATAAATGAAAACCTTAATTTTTCATAAGTTAATCTATTCTTCACTATAGTTACCATAGACTACTAAAATTTCCATGAATACATTGTTTGATCTCTTCTTGTCATTGATAAAGAAAATAATATCATCCAAAAATATATGGTGAGAAATAATGGAATCCCCCAACCTATTTCTAAATGGTAGTATCTTCCCCTCATATAGACCACAATTAATATTCCTTTTAAGGACCTCCTGTTCAATAATAAATAGGATTGGGGATATTAGATCACCCTCCCTTAATCCCAGTACAGTTTAAAGAAGTCGAAGCCCCATCCTATGATAGATATAGATAGCCATGGAGATTCAAAGAACATGAAAAAAGGTCACATACACATTCATTGATACTTAAGAGATATTTCCTTTTTATATTTCACCTATGATTGAATTATTTATTGTAATATTCCATAAAAATAAATAAAAGTGTTTCAGTTTTTTAATCTTAATCATTATCTTAGGAATTATTGGCATAGTCAGTAGACAACTGAGAAACTTTCCCACAGTTAAACCATTTGAAAATAATTCTACATTTTTACTTACCATTTCTTCCATTAGTGAATCCACATGACATTTGATAAAGTGTATCAACATAATCTCACATGATTTCTTCTCTATATAAGATAATTTGTTCATCATCAATCTTAATATATTTGATAAATTTGAAAGAAATATTTTACTTTTCAATTTCCTTTAATCTTAATAGAATATACTCTTCTCATTTTATAACTGTTGTGAGAAATATGTAAACCCTAAATATTCAAATCATCAAGATATTCATTTGTAATGATGACATTTTATCATCAAACATTTTGGGAATAACTATCAAGATCTTATTAATAAAATTTGACTCACCATGTTTCCCTATAAACCCTCTTATAAATCTTATAATAAAATTTACTTGTGTAATATGCACATTGACATATTTATCTTATCTCTTTATAACATCTTCAATTTTTTTATACTATATCTCAATTTTTATTCCTTCTCCTTTTTATTTTCTTATTAGATACTATAGAGTTTTTCTTATATTTAAAAGAAATTATTACAGCCCATAACCTTTTTTAATTCTCTCTATGATAATGAATAAAGATGGTCATTTATAGATTTTCCATTACACTCATCATTCTTCTTATCAGCATGAGTCAAGAAAACAATTTCTATTACCATAGTGAAACCCTAAATAGTAACATCATGAAAACTCTATCCAAAGGATAAAAACTATGGGACCATCTATCCTTTAGTAAATAAAATCCTTTTCCATTAAGGGTGGGAAATCAATTATAATTAGATGAGTTTTTTGAATCTATTTAATATGAATCAAGATATATTTAGGGAAATTCTGGCTTAAATACTAATTAAAGTATATAAAAATAGTTTAGAGAGGAGATGAAAAGGGGGGATTTGAATCAGTGCATCATAATTTATATTTCAATAACTTTTAAGTTCTAATTTTTAATCCATGTATGTCTCACTAATACAAATAATGCAGATAAGAAATGTTGCAAACCATATTTATTAATGAGGTTCACCTCTATATGGATGACTATGTCCCCAATGTATTGTGTTTTTATCCCACATACACACAACTAGACTTTTATTATAAATAATTTCTAAAGGAAAGTGTACGCTCTCCAAGCTGTTATACTGTTATAAGTTGTAACTCCATAATATTTTAATATAAAACTTATTTCAAATGAGCCAAATGTGTTCAATTACTTTATTCATGTGCAACACCAAACTAAAACAAAACCATGATATATTTTAATAAAATTAAAAGTATTAATTATAACCATTACAACCTAGCCATTGAATTATTTATAATGAATAGGACTAACCAGTTTATGAAAATATTAATTATATTTTAAATTATATTATTATAGAAAATAACTAAGAAATTCATTTTATGATTAAAATTATATTTTTATATAATTGTTATTTTATTTAAGAAATAAATTATATTATTATATAATTATAAATTTTATTAATAATACTAATAATATATTACCAGTAAATTAATTAGTAATTGATTGGAAGTAAGAGTAATGAATAGTTAACATTTTAAAATGTTATTTTCAAATATAAATTGTTTTCCACTATATTTTAGAATTTTATTTAACTATTGAGTTATAAAATTTTAGAAATTTAATTTTAAAAAATAAACATAATTTTTATAATAATCATAATAATATAATATTATAAATTTTTTATAGTTTTCAAAAAAATACCATTTTTGGTGCAGAGTGAAAAATATAGTTTTTACAAAGAACATGGCATTTATTACATTATTATTATATTAGTATAAAATAGAAATGAAATAATATTTTTATATGAAAAAAATATATATTTCATAAGTTAATTTTTAATTTTAAAAATGTAGTTATTAATTTACAAACACATATATGATAATTGTGAACCTATGTAATATTTTACCAAAAATAGTTTTTAATACATTATAAATTTTTATTATAAAATTAATTTTTTCACTTTTAGAAATTGAAAAAAATGATTTTTTTAAAAAATTTAGACTTATTTTTTCTAAATTATCTAATAAGGAACACTTTATTTTGGGACATAAATAAAAAGTTACCATTGGTAAAAACAAGTTTTTGTAATAAAAGATAAAATCCTAAAAGTAATAATTCAAGGGGTAAATGGATTTAAAAATGATAAAACATTTATATAATTGAGTAGGTAAGAATTATATAAACCTTATATCATCCCCAAACGATTATATATCAAATTTGGATTCATTTGATAGGTTTAACATGTGATCCCTTTATATTAAGTTAAAATATTTAGGAAAATTTATATTCTCCCCACTTGTAAAAGGGGCCTCTCACCACCCATTCAAGGAACTCTTAAAATTAATTTTTCCCATGGTATCCATTCCCTTTTCAATTCCACATGAATAATATTTGGCCATATTAATATTCTGGTCACAATATATTTTCCTATATCATCAATTTCCAAGGGATCTTCTAAGGAAATCTCAAAGGGTTCAATGTGAGATTTCATTTTTACTTAACTTATTTATTTTATATTTTTTATTTCCTAATTATAATTTAAAAAAACATATATAATTAAATCATTATTAGTTATATAATTAATGTTATTATTTTATCTGAATAATCATTTATCACCTTATCCCTCTTCTATTAAGAAAATTTAATTCAGAATTTATGAGTTGTACAGACTACCACCTCTCTACCACAACGTGTTTCGTTTTATTTCACTACATTAATAGGATGCTCTTAGAATTGAATTTAATAATTAAATATGATCTTTATGTCATGTTGAATGTTTTGAAAAAATAAACCGTATTACTTATTTCTCTTATTCTATAGAAAACAAAATATTCAACCATGTCATCTTGTTGAAAAAACAATTATCATTAAACCAATTATTTAAAAATTACCAAGAGGATAAAGATGTATTATTTATAATTAATGAAATTATATAAATTGAATTATTCTTTTAATTCATTCAAATTATGATTTATCAAACTAATAAACATTAAACGTGATCAGTATGATTATGTTATAACTATATGAAAACAAAACCACATAATAATCATCCACTAACCATGGTAGGTTTATGTTTGGGTCAGTTTAACCACCTACCTAAACTAAACTAAGAATTTATATCATTTATGAATATGATAACTTTTTACCAAAATAATATGATAAAAAAATTTTGAAAATATTTTTTGGATTAGATAAGGTTATATTAACATTTAACTCATTTTTTAAGAAAACAACTTTCATTCCTTAAGAATCATGAAAAAATGATCATCACCAATTTTATCATCATGGACAGTAAAAAAACTACCATGGAATGAAATTAAAATTTTATAAATATCTAAAATATATATTCCGTTGTATTATGGGATCTAAAATTTATTCACTTTGGACAAATAATTGATACCAAAACCTATTTTATGAAACTAGTTCAAAGTGATAAAGATTACGTAGACTCAGTGTTAAAAATAGTTAAAGACTAACAAATTTTTATATGTGTAGAATGATTATAAATCGAGAGTATAAATGGTTATAGTTATTAATAAAGTCATTTGGTATATATTTAATGAACATAATTTAATTATTTAGGACATTTGGTGCAAGTGCATCATAAATTTGGACAGAGGTAATGGTTTTTGTCTCTAATTTATCTCCTTGAGACATGTTTGGTATTATAAAAATAATTTCATTTAGATTTTATATATATTTCCTATTTCATATATCAAATAATGAACTATATTTTAATAACGGTATTTTAAGTTAAATTACAAGCCTACTTATTCATAGTGTTTTTATTAAAATGAATCTTATACTGCAAGTGGTCTTTCTATCAAACTTTAATTCCTTGAGACATGGTTATATTATAAACCTTATTTTACATTTAATTGTGTATTCAATTCACATGGATATATATTAATAATATATTTTTTACTCATGGTAAATACTAAGTTAAATTATTTCCTTGTCATCAAATGTATTTTACTCATTTATCACCCCAGAAGTAAAGATTTTGGTGACATGATTTTTATTCAATGAGTTATTATCATCCTCATAGACATAATAGTTTGGAACATTCTACCAATTAAATATTTTTTATTTTAATATTTTTTTATGAATTTATATCTATACCACGTATTACACATTTTTTAAATATTTCTTACATTAATAAGTATGTTTCTCATGATGAATATTATTAACTCAAATATCATGTCATTGAGTTATACTATTTCATCAAGAACATATTTATTCAATGCATGGGTTTTACCACCATAATATTTTATTTTATTTACCTATATCAAGAAATATATGTTTTCATAAAAAAATAGTGTTTCATTACTCTATTTACAATATGAGTTTTAAACAAATGTATTTTTTAAGATACTAAAAAGGTTTTTTCAATTCACATTAATATGTTTTCTCTTTTTCTACACATTTTTACAAGATAAACCATGTTTTTAAGGACCATGTAGGTACCCCAACTACAGTATCCTAGATCTAGTGTCTTCTTTATTACATTGCCATTAGATGCAAGGAATCACATCCCAAATATCAAATAGTTTATTAGTCTTGGTAAACTATATACATACATAAAATTCACATTACATTTTAAAGCATTAAATTCACAAAGAATTTTCTTTGAGAATTACATTATTACACTCAGCATAACCCTTTATATCAATCAAAAAATACTTCCTAGAATCTTGGAAAAAATAAAATATAAGAAAGGGGTCAGCATAAATGATCATTAAGTGTAAGCGTACAACAAATGATATGAATAAATAAGTAATAATCAATATGGAAAGGTAAATAATTGAAAAACATTATATTTAATCAACAAAATGATAATAATATGTTATAAATAAAATATGATAAAATAATTTCATATAAAAAATCACAGGAACTCGAAACATGACCATAGATATTATAACAAATCAAATAATCACATAGAATATCAATAAAAAAAATTCATAATGATTAAATTCAGAATATTAGACATATAAAACATGTCATTAAGGATTATTCCAAGATATCAAATACCAACAAGGCTTATTCCAATAAATATAAAATTACTGAGGATTATGCCAAGACATCTATATAAATTGGAAGGGCCTCAGCCAAAACCATATCTAGTTTGTCTCATTAGACCAACCCATGCATCAAGGAGATCTAGAGGGCCATTTCCATCACTTAAAAAGTCAAATTAATTCTTCATATAAATGTGGTGAAACATAATCAACATAAAAATTTGTATGGAAAAAAATATCATATGAAATATCAACAATTAACCCAATTGAAAAACATAATTATAAACCATCTAGAATAATATGAATGTTCTCAAAGCGGTACATCCCCAGTCAAACGAATCATAAACCATCCAAATAAAGAATAAGGTTGATTTCAAAATAATATATCCCCATTTTATCATAATTTTAATCAAGTTTATGTGTCATTGGTGAATATAAATTCATTAAAAATATCACAAAAAACATTCATGATGAAAATTTCCTTTTCATTTTTAAATTAACCTTTTAAAACTAAAATACCACAAAAAGATTTGAAAACATTTGTATTTGGAAATAAACTTTTAAAATTATAAAGTAATATATAAAACATTTATTGTTCATGATGGAAGGAAATTCCATACATTCCATGTATGTTAAAACAGTGATTCCTTTCACATTTTCGATAAAAGAAAAATGGAAATTGTTTTGAAAATGACATGAAAATTCATTTAAAAATATATTATTAAAATTAAAAATGTGTAAAAATGTATTTAAATTTTTTTTTTAATTAAAAAAAAATTGAATTTTTTTATAAAACATGGGTTTTGATGAAAACGAAATTTCGACTGAATAGAGAAATAGTCGGATTTTCTTAAAAACATTTTCTGAATCATTTTAAGTACCAAAAAGTGAAAATATGGTACTATTACTTGAAAAACGTCATGAAAAACCATAGGATAATATAATATATATATATTAAGATATAAATATAAAATAGTTCAACCAATGGTGATTAAAATCAAGATAATCTGGAATAATGATGAAATTTTGAAATAAACTCTTACCACTTTGTTAGCTTTTATATCATAATCCCCATGAAAGAAATAAATTTAAATGAAACATTAAATACCATTAAGATAAATGAATTCATGACATAACATAAAAAAGGTATTATATACACTAGAAAAATAAAATGAGTGGTGGATATGGTGTGTGTCTCGCAGAAGTGAATGTGATATGAGAAACTCTTACCTCAAGATTCCTTTTGGTTGAACAAATATTAACCTCATTTATAATGTTTTTAAACATGTCACTAAATTATTAAAAACCCATATTAATATTTATAATATCATATATAATCATTTTATAACATCTTATCACATTTTCTTTAGTAATCTTTCATTATTCTCATTGTTGGAAGTGTTAATTGTCTTGTTTTCTCATGCATGTTTTGTCAATAAAGATATGTTCCTTGCACATATTATATATTTCCATGATCTTTAGAATAATAATCATCAAACAGTTATAATTTTTACTCATAAATTATAATTTTAAAACAAATCAAGAAATATGGTTATGAAAAATGAACTACATTACTGTCACGGAGACGATAGGTTGTAAGTATGAATGAGTAACGTTTCCATTTTTGAATGATCATTACAGAAAAAAGTTAAGTAATATTTTATCTTTTAAAAATTACCATAATATCATATATAAAATATTATTTATTGAAATATATTTATATAAATTATCCATGTTTTTTGGTGATTAAATTGCATCACATCGCTTCTTGAAGATGTTAGTCCACACAAACACGAACGATGTTAACCTTTTTCAGTGTAAAAAATAAAATCACATATTATATTTTAATAATGATAAATATTTCATGAATATTATAATTATTTTACATATATCACATATATTCATTAAAATGTTCTTTATTACCTTCCACATAAAGTGTTAGTGAAAAATGAATCACAACGCTTCTTGGGGTGGTAGTCCACTGTACACATTAGCGATATTATCGTATCCCTATGGAATGAGGAGTAAAAAATGTTATATATGATATAATGACTCCAAATTTATAATTATATTATAAATATAATATATATATATATATATTATCCATCATCATTTCCAACCTTGATAGATGGTAATTAAAATAACAAATAACATCGGTTCGTGAGGCGGTAGTCCACCGTACAAATGAATGGTGATTTCATAGCCCATTTGATGGATGTGAGGATGGTTTTAGGTCATGAAAATATTATAAAAAATATACTTATATGGTCTGTATTTATTTTCTTATATCATCATGTTTTAATAATAATTTAATGAGTTGGGTGAGTAAATAAAATAAAAATTCTTGTTGAAGATCGTTACCTCTTCTTCAGGTGACCTCCTTAGGTTAGCACCAAAGAATTCCAAGGTTAGATTTATGTCCGAAATACAGATTATAGGATGGTTGGAGGTAATTTAGGAATTTATTTTATCATTTATTGGTATAATAAAATGTTTTGAATGTTTGAATAATAGTGGAGAGGGGTGGCCTTTTATATGTGAGGTGGTTGGCACACTTGTAATTTTTGGAAAGAAAAAGGTGTAACCACATTTTCCACATGAAAAAGGGTAAAAAATGGAGTTTTATGTAGGATTATGTATTATTAGGTAGAAATATTTCTATGAAATAGATTTTATATAATTTTTTTAAGTCAATTTAACCCTTATATTTTGATTTTAACCCCCGATAAATCCATTTTTACATTAACCGCGGTAATTAATTTTTACTATTTTCACTATTCATTTTGGTATAAAATTAATTTAAACTTATTAAAAAATATAAATTATTAAAATTAAAAATTAAAAATCCATTTTTAAAAATTCCATTCATAGAAGTGTAAAATTTTCATTTAAAATTAATCCCAAAGACGTGACAAGAAAGAAGGATTTCAAAGAGAAAATGTTCAAAACCTTATAATGATTTTATATCAAAATTAAATATGAAAATGATTCCAATGAAATAAATTTTATTAATAGATATTTAATTTAACAAATTTTTCTTTAAAACAAATTCAATATATAATTAATCTTTGTAAATAATTTAAATGAAAAGGTAGTTTTCAATTAAAAGTTATTTTTTTTCACTATTCCTCGAAAAATGAAACATTTTATGAAAAATCCAAAATTCACCCTAATATAATTTTGATATTATTATTTAAAAAATTAATTTTATTTTCCAAATAAATTTAAGAAATTTAATAAAAATTAATTTTAAATTATGTGTGCAAAGCGCGACTAAACTATCTTTTAGAAAAAATATATCTTTTTTGAAAACATTTATTTTTATTTTAAATGATTATTATTTTATTTATAATAAAAAGATAATCATATTTATCATAATATATTTATTACTATTCATTCCTACCAAATTAATGGCTATGTTAAAATGGTATACTATATTATGGTTCATTTTGACTCAGGGTTGTGTGTTTCACAAGGTATCAAAGAGGTAAAATTTATTTAAAAAATATTTCATAAAGGCTTGGTTGTTATATTTTCTTTTAATATTGGTGTTTCATGTCATACACGCTACTAAAAACAACATTATTTTAAAATCTCATGGTGTTACATTCTACCAACCTTAATGAAATTTTATCCTTGTAATTCAAACTTGATCTCAGGAATCAAGGTTTTTACATTTAGAAATACAATTGTTAAAAAACCCACATAGTAAAAGGGTTAACAAAACATCATATTAATAAGAGATAAAAGGAAGTGTGAGGGTCATATGGAATAACACCTAACTAGTTTTCCATATAGGATATCATAGGTAGGAAAATAAAATATGGACATAGTGAAAAGGCATAAATAATTACAGAGAGTATTATAGGTCACCGATCATATGAAAGTGAATGATCAATAGACTGTTAAGGACCTACAAATCATAAATCTATAGTAATTTAAAATACCATTGGTTCAATATAAATAAATTAAATAAGTTTAAAAAGTAATCAAGATCTTTTCCCTAAATATAAGGAATTTTTGTACTATCTAATGATATAAAGAAATATATTTACCTGATGCATTTTAATTTCATAAGAACAGTTTCATCATTTGGTTATGCTTCAATCAATTTACTATACATTGCTTAATCTAAGAAATGAATATCCAAAAATGAATTTATTTATGCATAAACCATTAAAATTTATTTTTAATAGTTCAAAAAATCAATAATAGAATGATAAGTCATTCCTTTGATCTCTATATATTATTATGAAAAATTATTAGCATTGGTTGTCCAATATGCATGTATCTTCATATAAAAAAGTAATAAGTTAATATCTAAAATCTCATCCAAATATAAACATAAAAATTTTCATAAATTGTAAACTATAGGACCATTTAAAAATATTAAGATCCAATAATTTAAAAATAAGGTCACTAAATTTCCGAAATGAAATTATCACTAATCAGTTCCAATGGAGTTAATACTATATAGTTTACATTATCCATATACATCATCTCTTTATCCCAACATCATTATCTTTACATTAAGAAAATATTAAGTGTTATATTTTCCCCAATCATGTGTTTAATAAGAATTTCAACTTTTCGTTGAATTATTTCTCTTGGTCATCGATATAATTCAATATAAGATTTTAAATATTTAATAAAAAAAATCTACAATACAATATTTATACATTTTTAGAATTTAATTAATAAAATACATTTAAAAACATTTCCTAGATCCAAACACACAATCATTGTAATTATTACACTTCATCTATAGTAATTTCATAAGTTCGACCATGACCCCTTAGCTCTTTTAAGGTATTTAACCTTGATTCTAGGGAAATTCAATTTCATAGTTCCCCATATCTTTATAATAGAATCATTTCACATTGTAATATTCTTTATTTCCCTTTAAATAACAATAATGGTGGCCTTTTTCTATATACATGGAGAAAATTACTTTTCCTTTTAAGAATGTACCAAGGTGTTCTGTTTCATAAGTATCATGTGTCGTAAAATAATTCTTCCCCTTATTACATTTATTCATTTATCAATCTATAGTACTCTCCATTTCTTTTTTACCTTCGAAACCATAAAAATTGGAGAATTATTTCTCTATCATGATAGCACGTGATACTATGTCCTTGTATGATAAGAATGTTTGGGAGACTATCACCCTTTGGAGGATTGTCTTAATACCACTAAATAAATAGTCAAACATACTCTTTAGATTATGTACATAGCCCACCACATGATTTTCTAACCTTTTAAATTTGGCTTCATACTTTGAAACATTTTCATATTCTTTATATCTTAGGCTCAAGAACTATCTTTACATATCTTGTCATTGCTCATGTGGAAAATATTTTTCCATGAATATTATCTTGAAATCCTTCCACTCCATGTTTACAATTTTCTCCTTATTCTTATTGTTCTGAATCAATGACCACTATTTATTCACATCTCATGAGAGATGATAAAATTCCCTGAAAAATTTCTCTATTTCACTACTTCTTAGTGTAAGAAATATCTTCTCTAGGGAACATATCCATTTATAAGCTAAAAATTAATTGTTATTCCTCTTAAATGATAAATATTTTTGATACATGAAATAGACTAGAATTGTTTAACCACAAGTTTCATCAGAAGGATTCTCTATATGGGAAAGGTTATTAAACATAACCTAAGTAAGATTCCCCAATATGGTTATAATTTGACAGTTCACATTGTATCTCTAGATTTAGAATTATTATATTTCTAAGGAGGGAAATACTTTCAATGATTACATGTATTTATATAGGTCCCATTTTTCCCATTAGGTTCCATTTCTAAACAATAGAATAGACTAGATTAGATCATAACATTATGAAACATAATGTATGATACCAAATTTTGTGAAACACTTATGATTAATTGAAAATTTCATTCAAATCTAATCTCATAATAATAAACATGGTTTCTTTGGGGATATATTTATTTTCAAATCCTTCATAAGGTTTTTTAAATAAAAAAATGAATTATCCTACGAATATCCCCTAAGGATTTAAAACTAGGTGCACAGTAAGGCCCGTTTTCGTGCACCAGGTGAAGATTGGGTCAATATTAATTCACCCTTTTTATAGTTATTACCCATAGGAACATGTAATCTAGAACCATATCCACTTTTAGTATCCATAAATGGAGTAATTTTCTAGCAAACCACATAGTAACTTTCGTAACGAAACATTAGGATGTTATTTTATACATGTCTTCAAATTATATCATAGGGTTATGCTCCCTGGTATATGTTTTCCGAAATATAGTTCCAACGGTTTCTACTAAACTTCCTTTAATACCAACTGTATTGATTCTTACCCCATTATCTTGAAGCTAGTTTATTATTTATATAATTGGCATAAGATACAAGTGATCATATCCCAAAGTAATGAATAGTTTAGTAGTGTTTGTAAACTAGAAACATAGTTAAAATTCACATTAAATATTAATGAATCAAATACAAAGGTAATTTTTATTAAAAATTCCATTATTACCTTTCCTTTATCCCTACCAATCAATCAAAAAATATTTCATGATATCCTAGATAAAATAAAACATAAGAAAGGGGTAAGCTTATATTATCGGTAAGAGTTAGTGTACACCAAAATCTATGAAAAAATATGCCATAATAAGTATGGAAATTAAATTAACTTAAACACTTGTCATTTAATCAATAACATGATAATAATGTGGTAGGAATAAAATATGATCAAGTAATTTCATATAAATAATCACAAGATCTTGAAACATGACTATGAATATTCTAACTAATCAAATAATGGTATAGAATATCAATAATCAAATTAATAATAAAAGGAATAAATAATTATGGACATCTAAAACATACCATTGAGGATTTTTCCAATACATCTAATACCATCATGTATTATGCTAATACATTTAATATCTATGAGGCTTTTCCAAGACATATATATAAATGTGTATGGCCTCATCCAAAAACATATCAAGATTTTATAATGATACCTACCGATGCATGGAGGGGATATAGAGGTTCCCACTTGTCACTTACAAATTCCAATTAGATCCTCATATAAAAGGGGTGAAATAAAATCAAAATAAACATTTATATTGAAAAATTAGTATATGAAATGTTAACAATTACCCTAATCAAAATATATAATCATAAACTATACAAAGTAATATTAATGGTATCAAACGGGTAAATCCCTAGTCAAAATAATCATAAATTACACATATAAATAATAATTTTTATATCAATATAACATATCCCCGGTGTATCAAAAGTACAATTTTGGGTTTATGTCATCGATGAATAGAAAATACCATTAAAAACTATTTAAAAACATTCTTGAGAAAAATATATTTTTTATTTCGAGATAAATTTATAAAACTAATAGATAACTGAACATTTTGACAAAAAATTCATTGAAAGTTAACTTTTAAAATTATAAAGTAATCTTTAAAACATTTATAGGTCATGATGAAATAAAATTACATACATGTCACGTATGTTAAAACAAATATTCCATTAACATTTTCACAAAAATATAAATAGGTATTGTTTTGAAAACGACATGAATATTCATTTCAAAACATTTTTTATAAATTAATAATGGGTAAAAATTAATTTAATAAACAATTTTTAAAATATGAAAAAATAAAAACACTTTTAGAAAACTTGGGTTTTACTGAAAATGGGTTTCTAACCGAACTGATAAATAAATTCTGATTTTCTTAAAACCATTCTCTCAGTCATTTTAAGTACCAATGAGTGCACAAATGGAAATATTAATTATAAAAGTTTATTAATAAACATATAAGAAGAAAATATATTTATACTAATATAAAAATGTAATATAATTCCCCTAAATGAGACTTAAATAAAATCAATCCTAAATGATGATGATATTTTTAAATAAAACCTTACCACTTTGTTAACTTTTGTACCATAATCCCCATCAAATAAATAACCTTAAATGAAATATTAAATACCATGAATGTAAATTAATTCATTATATAACATAAAAATTTAATTATATGCACTATATAAAATAAATAAGTTGTTAATATGGCATATGTCTCATGGATGTAAAAGTGAGATGTGAAACCCTTACCTCACACTTACTTTTGGTTAAACATACATTAACCTCTAGTATAGTGGTTTTAAAAAATTTATTAACTTATTACAGAACCATATTAATATTTATAATATCATATATAATTCTTTAATAACATCTTGTCATCCTTTCTTTAATAATCATTCATTATTCTCATTATTTTAGGTCTTAATTGTCTTGTTTTCTCATGCATTTTTTGTCATTAAATATCTTGTCCTTGTACGGATTATAAACATCCATGATATGAAAAATAAATATAATGAAATAATTATAATATTTAAACAAAAATTATAATGTTAAAACCAATCATGATATATGGTTATGAAAAATGAACTACGTTACAGTCATGGAGACAGTAAGTCATGTGTACGCATGAGTAGCATTTCCATTTTTCAATGATCATTATTGAAAGAATTTAAGTAATATTTTACCTTTAAATAATTACAATAATATCATATATAAAATATTATTTATTTAAATATACATATATATAAATATATATATAATCCATGAGGTGTGGTGATTAAAGATAGGCATATCACTTCATGAAGGTAGTAGTCCACACATACACGAACAATGTTAACCTTTTTTAGTGTCAAAAAAAGAAAATGATATATTATATTTTAAGAATGATAAATATGTCATTAATATCATAATTATTTCATTTATTTCATTTATTTCACATATATTCCCTAAAATATTATTTATTACCTTCCATGTAAAGCCTTAGTGAAAAACAAATCAGATCGGTTCGTGGGGCTGTAGCCTGCTGTATTTACAAATGATGTTATCATATCCCTACAGAATGGAAATTGAAAATTTATATATGATATAATGAATACAGTGATATATTTATATTATAAATATCATATATAGACTTTATATCCATCATCATATCTTTGAGGGGTGTTAACAGAAAAACAAATGACATCGGTTCGTGATGAGGTAGTCTATTGTACACATGAATGATGATTTCATAACTCATTTTATGGAAGTGGGGATGATTTTAGGTCATCGTATTATTATAAAAACAAATAATTATCTTTAATATAATTTTTTATTATATCATCATGTTTTAATAATAATTTAATGTTGTTAAGGAGGAAACAAAATAAAAATGGTCGTCGAAGAGCATCACCACTTCTTCAGGTAACCTCTTTAGGTTTTCACCAAATCCTTCCAAGGATGGATTTTTTTATCAAAATATGGATTCTATGATGAGGGGATAGAATTTTGGAATTTAAATTTTCTAGTATTTTCTTAATAAAAATGTTTTTAAGGTGTTAATAATAGTGGATAGGGAGTGGCCTTTAATAAACGAGGTGAGTGACACACTAGTAATTTTTAGAATGAAAAAGGTATACCCACATTTTTCACATGAAAAAGGTTCAAAAATAGATTATTTTAGATAATTGTACATTATCGGGTATAAATATTTCCATAAAATATATTTTATAAACGTTTTAGTTCAATTTAATCCTTCTATTATTTGTTTAACCCCCAAGTAAATCCATTTTTACCTTAATCACAGTAATTAATTTTCATTGTTTCCACAATTAATTTTGGTAAAAAACTAATTTTACATTGTTATAAAATAATAATTATTCTTATTTCAAATATTATATCCATTTTTAAAAATTCTGTTCACATATTTTGTAAAAATTTAATTTAAAATTAACACTTCAGACATGACAATAAAGTAGGTTTTCAAAGAGAAAATGCTCAAAAGCTTATAATTTTTTTTATCAAAATTATATATAAAAATGATTCAAATATACTAAATTGGATTAATAGATATATAATTTAACTAATTTTACTTTAAAAAAAATTCAAAATATAATTAATGTTTTTAAATAATTTAAGCGAATATCCAGTTTTAAATTAAAATTCAATATTGTTCACTATTCATCAAAAAAAATAAAACATTTTAGAAAAATACAAAACTTTCACCATAATATAATTTTGATATTATGATTTTAAAAAATATTTTTATTTTTTAAAATAAATTTTATAAATTTGGTAAAACTTAATGTTAAATTATGTGCACAAAGAATGACTAAACTGTCTTTTATAAAAAATACAGATTTCTAGAAGACATTTCATTTTCTTTTAAATGGTTATTATTTTATTTATAATCCATATATTACCATAATTTTCATAATTTATTTATTACTATTTAAACTTACCATATTTAGGTCTAGGTTATAATGGTATACTATATTATGGTTCATTTCGACTCAGGGTTTCATGTTTTGCAAGCTATTGAAGAGATTAAATTTATTTAAAAAGAAATATTTTTTAAATTATCATGTGTTATATTTTCTTCTAATCCTGGAGTTTAGATTCACAAATTATATCAAAAACAATGTTATTATTTTAAAATCTTGGTATTTAGTAGACTAATTATTGAAGATTATTTATATAACTAAATGTTTTTAAAGTGTTTTCACTTCACCTTTTTAAAAAGATTAGGATGTGACCCATAACATGGATGTTTATGTAAATATTAAAAATGATTTATAAAAGCTCTTTCATGTTTTCACTTCCCATTCCTTCAAAAATATCATAAGGATTTAACCAAATAGGGTTTAAATTTCAATATTTTTACTCTAATATTTCTTCAACTTTTAGGGAATAAACTCACAATACCAAAAAACCCAATTCCTTATTTCTTATTAGGCGAGATTATTTAATAATTCCTTTTTAAAAATATTTTTCATATATTTCAACATCCTTTTAGGTTTTCTTTGTTAACACGGGGATATGTACATTTGAAACCATTCTAATTCATTCTATAGATGGATTATGATCATGTTATTCTAGGATTGACTTAGTCATATACTAATTTATTTATACAATGTGAAAATAACATTTTACATAATTCATATTGTATGATGTTCACCTAAAAAGAATATTATTCTATTGAATATTCAAATATTTTAGTGTTCTATATGTTGTTATTCTAATGTATATAATTATTGAAAAGATTAGTATATATTATTTTAATGTCCACATTCTTTCTATGGATAGGTTATAATCAATTTATTCTTTTTATTTACATGGGAAGTAGTATTAAAAATATTGATAATTATTGAATACTAACATAGGTTTATTATGTGATGAAATTCCTTATTTTTCATTACACGGATAAACATATTTTTATAGAACAAAAAATTCCATTGGGAATGGTATAAAATAACTTGTTGAATCATATGGTGTATGTATTATACTTAAATAGGTGATGGTTGGGGATCATAATTATATATCGCCTTGATGAACCAATGGGTCTCATGAGACAAAACATCTTGGGTTTTGATTTATACCTCTCCCTTTATCAGTATACTGTATTGAAAAAAGGCCTTAACAAAATATTTTTTAACTATAACATTATTCATTCAATCGATATGAGATTATAATGATTATATACATGTTTTCATTTATCATTATGGTTATAAAATGATCTCTGTTTCAGTCGATTATGGAATTATTCAGATTATTTATTTCTTCCTTATTATGTATAACATGCATATGTTATAGACAAATTTAGTTACATTTTTCCCTTACTGAGCCTTTGATATCACTTATTTATTATGTTTCAACCTCCCTAGGTTATGAAGAAAACTATAACACATGATATGTCTAATGGGATATCCAAGGTATATAATTTTTTGGGAAATATTGAATACTTACTATGGATTTATTTTTTTCTTATAGAGTGAAAGAATTACTCATCAATTGAGAAAGAAAAGAGTTTTTTTATTTTATGTTTTTTTAGAAATGATTTGAATATCTAATATTAAAAGGTCTTGGGAATGTATGTAATACAATATTTATTTTTTAAGTCATGTAACTATTTGATTGTTATATCAAAAAATCAATCATTGGTATCAAAAGGAGTATGTAAGGTATCTATTTATGATTCCATATCCAGGAGTGTGGTTTTGAGTTGTCACGGTTTGTATCCTAGTATGGTTTAGATAACTTTAGAGATTATGATGTTTGTTGAGGATACTTTCAGAGTTAATAAGTCATGGTTTATCATAATTTTAAAGGTATAACTAACACTTTTGATAGTATCTAGATAACACTTTTTATAGTATATGATTTAATGTTAAGGTAATTATAGAATGTTTACTTATGAATTTGGATAAGATAACATCAATAAAAATCCAAGGAAAATGTATAGGATAAAATCTTGGAGTTTTGGTAAAGTATTAAATATAAGGTTTTTCTATAAATTATATTTTTTTCAAGATACTATAAGTGGATACAGGATCTATCACATATGTAAATAGGGGTAATAACCCTATAAAGGGAAGGTTTTGTATGAAATTGATCATCACCTTGTGCATGAAGGAGATGCATAACTTCACACCTAGTTTAACACCCTCAAGGGATATGATTTGGTTAATTCATATTCTATTTGTGAACTATTATGATGGATTTAAATATGTTCAAGTTAGATAACATAACTATAAACTGAATTTGGATAACATAGATTGAAATGTTGAGATATATATGTTAAGGTATGTATTAATCAATTTGTTCTTTCCAAGATAAGGAATATATTGGACTTTGAGAAAATATATTTCAATGATTATTGGTATGTTCATGGTTATTTGGGATATTTATTTTGAGTATTATGTTATGAAGTATGATAGAACTCAACATAATGAGACATAGGTTTAACCAAAAAAGAAATTTGTTAAATTGAGTATGATATAGGTTGAATCGATTCTGATAAAAGCTGACTTGTAAGAACATAGGATGAAATGATAGTGTTATTATGTGATACATCATGGGGATAAATTTTACATTGGTTATTTATGATATTTTTCTTATAATGATGGTCACAAATGTTAACTATTTTTATTTTACTAATGTCTAAAGTCCAAAGGAACCAAGTTAACAATGGATGACATAAAAAATTTAAAAACTATCTGAATAAATAACCAAATGGGATAAGGGATGGAGTGATAAATATTATTATTTTTATAAACCATATATCAAGAATTATGATTAACATCATGGAAATTATTGAAATCCAAAACATACTAAAGAATAAAAGGTTGAAATATTAGATAAATTAATATGACCAAGATAATAAAGGAAATAAGATTAAATTTCATATATTTTAAAAATATGGGAATAATCATGGGGAAAGTTCCTTAAATAGACATATAAATCCTATAACTGAGGATATGAAGGTCATCCGACACACATGTATAATAGAAAGATAGATTATATAAAAATTTGCTGCCTCAATTGTAAGAGGGTGGGAATTAAAAAACTTAATACCCCAATATGAGGTCCAACAAGGGAAATAGTCACCAAAAACCAAGAAAACATAGAAAATACTATGATACTGCATATGGTTACAAACATAGTGGAAGATACTTTAGTGGTTTTAGAAATAATTACTTTACACTTAATTTATATTTAATCATTTTTTCACAAGATAATAAACATCATGTCCAATGAAAACCATAGATTATATCAGTAGAGAAAAACACTACAACCAAAAGAGAAGGATATGAACCTGTAATTTATAAATAATTTATGGGATGATATAGAATTAACTTAACTTTTAATTCCATGTTAATTTATGATTTGATTGACTAGATTCCCAACATACCATTATTCCCCCATTGCATCCAAGTGTAGAATTCTTCTAGTGGTGATCCACACATGCACCAAAATCTATTAACATCTTCATTGAATTATTGGGTTTTATCATGACCTATCCTAATAGGTTTAGTTTTTCATGGTTGGTCACATCTGATTTTTTCTTAAATGAGGAAAAACTCTTGAAGTTATCTAGATGGAATCAGATAGGAGGAAAGGAGTGTTTACTCTAGATCTATAAATCTCTCCATAAGTCTTTATAGAGTATCTTTCTATCTAATTTGAACAATAGTTTTTATAGAAAGTGATATAATTAGATATTTATCATGGCAGGTTTAGGGTTTGTAAATTACTCACAATAAATTTCCCTAATTAACCATTATTATCTGACCCCATGTCCAATAATAATGATAATAATAATCACTTATCATGTACAAAACATTTTGAATATAAATAAAAATCCTTTTATACTATTTCAAATCAAACTGCTTAGATTGTCCCTCTTTCCCTCATTGAAATTTACCAATCCTTTAATAGTGACTATGTAATAAATAAACATATTTTAATTGTTCATAAATAAATATAATAAATATTATATTCTAAAAACATGTAAATAAATATTTATTACTATTAATTAATTCATATATTCATTCAAAAAACTTTTTATTTTAACTTGGATACCAACTAAATTAAATTAAATATTATTTATTACAAATTGTTAAGTTCAACACATGAATTTAACTAAGATTGTTGATACACTTAGAATGTGACCATCTATGAATCCTTCTTATTAGAATTATTCATAATTTCCTAATGTGCATAGTTAGAATCTAGCAACACATCAAGGATATCATAGATAAAGAAGATAATGTCACCATGATATCCAACCTCCTATGAACACTTATTATGTAATATAATCCCTTTATTGTGATATCTCAAATAAACAAGGTTTCATGCTATTTCCATCAATCTATATACTTAATGTCACATTATTTAACATTTTGAAATTCAATTAACCCACTAAACACCATAGACATAGATTAATTTTTTAAATTATATTCCCATCAAAGGGCCTATGTTATCATCCTTAATCATTGGATAGAAGGTATTAATCTATTATCTCATTTTCTATTAATACAATTTCACTTATGACATACCCAACAAATACTACACTTCCATGAGTATATGTCATCATGGATTTTGTTAATATATCAAAGTACAAAGACATGATATCTATTAATGATAATATTAAAGTCTAAAAATCAATACATACATCTGTGTATAAGAACATTCAATGAGACATGGAAATTTGGGTTTCCTAATAATGAGTCTATTCTAATAAGTTATTATTTTGGAGATTACAAAGGTTGAACACCAATAGAATATTTATCAATATCTTAATATCCTCATAACCCTAATAGCCTATATTTTTTGTATCCCTTTAGTCAATATCATCCAGTCATAGAATAGTATTCATGAATATTATCATTAAACCTCAAGGTTCTCATCATATTATGGAAATTTTATAACCTTTTAGCACAATATATATTATTAGGACATTACCAAATACTAATGTAATGTAGTGGAACAATTCTGATCAGATAAGAAAATTAATTAATAACCAAAACATGTAATCTATTTCTATAAAAATCATTTCTAGTGAAGAAAATCCAAAAGACTCCCAATTACACTATATCAAATTAAAAACAGCATTCAGTCTAATAACTCTCACAAGATACTCATGCCTCTACTGATATAAAACCTTGGTCAAGGGGTCTTCCATGTTTTTCTATAAGGATAGTCCACTCACCGCAAATTCACCTTGTTAATAAAAATACCTCAACTGTTGAAACTTATCACATTTGTTCTTTGTTATTTGGTGTGACCATAACTCCTTGGTGGGATCTATCGTTGTAGTGTTGTCCTACTAAAATATGATAGGGTATTTACTACTAGACACTACTTCCATCTCTTGGAAAACATTACGAATCCAAACTGCTTCCTTGGTGGCATCACAATCTATAATACACATGGAATCCACAATAGAATTAGTGAAAATCGGCTACTTAGAACTCTTCCAACTCATATCTCCCCCGTTAAGACAAAATATATATCCAGACTATGACTTCAAATCATTATGATCTATCTAAATTCTAGTATCTTTGTAACCCCTGATGACTATCTCTTCATCTCCTCCATACACTAGAAAGATTTATTTAGTTCACCTTAGATTCTTAATGATGCCATTAATAGTATTCCAACATTTATCTCTTAGATAGTCTAGACATTTACCTATAATGCTAAAATCATAGGCAATGTCAATCCTTATACATAACATGGTTTATATGATAGATCCTATCATAGAAGCATATGGAAATTTTAGGTCAAATAAGTTGATGGCTGATAGTCTAGTGGGAGGGGTTAAATAGAACAAATTATCATTTCTTAAAAGAATCTATTAAAATTTTAAATTAAATAAAAAATTAATTCATAGAACTAATTATCATTAGAATAAAAGAAATACAAAAAAGTAAGTTTTTTATAGTAGTTTAGTCTAATGTGGACCTAGTCTACTATTATACCTCCCTACTCAATGAGTTATATATCATGCACTAACCTGGATTTTAAAGGGGAATCATACCTCAATTACTACCTACTTTTTTAGTGGAAGTAAAACTAGAAATAAAACTAATTTTATATGGGGAGTCATAACCCAATTACAACCATAACTATAGATACTGTGAGTCACAACCTGAATGGTCCTGAATTTAGAATCCATGAGTCACAACCCTAAGATAGAAAATTATTTTGTATGTCAAATCATAAAGATAAAAGTTAAAGAAAGTGATGGATGGGAAGAAGTATTACAAACTCAAGCAACCAGAATTTTATAGATAGAAGAAGAATAAAACATGGGTTCCAGTTCTTGAGTGCTTGATCAACATGATTTTCTCTTTAAGGTAGTAGAGGTCGTCATAAATTTTTTTATCATCCCTTAATAGATCTTCTAATAGTAGTAATAAATTTATCACACAATAAGAATGTGCATCACTTTACTGTATCAACACCACCACATTCTTCTCACTGTATCACTTGAAAAATATTATGGTTGTCATTAAAGAAGTATCATTTCATAAATCTATCACATTCCCACTTATTTATAGTAACCAATCATTATTCCGTCCTAAAAAATTAACATTTTTATCAGTCGTTATAAAATTCAAAATTCTAACAAACTAATATAGTATTATCACCGACATAGAGATAGAGAGAAAAGAAAATTACCATTAAATAATAATCAATCAACTCACAACTAAAATTTAAAACAATAAATACTAATTCAAACCCATTTGAAATCATGATTCTAATACTTTAAATGGTCTCCAAAATAATAGTTCAATGAAAGATCCTATGAAAATAGTATTTTGGAATTTGAAATACAGAATTGAAAAAACAACCTTTAAAAATGGATAGTAAACATGTAGAGAATATAAAAAATGAATACCACTGCATTAAAATAATATATTAAAACACTTTTGATTGATTTTAATATCAATTAAAATTAATTATGAAACAATATAATTGAAGAAAAAGTAAATAATAATAATAATTAATTTTTCTAGTTTCATGTGTGATAATAAAACACCATTTTATCTTTATAAAAAACAAGTTTAAAACAATGAAAAACACTTTTCATAGGTTATCAATATTTAAAATAAATTTAAAATTTAATTTTAGTAGTTTAAATATATATAATAAATATTTATAAAATTATATATGAAACACAATGAAAAACAAAGTATAGTTTTCTGTAGGATTTCAAAGAAATTCACATAGGTGAATTTCACATAAGAATTTATCTCTACATATAAAAACTAACCATGTAGGTGAATCAACATAACCAAATTCAAATAGGTTAATCATTTTAGTGATTCATGTTCATAATGTAGGTGATTAAATGTGTAATGGAATAACATGTTATAATTTATCACATAGGTGATTCATGTAAAGGAATTCTTGAAAAATGAAAGCATATTGAATTTTCAAATTTTAGACCTAAACAAAATTTCATAAAGGAAGAAATATCTTAGGGTCATTTTTACATGTATTGATAAATTTTCAATATCTTTACAAAGTATCAATAATTACTTTAATTGTATTTCTATAACTTAATTTATTATCAAAAAAATTATCAAAACAGTTATGAAAAAACAATGAAATTAGACTGAAAATACAGAGTGAATTCAAACCAAATTCTATACATGTTATAGATATATTCATAAGTTCATGTGTTATAATAAATTGTATATAATATTATTATCTTTATAATTTAAATTAATCACTCATTTTTTAGTTTTTTAACCAATGATTTGGTCGAAATACAGAGGGTAACCAATTCTGGAAAATCCTCCATGTGGATTTCAAAATAGCTACATGAATTACAAATATGATACATGGATTATGATTTGGATACATGGAATACCATATATATCTTATGTGGGAATATTAAAAAACATCTTTAAATGATATTTTATGGTCCCAAATGAATTATTATTCTAGGAACTCAAAATAAAACTTGTAGAAAATGTTATGACCCATAAAAATATGAAATCTAATGATAAATTTAGAAAATAATAAAATTATATGATAAAGATTAATTATAATTTATATAAATCACTATTCTATAAGGTAATAAAAAACTAATATTTAGATTAATAAGATAAATATTCCATTGTAATTATCAAAACATAATGTGGTTCAAGGAGGCACTCAATATTCTCCCCCTTTTGATAATTAAAAAACCATGTATAATATTAAAAAAATCTCCCCCTTTTCATATATATCAAAAAGAAAACATTTAAAAACATATATGTAATGGAATGGACCTTACAGTTCGTTAATTTTCCAAAAATAAAATATTTTTTATTTCCAAGGGTAGTTTGGGGTGTTTTTAGGACATATGAGTCATTCCAATGGTGATTCATTTCAACAGTTTTCCCAAAATTTTAGTTTTCCAATGGTGTCTCATCCTGGTGGTGACTCATCCTAGTAGTGACTTCTTTGGTGGTGACTCTTGTAGTGGTGACTTTTTTGGTGTTTAATCATCTTCTCGTGACTCGTTTTGCAGTGACTCTTTGGGAAGTGACTCATCATAGAAGTAAATCATTTGGTGGTGACTTGTCTGGAGGTGACTCATCCTGGCGGTGACTCGTCGGGAAGTGACTGGATTAGCGGTGAATCATATGAAGGTGACTTCTCTAATGGTGACTCATCTGTAGGTGACTCGTCTAGTGGTGAATCATCTGGTGGAGAATTGTTTGGGGGTGAATCATCTAGAGGTGACTCATCCTGGCAGTGACTCGTCTGGCGGTGACTCATTTCAATAGTTTTTCATTTTTTTCATAATTTTATATTTTTCCCTACATTTCCTTTCCTATATATTTTATGATTAATAATGGGTTTAAGGCCTTATTTAAGAGTCTTTGAGACCATATAAAAGTATATATATCATATATTAAATTTATCAAATGTCTGGAGTCTTATAATTGTCAAACCACATGGTTTTGTAGAGATCCTCTTTTAAAGGCAATTCAAAACCTTTTCAAATCCTATTAGTTTCAGATCTAATATTTCTAAGGTAGATATATTCCCTTCATTTATTCCTTATTCTTTCCCTTGATATGATAGGTTCTAAACCATTCTTCTCATAGGATTCATGTAAATATGTTGTTTTAGTTGGTTCGTGTTTCATTGGAGAGTTTCTTGTTGTATGTGTACCCCTATTTGTTGTGCAATAAGGTTGTATTGGTCATATTTCTTCCAAGTAGGATTTATTTCATCTTTCTTGATTTGGTGTCATGTGGGATGTGTATATAAATTTTTATCCTTGAGGATATATATGATTCTAAATTAAGAAATATAATACAATTCATCTTAAATAAATATAATGGGGAAGGGGAATAAGATTTATGATCTTATGGATTCTTTGTTATTTATTGATGTATTAAATTATATGGACTAATTACCCACTAAAAATCATGACCATTGGGGGTCCTTGTTTGTGCATTGGTTGATGGTTTGTGGAACACATTCTTTTTGTGTGGTTGTTTTCTTCACTTAATATGTAATTGGTTAACCACATACATTCAGTTAATAAAATAAATGCACCGGGATCTTATGGTTTCTGTGACAAAACCCTTAATTAAAAAAGTGAAATTTAATAAGAGATCCCTTGATAAATATGAAATTTTGTTGTGTTGTGGTGTGTGATATGACATGTGTTTGGGGAAGTAGATGATATATGCTTGTGTAGTGGGTCGTGATGGTCATGATGTGGTTGTGCAGTGGGGTTGCGATGAAAGGTGGTGGTGGATGTGGTTATTGGGTTTTTTCAATGTCTTTCTTATTGTGTGTAGTTTAGTTTTAGGTTCTTGGTAGGTATGGATAGTGACAATAATGAGTTTTCAATTTAAATCTATTTACATGTTTTAACAGAATGGGTCGATAAAGGAGTATCTTTAAAATTTCCAAATAATAATTAAAGATTGAAAACAAACTATGTCTTATATTCTACTAGTGTGGGGTTGTTCATTTAGCCATAGAAATGGATGTGGGAGTCCTAGTAAGTTGGTTGGTGATCTACTTGTAAACATGTAGGTGGGGACTATTGGATTTATATATATGTATGTATACATTGTATTTTCCTTTATATTTCTCTTTGCACCCCACCCACATCGAGCACTAAGTGTTGAAACCTGAATTTTAATTCAGGGGTAGTTTTTTCCAACATCTTAGTGGGAGTATTGATGGTTGGACACCTTCTCTTCCTTTCTCCACCTTATAGGTGATAATGGCCCAGGAATCTTTGGGCAAGTTGTGTTGTGTTCTCTAAGGTGTCTTTTGGATGAGATGTGTTGTGTTGTCCCAAGTGTCTTCGGGATGTGATGTGTTGTGATGGAATAGGTGTGTGTGAGAAAGATGTGATGTATTGTGATGGAATATGTGTGTGTGTGTGGGATATTTTGTGAGGTGTAGCATAGGTGTGTGTGGATGTGGTGTGATGTGATATATTCAGAAGAGGTGGTAGCACTTGGATGTTTTTCTTTAGGGTTTCAGAGAATTAAATTAGCGGTAAAGTGGTGCGGGGTACCCTATCATCGATGTACTTTATATTATATTACATTGATGTATTATTTGGTGAGAGAGACTTTGTGGCATTGGGATTATGGTTAGTATACCTGTTATGTGCTCTTTGGTTATGTTGTTTTCTCATGGGTACATTGGTATTCTCCTTACACTTGTGAAAAATAGACTTTTTTTTCTTACCGAGTATACCTATATGCTCAACCAATGTATATAAAAACTATTTTTATGTTTCATAGAGGCTTGTGTGGACTGTGTTAGGCATTATTAGCTCGGACCTTTGGATAGTTGTTGGTTTTTTTCTCTAGTTTTATTTTTTGTCATTTAATTTAGAGATTTATATTTGTATTAGTTTTATTTACACATTCACAGTGGGATGTTTTTTGGTGATCTTATATATATATGGAGTGGATTTGATTTTGGTTGATTCATTATATCTCTTGATCTTGTTTTCTTATAAAGTTTAATACCTTTCATATTGTGATATCTGTACACCCTTGGTGCTAGTCACCAACTCAAAACCTACTGGAGGTAGGACTTGAGGGTCATTTTCTCTATCCCCTCATTGTGGTACTTTGAAGGTAGAGGATCATTATAGAGTGGTATCAAAGATGATGGTTGAGAGATGTGATGGAGTTTGGAGTTAGGCACTATGAGGTTTGCATGGGTTGGTATGGAAACAGTGCTAGTTTACCTTTATGCGTAACATAGGACAGGGAAACAATATAAGACATGGGATTTTATGACACCCCATGATACGGTTCATGGACTCTGAGCTTATTGAATGACCAAGTTAGATGGTACTTCTTGCGGTGTAGAAACCTAAGAGAGGTACATGCATTATGTTGACTTGTGGTCTTGTTTGAATTGTGTTTTTTGTGGAAAGTTAAAATGGATAAAATGGATTAAATTTATTAAAATATATAATAATGAATATCTATGCTACCTAGATTAGGAAATCCTTGTTTCTATTTCGGTTATGGCTCTCAGACGTTGTCTGCATGTGGCTCAGGCAGTGGAGGTTCAGCAGGCTGACCCAGTTGATCAATGGAGTGTTGGTCCAATTAAGGATGATAACCAGTGGAGTAGGATGTTGTGTGATTTTTACTAGCATGCTTTGTAGAAATTCAAAGTTTCATTTATGATATTAAAACAGAGAGTTTTATAGAGGAGTTGTATAACACTTTCGGTTTGATCCAAGCCCCGACAAAGTACAGGGTCCCTTTGGCGGTTAGATAAATGCAATGACATGACCTGACCCTACCGGTCTCAAGCCGCAACTACCCCAAGCCCGCCTCCATAGGCCAGGGGCTGGCGAAAAGTTCCTAAGGTGTAACAATCTTAGGGATGCCTTTTCCTAAGTACCTGTACACACACAAACATAGCCCACTCAATGCAGAAGTGAAGACTAAAAAAGGAAACCAAAGGAAAACTACTATAACCCAACCACGGTTATGAATCAACCTCTAAATAGGAAAAAGTAAAGTACTGAAAAGTACTGACATATAATGAAAAGAAAAAGGGAAAAACACATGCCCAACTAGAAAGGTGTCACAACGCGGCAATAGGTAAACAAAAGTAAATAGCTGGGGAGTCTTTCACCTAAAAGTTCTACTATGTCCACTGAACGCAACCCAAGGTCCTGTGTCCTCTAAACTCTTCTGTAGTCTTGATCAACCTGTTTGTCGTCTACAAGGGCACACCAAGTGTGGGAAATTCCCAAGCAGGGGTGAGTATAAGGATACTCAGTAGGATGCCTCGAAAGCTCAAGGGAGAAACAAAGGAGGTACTCAATGATAAACGATATACACCATAAAGTAAGAGTACAATAGAGAGAATGCATCTCAACCCAACAAAAGAAAGGAAGTAGACCCATCCCAACCAAGAGGAGCTAGACACGGAAAGCACGTGGCATACCCTATGTGTCTTCGCCCCTCCTATAAGGAGAGTAACTGGACCCAAGGAGTGGGAAAAAACTTAGGGTTTATATATATATGTGCTCAACAAGAAACATGAACAAGTGAGTAATGGGATCTCTATCTCCATGATCAGCCCAGGAAAAGTTGCCAACAGTTCTAAGGATATCCATCACTGATGCCAATAGTCTCGCACGCCAAAGCCGCCTCATCGCTAAGTTGTACCAACAAAAGTCCCGCTCGGGTAATCACGGAGCAAAGAAACTGACTAGCCTCATAGGAAGGGGCTGAGTCTGAAAGAAGTCGTCGGGTAACCCACTGCTCAGCCCAACTGGAGGGTAAACACCAAAAGGTTGTCGGGTGACACACTGCCCAGCCCAACTGGAGGGTAAACCCTAAAAGGTCGCCGGGTGACCCACTACCCATCCCTACTGAAGGGTAAACCTTAAAATCAATGGGTAACCCACTGCCCAGCCCCACTGGAAGGTAAACCCTAGGGTCAACGGGTAACCCACTACCCAGCCCCGCTGGAGTGTAAACCCGGAACTAGTCCGATAACTCCACGCTGACCGCACCATCCCTGGGTGTCACTAACATCACGACCGTGCATTGGATCGTAGTGCGTCAAAGAAACCTCCGACCAAAGTTATTTCATGCTTCCACATTTAATGAGATCTTGAAAGAGGCTCCGCTCACCCGAATAGTTTACACAGTTGTAATCCTCGCGGAAATACACGCGAGATAAACTACATACTCGCTGGAAATGGTCTCCCAAATAAAAGGTTACTCAAAACCACTTTACGCTCATATGGAGTCTCATGGGTCCCACACCTCAGTCTCGAAAGAGTTCATGAAAACTACGTCATCACGATTATCTCAGAAAAACATGTCAAAACAACTACTCATTCGCCCCGAAAGGACGTCTGATGAAAAAGTCGCAAAACGCTGCTCACAGCTTAAAAAAGACGGCATGTGGGGCCCATGCCTCAACTCTGGCTTCAATGCCTGAAACCACCCCAGACCACTTCATCTCGACGCCAGGTCCACAACGCCGCTGACGACGCCTTAAATGGACTCTGGATGTGTTTGTGCCATCCGAAGGAAGAATACAGACGAGGTAATTAATGAGCGTGTCATGCCACCGACACCATCTAAAAAAAACTTTACTGAGACGAGGATTTCACTGTCATAGATGGTATGTAAAACGAACACCCGTAGTAAAAGATACGGGTGTCCGATGATAGGGGGCTTACCCCCTTATGGCTGGACCGGCCTGGTCCGGCCGGTCCACCCGGCTAGGGTCGGCCTGTGCCGGCCCGCGGCCCTGCCGCGCAACCCAACCGCGGACCCTCGGACTACAACACAGACCGGCCCTCATGGTTGGTCGTTAGTCCACACTGGGACCCACCGAAGGCGGGTCTCGGTTCCCTCATGAGGTCACGTGTCGCGACTCCCGGTCCGCCCGGCCGACGACCTCTACCAAGAGCCACCTGGAGCCCCCCGCGTCGCGCGAAGCCGCCGCTGCCTGGAGACCGCCGCCGCACTCAGGCCCACCGCTGCGCTGAGGAGATCACTGCCACACCACCGTTTTGGAAACCACCGCCACCACTGGATGCCCTCCGGACCACCGCGTCGACCAACAGACTGCCCCTGGAACCGCTGGAAAAAGGAAAAAACGGCCGGAAAACTTCCCGAGGTCACCCCGGACACCCTGGGACTTGAAAATTCGATCCGAAAAAGGTGTCAGAAAGCTCAGATCAATTAATACACATCTATGGGCTTCTCTTGACGTCCAGAAATTATTTTGACACATATAATTGAATTTTAATGGGTTGTGGGAATTAAAATTTTAAATCCACGGGCCTACCTCACTGGGCATAGCCTGTAGCTTCACCAATGATCCGACGAAGTCGTCATGCCTTTCCGGAGAGGTGGAGGAGAGGATAGGAGCTTGTTGAGAGGAAACTACCAGGGAGAGGAGCAAGGGGGAGAAGGTGGAGGTGTAGATGTGTTTAAATAGAAAAACACTTAAATCCCCGCCTGTCGGCCCCATACCCAAACTCTCGATGGGGTCAAGGTTAATCCTACCCTAGGGTAAAAACCACGTTCTGAACATAATGTTGGTATCGAAATTTTAATCCGAGCCTCCTTTCAGAAGTTATACATTTCACACATAGGGCCGCTAAATTACGAAAATGCCCCTGGTGGCATTTTCCACAGAAGGGTTGCGCCCGCGAAATTTATACCCCTCCTAGGGTAAACGTCACTCTTCGGACTCAACAGTTCCCTCGGTTTCCCCATACGAGCAATAGTTTAGGAGATATTCTGTTTATTTATTGTACCTTGTATCAAGGCACATAAAATATAATTCCGACCCCACTGGGGTTCAGAATCACATGTCGTTTGAACGCCCTTCTCTAGAATAACATTAAGAAAATTTAAAAGTCTTACAGGCTCAAAACATGAGTTCTTACATCATTCCCTCCTTCAAATTTTTCGTCCCCGAAAAACAAAACTATAAAAACAACTCAGGATACTGAGCCCGCATCTGGCTCTCCCGTTCTCAGGTGCTCTCCTGCACTCTCTTGTGCTGCCACAGCACACGAACCAAAGGAATGGTCTTTCCATGCAGTGTCTGCTCCTGTCGGTCCTCAATCTCCACCGGGTGCTCCGCAAAGGTGGATCCATCCTCAATTTACATCTATCCCCAGTCGATAACAGGCCTGGGGTCATGCACATATTTCCTCAGTTGTGACACGTGGAAGATGACATGCACCCTCTCTAGCTGTGGGGTAGAGAAAGACGGTAGGTCACCTCACCGACCCTGCGCATGATCTCAAAGGGCCCGATGAACATCGGGGACTGCTTGCCTCCCCGGCCGAACCTCCGAGTACCAGGCCGCGGGGAGACACTCAAAAATACATGGTCCCCCTGCTCAAACTCCAAAGGCATGCGACAACGATCTCCGTAGGACTTCTGTCTGCTCTGAGTCATCCTCATCTGCTCACGAATGACCTACACCTTCTTTGGTGTCACCTGCACCAACTCTGGGACCACGAGGGAGGTCTCCCCAACCTTCGTCCAGCACAACAGTGACCAAAATGGTCTCCTGTAGAGGGTCTCAAAAGGTTCCATGTCGATAGTATAGTGGTAAATTTTGTTGTATGTGAACTCCACCAAGGGTTTTTGATCCTCCCAGCTCAGGCCAAAGTCTAACACGCACGCCCTGAGCATATACTCCAACACCTGGATAGTGTGCTCAGTCTACCCGTCCATATGGGGCTGAAAATTTTTACTCATCCATATCTGAGTCCCAAATTCCTCCTATAGGCCTCACCACAATCGCGATGTAAACCATGCGTCACGTTCGGAGATGATCATCGAGGGTACTCCATGAAGGCAGACAATATCTCAAACGTACAACTGCCCTAGACTCTCCACCGAGCTCCACTCCCTAATGGCAAGGAAGTGCGCTAACTTCGTGAGTCGGTCCACTATCACCCAAATGAAATCATGGCCCTTCACTGTGCGCAGAAGCCTTGTGACAAAGTCCATAGATATGTCATCCCACTTCCACTTCGGGATATCAAGGGGCTGCAACAACCCTGCCGAAACCCGATGCTCTGACTTCACCTTCTGATAGGTAAGACACCAAGAAACAAAATCAGCTACGCTCCTCTTCATGCCAGACCACCAAAATTGCTACTGAAGGACTATGTACATCTACCGCACACTGAGATCTACAGCCTAGGGAGAAGTGTGTAACTCCTGCATCACCTCCTCCCATATCTCCACTAGTACTACAACTCACCCCTAGAATAGGATCTCATGATTCCCTCCTTCATAATACCCATCGGGTGCATCGCCCATGGATATCTGATCACGCAGTACCTCACTGTCGACATCCTCCAACTGCGACTCTCTCACACGCTCAAGGAGCAAAGGAGTCAACAGCATCGACTGCAGAAAAGTCGCACCCTCCTGCTCCACCAAGTTCAGTCGTAGGGAAGCCAACTGCTCTAAAGCTTCCCACACTAAACGAGCCTGGGACTTCCTGCTAAGGGAATCTTCTACTACGTTTCCCTTCCCTGGAGTGTAGACTATCTCGAAATCATAGTCCTGTAGAAACTCCAGCCAGTGCCTCTGACTCAGATTCAGATCCCTCTGAGTGAAGATGTACTTGAGGCTCTGGTGGTCTGGGTAGACCACAAAACACTCAGCCAGAAGGTACTGTCTCCATAGCCTCAAGGCGAAGACCACTACTACCAGCTCCAAAACATGAGTCGCATAATTCTTCAAATGGGGCCTCAACTGCCTTGACCCATATGCAATCACTTCTCGGTGCTACATCATCACGTACCCGAGCCCAGCTCTTGGATCATCACAGTACACTACGAACTCAATGCCCTCCTCTGGCAGCCTCAACACTAGAGCACCAGTCAGCCTCCGTCTCAACTCCTCGAAGGATTTCTGGTTCTGATCAGTCCAGGTGATCGGTCATCCATTCCCCGTTAATGCGGTCAAAGGGGCAGCAATCCTGGAGAAATCTTCCACAAACCTCATGTAGTACCCTGCCAAACCAAGGAAGCTCCGCACCTCTGACGCATTCTTGGGTGGCTCCCAAGCAAGCACTGCCTCTATCTTTGTGGGATCTACGGCCAATCTCTACTCCTTAATGACATGCCCTAGAAAGTGAACCTCATGAATCCATAATTGATACTTTGAGAGCTTCCCATATAGCTGGTTCTCTTGGAGTATGTCTAGGACCATCCTCAAATTCTTTGTGTGCTCCTGCTCTGTCACAGAGTAGATGATTATGTCGTCAATAAATACAACAAAAAACTGGTCCAAGTACGGATGAAATATCTGGTTCATCAAATCCATGAAAACAGCGGGGGTATTTGTCACACCAAAGGGAATCACCAGAAACTCATAATGCCCATAGTGACAACGGAAATCCAACTTCAGGATGTCAACCTCATGAACCCGCAACTGGGGGTAGCCGTATCGAAGATCAATCTTCGAGAACCAGTTCGCACCTCTCAACTAGTCAAAGAGGTTGTCAATCCTCAGAAAAGGGTACATTTTCCTTATCGTGGCCTGATTTAGGTGACGATAATCCACACAAAGCCACAGACTCCCATCTGCCATTTTCACAAACAAAACCGGATCTTCCCAAGGGGACACACTAGGCCTGATGAATCACTTCTCACGAAGGTCGTCCAGCTGAATTCGTAGCTCTTGAAGCTCTGTGGGTGCCATCCAATAATATGCACATGATATCAGGGCAGTCCCCGACTGTAAGTCAATACAGAACTCCATATATCGCCTCAGAGGTAGTCTGGGAACATCCTTGGGAAAGACGTCCATGTAGTCATTTACAACGGTAGGGATACAAGTTCATGTAGCATATGTTTCTCTGAGAGCCATGCTCTCCAACTGGTGAAAAAAAGGTCGGGGTCTCCTGCTCAGAGTACCCATATGCTCTGCCACGAGGTCTCGTTCACCAAGTATAGTGAACCTCATCCCATCAGAAAACACACCACTGACTTGTCTGTGATGACAGTCGATCTGGTCGTGAACCATACAAAGCCAATACATTCCTAGGATGATGTGGTAAGGTTCCATCATGATGATGAGCAGGTACCACGTGAAACGCCCTCCTCCGAATGACAATTCGCACTATCTACAGATAAAGGTCACTAAAGAGGCAGTTCCTATAGGAACCTCGAGGCTTAGTGCAGGTGACAACGCCTCTACTGGAAGATCCAACTCCCGTACCAACAGCGGTGATATAAAGGAGTGGTTGGCACTTGTGTCTACTAGTACCGAAGCAAGCATAGAGTAAACACAGAGAGTACCTCAAACCATCTCGTGTGTTGGGGGTCACGAACACCCATAGCCTGAAGCTGCCCATGGACCCTACCACCAGCTCCCTGAGCCTGGCATGGTCCACCCGGTGGTGGCAGTGGAAGGACATCAAAGCACCATCCCGAACCTCCAGGTCCTGCCGCTCTACCTGCGCCGCCTCCCTTAGGACCGCCCTGTCCTCGCCTAGGGGATGCCTGGTCACAGTGCTTCCTCTTCCATTGCAGTGTGCACCCTGCCTGCCACAGCTGCTCGGTACGCCTGGTCAGGCAGTCCCATGCTAGGTGGCCCTATCCATCACAGGCATAGCACCGACTATCTCCTTCCTTCCCTGGTGCTCCAAGGCGCCACTATTGTGTACGACCCTACCCTTGTGTCTTCTCACGGAAGGGCCTCCTCAACCGAGGCTCTCCGCTCTGTCGCATGCATGTGACCGAGGACTCTCCTCTAATGTGGCCACTCCTAGGCCCTATCAGCGGCATCCATCAACCAAGAAGCTCTCCATCATGAGCACCCACTCTAGCACCCCGGCATAATTAGGGATTCATAGGGGTACTACACTAGCACGGATCTCCCTGCAAAGACCCTGCTCAAACTTCTGCGCCTCAAATTAACTGTCGCAGATCATATCCTATGAGTAGCGTGTCAAATCGGTAAACTGGGATGAGTACTTCCCCACAGTTATCCCCCCCTACATCAGCTCCAGAATCTCCTGAATCCGAATGGAGCATAAGCAAGAGGGGGAGTACTCCTCCTGGAAGTGCTTCTGGAAACTATCTCATGTGAGAGACGACTCGTTGTGGGTCTGTGTAACCAACCCCCACCAACGCTCAGCCGTCCCGAGGAAAATGATGGAAGCTAGGGCTACCATCTGGTCCTCAGGTGTTTGTACCAACCTGAAAAGTCGGTCCACAGACTCTATCCAGTCTTCCGCTGCTTGGGAATTCGGGTCTCTACAGAACTTATGCGGTTGCTGACACTGAAAGTCTCGGACCGAACTCAGTCTGCGCTCAACCTCGGCATGTGCTGCCGGTACTAACTATCACTCTCCAGGTGGAGGGGCCACTGCTGAAGCACTGGGTGGAAGGGGATCACATGAGGGTCCCTGAACTGATGCCTCGTCACTCGCCAGGTCGTCGTCACGAACTAGATAGGGTAACCTGGTTGGCTACTATCGTGGGAGCATCCTGAAAATTATCAAGGATTACCGTGATCATATGGTCATATATATATATATATATCAGTAATAACATAGCGGAGCTGACTTAGAAAGGATAGTCAAATCCTCAATACAACTGGATGCATGTTTCAAAGTTCCCTGCAACAAGTGTCTCAGCATGTCGAGTCGACAAGCGGGTTATTAGGGTCCTCGTGAATGGATACATCGGTGGGTCATACCATCACTAGACTCCCTGGCCTGAGATCCACTCTCAAGACACGTCGACACTATTTCCCTAAATCCCAACCAATTCCTTTTTAGGGACGTCCGAAAAATGCCCCAAGGAACAAACCACCTTTGATACCACATGTCACGACCCGACCCTACTGGTCTCAGGCCGCAACTACCCCAAGCACAACTCCATAGGCCTGGGGCTAGTGACAAGAACCGAAGGCGTAAAAATCTTGGGGAGGCCTTTGCCTAAGTACCTGTACACACACACACAGCCTACTCAATGCAGAAGTGTAAAGTAAAAAAGGAAACCAAAGGACAACTACTATAACCCAGCCATAGTCATGCATCAACCTCTAAATAGGAAAAAGTAAAGTGCTGAAAAGTAATGACAGATACTGAATAGAAAAGGTCAAAACACGCGCCCAACAAAAAAGGTGCCACAACTCGGTAACAGGTAAACAAAAGTAAACAGCTGGTGAGTCTCTCACCAAAAAGTCCTACTACGTCCATTGAATGAGCCCAATATCATGTGTCCTCTACGCTCCTCCATAGTATTGATCGACCTGTCTGTCGTCTACAAGGGCACACCAAGTGCGGGCAAAGCCCAAGCATGGATGAGTATAAGGATACATATTAGGATGCCCCGAAAGCTCGAGGGAGAAAAGGAGGTACTAAATGGTAAAAGATAGACAACAAAAATTAAGAGTACAATAGAGAGAATGCATCTCAACCCAACAAAAGAAAGTAAGTAGACCCATCCCAACCAAGAAGAGCTAGACACGGAAAGCACGTGGCGTACCCCGTGTGTCTTCGCCCCTCCTAGAAGGAGAGTAACTGGACCCAAGGAGTGGGAACAAAGATAGGGTTTATATATATATATATACTCAACAAGAAACCCGAATGAGTGCGTAATGAGATCTCTATCTCCAAGATCATCCCAGGAAAAGTTTCCAATAGTTCTAAGGATATCCATCACTGATGCCCAACAGTCCCGCATGACAAAGCCACCTCATCGCTAAGTCATACCACCAAAATTCCCGCTCTGGTAATTACGGATCAAAGCCACTGACAAGCCTCATAGGAAGGGGTTGAGTCTGAAAGAAGTCATCGGGTAACCCACTGCTCAGCCCAACTAGTGGGTAAACCCCAAAAGTTTTTCGGGTGACCCACTACCCAGCCCTGCTAGAGGGTAAACCCAAAAGGGTCGTCGGGTGACCCAATGCCCAGCCCTGCAGGAGGGTAAACCCTAAAATCAATGGCTAACCCACTACCCAGCCCCGCTGGAGGGTAAAACCTAGGGTCAATAGGTAACCCACTACCGAGCCCCGTTGGAGGGTAAACCCAGAGCTGGTCCGATAACTACGCACTACCTACGTCATCACTGGGTGTCGCTAACATCGTGACCATGCGTTGGGTCGGAGTGCGTCAAAGAAACCTTCGACCAACGTCCTTTCATGTTCCACATTTAATTAGATCTTGAAAGAGGCTCTGCTTTCCTGAATATATTACACCGTTGTAATCCTCGCAGAAAAACACGCGAGATAGACTACTTACTCGCAGGAAAAAGGCTCCCGATGAAAAAGTTACTCAACAACACTTTACTCACATACAACGCCTCATGGGGCCCACACCTCAGTCCCGAAAGTGGTTGGGCGGACTGCGTCGTCATGATTATCTTGGAAAAATATTCTAAAACGACTACTCATTCACCTTGAACGGACTTCTGATGAAAAAGTCACAAAATGCTGCTCAAAGTTTAAAAAGATGGCCCGCTGGCCCCATACCTCAACTCCAAATTCAATGCCTGAAACCACTCCGGACCACTTCGTCTCGATGCCAGGGCCACAATGCCACTAACGATGCCTTAAATGGACTCTGGATGTGTTCATGTTATCTGAAGGAAGAATATCGGTGAGGTACTTAACGGGCGTGTCACGCCACCGAGCCCCCATCTCAGGAATTGAAAATTCCCGATACCATCTCAAAAACTTCTTCCTGAGCCGAGGACTTCACTTCCATAGACAGAACACAAAACAGAAACTTATAGTAAATGATACGGGTGTCCGAAGACAAGGGGGCTAACCCCCTTAGGGCTGGACCGGCCTGGTTCGGCAAGTCCACCCGGCCCGGTCCGCCGTGTCGGCCCGCGGCCTGGCCTCGGACCCGCGGTCCACACCACCAACCATCCCTCATGGCCAATCGTTGGTCCTCTTAGAGACCTGCCGAAGGTGGGTCTCAGTTCCCTCATGGGGTCGCGCGCCGCGACCCCCGGTCCGCCCGGCCGACGACCTACGCCGACAGTCCCCTAGAGCCTATCACGCCACGCGAAGCTGCCGCCGCCTGGATCTCACTACCACGCTGAGTCCTGCCACCACGTTAAGAATAATGACGCCGCACTGCCATCCCGGAAACCGCCGCCGCCACTAGAAGCCTGCCGGACCACCGCGCCGGCCACTAGACCGCCCCTGGAACCGCCGGACAAAGGAGAAAACGGCCGGAAAACTTCCCGGGGTCATCCCAGACACCCCAGGATTTGAAAATTCAATACAAAAAGGGCATCGGAAAGCTCGGATCAATACCTACACATCTATGGGATTTTCTCGACATTCTAACATCATTTCGATACAAAATAATTGAATTTTAAGGGGTTACAAGAATTAAAATTGAAAATGTAGGAGCCTACCTCACTAGGCGTGGCTCGTAGCTTCGTCGACGATCCACTGGAGTTTCCATGCCTTTCCGAAGAGGTGAAGGAGAGGAGAGGATATTGTTGAGATGAATCTTCTAGGAAGAGGAGCAAGGGGGAAGAAGGTGGAGTGGTGGGTGTGTTTAAATAGAAAAACACTTAAACCCCCGTGAGTCGGCTCTGTACCCAAACTCTTAACAGGGTCGAGGTTAAGTCACCCATATGGTAAAAACCATGTTCTGAGCGCAATGTTGGTCTCTAAATTTTAATTCGAGCCTTCGTTCAGAAGTTATACAGTTCCCGCCCGGGGCTTCTAAATTACGAAAATGCCCCTGGTGGCGTTTTCCACAGAAGGGTCGCGTCTGCGAAAGTTATACCCCTCCTAGGGTAAACGGCATGCTCCGGACTCAACGGTTCCCTTTCTTTTCCCATCCGAGAAACCGTTTAGGGTTTATTCTATTTATTTGGAATGCCTAGTGTCAACACACTTAAAATATAATTCCGGCTACACCGGGGCTCAGAATCCCATGCCGTCTGAACAGCTTTCTCTGGAATAACATTAAGAAATTTTCAAAGTCTTACAGGCTCAAAATACAGGTTCTTACATGAAATTAGTTACGTGTTAGTGGTGGATATTGTACCTTGGTGAGAAGATGGAGGTAGATGTTTCATGGGTCATCTTCCAGGATTTTTGTGCAGAGTTCCTCTCATCGACTATGAATGATGAGAATAGGTAAGAGATACTCTCCCTCAAATATGGGAGTATGTCTATACGGGATCTTAGTATTAAGTTCAAGGACCTTTTTCACTTCACCTTAGATATTTTTTTGTATTAGTATCCCCAAGAGTGTCATCTTGAGGAGGCACTCCATCCTTCGATCCAGTATACAATTACCCCTTTTTTGTTTCCAATGCACCTAGAGGATCAGAAAAAGGAATAAGTGATCAAGAGGATTCACTCATGAGTATATTTTACATGAGAGAGGAACCAAAAAGGTTTCCGAAGAAGTAGATTTTTCTATGGCAAGCATCGGGTGTCGGGGCCTTCGAGGTTCTGACCAACAGGGAGTCGACCTCGACATCTTCCCTTTTGACCTTTTGGTTTTCATGCATTTAATGTGTAATTAGGGTTGATGTGTTTAATATATGGGGTTTGAAGCCATCATCAGGACCAGTGCCCATTGGATATTCAAGATCAATTTGGTCAAGGCAGACAAGAAGAGTATCATCCTTAACAACAGTTTCCAGCGAGGTCATTCTAACAATAGTTGCAGCAGGCTTATGGTCCAGCTAGGGAAGATGAGGTAGTTAGGGTCATACCTCGGGATGTTCCTTGAGATAATGGACCTTGGACCAAGTTTGGTCATAGAGGTGGTCATCATTAGAGAGGTAGGGGATCCAGGAATGGTCAGTTTCATGTAGCGGAGGTAGCAGCATCAGATGGACCAGAGATCGTTAGAGGTACGACCAGTTTATCTTCTATGATTGTATGTTCTTTGTTTGATTCTGGTTCTTCTCACTCCTTTTTGCCACCGAATATTTTCCTTTCTTAGGGACTATACATTGAGAGGCTTCCCATACCCATGGTGTTGACTATGCCAATTGGAGACAAACTAGATTATTTGATGTGTTTTGTGGGTGTAGACTGATGATGGGGCCACATTAGTCTTGTGGGGATCGTTTTATGATTGAGATATATCAATACTATGTAATCCTTGGCATTGACTAGTTATATTTTTTTTCATTTTGTTATTGACTACTTTAGGAGGGTAATAATGTTTCTTGATTTGGATGGTCGGCATATGGTTTTCATTGGTGATAGGAGTTTCTAGGTTGGTATTCAGTGTGTGGACCCCCTTCGTTCCTTTTTAGTTGAGGTCGGTGTAATTAGGGGAGTCTAGGATGGAAGAGGTTCACAAGGTTTTTGGGGAGTTCTTAGATGTTTTACCTAAGGAGTTTGTGACACTACCCCTTGACATTATGTTGATTCTATGATATAATTTCATCCTGGTAGTTCTCCAATTTCGAGGGATCCTTGTTGGATGGAGCCCTATGAGTTGCTGGAGTTGAGGATATATATTTATGATCTGATGCAGATAGGATTCATCTGGCCTAGTGTGTCATTGTGGGGTGTTCTAGTGTTTTTATCCAATGAGGAAGATGGTAGTATGAGGTTGTGCATAGACTACCGAATGTTGAATTAGGTGCCAATAAAAATCATTACTGACTTCCAAGGATCTATGATTTTTTTGATCAACTGATAGGGGATATTTGGTTTCTTAATATTGAAATATGGTCTAGATATCACAAGTTAAGTGTAAAGGAGGGTGATATCGTAAATACTGCCTTCATATGCGGTTATGGGAACTTTTATTATGTATTATTGTCATTATGTGTTATAAATACACCATACATGTTCATTTATATCATGAAATACATGTTTCATGAGTTCCTAGACTAGTTCTTCATCGTATTCATTGATGACATCTTGATCCACTCAAAGTCAGAATAGGTTCATGTTGAGCATCTCTGAGTTTTCTTGCAAGTTATTCGATGCCACCAGCTCTATGTAAAGTTGTCCAAGTGTTAGTTTTTGAAAATAGATGTTCATTTCCTTAGGCATGTGGTGTCTCAATAGGATTTGGTTGTTGACCCAACAAATTTTGAGGCAGTTGTTTCTTGGGTAGCACCTAATAATGTAGAATAGGTTCTTAACTTTCTTGGTATAACAGGATATTATCAGTGGTTTTTGCTCAATTACTCATGAGTTACATCCCCATTCACAGTATTGACCACAAAATACCAAGCTTTTGTGTGGAATTATCTATTCTATGATACATTTGGTGACCTAAAGGGGAGGTTTTTCATTGCTCCAATGCTCTAGCTGCTGGAGGAGGGAGTGTTGTTTGAGGTTTTCTATAACGCATCCAATCTTGGATTAGGGTGCATCTTCATGTAGCAGAAGGTAGTGATCTCTTATAGATCTATGAAGTTACACCCTCATAGGTGTAGCTATGTCACCCATGATCTAGAGCTAGTGGAAGTTGTGTTTGCGCTAAAGTTGCGAAGACATTACCTCGTTGGGGAGAACTTTGTGGTCTTCCTAGATCACAAGAGTTTATGGTATATATTTTCCCAGGACAACCAAAATCTATGATAGTGAAGGTGGATGGATTTACGTCAGGACTATTATTTTTAGGTCTACTACACATCTGTAAGGGGAAATGTTGTGGTTGACACTTTGAGTGGGAAGTCACAAAAGGATATTGTTCAAGAGTCTAAGGATACTTAGATATCAATAGAGTAATTGGAAGACTTTCACTTTAATTTAAGGGTGGTTGATGGAGTAGGTTTCATGTTATAGATGATTATGTAGTCTTCTATGTTGTGACAAGTGGAGGATTCTTAGTGAGGAGACTCAGAGGTAGCGGTGATGCTTGATCATGTAGGCTATGGTGATGCACAAGAGGGATGGTCGGAGGATAGTCAGGCTCATATTTTGTTTCAAATAAGTCTATTATTTCAGTATCAATGCACAAGGGAGTACTTCATGGGTTACATAGATAACCATTGGAGGTACACTTCGGAATTTCTAAGATGTACCACAGCTTGTGGCTGCAGTTTTGGTGTCTTGGGATGAAGAAGTTAGTGGAAATGTTTGTGGAAAGTTTCTTGGTATTCTATTAGGTTAAGGAAGAGAATATTATTCCAGGTGTATTGTTGAAACCCTTGGATCTCCCTGAGTGGAAATGGGTTGGCATGTTGATGGATTTCATAACAGGGTTACCCCGAGATCAGGGAGGTTGTGATGTAATCTAGGTGTTCATGGATCAGTTGATGAAATTAGACCACGACTTAGCAATCAAGGAGTCGGGCACAGTGAATGCTTTGGTTAAAAGGCACATGGATGAGGTGGTGCGGTTTCATAGAGTTCTGAGGTCCATTGTCTCATAAAGATTCCCATTTTACCTCAAGAGTCTGGAGGGTATTATATCATGATTTTGGCACCCATTTGTGCCTCAAAAATTCTTTCAACCCTTAGATAGAAGGGAAGATGGAATATACTATCGAGACACTAGAGGATATGTTACAGGCATGTGTCATAGACATTGACGGATCTTGGGTATGAAAATTTCCCTTGGATGAGTTTTCTTATAATAATAGTTGTCACTCATCCATTGTTATATCCCCATTTGAGGCTTTGTATGTATGGTCATGTCGTTCTCCATTATGCTGGACTGAGGTTAGGGAGGTAGCAGTTTTTAGTCTTAAGGTGATTTAGGGAACAATAGAGAATGTTTACTTGGTTTCAGAGAGGATAAAGTATCATGATATTCGTATAAACCTTATGCTTCTCACTGGACGAGGTCCCAAGAGTTCAAGGTTACATACCATGTGTTCTTGAATGTTTCCCCTCAATGTGGACACTGGAGATTCGGGTAGCGGAGTAAGCTCTCACCCTATATGTTTTATCCTTTAGAGGTGTTAGGGAAAATTTGTAAGGTGGAATATCAGTTGGAATTTCCACCATGGAAGGGAAGGGTCCGCAATGTCTTACACATCTCTTAACTTATTCAATATCTTCACGATGATTCCCATGTCATTGAATGGGGAGAGATGGATAATGAGAATGACACAGCCTTTTTGGAGAATCCATTGGATATCCAAGACCATCGAGATTAGGTTCCATGAGGATGAACCATAACCTTGGTTCAGGTGTTATGAAGGCATGGAGGCTTAGAGGAGAGTACTTGGGATCATGAGATGCAGATATGATCCTTATATGTAGAGTTGTTGTTAGTTTTACCTTCTATTTATTTTCTTTCTGATGTGTTGTTTGGACCTTGGTTTTTTGTGAGATCTATTGTTTTTTCCTTGTTATTATGTGTTTTTTGTGATTTATGATGTTGTTCCAACATGTGAAAATGGAAGACTTGATTCCTAATCAAGAAACATTTTACTATAATATGATTAAAACTATGCAGGCAAGTGAGTACCTCCTAGAGTGGATAATATCTTGACATGAAGGATGGAATTACCTTATTATTATGTTCATGTAAGTTAGTTTTTTTAGTTTTTTGGGTGTTCAGGAGAGCAGGTCTAGTTGGTGGTGGTGTTTCATGTTTAATGAGATCCTTGAGAGGTATCTCGAGGGATGGTTGTTCAGAAACTTTCTCTCTTTTATTCCAGGTTGGTTTTGAATTCTCAAGGGGGATAATAGTTTGAGTGGTATCTGATGTAATTTACCAAACCATTTGGCCTGTTACATTTCCAAAAATTAGATATTTTATGTGTCCAAAGATATTCTGTGTTTTTTTGGGACATATGATTCATTCCAATGGTGATTCATTTCAATAGTATTCCAAATTTCTATTTTTCCAATGGTGAATCATCCTAGCAGTGACTCATCTGTATGTGACTCGTCTTGTAGTGACTCATCTGGTAGTGACTAGTGTGGCAGTGACCCACCCTACCATTAACTCATCTGGCATTGATTCATTTTGTGGTGACTCATTCTAGCGGTCACTCATCTAGTGGTCACTCGTCTGGCAGTGACTAATATGGTGGTGACTCTCCTGGTTGTGACTCGTCTAGAATTGATTCCTCTAAAATTGACTTGTCTTGAGGTGACTCATCTAGTGGTGAATCCTCTAGAAATGACTCATGTAGTGGTGACTCGTCTGGCGGTGAATCATCTGGTGGTGACTTGTCTGGCGGTGACTCATTTGGGAGTGATTCGTCTAGCAGTGACTCATCTAGAAGAGGCTCGTATAGTGGTGACTTGTATGGCAGTGACTCTTTTCATGGTGACTCTTCTGGTTGTGACTCGTCTTGTAGTGACTCATTTTGTAGTGAATATACCTAGCAGTGAATTTCCTAGCAGTGACTCATCTGGGCAGTAACTTATTTCAATAGCTTTCCATTTCTTCCAAAATTTTCCAGTTTTCCCAATATTTCCTTTTTTACATATTTTATGATTAATAATGGGTTTTATGCATTATTTAAGAGTCTTTGTGACCATTTTTAATGATAATGATCATATATTAAATTTATCCAATATACAGAGGCTTTTAAATGGTAAACCTTTGTGGTTTTGTTGAGATCCACTTTTAATGGAAATTCAAACCCATTTTAAATCCTGTTAGTTTTAGATCTAATCTTTATAAGGTAGAGATCCTTCCCTTGTTATTTTATTCTTATTTCCCTGGATATGGGAGATTACATATCCTTATTCCCATAGGATTCATGTAACCTGGTTTTTGTAGTAGATTTTTGTTTCTATGGAGATTTTCTTGTTGTATGTGTACCCCTATTTTTGGTGCAATGAGGTTGTACCCATCATTTTTCTTCCAGATAACATTTCCTTTATCTTTATTGATTGTTTATCATGTGATATGGGTATATAAATGTTTATCTCTATGGATATATTTGATTTCTAATTAAGAAATAAAATATAATTCATTTTAAATAAATATAAAGGGGTGTGGGAATGTGGTGTAATATCATATGACTTCTTTGTTAATTATTGATGTTGTAAATTGTATAGGCTAATTAACCACTAAAAATCATGGCCATTGGGGGTCCCTGTTTGTGAAATAGTGTATGTTTTTTTGGAACACGTTCCTTTTGTGTGGATGTTGACATTTCTTATTATGTAATTGGTTAACCATGTACATTTTGTTCAATAAAATGGACGCCCCAAGATCATATGGTTACTGTGATAACACCCTTAATTAACAATGTGAAATTGAATAAGAGATCCCTTTATAAATTTGAAATTATGTCATGTTGTGGTGTGTGATATGACATGTATGGGGGGAAGTGGTTGAGATATGGTTGTGTAGTGGGGATATGATGTTCATGATGTGGTTGTGCAGTGGGGTTGCAATAAATGGTGGCGATGGATGTGGTTACTAGGTTGTTTCAATGTGTTTATTGTTTATGTGTTGTTTTGTTTTAGGTTTTTTTAGGTTTGGATGGTGAGAATAATGAGTTTTTAATATAAATAAATATAAATGTTTTAACATAATAGGTTGGTAATATAGAATCTATAAAATGGACAAATAATAATTAAATACTAAAAACTAATTGTGGCTTGCATTATGATTATGTGGGGTTATGTGTTTAGTCTTAGAAATATATGTGGGGGCCTTGAAAGTTGGTTTTTGATATACTTGTAAACCTATAGGTGGGGACTATATAGATTTATATCTGTGTTTTTAGGTATTTTATTTTCCTTGAGATTTCTATACGCACCCCACCCACATTGAGCACTAAATGTTGAAACCTGCATAGTCATGCGGGGGTGTTTTCCCAACATCTTGGTGGGAGGATGGATGGTTGGACACCCACTCTTACTTGATCCCTCTTCTAGGAGATTATGTCCAATGTGTATTTGGTAGATTTATGATGTGTGGTGTCAGGTGTCTTCAAGATGAGAAGTGATGTGTTATCCTATGTGTCTTTGGAATGAGATGTGTTGTGATGGCCCAGGTGTTTGTGGGTGGGATATGATGTGTTGTGATATCTTAGGTGTTTGTGGGTGGAAGGTGTTTTAGCTATGGCCCAAGTGTTTATGGGTGGGATGTTATTTGATATATTCGGAAGATGTGGGTGCACCAAGACATTTTCGTTTGGGGTGTGAGAGTGTCTAATCAGTGGGAAAGTAGTTTGGGGTACCTATCATCGATGTGATTTATATTATATTACATGGATGCATTATTTGGTGAGAGATCCTTGGTGGGGTTTGGGTTATAGTTAGACTACGTATTATGTGTTTTTTGGTTTTACTTATTTCTCATGGCTGCATTACTATGAATTTTCTCCTTGTGCACAAGATAATTTGGTTTTCCTATTGAGTATACTTATATGCTCACCCAATTTATATAAAAATTGTTTTCATGTGACCATGAGGATTACATGGACCATGATGGGCATTACTAGCTTAGACCTCTGTATATTTGTTATGTTGTTGATCTAGTTTTATCTTTGGGTATTTGCTTTAGAGATGTTTATTTGTATTAGTTATATTTACACACGCATTGTGGGATGTTTTTTTGTTTTATTATATATATATATATATGGGGTGTGTGGAGGTTACTCGCCTTGTTCCATCTCCTCTACCTTGGATGGCCTAGGTGATGGTTGCATCACCCCCCCCCCCCTCCTTAGCCCACTTCGGCTGGGGGAGAGTCATCCTCCTATTCCATCTCTTATTTTCCCTCCTTTATTCACTCCATTTATTGATCCTTCTTTTATCCCTATATTCCTCTCTATTGAGGTCATCCCTAAAGTTGAAACATTCATTGATGGGGTCCCTACGGTTTTGATTTCATCCCTGGAGTTCACAAAGGCCTCTGCGATGTTGGATCTTTCACTGGTCGTTCACTACAGAAAGAGACTCCCTTCTATTGATGTCTTATAAATATTTATAACTAATAGGTGGAAGTTTCAAGAATGTGTGACCATAGGAATTTTGGATTCCAATCGATTCTGGGTTCATTTCTCATCAGAACAAGACCTAATTTCAGCCTGGGCGAATGCTCTACGTGCAATCATAGGTTTTCATTTTTCCCTCTTTCTGTGGTCTTTCAATTTTCACATGATACAAAATCCTCCTACCATGGATATTTGGATCTCTCTTCCTAGTCTTCCCCTACCATTTTAGAACCATAAAATCCTTCATCTGGTTGGTAACCTTATGGGACGTTTTGTCTCCTCAGACCAGTGAACCTACATCATCTTCCATCTAATTTCTCCCAGGATTTGTGTCGAAGTTGACATTTCTATGAATATAAAGAAAACTATTGGTATTCAAATTGAAGGTGAACTATGGTTGTATCAAATGGTTTTCTACAAATCATGGGTCCATATTTTTTTATCCTGTAATCGTCTTGGACATGAAGTCCTTAGTTTTTGGAAAATGAATGCTCAACATTTCACAGGCAGACCTTCCTTCAGACAACTCATGTGAAAGAAACCCCCTGCAGGTCGACGCGGAGTGTTGGAAAAGTTTTATGGTTGTTGCCACTAACCTAGAGATGGTGGAGCTGGGATCCAGTGAGGTTAGAATTTCTCGTTCCATATGTAAGAAGGTTAGGGCCATGCTTTTGGATCCTAAGATTACTAATGTTTTTAAATGTCTAAGACATGACTTGGGAGTTAAATCAGTGGAAATAGAGGAGACCATGGGACTTAGGAACTTGTATCCCCTCTCATATGAATTGGTTGTGAATTCAAAGGGTTGTGGAACTCGGATCCATGAGTTGCATTATCATGTCTCATTTATTTGAAACCAGGGGGATGCTCAGCCTAATGCAATGAAGGATGTTAACCTGGATATACTCAAGGCTAATACCCAAGTTCCATTAGATCCAGTTGTAGGTTTGTTTATAAAATATAATGGTGATGTGTGCTCAAATTTTGGATCTTAATCCATGGTTGTGCATGCAGGAGGTAGTAACAACCCTGAAAGGGTGATCCATCCAACTGGAGATGGAAACTATATGGATGGTTAGGAGGGGAAGGCGCTTATGCTTGATCAAGGAGACACCTATGTCTCAATTAGGGAACCAATCAGAGGAAGCCTATGGACTATCTCATTTTGAGAAAACCCTTTTCGGTTTTTAGTTCTGATGGAGGGGTTTAATACAACTCCTTTTGTCCCTCAGAAGCAATTTCTGATCGAAATAGACAAAATTTGGGTGACAATGTTTTTGGAGAGATTAGAAAAGGCCTGCACAACCTAAGGAGGAAGAAGGGAAGAAATGAAAACTGATAACCAAGGTGTTTCATTGCTTCTAAGAAATAGAAACCAAATTTCCTCAAAGACAACTCTTATCCCCTTAGTCCAATGGATACTCGATCTACTAAAAAAGTTGGTAGATCCATGAAACTTGAGGTCCAGAAAATGGTAGCCTAGGTGGTCCAAAAATTCAGAGACTATGGGTCTCAAGATCATGTAAATAAGATCTCTAAGGTAGATAATAACTCATATGTTGTGTTAAACCCTTTGGGGGATTCATTCAAGAGGTTGGAGGTTCATATTGAGGAGATTCCACTACATTTTGAAGTTGTGGTGCAGGGGAAAGATCCCACATACACTCTTTAATAGTAGGGAGAAGGGTAGATATAAAAATTTATCATCCATTCTGAGGAAGATATGTTGGAGAAATCTATCTCATTCAATGCCTCAAAAGAGTAAGGTGGTAAGATGTATAATAGAGAACTTCAAGTGGCCATTAGAGAGGTGCAGACAGAGTAGATCGACTAGCAAGACGCATTTTGCTAAGAGGATTTAATGTAGGGAAGTTAAACATGGAGGAATTCATACAGAATTGGGACAAGTTTTGTATTTGGTTCAAGGACCTCATTAAAGATAATCCATATTTAGAGGAAAATGGAATTATATGTAAACTACTTAGGAGTAATGCGTCTAATAGACTTATACTTGATTTTAATGTCTTGTCTATCTCTTTTTCTATTTGATGCAATGTTTTTGTACTGACATGGGTTCTCACTTCCCCTTATAAGTGTTTGAGAATAAAAAAATAATTTTCAGGTTATATATATATGGAATGGAGTTTATTTTGGTTGATTCATTCTATCTTCCAAACTTGTGTTCTTATAAAGGTTAATTCCTTTAATATTGTGAGATTTGTACACCCTTGGTGCTAGTCTCCAACCTGAGGCCTACTAGAGGTTGGACTCGGGGGTCATTATCTATCTCCCCTCATTGTGGTATATTTAGAGGGAGGGGTCGTGACAATATATAAAAAAAATATTTGATATTATAAGATAATGACATAAATAAAACTATAAATTTTGTATACAACTTTTATTAAACATGAAATGTTCAAAAAATGTATCAAGGAGACACTTTAAAGTCATCCACTATTAAAACATAGAAGTAAATGCAGTGATAATAATTTTTTAAATGTGTTTGAGAAAAATAAAGAGAAATATTTTACAAAGTAATATTTTATACAAGATAAAGTTTTGACCAGTATGTTAACATCATATAAGATATATGAGAGGTTGTAAAATAGTTAAATAAAAAACAAATATGCACATAAACTAACAATATTAATATAAAAAATGGATTTCATATTTTATAGATTGCATCTAAATATAAAAAATTTGGTCTATAAACATACCCAAACTCCCCCTAAACACATGAAAGCATAAAACTATTATCATTTCAACATGCCAAACTCAAATGTAAGTTTTTAAAATTGAGCAATGTATAAAGGCATAGTGAATATATCTGTAATATGATTTTCAGTATAGATAAACTCTAAAAAAACACCTCCCTTATTCACAAGATCTCTATGAAAATTAAATCTGACATCAATATGATTTGACATAGAATGTTGAATAAGATTCATATAAATATAAATTTCATATGTATTATCAAAATAAATAGGTAATTTATCAAGATAAAAACCGAAATCATATAATTTTTTCTTAATCCATAAACTATTTGTAAAACAAAAAGTAGTAGATTTATACTCAACTTCTATAATAGATAAAAAAACAATTTCTTCTTATAAGTCTAATAAATTTAATTTTTCCAACAAAACCTCACAAACCATATGTGTTTTTTCTATCAATTTTATAACAACTAAAATCATATTTAGAATATGATATTAAATCAAAAAATTTATACTTATAATAAAGAAAACCAATGTTGAAAATTCCTTTAAAATGTCCAATTATTATTTTCATGGATTTAATATGAATCTACTTAGGTTCATCTTGAAATATGAAATAAATGTAAACACTAAACATGATATTAGGTTTATATGTAGTTAAATAAGTCATACTACCTATTAAGCCTCTATAAAATTTCATATCAACATATTTACTAGATGAATCAATCTCTAATTTATAGCTAGTACCCATATGAGTTTTCATAAATTTATAAGAAACAAGACCAAAAAAATTAATCAAGTATTTAGAATATAAAGATTGATTATGAAAGTTAAAAACTTTTCATTAATAAATTTTATGTCTAAGAAAGAACATTAATTCTCCCTTAAATCTCATGTCAAACTCAAATGACTTCATAGTAGAGAAATCATTACATAGTAGTTCACTAGAGAAACCAAAAACTAAATCCTAAACATAAATTTTAAGCAGTAAAATATTATTACAAATTATTTTAATAAAAATATTACGATAAACATTACCATTATTGAAACCATTATTCAATATAGCTAAAGAAATCCTTTTATACCATGCATGAGGTTATTATTTAGAAAAATATAAAGAATTAGATAATTTAAAAATATGATTAAGAAATTTTTATTTCAAAAACAAGAGGTTTAAAAAACATAAACTTATTCAGTTATAAAACAATTTATGAAAGATATTTTAAGATCTATTTGATATAACTTAAAACCTTGAAAATAATAAAGAACTTTCAATATTCTAATATCCTCTGATCTAGAAATATGTGAAAATGAATCTTTAAAGTCTATACCTTCTTCTTAAGAGTGTCTTTAGGAAAAAAATATAGATTTTGTTTTGAAGATATATCCAGATAACTACATATTATTTATAAGGATTGACTTAGTTTTTATTACATGATTATCCTTAGGAACATCAATTAATGGAAAATAATTATTTCAAACTATTTGATTAAGCTCATCTTGCATAGAAATAATCCAATCATAACCAAGATTGTTAATCACATTATCAATATAATGTTCATTATGAATCTTCCATGAAATAGGATAAAATTAAGAAGTATTTTCCTCCTCAATTAATACATTATCGATATGTTTTTCTTAACCAAAATTGAAATCCCTGAAATTATCTTCAATATTTTTTAAAACAAAGTTCTAATCATCACAATATTCATCAAAAATTATATGTAAAGATTATTTAATTATAATGGTATGATTATTATAAACTCTATAAGAATTATTGTTGGAAGAATAACCATAAAATATAACTTCTACACTATCAGAAAAAAATTATCAAAATTATCTTTCTCATTCTGTATAAGAACATTACAACAAAAAACTATAAAATAATGAACCTTTATTTTTGTACCATAAAACTCTTCCTAAGGGGTTTTCTTTAAAAGAGGTATTAGATAGAATCTATTCAAAACATATCAAGCAGTATTAATATATTGAACCCAAAATTATTTTTTAAAACTATATTCATTAAGCATGGTTCGATCCATTTCATGAATAATTCTATTCTTCAATTCTATAACACTATTCTATTATGGTGTTCAAGGATCAGAAAAATAACAATCACAACCATTTTCATTATAAAAAATTTCAAAATTTATGTTTAAAAATTCATCTCCATTTTCACATTTAATATAAATAATTAATAAATTCTTTTTATTTTGAAATAAATTACAAAAATCAATAAATCTTTCTAAGATTTTGTGCTTATGAGATATAAAATAAACCCACATAAATCTACTGAAATCATTAGAAATAAAAAAATATTTATTACCACATAAACTAGAAATTATCATTATACCAAATAAATTAGGATGCAATAATTCAAGAGGTCTATAAATATAAACGTGATTGATATATTTTAAATATTCCTTGTCCATATTATATTTTATGCAAGAATCACAAAAAACATTACTTACATTTAACTTGGGTAAATCTTGAGCATGTCCATGTTCTGTTAATTTGTGTAACTTTCATAAATGAGAATATCTAATATTTATATTCCAAAGAACATCATATTTTTCTATAGAATTGAGGAAATTAACATTTTTATTAAATAAATCATAGAAATTAATAAAATAAATATTATATTTTCTATTATCATAAAATAAACCATTTTCATTTTCTGAAAACTAAACTATTATTATGTTCAAATTTAACATACATACCACCATCATATAATTGTTAAATAATAATTAAGTAATGTTTCAAACCTATCATTTATAAATCTTTAGAAACATATACAACTTTAGAAATACTTATTTCACTGAATCCTTTAACCTTACCTTTAGAGTTATCTACAAAATTGACAGATCCTCTATAATATTTTCTATAAGAGTGGCAATTTTATAGGAAACCATTCAAGTTTCAGGGACAGCTGTTACCCATGTACCGTGTGCCATTCTTGATACATTGAAGGCATTTTTCCAAAAACAATAAATCACTTGATATTTTTTGTTACCATTCTATTTTAGGTATAACTTGGTTAGAAATAGAATTATTAGAAATTTATTTTAAGGTATTGTGGTAAATAAATATTTTTTAATAAAATACATGGTATAGCTAATATATTGATGATATCTATGGAATAATTGTTACCATATATTCCTTACATTTAAAATTTAAATGATGTAGCTGAAAATACTTCTCTAAAGGAATGTTTAACAATAGTTATTTTATATAAATTAGGATTTTGTGAATTGTAACCAAAACCAGTTTTACCATTATTTGGTTTCATTTTAGCTACCATTTTATAATATTCTTCATTTCCCTAAACAAAAGTAGATAATGTCTCTTTTAAGATTACAACATCCTTTCTAAGATTATCATTTTCCTTCAAAATAGACTCAAAATCATTATAGATCTAATTTTTGAAAAATGAGGTAGAATTTATTATTTTATTCATAAGAGAATAATTATCCTTATTAATATTATTAATTTCCTTGATAACCCTCTTATTGTCTTATTTTAATTCTTTATACAATTCAGTAAATCTAGAAATATCTTTTTACAGATTTTAATTTTCTTCATACAACTCATCAAAACTATAACCATCATTATCAAAATTATAACTAGAATCTAAATCATTACATACAACATTTGTATTTATTAAACATAAGAAATGGTTGGAAGATTCTTTTTCACTTAACAATTCAACACTTAAGTTAGTTTATCCGATGCGACTCCATTCATCATGATAAGAACATTTAAATTATATTTTTTATTTCTAATCTCTACCTTCTTGCTTCATATTAGGACAATATGGATTGATATGTACTCTCTTTATAAATTCATAACACATTACATATATACCATATTTGGTGACCTTTTTCTCTTTCTAATCACTATTTTGATCCTTGATTGGTCGATTCTTTAACTTTTTCTTTCACTTCATAAAATTATAACAACCTTAGAATATATTTTTTATTTTTCCTCTATCTATTTATTTTTTCTCAGATTTAGAATATCTAGTACTGAAATTTATATGATATTTGAAAGCAGTACCTTAATTCTTGTAGGACTCTTCTTTCACAATATTCTTCAACTCATGTTCATATTGATGGAGTGATATAATGAGTTCATCCAATGTATATTCTTTAAAATTATTAATTTTATCGATCAAAATTTTCATTGTATTACACATATTTGGTGGTTATATTATGACTCTTCAACAAGTATGAGAGTCTCCAAATATTCTCTAAGTGATTTCATTCCATTTAAAATACTTGTGAATCAGTGGAAAATTCTGTTTACACTTTCATCATTGCCCATCCTGAAATCTTGGTACTCCACTCAAAGAATTCCAAATTTTGTTGTAATCATATTTTCTAATCCAAGGTGAGTGACTTATATAATCTTCTAGATATCCTGAGATATCTTATTTTGAGAAACATGACTAAACACACTTCTATAAATAGAAATATATAATATATTTGTGACTTTTTCATTTAAAACATATCAACCATCATAATTTATTATGAGATTATATAGTTCATATTCTGTAAGATTATAAGGGTTTTTTAGGATCAACTGATGTTCTATACTTTTCTATTTAAGGTATTCCTTTAATATGAATTTCCAGTAACTATAGTCATTATTTTCAAAGTGAGGTGGTTTCTAAGGAATCCATCGATAATTTTCATTAATTTTCATTCATTATAGTTATCTTATAGATCTTTTCCTTATATTGTGAGATCTATGAAAACATTATCTTAGTAAAATATAAAAAATAGAATCTATAGAAGGATTGTCTAATTTGAAAAAGGAACTACCTTTGTTACCAATTGTTGCTTTAGATAAGATGATGATATAAAGTCTATAAGGGGAGAATAGAACTGATTAAAATTTCTTAAATAAATGTATTAAAGTTTAAATTAAAAATAAAATAAAGTTAATTGATTTAATTAGAATCATAATAAAAAAAGAATACAAAATTTTTTATAGTATTTAATTCTAAAGTAGACCTAGTCTACTCTTATACCTCTCTACCCAATGAGAGATATGTTATGTACTAAACTAATTTTTTAAGGAGAATCATAACCTAATTACAATATAATTTTTCTATTGGAAGTATAAAAAGAAAGGTACCCAAATTTTATATAGGGAGAAACATCCAAATTACAAACCTAACATTAGATACCAATATTCCAAAACAGAATGGTCCAAACATTAGAATCTAGGACTCATAACCCAAATATAGTGAATTATTTTGGATGTAAATGAATAAAGAGAAATTGGAAGAATGTAAACTATGGGAATAATTATTAGAGACTTAAGAAACCAGAAAAAATATATAGATTAACAATAAAACAGAGTTAATCGTTCTGAATTCTTGATCAGATTGATTATCACTTCAAGGTGGTAGAATATCTTCAGATTTTATTATTCATCCATTGATAGATCATCAAATAGTAGTGATAAATTATCCCTTATATTATAATGTCCATCAAATTAAAGTAGTAACACTTCCACAATCTTCATGATGTATCACTTGAAAAATATAAAGGCTCTCATCGAAGAAGTATTGCATCAAAATTCTACCCCTTCTCCAATTCTATAAAAAATTAAATATTAATGTTCATTTAAAAAAATAAACTTGACACAGACATGAACTCGTTAGAAAATTTAAATTTCTAACAAAAAATACTATATTTTTTGTGGGAGAGAGAGAGAAGAAAATTATCATTGTATAATAATCACTCAAATCATGATTGAAATTTACAACCAAAAAATACTATTTATAACTAATTTTAAATCATCTCTTAAATAATTTAAATTGTATCTAGAATAATAGTTCAATTAATGATCCCATTAAAATATATTTTTTGAATTTTAAATATGAAATTTAAAATTGATCCATTTAAAATGAGCTGTAAATATGCATAGAATATAAAACAATACTACATTAAAAAAATAATAAAAAAGTTTTAATGATTTTAATATCAACTAATATTAATTTACAAAAAATAAAATCTATTAAATTACTCAAGAATAGTAAAAAATAAATTTCAGCATTCAATTAGCATGTTTCAAGCATGATAATAAAACACCCTTTGATCTTCCTAAAAACATGTTTAAAATAATTAAGAACACATCATATAGATTCTACATAATTAACACGAATTTATAAAGTCATTATAAAAATTTAAGTATATGAAATAAACAAGCATAAAATCAAGATATTAAGCATAATGAGAAATAGAGTATAATTTTTTTAGGATTTCACTAAATTATATAGCTAAATTCACATAGGTTAATTTCACATAAGCGTTTTTATCTACATAAGTGAATTGAATATGTCGGTGAATAAATATAATTAAATTAGCATAATATAATCATGTAGGCTATTAAAATATTTGAATTCATCTTGTAGGTGATTAAATATTTAAGGGAATCATATATTCGAATTTTTCATATAGGTGTTTCATGTAATGGAATTCCTAAAAACTAAAAACAGATTGAATTTTCAAATGTTAGACCTAAAACAGACATTCATAAAGGCATAATTGACCTTATTTATTTTTTGTATTATATTTATAATATTTCATTATTTTTCCAAATAATCAGGAATCATCTTAATTGTATTCCTACAACTCACATTATCATCAAAAATTTGTAGCAAAATAGTTCAGAAAAATAGTAGAAATTAGACTAAAAATATAATGTGACTTCAAATATAATTTCAAAAATGATATATATTGATTTAAAAGTTTATTTAATTAAATGTAATATTTATAATCCTATTATATTGAAAAATAAATAAATAATCACCCAATTTAGAGTTTTATATCTAATGTTATGGTCATAATACAATGGGTAGATGATTTTGTAAAATCAGCTAAATAGACATTAAAACAGCTACATGAATAACAAATCAGCTATATGGATCATGCTTTGGCTATAATTTTTACATTATATTTGGTGTATGGGAAAATAAAAAACATGTCTAAATGATATTTTAAGGTACTAAATGAATTATTTATCCAACGAACTCAAAATAAAAAATTAAGAACATGTTATGATTAATTAAAACATAGAATATAATTATAAATTAAGAATGTAATAAAATTATATGATCATGATTATGTGTAATTTGAAAAAAAACTATTCTTAAATGTTATAAGATAATAATATTCATGTTAATAAGAAAAATAAATCTTTGTAATTATCAAAATGTAAAGTGGTTCATGGAGCAACTCAATAGTAATCTTACGCATTCTCTCTATTTTCCTCTTGTGTCTTATGACACATTTTCTTGGAATGATGTATACCATGTGACACTGGAACCAACCCCCTCTTATATTTTTTATAATAAACAACTTTAGTATCTAGTTAATGTATATATATTTTCATAGTCTATGTAGCCTCTTGGATCTATTGGGTATGATCTTGATCCCTAGAATGTGGTCTTCTTCACATAATTACTTTATGTACAAGCACGTTCTCAATAAAACCTTAACCTATTATTTAGCTGGTATATCCTTTCCAATTAGTAATATTTCATTAATATATACTACTATGAAAACAACTGTACCCCCACTAAACCACTTGTAAACACATAGATCACATTGATTCTTAATAAAACCAAATTTTTGTATGGATTCATCACACTAAATTTTCCATGACCTAGATGCTTTCTTTAATAAATAAATGGATATTTGGAACTTTCATACCTTTTTAAAATTTATTGGACTCAAAAAACCTTTAGGTTGTGTCATATAAACATCCTATTGAATGTTCCCATTAAGGAAAGTAGTTTAGATATCAATTTTCTAAATCTAATATACATAGTAAGTTGTTATGGTAATAAAAAATATGAAATATTTGAAAATGGAAATTTTAGAAAAGGATTAATCTTAATCAATTCCTTGAAATTTTCTAGACCCTTTATCTACTAGTTGTAATTTTTAGGTATTTACATTACCTTCCATGTTATGTTTTCTCTTGAATACCCATTTTCACCCAATGGAATTTATGTTAAATTATGGATTAATCAGAACCAAAACATGGTTTTGATACATGGAATCAATCAAAAAATTCATGTACTATTCCCATCTAGTATCTTTTTATATCTATACTTCCTTCTAATAAGATATTGGATCATTATTTCCATCCAATAATGAGTCACTGGCATCAGTGACTAGAAAACCATCTCTCTCCAGTTCTCTAACCTCTCTAGGGATCCTATATAGTACATGATTTTTAGGAACAACTTCATCCATGGGAACCTATGGAATATATTCTTGTACCAACTCTTTGTTAAATTGAGAATCAAGTTCATTAGAGTCAATATTTCTCCTACTATACTCCATGGGAAAATGCTCTCTCTCAAGGAAGATAGCCTGACATGCAACATTTCCTTTCTTATCTAAAGATTTTTATATATAATATCCCATTATTTTCTTGGAAAACCCTATAAAGATATACTTGATGCCTATATGTGCTATTTTATTTCTTGATCTAGCCTTAATTAATGCCTCACAACCCCATTCATGAACATGTGACAAACGTGTTTATTTCTACTCAATAACTTGAAGGGAATACAATTTTCTACTTTAGTTTGTACAAAATAAAGTAAGTATGATTCCATATTTAATTTATTTAACCAAAAGGATAATGATAGGCTTTAATGACTCATCATCTTCCTTAACATGTTAGGGAAAGTACAGATCATCCATTCATTGAGACCATACCACTATGGTGCATAAGGTGGTGTGATTTGAGATAAAATCCCATAATCTCGTATAATGTCAATAAATCCTTCATTAAGATATATACCACCTTGATATATTTTAAGATTATTCATCTTCATAAAAATATGATTGTCAACTTCATTCATGAACTCTTTGAACTACTCAATGGATTTAAACTTATACATCAGCAGGTAAATATAACCATACCTTCTCAAGAAATATGTAAAAGTTATAAAGTATGAAAATACACCTCTCTCTTCTAATTTAAATGGTCAAAACAAATTGTTGTGTGCCAATTATATATGATTTGTGACCCTTTCACATTGAACATTTAATGGTAGTTTAGTCATCTTACCATGTAAACAGTTGTGACCTATTTCAAATGGTTTGATCTTAAAGGAGTCTAAGTAACCATCATGATAGAGTTTTTTTAAATGTTTCTTGTTTTCATGACCAATATGGGGATTCCATTACCAGGTATTATATAATTAGCATACATTTTTTTCATTATCAATTTCTAATATTTAAGTTTCATAAATTAATACATAAAAACCATTATTCAATTGTGCCATATCTGAACATTCTATATCTTTATAAACATATAGACCCTTATTTCTAAATCTGAAAATAAATCCATCTATATCAAAATAATAAATTGAAATAACATTCATGGTAATACTAGTAACATAATAAACATTCATTAAAACCAAAATAGATCACATTAAGAACATGATATGGTAGTATTTAATGGATATAGAATCCATACACACTCCATTTCAAGACCATAGATCCACCCCAAACATGGAAACCCTCATAATTCAACTTGGTTCCTCTATTTGATACAAATTTGAACACCAAAGGTAGTATCTAATACATATTTTGTAGATATAGAAATATTACACTCAATAATAAATGTAGTTGAAGCTTCCCCTTGATTATTTATATCGATGTAATTCCTCTTCTAGCTATCCTACTTGCCACTTTAAAAACATACAATATCATTTTAATTTACTTTAAATTGGATCTTTTTCTTCTTGGAAGTATGGTGGCCTAGAACCTTATATTTTTAATGCATCTTCAACCCATTTTACTTATTCCCCTACTTTTTATTCACCATAAGAATCGTAGGATTTTCAAACCCCATGTCTTTTTCAACTTATCTGATAAAAATAATAAGTTTTGAATGTGTATTCTTGTTATTTATCATATTAAAAAACTAAAGAAGTTTTTGTTTAGTGAGGTCATAATGAGATCTATGTGCAGATTAACAGATATTTCAAAGCCTAAGATATTGAAGCACTCAAAATATCTAATCATTATGTCTACATGTGACCTCTCTGGTGCGAACTCTCTAAGCTTTCACATGAAAAGTACATTGGATATATCATATCTCTTTTATCATGCCTTATGTTGATATAGATCTTGAAGTTGAGAAATGATTCTTTACACACCCATATCCTTATATTACTTTAGAAGATAATTATACATTGAGGATAAAATAAAATGTTTCATATCCATTGTATTGTCCCATTGTTTTACATAGAGAGATACTTCTTCCTCACTAGCCTATTTTTTAAGTGACTCAAGAAGTGTGGTTTCCAATACATATAATTTCTATTCAGGGAATATTATAATGCTTTAGAGCCTATACAATTGTTATAAATTTTCACTCGTAAGAAAGTTATCATTCCCTTTTATAAATCACAATGGTATTATCAAAGTCATTTGATTTTCCATTTCTAGAAATTATGTTCAGATAATTAATACTTTTTTGTTTACAACAACTTATTAATAAATTTAAAATTAAATTACATTAATCTCCCACTATTTTTTCAAAACATAATAACCCCTACCATTATTTTTGGAATAAATTGTCTCTTAGATATTTTCACGAACCTACCTAGATACCCCAATACCTTGATTCCTAATCTAGTAATTACATGGATTAAAGGGAATTCCTAATGCCCACGAGTTAGTGACTATCACTTGGCATCATACAAGATAAAATTGGGAATAGTTTTTTCACAAAACAGTGAAAGTAAATAGATACATATCAGTATGCTCAAAGAAAAATCCCAAAAAGACTGTACGAGAAGTCAAACAGGTATAAAACCCCCAAAAAACGTACATCACAAAAGTAATAGAAAAAAATAAGATAAAAACTCAAGTCCTAATGGTAAAAATACTCCAAATTAAAATAATCAACAACAACCACCGCCTTTGTGTGTTGCCTTCCCCTTTGTTAAACTTGGTGGAATGAAATCTATAAATTCCAAAAGTCAAAGGTAGGTTGTGATCTAAAATTCCAATAGTGTATCACCAAGTATTCCATAATAATATTCCACAAAAAATAAACCAAATCACTCTTTTAATTTCAATAAAATAGGCATGGAATTACAAATTCAAATTTAAAACAAAATATGATTTTCATTATAATTTATGGAAACATTTCAAACAAAGGATTAATTAAGCATTTTATGTAAAACAATTTATATAAATCACTAGTAATGAGTAAATAGTTTCACTTTCAATGTAATATATATCAAAATAAATAAAATAAGAAACATGGTCATCTACCCCGAGATATGATAGTTCCAAGCTATGGGATCCTCACACATCTCATATCAGTGATCAGAGAAATATGTGTAAACATGTCCCTCATACACTAACCAAAGAGGACTCATCAACATCCCATTGGAGATAATATCTATTGAACTAGGGTTTTTTAGAGTTATAAATCATAAATATATTACTACGGAATTACCATCCTAGAATGTTTTCCCTAAATAACCCACTAACTACCTAGTCCCTCATAAGTTCAATCAATCAATAATAATGGGAAAATTATTTCAAAACAGTTTAAAATAAAATCACCTCATTTCCTACTTCAAAATTCCAATTTCAATTTAAAAATCAAAACATGAGTTTTTAATAAATTCATGTTTCTTAAATATAAAACCAATCATAGGTTCTCAACAAATCAATTTAATCCATTTTTTTCAAAATCAATTCACAAATCAATTTTCACAAATTCCATCAAATTTAAAACACACCCCAAAATTCCAATTCCATTTGAATTGAGAATTTTTCATAAAGATTCTTTACAAATCAATTAAAATACCAATCCACATTGAATTAGGTTTTTTATAAAATTTAATTGAATGTAATTTTATTTAAATCAATTAATTCAAGGGTTTATAAAACGAAAAATTTTAATGAAACCTCCTACCTTTACCGTGAAGATCACAAAACAAAACGCCCACAATGGGAATTGATAATGATGTGAGATGGAAACAAAGATAAAGGAATCAAAAATATATTCAATATTAAAAATAATAATGTTTAGATCCATCAACAACAAGATGATCAAAATAACCCTATGGAGGATATAAGAAGAGAGTGTGAGATAAATAATGGGAGAAGATATATTATAGGAGAGGAATCGAATTATGTTCTCCAAAAATGGATCCACCTAAGAATAGGGTTATAAGAGCCAAAAAAAGGTTCTTGATACCTCTAGAACCCTATGAATTCATCCAATCCAAAGTTAGGGTCAAGGGGGTGATAAAATAAGGGTTCCAGAATTTTTAATGTAAATTTCAAAAATAAAAAAAAAATCTATGTGAAAGGTAGCTAGGTAGGGCTGGACAGTTTATCAAACTGTGCAACCTAATCATGTGCCCCTCTAATGGGGTAAATATTTTCTACTAGTTGGGTGCATGGTTTTTCAAACCATGCACCAACCATGCAAACCTCCACTATTTGGGTTTTCACAGTTTACCTTGTGTGGAAACACGGTTTGGAAAAACTATGTGCCAACCGTACACAGCCCAAGAGCCCTCCAAAAATGTAAATATTTCACTGGAAGCACCCCTAAATGAGACACAACTAAAGAATGATCAATGTAGGGTTTAGGAGTACATAAACATAGTAATAGGATGTTACAACTTCTCCACCATAGAAACTTTCTGTCCCCGGAAATCCTATAAAGATGTATCCATATGAAAAATATGAGTCCACTTATCTCTTATCAATGCCTTTATCTCCCAAGTATCATGAGTATCAGAACCGTGTTTCCATACCACTCGAACCAATGTTATTTTCCTCCCATGATGTACCTTGGTTTAAGAATCAACAATCCTGAGTGGATGCTCAATCATTGACAAATCATTCCTAATGTCAAGATAACTCCATCTCAGAATATGAGATAGATCAGAAAGATACTTTCATAACTGTGATACATGTAACACATTATGTATCAATGTCAGTTGTGGTGGAAGAAATAAACAGTAATCCACTTTCCCCACATATTCAATAACCTCCAAAGGTCTCATAAATTGAGGAGAAAGCTTCCCTTTCCTCCAAAGTCACCGATGACCTAAATTATTTGAAAATTTCAAGAACACCTGGTCACCAACTAAGAATTCCAACTGTCTACATCGATGAACAACATAATATTTATTCTGTCTATGTGCCTCCAATATTCTCTGAATATTCAATTGAATCTTTGTTGTCATATCTTGAACCAAGATCATTTAAACTAAGGAAATTTCATTAATCTCTAACTGAAATGGTGAAAATTTACAAGGTTGGTCACACATGGCCTCCAAATGAGTCATTCTGATTGTAGACTGGTAATTATTGTTATAGAAGAACTCAACAAACCCCAAATGTTCATCCCAAGCTCCACCAAAGTAAAGGACTAAGGCACAAAGCATATCCTCAAGAATATATATAGTTTTATCAATGTAACCATCCATTTGAGGATGATATGTTGTACTCAAATGAACCTAAGATCCTAGTGCCTCTTGAAGGCCTCTCAAAAAGAGAGAAGTAAATTGGTGATCTATATCAGAGACTATAGCAGATGAAACTCTATGAAAAATAATAATCTCTCTCACATATATATTTCTCATATTCTCTAATTTGGTTGTATCAGGAATGGGTATAAAGTGAGATGATTTATTCATCTTATCTATCAAGACCCATATCAAATTATTCTATATTGAGTTATTCAAAAACCCAACCAAAAATTCCATCAAGATCTCATCCTACTTCTAAGTCAGCACCAGAAGTGGATGAAGTAAACCTGAATGTATCTAGTGTTTGACCTTGACCTATTAGAAAGTATAATAATGAGAAAGAAAATCATTAATGACCCATCTTATACCTATCCAACAAAATCAATGATATATGTCATAGAACATATTCATGGTTTGTGGGAGCACTACCCAATGGAAATTATGAAAATCCCCCCTCATAATTTCTGTTTCAGGAAAAGGTAAAACATACCAGTTCTAAAAAAATAGGATACCTTATGTGGAGAACAACCACTCGACAATGGTTTCCCCACTATGAAGAGAGTTGACAATTCCACAAAATTCATTATAAATTTTTTGTTTCAGAATAATCATCTCTAAAAGAGAATAGGTCAATTGAACACTAAAAAAAACATTGGCCCCTATTTCCTGACTCCAATATGCAACAACGCAAAAGGATCCATCAAGTTCCACTCTTTTGAGGATTCTTTCACGGCTTGTGTAAAAAGTTTTCAGATCAAAGCATTTGCAATGAAATTACCTTTACTTAGAGTATAAGTGATATGGAAAACAAAGGATTATATGTACTCAAACTAACACCTTAAGTATAGATTCAATTATTTTTGAGAAAATATATAACTCAAGAACTTGTGGTTGGAATATATGGTAAACCTTTCCCAAAAAATGTAATGTTTCCAAATCATAAGTGCATGTATTATGGATATGAGTTCAAGATCATGGTTTAGGTAATTCTATTCATGTGGTCAAATATACTGAGAGCCATAACCAAAAACATAATCACTCTATAGAATAACACAACCCAAACCCAAATCTAAAGAATCACATAAGACCAACAAAAGAACTCTCACATTTTTCATTATAAGAAAACATTACTCCATTCTAAGTAAGGGAAGTCATCAGAGAATCTAAATTTGAGAAATCTTTTACAAACCCGAAATAATACCCAGTTAAACCCAATAATCTCCAAATCTCAAAAAAAATTACATATTTTTCTTCATGTCATAAAATATTTCACATTCTTGAGACCAATTTAGATACCATGTTTTGACTCCACAATTCCTATGAAATTAAATTCCTAAATTTAGAAATCATATTTTGATCACTTATAATAACATTGGTGATTTCTCAAAAATTTAATAACTGCTCTCTAATGACATACATGATCCTTCTTGGACATAGAGTAAATAAGGAATTCGTCCTCAAAGATCACCACAAAAGCATCAAGATACTCATGGAATATTTTTTCCATCAAATCCATAAATACTGTAGAAGCATCGGTTAAATAAAATTTAATGACAAGGTACTCATAATGGTCATGCCGGCATCATAAGGTAGCTTTCTGAATGTTAGATTATTTTATTCTCACTTAGTTATAACCAGATCGAAGATCGATCTTTGATAACCACTTCACCACTTTAAACTAGTCACACATGTTATTAATTTTTAGAAACAAATAATTTTCCTTTATCATAACTTGGTTGTGTTTTTAGTAATAAACACATAGAAGAAGTGTTCCATAAGAATTCTTATCATATAGAATAGGCGTCGCCTATGGTGACACACTCAATCGTATAAATACTTTCTCTAGAAGATCATCCAACGTAGTCTTAAACTCTTTCATTTCAGTTGTTTCCATTAAGTAAGAAGGTACAGATACCAGCTGAGTACCTGGTACTATAGAAATAAAAAACTCTAGCTCCCTTACCAGTGGAAAACTAGAGAAGAAAAAATTAAAATCATCAGGAAGCTCTATGACAACATAAGGGAGATCATTGCTTAAGTATTCTCACTCAATATAAAAAAGAAAATTCTTGTATTATTTTCCCCAACTCTAGAAAATATTTTCCAGCTCTTCTTAACATTGGGTCTCATTCTCCTTGAAATATATAGAACACCTCATCAAGTGCTGTAAAGAAGACCCGTTGAAGATAACCATAAATTTTTGATTTATTATCAATGATCCAATCCATCCCAAAAATAACAACAAGAGGTTTCATGTCTGTAACCATAAAATACCAAGTAAACTCAATATTTGATAATGATAAAACATAAACAGAATAATAAAGACCATACTCACTCTTAATTATGAGGGGTGTAGTAATATTCATCACATAAGATAAAACCTCCATTGTAATTTTTATAAGACTCACAATACGAGTCAAAATGAATGAATGAGATGCAACAATATCAGATAAATCATCCACTAAAGGTAAAGTTGTATTTATGGTTCCTCTCATAGTCATTGGACCTGTATCTTCTTCCTCTAGAGACTCTTACACTACATGAAGAAGCATTGTTCCATATACCTATGGATGGAACCCCTTAGTTCGTAAAGCATCTAATTTTACTAGAGTAATTTTAGGAATTGATGATCATGTGGAACTATATAGAGCAGAATAGATATGAAATAACTTCTACAAGTAACCTGAGCATTTGTAAGAACCACATATCTTGCGTTCCTAAGTGAAAACATGTTTCAAATGCTTAGTTTTTTCACACTAGTAATAAATAAAAGGGCTTATTCCATGCACCAAAGGAGTTCTAGAAGAACTGTATAGTCAAGAACTACCACAATAATCATCACACTTTCTCTTCACGTTGAAGGAACTCACAAAATTACCACTGGGAAAAAAAGGAACTCCCATAAAACCTGAATTATGAGACAGATCAAGATCAACCATCAACACCATATCCATCACATTAGTACAAGAAGTGATATTCATCAATATAACCTGAGAACAAATATCATATAGAAGTCCCATTTTAAACTGTAGATTCTTCATCTTCTTATTTGATACAATCTCATGTGAAAATTTCACAATCTTAATAAAGAAATTTGCATACTCAATCACAGTCTTATCTGCCTGGTCGAGTTTCAAAAACTTCATATCCTTAAACAACACCATAAAATCAGGATAGAAATATTTAGTGAAAAGAAATTTTATGTCCTTTCACTCTAAGCCACCGTGATTCTTATTCATCACCATCATGTCTCACAATATCCTTTGAGGTACTCTCAGCTTGAAGGTGGAATATTTCACCTTGATTGAATCACGAATCTCCAAGAACACAAAAATAATCTCAATCCCCCTCAACCAATCCACAGCCTATTGAGGATAGATTGATCCTTATAATGATGGTGGATTTTGGTGAGGAAGTTACTAAGAACAATTATAATAATCATTCCTTTGAGGTTCCACATCTGTATCCTGAATAGGGATGGGTGTAGCTAACAAACCTAGAGCTTGGACAACACTTACATTATCCATAACCAAATTCTGGTCCACAGAAGGATTTTCTCACTGTGTTTCATCAGTAGCTTCCTCATGGATCCTATTCACGCATCTTCTTGGAGGAATTATACTACAAAACATCATAAAACAATAAAAAAGACATCATAGATTACTCATATAAACGCTCAAACATGAATTAGGAAAATTAATCCCATCAGATAAGTAAACACGGTTTTTATTTAAACAACCCAAATCAAAATTATGGAAAATACTATAACTAATCCTCAATATTTCATTCCCAAACCACCCATGGTTACTTAAGGCTCATTATGATGGGAGTTATCCTATCAATCACTCATAACTACCTCATAATCCCTGATAAGATCTCTCAGTTACATACTGACATAAAGGAAAGATGCACAAACTACACCTTTTATACCAATTTTTCATGAACCATCCCGGATACCCTAGTAACCTAATACCTAATTCGTTCTTAACATGGCTTGAAGGGATATCCATGAGTTGGAAACTGTCACCTAGAATCATAAAAGATAAAATTGGGAACGATTTTTCTACAAAACAATGGAAGGAAATAGATACATATAAATATTCTCAAAGAAAACTTTTAAAGGATATTATACCAAATGTCAAACAGGTATAACAAATCCCAAAATAGTACATCAAAAAAGTACCCAAAAAAACAAGATAACAAACCAAGTCCCAATGGACACAGTACACTAAGATCAAATGATCAACAACAACCACTGACTTTGAGTGGTTTTTTCCCCTTTCTCAAACCTAGAAAAAGGAAATCTACAAATTCCTGAAGGAAAACATAGGGTGAGATATAAAATCCTAGTACGGTTTTACCAAGTGTTCCACAATAATATTTCATAAGGAAAAAACCAAATCATTATTTCAATTTCAATAAAATAGTTATGGAATTGCAATTTTATATTTAAAGAAAAACATGATTTTCATTGAATTGGTGTAATCATTTTTAATAGTGCATTAAGTAAACATTTTATATAAAACAATTTATATAAATCACTAGGAATGAGTAAATAGTTTCATATTCAATAATATATATATATATATATATCAAAGTAAATAAAACAAGTAACATGGTCATCTTCCATGTGGTCTGATAGTTCTAAGCTATGGTATCCTTACACATCTCGTATTTATGATCATGAAAATATGTGTACACACATCCCTTAGAAAATGGCTAAAGAGGACTCATCAGTATCCCATTGAGGATAAGATCTACAGAACAAAATTTTTCTTAGAGTTGTAAAGCATCAACCCATTTCTTGGGAATTACCATCCTAGTATGTTTTCTCTAAATAACCCACTAATTACCCAAGCTCACATGTGCACAATCAATCAATAATAATGGTAAAATTATTTCAAAATAGTTTAAAATAAAATCGCCCCATTTCCATCTTCAACAAGACAATTTCAATTTAAAAACCAAATCATGTGTTTTTAATCAATTCATTACATTTTCAAGAAAAAACGAAAAATAGGTTCTTAACAAATCAATTTAATCCATTTTTCTCAAAATCAATTCACAAATAAATTTTCACAAATTCTATCAAATTCAAAACATAATCCAAATTTCAATTCAATTGGAATTGGTGGTTTTCCCAAAAATCCATTCCAAATAAATTCAAATCCCAATCCGTATCAAATTGGGTTTTTTTAATTCAATTAAAACCAATTTAATTTAAATCATGAAATTCAAGGGTTTATAGTATGAAAAATATCAATGGAACCACCTACCTTTAACATGAATATCGCATAACACAATGCTCGTAATGGGAATTTTCAGTGAATAAAAATGGAAATGGAGATCAAGGAATCAAAACTAGATTCAGTATTCAAAAAAATGAAGTTTTTATTCATCAATAACAATATGATATAACAAACCTATAGAGTATAGAATAATGGATCAAGAGAGAAAGAATGGGAGAAGATATCTTACCGTATAGAAATCAAATGAGGTTTTCCAAGATTTGATCCACCTCAAAATAGGTTTAGAGAGGGAAAATTGGTTTTTGAGAACTCCAAAGACCTATTAATTCATCCAATCTCTAGTTAAGATTGAGTAAGTGTAAAATAGGGTTTCATGAAATTTTAATACAATTTTTTTAAATAAAAAAGTTTGCACTCGTGGTTAGTTGGGAAAGATCATTAATTTTGTCAAACTATATTCCCCTCTGAAGAGGTGCACAGTTTTTGTTAGGTGAGTAGATGGTTTTTTAAACTGTGTGCTCATTTATTCAAACCACCATTGTTTGGGTTTTCATGTTTACCCCTGGTTGGGTACACAGTTTGGAAAAACTATGCACCAACCATGCATAGTCCAAGAGACCTCTAAGAATTTCAAAATTTCACCTAAAGCACCCCTAAATGAGACCCAACCAAAGCATGATAAAAAGAGGATTAAGGAGTACAGAAAAATAGTTACCGGATTTTATTGATATTGTAGTGGAAAGGATTCGCATTATCCTCCCCATAACCCATATGTGGATCAAGAAAGTTATTCAAAGGGTTTTAGGTAGGCATAAATTTCTAACTGTATTAACTCATAGTTCCTTGATTTGTTGAGTAAACACCCCAATCCTAAAATCCTGATTAAATATTTTCTCAAAATTTTCCTCTTAGTTACACCAAGTCACACTTAGGCAGCCAACCCTTGATGTGAACCAAGTTCTTCCAACCCAATAAATCATGCTAAATATTCCATGATAATTAAAATCACCCCAACATGGTTTGGTCAAAAATATCGAACTATGAGGTCATTTATAAATTAAGTTGTGAATTTTATAATGACATATAATTTTATTTGAGGGATTTTTATCCTTATGAGTAAATCTAAATTTATATTTTCAATTTTCATGTTAATATTACGTTGATTTAGCCTATATGATTATCCATGTCAAATAAAATATTCACACATAATTTGTTTTTATAATATTCCATCTTATGTTCTTGTTAATTAATTTATTAGGTGGTCACAAAATATCCACAAATGAAAATATTTTACCATAAAACTGATAAAAATAAATTATAATTGGGATATTATTGAGATTCCCTAATGGTTAGTTCATCTAGTGGATGATAAACTAAACCTCAGCCCTATGGGAAAACACCTTGAACTGTGGATTAGTTTATATTTCTACATTCCACCATTGCACCTATATATAACCTTGATTGTTTTTTCCTAGGATCCTAGACTCGGATCGCCTCCTCTCAACTCGGATCTACGTCCTTATATAATATTTTTTTCACACTTATGTTAGGGATAAAATGGATTGGATAAAGGTATATTATATATAAGAAACCATGGTCACAAATAACCTTACATAATAAGGGTTATGGGAAGACACATACGCCATAAATAATTATAAATAAAATAGAAACTAGCCAAATAAAAAGGGCTTCTCTAATATCATGATCCGTGACACATCAAGTAATGAGTATAAATTTTCAATCTAGTTATCAATTACTTTGATTCATTCTTTAATTAAGATAATGTGACCAAAATTAATCTAATTAATTAATTTTAGCTTAACCTCATCTAGGAATCTTTAATTCACCATCATTCATAATTTCAAACAAAAAAATATTTAAAATTAATATAGTGAAAAATTATACATGGAGGAAGTTGTATGTGCTTATCCCAAATTTTAACAAGAAATTTGTAACACCTTGTGATTTTAAATGAGCAACACCTTATTCAATAGTGTATATGTCATGAAAAAGTAATCTTAGAAAATAATTTGACACCCATAGAATTTAATATATATTTATTTTTAAACAAATAAAATCTCTTTGATATCTTGAAATGGATGAAACACTGTGTTTTAACGAGATGCAATACTCTATTAAAATATTATAATTTAAACATTACCATTATAACCTAACTGTTAAGATAGAGGGTATGAATAGTAATAAAAAAAATTAGGAAAGTTATATTTTTGAAACAATTATAAAATAAATTCAATGGTTATATATTTATTAGAAATAAAATAAAAACCATTTGAAATATAAAGAAATATTTTCTAAGAAGCATTATTTTTCTGAAAGGAAGATTAGTCCCACTTTGTTCACATAATTTAAAATTAATTTTTACCACATATAGAAATTTATTTATTAAAATAAACATCATTTTTAAAATATATACATCAAAATTATCTTTGGTTTAATTTTTTAAAATTTTATAAAAATATTAATTTTCTAATGAAAATTGAAAAATGCTTATTTTTATTGAAAGCTTCCATTTCGTGTAAATTATTTAAAAAATCAAATAGTATTTTAATATTGTTTTAAAGTAAATTTAATTCGATAATATTACAATTTATTTAATTTAGTTCATTATAATCAATTTAATATTGAATTTTGATATTAAAACATTATATACATAAGAGAATTTTCTACTTGGAAAACTCTCTTTTTCAATGCATTTATGGGTATAAATTTTAATTAGATTCTTCCACTTATATGAATTGAATTTGAAAAAATGGATTCCATATTTGGAATTAGAATAATTTATATAATCTAATATATTCAACATAATTTTTTACCGTTATGAATAGTAAAAAATAAAAAATCTATTCTCACAGTTAAGGTACAAATGGGTTTACCAAAGGGAATAAACTAAGAATAAAAGTATTAAAATAATCTAAAACATGTATACAATCCAATTTATGGCCATGTTTCGACCCTATAATATATAGGTTTATATAATTATCCATTTTGGAGGCTTTCTTTGGGAGAAAAATGTGGGTATCGCTTTATCTTTTAAGAAAATCAATGTGTGTCCTCTCTACCACTTATAAAAGCTCACGCCCTCTTCTCCTATATTAACATTTCCAAAACAATTTGTCTTATCCAATACCTACCCAAATTTGTTCCTTACTTGCCTAACAATATCCTTTAGGACTTATGCTTATTAGGAATTCCTCCTATGAGGGCATTAGCTATAAACCTAAATAGGCCCTCTAAAGAAGACGTCAAACTCTTAAATGTGTGTATTTGGTTTATTTCTTATTTAACCTCCTTTTAACCTTGTTAAAATGTGATAATTTAATAAAATTTCATATAATATTGTAGAGACCCAATATTTACATACATGGAAATTTCATTACTTTTTTGGAACACATAATACATGACACAAAAAGATGCCCAAAGACCATATTAGTTTAGTGTCTTTGGAAATTGGGAATACATTTTTCTAACTTTGTGAAATATCATAATCATATTCCATAAATATCTTCAAATTTATTTTTTCCACCTAAAACATTTATTTATATCCTAGGGAAAAGAAAACATATGAAAAGGGTGAGATCAAATGCTCAGTATGGGTAATCATGGATAATATCATAGAAAACATAAACATAATAATGTAAAAACATGAACATAAGTTTTTAAAACCATATCACATTTAACATATATCAAAATATTGATTCATGAAATAAACCTTGGTAGTTCATAATGCATAAATCATAAAGGAATCATTAACCATTATGAAATTACATTGGAACAAAACATGGAATTGTGGAAAATGCATAAGCATAAAAATCATTTCTACATTATCCAACGATAATTTCCAAGACCATCATAGTGGAAAAATCCATTATTGAACTGAGTTCACTCCTTGTTCTAGCCACTTATTACTAAACCAGATTTACTTGTCATTTGAGCCCTTTATTACTGAACTAGATTTACTTGTCATTTCATTCATATCTATCTCATGAGACATAAATATTTACCCAATGAATTATAATGAGATATAGTTCCCACCCATATCTTAATGAAATCATTCTTACATGTTCCACAATAACATAAATCATTCACTATAGCATAACCCAACAAATAAAATGGGTTTCTTAAAAATCATTCCATAATAATCCATATAAAACAAATAAATTTTATAAAGAGTATTTTACCATAAAAATAATAAAAACATATTAATAATAGGTATATAAACATAACCCTACTTAATTAATGTCATCTTATATGAAAAATAATTTTGATGAAACGCATGAAATTAATTCTTGCGGAAAATGTCCTTTATTCTTCAAAAACATTTTTTTCTCAAAATACCATGAAATTTTAAAAGAAAATAACTTATCAGAAGTTAAAATTGAAATCATGTAAAAGAATATTCAGGGAAATAAGGCATTATGAAAGCGTAAAAATTATGTTCATGACATATATATTAAATGAAAATATTCTTTTTGTACTTTTTCGGAAAATCAAAAAGTACCTCATATCAAAAATGATAAAATATTCCTTTCATATTATTTCATAAAAATTAAACAATGGTTAAATTTTAATTTAAAAAATATTATAATAAAAAAAAATTTATAATATATATATATAAAACATGGACATGGATGATAAATATACATCAGTAAATACTTTTTTAAAAACAATCTCGGATAAAAATGAGATTGAGAAATTATCCCTTACCAATTTATAATTAGTCAAAACATATTCCTCATAAAATGAATAAAATTATATTAATATCATAAAAATAATAATCATCATCATAAAAACATTCTTGGCATCATAAACACCCCACAAAAGAAATATGTGGTGTATAAGGCATATGTCCCATAGAAATAAAAGTGAGACAAAATAATCTCTTACCTTAGGTCCAATATCCTTTGTACATATCCAAACCTAATGTATAACGATTTAAATAATTTCAATGAATTATTACAGAATCATATTCATTTTTATGATATCATATATGATCATATTATCATTTTATTATTAATAAAATTTCATTATTACTTGTTATTCGGTTATTAACTGGTTCATTTTCTTATTCAGGTTTTCTCAAATAAGTTTCAGTTATCCTTCTTAGGTAATATTTATATCATTAAAAAATTATATTAACATAATATATATCATATTTATTAATTCTATACAATTATATAATCATTTTTTAATGGATATCATGAATAATTATTCGCATCGCAATGTGGACACGGTAGGTCGTACGTACGCACGAGCGACGATATCATTCCCATAATTGTGAAATGGTATGGAAGTGAATGGTATATAATTTGTTCCAAAACACATAAAATGTTATAATAATAACATATGGTTATTATTTATATCATTATACCCATCCAATTAAGGTGGTGGTGAAAAACAGACTACACCACGGTGTAGAGATGGTAAGTTATACGTATACATGTCTGGCGATTTTATTTTTCATTAGATGGATAGAAGGTGGAATAAGGTTGTTACATAACCATAATAAAATCTTAATATATATTTGAAACTATATTTATTACTTAATAATTGAAACAATAAAGTAATAACAAGTAGAAGAATGAATTATCTTGAGAGAGTCGGTAAAGGATATTACCTCTTCTCCGGTGAGCTCCCTTTGGATCTCCTATTAAAGGCACTAAGGTTGGTCTTTTGAGAAGACCAGAACATCTATAATGTGACTAAGGAAGTTTATAAGGGGATTTTTGTGGGTATATACGAACTTGAAGTCTCAAATTGAAGTGAATAAGTGAGGGAGGAGGTTCCCTTTTATAATTGAGGTGACAGACACTTTTGGAATCAAAAAAAATATTTAATTATAAATAAATATGTCTGAATACAAATACCACCAAAATGTCATTTATTCAAATATATAAAGATATAAGGTTTTAATATAATCAACCAATAAATTTTAGACATGTGTTTTTTTCAATTTAAACCTTATCATTTCAATTAGCCTTTAGTTATTCTATTTTAATTTTAACTAAGGTAACAAATTATTCAATATTAAAATAGGGTAATTTTTACTTATTAGATGTAAATTAAACCATAAATGAATAATTTATAATTTATATAAAATATAATAATTATTATATATTTTTAAAAATGTTTTATTATTTTTAAATAATTTTATAATACATAATTTTGTTAAAGAGTCATTATTGTCAATTTTGACACTATTCAAATTTTTTATTTTTAAAAATATGAAGTTAAGATTTTATCCTATAACCAAATATTTTATTATATCCCTAAGGGTTCAAGGTAATCTATAAAATGATTAGGATTTATTAATTATATAAATTATATTTATTTAAATATTTTTAATAACATTAATTTGGTATTTCTATTAGTAAAATAATTAATAAATTTGTATTGTATAATTATTTAATATACTTATTTTTTGAATAAAAATTAAAAAAACATTCATAATGAAGATAAATATTCTATATTTCAGATAAAATTTTTAGTCGAATATATCTTCTGGAAAATCCTATATTAAAAATGTTATATTTATTAAAACATGAATGTGATAACTTTAACATCACTTTAAATAAAACATTATAAGTGTCATAATCCTTTCCATATAGCTCCAAATGGACAGTAAATCTACCCTTGTATGATTATGGTTGAGATATACTTGACCAATAAGATTTGGTCAAGTTTGATTTTCTTTTAAGGATTATTATCATTTTAATAAAAATTATTTTATTAATTTCTCATCAATTAAATAATTTATTCATCGTTAATGTATAAGCTATTAACGTAAATTTTTATTTCATAAAAATTAAAAAAAAATTAAATAATAAATAAAAACATATTAGATTTAAAAATACTATCTGTAGTTGAATTTATATTCTATATAACCTTATATTAAAAATTATATAGTTATAAAAATTTGATTAAGACATATTTATATTTTATTTAAATAAAATAAATTAAATGTCTTAATCTCACCCAAGTGGCATCCAAAGGATACCATTTTGACCTAATGATAATTTAGGTAGAAAGAAACTCATCAAATGATATTAGTAAAAGTGTTAAGTTAATTTTATACTTTTATTTTTACCCTTAATTACCAGATTTACCTTTTTACCATATTAATAAAAATTACTGAAGAAACTATTCATAATGACCAAAAAATAAATTTACATAATTTGGATCCACTGATTCCAAATATGGAATCAATTTTTCATAATTAAAAACATAAAATTTTATTAAATAATTTAAAATTAATATTATTGTCGTAAAAATGTGTTTTTAAAAGTTAAATTACTCCAAAAGATTGAAATGGTTTTACAACAAAATTCATTGTAAAATTAATTCCAATGATAAAATTTATATTAAATAATAAAAATATATTCTATTTATACTTTAAAACAATTCAATAATATAATTTATCACCATAAATTATTTCGAAGAAAAAAGTGTTTTTCAATTAAAATTTAATATATTTTTACTATTCATCAAAACTTAAAACTTATATGAAAAATATAAAAAAAATACAAAGTAAATTTTTATATCCTCCTTCCAAAGTAGAAATTTATTTTTTTAAATATACTATTTAAAAGTGTCAAAACTAGATTAAAAATGGGTGCACCATCAAAAATTGGTAAAACTACATTTTTTTAAAATACTACTTTTATCTGAAAAATTAAATTTTTTCTTAAAATGTCTAGAAAACATATAAGATGATTTGTAAATATTATATTTAATATATTAAATATATATTACATTAATAAAATCTATCAAGAGGGATTTTATTATTTTATAAACTCACTTATTTTCATTTAAATTGTTTTTCAGAAGAAAATTAATATTATTCATACCTGCCATTATAATGACTAGGTTATAAGGTAACATAATAATATTTAGGTATTCAATTAAAATTAATCTTGTGTGAAATTAATTCTGTCATGACCTGTCCCTCGGGGCCCGTGTTGTGACATACCCCAAGCTTGCCTCCCGAAGACCAGGGGTTGGCAACTAGCGCCGAGGGAATCAACCTACAAGTGGGAGGCATTTTCCTGATTACATATATGCATGCTCAAAAAACCACATCCCAAAGCTTGTAAAGTAAACAAACAATCCAGTAAACATCCACTGAGTGAAAGTAAAAACTGTAGGCCAAATGGTCCAGAATACAAACCCAACAAAAGATAAACTAAAAATATGAAAGTACATGGAAAATGTTGAAATTCATCTGCTGGAAACCCCACCTGATGGGTAAGTTTATATTAACAGCTGGAAGACATAGAAGTATGCATGGCTTTCCTTGTCTCACTAGGAACCACTGGGTCCCGGGCCACCAAGTCATCCATTAAGGCAGTGGTTGTCTTCACCAGACACAACACATGCGGGCAAAGCCCATGCAGGGGTGAGTAACAATATACTCACTAGGTACCCCAAAACAACAAGTAATGACCAAAAATAAATCCACAAGGAAAAACACAAAGCAAAACAGATCACACCGGTTATACTATATAGTATGGAAAGTAGGACCATCATTCATATCATCGAACACCATGGGCTGCTGGAGAACTCCTCCTAAATGAGTACAGTGGGATTTTCAGGTTACACAGAATCCCCTTTCCACTAACCTTGGACTAATATGGTACTCATCCCTGATTAGTACCATGGGTATGCTGGTCCACACAGAAGATGCTCCCCATCGTGGGCACGCTGGGTCACGGAGAAGCTGCTTCCCACCATGGCCATAGTGTGGTACTCCTCCTGTCGAGTACCATGAGTATGTTGGGTCACACAGATCTCCTCCCCACCATGGTCCTACCATTTCACACTGAATCTACTTTCCATTGGGATGTAGTAGCTTATCAACACAAGGTTTCTTGTCAGAATCCTTTAGGTCTCAGCCAATAGTATGGTTTTTTCACGTAGTGCACTTGATTCTAACAGAACCGATCCTCAAGAAATTCATCGAATTTCAACTTCCATAAATCCTCCATAGAGTATGATTAAAGATATTCCTCATAAAGAGGGTTCAAATGCTACAAATGGGTCATCAATCAGATGCTCGATTTGAAATTTATCGGTGTTTTTTCAAAAAGGGGCTGGTAGGGTTTTGGTCAGGTCTGACCCGGTTGGACTGACCTGACCCAACCTAGATCTGACCTAGCCTGGGTCCAGTCCAGTCTATCTTATTTGGATGTAAGTCCATCCTAGTGGAACGGGTCCGGACCACTTGGGAGTACTGGTTCTACTTGGCTGGGACGTAGCTAGAAGGTGCGTTCGGCTCCACCTTACCCCGCAAGTCATCCACGTGGTCACCCCATCGCAGTGGTTGGTTGACTACGGCCTACCACATGCGACGCAGTGCAGTGTCATGTCCACGGGCATTGATCCAACTGGGTGGCTGCATCCACCCGCTACCATCCACTAGCGTGGAGGTCGGCAGCTACTGTCGCACCGCCACAGCCCAAGTCGGCCACATCACTCCTCCCAGCATGCCATCGTGGAGCATCGGTGGGGTCTTCCACAGACCATCGGGTCTACTCCAGTGGTCTGTTCATCACACCACTTGTGTATACGGCCTCTTAGTGATTCCATATTCCCTAAAATGGCCTCGTATCCCCCTTCCTTCCAATCTAAAGACACGTTCACGAAGAGCGCATAAAACACACAAGGTGGAGGGGTTTGGGCCTTGTTCGTGTCAGCTCGTGTGCTCTGAATTAGAGGTTTATAAAACATGGGATAATTATTTGATGTTCTATCACAATTTAATCAAGTAATCCCGATGCAAACCCCCAAAAAATACCCTCCTGCAAGAATGAGTGATCTTCGGATCAACCTATTCGTGGGTTGATCCGCGTCCGTTGTTTAGAATAAAGACTAGGGAAACATGAAACAAAAATAAACCCCTTACTCATTGGAGTTCTCCGCTGAAGTGATCCTCCCATGAGGATCCAAGTTTTGTTGGAATCCATTGGTGTTCGTTGTCCTTCTATCCCATTCTTTGAGGTGTGTTGACATGGCTAGTGATTCGCCAGCGTTCGTTGTTCGTCTTGGGAGAGGATTTTCACCATAGGTTCGTCAGAGGAAAAATTCCATGTTTTATTTAACAAACGTTTTATCTCATTAATAGAGTAACGTGTCACAGAATTTTTGTTATGTCGTGTCATCACATTGTTACACTATTTCACTAATGAAACAACATGTCAGTTTCAATTCCGTAAAAAAGTCTCATTAAAGGGGCTTGTCACCACCTCAGTTCCGCACTGAAGTTCTAGTGTTCCACCACTCAATGGTGAGAAATGAAAAAAATAACTTTTTAAGTTATTTTATTAGTTTATAAAAATTCTGAAAACTATCTTTTTCATTCAACCCTTTCAAGTCTAAGTTAAGTCCATTTTTGGCAAATACCACCATTCTGAGTTCAACGATGCCCTCATATTTTTGATCCAAGATCTTGTTTAGAAGTTAGAAAAACACACTCACATGTTTACTTAAATGAACTTAAAAAAAGTTCAAAATTATATTTTGGGATCACCAAACCTGGGAATCAAGTGTCGTCAGAGCGTCTGGTGTCAAAATAATTCCATATTATTAAAAAAATACATTGAAATTTTGGGAAATTACATTACTCTGCCCTTTTGTGGATTCACCTCCTCGTAATCCAAAATAAGGCTATACAAAGAAGTGGGGTATTGATCATGAATCTGAGCCTCCCGCTCCCATGTTCTCTCTTGTAGGTTCTCATGTTTCCACCGAACATGCACCTGAGGAATTAATCATCCATGAAGGACCTGCTCATGTCGATCCTATATCTCTACTGGGAACTCAACAATTGTCACCCCATCATTAATGTCCATCTCTCCCTAGTCGATGATTTGTGATGGTTCATGCACATACCTCCTCAACTACGACACATGAAAAACATCGTGCACCCAGTGCATCTGTGGGGGAAGATCTAGGCGTCAAGCCACCTTTCCAAATCTATTAAGAATCTGGAAAGGTCCGATAAACCTCAGAGATAACTTGCATCCCCAGCCAAATATCTGCAAACCCCATTAGGGTGAGACCTGAACAAACACATGTTCTACATCTTCAAACTCCAACAATCTCTATCTTCTGTCAGTATATAATTTATTTCTACTCTATTTAGTCCTCATCTGCTTGTGGATGATCTGCACCTTCTCAGTGGTAGCTCGTACCAACTCTGGATCCATGAGTGCAGACTCCCCTGGGTCTATCCAGCATAGAGCTGATCTGTATGGCCACTCATACAATGGCTCAAATAGTTCCATGCCAATGGTGGAGTGATAGATATTTTTGTATGAAAACTCCACCAGTGGAAGGTGGTCCTCCCAAATACTACCAAAATTGAGGATGCAGGCATGAAGCATGTCCAACAAGGTATATATGGTTTTCTTCATCTAACCATCTATATGTGGGTTAAAGGTTGTGCTCAAGCACAGTTGAGTCCCAAACACCTCATGTAATCCCTTCCATAACCAGGATGCAAAGTGTGCATCATGGTATAATATGATCTTTGATGGAACTCCATATAGTTGCACTATCTCCTGGATGTAGAGGCATCCCAATCCCTTCACCAGTAGCTGCTCCCAAATGGGTAGGAAGTGCACCAACTTGGTGAGTCGGTCAACAATCACCCAGATTGAATTGTGGCCCCTAGACGTGTTTGGTAATCCTATCACAAATTCCATTGAGACACCATCCCATTTTCATTCTACTACCTTCAGTGGATCGGCCAATCCTGCTGGAACCTGATGCTCAGCCTTCTCTTGTTGACAAGTGAGGAATTGTGAAAATAACAATGGCACCGCTTTCTTCATCCCTAGCCACCAGTACTAACGTCTAAGGTCCCGATACATCTTCTCCACACCAGGATGTACCGCCAAAGGGGATGTATGGAACTCCGTCAACAACTCCTCCCACAACTTCATCAGTTCTATAGTGCATCCTATGAAAAGGATGACATTCTCCCCACCTATCAAAAATTCATCAAGAGTATATCTTGAGGATAACTCAGCACATCAGGCCTCATATTCAAAATCCACAAGGTGTGCCTCCTTAACTCGCTGTAAGAGTGGAGGAGTAAAATTCATCGACTGAAGGTAATATTCTCCATCATCATCCACAAAGGATATCTTCATCACAACTAGTTGATATGTCACCTCACTGAGCAGATGTAAACTAGACATCCTACTAAGCGTGTATGCCACCACATTATCCTTCCTAGGAGTATAGACTATCTCAAACTCATAGTCCTGGAGAAACTCCATCAATCACCACTACCTCAAGTTCAAGTCCTTTTTTGAGAATATATACCTGAGACTCTTGTGGTCGGATAAGATAATAAATCATTCACCCATAAAGTAGTAATGCCACATATTTCAATAAAACACCACTACATATAACTTTAACTCATGGGTCACGTAGTTCTTCTCATGTTGCCTCAACTACCGTGATCCATCAATAATCATTGCTCGATTATTCATCAAGAAACAACCCATTCAGGTCCCTGATATGTCGCAGAAGACTACATACCCAACACCCTCTTCTAGTAGTCTTGATATAGGGTCACTCTTCAGTCTTTTCCTTAGTACTTGGAAACTCTAATAGAACTTCTCCATCCACATAAAGGTTTGTACCTTTTGTTTCAAAGCCGATAAGGGTTTTGCTTCTCTGGAAAATTATTTCACGAACCTCTGGTAGTATCTATCCAACCCCAAGAAACTCTGCACCTCAGTCACAGTCCTAGGTGGCTCCCAATAAAGCACTTACTCTATCATCTCTAGATCCACTTCAACTCCATCCTTTGACATGACATGTCCCAAAAAGTGGACCTCCAAAATCCAGAACTATCACTTTTAGAGCCTTCCATAAATTTAGTTCTCTTAAAGTTTATTCAGGACTATTTGTAGGTGTGTAGCATTCCCATCCTCCAATGTCAAGTACATCAAGATCTCATCAATTAAGACCACCATGAAATTATCTAGGTGAGGTTGGAAGATCCTGTTCATGAGTCCCATGAACATTATTGGGGAATTGGTTACACCAAAGGGTATTACCAAGAACTCATAGTGTCCATACTGACATCTAAAGGCTATCTTTAGTACGTCCTTATCCCATACCTGAAACTGATGATAGCCTGATATGAGGTTGATCTTTGAGAACCACCTCGCTCCCTTCAACTGGTTGAAGAGGTCATCGATCCTTGGCAGTGGATACTTGTTCTTCACAGTCACCTGGTTCAGGTATCGAATGTCCATGTATAGCCTCATGCTCTCGTATGCCTTTTTGGAAAAAAACACTAGGGGTACCCATGGTGAAACATTGGGCCACATGAACCCTTCTCCTACAAGTCCTGTAACTGTACCCTTAATTCACAAAACTCTGCAGGAGCCATCAGATATGTCAGTGTGGATATCGATGGCGTCCCGGGTATAGGTTTATTCCAAAGTCTACCCCTATGTGAGGAGGTAGTCCCAGAACATCCTCAGGAAAGACATCCTCATACTCTTACACCACTACAAAAAATATTCTACTCCTCTTAACCACCGCACCGAGGGTGAGGCTAGAAAATTGGTGAGTGATCAGTTGTTCCCTCCTTTGAGAAAGTTATTCATATGTTGTAGAAGTTCCCTTCTCGCTGGTGAAGGAAATCACGGTCCCATCCTTGTGGACACACTACACTTTACGCCTAATACAGTCAATCTGATCTTGGAATGTATGACTCAAAGCCACTACTAGGAGATCCCATCCAAAACTCTCACCTCCTAGAGTAATCCCATACTACCTTTGCCAATGTTTAATCATCAAATCCCCTCCCATATGAGTCTCTAATCATAAGGATTGATCCAATGGATTCATCTGAATCTCTAAGCCTGGAATGAGGTCTGTGGAAAGGAAATATTGACTGAAATTTGTGTCTATAAAAACTATAGCTAAGATAGATAAGACATAGATCAAACCTCTCATCATCTCATGAGCCCAGTGGTCATAGGCCTCCATCACCTAAAGTTAGCCTCTCCCCTCTCCTTCGTCTCTTTGAGCCCATGGTGGACCACTTGGGGGTGATGTTAGTAGCACCTCAAATTGTCAACCACCACTGGACACTAGGCCTGCTGCCCTACCACATCCTCTTCCCTACAGACCTCCTCACTTGAACCTCTACCTCTGCCTTAGAGGTCCCTCAATTGTCTGTTGATCATCTATACTATGGTATGGTAAGTCACGAGCCATGGGTCTATTCACACTACATGTAAAAAATAACATGGTTCCCTACTGACTCCCTCTGTTATGGGAGCCCCATAATACCGACCCTCATTCTTGGGGTCCTCCCCTGAAAGATCTAACCCACTTGGGTCCCTGATTCTGATACCAACTTCTCACTACTGAAGACTCTGCCACCTGATGTCTACTGGTGGCTTGGGCTATCAGCTCCTTTTCTTCATGGAATCTCTTCACAAGAAGGGATTGATCTAGCACTGCTACCTGAGTGGGGATGCTAAGAGACACCATGGATGCCCTGATTTTCTGTCTGAATCTCTATTCAAAGGTCTGGGCCCTGACGAAAGGGTCACATACCATGTCTGTGGAGTAGCAAGATAGTTTTTTAAACCTACCAATGTACTCATCCACTGACATGATACCCTTCTATAGGTGAAGCATCTCTTATATGTTCATTGAGCGCAAGGTTTCGGGGAATAACTCCTCCCAGAAAAGCTGCTCGAAGTCATCCCAAGATAGGTTCACCTCATCATGAGTCTAAATAGTCAAAAAAAATCATCTCCTTATAGATCCCTGAAGAAGGCTCACATCTAAGATTGATATCTAATTAAGCAGCATCCTCACTAAGTATAAGACATGTGTCACTGCCTCCAACCAATCCTCAACGGCCTAAGGATCTATCTATCCCCTGAACCTAAGAGGTCTCTGTCTCTGGAACTCATGAAAGGTGATGAGCATGTGTGTGTAATCTACTGGTAATGTTGGTAGTAACTGTCGATCAATGGGTGGTGGTAACGTTGGTGCACCACCCGTCGGGGCCATCTCTAGCACTGGTCCCTGAACCGACGCCTCATCGTAAGGTGGGCTTCCCTCACAGTCACGTATCAAAATCCAAGATGGTTGTCTCCATGGAGAAAACCTAATATAAATTAAAATTTACCGAAGTTAAAAGATTATACCTATTGAGCTTACTCTTATTCAAGAAGAACATAAGGAAACACTCAATTTATATATGATGGATACAACCAGTGTTTTTATGTATAAGGACGAAAAGCAGAATTCAAGGTCATGATGTATGGATATGCCATCCTCCACACCAACATTGGACTCCTTGAATCTGAACATCAAACTCAATACATTTAAAAAATTTTCCCAAAAACAAAATAGCAGACTCTTGATCTTTGAGGTGGAACTGAACCCCTTTGATACCAATTTGTCACAACCCGTCCCCCGAGGCTTGTGTCATGACATACCACAAGCCCGCCTCCCGAAGGCTGAAGGTTGGAAACTAGCATCGAAGGCGTCAATCTACAAGTGGGAGGTATTTTCCTGAGAACCTATTTGCACACTCACTCAACCACATTCCAAATATATAAAAGTGCATGCATGCTACTAAACAACCACTGAGTGATTGTTCACACTGTAAGTCAAATGGTCTAGAATACAAACCCAAAAAAAAGAAAAATAGAAAATAGGAAAGTACAAAGAAAACTCTAAAATTAATCCACTAGAAACCCCACCTGATGGGTACGTGTAGAGTGGCTACTGGATGCCGTAAAAGTATGCCCCGCCTACCTAGTCTCATTGGGCACCACTGGGTCTTGGACCACCAAGTCCTCCTTCAAAGCGGTGGTCATCTGCACGGGACATAACACGTGCGGGTGAAGCCCATGCAGGGGTGAGTAACAATATACTCAGTATGGACCCCAAAACAACAAGGAAAGACCAAAAATCAATCCGTAAGGAATACCATGAAGTTATACATCTCACACTAGGTATAATCTAGTCTGTGGAATGTAGGACCATCAGTCATATCATTGAACACCTTGGGCTGCTAGAGAACTACTAAATGAGTATAGTGGGTGTTTTCGGTCACACAGAAGCCACTTCCCACTAACCATGTACTCTTGTGTTACTCATCCTTGATGAGTACCATGGTTATTTTAGGTCACACAGAAGCTGATCCCCACCGTGGGCATGTCAGGTCACACAGAAGCTGCTTACCACCTTCGTCATACTGAGGTACTCCTCTTATCGAGTACCATGGGTCTACTGGGTCACACAGAGCCAATCCCCACTGTGGGCATGTCGGGTCACATAGAAATTTCTTCCCACTGGGCCATAGTAGCTGATCCACATAGGTCACTTGTCAGCAGTTATTAAGTCTCATCCAACCATAGGGTTTCCCCACATAGTTCCCTATATTCCGAGAGAATGACACCTCAATCCATTCATCAAACATCAACTTCCATCAAAGCCTCCATATAGTACTCCAAAAGATCTTCTTTGTCACGAGGGTTCCAACTTCACAAACATCTCGTCAATCAGACACCTGGTTTGAAACATATTAGTGTTTTTTCAAAAATGGGCTGGTTGGCTTCACGTTTGGTCTAACCCGATCGGTCCAACTCAGTCGGACCGACCCGACCCGACCCGGATCTGACCAAGCCTGGGTCCAATTAAGTCCGGTCTATTGACTATGGGAATGTTGGGCCACCGGTCCAGACCGTTGGGGTGAGTCTGGCCCGCGCCCTGCCCGGTCCACCATAGGTGGACCGGTTCTGGCTGGCTGAGGCGTGGCTGGAAGCTGTGTCCGGCTCCACCTTGCCCCACGGGTCATTGGTAGGGCCACCCCTCCACCGCATTCAGTTGACCATGTCCTTTCACATAAAATGCGGTACGGTGCCGCATCCACGAGCATAAACGCAGCTGGGTAGATGCATCCACCCACCGCCAGTTGCTGGCACAAACTTTGGCTGCTACTGCAGCACTGCCACAGCCCGAACCGGTTATGGCACTCCTCTTGGTGCTCCATCGTGGTGCGCTGCTACCCGCTCGAGACCACCACTGGCGATCACTGGCTGGTTCTTCCACAGACCATCGAGCCCGCTCTGGTGGTCCGTTATTCATGATGCTTGTGCCTATGGCCTCCTAGGGGTGTTATCTTCCCTAAAATATCCTTGCATCCCCCTTTCTGCCAATTTGAAGACATGGTAATGAAGAAATCACAAAACAAACAAAGCAGAGGGGCTCAGGCCATGTTCAGGTCGGCCCATGCCCTTCGCATTAGAGGTTTAGAAAAAATAGGAAAATGATTTGATGTTCTATCAAAATTTTATCAGGTAATCCCAGTGCAAAACCCCAATAGAAGTACCCTATCGCAAGAATGAATGATCTGTAGATCAACCTGTTCATGGGTTGATCCACGTACATCATTTAAAATAGAGAACAGGGAAAGTTAAACAAAAATAAACCCCTTCCTCATTGGAGTTCACCGTTGAAGTGATTCCCCCATGAGGATCCAAGTTTCGTTCAAAGCTGTCAGTGTTCATAATCCTCTGGTCCTATTCTTAGAGGTGCGTTGACACTGTTAGCGATTCACCAGTGTTCATCATTTGTCATAGGAGATGATTTTTTCCATAGTTTTGTCAGAAGAAAAATTTCACATTTTATTTCCCCAACGTGTTATCTCATTAATACAGAAACATATCAAAACGTTTTTATTATATTGCGTCATGACATAGCTACATTGTTTCATTAATGAAATAGTGTTTCTGTTTCGCTTATGTTAAAGAGTCTCATTAAAGGGGCTCGTCGCCGCCTCATCGTCGCACCATAGTTCTGGCGTGCAACAGCTCAATGGTGATAAAATAATAGAAAATAAAATTTTTAGTTATTTTATTATTTTCCAAAAAGTACGAAAACTATATTTTTTAGTCGACCCTTGCCGGTCGAAGTTACATTCATTTTAGCTGAATCCCTCCATTATTAGTTCAATGATGCCCTCATATTTTTTATCCAAGCATCGGTTTAGAAGTTAGAAAAACCCAATCGCATGTTTACTTAAATGAACATAAAAAAGTTCAAAATTCTCTTCTAGGTTCACCAAACCATAGAATCAAGTGTCGTCAGAGCATCAGGTCTTAGAATAATTCCATATAATTAAACAGAAATACACTAAAATTCCAAGACATTAAAAATTCTAACAAAATAACTTGAAATACAAGCCAAGTATAGTGTTTCATAAACCACAAGCTAAGTTGGTGTTACGTATAGCGCAAGCTTACCTTGGTGTAGCGTAAAACACAAGACATCAAAGAAATTAAAAAAAAAATCAATATCATAAAAATATCTGGGTGTTACATTATACCACCCGTAAAATCAATTTCAACCTTGAACTTTTTATGGGTTATAAAAGGATTAATACTTTAAAATTTCTATTATAGAAACTCACGTAGGAAAAATGGATACTTAAACTTCCTTTTTTTAATGTGAGAAACATAACAGTTTCCCAAAGTCGCTCATAATTGGGCTTCCACATAAGAGAATATAGGTGGAAAGTTAATACATGGATATGGAAGAGAAATCTAACCATCAAGTTCTGGTAGAGAGTGATAGAGGAAAATGTTAGAAGAAATTTAACAATCAGAAATCCATAAATCTTTGATTATTTAAGGGGCCATTTGATTCATTTTAAATGAAGGTAATAGGGTAACATTTTTTGGTTTTAAGATCCTTTCCCTAGATTTGAATAATGATAATAAATACTTACTTTATTAAGTATAATCCCATCCTTTCCTTATGCCTTGATTAATTTCCACCTCATCTCTTATTCCATGAAATGAAGTTTAATTTTTAAATATTGATGCATTAGTAGATCATGAAATCCATTAATAGAATGATAGTTCATTCCATATGTATTTATCACAACAAAAAGGTTAGAACAAGTTATCAAAAATGCATAAGTCCACCTATTGTGAGATAATAATTTTATCTAAAAAACTTCATCTAAGGTTTAACTTATACATTCCATAAATGGATAACCTTATGATCCTTCTGAAAGATAATAATCTAAAAAATTAGAAGGAGGTGAACTAAATCGTCTTAATATTTATCTCTTATGTATCATAAGGTATCACTTGTTGGTCACATTCCTAACATGTGAACACCTTCATCGTATATTCTCTTGATAATAACCTGAATTACCATATATCCATATTGAAAACATCCAGGTCTCCTCATTATTAATTCCAAAAAGCTACAAACTCTATCCATGATAGCATAAACCAAAAATCAGTAATAAGTTCTAAGTAAATAACTACCATCCAATTTACTTATTCATAACCAACATATTAACTCATCATCATGATCATATTCAGGGTTATATTTCCCTTAATCATGTTTTTTCAGCTTATTACCCCAATTAGTTTTCATTGTTACCAGTACCATTCAACATATACTTTTAAATACCTAAGGAAAAAATAATGTAACAATCCTTAGAGGTTTCTTTATTCCAAATACCATTAAATTACTTATACAACATTATTCTTGTTAAACATGAAATAATAGAACTATCTTCTTAAACCATTGACCATGATTCATCATTTTATTCATTAACACTTCATCCATCTCATATGTCATTCATAGTCGCTTCATTATCTAAAACATAAATACTACCCATATGACAATGTTGATTCTCTTCTTCATATATTCCATTAGGGAATAAATTTACATAATTCCCATAAATTCCACATTTAAAACATTTAACCATTATTTATGTCTTAGAAATACGATTATGCTTGTCCTTTTTGTTAACTGAACTTTTTCCTTTGCAATTATTGTCTTTGTGTCCTTCTTTTCCACACCCAAAACATCTTCTAGTTCCTTTAAAACATTCTCCTTGATGACTATTCCCATATGATTTACATGAGGAAAATTGAACTTTATTTCCTCTATGATCACCATCAAACTCGATCGTTCCCTTATTTAGTGGGTAAAGAAACACACCAAAGATGAAATTATTGATCATATTATGATATTTTGGATTAGTGATAATAATAATGTTTCACCTTCCAACTCCCATATTATTTGGTTACTCATGAGGAATATCATTCCATTGTCCATCATATTCTCCATTAACATGAATCTTCTAGTTTCTATCCATTTTCTAAAACCCAAAAAAGAAAACAATGGGAGATAATAATCATACTAGAAAAATCAATAATCAAGTAAAATTAATTTCAATCTATAACATCTTGGGTTTAATCATATGTTTTCCATGATCGTTACCAAAATTCTAGGACTCTAATATATAATTATACTTATTAATCGGACATCCCTAGACAAACCTTAGAACTATTTCATGGGATGTCACTAAATTTTTATCATCCTATTTTCTAAAGGTTAACTAAACCTTAGCTTCGATACCAACTATAGAGACCCAATCATTATATAAATGAACATTACAATACTTTTGTGAAATACTTAATACATGACAAAAATAGACGCCCAAATACCATATTAGTTCAGTGTATTTGGAAACTGGGAACACATTTTACTAACTTGGTGAAATATCTTCAACATCTCCACAAAGATCTTCTCCTTTATTTTTCCTACCTAAACCTTTCTTTATATCCTATGGAAAGGGAAACATATAGAAAGGTTGAGATCAAATTATCAATAAGGGAAATTATGGAAAATATCATAAAAAATATAAACATAAGAATGTAAAAACATGAACATAACTTTTTAAAACCATACCACATTTAATATATATAAAAATATGGATTCATGAAATAAACCTTGACATTTCATAATGCATAAATCATAAAGGAATCATGAACCATGAGGAAATAACATTATCATAAAAACTAGAATTTTGGAAAACACATAAGCATAAAAAATCATTTCCATATTAGACAAGTCTCATTTCTAATGCCACCATAGTGGAAAAATTCCATTACTAAACTAAGTTCACTCCTCATTCCAGCCATGTTTTACAGAACTGCATTTACTTGTCATTCAAGCCCTATATTACTAAACTGGGTTTAATTTTCATTCCATTCCTATATATCCCATGAGATCTAAATCTTTAACCAATTCATTGGAGGGAGATATATGTCTTATCCATCTCATAATGAAAACATTATTATGTGTGTCGTAATAACATAAATCATTCATCGTTGTATAACCCACAGAATAAAATGTGTTCCTTAAACATCATTCCATAATAATACATATAAAACAAATGTATTTAATAAATATAATTCCACCATAAACACAATAAAATGATAATAATAATAGGTATATAAACATAACCCTTTTTAAAGAATGTTTTCTTATATGGAAAATAACTTTTATAAAACATGTGAAAGTAATTCTTGGTAAAAATATCCTTTCTTCTTCAAACATGTTTTCTTTTATCAAAATGCCACACAATTTTAAAAGAAAATAATTTATTTGAAAATAAAATTGAAATATAATAATGTCATATTCATGTAAATAAGGCATTGTGAAAGAGTAAAAATTATGTACATGCTGTATAAGTTAAAAGAAAACATTCTTCTCATACATTTTTCGGAAAGTCAAAATGTACTTCGTATCAAAAATGATAAAAGATTCCTTCCATACCATTTCATAAAAAATCAAAAATGGAGAAAATTTACATTAAAATATTTTAGAATAATATAAAGAATATTTTATAATAAAAATGTATAAAAATTTGACATGGATGATAAATATAACCTAGTAAATACTTATGTATAAACAATCTTAGATAAAAATGAGATTACAAAACTATCCCTTAAAAATTTATAATCAATCAAATTGTATGCCTCATAAAATAATTAAAATTATATGAATATCATAACCTTCATAATAAAAATCATAATAACATTTATGGAAGTACAAACACCACACAAAAGAAATAGGTGGTGTATAAGGCATATGTCCCACAGAAATAAAAGTGAGACAAAATAATCCCTTAGCTTAGGTATAATAACATTTGTATGTATCCAAAACTTAATTTATAATGATTTAAATAAATTAATTGACTTATTATAGAATTATATTTATTTTTATTATATCTTATATGATCATATTATCAACAATTTTTTAATAACATTTCATTATTACTCATTATTCAGGTATTAACTACATCATTTTCTAATGCATGTTTTCTCAAATAAGTTCTTATTTTAATTCTTAGGTCATAGTTATATCATTAAAAAATGATATTGACATAATATATATCATATTTATTCATTATATACATTTATATAATCATGTATTAATGGATATAATGTAGAATGGATCGCATCGCATCGTGGAGATGATAGGTCGTGCGTCCGCACGAGTGACGATATCATTCCCAAAATTGTGAAATAGTATGGAAGTGAATGGTATAAATTTTTTATAAAATCCATATAATTTTATAATAATCACATATAGTTATTATTTCCATCATTATACCCATCTATGTAATGTGGTGGTGAAAAACATATTACACCATGGTGTGGAGATGGTAGGTCGTACGTACGCACGTGTTGTGATTTTATTTTTCATGGAATGGATAAAAGGTGGAATAAGGTTGTTATATAAATATAATTACATCTCATTATATAGGTGATACTATATTTATTACTTAATAATGGAAACAACAAAGAGTAAGTAGAAGAAGAAATGATCTTGAGAGAGTCGATAAAAGAGATTACCTCTTCTTCAGAGACCTCCCTCTATATCTCCTCTTAAAGGCACTAAGGTTGGTCTTTTGAGATAACCATAACCCATATAATGTGACTAAGTATGTTGATAAGGGAAATTTACAGGGGATTGATGAACTTTAAGGCTTAAATTGAAGTGAATAAGTGAGTGGGGAGTTGCCCTTTTATAATTGAGGTGAGGTGCACTTTTGGAATCTCAAAAAAGATTAAATTATAAATAAATATATCTCAATAAAATTACCACCAAAATTAATTTTTTAGAATATATAAATATATTATGTTTTAATATAATCAATAAATAAATTTTAGACAATTTTTTATATCAATGTAACCTTTATTATTTCAATTAATCTTTAGTTATTCTATTTTAATTTTAACTAACGCAACAAATTCTTTAATATTAAAATAGGATAATTTTTTCTTATTACATGTAAATTAGATAATAAAAGAATAATTTAGAACATTTTAGGCCACATAATAGTTATTATATATTTTTAAAAATGTTTTATGGTTTTTAAATAATTTAATAATACATAATTTTGATAAACATTCATTAGTGTCAATTTTGATAGTGTTTAAATTATTGATTTTTAAAAATATCAAGATAAGATGTTATCATAGAACCAAATATTTTATTGTATCTTTAAGGGGTTAAGGTAATCGATAAATGTTTTCATTTTTTAATTATCCAAAATTATATTTAGTTTAATATTTTAAAAAACATTAATTTTGTATTTATATTAGTAAAATAATTACTACATTTGTATTGTATAATTATTGAATATACATATGACTTAAATAAAAATATAAATAAAATTCTATAATGAATATAATTCTTCTAGATTTCATATTAATATTTTTAGTTGAATATATCTTCTATAAATTACTATATAAAAAATGTTGTATTTATTGAAAAATGAATGTTACAACTTTAATATCAATTAAAATAAAATATTATAAGTGTCATAATCCTTTCTTGTATAGATCCAAATGGTCATTAAATTGACCCTTGGATGATTATTTTTGAGTTACACTGAACCAATAAGATTTTTTCAAATGTAATTTTCATTAAATGATTATTATCATTTTAATAAAAATTATTTTATTGATTTCTCATCAATTAAAAATTTTCTACATCATTAATGTATAAGCAATTAAGGTTAATATTTATTTCTTAAAAATTAAAAATAAATTTTCATCATGAATAAAAACATCATATATTTAAAATTAGTATGTATGGTATATTTTATCTCTTATATAACCTTATATTAAAATTTTTACTATAAATATTTGTGTAAGACGTATTTATTTTTTCTTTAAATAAAATAAATTAAATGTCTTAATCTCACCCAAGTGATTTCCAAAGGATATCATTTCATACCAAGGATGATTTAGGTAGAAACAAGATCATCTAATGATATTAAGAAAATTGTTGAGGTAATTTTATAATATTATTTTTACCCTTAATTACCTGATTTACCTTTTTTCCATATTAATAAAAAGTACTGAAATTAGTATTCATAATGCCCAAAAATAAAATAAATCTATTTACATAATTTGGACCCACTAATTCAAAATATGGAATACATTTTTCAAAATTAAAAATTCATAATTTGTAGTAATTAATTTAAAATTAATCTCATTGTCATAAAAATGGGTTTTTAAAAGTTAAAACATTGCAAAAGATGGAAATGGTTTTACATCAAAATTCAGAGTAAAATTTATTGAAATGAACAAAATTATATTAAATGATAAAAACATATTCTATTTATACTTTAAAACCATTCAATAATATTATTTATCAACCTAAATTATTTTGATTAAAAAGGTTTCTTTCAATTAAAATTTAATATATTTTTACTATTCATCAATGCTTAAAACTTATCAAAAAAATATAAAAAAATCATACAAAGTAATTTTTTATATCTAAATTTCATAGAAGAAATTTTTTTATTAAATAGAATATATAAAAGTGTCAAAAACTAGATTTAAAATGGGTGCACCATCAAAAGGCGGCAAAACTACATTTTTTTTAAAATAATTCATTTATCTAAAAAATTGAATTTGTTTTTAAATAATGTCTAGAAAACATATATGATGAATTTTAAACATTATAATTAATATATTAAATATATATTAAATTAATAAATTCAATAAATATTGATTTAATTATTTTATAAACTTTCTTATCTACATTTAAATAGTTTTTCATAAGAAAATTAATATTGTTCTTACCCGCCATTATAATGACTAGGATGGAAGGCAACATAAAAATATTTAGTTCTTAAATTAAACTCAGTATTTCATGAAATTAATTCTATCAAAATAACTTGAAATATAATCCAAGCACAGTGTTGTGTATACCACGAGCTAAGCTGGTGTTGTGTATAACGCAAGCTTACCTTGGTGTAGCGTACAACACAAGACATCAAAAAAATAAAAAAACTATCTCATAAAAATATTGGAGTGTTAAAAATATATACTGAGATATTATTATTTTTATTTTATAACCTAGATCAATCCCCACTTCCATCAAATGGGAAATGAAACCATCGATTATGTGTACGGTGGACTACTATCTCGCAAACCGATGTAATTTATTTTCTATCATCACCTTTGAAGGATCTATATAATGATGTATTTAACATATTAATATGATATTTATGAAATTATTATACTTTTTGAAATAGGATATCACATATATATTCTTACATTCCCTTCTGTAGGGGATACAATAACATTTCTCATGTGTACGGCAGACTACCGCCTCACGAAGCGATGTCATTAATTTTTCACTAACGCTTTACATGAAAGGTATTATGTTTAATGTTAATAAATATATTTGATATTTATTATATTAAAATTCTTCTTGAAATATAATATAACATATCAATTCTTACCTTCCAATCTGTTTAAAACAATAATGTCACTCATGTGTACGTGTGGACTACCACCCCCACATCGGAATTTGAAATGTTTTTCATTTTATTTTTAAATTAATGTTAATAAGGATGGATTTTATTGATAAAAACTGTATATATAATCATAATTATTCTGTAAAATTTAATTAAAATTTATTTTCTTTTTGTTTCATCTGTTGAGAAAAATGGAAAAACGTCTATGCATATGTACAACCTACAGTCTCCATGAACGGTGTAATCTATTTCCTATCTATAACTTTTATAGATTACACTAAATACATATATAATGAATATATATTATAATTATATCAATTTAAACATTATGGGTATGATTTAAACTTGATCAAATTAAATTTACCAAATTTACCAAACTAAAACATACATAAAAATGAAGCAATTATGACCTGAAACATTGATTTTAACAAAGAGTTGTTAATAAATGGGTGGTAAAGGGATAAAAGTAAATCATATATGGAATGAGATATATGATTTTAGTTGTTTAATAAATTTATAATAAACTAATATTTATTATACTGTATGTTTAGACACATATGAAGGAAGTTGAACCTGATGTAAGGATTTCTAGTCCTGTTTTTTTATTTGTGAGACATATGCCATATTCACCATTTATTCCTTCATGTTTTGCATATAATTCACCTTATGATATAATATATCATGAATATATTTTAATTCATTCTATTTTATGTTTCATTTAATGTTATTTATTTTATAGGTCTTATGATTCAATGTTACTGAAGTGGTAAGGTTTTATTTCACAATATCATCATTATTTGGGACTGTTTTTGTTTAAGTTTACCATGGGAAAATTATTTGTTATTTAAATCATAAAATAAATATATTTTATTATACTTTTATTATTAATGAATATTTTCATATAATAGTATCATTTTTCCACATTTTTGTACTTAAAAGTATTGATAATTTTTTTAAAGAAAATTTGAATTTATTTCTCTCTTTAGTCGAAAATCCTTTTTCATCAAAATCTATGTTCTCTAAAAATGTTTTAAATTTTTTAAAAAAAATTAAAAACGATTCATTAAATAAATTTTTACCTATTTTTAATTTTTACAAAAATAAAATAAAATGATCTTTATGTCATTGTCAAAGCAATGAACTTTTGGATTTAATCGAAAATGTGAAAGGAATCATTGTTTTAATATGTATGGTATGAATGTAATTTTCTATCATTATGACCAATTAATGTTTTAAAGAATATATTTAAAATTTTAAAAGGTTATTTTCAAGGAAAATCATTTTAAATGTGTTTTTTGAACTTTTTTTTAAAGGTTATTTTCAAATTGCAAAGTATATTTTCCTTAATAATGTTTTTAAAAACATTTTTATAGTACTTCTATTCCTTAATGACATCAAACCATTATTATATTTATGATCCATTGGAGATATGTTGTTTTTCTATCATCTTTATTCATTATTTGGATTTTTATGATCAGATTATCTGATGATGTACAATTTTATTACCATTCAACATATTATTAAGGATGGTTTATAGTTTATTATTATGTTTATTTGATTGGGGTAATTATTAAAATTTAGAATGTTATTTTTTTAGTATGAATGTGCATGTTTATTATATGTCACCCCTTTTATAGAAAGAATGAATTTGACCTAGAATTTTATGGGTGGGGCCTAATTAAATATATCCCCTTCATTCATCGATAATTCTTATGAGAAGAACCAGTATGTCCAATTATATGGGTTTCTACCCATGGATTTAAATATTATTGTGAAAGGTATTGACAGTTTTAGATGTTTGTAATTATGAATTCCTCCATTATGAGATCAATTATTTCTATGCGATTATTTTATTAGTTAGAATATCCATGGAAAATTTTCATGCTTATGTCATTATTTATATGGATTTATTTGATAATCATTTATTTATACCATGTTATGCTCAGTTTATTGATTAAATGACATGTTTTTCAATTATTTACCTTGTCATATTGATTATGATTATTTATTTATGATTCGTTCTTTTATAAACATGTCCTTACTAAGCATCTGATCTCATCCATTTCTTATGTTTTATTTTCTCTAAGATACCAGGAAGTGTTTTGTGATATATATGTAGGAATATGCTAAGAGGGATAATGATGTTCACAAAGAAACCACATTATGTATTTTATGATTAAAAGGTAATGTGAATTTCAAGTATGTATCTCGTTTTCTAGGACTATTTAACTATTTAGTCCTTTGGGATGTGATAACTAATATCTAGTTCCAATGTAATAAAGTAGACACCGGCTCTGGGTTATTGGTGTAAGGGTCATTACAGTTGGTATTAGAGGAAGTTTAGCAAAACCCTTGAGAACAAGATTTAGTAAAACATTGTTTAACGAACCTAAACCTATGATAAACATTGATGATAAGTATATAATAACATCCTATTGTTTTAGTAAGATAAATATCATGTGGTTTTCCAAGACATAAATCCTTATTTAGATACTATAAGTGGACATGGTTCTTTAATAGATGTACCTAGGGGTAATAACTCTGAAAAGGACCCATCGGACATAACTTGAACATTACCTAGAGCACAAAAATAGGCCTTACTGCATACCTATTTTCACCCTCATGGGGGATATTCTTAAGTTAATTCACATTTTCTTTACAAAACATTATGATGGATTATAAAATATTTTGATGAATTGGAAACTTTCCCTAATAAACCTTGTTTATGATTATGAGATTAGTCATGCATAAATGTTTAAATTTATGTTAGGTGTTTCACTTGTCTTGGGATTATAAATTATGATAAATAATGTTATGATCTAATCTTGTGTATTAAATAATTTATAAATGAAACCTAGTGTAAGGAATATGAACTTTATCAATGCAGATAATCCATAGAATAAGAATGTTCATTTATTTGATGGGATGAAGACAATATTTATAAGGTAAATAGTCACCCAAATATTCTCATCATACAAATACATATTATCATGTTCTATTAAGGCAAATAAATAATAATCAATTTATTATGTATTCGAATGGATGAAATAGGAGAAGCAGATGATAGATAAAAAATCGATAATGGGGAGAATGGAAAGGATTATTTTTTCCGATGTGATAATTGTGGAAGGAAACACCATGGTACTTGCTTGGAGGGAATGTGAGTTTTCTACAAGTGTAGAGAGAAAGCTCACCTTGATCTTTATTTCATGGGAAATAAATAAATTGATAATGTTAAATTCTCTAACTATAAATATATGGGGAACTATGAAAATGAATGCCCCAAGTGTCCAGGAATATACATCAAAATAATCTAAGGGATCATAATTAGGCTTATTCTATTACCACATGTATAGGTGAATGATTAATGTGATTATTTTTATTAAATAATTATGTTATAGGAGTATTTTATCAATGATATTATTGTTATAAGAATCATGAAATGTATAAGTATTGTACTACAATAATATTTCTTAATGGATTTTAGAGTATATGTTGTATGGTACCGATGACTATGAAAAGTGATTCAGTAAAAAGTTGAACCTCTTGGAAAACACGTGATTAAGGGGTTATAATAATTTGTATGTGATCGATGTTGAGATACTAATGATAAGTTTGTGGGATAGTGTCGGTGGCCAAGAAATTAGTTAGATTTTTTGATGGTTTATGTCATATTTACTTGAATTTACTGAAGTATTGATTAATGGAATATATTCTATAACCTGATATTTTATTTCTGGAAGTATTCATATTTTCATTATGGTTTTATATTGATCAATGTATTCAATTATTTGGAATGTTACATTAATATACACTTTATATTTTTTGGGAAATGTAATATTAATTTAGTGACCTCTATTTTAAAGTTTTGGACTTTGTATTTGGTCAGACATATTTTGAATGATTATTAAGGTAAACTATCTATGTAATGGATAATGTTGAACTTTGGGTGTTATTGAATAACTTATGTTAACTTTTTTGGTCATGGAAAATATCTATAGAGAGGGGGAATGACTTTTCATTCTTTCATTGAGAAAATGATCTATTAATTGTTAATTTTAATGCTTCTAACATAAAAAAAATGCCTATTAGATATTCATTTACTGGATTAATATAAGAAGTGTGAATTGATTGAAGCACATACAAAGGATGAAATGGTGCTGATCAAATTGAAATATATCATGTAACTATATTTCATTATATTATTAGTCTAAATGGTAAAGTGATTACTCAAATCTAAGAAAAAGATATTGAAACAAAAATGGTATCCTCGTACCTTTTTTTTTATTGAACCGATGATCTTTTAATCCATCATATATTTATGGATTTGTTTTCATTAAATATTATGATCATTAACCTTATTATGATCAATGGTTTCTACCACTCTCCATAATTATTTATGCTTTTCTTGTATGTTTATATCTTCACTTTCCTCCAATTTTTTCCTATTAGGAAACCTTGTATGTGTTATTCTATATGACCTTCACACTTACCTTCATATCTTATAAAAGGGAAGTTTTATTAACCCTTTTTATGAGTTTTGGTTTCAAGAAGGTTATTTTTAAATGTCAAACCCTTTATTGTTGAGATCAAGATTAAATTTCTAGGATGTAATTTATTTTAGGGGGTAGAATGTAACACCCTAATATTTTAAAAGAGGAACATTATATTCGATAGTGTATATGACATGAAACACAAATATTATAATAGAATGTAACACCCTGAAACATTATGATGTATTTATTTTTAAATAAATTTAATCTCTTTGATAGATTGAAATGAACGTAACACTAGGTTTGAATGAAATACGATACTCTATTATAATATTACTATTTAAACATGAGCATTATAACTTAGCCATTAAGATGAAGGGTATGGATAGTAATGAATAAACTATTAAAATAATATGTTTTACACATGTATAAAATAAATTCAATGGTTATATATTAATTATAAATAAAATAATAACAATTTAAAACATAAAGAAATGTTTTCTGAGAAACTATATTTTTTTGAAAGGTGGGTTAGTTGTGCTTTGTGAACATAATTTAAAATTAATTTTTTCAACTATTATAAAATATATCTGAAAAAATAAACTTAATTTTTTAAATCTATATACCAAAATTATCTTTGGTTGAATTTTTGATATTTTTATGAAAAATTAATTTTTTGATGAATAGTGAAAAAAAATATTGATATTTATTGAAAATTGTCTTTTTTTTAATTATTTTTAAATTGATTTTAAAGTAAAATTAGTTAAAGTATATTAAAATTCAACTTATTTATGTCATTTTAAAAAAATTCATATTGAATTTTTATATTAAAACATTATATACCTATGGGAATTTTCTCTTTCGAAAACATGTCTATTAACAGTAAAAGGAGTAAAGATTAATTAATGCAGTTAATGTAAAAATGGGATTATCAAGTGATTAAACTAAAAGTAAAGGGGTAATAACATGAAACTTTTACCAAACTCATTATATGGACATAATTAGACACTATAAACTATAACTTTTTATAATTACCCATTTTGGAGTCTTGTGGCATAAGAAAAATGTGGGTGTCAATTTATCTTCTCCAAAATTCCAAGTGTGTCATCTACCCTACTTATAAAAGGACACTCTCTCTCCTCCCTTATTCACACTTCCAAAACCATTTATATCATACAGTAATTGACCAAATACCTTCCTTAATTTAATCCCCACATCCTTGTGGCCTTATTTTCATTATTAATCTCTCCAATGAAGGCTTTAGGTATAAACCTAAACAGGCTCTTCGAATAAGAGGTAAAATTCTCAAACTTGTGTATTCATTTTAATTATTCTTAAACATAATTAAAATTTTATTAAAATATTATAATATAATAAAATAGGTATATAAAATATCATGATATATTATTGTGTTAATGTAATAATCCATATTCATCTTCACTTCTATCAAATGGGAAACAAAATTGTCGATCGTGTGTACAGCGGACTACCACCTCAAGAACCGATGTAATTTGTTTTCAATAACTTCATTTAAAAAATTGATATAATGATGTATTAACATATGAATATAATATTTATGAAATTTTTATATTTATATAATTATTATATCACTTACACTTTCTTACTTTCCATTCTGTGCGGGATATGAAAACATCACTTGTGGGTAAAGCGGACTACCGTCTATGAACCGATGTAATTCATTTTCCATCACCACCTTTAAAGGATGGATATAATTATGTATTTAAAATATTTAAATGATATTTATGAAATTATTATACTTACGTAATCATGATATCACATATATCTTCTTACTTTTCATTTTTTGGGGGATATGATAACATCGCTCATGTGTACGGTGGAGTACTAACTCATGAAGTGATGTGGTTCACTTTTAACTTATGTTTTACATGAAAGGTATTAAGGTTAAATTTGTTAATTATAAGTGATATTTTTTATCTAAACATACTTATATCAATATAATATCACATAAATATTTATAACTTCTAATTGGTTGGAAAAAAATAATGTCGCTCGTGCACATGTGTGGACTACCGCCTCCATATTGGGATGTGAAATGATTTCCATTTTATTTTTTCATGGATAGTAATAATGATAGATTTTAGTGGTATAAAATTTATATATAACATAATAATTATTCTATAAAAGTGAATTTATATTTATTTCATTTCTTTCAATCCGTTGATAAATTTGGAAATAACATTCATGCATATGTACGGATACTGTATCTATGAGCGGTGAAATTAATTTTCTATCTCTAACTTTTATTGATTACTATAAATACATATATAATAAATATATATTATATTTATATCATGGATAAAATTATAGAGTTTATTTAACCATGATCAAATTAAAATGACCAAAATTACTGAAATAAAACATATACGACCAACTATGTAATTATCACCTGAAACAATTATTTTAACAATGAGTTGTTGATAAAAGAGTGGTAAAAGAATATAAGTAAATCAAATATGGAATTATATATGTGATTATGGTTCTATCAAATATGTATAATAAACCTATATTTATCATATAGGAAGTTTTTATATATATGAAGGAATCCAAACCTGAGGTAAGGGTTTCTCATCTCACTTTTACTTTCATGAGACATATTCAATATTCACCACATATTAATTTGTTATGTGTATATATTTCCCCATTTCATATGATATATCATGAATATATTTCTATTCATGGTATTTAATGATTTTTTTAATTTATTTATTTCAAAGGTCTTATGATTTAACATTACTAATGTGGTAAGGATTTATTTAACAATCTCATCATTATTCAGGATTGTTTTTATTTAAATAAAATTTGGGGGAATTATTTGAAATTTATCTCTTGAAATAAATCAATTTTACACTCTTTGGTACTTAAAATTATTGAAACAATTTTTTTAATAAAAACTAACTATATTTCTCTCTTTGGTCAATAATCCTCTTTCATCAAAATCATTAATTTTTAAAAATGTTTAATACATTTTTTAAAAATATTTTAAATTATTTATTAAATATATTTTTACTTATTTTGACTTTTTACAAAAAAAATTAATGGAATCTTCATGTTATTCTCAAAAAAGGCATGTTTGACTTTTACCAAAAATGTGAAGGAAAACTTTATTTTAACTTGTACGACATGAATAGTATTTTTCCACAAACATAACCACTAAATGTTTTAAATCTTGTTTTACATGTTTTAAAAGGTTATTTTCAAAGAAATTTATTTAAAAAAAATCTCTGAAATGTTTTTTAAAAAAATTTTATTTTCAAAGTGCAAAGTGTTTTTTCATCAAGAATGTTTTAATGACATTTTTATGGTACTTAAATTCATCAATGACATCAAACCTTTATTGAAATTATGATCTACTATGGATATGTTTTATTGATATAATAATTATCATTTATTTTGATGGTTTATGATCAGTTTGATTGAGGACGTACAATTTAATTACCATTCATCATATTAATCTAGATGGTTTATGATTATGTTTATTTGATTAGGGTAAGTGTTAACATTTTTTATTTTAGTTTTTCAATATGAATGTTTATATTGATTATGTTTCACCCATTTCATATAAGGAATTAATTAGACATAGTATGTCACAGATGGGGTCTTGTTATAGATAGCCCCTAGATTCATTAGCAGGTCTCCTGATATAAATCGTTTTTCCAAACTAGACGACTTTCTACCCATAGATTTAAAGTGCCTTGTGAAAGGGCTTTACAATTTAAGATATATGACATTATTAATTACTTCATTATGATATTATTTATTTCTATTTCATTATTTTATTAGTTATAATATCCATGGATAATTTTCAAGCTTATGTGATTATTTATATGGATTTATTTGAAAATAATTTATTTATACCTTATTATGCTTAGTTTATTGATCAAATGGAATGTATTTTAGTTATTTACCATTCTATATTGATTATTCTTATTTATTTGTGATAGATTCCACTGTATGTATACCCATACTGATAATATAATCTCACCCATTTATTATATTATATTTTCCCTAGGATAATAAAATGATTTTTTTGATTTATATACAGGGATATACTAAGGGGAATATTGGTTTCCACAAATAAAACAATTTTTGTATTTTATTTTTAAAATGTAATGTAAAATTAAAGTATATATCTAGTTTATCAAGACAACTAAACTATTCAATCCTTTGGGATTTGATACCTTGTATCTGGTTACAATATAATAAATTACACATCAGATTCGGGTTATTGGAGATGATTTCATTAGTGAAATTGAATTAATATGTAATTATTAGTCCTATGAAATGGAATGTACAATCAAAAAATTAAGATAAAGAACACATGTGAATAGGTTTTATTATATATTAATTTTTTATTTGTGAAAAACTAGGCACATTTTCTACAGTAAATTAAAAATGTATATTATGATATATGATGTGTAATTTCTTCTTCCAATGCCTATAGAACACACCTTGGGACTGGGAGTGCTTCCTACTATGGTCGAGTTTGAGGTACATGGTGTATTCTTGAAATAGATGTCATGTGGCCTCAGGGTTTCACTACCCGTTAGTCCTTATTTCGTGTATCTAATACATGGAACACTAGGACACCCTATGTTCTAAGCCATGTTAAAAAGGGTACTACACATAATTTATAATGGTTACACGTCATATAGTTCTTCAAGACACATGCAATACTATCCAGATATATATGAAGGTTATTTTTTTTAATCATAGATCCAATTTATATTAGATATCTGAATTTATCATGGGATAAAAGCATGAAATATTTAATAAACATTGTTTATGTAGGTTGTCTGTGTCGTGTACTACGATATTGCCCATGTAGAAAATTTTTCACCTATAGAAGGTCTACTTCAAAATATTCTCTCATTTTCAACTCATAATAGTTTACTGGTTTTATGAGATAGGGAATGAAGGAAGGTAAAATACAATGATGTCATATATTGAAATGAATTGATATAAGTAACAGAAATGATAATTATTGAAAACACTCCATGAATAATAAATAATTATAAATTAAACATTTGTCTTCTCTCATACAACATGATAGTTCTAAGAATAGTGTAATGGGTTCTGATGGCATGACCAACTCTAATATTAGTATTAATTTATGTGTAATCATTAATGAAAATGAAACAAAAATCACGTCAAATGAAAACCAATGATTACATGACTAGGTAAAAACACTGGAACAAGAAGAGGAGGATATTCACATGTAATATATAATTAATTTTTGAGAAGATATAAATTAAACTCAACTAGTAATTCTTTTTTTATGATATGATTGAATAGATTCTCACCATACCATCATTGGTCCACAATATCAAGTTAATAATTCCCTAATCAATGATCCCCATATGCACCAAAATCTCTAAACATCATCAATGAATCATCCAGTGCCATCATGATCAATCCAAATCACTTGTGTTATTCATAGATGGTTGTAGAAAAATTGTGCTTGATAGATAAAGATATCTGGAAGTTCTCCTGATGTTTTGAGAGAGGATGGAGAGTGAGTGTTCCCTTGGTCTCTAGATATCTCTCTGGGTATTAATAGAGTATATTCTTATCTACTATGACCAATAAGATTTATTATGTAAAGTGGTATAATTAGATATTTATTATTTCATGTTTAGGGTTGAAAAATTGCACACTAGTCATTTCCCAACATTAAAATTCTTAGTTGACCCCATGTCTAATAATTATAATAATAATAATATATTTAAATGCACAACACTTTAAAAATAAAAAATAAATATCCTTTTATACCATTTCCAATCAGACCATTAAGTGTAGTATTCTTTCCCTCATCAACATTTATCTATCCTTGAATAATGACTATTTAATAAATAAACATCACTACATTATTCATCGATAACTATAATAAATAGTATATTTTCCAAAATTGTAAATAAATATTTGTCATTATTATTTAACACACTTATTGTTTTGAATAACTTGGGATTAAATTATAGTGATCAACCAAACATGAATAAATATTATTTCATCCAACTTGTAAAATTATATATTTGAATTTAACTGATATTGTAGATACACGTATTTTGTGATCCACTTCAAAACTTTATTAGTGGAATTATGAAAAACTACCTAATTTATAAGGTTATCATATAAAAACATTCCAAGGATCCCATTGATAAAGATGTTAATTTCATAATGATATCCAATATCTTACAAACATTTAATGTTTAATATAATCCCTTTATCATGATATCTCAAATCAATCATGTTTCATACTAGTTTCATCAACCTATATGCATAATGTCTCTTTCTTTGAAATTCTATAATTGAACACACCAATTGAACACCATGAAAAAAAAGAAAAAAAGTAGTTACATTCCCATCAAAGGTCCTAGGATATCAATTTTCATCATATGATAGGAGGGATGAATCATTCCTCATATTGTCCATTAATGCAATATCACTCGTGATGTACCCAACACATATTACCTTCCCATGAGAATTATTCATCATAGTTTTCATCAATATATCAAATTATAAGAGTCATGATATCCATTAATGGTAATATTAATTTCTAAAGATCAATACACAATCCAAATATTAGAATATAAAATGATACATGGAAATATGGATTTATTATTAATGGGTCGATTCTCATAACCTCTTATATTGGATATTACCAAGGGTGAAAACCATGAGAAGGTGTATCAGTGTTTCATTAGCCTCTTACCCCTGATAGCCTATATTTTATGTATCCCATCAAACAATATCATATAGTCATAGAACATTATTGATGAATATTGTAACACCGCCTCTTCGTTTTCATCATAATGGATATTTTCTATGACATTTCAGCTCGATGTATATTCTTAGGACACTAACACATACAAATTTAGGTAGGGGAAGAATAATTAAGTGATAAGAAAACTTCATTAACATTGAAAATATGTAATCAAGTTAAAATAAAGTTACTTATAGGGAACTACCTCCAGCAACTACTAATAATGTATCAAATAATAATTTTTCTCACTAGATTTTATATTATACTATATCATGTATGTTTTCACCAACTACTGGATATTAAGGTATAAATAAAACCCATAGTAGTTTAATTATCATATAAATAATTTTCAAGGTTTGTTGTGAGTTATTCCTTATGGATATAGATCTTATTTCTTGAGTAGACATCTATGTGAAATTAGGAATCGGTTAGATATATTTATAAAGTAATGATAATAATTTTTCTTATAGAAAAATATAATTACACATCCTAAATAAAGCCATTATCATCTAGTAGTGTATGGATAATTTTTAGTTGCCTATAGAAATTACTCTGATCATATGAGTTAAATTTTGAGGAGTCAATTTATTTAATGGGATAGAATGTAACAACATGAGATTTTAATATAAGACTTCTTTTAAATGAGATAAATATTGTTGATAGCATTCCCCACATGTAACACCGAACTGAAATGAAACCATGATTTATTTTTAATAAAAATATAAATATTAAGTATTGTTATTAAAACCTATCCATTTAGTTAGTCGAATAGAATATGAGTAACCAATTTAGAAAAATATTTATAGAAATAAAATATTGTCTACTTTCCTTATGAATTAAACTCAATTAGTATATCTAAAATAACATATAAAATCACTTAATTATTAAAAATATATTTTTATGAAATTAGAGTTTTATTTCAAGAAACCATGTATATTATGATTAGATAAAAGTAAAATACATTGGCAATATTAATAATATATTACCAATAATTTTTTTAGTAATTTATAGAAAATAAGAATTATAATTGTTAATATTCTAAAATGTTATTTTCTAATATGAAATGTTTACCAATATATTTTAGAATTTTATTTAAATATTAAATTATCAAATTTCTAAAATTTAATTTTTAAAAATTAACATCATTTTAATATTAATCATAATAATATATTCATATACTTTAATTTTATGATTTTTCTAAAGAGAATGATTTTTTAGTGGATGGTGAAAAATACTATTTTTTAAAATAACACATCTTTTATGATATTACATGTATATAAGTGTGAATTTTAAATTCATTAAACATTTTCCAATGACTAATTATTTATTTTATAAATGATTTATTAATTTTAAAAAATCTTGGCTTAATTTACAATCACATATTTGATATTTTAGAACATATGAAATATTTTCTCCAAAATTATTTTTAATACATTAATTATTTTTTATTTTAAAATAAATTTTTATTACTTTTATAAAATGAATCAAATAAAATGGATTTAAAATTTTTAAATTACTTGGCCAAAATTTTCTAATAAGGGACAATTTATTTTTTATCATAAAGTATGTTTTACCTTATATAAAAACTATTTATCAGAGTAAAAGATAAAATGGTAAAAGTACTAATTCAAGATGTAAAGGTCTTGAAACATTCTAAAAACATGTCAATAATTCAGTGGATGAATTTGTTCTCACCCTTATATCTTAACCAATTTTTTATTTCGTAATTTTTGGAGTCACTTGACATATTTAACGTGTTCACTCTTTATATTAAGTTAAAATATTTACAAAAATATCATTCTCAACACTTCTAAAAGGTGTTTCTCACCACCCATTCTAGGAACTCCTAAAAATTTAGATTCCTCTTAAAACCGTACCATTTTTTCTTCCTCTAGAATAATATTTCACTCTCATTCACTTTTTTTCACAACATATTGGCCTATTCCATCCATTTTCAAGTGATCATTCAAGATAATCTCATAGTGCTCAATATGAGTAATCATTTTTAGTTAACTTCTTTTTCTATTCTATTTTATTCTTTCCAATTATAATATTCAAATAACTATATAAATAAATTAGTATTGGGTTTATAATAAATGTTATTATACTAAATTAATAATCATTAATAACCTTTTCCATTTTATATTAATAAAGATGAAATTGTAATTTGTTTATTCTAGAGACTACAACCTCTAGGACGCAACATGACTAATTTATTATCCCCACCATACAAGGATGGTCTAAAAAGTAAATTTAATAAATAATTATGATGTTTATATAATTTTTATGATTCTAATACAGTAAACCATATTACTCCTTTCTATCATTCTATGTAAAACAAAATTGTCAACCTTGCATATGTGTGGACTACCTTTTCCATGGAACAATAAATTTATATAGAAACCTAATATTAACATACATAGATATTACATCATTTTATGAATATTTATTACATCACAAAAATATATTCCTGAGGACCATGTTAGTTTAGTGCCTTTGGAAACTTGGAAACATAAACATTGGTCCATATGTGAGCTACATCATCTCCCACAATGTTCTTCACAACTAGAACCTTTCATAGAAATATCATACATAATAAAAATCTTTATAACATGGAAAAATGAAACAAAATAAATAGTGATCTCAAATGCTCAATAAGGGTAAAAAAGGTATATACATAATCATAACATGAACATAATAACATGATAACATGATAAATACATCTGAAAATAATACCCAGTACATCAAAGATCATGATAATGAATCATGGAATAAATATTGGTAGTTCATAAGACTTGAATCATAAGGAAATCAATGGACATGAGAAATTAGTGCCTAAAATTAAGTCATGGAATTTATGTCATACACAAAAGCATAGATAATAATTTCCATATTGTTCGAGGCTCACTGGTGAGGCCATAATAGTAAAAAAGGTACTTTATTATACCAATTTCAATACTAATTCCAGCCATGTCTTTCTATAGTGGGTTACCTTCCCATTCTATCCATGTCTATCTCATGAGACATATAAATCTTTACCCAATGCATTGGATAAAGATATAGGTCCCACAAATCTCATAATGAAAACCATATTTATGTGTTCCATAAGATCATAAAAATTTATCATATCATAACCCGTGAAAAGGAATGGGTAACATAAACACTTCATTATATCATAACCTATGGAAAATAGATAGGTTTCATAATCACTTCATTATAGAATAACCCATGAAAAGAAACAGGTTTCATAAGTATTTCCTCATGGTATAACCCATGGATGATAAACAAGTTTAATAAATATTGTGTAGTAAAAACATAAACCGTTTAAATAAATAATATGATTTTTATCCTTGAATAATATCCCTATTAAGGCATATGTAACACCAATGGATATCATCTTATATGGAACATAATTTTTAAATATCATTTAAAACATTTATTGAGGAAAATATCCTTTATGATTTGAAAAATGATTTTTAAAACACAAAAAATTTTAAAACATTTTTCTTTTAATATAAATTTTAAATCATATAAAATAATCTTCAAACCAATTATTGATCATGATGTTTGAAAATTTCATTCATGTTGTATATGTTAAAATGAATATGCTTTTCACATCATTGGTAAAATCCAAATAGCTGTTGTTTTGGAAAATGACATTAAGATTCCTTTAAAAAAATTGAAAAAAGTAAAACATGGGTAAGAATGTATTTTACAAATCATAAGAGTGTAATTAAACTTTTTTTAAAATATTTTCAGAAAACATGGATTTGGGAGAAAATAGATTTTCGACCGAAGAGAGAAATGAAGTCAGATTTTAAAAAAACATTTTCTTAATAATTTTAAGTGCCAAATAGTGTTAAAATGGTACCATTACCTAAGGATATCATGAATAAACATATTATAAGAAAATTAATGAGATTTATTGAGAGTTATATCATGAGATATCAACATTGGAGACTTAATCATTGATAATCCCAATAAATTATAAGATTGCAATAAAAAACCCTTAGCACATTGGTAACCTTAAATCATAGGCCCCATGAAGGAATAAAATAAAATGAAACTTAAAATATCATGAGTATAAAAAAATTAATTTTATTACATGTAAAATTGGATGTATATACACCTTGTTAAAGAATATAGGTGTGATAAAACATACATCTCAAAGAAGGCAAATTGAGATAAAAAAATCCCTTACTACTTGAGTAACTTTTGAATCGTAGTACAAGTGAAATAATAACATAAATAGAAAAATTAATTATCATGAAATTAGGTTGATTCATTATATATCATTTCATTATAAAGTATATACACCACATAAAATAAATAATTGGTAAATATGGAATAAGTCTCTCATAAATTAAAGTGAGACTAGAAATCCACTTATTATCAGTCTTGAATTCCATTGTACTCATTAAAACATCCTATAAAATAAATATAATTTTATTATACATATATCATAGAAACATATTCATATATATAATACCATATATGATTTTCTTATGACCTTTTATTACCCATTTATTAACGATTCCATGTTAATGTTACGATTGGCGTAATAACTGCTTTGTTTTTTATATAAGTTTTAATTTGTTATATTTTTTGTCCTCTTACTTTGATCATGGATCCATCATATCTATAATTTAAACCATGATATAAATATCATATATATTTAGTAAATTTATATTTATAGTAATCCATAAAATTTAGTGATAGGAATTAAATGCACCGGCCATGTAGATGGAGGGCCCTTCGAACGCATGAATGTCGTTTTTCATTTTCATGTCAATTTGAAAGAAAGAAAAATAAATGATATATTATAATTATATAATAATTTTAATTTCATATATATTATATATTTTTATTAAAATCATCCTTAATACATTTCTTGTAAATTGTGAACGAATCAAATTAATTCATGTGGCGGTTGTCCGCCTTAAACATGAATGATGTTATCGTATTTCCACAAAATAGAAAGCATGAAGGTATATGTGATAAAACATTATTTGGAACATATTAAACTCCTTATATGTGAATATATACTTCAATCTTTTATGATCAGTATACATATCACAATTTTCTCCATAAAGATAATGCCTCCAAATGTTTAATACAAAAAATACCATATTTAATTCCAAATCATGAGTTGGATGATTTTTCTCATGAATCTGCAATTTTCATGAGGCATAAGTTATAATAATGTAATTATGTGTAAGAAAACTTCCCAATACCACCTTGTATAAATCACTAAATATTAAAAACCCTTTTATACTATAGGTCAATCTAAATATAGGTGCGTTGACTAATCTTCTCTTTAATTCCTTGAAATTCTCCTCACATTCATATATCCAGAGGAACTTGGATCCCTTCCAAATTAATTTAGCCAGAGGATTATATAGTCATGAGAAATTATACAGAAACCATTGATAATATCCATATAAACCAAGAAAAATATCAATCTCAGTCATCATGGTTGGTTTGGTCCAACATTCAATAGCATTTTTCCTTGATGGATCTACTGATGTACCCTATCTTGAGATTATATAACCCAAAAATTAAACCTTTTACAACCGAAATTCCCACTTTGTAAAATGTTTAATATAATTTATCCTTCCTTGGGGTCTTTAGTACAATTCTCAAGTGATATTCATGCACTTACTTTCTTTTTTTAATAGATAAAAATATCATCAATAAAGACTAGAAAAACCGATCAAGGTAATCTCTAAAGACATTATTCATTAAATACATGAAGATAGAAGGGGTATTAGTAAGACCAAAATGCATCACTATATATTCCTAGTGTCCATACCTTGTATGAAATTTCATTTTTGGTATATCCTTCTTATTAACCCTCAATTGATGATATCTAGGATGAATGTTAGAACATTATTAATCTCTGCATAGTTGATCAGAAAAAACATCAAAAAGGGGAAGATGATACTTATTCTTGATTTTTATATTGTTCAACTCCTGATAATCAATATAGAGCATCATCGATCCATCTTTATTTTTAAAAATTGAATAGGTGAAACCCAAGGTGACACTCTTGGATGAATGAATCCATTATCAATTTCTTCAGGGATTTGATTCTTTAATTCATACAACACAATTAGGGTCATTTTATAGGGAGTTTTTGAAATTGGTGTGGTATATGGTGTGATTTCTATTGAAAACTCAATTCAAATTTTTTGTGGAATACTAGGAAATATTTCTAGAAATACGTCCATGAAATCCTGTATAATAGGTATATCATCGATGTTGAGTTTCTCCCCATCCATTTGAAATGAACACCACTTATTAATGGGAATTAAGGCCCATACAATGGATGTGATATCCATTAGAAGTTAGTACTTATCATTACATTAATAAATGATCATAGTTTTGTTTGGAATATCAGACTTTATTTATCTTCCTTGAAAATTGGCATGTGATATATGTTGAGAAATCCATTCCATGCTTAAGATGACATAAAATTCAACCAAATGATGAATGAAAATATTTTCAGGAAGCACATTCCCACCAACATCAATTGGAGAAGAATCATAGACTTGAGATGAGATCATCATACCATTAAGTGATTTCAGTACTAATTCCATATCTAATTGTTTGGGTGAAATCTCTATACCCTTCTAAAATTCTGTAGAAATGATAGAATAGGTAGATCTATAATCAAATAAGACATTTATAGAGTGGATGGTAAGTGTACCTTTCACCACATCATTATCTCACCCCACGTTAGAAACAATGGTTGCATGATATTTCCCCTTATCCTTCGATTTATGAGGTTTCTAAAACTGACCATCATCATTAACCCTTGGGTTTTGTAATTGGTTAGCCTAATGCTCATTATCCTTACACTTAAATCACTAAATATGGGGAGGTTCATTTTGTGCATCTTTCTCTCTATTCTCATTGTTAGCTAAATTTTTCCCATTACTTTAGAAATGCATTTCTTGATAACCTTCCCTTACACACTAAAAACATTTAGGAGTCCTCTTAAGATAATTCCTTCCATGATTCTTCCCATACATTGATCATAAATCAAATTTATTCATATTTTCTACATGGTTTTTAGATTTTCCTTTAAACTCTATCTTCCATTTCTTGTCAAAACCATGAGATTGATATGTAATTTCAAGCTCCATTTCAACCTTGATAGCACATCAAACAATATATTCATAACTTCTAAAGTCTCTTATGGCTAACTCCCTTCAAATACAATGTTTTAATCCATTGTAGAATTGATCAACCATACATTTACGTTTGATTATATTGCTATGATCTTACCTTAAATGTATTGCAAAATTTTCCTCATATGTATTAATAGATTAATAATCCTTTTGTTTTAACTCAAGGAACACCTTATCCATATTGTTATGAAGAACACGAGGAATGTACTTATTGAAAATAAGTTATTGAACAATTCTCAATACATGTAGTCAATTTCATCATGTTGCTTTGTATTCTTGATAATATTATGCCATTTATCTTATTTACCATTTAAATAGTAAACAAACAAAATGAATTTTTCCAGTTCTGAACACTAGAGAACAGAAAATATCTTTTTAGTGGTACTGGTATATTTTTCATCAACTAGTAAATTAGATATTCTGCTGAAATAATGTCGGTGTTGCCTCATAAAGGACTCACTATAATATTGTTCCCTCCTTTTCTCATTTGGTAGTTCACCATGATTCATATCTTGAAAATGATGTGTGATCATAGCAATGATATTTTTCATTCCAAGTCCCATAAAATTTGGATTATTAGGAGGAAAATCGTTTTTTTTTGTCCTTATCACTCAACACTAACATGGTTGTCTCAGATTCAAACAATTGAATAAAACCAAAAAATAGTGTAAGAAATATTAATCATGATGGGGAACCACATAATCATTAAAAATAATTTATAGAATGTCAAAATAATGACACATTATTATTTAATAAATGAAACCTTAGGTTTATACAATGTTATTCATAGTCATAAACTATTTAAATCATTCATGATGGTTCATAAAGAGTTTGTGAATTTATAGAGCATGTCCCCCAGGAGTGTCAAACCAAGTGTGAAGCAAGGCCCATTGTCATGCACCATTTCCTAATAGAGTCTAGCATAATATAGTTTTTTTGGGTTTGTTACACCAATGTACATATTTTTGAGATCCACATCCACTTATAGTATCCATATATTGATGTAATTTCATGGAAACCACTCACTCTATGTTTTACCCAAATTTCAAGACATTTTTCTATACTTAAACTCATCCTTCGACTTATCCTTAGACATGTCCTTGGGGATATCGCTAAGGTTTTATCATAATAGTTTACAAAGTTTAACTAAATATATCCTTTGATACCAACTATAGAGACTTAGGATTAACATATATAGATATTACATCATTTTTATTAATATTTATTACATCACAAAAACACATGCCTGAGGACCATAATAGTTTAGTGCCTTTGGAAACATGGAAACATAAACATTATTCCCTAGGTGAGATACATCATCTCCCAATACATTCTTCACAACTATCATCCTTATTATAAATATTATACATAATACATATCTTCATAACCTAGGGAAATAAAACATAATAAATGGTGGTCGCAAATGATTATTAAGGGTAAACAGGGGAGATACATAAGCATAACATGAACATAAGAGTATAATAAAATGAGAAATACATTTGAAAAGAATACCTTGAATATCAAATATCACAATATTGAATCACAGAATAAATATTGGCAGTTCATAAGACATAAATCATAATGGAAAAAAGGACATGAGCCATAAGAGCATAACATTGTCATCAGGCATGGAATTTGTGGCATACACATAAGTAAAGAAAATAATTTCTATATTGGTCGAGGATCAATTACAAGGCCTTCATTGTGGAAAAATTCCTTTACTGTATCAAGTTCACTCCTTGTTCCAGCCATGTATTATTATACTAGGTTCCCTCTCTATTCTGGCCATGTCTATCTCATGATATATATAAATCTTTACACAATTCATTGAATGAAGATATAGGTCCCACCCATCTCATAATGAATAGCATATTTAGGTGTGTCACAAGATCATAATAATTTATCATATAATAACCAATGAAATGAAATATGTATCATAAACATTTAATCATATCATAACCTATGGAAAAGATACGGGTTTCATAATCATTTCATCATAGAATAACCAATTAAAATAAGTGGGTTTCATAATAATTTCCTCATGGTATAACCCATAAAAGAGAAATGGGTTTCACAAACATTGTGAAATCAAAAAATAAACCATTTAGAGAAATAATATGAATGGTATACTTTGATAATATCCCTAGTAAGGAATACGTAACACCAATGACTTCCATCTTAGATGGAAAATAATTTTGAAAGACCATTTAAAACATTTCTTGAGGAAAATATATTTTCCTCTTTGAAAAACACTGTTTAAAACATAAAACTTTTTGAAAACATTTTTCATTGAAAACATATAAAGGAATATTAAAATAAATTATTGGTCATTATTTTATAAAATTATATTCATGTAATACATGTTAAAATGAAGTTTCCTTTCACATTTTTTGTAAAAACCAAACTATCATTATTTTGGAAAATCACATGAATATTTCTTTCAAAACATTTTTTTATAAAAATTATGACATGGGTAAGAATTTATTTTAAAAATTATAACAGAGTAATAAAAAATTGAAAACATTTTTATAAAACATGGTTTATGAAGAAAATGTATTTCAAACTGAGTTGAGAAATGAAGATGGATTTTCTTAAAAAAATATTATTAATAATTTTAATTAAAAAAGAGTGGAAAATGGTACCATTACTTGAATATATCATTAATAAATATAGGATAAGAAAAATAATGAGAATTATTGAGAGTTTTATCATGATATATAAATATTTAAGACTTAAACATAGACAGTCCAGATAATTGATGAGATTGCAACATAAAACCCTTAGCACTTTGGTAACCTGGAATCATGAGCCCCATGAAGTAATAACATAAAATTAAACATAAAATATCATAAGGATTAATAAATTTATTATATAACATGTAAAATTATTTTTATATACACCTTGTGAAATAATATAGGTGCAAGGAATAACATTCATCTCAAAGAAAGCAAATTAAGACAAAAAAATATCTTACTGCTTGAGTAAATTTTGAGTCATAATCCCCATAATATTATAACATAAATGGAAACATTAATTTTCATTAAATGATGTATATTTATGATATATCATGTCATAGGGTATTATATACACAAAATAAAAGAAACAAGTGGTGAATATGTTATAAGTCTCCCTGGAATAAAAATGAGACTACAAATCTCCTTACCTTAAGTCTTGACTTCCATCATACTCATTAAAAATAAAATTATAATTAATTTAATATTATTATACATATATTATAGAACCATATTAATATATTTCATACTATATATGATTTTCTTATGACCATTTATTACTCGTTAATAAACAATTTCGTGTTAAAGTTACGTTTCGAGGAATAACCACTTTATTTTCATATAAGTTTTAATTTTTTATATTATTTTTACTCTTAATTTGATCATGGTTACATAACATAAATAATTTAAAACATGATATAAATATAATATATGTTAATTATATTTATATTTATAGTAATCCATAAAATTTATTTATAGGAAATGAAATTCATCGTTCATGGAGACGGTAGGCCTTACGTATGCATGAATGTTGTTTTTCATTTTCTTATTGGTTTAAAAGAAATAAAAGTAAAGGATATATTATCATACCAGAATAATTTTTATTTTATATATATTAAATATTATTATTAAACTCATCCTTAATACATTTCTTGTAAATCGTGAATAAAACACATTTCTTCTCAAGGCGGTAGTCCTCCATACACACGAACGACATTATCATATTCCCAAAAAATGGAAAGCATGAAGGTATATGTGATATAACAATTAATGAAGCATAATAATATAATTAATGTCATAAATATCATATATAAATAGTATTTTTATCATTATTCCCAACATCGGTTCACGAGGCGGTAGTCCACTGTACATATAGACGATAATTTCATAATCCATTTGATGAAATTGTGTGTTGTTATAGGTAATAACCTTATCATAATAGAATATAATTATATTTAACATACTTAGGTTATTATATAATAATTATATAAAGATAATTTCAAGGGTTTGAGGAAAAAATAAAATAAAAACATTATTTGATGAACGTTACCACTTCTTGAGGTATCTTCTTTTGGATTGCACCAATGTCCTTACTTGGTTGGATTTATGATAAAAGTAAGGATTATAGGATGATATTAGGGAATTGGATACGTTATTTAGGTAGGTATTGTCTGAACCAATTCGTTTTCAAGGTGTAATTAGATGGAGGTAGAGGGTGGCCTTTTATAAGGGAGGTGAGTGGCACTCTTGTATGTTTTAGAAAGATTAAATTAAAACCACATTCGTTCATGTAATTAGGACCCAAAAATGATCCATTATAAATAATAGAAAGTATAAGGTCTAAATGTGTTTATAAAATGGGTTTTGGATGAGTTTTGGTTCATTTTTACGCCTTATATTATAAGTTTATCTACAAAGTAAGTTTGATTTTACCTTAATTGTTATAATTAATTTTAATTGTTTTCACTAATAACTTTGGTAAAAAAATTAATTTTACCTTATTTTAAAATATAAATTATTATAATTAAAAATATGGAATCTATTTTTCTAAATTTAAATTACATAATTGGAAAAATAAAAATAAAATTAATCTAGTAAACGTAACAAGAAAGTGGTTTTTTAAATAGAAAATGATCAAAAGTTTACAAAGTTTTCATCTTATTTATGATAAATCTAAGGCTATATAGGTGTTAAAGAATTATAAATTTGAAGTTTAGAATAGTATAGATCTTAAGATTAATGTTTTTAGGTCTTATATAGAAGGATATTATTATGTAAAATTCTCTGATTCGAGTCACAACCCTGGGCCTTTTTCTTTGTTTATTCAAGAATGTGGAATTGTTGCTTAGTTTCTATGAAGGGAACACCTTAGTATAATGGATTTGCTCAGTGAAGAAAACATTCTCTTATGGACATGGTATGGAGTATGATATTCTAAATCACCTTAACTGAGTTTTTATGGGTTGATTCTTTTAAGGCAACTATGCATATACTTAATAGGGTTCCTGGTAATTATGTTGTTGAATATCCATATAAAATATAGACACAATGGAAACCAAAATTGGGATATTTTTATTAATGGGGTTGTCTTGTAGAGGCTAAAATTTAAAACCCAATTATTTAATAACTCAATACTATTACCATAAGTTGTTATTTATTGTCTATCCTAAAATGTTGAAAGGTTTTTGATTTTATTTCCCATATCATACCACTAGAAATATTGATACTGTATATAAAATATTTTTAAAGGATATTGACACATGTGGTAGTTCACTCCTTGAATTTTTAGCCTTGATGAGTAGCATGATCATTTAAATATTCTTATTACTCTATGCCTACCAACATCCACCCCTTATATGGGGGATATGGATATGAATGAGGCAACACCTAATATTCAAAACCATAATAGTGAACCTTATCCTATTACTATTTAAGGACCATTACTTGGGTATTTATAATTATTGGGAAGACCAACATTATGTTATTATTATATATATTTAACTATGATACCTATATATAAATTTTTCCCACATCCTTTAAGGGTGTTACTGTGTGCAACCAATAGACTCAGTGTCTTAATTTCGTGATGGATGTGTTGAACTCAATAAAGGTAAATGATGCTTGGGAACTTGTATACTTATTGAAAAGATCTAATATTTTTCTTACCAAATGGGTTTTTAAAACAAATTGGATCATGAAGGAAAGTTAATACATTATAAGGCTTGGTTAATTGCAAAAGGGTTCACTCAAATGGAAGGTATATATTATAGTGATACCTTTTCTCTTGTGTCTAATAAGGATTCATTCTAATTATTCATAGAACTTATAGATCTTTTTTGATATGTATCTACATCAAATGGATGTAAAAATTTAATTCCATGATGATTAATTGTATGAGGATGTCTACATGAGGCAACCATAAGTATTTCTAGTCAAGGGTAAGAATAATATGATATTTCATAAATAAGAAATCCATTTATGGCCTTAAGTAATCCTCTCAATATTTGTATTTAAAATTTTATGATGTAATCAATGAATTTGTTTTTAAATATTATGTTTTTTACTAGTGTGTATTTATGAAGTTATGTGGGAAAAAGTTAATATTCTTAAAACTTTATATAGAGGATATAATTCTTACATGTAATGACTTGGGTATGTTACATGAGATGAAAGTATATTTGTTTAATTGATTTTACAGGAAAGATCTTAGTGAATCCTCTTACATAATAGGCATTGAGATTCAACAATATATGTATCATGGAGTATTGGGTTTATCCCAAAATTTCTATATTGAAAATTTCTTTAAGATATTTAACATGCAAGGTTATTCCTCCTCTGTTGCACTGGTTTTCAAGGGTGAAAATTTTAGCTTTTCATAGTGACCTAGGATCCAATAGGAATTTGATGAGATGGAGCAGATTCCCTATTCCTTGGAAGTTGTAAGCCTTATGTATGCTCAATTTTTTATAGACCCAAAAATCACATATATTTTTGGCATGCTTATACATTGATAAACTAATCCAAGAATATATTATTAGAAGAATGTCAATAAATTCATGCGTTATTTATAGAGTACAAATGATTTCATGCTTGTTTATAGGAATTCATATTGTATTAAAGTAATAGGACATATAGACTCTAATTATTTTGGATATATTGATACAAAAAAATAAACTTTAGGATATATTTTTAAGTTTTCTGATGCACCTGTTTCATGGAAAAGCCCAAAATAATCTCTCACGACTTCTTCTACTACGGAAGTTGAATTTATAGTATGTTAGAAACTGATGTTTTATTGTATGTGGATTAATAATTTCATTATCATATTTCATATGTTTGATAATATCTATAAACCATTGAAGATGTTTTATGAGAATCAAGCTACAATTTTCTTTTCTAATAATAACATGTCAATTAGCGCCTCCAAGCATATTTTCATTAAGTATCTAATTGTGAAAGAAATAATCCATAATCAATCGATATCCATACAGTATTTTTGTGCTTATGGATCTATTAAAGAAATATTTTCCACCAATTTTTTTTGACATTCATGTTCATAACTTGGGATCATCTAAAAACTTTGGATACATGATATTGTGATCACCTAATGTTGGGATTCATGGATTCTGAATATCTTTTGTTTTGTTACTTATATTTAATTTGTGCATTATTATTAATCATTATGGAAAAAATATTATATCTAAACACTTTGATAAATTTATTTTATTTAGAGTTTATTCATGATCTAAGGTTATTCGAACCGATGTTTTCGATGGTGATTAATTTGGGAGAAAAGAACGATTCTGTGAATATTGTTTTTAGATTTAGACTTGATTTGATTAATTGATTTATATTAACAGGGTTATTATTAATTTATTTAAACCAATCTATTGTGCCATGTTATTATACTATTTATTTCTATTTTTTATGTGCGATAATGTTGGAATCTATGGGGTCCAATCTTCAAATTTTCTTATGGGGTTATATTAGTCATAAATATACACAGGTCAAATAAATTAATGTTTCTACATCAAAAAAAATAAAACATGATTTCAAGACCTTGATGGATGGGCTAGTGATTCTATTTAATATAGATCTGAACCACATTGTGCACTATTTTTTATGATATGTGTTAGGGTTATCAAGGAAGTATATAAATATAACTTATTCCCATAAAATATAATCATGATAACTCCACCACACATTTTCTCTTCTTCATCTGAAGATAAATCCCTAACCCTAAAATAAATAAAGAATTCATAAACTCTGATAGTGAAAAGGTTTTAAGATCATGATTAATTGCATGGCAGCGATCAATATTAGTTATTTTTATCTTTATGTATTTCATTTACGTATTCGACAAGATCTACATATATGTTCATCATTTTTGTGCATACGACCAAAATGATTCTACCTATTAGAATTATGATTCTAACACCATGTATATGTCTAATACACATATAGATATATATACATACATATACACACATATACACACATTCATACATTCATACACATACATATTTTATAAACATACATATTCTGAGCCCCTATTTTTTCACTATTTTTCTTTTATCATACCGCGAGCTTTTTAATCCATGTCAAACTCACATCACAACACCAATAATTATATTGATATATATATATTTATTTATTTAAAAAAAATTCATATATTAATATAAATATACTTAAATAAATATATGTGAATTAATATATTTATATAATTATTAATATATAGTTTAATATACTATATTTTCATATACATTTTTTAATGTATTTAAATGCATTATTAAATATTTTTATATATTAACATACTACTTTTTGTTATATAAATTTCCAAAAATATAGTTGTTAACAAAGTTTTATTTTAATATTAATTAGATTTTTAAATATTCATTCTATATCTCAAAATATTTTAATATATTTATTTATATACTTTTTAATATATTATAATTTAGATAAATACATGTAACTCACACATAAATAATAAAGTCTCTCTTGATGATGACATCATTTTCCTAGGTTTTCCAAGGGTTTGGGTTTTCCTAAGATCTTCTTAGTTTTGGTGGATCTAAAATGGTGGTACTGATTTTGTGAGAATCATTTATGGTTATTTCTCACAGGTGTGGGTTGTTTCTCATCCAGATGAGTGGAGTGATAGGGAATGATATGGAGAATCGATAGAGAAGTATCTTACTCACAGAGAAAGAAAAAAACCCTTTTTACGATGAAGAATGAAGATATCTTCTTGGTGCATTGAATATCTCTCTTCCCCATGGGAAAATTCATTACCAATCATCCCTTCAATTTTATTTCCTCGAAGAATATGTTTCAATCCATCTGGATACTAGAGGATGGAGTGTCCATATGAGAAATCAGATCTGTGAATATGGTCTTTGAATTCTTCAATGAGAATAATAAACATAATTTACTTCTTGGAATAATTTGGTCTTTTGAAAACCATCTTATCCTAATGGAAGATATAATAAATGGAAAGGATATTCAGAATGTTACTTTCTAAAAGTCTCACTTTTGGGTTTGGATTATGGAAATACCTTTTTAGGGGAGATGAAAGTGAATTTTGAAATAAATTAGAGGTCGTATCGAAGATTTTGTTAAGTGGGATCAGTCATACCATATTATTCGGGGGGGGGGCTTTATGCGGATCAGGGTCTTGGTTGACATCATTCTTCCACTTTTAAGGGATGCATTTCTCTACATGGATAACTCATAGATCTAAATATCATTTGAATATGAAAAAATTCATATCTTCTCATTTTTTTGTGGATGCATTGGGCACATGGAAAAGGACTGTGTCTCAAAGGAATTGGATGGTAAGGGTAATATTATCATAAAATATGACCCATGAATCCACAAAAAACCATAGTATATCCTTTTTACTATAGTCATAAAGGAAAAGGGATAGGGAAAAAAAATGAGGCCCAAATGTTTAAGTCGCCACAGATCAAAATAAGATTATCATGATGAGTCTATCACATTTTTTTATAGATCATATTGTTCATGTGTGATCGACGGAGTTAGATAAGACATCCCCTCAAGTTATATCTTATGAATCAGGAAATGATTTCTTTTTATTAAATAAACCCCTTATGATTATAGTAATATCTCCTAAATTTACTCATTCAGCTTCCAAGGGTAGTTCTAAACTCCCCTCCAGTCTGAAATGAATTGGTTCTGACCGTACAGAACGGTATTTTTTACCATGTTTTGACCCTCTTATGCTTTACTCTCACATAGTTGAGAAATTGCATGGGATGATGATGTATGGCCCAAAATCCATTATATCTGGGGGAGGAAAATTAGAGGGGACCTCAGTTCAGACCACCATTTTGTGGAACCTGGCGGCTCCAAACAATGTTTTAAGGCACCACAGGCGGTCAAGATTCTTACTAAAAGGTGTAAAGCGGTGGTAGATGGATATTTTCTTGAATTCTCAGAGGATTAGGATGGTATGAACCTGACCCACCTACCCTAATGAAAATATTATGTGGGAACTGTTATGGGATTGGAAACCCATGTACAATTTGGATTCTCCAGCATTGGAGCACTAAAAGTGGACCTGACATGGTTTTCCTATTAGAAACCACATTAGACAGAAAATACATGTGTGGAATTTTGAAAAAAGTTTAATTTTAGGGGTGTCTACCAGTTTCTCAAAAAGGTCATTTTGGGATCCTTTTCCTTCTCTAGAAGTAGGATTTGAATGTTAGAATTAAGAGTTATTCAACAAATCACATTACAGCCATTATCCATCAGTCATGTTCCCTTGCATGGGTGTTTGTGATTTTCAATGGTTGGTCTACTCGTAATGTGAAATGGAGATCTTGAGAGCTTCTCTAATATTTTCAAGATTATTATTAGGCCTCTCCCCATCAGTGGGGACTTTAATGAAATAATTTTTCATTATGGTAATAAAGTTGGTGTGAGTAGATCGTGTAATCTGATATCAGATTTCTTATAGGTTGTCCAGAGTGCGGATCTGACTAATTTGAGATACTTGAGAAATCCTTTCACTTGGTTTCATGGGATATAAAAAATACCTATATTGAACATCATTTGGATAGGTTATTGGGTTCGACTAAATGGTAGAACCTATTTAATATTTTCCAAGTGCCTCACCTAACTCCCACAACTTCAGACCACTATTTTATCCTCATTAATTCCTCCCAGGATGGAAAAATACCTAGATAATATAGGACCTTCAGATTTGAAAGATTTTGGATCATAGAGTAGAAATGTGATGAGGTTGTCTTCTTGGGTTAGATTAGGTGGGTTTATAATGTTAAGAATAATTTATCTTAGGTATCTATTAATCTGAATCTTTGAAGTCATAATTATTTTCTTCTAGTCTAATATACAATTCGATATTATCTAAAGGATGAAGAATGATATTTATTCCCACATCCCCCCATGGATGTGGTAATTTCCTAAATCTCAAACTTTTAATGTGAACTAGATGCATCCCTTAAAGCTAATGAAATCTTTTGGTCCATGCATGTGCATTATTCTCATATTAAATATGGCCATGATAATACTCATTACATTCACCAAAATTCATACAAAATACATCAAAAGAACCTTATATCTTGCCTCACTGATCCTATTTGAAAGTCTATTCCAATGATAAGGATATCTATGATCTTTTTTTCATTTTTTTTTCAGGAGCTATATTTCATGGGGGACTCTACCATCTTTTTGGATAACAAAGACTCCATTAGCCTTATAGTCATGGATGTGATGAACTACCAGCTTGTGTGTGATATTACAGAACACTAAATTCTCCTGGCCCTCAAAACTATCCAATAAAATAAGTCACCAGGCCCAATTTTTTGTCATGCTTTATTATTTAAAAAGTTATTAAACATTGTTAGGCCAAATATATTGAGCCTCATGAAATATCTCTAGGTTTATAATGATAAATTTTATTCTATTAATGATAATCCTTTCACCCTAATTCCCAAGATTAAAAAACCATCCTTGGTTTTATATTTTAGACTCATAAACTTATGTAATGTTACATATAAAATCTTTTCTAAGATCCTAGTTAACTGACTCTACATTCAGATGTCCTCTATTATTTTGGTGAATCAGAGTTACTTTGTTCCTAGGAGAGTCATCTCTCATAATGCTATTGTTTCTCATGAAATTTTTCACTCTATGAAAATGTTATCTATAGATAAAATATGTATTGTGGCATAAAAATGTGATATGAAAAAAGCCTATGATAGAGTGGAATGGTCTTTCCTCTAGTTTGTGATGATCAAGATGGTTTTCTTTCCTAAATGGATTGAAGTCACTGTGTTACCTCAGTTTTTTTCAGGGTCCATATTAATGGCAACCATACACCGAGTTTTACCCCCTCTAGGGGTCTCTACTAGGGATACCCCTCTCTACCTTCCTTTTTATCCATATTTATAATGTTTTCTCAAATATTATTTCTTTGGAAGAAAATGGTTACCTTGTCCATGGTGTGAATGTGTGTAAATAAGGGCCTCCTATTTCTAACTTTTCTTTGTGGATGATATCCTATTTTTCTTATGGGTCGCCTTGGGATAATGCTATTATATTTTCCAAATTATATGCAACTATGATTTGGCATTGGGGAAAATCTTTCAATATTTCAAAATAAAAAATTTATTTTAGCTCTGGTGTTCCTCAAAGAAGAAAAGATGACCTTTTTCTAGACTCTGGAATCTGAGTGGGTTAAAAGCATCAAAAATATCTTGGGCTCGCCACTATTTTAGGTTCATTCAAAATAATATGTATTATTAAGTATTTTGGACAGAGCGGCACAAAAAATCAGATGTGGACTGCTAAAAGGATCTATAAAGTGGGAAAGGAAGTTCTCATCAAGGTTATGGAACAATCTATTCTAACTTATGTTATTCCCCACTAAAAACTCCCTAGATTTATTGTTTACCAAATTCAATCTCGTCTATAGAATATTTGGTGGGGGCCTTTAATAGAAGGAACAAAACCCATTGGGTTGCATGGGAAAAGCTTTGCCTCCCTAAATCACATAGGGGAATGGGTTTATAGACCATTTTATGATACATTATTTTAAATTTAATTTTTTCATATACATGTATAGATTTACATCGGAAATTTACAATTAATTTTTTAGAACTATTACTCATTATTTTGTTTATACAAACAAAATACATTAAAAATAGCATATAGATAATTTTTTTAGAAAATTAAAGAGTATAAATGTATGTATATATATTTATTCAAATATATACATACATATATATATTAATAATTACATACATACATATATTAGTATAATTATTTTCAAATATACATATCTATGAGTACATGAAACTATTTGTATGTACATGCATGCACTCATGAAAATATAAAATTATTTTCATGTATATAAAAAATAAATATATACACACTTACATACATATATCACATTGACATATGTATTGTCACGACCCGCCTTCACCAAAAGGAGGGAAGAGTCAGTAGATTTCCAGGCCCTTCCTTATTTAAGTTGAAGGAGAGATAATGACCCCCGAAACCCGCCTTCAATAGGTCCCGGAGTGGCGACTAGCACCAAGGGTATAGAAATTTCTCACAAATGGAAGGCATTACCCTTTTTATTTTATAGGATCCAGAGATAAGGAGAAGTAAACCCAAAAACACCAAGGAAGAAAGAAAAGTAAAGACAAAAGTAAACCATTCCCACATGCTTGTTTCAAAAGTAAAAGCCACAAAGTGAAAAAGGTGACTACAAGGTAAGTACCAAAAAGGAAAAGAAAACAACAACTGCAACTGCTCCAAAGGTCCGAGCTAGTAAGGTCCTGCGTGATCCCCGAAGTCCTCTTGGAAACCTGAAAGCAGTTTTATATACGTAGGGTGAGCATACAAGTATACTCAGTAGGGAAAACCAAAGACTCTCGTGCACAAGTGGGGGAACGTACTAAAGTCCCGTGAGAAAAAGAGTAAACCAAACACCTAACAAGGCAAACTATCCACCCCAGGCCTCACCAAGGCACACTCCCCAAATAAAGCAAGTCAAGTAATATATATATAATAAGAGCACATCGATGTTTGGGTACCCCACGCCACTTTCCCACTGGTTATTGAGACATCCTACGCATCAGACCAATCCCGCCATTCTCACTGCAGTTCCACTGTCACACCCGCCCGCACACACCTAGGCCACAACCACACGCAGTCCCACTACCGAAATCCCGCCCGCACACACCTGGGCCTCAACCGCATGCATTCCCACTGCTGAATCCCTCCCGCACACACCTGGGCCACAACTGTCACATGTAACCATGCCTGCAAACACCTAGGCCAGAACAACCACCACCACGCCCAAAGACACCTGGGCTAAAGGATCCACTGCCACGCCCAAAGACACCTGGGCCTCATCCTGAAGACACTTGGGAAACCACCTGCCGCACACACCTGGCCAACCACCACACCACCCCGCCCGAAGGTTCTTGGGCTAATAATGGACTTCAGGCCATCACAGCCTGCCCGAAGATACTTTGGCTATCCGAGAAAGGGAGCAGAAAAGGAGCTAATAACCAGCCACTAAGAATAGTGTTGGGAAAAACACCCTCCCCCATGAAATGGGGATGTTCGGCACTAAGTGCTCAACTTGGGTGGGGCGCGAATAAGAAATAAAAAGCTACAGATATATATATATATATATATATAACAAGCACTCGCCCAAAGCTAGGTTTTTCTTTAGATAGCCTACAGATCACAACAACACTCAAGTCCGAGTCACGACTCACGCCAACAACCCATGTGTCCCCTTTCTCATTTCACATTCAGTAATAATGTTTATGTTTAAGCACTACTGGGCAACTAGTAGGCATAGGCATAAGTCCAGGAAATTAAACAGTCAAACAACAACCAAAATGTACACCTGGTTCTCAACAACAGAGGATTCCACCCCAATTTTTGATATAAACAAGTAACCAACCGGATTTAAAACTCGTAACCACTGAATCCATACCAACAGGAGATCCCATCCCCCAAATTCACACAACCACCGAGAGTATAAAAGAACAGGGGATCCCATCCCCTCCCACATCTCCAGAAATTGGCCTGAAAGGAACAAAACCAACTACCACCATCAACACAACAGGGCCTTGCAGGTATTTTCAGATTTAAACAACTTAACACACTCCAGGATTCAAATTTCATGTTTTATAACCGGGAGTTATCACAGAAGGGTTGATCCTGGTGATTTCAATTTATTCAGCCAGATATATGTGATTAACCAATTCACTTTTCACAGCAGGAATTTACAACCACAAACAAGTCAGTTAAAACATCATCAGGGTTCATTAGTGCACAAAAAACGACCACCAACGGCCTCAATTTTCAAGAGGCATAAGCCAGCACAACTCAACAAGATGGTCATATAAGAAACAGCATCAAAATATAAAACACCATCAACGATCACAGCCCCCCCCCCCTCTTCTTTCTTTATATAATTCGTTCATTATCTTTAATTAGGTCTGGTTTACCCAATTCTACAGAATCAAAACCACGCCCACCCCGCATGATACACAAAAGAGAGAGGCAAAGGAGAAATTACCTACTTGTTGATAGATGACCGACGTTTAGGCCGGGGGCGTGGAACTTTACGGATAACGATCCGCCCGATGCACCAGAAGTTGTTTGTGAAAAGCTACGATCGAGGAAAGGAGAAACCACGGCTAACCCTTAGTTTATAAGAGTCGGAGACGGTTGATGTGAAAACGTGAAACCGCGTAAGGCGCGGGGGTCGTGGGTTGTCCACGCGGCTCCACTCGCCATAAAAAGGGGGTCGGGTGGTTTAAGACGACTCGTGAATTGATTAAGTATTTAATTAAAGCTCTTATGTGTGTTATGGGTCTTAAAAACACGCTTAAACGAGTCAGAATAGGGTTTAAAACCCTATTTGCGCAAAGGAGCGCTACTGATGTCGATCGGTCTCACGCCGATCGGTCTTGCCGATCGGTCTCACCGATCGGTCTCGCCGATCGGTCTCGCTGACCGGTCTCACCGATCGGTATCGCCGATCGGTCTCGCCGATCGGTCTCCCCGATCGTTCTCCCCGATCGGTCTCGCCGATCGGTCTCACTGATCGGTCTTACCGATGGGTCTCACCGATCGGTCTCACGCCGATCAGTCTCACCGATCGGTCTGACCGATCGGTCTCACCGATCAGTTTCACTGATCGGTCTCACCGATCGGTCTCGCTGATCGGTCTCACCGATCGGTCTCGCTGATCGGTCTCACCGATCGGTCTCGCCGATCGGTCTCACCGATCGGTCTCGCCGATCGGTCTCACCGATCGGTCGGTCTCTCCGATCGGTCTCGCCAATCGGTCTCACCGATCGGTCTCGCCGATTGGTCTCCCCGATCGGTCTCCCCGATCGGTCTCGCCGATCGGTCTCACCGAGACGCGACTCCTCTAGAACCCAGATTTTGGCAAAGGGAAGGACTAAGAGAGTCTGGGTCATCACATCAGATACCTCTCAAACTATTCTCGTCCCCGAGAATTTAAACAACCCAGAAGGGAAGGGCAGGTCTGAGTAACCACCCCAAAAGATACCTCTCAAGAGTGAACCTCATCGCTAACTAGGAACATCTTCATGTCACGAACCAAGCAACATACCATGCCGAACTGCTTGGGCACGTGGGTTGGGGAGTCTCTTCCCCCATGTCAAGATATTATCCGCTTTGGGCGGCACTGACTCACCCGCAAAGGAGCGCTACTGATGCTGATCGGTCTCACTGGTCGGTCTTACCGATTGGTCTCACCGATCGGTCTCACGCCGATCGGTCTCACTGATTGGTCTCGCCGATCGGTCTCACCGAGACGCGACTCCTCTAGAACCCGGATTTTGGCAAAGGTAAGGACTAAGAAAGTCTGGGTCATCACATCAGATACCTCTCAAACTATTCCTGTCCCTGAGAATTTAAACAACCCAGAAGGGAAGGGCGAGTCCAAGTAACCACCCCGAAAGATACATCTCAAGAGTGAACCTCGTCGCTAACTAAGAACATCTTCCTGTCACGAACCAAGCAACATACCATGCCGAACTGCCCGGGCATGTGGGTTGGGGAGTCTCTTCCACCATGTCAAGATATTATCCACTTTAGGCGGCACTGACTCGCCCGCACGGGTTTAATCGCATCCACCTTAATGCGTCTTGATTAGGGGTCGGTTTCTCTCCTCCCCTATAGCTGGGGGTTTTCACACACAAGTATAGGAAGAAAACCAGTACATTTCATATCCAAAAGACAAAATGTTCTATCATAACAGGTACAACATGGAACAAAACATAAAAAAACTCTGGGTACTGGGTACGCATTTGTGTTTCCCTCTCCCATGTACTCTCCTCAAGCCCACCATGTCTCCACAACACGCGAACCAAGGGAATGGTTCACCCACGAAGCACCTTTTCTTTGCGATCCTCGATCACCACTGGTCTCTCCACAAGGGTCACATCGTCCTCGATGTCCATCTCACCCCAATCAAGGACGTGTGAATCGTCGTGCAGATACCGACGGAGCTGGGACACATGAAAGACATCATGTATCCTTAGTAGCGGCGGTGGAAACGCTAGCTGGTAAGCCACTTCGCCGACCCGCCGCAACACTTGGAAGGGTCCGATGAATCTAGGAGAAAGATTACTCCCTTTGCCGAACCTCAGCTGCCCATGCTGAGGGGAGACCTTTAAGAACACGTGGTCCCCAACCTCAAACTCCAAGGGCCTCCTCCTGGTATCATTATACGACTTCTGTCGGTCCTGGGATGCCTTCATCCTTTCCCGTATGAGCTGAACCTTTTCTGTCGTGTTCTGCACCACCTCCGGACCAAGGATGCCTACCTCTCCTACTTCGATCCAACACACAGGCGAACGACATGGCCTCCCGTACAAATCTTCAAACGGGGCCATGCCAATGGTAGAGTGGTAGCTATTATTGTAGGAAAACTCTACCAGAGGCAAGTATTGCACCCATGACCCTCCTGAGTCCAGAACACATGCTCGCAGCATATCCTCCAAGGTCTGGATGGTGCACTCTCTTTGTCCATCTGTCTGGGGATGGAAAGCAGTGTTAAGGCATAACTGGGTACCAAACGCATGTTGCAATCCTCTCCAGAACCGCGAGGTAAACCGTGCATCCCTATCCGAGACTATAGACCTCGGAACTCCATGCAACCGCACCACCTCATCCATGTACTTTCATGCCAAAGCATCCATAGCACTCGACTCCCTAATCGCTAGAAAGTGAGCCGATTTCATCAACCTGTCCACTACCACCCATATGGTGTCGTACCCTCCTTGGACCCTGGGTAGTCCTGTGACGAAATCGATTGAGATGTCATACCACTTCCACTCGGGGACATCTAGGGGCTGTAGTAGGCCGCCTGGAACTCGGTGTCCAGCCTTCACTTGCTGACACACTAGGCACTTGGCCACAAACTCTTCCACCGCTCGCTTAACTCCGGGCCACCACAACTGCCTCTTCAAACCCTGGTACATCTTGGAAACTCCAAGGTGTACCGCTAGGGGTGAGTTGTGGAACTCACTGAGAACCTTGTCGCGCATCGCCTCTGGGACAAACAACCTTCCCTGGAAAAGCATCTGGTTCTGACCATCCTCGGTCCATCTTTCTGGAGCATTGCCCTGGTCAACTTGGTCACGCATCACCTCACACTCTAGGTCTACCCACTGAGACTCCTCCACCTGCTGAAACAGGGATGACTGCACTGTCATCTGATATAGGCAGCCTCTGCCACTATCCATCGTCGCATCCAGGTGTAAGCCAGCCAACTCTTCCATTGCCTTCCAGGCATCCACCGAATCTCGGACCGCATCCTTCTGCGTCCTCCTGCTCAAGGCATCGGCCACCACATTTCCCTTGCCCTCAGTATAAGAGATCTTGAAGTCGTAATCCTGGAGGAACTCCACCCATCTCCGATGTCGCAAGTTTAAGTCCCGATGGGAGAAGATATACCTCAAGCTTTTTTGATCCGTGAAGACCAAAAAGAGTTCCCCGATGAGGTAGTGCCGCCATAACTTTAGCGCAAAAAAGACTGCTGCAGGCTCTAGGTCGTGGGTGGCGTAATTACGCTCATGGGAACGCAGCTGCCTGGACCCATAAGAGATCACCCCTTGTCGCTGCATCAACACACATCCCAGGCCCTGTCCCGAAGCATTGCAGAATACCTCATAGGCCACCCCTTTTCTGGTAATCTCAGCACTGGGGCACTGACCAAATTCTCCTTCAGATAGCTGAAGGCTTACTGGCACTGCTCACTTCATACAAAAGCTCGGTCCTTCTTGGTCAGAGCCGTCAAAGGGGTTGCTACCCGAGAGAATTTGGGTACGAATCTCCGGTAGTAACCCGCCAGCCTGAGGAAACTTCGGACTTCTGCCACATTCTTAGGTGCTGCCCAAGAAACAACTGCCTCAACCTTTGATGGGTCGACCGCTACCCCCTGCTCAGACACTACGTGCCCGAGGAAGTGCACTTCTCGTGTCCAGAACATGCATTTTGACAACTTCCCATATAGCTGGTGCTGTCGGAGGACCTCCAAAACTGTCCTCAGGTGCTCTGCATGGTCCTCCTCTGATCTAGAGTAGACCAGGATGTCATCGATGAACACAACCACGAACTGATCCAGGTACTCCCGGAAGATGGAGTTCATAAGCCCCATGAACACAGCCGGGGCGTTCGTAACACCGAAGGGCATGAATACAAACTCGAAGTGTCCATACCTGCACCTGAACGTTGTCTTTGGGATATCGCTCTCTTTCACCCTCAGCTGGTGATACCCAGACCGCAGGTCGATCTTCGAGAACCATCATTCCCCTTTCAGCTGGTCAAAAAGATCATCTATCCTTGGGAGAGGGTAGCGATTCTTGATCGTCACCTGATTCAGCCTCCTGTAGTCTATGCACAACCTAAGACCACCATATGCCTTCCTTGAAAACAAGACCGGAGCACCCCACGGTGACGCACTCGGACGAACATAACCCCTCTTCATCAGATCGTCAATCTGTATCAGTAACTCTCGTAGCTCCGAAGGTTCCATCTCGTAAGGAGCCATCGAGATTGGACGAGCGTCGGGCTGTAGGTCTATCCCGAACTCGATATCACGTCGAGGGGGTAGAGTCGTCACCTCCTCAGGAAAGATGTCCATAAACTCACGGACGATCTCTGGAACTTCCACCATTTCAGCATCTACTGATTCCACTGTCATCTCAGTCAATAAGGAGAGGAGAGGTTCCTCTCTCCTGTTTCCCTTCGGACTGCTCCGCTCACCGGTGAAGGTAACACGCCGGCTGTCCAAGTCTGATAACACCACCCTTCTTTGAAAACAGTCGATGATGGAACACATAGAAAATAGCCAGTCGATGCCTAGGATGACATCGTATGGATGAATCTGTAGCAGAAGAAGATCCCTAACCGACTGATGTGGCCCTAACATCAGTCTACATCCCCGATAAACGAACAACAAGTCGGTCTGACCTCCAACTGGTGTGCTCAACACCAGGGGCACCAGAAGTCTCTCGGCATCTATACCCAAGGCACGGGCTAGACTGGGTGCAACGAAGGAGTGCGAAGCTACGGTATCGAACAAATCATAAGCAAGAGTGCTAAACAGACTGATCATACCTCGAACAACCTCTAGCCCTGCTGGAACTGCTGCCTCTGTAGCGTGAAACTGTCCACACCCAGCTCCCCTGCCCCTCGGCCGTCGGCCACCTCCCCGACCAAGCCCTGGTCGAGGTCCCTGTGGAGCGCCCTGAGGTCGGCCTCCTCCTACGTCTGCCCTCGGAGGAGCGGGAGCTCGCTATCCCTGCTGCTGCTGCTGGAAAGGTCTGGCTGGAAGCTGCTACTGGGGTGGGTGCTGGGGCTGACTGCCACTACTGTACTGCACCCGGTCTGGGCACTGACTCCGGAGATGCCCAGGGCTCCCATAGATGAAGCACCGCGGTCCCAGGCCCGTAGAAAAAGGGCGAGGACCGGGGGATCGAAACTGAAACTGCTGCGGCCTGCTCCCTGCGGGTCGGAACCTAGAGGGTCATGACGCTGGAGGTCGGGTGCTAACGGCCTTCCCCTTGGATGGTCCCAGCTGGATCCCCTCTCGCGACACTCCCCCTAGAGCATGCATCTGATCCACCACTTCGGCCTTCTTCTGGACCTCCAAGTACGTCGGCAGGGTAAAGGGGGTAACAGCATACTGGAGGGAGGGTCGGAGTGCCTCCTCCAAATGTCTTGCCCGAGACTCCTCGTCGGGAAAGAGGTCCGGAGAAAAACCTGAGAGGTCCTTGAACTTGATCCCTAGCTCCCTCACAGACATACTCCCCTGCTAGAGGGAGAGTAGTTCCTGCCTCTTTTCTGCCTTCATCGTCGAGGAGAGGAATTTCGCCCGGAACTCCTTCTCGAAATCCACCCAAGCCACCTCAGACTCTCTCCTCTCCCCCAAGTAAAGCATCCACCACTGACGTGTCGCTCCCCACATCTGGCTAATGGCCAGAGGAACCCTGTACTCAGTCGGGGCCCGAATCAGGCCGAAGGCTATAACAAGCTCCTCTATCTAGCCTTCCGTCTTCATATCGGAGGTGATTCCCTCATACTTCTCGAGGGCCTATCGTTGGAAGGCTCGAAGAGTTTTCTGCCACTGGTCGTCCACTTCCTCTCGATCAGCTCTCTGCCGATCGGCCAAAGTAATCTCTGGGGCCTCTATCACCTGTACCACACGTGGTCGCCTTCCAGGTGCCATAGCTTCAAGGTAAACAAGGAATGCCTAAGCCCAAGTAGTGCAGAATATCATTCTTAAAACTTCTTAAGATTTAATTTATTCTTAACTCCCAAGACATCCCAGAAACACAATAACACAAGTCATTATGATGCATGTACCTTTCCTAGGGTCTCTACCCTACAATCAGTGTGGCCTCACTTGGTCGTTCGGTAGGTCCAGAGTCCTTTCATCGGATCACAGGGGGCCCTAAAATCGTGTGTCCTAGCCGGTCTTCCCTGGCCTAATTCATGCTCCAAGGTCACCCAACACCGTTGCCTTACCATCCCATGCAATCCTCACTGTGCCTAAATCTCCCATGGGAGATTCTCAGTGCCAATCTACACTGGGAAATCTCCAATGGGATATTTATAGTGCCAATCTCCACTGTTAAATCTCTCATGGGAGATTCTCAATGCTAATTAGCATTGGGAAATCTTTACAAGGAGATTTTTACATTATTATATTTTTATATTTAATTTTTAAATAATTTCATTAATATATATATATATATGAATGCATGCATGAATTCATGAATGTGGGTACTTATATTTAAATGTATACATGTTTTTATGTATGTGTTTGTATACACTTGTATATATGTACGTATTCATGTATATAAGATTGTGCATGTACTTATATATAAATTTTTAAATAATTACGTTAATATATATGCATGCATGCATGGTTGTGGGTACAAATATTTATATGTATGTATGTTTTTATGCATGTTTTTTATACACTTATATATATGTACATATTCATTTATGTATGATTATGCACATACTTATATATATATATTTGTAAATAATTACATTAATATATATGAACACATGTATGTGTTTATATATTGATATTTATATGTATGTTTGATTATATGTATATGTATGTATGCCTGATAATATTTATATTCATGTGTGTACATGCATTAAAATATACCTACCAATATTTGTTGTTCTACATACTTATGTGTGTGTGTGTAAATACACTTATATTTGAATGTAATTACATTAATTATATTTACTTATAATTGAAATAGTATATACTTATGTACTTATATTAATATATATTTATGTATGTTTGTACAAATAAACTTTAAAATACACTTATAAATATTTATATTTGTATATACTTATATAGATGTATAATTGATTGCACTAATATATTTATATGTACACATTTTTATATTTATGTGCTTGTACATATAATAATATTTAGATGCATGTATGTACATGTATTAAAATATTGTTATAAATTCTTATATTTGGATATACATTTAAAAATTATTGATCATGCATATGTATAAAATCCAATGAATATATATATATTCATAAATACACTTATACGTATAATGGGTGTTTTCTTTTGCATGTATATATGTGCATGTATGCTAATGTGTATGTATGTATGCGTGTATGTGTACGCTTATAATTGTACATGATGTTATGTATGTATATTGATATATAATTGTATTAATATGTATTTATGTACTTATATTAATATATATTTATATATGTATGTATGTACTTATATTTAAATATATATATATGAAAGCATGCATGTATAAAATATTTGGATGAAAGCATGTATGTATATACTTCATATACACATGTAAATATATATGTATGTACATAAATGTAGGTATATACATCACATAAATATATATATTTATGTAAACATTCATTCATTTTCATAATTTCATACACACACACACACACAGATATATAGTATGTAGTTATTTTTGAAGTATAATTAATATTATATATAGAAAATTTATAATTAGTAAAATATACATAAAATATTACTCTGAGTATTTATAAGTATACACAAATGTTCACACTCATTTATTTTTATAATTTTATATATATAAATATACATATATATATATATATATGTATGTATTATGTAGTTATTTTGATATGTATTCAATACAGTCTACATAAAAGTTATAATTAATAAAATATTAATAAAATAATTTGTATGTTAGTATTTATAGGTATACATAAATGTAAACAATCATTTTTTTATACATATATGTAGTATATAGTTATATTGATACAAAAAATATATATGCACGGACCCATATATGTATATACATATAGTTGTATGTAGTTATATATGTGTATGTTTGTAAATAATTATAGTAATATATATTTATGTAACTGTATTTGTATATGTGTATTTATATTTGTACTTTTATACATTCATACACACACATATATGTTTACTTATTTTTTTTAAAAAAAATATATCTGTTATTTATTTAGTATATTTTGTTTTTATAAAGAAACATGTATTAATAGTTTTCAAAAAAATACAGTGTAAATCTATACCTATAAATATATAAATTAAAGTTTAAAAGAATGTGTCATATATGGGTCTGGAATTATTCATATTTACATAATGATCACAATGGTGTTTCTAGAGTGAAATTTCGATATCATTTGAAAATGATATAGTAGATCAAAGTTTATAGGTGAACAAAAAGATTCCATATGAAAGAGAGAGAATGACAATTAGGTAGTGTGGGTGGTGCATGGGGTATGAGGGAACTATAGGTACACTAATATAATTATTAATTTTAATAAAACCATTCTCTATTAGTGGATCTCTCTCCATGTGTCTTTGTTACCTGTGTTCTTCATCCAATGTGAGAATTAATACATATAGGCTTGCATACATATATTCAAATATAAATACCTACATGCCTGAATATATATTAATGTAACTATTTAAAAATTTAATATATAAATATAATAATGTAAAAAAATATATATATAAAATTATAAGTATATACAAATATATATAGTACATTGATAAATCTCCCAGTGGGGATTTGTCCTACAAATCTCCCAGTAGGGATTTGTCTGACAAATCTCCCGGCAGGGATTTGTCCTATAAATCTCTCAACAGGGATATGTCATGAAAATATACCATATTATAATAATATATATAAATGAAGTCATATATATATATATATATAAACTTTATATGATAATATGATTGTATGTACATGCATGTATGTATATTTAATAATATTTAGATGTATGTATTTACTTGTATTAAAATATAATTTCAAATATGTATAGTTACAAATGATTATATATATACTTACGTATGTAAGCATGCATATACTTATATTTTTAAATAATTACATTATTTATATTTTCATATGAATGAAATAATATATATTTATGTACTCATATTAATATATATTTGTATATGTATGTACTTATTTACTTATACTTACATATATGTATTGAGCTATGTTTGTATATGGATATATTAATTTATAGGTATTCATGTATGTATAAATGTATGTATGTGTTTATATACAAATACATTAATATATATGTGTGTGTGTGTGTGTGTGTGTTTACATAAACTACTTCAGATATTTCCTTTAACAATGCGCAAAAAGGCTTTTAACATCCCTAAAAAAAAAATTTATCCTCACTGCTATTAATGGGGGTCCCCTTTTTTAGTGATAAAAAATCACTGATAAAAGGGGATCTTTATCAGTGCTAAAAAATTTCTAATAAAGTCCCCCCTTTTTCAATGCTAGAAATAGCACTGATAAAGGCCCAACCTACGGTAGTGTACAGTTTGTATAACAGAAAAGTGTAGCACATACCTGTAACCTATATGCAAAATATATAATTTAATTGAAATAAATGTTACATCACAAATACAAAAAAAACACTACTATATACAATTCAAATAATGTTTTGTAGTATTACATTTACAAATATTATCCACAAAAATTTAAAAACATTAGTGTTTCATCATCTTTGGCACCCGTGATCCCCTCTCAAAAATTCCATCCCATGGTATATATTGTTGAACAAATCACCTCAACCCAAGAAAAAGAATCCACCTATATAATAAAGAAGACTTATATTATTAATACTCTAAATAAATAAATTAAACATTAAGATGGAAGAATACATTAATAAAATGTTAATTTTTAATAAAAAGACACAGTTCGAGTTATACCGGTCACATTGTTCATCATATTGAGGTTTGGTTGATTTCTACACATCACAAATGAGTTATGTATCATTGTCCTAACATATCAAAACAATCTGAATATATTTTATCAGTTTTGAGTATGTCATTTGTTCTTTTTACTAAAATTAATGTCAATTTTAAATAATGACACACTTTTAGTTATACCGGTCACAACATGAATTGGATTGAGGTGTGGTTGATTACTACCCATCAAAAATTACTTATAGATCATTTTCCTATTATATCAAATCAATCTAAATGTGTTTTCTCAGTCTTCAGTATGTCACTTTTTTTTGCTAAAATGTCATTTCAAACAGGAAACACACACATTGAGTCATACCGGTCACATCATGTGTAGGTTTAATGTGAGACAACTTATTACATTTTATAAATGACTTATGAATCATTGTACTAAACTATCAAGACACTCAGATAATGTTTTCTTGGTTTTCAGTGATTGACACATGTATTGAACTAAAATGTCAATTTTAAACTAATAACTGACACTTTGAGTCATACCGGTTACATCATGCATTGTATTGAGGTTTCTTTGATTCATAAACATCACAAATGACTTCTGTATCATCTTCCTAAAGTATAAAAACAATTTGAATGAATTTTATTGATTTTTAGTATGTCACTTGTTCTTTTATCTAAAATTAATGGTAATTTTAAATAAAAAGAAACACTTTGAGTCATATCGATCAAAAAATTCGTAGGATTGAGGTTTGGTTGATTCATACTCATCAAAAATGAATTGTTGATCATTTTCCTAAATTATAAAATTAATCTGAAAATGTTTTCTCAGTTTTCAGTATGTCACTTGTACTTTTTACTAAAATTAATGTCAGTTTTAAATAAAAAGAGACAGTTTGAGTTATAACGATCACATCATGAATCATATTTAGGTTTAATTGATTACTACATATCAAAAATGAGTTATGTATCATTTTACTAAAGTATCAAAATAATATGAATTAAGTTTCTTAGTTTTCATTATACCACTTGTTCTTTTTACTAAAATTGATGTCAATTTTAAATTAGAATACACACTTAGAGTTATACCAATCACACTATTCACCATATTGATGTTTGTGTGATTCATAAATGTTATAAATGACTTATAAATAATTCTCATAAAGTATCAAAACAATATTAAAACGTTTTCTTGGTTTTCAATATGTCACTTGTGTTTTTTTCTAAAATTAATGTTAATTTTAAGTAAATATACATTATTGGAATTATACCGGTCACACCGTATGGTGTATTATGGTGAGGATGATTCCTACACATAAAAAATTACTTTTGGATGATTTTCCTAAATTATAAAAACAATATTAATTTTTTTTATTAGTTTTGAGTATGTCACATGTATTTTTTATTAAAATATCATTTGAAACTAGATTCTCACACTTTAAGTCATACCAATCACATCATATGTCAGTTTAATGTGAGGTTGATTCTTATACATCAAAAAGGACTTGTGAATCATTTTATTAAATTATCAAGACAATTTAAGTATCTTTTCTCATTTTTCAGTGAGTGAAACGTTTTGAATTAAAATTTCAATATTAAACTAATGATGGACACTTTGAGTCATATTGGGAACATTGTGTATCAGATCGAGGTGAGGATATTTCCTAAACATAAAAAATAACTTATGGATAATTTAAATAAAGTATCAAAATAATATGAATGTGTTTTCTTGGGTTTGATTATATAAGTTTCCTTTTTACTAAAATCAATGTCAACTTTAAATAAAAAGATGTACTTGGAATCATACTAGTCACACTGTTTGTTGGATTGAGTTTAGTCTAATTCCAATACATCAAAAATGACTTATGGATCATTTTAATATTTTATAAAAACAATATTAATGTTTTTTCTTGGTTTTGAGTACGCCACTTATCTTTTTTAATAAAATGTAATTTTAAACTAGAAACGTGAACTTTGAGTCATATCGGTCACATCATGTATCAATTTGATGTGAGACTAATTCATAAACATAAAAATGACCTATGAATCATTTTCCAAAATTATTAAGATAATAAAATTATGTTTTATTGGTTTTTATTGAGTTGTACTTTTTAAACTAAAATGACAACTTTTTACTAATAACAGACACTTTGATTCATATCAGGCTCATCGTGTATCGGATTGAGGTACGACTGATTCCTACACATAAATTGTCTTTTTTACAAAAAAAATAATGTCTAATTTAAATAAAAAATATACTTTGAGTGATACCGGTCACACCGTATTTCGGATTAAGATACGACTGATTCCTACACATCCCAAATGACTTATGTATCGTTTTACTAAAGTTTCAAAACAATATGAATATGTTTTCTTAGTTTTGAGTATGAAACTTTTTTTCTTTTCTAAAATGCCATTTTAAACTAGAAACACATACTTTGAGTCATATCGATCATATAGTCTACTAGTTTTATGTGAGAATGATTCCTACATGTCAAAAATAAATTATAAATAATTTTAATAATTTATTAAGAAAATATGAGTGTGTTTTTTTATTTTCAGTGAGTGACACTTTTTGAATTAAAATGTAAATTTTAAACTCATGACGGACACTTTGAGCCATACTGGGCACATCGTGTATCAGATTGAGATACAGCTGATTCTTACATGTCAAAAATTACTTATGGGTATTTTATATAAAGTATCAAAATAATAAGAATGTTTTTCTTGGTTTATAGTATGTTAGTTGTCTTTTTTACTAAAATTTATGTCAATTTTAAATAAAAAGAATAATTTGGAGTCATATTGATCACATTGTGTGTTAGATTTAGGTACAGCTGATTCTTATACATCTCAATGTCTCAAAAAAATCTCATCTTATAATGTTACCATGATATTAGTTGGATTTATTTTTAAAAGTTATAACACTCCATATTGAGTTGAGGTTTTTAGATAAAAAAAATTCTAAGAACATTGAATCAATATACAGTGTTGTAGATTGATACTACAATAAAATGGAAAGTGTGGTAACATTGGTATAAAGAAACATGTTATCTATTTTGTGGATTGTTGCAAATAGTTGAAAGAAAAATATGAATACCCAAAAGATATGTGAAAGAAGATAAATAAGTATTAGATAAAAATGATATGGAATTTAACTTACAAATAGTAGATAAAATGATGAAAAAATTGGTTAAATAAGTAGTAGGAATGTACATTTTCATTATCATTGTATATATTGTTAACCCATTTATTTATTTTCATTATCTTAATTTTAGTCTTGAATAAGCATGAGTAACTTCTAAAAAACCACCCCAACTAAAAAAAAACAATCCAACTATATAAGAAAACAATTATTAAGTGTGTAATACTAAAAATAAATAAATAAAACATAAATATGAAACAATAAATTAATTCTATAAATAGTTATTTTATTTTAAAAATATCACTATTACCTCAGTGATTGAGAAGAGGTGGCATCATTACTCTTCCTTCAAAGGCTGTGGAGGTAACTTAAAAGAAAGTGATAAATTTCAACACTATATGGGTGAAAGGGTTTTGATATAGAAGAAGTTTGTGGAAGTTTTTATGTATAAAGGAATGAAATATTGGAACAAATATTATAAAATAAACAAACTCTATAAGGAATAATGAAAATTAAATCAATATTTCATTATATAATTCTTTCGTAAAATTGTGAAAGTATATCGTAAAATTACCTTCATGAATTTCCAAATGGTTTCCTTCATTATAGTCTATTCTTCAAAGGTAATGCTAACATCATAATGTGAAAAATACATTGTATTTATGAGTAGTCAAACATTTAATTTAGATTATGTTAATGTAGTAGATAACATACAATATTATGAAGAAAATTATTGTGTTGTGTCCCTAAATTAGGAGCCACCTGAAGGGTGCTTCAATACAGGTTGGCCACATGACCTCAAGAGATTCTCCCCAAACATCAAAGGCTATCAACTAGAAGCGAGGGCCTTTTTGACCTGTCTGCGGGGAGACTAAGCCCTCATTGTTAATAGGTAATACGCAGTGGAAGAAACAAAGATTTATAACAAATAGAGGAATAATATATATAATCAAACTTCATTATAATCAAACAAATAATACCAACTAAATAAATAATAAGTGTGGAAGTTGATAAATAAAACTAAATAAAAAAAGATGTCATGCTATGATGTCTGTACGAAATTAAAGGTTCAAAAAGCATGAATACAAGCATGAAATCAATGTTGTAAATAAAACGACATAAAGCAACAACTGCATCTAGAGAAAAGGCTCAGTCCTCTGTCCCCAATATCCATCTTAAGAAGCAAGAAACACTCCAACACCAGAACAAGCATGCTTCCTGCTATCCATACCTATGAGCATAAAGTCTATGTGGGTACCAAATGGTGCCTGAGTAGGGAGTGAGGTATAATATTAGTAGGCTAGCACCCACGATGTCTAGGCCTTTCCATTTCGTGCTGGAAACAAAAGTAGTGTGTCAATGTATGATAAATGTAAGTAATTAAATAAACATAATAAAATAATTATAACTTAGTTTTAGTTCTCAACGGCACCCATCCCATGTCAGCAACTTCATCCTACACTGAGAATCTGAATAAGGTACATGTGATATGCAGAATATATATATATATATATATATAACAGGCTAGAAAAATAGAAGTCTGAAAAAATGAACATAACCCCAAGACTGTGCTTTAGCTTGGGGTAAAATATATGTGTCAACGAGATGTGATTCAAGGCACCAGAAAGGTATCACAATTCACAAGGAACTCAAAGAAGCATCAAAATAACCTTCCATGCATTATCATTATTATTATGTTAAAGATGAGAGTTAGAGTCCCAGCCCATCTTGAAAGTATCACTACAATACATCCTTCAATTTATCCAATACCACCGAGCTCGTGCAAGGCAATATTCCAAAATATCAAGTATCGCTTGAGGCATGGTTTTATCATGAGTATGTCATGGGTATTGAACATCAGGGGTTGAGTATCACCTGAGGCATGGCATAGCTACTTTTCCAATGGGTCTATCCTCGATTGTCCCTTAGGGAACTAGTATCACTCATGAGTATATGGAAACCTAGGGAAACCTACATTTAGAAAATCCTAAGACATCTTCTCACTGGAATCATGTGTAACCAATCTAGAAATGAGATTCAATGTTTGGTCCCTAATATGGAACCCACATTTTCTTTCCTCTAGGAATTTAATTAGATTTCAAGGAATCGAATATCACTGAGCATGCATTTATAATTACAGCAAAACAATTTAGCAACAAGCTCACATACTTACTGATCATTCAAGTTGAACTGTTACAGATTAAACACTTTATCAGAAAAATAATAAAAATGTACTTTTCTCTTTTATAAAGGCGCAGAAAGGTAAGAATTTAAACAGGGAATTCATCAAACATAAACAACAACAAAAATCCCAAGATTCGTGGTTCGTAACTATCCAGAATAATTTATTTAATTTAAAACTCAATTAAGAGGGGTCATTCAATGCATGAAATTAAAAAAATTAATTATTCAGGGCTAAAAAAAATAGACCAATTTCATCAGCCCCAAAAGGGGTATCTAATAATTTTTCAACTATTTAAACAAGCTTATTTGTCTCAAGCAAGGGTGCAATAGTTATTCTGAGTAGTTTAATTAAGTTAGAAAATGTGAAATTAAATATCGCTAGTAGGCATCAATTATCGACACAATATAATACCTAAGAGATGCTACAAAATGAAGGGAAAGAGAGTATGCATTCTACATCATACTCATAATTGATTTTACACTCCTTGGTGATCTTTGATTTGACCTAAAATGGAATAAATATGCTGATTTTATAAAAACCCCAATTTTGGGTAAAAAACTTTTGTGGAAGATTATGCAATAGATAGTGGAAGAGACCCTATGATTCTTGGTGTGTGAGTTTAACGTTACCGAGAACTTTATTAAGCCACTAACGGAGAAGAAAATAGAGGAGAGACGGAGTCGCAATGGGCTTTTGAAGGAGGAGAGGATGAGGAGGAGGTGCACTACAAGGGGGCGCTACATAGGGCAACACACCAAGGGAGAGGATAGGGAGAAAATAAAAAAGGAAAAAAAGAAAGAAAATAAAATAAGAAAATAAAAGTACAAATAATAAAAATAAGAAAAAAAAGAAAGAGAGAAAATAAATAAGAAATAAATAAAATAAAAGGGATGGGAAAAAGGAAATAAAAATAATAAAAATGGTTTAATGACCATTTTAATTATTTTTACATTTCTTTTAACCCCCTAATTAATTTATTTTAAAATTTATTTTTATCCCTTTTTACTTTATTTTAATTTCCTTTAAATTTTATTTTATTTTTTTTAATTTCTTTTTATTATTTTTAACTCGAACGATATTCTAGTGTGTGACATAATATTTTACATAAATCTCATGTAATTATTTAAATAATTTTAATAGTTGTTCGGAACCCACAACAGGGTGCCCAAGCACACGCCCTGGGTCACTTTAAATATTTTTATTTAAAAAAATAAATTTTATGTATCTTAGATTAAGTTGGGACCTTACAAAAATTTATATGGGCAATTAATAATGTTTTATCTAACCAAAAAATAAATATCCACTCATATATATATATATACACATCTTTATATGCATATATATACACTCGCACATGTATATATAACTACATATATATTTAATCCCCATATATATATATATATATTATATACATTAATGTATTTGTCCCAATATAATAATAATAACTATAATTAAAATTATTATTATTTAATATAACTCATCAAAGACACCATTAGTATTTTAACGACAACAACCATTAAAAATAGATAACACCTAATAAATTAATATTGATTGCATATTTTATTTTAATTTTCAAAATTAATAATATCACAATTATTACATTGTCCACTTATTATTTACACCGCGACAAAATTTAATAATTGTGGAAGTATATTTTCATTTTTTTGTCTTCCATGAAAATAATAATAGTAATAATATTATTATTATTATCAATTCTAACTACCCAACAAAAATATTTATAACCCAATTAAATTATCTTTGGGTGCGATTTGACCAAACATCTGATGCTCACAAAGGTTATACCCATCCTATGGTAAAACTGGTGTTCCGAACCTAACAGTGGTCTCATATTTATCATATGATTCACTGTATGTGAGAAAATAATTATTTATTATATAAAAGTGGAATAATAAATTAATTTAAAAAATAAAGTGTTATCATATGTGAGGTTGAAAAACACCCATCGTGCATACCATCTAATGACAAGCTCCTTGTCTTCTCCATAAACCAAGAACATATCCTTAGTTCTTCTCATATACATAAGGATAGTCTTGACAGCAATCCAATGTTGTTCTCCTGGATCGGGTTGATATCTGTCTACCATGCTCAGTGTATAGGAAACATCAAGTTTGGTACATAACATGGCATACATGATAGATCCTATCTCTGAAGCGTATGGAATCTTACTCATCCTATCTTTCTCATGTTGTGTCTAGGGACACATTTTCTTAGAAATATGTATACTATGTGACACCGGAACTAATACCCTCTTGGATTGTTCCATACTGAATCTCTTTAGTATCTGGTCAATTTATATACTTTTAATTAGTCTAAGAAGCCCCTTGGATCTATCACAAATGATCTTGGTCCCTAGAATGTAGTTTGCTTCACCTATGTCCTTTATAGAGAATCACTTGTTCAACCAGTCCTTGAATGATTGTGAGACTGGTATGTCATTTCCAATAAGCAATATGACATCAACATACACTACTAGGATAACAACCACATTCCCATTAAACAACTTGTAAACACATGGATCATATTCACTCTTAATGAAACCAAATTCTCTTATGGCTTCATCAAATCAATGTTCCATGATCTAAATACTTTCTTTAACACATTAATTGATCTCTGAAACTTGCATACCCTTTTATCATCACTTAGTGTCACAAACCCCTCTTGTTGTATCATATAGACATCTTCCTAAAGGTTCCCGTTAAGGAATTCAGTTTTGACAGCCATCTACCAAATCTCATAGTCATGGAAAGCTACTATAGAAATTATGATTCTTATGGATTTAAACAAGAAAACTGGTGAAATGAGTTATCATAGTCAATTCATTGACACTGTTTAAAACCTTTAGCCACTAGCCTTGCTTTATAGGTACTAAATTGACCTTCCAGGTATAGTTTATTTTTGAATACCCATTTACACCCAACAGTATTTACATCAACTGGCGCATTGACCAAAACACATACTTGGTTATGATACATGGAATTCATCTTATAATTCATAGCTTCTAGCCATCTTGTAGCTTTTGATCTCTCTATTACTTCCTTAAATGATATAGTTTCAACATTGTCCTATAATAATTATTCACCTTCCTCAGTGACAAGGAAACCATATCTCTCTGGTTCCCTTACCTCTCTTTAAAAGTTAATTGCATTACTTTCCCAAAATATAGAAATAGGAAAAAGAAAGATGGAAGGTGATGGGTTGGTTCATCTTGACCATCCCAATTCCCCAACTTAAAGAACTTCGAGGTACCCCTCTCCCCATATGATTTATTGTTTCTAACTGTTTGTGAAGAGGTGCATAATTAAGGGGGAGATACGATCCATGGGGTGATTATGCTTGAAAATAACATGGTTGAGTGGGCTAGAAACACACAAGTTAATGGAGAAAAATAAAAAAAAATTCAAGAAGAAATTTGCATGAAAATGGTGATTTAAGTTGTGTTCAAAATTTTAATTGGTATTTACTTATATCAATTGGAATTAAGATTAAAGATTCATTCTTATGGATGATTTACATGCTTAAATTATAAGGAAATAAGGTCTGGATAGTGTTCAACAAGGTTTCTATTAATAATATTTTAAAAGTTGGGAATAAAGTGATTCTCAAATAGGTTTCTCAAACATTACATTCCTATGTGATGTCTCATTTTAAAATTATTGATTCTCTTATTTATCATCTTCATTCAGCATATGCTATATTCTAGTGGGGAATTAAGGACTAGATAATATAAAGCACTGGATTGCATGGGAAGAATTATGTGTTCCTAAGTCTTTTGGGGGTATGGGTTTTAGAAAAATTTGAAGCTTTTTAATTATGATCATATTTCCAAGAAGGGGTGGAGGTTTGTGTAGGAACCAAAATCCCTTTGTGAAAATATTTTAAAAGCTAAGTATTTTTGACATTCTTCTATCCTGCATTCTTGTTTGGGACCTAGACCCAGTTTTTTTGTGGATAAGTTTGTGGAGTTCAAAGAACATTCTTGATCTTGGTGTGTAATTTTAGATTACTAATAATGCTAAGGTTAATGTTTAGAAGGATTCATGGATTATCCCAGGAATAAATCTGAGGCCTTCGTTTAGTCCTTTTCATGGTGCTCAGAATGCTATAGTTCATGATCATTTTTGCAATGATCTGTACAGCTAGAATAGTTACTTGTTTTCTTCCTGGTTCAACGCCTCTAATTGGTTGACTATTCTAGTTATTCCAGTGATTCCTAATCCGCAACCTACTACCTCACACCAACGATCCCTGCTTATAATTACACACCCAGTTTATCACCATAAACTCACCCAAACCCACAATCACACCCTCAATCATCCACATTCACTTACACCTCCCCTCTATAGATATTTCATTTCTTTTTCTTTTTTCAAATATAAAGATGATATGGAGGGAGTAAAATGGGGATAAACCAATTTCTCATTCATTCGATGGATCTATGATCCCATTATCTTGTATGTATTCATTCACTTTAAGATTAAAGAACCTATAATCATGGGTATCTAGTGTTTTATAAAACATTATTCAGGTTTTCAATGAAATTTAGATGAAATGGGATTTCTCGTTTTTATTGATAATATTTTTAGTGATTTTAGGATGCTAATTTAAAACTTCTTCGGATCCACTCCATTAATTTGAGTTAGACCTTTGTGATTGTACACATAAATTCTATTTGTATACTTTTCCATTTTATTCACTTGTTTCAAAAAATAATGTTGAACTAGGGAACATATATGACTTCCCACCTTTTTATTATATAACTTTTCATTAACATTATACAAAACATAGGATCCTTAAAAGTTTTATTTCTTGGAAACAAGATATATAATACATAAAAACATAAAACATTGTTCTAATCCAATTGAAAGGCTTCATCATAGGTTCTTCCTAAGTACATTTACTGTATATCATAACCTAGGGATATACACTAAAGGAAATGGTGAGCATAAGTCCCAGTAAGGTAAAGTAAAGGAAACAGTTTACATGTGATCTTGATAAATATTAATCAAAACTTGAGGAATATAATAAAGTCATGAGAGAAGAAAAAAAGGAATTTCATGATAAAAATAACTTGAATCGTAACATGGAAATGTGGCTAAAAATTTTAAATGATACATTAATAATCATATCACCAAGTCTTGTCACCGAGGTTTCATAAAAATTACCAAGGTTATTCACCAAGGTATCGTAAAGCTTTTCATCTCTAGAGATTAAATTCTCCACCCAATGCATTGGATCACTATCAGGGAACACCCTTTATATGTCTTAATTAATGTGATCCACATATATCATAATAAAAAATTTCATAAATAACCCATGGATAATAAAAGAAATGAGTTTGATATCAAAATCATGATGTTTTTTTAAAAAAAGTGCTTAGACAATATCTTTATTTCATTATTATCCCATGAAAAAGGAAGAAGGGTTTCATGTCTGTTAATCCCAGAATAAAATAGATCATTTTTACGTCTAAGTGAATAACCTTGGAAAATAAATAGATTTAGTTATTCCCAAAATAAAATAAAATAATTTCTTGAGAAAAAGAGAAAAATTTTGAAAATAAAATTCGGCAGCATAACGGGTATGAAAAATGGTTTTAGAAAACATTAAAAAGAGAGGGGGAAAGAGTATCCCATTAAAAAAAAGTACTCTTAATACAGTAAAGGGATATAATAAAATGGATTTAAGAACATATTTTGCAAATTTGAAACACATACCACATAAAAAAGGGAACTTGAAAGGAAAAGAGAAGTTGATATTTTCCTTACATTGAAGTGTAACTCCTAAAACTCAAAGATTGAGACCCTGGGGACTTGAGGAAACCTTGGGAGCACTCATTGGGAGGTAAACCTATAAAATATTTATGGAGGATAAAATGGTAGTGAAAGGAAATAGTTAAATGAGTGGGTATTTATAGAAAAATATGGGTATTTGTTTATGAATTTCCTTGGACACCTAGGTAGTGGTAAATACAAAACCATGGGCTTGCCCATGGTAATTTTCCATGGTATTTTCCCATGTAATTGGACACTTGGGACACCTATTATGTTATTTTAATCCAAAAGAGTTAACCAAAATGTTATATTAATTATTACATCATTATGAAATAATTATGAAGTCATTATTCTTATCGAAAAACTCAAACTATATTTTTACTATTCATGAAAAAAAAACTATTTTAGAAAATTCTCATAAATTCACAATAACCTAATTTGAATGTGTTGATTTAATAATTGATATTTATTTTATCATAATAATTATCTAAATATGATAATTTTACATTTTAAATATAAAAATACTTATTTATTAAAAATAATAGCGGACAGAAAGTACATAGTGAAATTTATGACACTTGAAAAAAATAAAATTATTTTATCATTTGTATTTAAATATGAGTGTTTTAATCATACTATTTAATTAAAATAAAAAATATTCATAGTAAATTTTTTTATTATAATAATTATATCTTTTTTGAAAAGTATAATTTTTGTTCGAAAAAACAATTTATTAAATTCGTCATATTTTTAATCAAAACTATTCTCAAAACAAAATTGATGGAACATCAATTTGATTTATACAATGAAATTATAAATTAAGTAACTAAGGTATCGACACATAATCCCTTATAGTACCCACATATGACCTAAGGGTAAGATGTGTGATGGTGATAGATTCATATGGCTACTCAGCTAAAATTTCCCAAGTGGTGATTTCCACTAACTTGAACTTCTCTCGAAAGAGATTTCGTTCAAACTTCACTTGTTGAAGCTCAATTTTGGCTTGGTCAAGAGAAAAGTCCAGTGATGTTACCTCCCTCTCATGTTCTAACAAATGATTTTTGTATGGCATGACTCTTCTAATTGAGGCCATCGTTCATCCTTTCTGAATTAATTATCCTTTTTCATTTCTATTTATAAATACTAATTATAATGTTAAAATAATTATCAACAGTGTAGTTTCCAATGGTCATATTGAACAATGATCATATAATAGTCAAAAATCATTTGTTACATTTAAAATTATAATCACTTCATTATTAATGAGATATTGTTTTCTTGAGTATAATATAATATAACACATAATTCAAGAAACAAAATTCATTGAAAAAATCAAGGTCATTACATTCTTACACCCTTAAGAAATTTCATCCCTAATTTTTCAACTTGTTTCCTCAGTTGAGAAAAGGTGTGGTTAATTTTTCATTATTGGTTCCTATGGTTCCCAAGTCACTTCTTCAAATTTATGAATCCTCCCAAACATATTGACGAGGTGGGTAGTCTAGTTGCGTATAGTCTTGTCTCTACGGTCCAAGATCTCCACCAACTACTCCTCATAAGGGGGGTCATGTTCCAATTCTACCACCTCTAGATTTAGTACATGTGAAGGTTCAGGTATGTACTTTCTCAAGAGAGATATGTGTAACTCATCATGAACTTGATCTAGGTTTAGTAGAAGTGTTAACCTATAGGCTACTACTCTTATGTGATCAAGTATTTCATAGGGGCCAGTGTACCTTGGGCTAAGCTTCTATTTCTTCCCAAACCGCATGACTCTCTTCTAAGGTAAAATTCAAAGGAAAAATTTGTCACCAACATCAAACTCCAAGTCCTTTTGATGGTTGTCAACATAAATCTTATGTCTAATCTGAGTGGCCTTTATTTGTTCTTGGATGACATGAACCCTTTCTGTCATTTCTTGCACAAGATCAGGTCCAAGAAGCTTTCTCTCACCAGAATTGTCCTGAAAAGTAGGATTTATTCATCACTTTCCATATAGATCTTCATAGGGTGCCATTTTAATACTTGAATAAAAGATAATGTTGTAAGAGAACTCAACTAATGAGAGATGTTGCTCCTATCCACCTTTAAATTCCATTGATCGTGTTCTCATCATTTCCTCAAGTGTATGAATAGTCCTTTAATATTTTTCATCTGTTTTGGGGTGATAGTCCATAATAAAATTCAATTCATTATCCAGATAATGTTTAAGACTTCTCTATAATTTTTATGCGAACCTTGGATCATGATCAAAAACGATGGAAAGTGGCACTGCATTCTACCTCACCACTTCCTTTACATATACAATAACTAGTTGGTTAAGATAGAAATCAACTCAAATAGCAATGAAATGGGTAGTCTTAGTGAGAAAATCCACTATAACCCAAATTTCATTGTTTCCTTTGGATGTTCTTGGGAGACTAGTAACAAATTCCATAGTGATATTATTCCACTTCCATGTTGGTATGGGTAATGGTTGCAGTACCCCTTTAGGAAGTTTTTTCTCTACCTTCACTTATTGACACACCAGACACCTTGTAGTATAGTCAGAAATATCCCTTTTCATGTTATCCCACCAATAATGATCACAAAGGTCCCTACACATTTTAGTGCTTCTAGGATTTATAAAGAATGTAAAGCTATGAGATCCATCCATTAGATCCTTTATTTCTATAATAGATAAAGCACATATCCTTGTAAGAAATTTTAGTACACCTTCTAAATCAATATTGAATTCAGAAAACTTCCCATTATTCACATCCTTGACCTTATTTTGAAATAAAGGATCTTCCCTTTGATCATTCTTGATATTATCTAGTAATTATGTTTGAGAAATCATTAGGGATAGAGTTGATGATGTCCATTCCCTTATGATTTCCGTGTCTATTATTTCTAGGTCTTTGATCAAAGGATCTACTTGAATCCTCATCATTTCCATAACAAAAGGGTCATTCCTACTTAATGTATCAATGACTTTGTTTGCTCTTTCGAGATGATAATGAATTGAATAATCATAGTCTTTAAAAAGTTTCAATCATCTCCATTGTCTCATGTTCAATTCCTTTTATATGAAAATATACTTCAAACATTAATGGCCTGTGTTTATATCACTTTTCTCCCCATAAATATAGTGCCTCCATATCTTCAGAGAAAAAACAACTGTAACCATCTCCAGGTCATGCATAGTATAATTCTGCTCATGATTCTTCAACAGCTGATATGCATAAGCAATCACCTTACTATTTTGTATGAGGTTGCACCCAATCCCTTTTAGAGATTAATCACTAAAAATAACAAATCCTTCTTTGATAGTGGGTATAGTTAATGCAGGCGCAATAACCAATTTCTTATGCTGATTTTGGAAACTTTCTTTACACTATTTTATCTAGATGAACTTTTACTCTTTTCGAGTTAACTTTGTTAGTGGATTATAAAGTCATGAAATTTTTTTCACAAACCTCGTATAATATACTACTAAACCAAGGAAACAAAAAATCTCAGTTACTATTGTAGGATGATGTCACTCCTCCACAACCTTTGTCTTGACATGTCCAATTAATATTCCTTCATTGGTTATAATGTGCACTAAGGAATCACATTTGATGAACTTTCCAAATAGATTATCCTTCTTCAGATTTTGCAATATAACCCTTATATGATCCTCATTCTCAATGCAAATTTTAGAATATATCATAATATCATCAATAAAAACTACCACAAAGTTACCAAGGTAGACATTGATGATTTTATTCATCAAATCCATAAAAATAGCAAGATCATTAGTCAAGATGATGGGAATAACAACAAAGTCATAATACCCATATCTTTATTAGAAGATAGTCTTTGGAATATATTCTTTCTTCACCCTCAATTTATGATAACCATATCGAATATCAATCTTAAAGAATAATTGAGCCCCACAAAGCTAGTCAATAAATCATCAATCCTTGGAAGATGGAACTTTTTATTCACTATGATCCTATTAAGTTCTCTATAATCAATGCATAACTGCATTGATCCATCCTTCTTATTCATAAAGAGAACAAGTCCTCCGCAAGGACGCACACTTAGTCTGATAATCCCCTTTTCTAAAAGATCTAGGAGAGCTTTAATTCCTCCATATCTGCATTTTTCATTGTATACGGGGTCTTTTGAAATTTCCTTGGAACAAGACATGAACTCAATGGAGAACTCTACCTCTCTTTCTATTGAAGGTCCAGGTAACTCCTCAGGAAATACATCAATGTATTCCTAAATTATGGGGAAATTTTCTATTTGAATACTTTCATTTACTTCTTCATCTTCACTGAAAATTTTCATAAATATGGCTACATGAGATGCTCCTAGAAAAAGATGAGGTTTAGATATCTCTACTTTGAAGTTAATTGTAGGTTTTTAATTCAATAATACTGATATTTCCTTGATTCTGTAGTTGATCTTAGCATTATACTATGAGATCCAGTCCATCCCTAGTATAATGTTGAATTCCATCCTGGGAAGGACTACTATATCTGTGATGATATTATGCTCACAAAAGTGGATACTAGAGTTTATATACATTGTTGATGCTTGGATAATCCCTCTAGGAGTCTTGAAAGATAACTCTACTTATAAAAGTTTTTGGATTGATTCTATATTATTCACTAACTTGAAGAAAATAATGGAATTTTTTAAAATAGAATCAAACAAATTACTTATTTCTTTGAGAGAACAATGATAGTAGCTTCCACCACATCATTTGGAGATCCAACTTCAACTGTCATGATAGAAAAATCCCAACCTTTATCTCTTGTCCTATGCAGAGGTTGATGGTGATTCACCTCTATTAACTTTCGATTTAGACAGTGACTGATGAAGTGACTAAGCTGTCCACACATGAAGCATTGGACTTCAGGCAGGTCCTGCACCATCTTCCCTTTGTCATTAGTGTTGAGAAGTTGAGGTTTCACCTCACTATGATAGTTTCTAGAAATATGGTCATCTCTTACAAACATGTAACATTTTTATCACCTGATTAACCAGTTACATGAATGCTTCTTCCCACATTTTTTTCATGTGGAAAGTTTCACTTGATTTCCTCCTCTTATGTGATCAAAGCTACTCCCCAAGCTTGGCTCCATTGATCTCTTATTTTCATTCAATATATAGACCATTGTGTCTCTATAAACTCATGTTCAACCTTTATAGAACTTCCTACTATATCATCATAGCTTTCATAGTCTCGATTGACAAGATTCTTCCATAGATGGGGTCTTAGTTCACCAAATAATCTATCAACCTTTCTATTAGGATCAATGAAAAAGTTATAGGTGTAGTGAGAAAGACTTGTAATGTTCATTTCATAGCTTCACACAAATTTATTTTCCCTATGCTTTAACTCTAGGAATTATTTCTCTATTTTCATTTTCATTGAATGGGTGAAATATTTATTGAAAAAGGTTCCCCTGAACTCTTCCCAGTCCATAGCTTCAATCTCCCTTCTTGGCTTTATGTTTTTAACATGTATCCACCACTGATCAGTTTCTCTAGATAATTAGTACACAACAAGAGTGAATTTATATTATTCTAAACAATGGAGTATATAAAAGATCATTTCTATAGAGCTTATTCATTTTTAAACAATCAATGGTTCGGTAGATCCACTAAACGAAGGTGGTCATTGAAGCATAAAGGAATCAAACGAAAGTAGTTCCCTTTAAGGTGAATTTGGTCTATCAGCTTGATTCAAGTTATTGTTTATAACTCAAGTCAGTTGATTCATCATTATCATGAAGTTTTCCATTCCATATTATATCTAAGATCCATTGGCAACTAGACCATTGTGCTCACCATTTACACAGTTTCTCCTATTTCCCCACATTTTCTAAAAGAAGAAAATCTTATTGAGAAACGTGTTTATTTTAATAATATTATAATTCTAGAAGAATTTTATGAATTAAAAAATAATTTTAAATATTTTACTTATCAACAAAAATTACATTTTCTATATATCCTTCATAATGGTTCATAAAAAGATTATGATTAACCAAACATATCTCCAGGAGTGTCAAACTAGGTGCACAGTAAGACCCATTTTCATGTACCAGGTTACACCAAGTTAGGCCTGAGGCATCTTATCAGAGTTTTTACCCCTAGGTACATATGTGCCAGAACCATGTCCACTTGTTCATATCCAGACAATGATTTATTTTATCTAAATCCACTTACTTAATTCTTCACCAGAATACCAGGATGTTTTCCTATATTTAAACTTATCCCTAGGGTTCAACCTAATGTTTTCAAATCCAAATTTTTACAAATAATTAAACCATACATTGATACCCACAATGACATCCCACCTTTTTATTACATAACATTTCATTTACATTGTACAAAACAAAGGATCTTTTAAAGTTTATTTTCATATAAACAAGGTATATAAAACATGAAAACATAAAAAATTATTCTAATCTAATTTAAAGGCTTCATAATAGGTTCATACTAAGTAAATTTACTTCACCTTATAACATGGGGACATATATCAAAATAAATTGTGGACATAAGTCTCAATAAGGGAAAGTAAGAGAAACATTTTACATGTGATCTTGAGAAATATTAACAAGGACTTGAGGAATATAATGAAGGCATGAGAAATAGAAAATGGGTAATATCATAATAAAAATAACTTCAATCATAACATGTAAATTTGGATACAAAATTTAAATGAGACATTCATAAGCATATCACCAAAACTTTTCATTGAGGTGTCATAAAAATTACCAATGTTATTGACCAAGGTATTATAAAACATGTAATCTCTAGAGATTAATTATTTTACTCAATGCATTGGATATATACCATGGAACACCATTAATATGTCTTAATAAATCTTATACATATATATCATAATAAAAAATTTCATAAATAAACTATAGAGAATAAAATAAATGAGTTTTATAACAAAATCATGACTTTTTTTCAAAAAAATGCTTAAAGACAATATCTTTAAGTAATTATTATCCCATGAAAAAGGAAGGTGGGTTTCATGTATGTTAATAACAAAATAAAATATATCATTTTTACATATATATTAATACCCCTATAAAAAATAGTTTTAGGTATTCACAAAAGAAAACAAGATAATTTCTTGAGAAAGAGAGAAATTTTTTAGAAGAAAATTTGGCAGCATAACAGGTATGAAACATGGTTTTAGAAAACATTAAAAAGAGAGAAAAAAATCTCTACCATTCATAAAGTAATATTAATACAATAAATGGATGGAATAAAATGGATATAAGAACATATTTTTTAAATTTGAAATACATACCACATTAAAAGGAAACTTTAAAGGAAAAGAGAAGTTGATATTTCCCTTATTTTGAAGAGTGACTCCTAAAACTCAAAGATTAGGACCTTGGGGCTTGAGGACACCTTGGGAGGACTCCTTGGGAGGTAAAACTATCAATTATTCATGTAGTTTAAAATTATAGTGAAACTAAATAGTCAAATGGTGGTTAAATATAGAAAAAGGGGACGATTTGTTTATTAATTTTCTTGTACACATAGGTAGTTGTAAATGAAAAACAATGGGTCTGCTCATGGTATTTGCCCATGGTATTGGAAACCTAGGAAACCTATTATGTTATTTTAATCCATAATATTCTAACATAATTTTATATTATTTATTACATTATTATGACATAATTATGAAGTCATTAAACTTACTGAAAGACACAAATTTGTTTTATTATTCATGAAAAGATAAAGTAAATTAGAAAATTATCATAAGTTCACCCTAACCTAATTTCAATATTATAATTTCAAAAATGATATTTATTTTATCATAATAATTATCTAAATATGATAATTTTAACTTTTCAATATAAAAATTCCTTATTTATTTAAAATAATAACAGATAGAAAGTGTATAGTGAAATTTCTGACACTTGAAAAACATAAAATTGAATTTTCATTTGGATTTAAATTGGAGTGTTTTAATCATGTTGTTTCATTAAAGTAAACATTATTCAAAATACCTTAGTTTTTTATAATAATTATATATTTTTTGAAAAGTAAAATTTATGTTTGAAAAATCAATTTATCAAATTCGTCATATTTTTAAGAAAAAGTATGCTCAAAACAGAATTGATGGAATAAAAATTTTATTTATACAAAAGGATTATACATTAAGTAACTAAGGTCTTGATACATAACCTCTTATAACACCCACATATGACCTAAGGGTAAGGTGTGTGATGATGATAGATTCATGGGGCTGGTCAGCTAACATCACCCGAGTGGTAATTTCCACTAACTTAAACTTCTCTCAAAGACGATTCCATTCAAGCTTCAATTGTTGAAGATCAGATTGGTCTTGGTCAAGAGAAAAGCCCTGTGATGATACCTCTTTCTGAAGTTCTAAAAAATGTGCTTCATATGACATGACTCTACTGGTTGAGTCCATTGTTCCTCCTTTTTTTATTAATTATCCTTTGTCATTTCTTTTTATAAATAACAATTATAATGTTAAAATTATTATCAAGTGTAGTTTCTAATAGTCATATTGACCAACAATCATAATTGACCAATGATCATATAATATTCAACACTCAATGGTTAAATTTTAAATTATACTCACTTAATTGTTAAAGAGATGTAGTTTTGCTGAGTACAAAATAATATAACACACAATTTAAGAAAAAATCATTTAAAAAGTCTAGGTCGTTACAACGTAAGTAGAGACGTCCTTAGATTCACACACTTTGATTTCTCTATTTATCACATAACATGGTAAAGAATTTGATACCAATGTTAAATTATATTTTTTAGAAGATCCTTCCACCATCCGTGGACCATGATAGAAATTTTCTCCCTTATAAAACTCCCAAGATGAATTTGGGACGAGTTATTTTTGTTAGTTCTGGGCATCATGGAAATAATGAAAAGTTGAACTTTATTAATTTAAAGGTGGACACTATTATATTGATTTATTATTTAGGAATTAAAGTAAAACTTGATGAAGATAAAGCATACTATTTTTACCATGATGATGAGATACCTATAACATTTCATCATTGATCAATGAAACAGTAGTATTGGTACACCTTTTGGTTAATTTTTGGGTTATTCTCTCTAATAAACTTTTTTTATGGTTGGATGGGAACAATTACCCAATGTTTTTGTTAACATGGAACTTCATGATTAATAAAAATATTCACTTAATATTATTAATCAAGTGAAAATGAAAAATTGGGTGAGAATCAAATGAATTAGGTTGTGAGGAACATTTTGGAAGTGACAAAATTTGAATATTATGTCACAATTTCTCAATTTCATGCAATGAATTTTGAATGAATTCATCAATTATATCACCTCACCCTTAGATAAAAACATCATTCTAGTCATCATAAAATTAATGAATCCCTTCTAAATAGTAGCTACTAAAGATATAATTTGATCTAGTGAATGCTAATTTATTTGTCACATTGAAAAGAACTTAACTTTTGACACTTTAAAATTACTTTTTGAATATATTTGATATTGAGTAGTAAGGTCCCCATGATGGTGAGTGGTTGATTTATTGAAATATAGATCGATTATGGTCCTTTTTAAGTCTCAATCTAGGTTTGAATTTCATTTTAAATGAATTAAAATGTTTTCATTCTATACTTTATAGTAAAACATACAATCCCCATTAAAATCTAACACCTTTAATTAGTGGATATTGAATGTTTTACATATAAATACACCATAAATAGTCTAATTATAGTGGGATTTATTCTTAATTTTTTAAAAAAATTGTATCCGGTTATAATTCATTTATTGATTTGTAGTGTGGAATGCCTCAATTTTTTTTACAATTCATGACTTATGTTCAAAGATTAATTAGTTAAACTATGTTTAATAATTGATATCTATATTGAATATTATTTATTTATTTAACATCATAATGATATATTTATGTGATTATAAACTAACAATAATAGATATTTACAACATATATAATTTGAAAGTAAGATTATTTGTTAATATTTTGTTATGAGTTTTTATTAATTGTCAAGCAATATTATGTTACCAACTTTTAATTCCTTTATTAATGGTGTATTTTTTGGAAGTTGTTCATTGATGTTATAATAAATGTCATACACCTCATTGGATACCACAAGATGTAACATTTCAAGCAACCCTTTTATCCATGCACATCAAAAAAACAATTCAGGTTGGTGAATCCCTCTTTCAACGGTTTAATATTTCACATCTTTTATTTCCCAAATAACAAAAATGAGCTCAAATGTATAAAAAATGAGATCCAAAATGGATAATTTTAATGTTACACATATGTTCTTTAATTACATTCTCAAATATTAGACAATAGATGATAGATTTGAACAGGTTCCTAGTTTTCAATTCAATATGGAGTTAGAGAATATTCTTCATATCACCAAATTCACATTATCATATCAATGCCACTGAATGGGATGTTTTGGAAAATGTGGTTGATTGTGTGTAAAAAATAAAGGATGGGGGATCTCTTCTGATTTTTTAGGATGCAATAACCATTTGGTCAAGGTCAACGGTTGAAATCCTAAGAGTTTGGAATTTATTTTTTGACAATATTTGTGTATTAATTGACAATATACTTGGAATGTTTTTGTTGAAAATACTATTGTCAAAAAACAATGTTGAATGTGATTAAAGTGTTTCTTGGTAGATTGGTTGAACCTAAATATTATTGGGAAAGTGTTGAAAAAGTGATTATTGGCCAAGTGAAGATATTGAGAGACATGCATGGAGTGTGTTGCACAAGAATGAAAGGAGAACACCACGCTACAGTGGTGGTCATAGATATGATTCAGAGGTGATTTTGAATAGTGGACTATGTTATTACACATATTACTACACTGTATGGAAATATAGAAGGTTTCAAAAAGAAGGCCAACCTTGGTCAGTCAGTCAATCCAACTCGAACCTGTACATGTGAGAGAAAGCTCGACCACACTGGGGAACCAATAAGGGAGACCAGTCAATGATGATACTAGGGAACTAGGTGATAATGCATGCACGCAAGCAGGAATTCATGCATGTAGGAAATCCAGTGGTCTATGTAGTAGGGCGGCAGTGTGGAGTAAGCTAAGAGTGGACCCCATTTTTCACATCTGGTGAGTCAATGGGAGGTGATTTCTTATATACTGTGAGATTTATGGAGGCAAATCTGATGTGGTATATAGAGTTTATGGGTTATTCAATAGTTAGATGTACCATGACACAGAGGGGATTCAACACATCAAAAGATTTTGAGTTTCCCATGCCGTAGTGATGATGTTTGTGCCACATCGCCTTTGGGAGTGAAGGATACCATGTTGTATCTATCTTACGACATGTAGGGTCTGAAATTTAAAGACGTTAAGTTTCATATGTTTCCATCACCATAAGAGACCACATCGTAGAAATATGTCCACACCATAACTAGTTTCATGTGAGAAGCGATTTTAGGAGATCATGCTGCAGAACGTAAAAGGTTAATGACGAGTTATTTCTCTGGGATAAGTGGATCTGGTCAAACAAAAATGTCCATTTCATAGTGTGCCAAAACATGCCATAGTGAAGCACTTAAAATTGAATATTGCATCGTGATGGAAAATACCATGTTGTAGTAAAGAATAAGAAAGTGAAGGTTGAACTATAGTAAATGGGATCACACCACCGAAGTTTTACAATGAGAGGTTCCGTGCTATAGAGATTTAGGCACCGACGCAGCTAGATGTTTTCCATGAGTTTTCCTAGTGTCCACAAGTAGTTATTTATCAGTAGTTATGCATAAATTTGTGGGTATTAATGTGCGGTTTGAATAGACCCATTATGGTAAAATAGGTGGAGATTGGTTAACACGTGATTTCTTATTTATAAAGAAAATATAGTGAATTACAAAGCGATGATGAGGATTATCTATGTACATTGTGCATATCCAGAAAACATAGAAAAATAGAGGAATATATGCTTTCATAATGATCTGAATTCCTTGAAGAGAAGAATAAGGTGATGTTCCAGACAAGGGGCTGGCAGTCTTGAAGAATTGACAACCATTGAAGACATAGCCAAAGAAGAAGTTTTTGTTTTCTATGCCTTCAAAAAAGTGGGTTTGCTCCATAACTATCATGGAAAGAAAAATTACTACATCAAGGTATTTTTATAGATTGTGAAGAAGAAGCAAAAGGAACTCCAATAAAGAATCTAACTATAGATGAAGATGTATTCAGTGTTTCTGATTAAGGAACCTACATATACATAAACTGTGTACGAATCCTTTTTAGGGAAGTGAGAAAATAAAGAGAAAGTAGATGATTCCTTCCACTGGTAGTGAGCCAAAGAAGGAAGGTTCAAGGGAGTGACCCTTGGGAAGCAGTGAGCTGTTCCTAAATCTTGTAAGGTGGTGATCCTGGGTACAGGAGTGACCTAGCCCAAACCTAGTAAGTATTGAGCTTCATATTGGATTTTGGTGCATCACACAATATTGATGCCCACTCCTTGGAAATATCCCATTGATGGTGAACCATGTAAATACTCGTGTCATATTTACTCTACGCATACACACTAAAATAGATCAAGATAGCATATCTTGTAAAGATAATAGAAAAGTGACCCTTAAGGTCCAGAGGTCAAGATCTTATAAGGAAAGTGATACATTAAAATGAGGAAGAGTTTAATTTTTTATAGATAATGCATACCCTAATTCAACCCCATCTCAGGGCAATCTCACTCTAAGTCCATTTTATAATTCTAACATGTGGTATCAAAAGGATAGGTTCAATTTTTGATTTTTTATTACTCTGACTTGATCTGAAGTTATTATGAAGATTTCATAAACAAGTGAGGATCCTTTATTTAATGGAAATAATTTCAAAGCATGGAAAAATAAGTTCATCTGGTTCATTGAAAATTCTCTTAGAGTTTCTTAAGAAGTGTAAGAAGATGAAATTGTTCTGTTAAGTTGACATAGAGTCGTCTTTGAAATAGATCAAAGGAAAAATATAATTGATGCTTCGGTCAAGGAGGAATCAAAAGAGGATCTCAAGGAATATTTACAAAAATAGGTGAATCATGGAAATCTCTCCAAATATATGGATTCTATTTGAAGATTTGTTTGGAATAGAAAAAAGTCCAAGTTAGAAGTTCATTATGACAAAAGGCAAGAAGAATAAGGACAAGAAAAATTCATCCCAAAAATGTTGTTCTCTTATTGAGGTAAAATATGAACATTATGTTATCTCTAATTCTTACCAACATATGAAAAAGGATATGAGATTTAGACTCCCTCTTGGAGCTCAAAATAACACATTATTCTAGAGATAAAATGACAGCAATATCAAGTATCTATTTTATGGAATTATCATGCAATGGTAATGAATAATGATGGAGGGTCATGCATGGAGTGTACTTTTCAATGATTGAATATTTATCCTTGAAAAATAATTGTTTAAAGGATGAACATGTGGCCTTAAATCTTAGCATGCATAAAATGAGAATGAAGATGAAAGATAAAAGAGACATTCTTGAAGAGCTTTCCCAAGAGATTAGATTACAAATGGCCAAATAGAAGGAATTAAAGGTAAGTGTTATTTCACTAAGAACACAATATGAATAAAGGAAATTGGATTTGAGAGATGCTGACTTAGAGTTGAAGAAGTTAGTTACATATTTGGAAGAATAGAATAAGAGGATAAGACACCTTGAGGAGATGATGAACACATTAAGAGAGAAGGTTAATATCCTACCCAAAGCTTTCTCTACTCATGCAAGAACTAAGAGTTTTTCAAATTTGAAAGCTATAAGAAAATATTTGTTCCATGAAAAATATGGATGTGTGGTTTCACAAAATAAGAAGGCACTAAAGTGAATTTATTGTGGAATATTTGGGCACATCGTAGGTTGATGATTCAAATCCAACAATCCCAAATAAGTGAGAACTCTTGTAGTACCAATATCTCATCCAAGGGGGGGCCAAATGAGGTATGATTCTTATGTTAAATGTTTCATTTTATCTAACCTTGGTCTTATAGAAAGATATTTTTATTTTAGATATGCACTAAAGGGTAAAGAAACCATACAGAGACACTCCACTCCTACTACTTACAAGGAGAATGATTATCTTGGAAAATGGTTATTAAGATGGAAAATTAGTTCAATTTTTTGGAGGATAAAGAGGGTCAACGAAGGATGTATCAAGAACCAAAATATGGATTTTCAAAACAACTCTCTTGGATGGAAAAAATACAAATATGAAGGAAAAAAGGTTTTTATAGCTGTGAAGAAGGTGGAAGAGACTATGAATTTGACTCCACAAAGGAAGATATATTCTAAGATGGAACTTTTGGCCATCAACGAAGAGGTTTTCCAAAGTGTTCCTATACAAACCACTAAGGGTAAAAATATGAAGATTCAATGGAAAATAATTTTGGATGTGAAATCCACTAGTGATGAAACTCAATAAGATACTTGTTCAAGTGTGATCAATTCCACATTTTTTGAAAATCCCAAGACAAGGAAGGATGAAAATGTTCACTATAGAACTCTCAGTTTCAAGTAATTAACCCTTCATTTATGTATTTTATGTACTTAAACTATTTGGGTGAAGTTTGAGAGGGTTTGGAAGAGGTTTTGAGTGTTTTTATGCTTTTCTAAAGGTGCAAAGTTGGTGCACGGTTTGTGGAAACTATGCAACACCTACAGAAAATTGGGCACAATGTGACATGTTCTAAGGAGAAGGCACACAGGCAAGTGCACGGTTTTTCCAAATCGTGCGGCCACCTAGAAGAAACCATGTATCAGGGGACAATGGTATTTTTCATGGATGGTTCACGGTTTTCCTAACCATGTGATCCAACTGTGCGAGTCCCCCCTTAAGGTAGTAGCTGACACACAATTTTCCAAATCGTGCGACTAACCATGCATAGTTAAAAAAGAAGATCAAAAAATTTTGGATCTAGTTTGGGAATAAGAATTAACCTCTTGTTTTCCCCAAAATAGAACCTAACTCAATATTTTATCCTCCCAAAGGATGTATAGGCTTTATCATCAATTCATAGGTGGTCTAAAGGCTTCACTTGATGCATTGAAGCTGGATTCTCATGGTAAGTCATCATTATTTGTAGTTTTCCTTGGTTTTCCTTAAATATACTTTTCTCTCTCTTGGTTTCTTAGATTTACAATCATTGTTGATGTATATAAGGTGTATGATTCGAAACATGATTAGATTTGGATTTTTTAATGTTAGGGGAAGAGATCTAAGGTGGGTTCCAAGAGATTCGACCCAATTTCATGGACATTTATCATGTCGTTTATCATTTTCACCAAATTTTCAAGGTAGGTGGCTTCACTCTCAACTCCTATATTTAGAATATGAAGTATTTATTTCAAACTAATTGTTTTTATTAAAATTGGTTTTTAAATTTATGTGAATTTCTTATTGGAAACCCTCTATGGTGATAGTTTATAGAATTGTGGAAATTGGGAATTTTTGTGAAAAGTGGAATTGGTAACATGCTTTTAAAATGATGATTTTAAAATGATTGTTTGGTTTTGATACATAGAAAAGTGTTTTCAATAAAATTATGGTTTTATTAAAATGGTTTTTTGGAAAGGGTTTCAATAAATGTATGGTTTTAGTGAAATGGTTGGAAAAGTTGTTTTGGCATTGGTTTTTGGAATAGGTTTTTGGCATAATGGTTGCGTGTGTTCTTATACATTTGGGACGGATAAGGGTAATAAGTCTCCCCCATAATTAGTGGGATTGATAAGGGTTAGGGATTTCTCCTATCAAAATGGTTCACTAAGTGATGACTTAGTGAAAGGATGAATCACCACTAACGAGTATAGGGAGCTCCAAGTTTCCTGTATAGTTGGATGTGTATATATGTGTAATAGAATTAGTTATTCTAAAATAAAACTTTCGAAACGATTTTAAAGTATTTTTGGTTTCTTCCCTTGGAAAAATGGATTTTTTTGGAAAACTATTTTGATACAGCAGTTGTTTTATATTATGTTATAAACTCTTTTAAAGTGTTTTATATAAATTTTTTTATATAATTGTGATAACATGTTCTATCCTGGTTCTGTGAGTAATAAGTCATTTTGGGGAAACCCTAATTAGTTTCATAATCACCACTACTTTGGAACGTTTGTGCTTTTAGATATTTTTTATCAAGATAGTACCAAAGGTAAAAAATTCACACTTCTATGGTGGTGCTTAGTGATACTTGGGTAATTTTGTGGAGTTGGATCTTGAAGCAAGTAAGATCTTTAGAGTTGTGGTTTCCATTGAGTTTTGTTGGTTTTTTAGATTTCTTCTGTTTACTTGGTTGTTTTATAGTCTTCTGTTGTGGTACTCTTTTGTAGTTTTATTTTTATATAAATAGTATGCTTTGAGTTTTCATTCATTGATATCATGAACATATAGTGATTTATTTGGTTATGACTTGTTTGGTTGGTTGTGTTATTCTCAATGGGAAAATTATCCCCCCATATTTTCATGAATCCCTTGGCATTTATTGCCAGCCGTTGGCATCTTGGGGATGTCGCCTAAGGCCAAGTAACGTCTTTCTGCCTTCTCAATCCAATGAGGAGGGGTAGGATGTCACAATTCATATTATCTTGTTTGGTCCCTTCCTAACAAGTGGTCTTCAGTTCTCTTGGTCATGGATTTGATAGTCATTTTGGTATATTCCTTATGTTAGTTTAGTAGAAAGGATTAGGATTGTTGGGACTTGAAATGTAGAGCATAAAAAGACATATTTATCATTTTTATACTGAACTTCAAGTTACCAGGGATTCGGGTACATAAGTGTTTTGGAGACTCTTATAGGATTTAGAATCTCATTTTCATGGATTTATCCAATGATACGAGCATGACATGCATTAGAAAAATAAATTCCCACTAAGAGGGCATAGTTCATTTTGAGTAATGATTTGGTGCACTTTGTTAATTTTTGAAAATTTTAGGAATTGTTTTCAAATAAAAGATTTTGAAAAAGATCATGGTTGTGGTATTTTAAACATGGTTTTATTTTCAAGAGCATGTTGAAAACATTCAAAACAAGGTTGAACATGGTAAAATTTTAATTTTGGAAAGCATTTTTGTGATGGTTGTGATGTGGTATAATTTGAACTTTTTAAGCCTTGAGTTGATAGAGAAGTAAACTTATGGAATTTTTTGTTTGTTTAGAAAATGGAACCCAGTAGGCATCCTAGGAACCAACTAGAAGAATATACTAAGAATGTAGTTTCACCTAAGCCAAAGGTTAACCAACAACTAGTTTAGAGTATTGTCCAAGCATTTTAGGTTATGGATAGAGGTAACATGAGGGATGAACAAAGGAAAGTGGATCATTTTTTCCAATTCCAGAATCATAATCCACCCATCTTTTAGGGTGATTCAGAACCAAAGATGGTAGAGGTTTGGTTGAATAGGATGAATAATATCTTCGATTTCCTTAGAATACTAGTAGAGTTGAAATTCAAGCTAGTGATGCATATAATGGAGGATCTTTCCCAACAATGGTGGGATTTAGTTGTTTAGGATAAATTGGACCAAAGCCTAACATGGAAGGATTTTTAAGAATTTTTTAACAAACAAATTTATCATCACAGGTTTATAATTCAAAGAACAACATAATTCTTCATCTTGAATAAGGTAAATATTTCTAACATGGAGTATGCTTCTAAATTCATGAATTTAGTTCTCTTTGCACCCGAGGTTGTTGATAGTGTGTCCTTAAAGGCATGCATCTTTGATCTAGGACTGAGGTAGGATATTCACTCAAAGATATATGTTCTTTGTATTATGGATTATACATAGTTGTCTAATCGAGTGATGGTTGTAGAAAGAGGCATATCAGGAGCTACGAGTCAATGGAGCATGTTGATACCCATGGGAAATGGTGAGAACTCAAATGTTGGGAACAAGTAGAAGAGGGACACCTATTTCCAAGGTGGGACTATGGATTAGAATCAAATGATTTAATTGGAGAATATTTCTCCCAAACCAAAGAGAAAGCCTGGATGTTTTCAATGTGGTTCATTCATCCACATGAAGTGATAGTGTATGACACTGCCAAGATCATGCCATGATTAAAATCAGATGGGGAATCTTCAGTGCTATTTTCATAGTGCTCCAAGGTCAGGTGTAAGGGACACTTATCATGTGTCAGAGATGTCATATGCTTCAACGATGAGAGGGAAGTAGAATACATTTCATTGGTAGGATAGATTTACCCGTGGTGATTCCAGGAATATCATGACTCCTCAGAGAGTGAAATCTCAACAGGGCAATAAGGAACAACATGTGGTGAGAAAGAAATTTTATGGATCTGAGAAGGTTATGGTGGATGATCGTTCTAGACCATCAACCATGATATGTATGATTCTTTTGAATTATACCCTTATAAAAAATTTTTAATACAGGTGCATCCTATTCCTTTATTGCTTCTCTTTTTTTTATTTGTTGGGTTTAAAAGTTGAGATGATGCCTTCTGTGCTAAAACATAAAACTCTTCTTGGTAAAAGAGAATGTTGAGACTTTCTGTGTAGATCATGTTTTTATAACTGTTTATGGAGCTGAGATGATATGGGACTTATCTATACTTGGGATGGAAGTATATGATATAATCCTGGGTATGTATTGTTTGACAACGTTCAAGACTCACATCAACTATTATACCATAAAGGTCAATTTTACAAATGAGGATGGCATCAGAATATATTTCAAGGAGACTAGAATGTAACGACAGGTGAAGTAGGTTTTTTAACCCCAAAAGTTGGAACTATCTCATACCAGATGGTAGAGTTGACTTTGGCATCGATGAAAGAGATTGAGAATATCCATTTTACAACGGTTGTGGATTAGTTTCTTGATGTTTTTTCAGATAAATTCTTAGGGTTACCACCTATAAGGAAAGTGGAGTTTACGATTGATCTCCTCTAGGGGATCAATCCTATTTCCCTTACATCTTATCAAATTCCACCAATAGAATTTAGGTAATTAAAATTACAGTTGGAGGAGATGGAAATAAAATGTTTCATTCGACCGAGCATGTCCCCATGGAAATCACTGGTCTTTTATGTCAAAAACGAGGATGGAACTATTCATTTGTGTGTGGGTTATAGTAATATTAACCAATTTAAGAAAATAATATGTATCCACTTCCATGCATTGATGATATTTTCAATCAATTGAGTAGAGTTCAGTGGTTCTCCAAAATTGACTACTGGTCTGGATGTCACCAATTGTGGATTCAGAAGGTAGATATTACAAAAACAACTTTCAGGAGAATATATGGACATTAAAAAGATGTGTTAATGCCTTTAAGTCATAAGAATGAACCAGTGGTCTTTTTGGAATTGATGAATCAGATATTTACGAGTTATCTCGATTCTTTTGTGGTGGTGTTCGTGGATGACATATTGGTGTATTCAAGGACAAGGGCTGAGCCTGAGAAACACATAGTGATAGTTATTGAAATCTTTAGGGATCCTTGGTTGTATTATAAACTATCAAAGTGTGATTTTTGGATAAAATAGGTATGCTTAATTGTCCATGTAATCTCTAAAAAAGGTGTTTCTATGGATCCATGAAAGATATAAGCTGGTATCTCTTAGAAACTGCCAAATAATGTCTTTGAGATATGAATCTTCCTTGGTCTAGCTAGTTATTACAGATGTTGTTTTCATTATTTCTTATGAATATCTTTACCTATGATAGATATAATAAGGAAAAATGTTCATTTACAATGGACCTAGGAATGTCAAAAGTATTTTCAAGAGATAAAAGTTTTCCTTAAATCAGCACCAATCTTGATTTTTCCAGAAGTAGGACAAGGGTATGTGATATATTGTGATTCTTCGGGATCTGGGTTGGGATGTATTCTCATGTAGGGAGATCATTTTGTTTTTTATGGATCAATTTTGTTAGGGTTTAAAGAGAATAAATATCCAACACATGATTTGGATCTAGCTACCATAGTTCATGATTTGAATACTTCACATCATTATCTCCTTGGTGATAAATTTATTGTGTTTACGGATCATAAGAGCTTGAAACACATTTTCACACAAAGGAACCTAAACATGATACAAAGAATATGGATGGAATATCTTCAAATTTTTTAATTTGACTTAATGTATACACTAATAAAGGTCAATTCGGTGTCCGATGTATTAAGTAGAAATTCATATTCTTAGTTTGAAAAAAAAGTTTTAGATGAGTATCATTTGATGTCGGTCCTAGCTGACTTGAACTTTGAATGTGAAGACTGAGGTAAAGTGGGAGTTTTCCTTCCAGTTTCATTTGTTCATGATTTTGATGAAATAGTTAAAGAGGCACAGGCACCTAATTCAGAATTTGTTGATATGATTTCAAAACTCAACGGTGGGGAGACCATTGAGGGATGGAAGCTAGATGAAAGTTCAGTGTTGTGGTTCAGAAATTGGATGGTCATACATATGGATTTTCAAGAATATATTCTTCATGATTACCATAATTCAAGATGGGAAATTCACCCTAAAATACATAATATGTATAAGGCATTGAGAGAATAGTTTTGGTGGGTCGGTATGAAAAGTAATGTGAATGAGTTTATTTCTAGATGCTTAACTTATCAACAAGTTAAATTAGAGTATTAGTGACCAGTGGGTATGTTGTAGTCTTTACCTATTCTAGTTTGGAAATGGGATCAGATAACTATGGATTTTGTAGAAATTCTCCCAAGAATGGTTCAAAATCATGATTCAATATGGGTGATAGTGGACTGACTCACAAAGTTGTCCCATTTCATCCATATTCGTGAATCTCATACGATGAAGGACTTGTAAAAACTCTATATCTGAGAAGTGGTAAAGAGGCATGACAAACCATTTTCAATAGTGTTGGAAAGAGATCTAGGGTTTACGTCTCATTTCAATAAATCCTTACAAAAATTCATTGAAAATAAGTTGACTATAAGTATGGTGTATCATCCAAAAATGGATTTCCAATCCGAACAAACAATACAAACATTGGCAGACATGTTGTGGGCTTGTGTAATAGATTTTGGTGGCTTGTGGTAGGAGCATGTGTCGTTGGTGGAGTTCTTATATAACAAAATTTATCATTCCATGATTCATATGTCTCCTTTTGAAGAATTGTATGGGAATCCTTTTCGTTCTCCACTTTTTTGGGTGGAAATAGGTGAGTCTTCACTGGTTGGGCTGACTCTTTTCCAAGAAACAATAGGGAAGATTCAGTTGATCTGAAAACATATAGTGATGGCTCAGAGTTATTATAAATCATATGTGTATCATCTTCGACGACCGTTATCATTTGAGGTAAGTGATCATGTGTTCTTGAGGATCTCTATAAGACTTGGACATCAATTTATTGGGAAGTAGGGAAAGTTGTCTTATTGATACATAGGATCTTCTGAGATACTAGAACAGGTTGGTGAGGTGGAATATTGGTTAGCATTGCAACCACAGTTCAGTGATTTGCATAATGTGTTTCATGTATCTTAGTTGAAAAAGTATCAGCCCGATCTTGACCATGTGATTTGATGGGATCATGTTGAACGAGAGACATATTTCTCATTGGTGCACATGCTAGTGAAGATTAGGGATAGGTTGAGAAATTCTTGCATAGAAAAAACATTGATCTAGTGTAGGTTTTGTGGAAACATGGTTAGATTCGGGGTATGACTTGGGAATAGGAGAAGGGGATGATTGAGTAATGACCCAAACTTTTTCAAGACAATGTTGTTTTTCTACTTTTTGGGGACATAAATTCCAATGGTGGGGAGAATGTAGCACCCTAGGTTTTAATTAAGTAAACATTAATTTATATATTTTAATTATATAAAGTGTTTCGGTGAAGATTGGGAGGGTTTAGAAGAGGTTTGGAGTGTTTTGGGGGCTTCTTTAAAGGTGAATGGTTAGTGCATGATTTGTGGAAAACATGAAACACCTACAAGAAATTGTATAAAATGTGATAGGGGATAAGGAGAAAGAACACGAGCAGGTGCACGGTCTGTCCAAACTATGCAGCTACTGAGTAGAAACCTTGAATCATTGGATCGCGGGGCTTGGCATGGCTCGCACACAGTTTGTCTAACCATGTGATCCAACCGTGTGAGGCCCCCCCTTAAGTCAGTATCTAGCTCACAGTTAGCGCACATTTGTCCTAATCGTGTGACTAATTGTGTACAATTTAAAAACAAGATCCATAAATTATGGATCTTGGTTGGGATTTAGAATTAACCACTCATTTTTCCCCAAACTGACCCTAAGTCGGTATTTTTTTCCTCCCAAAGGATATAGAGGCTTCTCCTATCGATCTGAAAGCAATCTGAAGGCTTTTTTTGGTGCGTTGAAGCTGTATTCTTGCGGTAATTCATAGTTCTTCACAGTTTTCCTTGACTTTTCTTAGATCTACATCTCCCTATCTATAGTTATCATAGATATACGTTCTTTGTGGATATATCTAAGGTATTTTATTCCAAATATGTTTATGTTTTACTTTGTTAATGTTAGGGAAAGAGATCTAAGGCAAGTTCTTGGAGATTTGACCCAGTTTCGTGGACATTTTTTTTTTGTTGTTTATCATTTTCGCCAAATTTCTAAGGTTGGTCACTTCACTCTCAACTCCTCTATTTAGAATATGAATGATTTATTTCAAATTGATTATTTTTATTTAAATTGGTTGTGAAATTTATGTGAATTGCTTCTTGGAAACCCTCTTTGATAATAGTTTATAGAATTGTGGAAATATGACATTTTTGTGTAAAGTGGAATTGGTAACTTGATTTTAAAATGATGATCTTAAAATGACTGTTTGCTTTTTTTCATAGAAAAGTGTTTTTATAAAAATTTTGGTTTTATTGAAATGGTTTTTTGGAAAGGGTTTCAATAAAAGTAAGGTTTTATTGAAATGGTTGGAAAAGTTGTTTTGAAATTTTTTTTGGATTAATGGTTGTGTGCGTTCATGTGCATTCAGGATGGATAAGGGTAATAAGTCTCTCCAATCATTAGTGGTATGGATAAGGTTCAGGGCTTTCCCCCATCAAAATGGTTCACTAAGTGACATCTTAGTGAAATAATGACTCACTAATCGTGATTATAGGTAGGTCTAGGTGCATGCATGGTTGGATGTGTGGATATGTGGAATGAAATTAGTTATTTCAAAATGGAACTTGTGGAATGGTTTTAAAGTATTTTTTGTTTCTGATGCAGAAATGTCTGGAGTTGTAGTGATAGAAACAGCGAAACAGAGAAGAGTAAAAAGTAAAAAATAAGAAGAAGAGAAACACAAAGATTTGCATGGTTCGGGAATAATCCATACATCTACAGAGAAGCAAAAATCACTATAATTTAGGAGCACAATTTATAAGATTTTCTCACATACACACACACCCTAGCCTAAAATGAGATAATTTAGAGAAAAAAACACTATTCCACTAACCATAAAAAAAGTCTGCATCGCTACAGTGAAAGATGGTCACCGAAGTCAAAAGTGTTACAATGGTTGTCGGTTGGAAGTCCAAGGAGCTATAGTGAATGGTGTCTGGAAGTATACATCACTAAAGTTTCTATCAGTTTCTTTTGGTCAGCTTTAATATAGTGGTCAGAGTTGCAGGCTGGTGCACAGTACAGATCACAAGCATTCGGCCAAATGGGATCGGGCTACACCAATCCAAGAGTTCCATCCCTTGGAAAAATGGATTTTTTTTTGGAAAAACTATTTTCATAAGGAAATTGTTATATATTGTGTTATAAACCATTTTAAAGTGTTATATAAATTATTTTATATAAATTTTCTAACATGTTATATCCTAGTAAAGTGAGTAGGGAAGTCATTTGGGGAAAGCCTACTAAGTTTAATTACTCGCCCCTTCTTTGACACTTTGGTGCTTTGTGGATATTGTTTATCTCAACATAGGAAAAGTTAATGTATCACACATCTCTGGAGGTTCTTAGTGATACTTGGGTTTTTTTGTGGAGTTGGAGTATGGAGAAAGATAGAGCTTTGGAGTTGTGGTTGTCATTGATTTTTTTTGGTATTGTAGTCTTCCACTGTGTACTCAATTGTTTTGTAATCTTCTATTCTGGTACTCTTGTGTAGTTTTATTTTCATATAAATGGTATGCTTTGAGTTTTCCTTCATTGATATCATTCATAATATAGTGGTTTAATTGGTTATGAAAGGTTTGGTTGGTTGTGTTATTCTAAAAGGAAAAATTGTCCCCCATATGTTCATGAAGCCCTTGACATTTATTGCCAGCTTTTGGCATCTTGGCGATGATTCCTAAGGCCAAGTAATGTCCTTAAACCTTCTCAATCAAATGAGGAAGGGAAATATGTTACATTCACACCCATGAAAAGAAGTGTGCAAGTGGTGTCACATAAGGGAAATCCTTTGGCAGGAGGAAGAGTTTTCCAGTTACAAATGATGATGAATAACCTGAATATTTAATTGCATTCCTTCCCTAAAATCTGAAAAAGGGAAAATGAAAGATGGAAGGTGATGGGTTGGTTCATCTTTACCATCCCAATTCCTAAACATGAGGAACTTTGAGGTACCCCTCTCCCCATATGATTTATTGTTTCTAACTATTTGTAAATAGGTGCATAATTAAGGTGAAGATACATTCCATGGGGTGATTGTGCTTGAAAAGAACATGGTTGAGTGTGCTAGAAACACATAAGTGGATGGAGAAAAATATAGATTTGGTCACTCCACACCCAGACTTTGGAGATAATTTTATTTTTATTATTTTATTTTGATTTGAGATATTTTGTCGAGTTTCGGGATGAGACTGAATGAAATTTGTCATTTTTTTATGATGAATATAGGTCCTAGGCTTGTCAGTGCCTAGTGCACAGGCAGAGCACGATTGAAGTCGCGTGACTTCTCTAAATCACCTTGCAGCCAACCTAGTGCACGGATAATTAATTAATTAATTAAATTAAATGATCAATAAATAAATGAAATTAAAAGAGTGATAAAGTTAAAATAAAATAAAATAATAAAAGTGTAATAAAATTTAATGAATTGTTTTAATGGTAATAATAATATTATTATTTGAGGATATTATTATTATTATTATAAGAGCTATGGATAAGAATTTTATTAAGTTATTATTATTATTATTATCATTATTATAAAATTATTTTGATTATTATTTTTTCCATTAATTAGTTATTATTATTATTGTTAATTTTTTATTATGTTAGTATTATTGTTATCATCATCATCATCATTATTATTATTATTATTATGTTTTTATTTTTTATTTTCTTTTTTCATTATTTCTTGGTAGGGTTTCTACCCCCTAGCGTCGAACCCATCTCCCCCTACCCCCTCCTTCACATCGTCCCCCCCAGCTCCCTCCTCCATCTCCAATGTTGCACCGCCCTTTCTCCCCTTGGCCAACTACTATCGCATCCCAACTCCCTCCTCCCTCTTCCATGTCGTGTCTCCCCTACTTCCCTCGTCCAGCCGCGCACCACGCTGCTCCCCCCTTCTCCCTCCTTGTAGCTCACCCCTCATCCGCAGAACCTCTTCAGTGATTCCCCCTGGTCATCGCCCTCCCTCCCTTGCGCTACCTCTCCAGCCGCGACCTCCCCTCCCTGTACGCTGCTCTCTGGAAGCCCCTCTAGGTAAAACCCTCTTTCGCTTTGGGTATTTCATGTTTCTGGAATTTTGGGTGTCAATTAGGGACTTAGTCTTGGGTGTTTTTATTCAATCTTGTGGATTGTGGTTTATTTAGGTTTGTTCGTGGTACGAATGATATTTCACCCTTTTTCAGAAATTTCTTCATGTGAGGTTGGTGGTTCTATGGCCTAACATCATTAGATGGATTTAATATGTTTGTTTAAGTTTATAAATGATTTATTTGAATTAATTATGCAGTGTGAATGGTGTTTTTGAAATATTTGATATGCTTATAGCCTAAGAAGGGATTTTTAATAAAGGAAATGGCTATTTTTTTATGTTTCCTTTGATGTGGTGTTTCTAAAATGGGGTTTTATAAGGGTTGGGATGTGTAAATTGTTTTTTTCATGTTAAATTTGTGTGTTTTGAAGTTAGGCCTTGTGGTATGCATGTGTGATGTTTTATAAATTGAGAAATTGTTTATTTAAGTGTGTTTTGAATGTGAATCATGGTTGGAAAGTTTTTTTGGGTTTTTTGGTAGGTGCGGGATGTGTTTTTAAGGACTTTTGAGGTGTGTGTATATTTAAATGGATATTTTCAATAGAAATGAGTTATTTGGGCATATTATCCTTGTTGTGAATTTTTTGTATAAATTTTGGAATATTTGAGTGATGGAAAACTAGTTTTAAAAATGGTTTCAAAGCTTGAATATGTTTAAGAAGGGGCTTGGCCCATTGCCTTTGATGAGCCTTACTGTGTATTTTTCTTGTGATTATAAAAAGGGGGATTGGGAATTATTTTTAAGTGATGATAAAAGTATTTGAAAGTCTCTTTTCAATGGTGTGCATGAATCCAAATTTGTTTTTTAAGGAATGATGTTTTATTTGAAATGGCTGGTCTTTGATATGAAAGATGTGGTGTACGTGCATGTGAACTTTAACTCGAGCACTGGGGAAACCCTGGGTATCTAGGTAGTCGGACTAGGACTAGTATAGTATATGATACAGAAGTAGTTTGTCCAGATTTCATCTTTTAGGATTGATGCTACAACACTAAATAAATATTTTTGATGATTGGAGACTACTAGGTTATGGGTGTGTTCCCTACTAGTGGCTCATGCATGAAAACTTAGATCATTGTTGTTCCTATTCCACATTTACACCAGGATATGATGTCTCTAGGGTTACTTTAGTGCTAGCTACCTTAGGGGATTTACCCATAGTGATCTACTATTCATGACATGGTGCCTTCTGTTGGCATACGGAGGACCACTTGAGTGTGTGTGTGTGATTTATGAATTTTCTATTCCACTTTAAAGTAGTGTTTGTGAAATTATTTTTCTTCAACTGTTTATTTTTAAATTATAGATTGTATATTCTTTCCTTAAAAGTGTTTTAAAATCATTAATTTGAATAAGTATATTAAATTATCTCTTTGATATTGTGGAATGGAATTTTTTTATTGGGTGGAATCCTACTGGGCTCTTCGATCACACACTACATACACCTTTGGGTGTATGTAGATCATGTTTCTTGGGTATCCCAGGTTGATTCATCGTGCATAGAATTGGTGGTTCGGGTTGTTTGTGGCCTCCTTATGTTGGTTCAGTGAACGCGGGTTGAGGATGTTGGACCTTATCTTACTTGGATATTAGAGTTGGAGTTTTAGTTTTTCCTTCATTGTGATTTCTTTTGGTTTTTTGGTTCAACTTGTAAACTTTAAATCTGATCATAGTTTAAGGGAATGTTTGGTTCTCTGTTTTTAGTTTTAATTTATTTATCTTGTTAGTTGTTTTTTGTTTATTATTTTGGGTAAATCATTCCCTAATTTTATATTTTGATACCTGGGCACTTGTGCTAGCCCGTGGGGATTGGGAATGAACTCTATGACTTATCACGGACCAGGCCATGCATCGATTGGATGGAAACCCAATTTGGTTCATGAAAAAATGGTATTATAGCAGGTTTTCTCTTTTGGGTCATGTTGTTTGGGAATAAGTCGGCATATACCAGAGCTAGGATTATTGAAACTCAATGTTCTGGCTATGAGTAAGGTTCCTGGCCAGCACACCTCGTGGCGGGTCTCGAGTTACTAGGGGAATTCATGTTTTATTTGGATCCCTTATTCCTTGTGGTTATTCCTTGTTTGGGTTAAATGAAATGGGGTTTGGGCTAATGGTCTCAGTGAGCTTGCAGGGTTTGGAAAGCCATGTGGAGCTGGGGACATTACCCTAGAACACTCTTTGTGATGGTGGTGTGATTGTCATATAGCTACCAACCATATGTCCAAAAAACTCATTGACACTAGTTTCCTCTTGAATTGTCTTATGTTTCCCTAGGTTCTATAAACTAATGTGAAAACCTTTGTTTAAAAAATTTATGAAATTTAGAATTTATAATAGAGATGGTTTGATTTTTAAAGGGGTGTAACATGGGTTTCCAGAACTATTTTGAATGAAGTTTTAGAAAGGTGTATCCTCATGAAACATTCTTTATGGGAAATGAAATTGGGTTTTTATAATTGAAACTTGTGGATTTTCAAACTTGGTGGTTTGGGAAACATGGATGATTTTAAAGTGGGTCTTGAAATTATATTTTTAATAGAATCTGTTAAACCGTCCAAATGTTTTTGAATGGGATGAAATGTTTTGGAATTGACTTCTAAGTTTTGGAAATGAATTATTTATTGTATGATTGGTGTTTTTCTAAAATGTCTTGTGAAATTTAAAATGGGTTTTATTTGAAGAGTTGGTGCTTTTCTGAAGTGGTTTTTGTTTCCTTTGGTATTTTCATGGGTGACCATTTGCATGGGTTATGCATGGAAGGTGAATTGGTGACCAGTTGGCATGAGAACATGCATGTGTAAGTCCCATGAGGTACCATTGGTGAATGTGCATCCTACCCTCCTAGTTTTAAATTCCGAATTGTTTATAAACAAATTATTGAATGTTTTTGATGATCTATATTTGTGTGGTATGTATTTCGTGTTTTGGGAATCTCATAGTGGGGTCTTTTGAGTTTAAAACCCTCTTTTGTTTGATTCATGTTTTGTGTTGTATTTCGTTGGGAAGTTGGTTTGGGGTGTTGTTTAGTGGTCTCTTTTGAGGGTGTTTGGGAAACCTTTGTGATGGTTTCCCCTCATGTGTTTGGTGTTGGTTTGAGGCCTATATTGGAAAATAGACCAGTTTGATTTGGGTCCTTGGTCTTCCTTCTTGGCTAGTGTACGCCCCCATAAAGAGTTAATGCATGAATGGCGTGCGGCGATAGATACTTCGTCGCCGGTCTGCCCTCTAGTTGATCAAAATTAGAACATTCCTTTTTGAGTGTTAGCACCATTATTATCCCTTTTTTCCTTCTCGATTAAGTAAATCCTCTTATAGTGGAAGAGTGTATACGAGAGGGTGAATGAAGTTTCGGTTTCCTTGAATCATTTGATGGTCAAAGGGTAAATTTTGACATAGTTAAGTTTGAGGTCCTGTTTGGAAGTGACCTGGAGTTGTTGGTGTGGGAAGATATTTTAAATTACCCTTGGGTCATTTGTTGGTTTCATCCAAGGAAGGGTTATTAGTTGGAAATTAGTGTGTGAATTTGGTCATAAGGGGATATTGGGTCCGTTTTTTGAAATATCTTGTAGTTGGACTTAGTATATCTCAATAGAAATGGTTATGTTTAATGGAATTTTATAGCGTGGGTCCTCTTATAAATGCAAGGGTGGACTTTGTAGGATCTTTTAGGAGTTCCCATTTGACAGGATCATGCCTTTCTTTTTAGGGAGTTTTAGATTTCTCTGTCCGGGTGGAAGTATGTACCATGTGTTTTTCCTTCTGGAGTTCATTGGTTAGGGTAAGGAGGTGATGCATCTGCACCATCTATATTCTTATTTTGGTGAGTCTTTAATGTCGGAGTAAGTGTATGTTGAGGTGTGGTGTGGTTTTTGGCATTGCCTTGGTTGTGGTGCGGTGTCTAGTGGCACCGGGAAAAGAAGTTCTGTTCGGGGGTTTCTACAGCCTGACTACGAGGCATGAGATGCTTCAATCATCTGATCTCTAGTCGTAGGTCCTAGAGTAAAGTTGTCACATAGTCAGGGGAAACCCAGGGTCATGAAAGTCTTGGGTCTAATTCTTATTCTCCATGTAAAATAGGGGTAGTTTAAACCTCTGATATCATTGTCAAGTTTCAGTTGTTCCCTTTCAGTGGAAAGTGGTGGGAGGACCTTGTTTCCATGTTGTGGACTTTTTCAGTGAAAGGGGTTAACCCTTTGTTGTATGTAGGACTAGTCATCTTTCTTTCTTGAAACCCTAGTGGTTGCATCTCACCAGGTGTAGGCCTCTATTTAATATCTCTTATGGGTTCTTTTTGGGTGAATCAGTTTTAATTTTGTTTTTGGGGTCAGCCGAGGATGTTAAGTGGTTTGTTTGTCTTTGTTCATGGTTTTGACACTCTAGTATTTGGGACCTTCCCTACCCTCCCCTTGTGGTGGGGGTGTTTAGTCACTGTCAAGATATTTTGAAGTTTGTGTATCTTCCATCAGTTCTAATGGTGGGGATACCCACGGTGGGTCTCGCTCAAATATCTCTAGAATGAATCAGTGTTGACCTTTTTTCTAATAGTAGGAAGTCCTTTCGGGCCTCCCCATGTTGATACTTTGGTTTTGTTCCTAGAAATGTTCTAGTTCTACTTGTTTACATTGGAAAATTGGTGCGGTTCTTATTTAGTAGTGCTTGACGTGTTTCGGTTTTAGAGATTGGATTATGTGGGTGTGAAAATTTTGATACTTGATCGATCAACTGGAGGTGTTCAATCTCTTTGGGGTGGGTGACAGTTAGAGGAAAGTCTTTTTACTGTTTTCTTGTGATTTTCATTTAAGTCACTTTCTCTGAGCACGGTGCATTTGTATCTTCTTGCTTGTTTTTCATATGGATCCTCTTTGAATCTTAAGGAAGTATCAGTTTTGTTTGGTCTAAGTCTTGTTATGGATTTCTGAGGACGGAAAGCTTTATGGTGGGGAGAATTTTCACACCTAGACTTTTGATATAATTTTATTTTTATTATTTTAGTTTTATTTGAGATATTTTTTCGAGTTGCAGGCCGAGCCTGATTGCTCCCCTTGGCCAACCGCCAATGCACCATGGCTCCCTCCTCCCTCTTTTGTGTTCTTCCTCCCTTACTTCCCTCATCCAGTCATGCACCATGCTTCCCCCCCCCCCTCTCCCTCTCTATAGAGTGACCCTCATCCATAATACCTCTCTGAAAATTCCCCATAGTCGGTGACCTCCCCTCCCTTGTGCTACCTTGTTAGTCGTGGCCTCCCCTCTCTGCACTCTCCTCTCTAGAGCCCCTCTAGGTAAAACCCTCTTTCAGTTTGGGTATTTGGTGTTTCCATCATTTAGGGTGTTAATTAGAGTCTTAATCTTTTGTTTTTCTATTCAATATTTTGGATTATGGTTTATTTAGATTTTCTCATGGTGCAGATTTGGTGCAGATGATATTTCACCCCTTTTTCCAGAAATTTCTTCATGTGAGTTAGGCGATTCCTCTCCCTAACATCATTAGATGTATTTAATATGTTTTTTTAAGTTTATAAATGTGTTCTTTGAATTAATTATGTTGTTCGAATGATGTTTTTGAAATCTTTGATATGATTATAGACTAGAAATGGATTTTTAATAATGAAATGGCTATGCTTTTATGTGTGCTTTGATGTGGTGTTTCTAAAATGGGGTTCTAGAAGGGTTGGGATGTTAAAATGATTTTAAAATGGCTTTTTTATGTGAAATTTCAATGTTTTTAAGTGAGGCTTTGTGGTATTCATGTGGGGTGTTTTATAAATTGAAAAAATGTTTATTAATTGGTGTTTTGAATGAAAACATGGTTGGAACGATTTTTGGGGTTGTTTGTTAGGCGTGAGATGTGTTTTAAGGGATTTTGAGGTGTGTGTCTATTTAAATAGATATTTTAAATATAAAATGAGTTATTTGGGCATATTATCCTTGTAGTGTGTTTTGTTTATAAATTATGGAATATTTAAGTGATGGAAATCTAGTTTTAAAAATGTTTTCAAAACTTGAATATGTTTAATAAGGGGCTTGGACCATTACCTTTGATGAGCCTTATTGTGTATTTTACTTGTAATTATTAAAATTGGAATTGAGAATTCTTTTTATGTGATGATAAAAGTATTTGAAAGTATCTTTTTAATGGTGTGCGTGAATCGAAATGCATTGTTTTGAAAGGAATGATGTTTTCTTTGAAATGTTTAGTCTTTAATATGAAAAATGTGGTGTGTGTGCATGTGAACATTAACTCAAGAATAGAGGAAACCCCAGGTATCTAGGTGGGCGGACTAGGACTAGTACAATATATGATACAGAAGTGGTTCATCCCAGTTTCGTCTAGTAGGATTGACGCTACAAGACTAACTAAATATTTGTGATGATTGAAGACCACAAGGTTATGGGTGTGTTCCCTACTAGTGGATCCTTCATGAGAATATATATCATTATGGTTCCTATGCCACGTTCACACCGAGATACGATGTCTCTATGGTCCCATTGGTGGGAGATACCTTAGGTGATTTACCCACAGTGCTCTACTATTCATGATTTTGTGCCTTCCGTTAGCATATGAATAACCACTTGAGTGTGTGTGTTCTTTATGAATTTTTTATTACACTTTAAAGTAGTGTTTATGAAATGGTTTTCTTTAAGTGTTCCTTTTTAACTTTTAGATTGTAAATTAATTCCTTAAAAGTGTTTTAAAATCATGAATTTGAATAATCATGTTAAATTATCTCTTTGATGTTGTGGCATGGAATCTTCTTATTGGGTGACATCCTACTGGGCCCTTGGATCACGCCCTACATACACCTTTGGGTGTATGTAGATCATGTTTCTTGTGTATCCTAGGTGGAGGCATCATGCATAGCATTAGTGGTTCAGGTTGTTAGTGGACTCTTAATGTTGGTTCAGTGAACGTGGCTTGAGGTTGTTTCACCTCATCTTTCTTGGAGGTTTGAGTTGAAGTTTTAGTTTTTCCTTCATCATAGTTTCTTTTGGGTTTTTGGTTCAAGTTGTAAACATTAAATCTGATCATATTTTAAGGTCCTGTTTATTTGTTTGTTTTTCATTTTAATTTATTTTTCTTGTTAGTTGTTTTGTGTTTATTATTTTAGGTAAATCACTCCCTAACATTACATTTTGATACATGGGAACTTGTGACAAACTGTGGTGATCGGGAACACCCTTCAGGCCTTGTCTTGAACCACATCGGGCGTCAATTGGATGACAACCCAATTTGGTTCGTGACAGGTCGAGAAGAAATTTGCATGAAAATGGAAATTTTATCTATGTTCCAAAGATTAATTTATATTTTCTTGTATTAATTGGTATCAATAATTAATTTGAATTCTTGTGGAATATTTATATGCTGAAATTATAAGGAATGAAGGCCTGGATAATGTTTAATAATGTTAGAATCAGGATGCATGTTTGAATTAGGCCCAAAAAAGGAAGCATATTTTTAGAAAACAAAAACAGCTACAAAGATGAATTTTATTTTAATATATTTTTTTATAACAAGTTTTTTGGTTTTTGGTGTCATCTTATATTTTTTGAGATATCCAAAATTTTCTATATTGGAAGATTTTTTCCAACAGTTGGTACCCCCATTTTGTATACCAATAAGTGATATCAAAAAATGGAATCAAGAGTTAAAGACTCCAGAGGATTTGTGATAAACATCAAAGGCTACTAAACCTTTTAAGAAGTTTTTGAAGATTGTGAAGAGTTGAAAGACATTATGTTCAAATGATGTCATTTGTTTAACTTGAACCACTCTTGCAACAAGTGGTGTCAAATTTTTATCAAGTGGTATCAATTACTTCATCATAAGGTATGTTTCTCACAACCAAGCACATTAATATTATGTACTAATGGTTTGGTGTGAAGTGATAGAGATCACAAGTTATCTTTTGAAATTGGAAAATCCAAAGTTTTTATTTATGTTTATTGATATTCATGAGTGACATGGACAACCTTGTTGTTGTTGATAGACTTATTTTCTACACCAATATATGGATTAGTAGGCTTAGATATTTATAGACTTCCTAAGTGTAACACCCTAGAATGATAAAGGGTTAAATGACTAAATGATATGACTCATTTCAATAGGGTGCACCTTTCTTTTCAGAATCCTACCTGATTAGAACTCCATAGTTAAGCATGTTTGTCCTGGAGTAGTGATCAGGATGGGTGACCTTATGGGAAGTTTCCTAGGGTGTGTGTGAGTGAGGACAAAGAATACTCGAAAGGATATGTGTTGGCATGTGGGGACTTCTGTTAGTCAGATGACCCATTCAGGCACGTGAGTGGGCCCTAGGGTGGGGACCACGTGTCTTTGGGGCAACTGGTGGTACATAGCAGGCTAGGACCTGACAACCATGTTAAGGCGGGGTGGATATGCTATCATTGGGGCCCAGTTGTTACATTTGTTATCATGAGTAGGAACCTAGCCTTACGTGCACCTAGCCTTAAGTGTGGTGCACTGTTTGGGTTGAGATGTATGGCCCATAAAGAGGACATTGTGTTCTAAAGGGGGGTGATTGTAACACCCCATAATGATAAATGGTTAAATGAATAAATGATATGACTCATTTGAAAATGTTCCACCTTCTTTTTCAAGAGCCTACCTGATTAAAACTTCATAGTTAAAGGTGCTTGACCTGGAGTAGAGATTAGAATTGATGAGCTTCTGGAATTTTTCTTAGGGTGTGTCTGAGTGAGGAAAATTCACACTAGAATGGATATGTGTTTTCATGTGGGAAATTTTGTTAGTTAGATGATCCATTCGGGAATGTGAGTGGGCCCTAGTATGGGGACCACATGTCTTTGGGGCAACTGGTGGTACCTAGCAGGCTAGGACCTAACAACCATGTTAAGGCGGGGTAGCTATGCTATCATTGGGGACCAATTGTTACATTTGTTATCATGAGTAGGAACCTAGCCTTAAGTACACCTAGCCTTATGTGTGGTGCATTGCCTAGGTTGAGTTGTTGGGCCCACAAAGAGGACATTGTGTTCTAAAGGGGGGGTGATTGTAACACCCCAGAATGATAAATGGTTAAATGAATAAATGATATGAATCATGTCAACAAGGCCCACCTTCCTTTTCATGAGCCTAACTGATTAGAACTCCATAGTTAAACGTTCTTGACCTGAAGTAGAGATTAGGATGGATGACCTTCTGGGAAGTTTCTCAGGGTGTGTTTGAGTGAGGACAAGGCACACTGGGAAGGATATGTGTTGGGGAAACTGGTGGTACCTAGCAGGCTAGGGCCTGAAAACCATGTTAAGGCGGGGTGGCTATGCTATCATTGGGGACCAGTTGTTACATTTGTTATCATGTGTAGGAACCTAGCCTTAAGTGCACTAAGCCTTAAGTGCAGTGCACTGCCTAGGTTGAGATGTAGGCCCCACAAAGAGGATGTTGTGTTCTAAAGGGGGGGTGATTGTAACACCCCAGAATGATAAATGGTTAAATGAATAAACGTGCTTAACCTAGAGTAGATATTAGGATGGATAACCTTCTGGGAATTTTTTTAAGGTGTGTGTGAGTGAGGACAAGGCACACTGGGAAGGATATGTGTTGGCATGTGGGGACTTTCGTTAGTCAGATGACTCGTTCGGGCACATGAGTGGGCCCTAAGGTGGGTACCACGTGTCTTTGGGGAAATTGGTGGTACCTAGGAGGCTAGGACATGACAACCATGTTAAGGCGGGATGTCTATGCTATCATTGGGGCCCAGTTGTTATATTTATTATCATGAGTAATAACCTAGCCTTAAGTGCACCTGGCCTTAAGTGCGGTGCACTACCTAGGATGAGATGTAGGGCCCACAAAGAGGACGTTGTGTTCTAAAGGGGGGTGATTGTAACACCCCATAATGATAAATGGTTAAATGAATAAATTATATGACTCATGTCAACAAGTTCCACCTTCCTATTCAGGAGCCTACCTAATTAGAACTACATAGTTAAACGTGCTTGACCTGGAGTAGAGATTAGGACGGATGACCTTCTGGGAAGTTTCTCGGGGTGTGTGTGAGTGAGGACAAGGCACACTGGGAAGGATATGTGTTGGTATGTGGGGAGTGTAATTATTCAGAAGACCCGTTCGGGCATGTGAGTGGGCCCTAGGGTGGGGACCACGTGTCTGTGAGTGAGGACAAGGCACACTGGGAAGGATATGTGTTGGCATGTGGGGACTGTCATTAGTCAGATGACCTGTTCAGGCATGTGAGTGGTACCTAGTGGGCTAATACCCGACAACCATGTTAAGGCTGGGTGGCTATGCTATCATTGGGGCCCATTTGTTACATTTTTTATCATGAGTAGCAACCTAGCCTTATGTTCACCTAGCCTTTAGTGCAGTGCATTTTCTGGGTTGAGATGTAGGGCCCACAAAGCGGACGTTGTGTTCTAAAGGTGGGTGATTTTAACACCCCAGAATGATAAATGGTTAAATAAATAAATGATATGACTCATGTCAACAAGGTCCACCTTCCTTTTCAAGATCCTACCTGATTAGAACTCCACAGTTAAACGTGCTTGACCTAGAGTAGAGATCAGGATGGATGACCTTCTGGGAAGTTTCTAAGGGTGTGTGTGAGTGAGGACAAGGCACACTGGGAAATATATGTGTTGGTATGTGGGTACTGTCGTTAGTCAGATGACTTGTTTGGGCACGTGAGTGGGCCCTAGGGTGGGGACCACGTGTCTGTGGGGCAACCGGTGGTACCTGGCGGTCTAGGACCTGACAACCATGTTAAGGCGGGGTGGTTGTGCTGTCATTGGGGCCCAGTTGTTACATTTGTTATTAGGAGTCGGAACCTAGCCTTAAGTGTGGTGCACTTCCTAGGGTGGAGATGTAGGGCCCATAATGAGGACGTTGTGCTATAAGGGGGGTGATTGTAACACCTCAGAATGATAAATGGTTAAATGAATAAATGATATGACTCGTGTCAACAAGGTCCACCTTCCTTTTCAAGAGCCTACCTTATTATAACTCCATAGTTAAACATGCTTGACCTGGAGCAGTGATCAGGATGGATGACCTTCTGGGAAGTTTCTCAAGGTGTTTGTGAGTGAGGACAAAGCACACTAGAAAGGACTTGTGTTGGCCTGTGGGGACTGTCATTAGTTAGATGACCCATTTGGGCATGTGGGTGGGCCCCTGGGTAGGGACCATGTGTCTATGGGTCCACTAATGGTACCTAGTGGTCCAGGACCGGATGAACAAGTTAAGGCAGGGTGGTTGTGTTGTCACTAGGGCATATTTGTTACACTAAGTGCCAAGTGGTAAATTCACTCGGTAAATTTCTTATAAAAAATACAAGAGTAAAGGAGATTGACTTATGTAACATGATGTTTTAAAGGATTTGTAACACCCCAAAATGATAAAGGGTTGTGATCTAAATGGGTGTGACTGTAATACCCCAAAATGATATGACTCATGTCAACAAGTTCCACCTTCATTTTCGTGAACCTACTTGATTAGAACTCTATAGTTAAATGTGCTTGACCTGGAGTAGTGTTAGGATGGATGACCTTCTAGGAAGTTTCTCAGGGTGTGTATGAGTGAGGACAAAGCACACTGGAAAGGACCTAATGACCATGTTAAGATGGGGTGGTTGTTCTATCACTAGGGCCCATTTGTTACACTAAGTGCCAAGTGGTAAATTCACTCAGTAAATATCTTATCAAAAATACAAGAGGAATAAAGATTGACTTATGTAACATGATGTTTCAAAGGATTTTGATAATCAAAATCTGGTTGATGCCAAAGAATGAAGTTGTTTTAGAATAGGTGTAGAATATTTCCCCAATGGGTGGATGAGCCTTTTTTTATTATTCCCATACACTAAGGGGGATAAGTATTTTAAAATTAAAGGGCATAATATTTTTTATAAGGGGAGAACATTATTGCATCAATGGACTAATACATTAGTTTTTTTTGAAAATATGGGGGATGAGTGAAAATTTAGTAAGGTTCACTTGGCCTTAAGGTGAAATTGTCAAAGGGATATTTTCGTGGGGATATTATCAATAAAATCCAAGGAGGATATTGTTTAACTCTTAAGAGTTTGAATGGATTTTTTTACAATATGTGTGGGTTTGTTGAAAATATTTTTGGAATGTATTTGTTAACAACACCATTGTTGAAAAAACATGTTGAAGGTGATCAAAGTATTTCTTAATAGATTGATTGATCTTGAATATTATTTTCCATGTGTTAGAAAAATTGGTAATTGGATAAGTGGAGATGTCTAAATAAATGCATGGAGTGTGTTTCACAAGAATGTAAGGGAAACACCACACCGTAGTGGTGTCAGCAGCTATGTCACATAGGTAATGTTGATGATCAGACTACATCGTAACAAATATTACTATGTTATAAGTATGTATAGAATGTTGCAAAAGGAAGTCAAATCTTGACCGTCCTGCCAAGATAGATCATTGCAACACATGTGGGAGAAAGCTCGACCACGTAGGGGAACCAGTAAGGCCCGCCAGTCCACAATAGCACCATGGAGCCAGGAGATCACGCACGTGGATAGGAATTCATGTAGGAAAGAAAGTTTCTATGTTGTAGGGCGACAACATGGAGGTATCTGGGATCAGATGTGATGTCCCCAACCCAGAAGCCACTAAACAGTGCCCTAAGGCAGGTCGCCACATGACCTCAAGAATGCCTCCCCGTATAACAGAGGTTTTAAACTAGAAATAAGGGTTTATATAAGTCATGTGGGGAGAATATACCCTCTTTACCAATAGATAACAAATATAAATTTTGGAACAATGTGGGATAACCAATAACATGCATAACTATCACCGCCCAAAATTGGGTACAAACCACAGCCTATAATAAACATGCTAAACAGTGCTAAAGTGAATAAAACCCAAAATAAAGACAAACAACAGAATTCAAAAGGGTTCTGACTCAAAGTATAGAACCTAATCCATGCAGGTCCCATGCCCAACTCAACTCTATAGCATATGGCATTTTCCCTTGTCATGACCTGCAAGCATTAGTTTTCTCGGTTACCCCATGACACCCAAGCAGGGTGTGAGTACAACTCAGTAAGCCACCACCAATGATGTCTAAAAAATATCTAGACAATATATAGTGAATTCAAATGCTAAGAAAAGACAATGTAAAAAAAAGAAATTTTGGGTGTCATTAGTTAACAAAGTTCACCTAATCCATTCCTAGCATTATTCCCAATTTTCAATACTTATACCAACTTCATTACTTAGTTCACTTTTGTCACATCATCAATGGGTTTGGCATTTTCATCAGCTAAATGCATATGGGAAATAAATCAAGTTCTTTATCTCACTATGGATAATCACATCATCACATATACAACACACTCACCTTGAAGCCTTGGTCGAGGTGGTCTCATTGAATGCATAAATTATGGGAATATAATTTTTTCCCTTCCCTAATCTCTGCATTTTTTGGTGGAGTTTAGTTCCTCAGTTTAACTTGACCTGTGGGTTTAGATCCTCATGTCAATACCTCTATCTACCAAGCCATGTGCACGTTCTTATTTGTCCATTCAACACACATATACCATATCACAACCAAACATAAATAATTCCAATAGAAATCACAATCCATAACAACCAACATGGTATTTAACATTATGCCATAACCCATTAAAACATTTACCATTTACATTACACAACCATTTAGCCCAATTCCCATTTCTTATTTCTAACTCACTAATCATATTCACTAATTACCCTACATTAACCCAATTAACATATCCAACCCTTTCCATATGTTAATTCATTTAACATAATTAACATTTCCCATGTATTATCTTACTTATGCATTTCAAGTACAAATCACACTTCATTTAGCACATTACCATTAATCTAATTTAACCATTTTTATGTCAAGACAAGAAATCCCATATCCATTACCCACATCTAGGAACAATGACCCATTTTCCCTTCTTAGTCATCACAAAAATCTACTAACATGTTTATCTTGGGATCTACTTAATCATAAGTCTATTTCACACTTAACATATTTGTTAACCATGCTCGAGAAGGTCGGTGCACCCCAATAGTGGTCGTAAATTGGTCAAGTCATCCTCCACACATCCCATGGGGATAATGAGGGGATCAATTTATCATTTGGACACCCATTATATCAAATCTCACTAATGACACCAGGAACACAACAAGGGGAAAACAAGAACACAACCTCTCATGCACAAATCCATATAAAAACTATGGGATATAACTTGTAGACAACCTACCAAAAATCTATTGATGAAAACACTCTTAATCATTGCCTTAGATCCTAATCCAAACCACCTTTGAAGTCTTAACCTAGATTCCACTAGAAAAATAGGGTTTTAGGGATTCGTAAGAATATCTCCTAATATACAAACCCTAATCTGGAAAAGAGAAGAAATAAGAGTATTATACTTACCTATAGCTTAGATCCACAACCAACGACACTCCAAATAGCCTAGAATAGAGATAGAGCCATCCTTAGGAATGTTTAGGGATTGGTGTTCGTCACTAGGGTTAGAGGGAGGTGGAAGGGGAAGAAAAATGAGTGGGAACTTAAAATCCTATAATGGAAATTTTGTAATATTTCCAACTTTTAAAGGGGTGTACGGTTTACCTGCATGGTTTTCCAAACCATGCACAAACCATGCATAGGAAACTGTCTAAGGGAAGTGAGGTCACATGGTTACCTAGGGAGACCCGTACGGTTTACAAACTGTGCACCAACTGTGCAATATGCCACTATCCAAAATTTCATAGTTTGGCCTCCGACCTCACACAGTTTACTTAACTATATTCCAACCATGTTCCAATCGTGCGCCTTGCATAGATTGACCCGGTATTCCCTTCTTTCATGTCTTGAACCCATGGAACACCCCGAGGCCCCTCAAACTCATGAGAAACACTTCATTAACCAAAAAAATAAATTTAAACCAAACTTTTAAACAACGATATAACTCCATGAAAACTAAGATCTTACAACCTCCCCACATTATAATGGCTCATCCCCAAGTCGCATTCCCAAGCATCACTGAGCTTCTGAAGATAAGATATTGGGCCACTGGGCATGCATATCTGATTCTCGTTCCCAATTTTCTTCTTAAACATTCCTATAATACCATATAATATGAACTAAAGGCATAAAACTTCCCCTTAAGACATTCTCAATATGATCCACAATACGAACCAAATGATGCTCAAAGGACGCATCAACCTCAAGCTCAACATCCGCAACATTAACTACATGAGATGGATCAGGGTGATACTGCCTAATCTATGATACATGAAAAAACATCATGCATGCTACTATGCCTCTGTGGAAGAGACAATCAGCAATCCACCAGTATGATCCTCTCCACAATCTCAAACGGCCCCACGTACCTGGGTGCCAACTTACCCTATTTTTGAATTCGATAGTGACCCAACTTTGGAAACAACCGAAGACACACACTATCACCCACCATAAACTCAAGAGTTTTGTGATGCTGATCAAAATATGAATTTTGCGAACTCTAAGCTATTGTCATGAGTTATTGAATCAATTGTACCTTTTCTGACATCTCATGCACAAGACTCGGTCTCAACAGCTCATACTCTACTATTTCTAACCAATGCAATGAAGATCTATACAGTCCCCCATAGAGTTCCTCAAACTTTTCTATATGAATCGTAGCTTATAAACTATTTTTGTAGGAAAACTCAACAAGAATAGAGTGTTTCTCCCATAAACCACCAAAGTCTAGGACACAAGCCCTCAACATGTCCTATAGAGCCTAAATTGTATGCTCTAACTGTCCATCCATTTGCAGGTGGAAATATATACACAAAAACACTTGGGTACCAAGTGACCTCTATAATATCTTCCAGAACTGTGACATGAAATGCAGATCACGATCAGAAACGATAGTTCTCGGTACTCCAAGAAACTGCACCATCTCTCGAAATACAACTTGCCTAACAGATCAATAGGGAAAGTCTCTTGGATTGGAAGGAAATGAGCCGCCTTAGTTAACCAATCCATAACCACCTAGATTGCATCATTCATCTAGGGAATCCTTAGAATACCCACTAAAAAATCCATCGTTACATTATCCCACCTCTATTCTGAAATGGGAAATGGATATAGAAACCCACCTGAGCACTGATGCTTGGCGTTCACCTGCTAACAGGTAAGGTGCCACACCCCAAACCTGAAAGCTATTTATGAAGGTATCGGGATGCACAACGGAAGCCAGTGGGCTGGGGTATTTAAAAAATTTCATCATTAGGACAACGAAACTTGTCGTCACCGATGATCTAAGCCCCGGTATAGTCTAAGGATCTCGTATAAATTAAAAGAGCACATAAATAACAACTAAAAATATACATGTTCACATATGAATCTTCACTCGAATTTAATTCATCAGAGATGATCGTTTCTTGAAGGAACCATATAAGTATACCTCAATATAATCCACACACACTTTAAAAATCCACTTTATTTTTTATCATTGATTTCTGGGTGCTATCGCGAAGATATGACGATGCCTTTGATGCTCTAACGATCACCATGATCCTTTACCTTCATAGATTGAAGGAATTATTTTATCATCACTTGAAGAGAGAGACTCTCTCTCAAGGAAGCGATAAGAGAGAGAGACTCTCATTTATAAATGAATGAATAATTCATTGGGGGAGAGCTTCTCTCTCTATTTATAATGGATAATGAAAATACCTAAAAGGGTTCCCCGACCCCATTTATTTATCATTCAATAAATAAATAATTATTGATGAATTAAACTAAATCAATATTATTTATTATTTTATCACATAACATTAATATGTAGATAAAAAATTATGTGATAATCTTAAGTCATTTAACTTGAATCGTAATTCACGATTAATATTAAACAAACCTGGAATATTAAAATATTATTCCTTCGATTGATATTTTCTCATATTGACTTAAATTGTAAATACTTTAAATAAATTGAACCCAATTATTCATAACTTGAATAATAATTTATTTCTTTCTTTCTTTCGTGATCGATACCTTGGAAAACACTTGGACCCCATGGTGGGGGCCACCATGTCCAATATACCTATTCAATTGAATAGGGAATTTTTTTGAATATGCTATTATGTGTGAACCTTTAGGACCTTATCTCGGTAGCATTGAATAAAATACATAGACCAAGAGAAATGTCTAGAAACCTATCAATGCCCCTAAAGAGATAAGGATAGTCATAGAAATGACTACCAACCTATGAACGCACACTGTGTAATATAATCTCTTTCGCTTTAGATATATAAAAAAGCATGATGCACACTTGTTTCATCACCATTTTCTTGCTTTATTATATTTTTGATCTAACCATATGGGTTTACCTTTCCACTACCTTGTCCAAGGATTTATAAAGGTACAACCATCCTAATCAACAACGCCTGAGATATATTACTTCTACAACCTAGAAGTGACAAATCCTTTCTTGACCATTCAACCAATGTCTTGCTACCAAGGATGCACCCAACACAAGCTACCTCACCATGATTTCATTATCATGGTTTCTTCCTTCCATCAAAGTACACAATAAAATGACACAAATTGATAATTATCTCAATTCAGGAGACCAATACATATGTATGTAGATAGGAACAACCAATGACACCCAAAACATGTGGTGTTCCTATTAGTGGGTCTGTCCCCATGATCTCACTTCTAGATATCACCAAGTACAAACTTCATGAGAGGAAGTCTGAATTCATATGATCCTCCAACACCAGATATTCAAACATCTATTATGTCCATTCAGAAAGATGTATCTAGGCCATAGGAAATGTTTTTAAGATTAATGTCATAGTATCTCCAGGTTCTCATCATAGCTTGGGATCTGCTATAACCTCTTGATACGATAATTAATATTTGGACTTTACCATTAAATAGTAGACACAAAAATATCTACACTATAATGGTATTCAAATATCTTGTACAACTAACTATATACATGATATGGTAATCAAAAGTACTTCATAGTTGGGTCTAGGGAACCCACTAATTCAACACTCCCACATTCACTAGATCCAACTTGATAACCATACTTGTTAGCTACTCACATGATAAAAATCATGTTTCTACAAAGTAATGTCTTTAGCTGCTGAGACTTCCACATTTCTACGGAATGACAATTCTATTATATGCAACCTCATATCCTTGAGTAAAACTTCACACAAGATGGTATCCCCAAGTATATCCTTTTTGTCCACTGTCATAACTTGACATCTTGTCTAGTAAGAATATCATAATTTACATTATGGCAATCCTTTACTTACTATGTAATATTCTAAGAACTGGAACAAATTGTTATGTTTAACTTCTTTTTTTCTTCCTCATAAGCTACAACATACTCAGTATTTGTATATATGTCTACAACTAGATCATATGATCTTGTCTCACTCATCACCTTATCCTAACTACTAAACTAGAACAAATTGATCTTAGGAAGACTAGTTTTTGTCCCACCATAACTAGTATCATTCTTATCCACATACCAGGTACAAGTCATTTGTACTTTCCGAAATACTATTAGATAGTTCTGACTGCATCCCTTGCAGTACTCATGGATATAACTAATATTTGACTGGTATAAATTATATATTGGAAACATCATTTCTTGTACATATCATGAAATACATGATTGATCCATCACTTAAGCATATGGAACTCAACTCACAACTTTAATCTCCTCCCATGTCCTGAACATGTCAACCTGGAGAAATTATGCCATGTGACATTGGTAACAATTCTAAACATGAATTTTTCTATCCTATATTTTTTAATATCATGTTAGTATATGTGTGATTGACTAGGTCCAAGAAATCGTTAAATCTACCTCAATAAATCATGTTCCCTAGAACTCAGGATGCTACTTTAATTCAATCACCAGTGAATTAATTTTATCCTAGTATTAACTAACTATAAGACCAATATATGTTTTCCATATGTGTAACACCCCAAGATTCTACAGTACGCTTCTCTTTGAATACTGTGATAGCGTGTGTTGTACGCAACATCGAGTTCTAACACACCACAACCAATCAAACAAGCCATTATGAATAGTAATACCTACTTTTTGAAATTATATATATATATATTATTTCAAAATGGACTTCATTTTTGGATTCAGAATATCGAAATTATCCTAAGTTGAATTTTTTGTATTTTTCTGAGAACTTCTAATTTTTATGAATAGTGAAAAATACTTAAAAACAACTTTTTTAATCAAGATAATTTATAGTGATAAATTATATTATTTAGTGGTTTTAATGTATAATTAGAATATATTTTTACCATTTTATCCAATGGTGTTCATTAGAATTAATTTCGCTTTGAAATTGGACATAAACAATTGTCAATCTTTTGATATATATTGTTTCTTAAAAACACGTTATTTGTTGTGACAGCGGGAATTAATTATAAAATTAATTAATGAAACTTATATGTTTGGAATTTTGTAAAATAGACATCATTTTTGAATTCGGAATATCAATTATAGCATAGGGTGAAATTTTGGCATTGTTCGGAAAAACTTCAATTTTTGATTAATAGTGAAACTACTAAGTGGTAGTTAAAAAACTGAATTTTTCATAAAACTTAATTTTACCGCTTCTGTGATTGGAATTTCTAAAATCTGAGAGACACGGTTAATATCAAGGAGTAAAATGTGGTTCAATGAGATGAAAATAATTTTTGGTGAATAGTAACTTTTTACTTTTATTTACCACGGTTAAAAGTAAATAGGGTAATTAAGGGTAAAAATGATATTAATATTACCCTAATGCATGTCATAATTCTATTGGACAATTGTATCTCGACCAAAAACAACCTTACGAATAAATTATTATCATTTAGGTCCACTTGGATTAGATTAGGACATTTATTATTATTTAATTCAAAGAAGAGTTAAAAGAGTTAAAATCAATGTTTATTTACTAAAACATTTTTCATATAGGGTTATACATAAGATAAATTCGATTGTAAATATTAATTAGAAAGATAAAAAGATTTACTAAATAATTATATTTTATTTATAATTTTTAGACATTAAATAATTTAATTTATTTATGACACAATGACGATGTAGTAATTACCATAATAGTGAAAAATTAAAATAATTGATATTATAAATACCCAAATAAAAATAATTTGAGACTTTTAATGAATTAAACTAATTTTATAGGATAATATGAAATATTAGTATTGATTTACTTGACTTTTTTAGAAGTAATCATTCTGTTATGATTTTTACAAAAATCAACTATTGAATAGTGTCAAAATTGACATAAAATAGTTTTTAAAACAAATATAATATTATTAATTGATATTAAATTCCTAAAAATATAAGGTTCGGCCAAAAGACTTATATCATGATAGGTGTATCATTAATGGACCACTTGGGGGTCTCTTGGGGGTATATAGTATGTTTATTAACTATATAATATAAAAATACAAAGTGACATGGTAAGTGTCAAACTAATTAACTAAGAGTTAAAACTTAAAGATAAGGTTAATATAATGACCCAAACCTGTCTAAATTCTATTGGTTGAGTGGTTTTCGACTCATCCCCACCTTAACCTTTAAATAATCCACTTTTGATCCATTATAAACCGAATATGAATTTATTATAAAATAATATTTCTAGCTTTTCCAAAGGTGCCTCTCACCCATCTTATAAAAGGGCACTCTCCCTTCTCATTAACTCACACCTTCAAAGCCTTTTGGATCGGCCAACCTCTGCCCAAATACTCTCTCAACTTCCCTCACTTGATCATAGAGGCCTTCCTTTAGTCAGAAAGCCAACTTAAGGAGCTCTTTTGATCAAATCAAAAGGAAGAACCCAAAGAAGAGGTAATGATTTCACCACCCTTTTTCAAGTTCCTTTCTTCTTCCACTTCTTCTTTCTTTGTTATTACCATTCTAAAATAATAACTCCAGTATATTATATATACTTTTATGTTATTATAAACATTTTACAACCATATTTCAGTATTCTATCCATCCTTTGAATAACATGTTACCATACGTGCGTACGTACGGCTTACCGTCTCCACATCGTGGTGTAATTGTTATTCAATAAATTATTATTTGGATGGGTATAATAATGATGTGTAATTCATGTAAATAATAAATATAACATGATAATTATTCTGTATATATGATATATCATCCAATTATATATTATTTTAATATCAAAATAATGATATTGTCGCTCGTGCGTACTTATGGACTACCGTCTCCACGAACGCGATGAGATTCATTCTCCATCGTATCCATTCAAGTATAATTATCATTTGATGATTTAAAAATAATTTTCAAGGACTTGATATCATTATGGATATGATTAAGATACAACCCATCCATGACAAACACGACTTACGTAACAATACATATACAAGAAAACGAGTAAGTTAACACCTGAAACAACGATAATACTAAGATATTATTAAAAAATCAATGTTAAAAGATCATATATGATATCATATTAATGCATATGATTATTGTATAATTTAATAACAATTATTTCACCATTATACAAGAGGTTAACCTACCCTCAACCAAGGAAAAGTACAAGGTAAGGGGTTTTAATCTCACTCCTTATTCCCGTGAGATTCATGTCATATTTCCACTATTACCTTTTATGTGGTGTATGTACTGCCCATAATTGTATTATTTATGTAATACACTTTAATTTATGTGTATTTATATATTCATTGTATGATACCTCTTTCACGGGGTGTATGTTTCGTAAGTTACCAAATTGGTAAAGGTTAATTTCAGAATCTCTTTATTATCCGAGGTTGTTGTTTTCACGTTAGTATCTACTGGGACATATTTATTATCCATGTACATGTTTTATGAAAGAGTTTTCAAAGGTATTATTTTAAGGGACTTTTTACTAAAACGTCATTTCAAATGTTTTAAATATTTATTCTTCAAAATCTTTCTCATTAATGTTTATGTCTTCAAAATGGGTTTTAAGGATTTATTTATATAGACATGAATGTTTTTAAAATGTTAATTCCTTTCAAAAGTTTCAAAGTGGTATGGGACACTTTGATTCAAAAATGTATTTAAATGACTTCTTTTCTAAATTGTGTGACTTTTAAATGTTTTCATGAAAAGGGGTATTTCTCTCAAATAGTTTTACAAACCAATCTCATTTATGTCACAATTCTTTAATAGATTTTAAACTTGTTTTGAAGTTGATTTATCATGATACAAATCTTCCATATTGTGTTAAAGGTTTTGTGATATATTTGACTGTAGATGTGTTATTTTTGTACCATTCATGGTTCATGGGTAAAGTATTGACATTTCTCATGCTAGTTTTAATACAAAATTTTATGTTATATTTCATCATCTTCTTAAGATGAATGTGTTGGACTAGTATGTTCCGGGTTGGGGACCGGTAAAAGTAAGACCTCCGGGTTGGTGTCCGGTTATTAGAGGCACTCCGGGTTGGTGTCTGGTTATTATAGGCACTCCGGGTTGATGTCCGGTTATTAGAGGTACTCCGGGTTGGTGTCTGGTTATTAGAGGCACTCCGGGTTGGGTTCCGGTTATAGTTAGCCCCTAGGCCTTGGCATGAGGCCTTGATAAAGAAATTAAAGTTCATCATTATGCATTCCATCATTATGAAAGTGGTTAGTGATATTGCAAGTGGTTATTCGATTAGTAGAATATCCATGTGAATAAGTAAATGGCATTATTTCATTTTATTTCTGCCATATTATGTTGAAGTTCAAGTTTAAAATGCTTTTGTTTTAGTTTTATACATTGCCTAAAATGTTTATGCTTATTTTTGAAAGTTTCTGATGTATTTCTTACCCTTACTGAGAATTTGAGCTCACCCCTTTCTATGTTTTATTTTTCCCAGGATTCCAAGAAGTGTAATGTGATTGATATGCAGGGTTAAGCCAAGGGAATAATGGCATTCATAAAGATTATTTATGTTGTTTTGTACGTCTAAAATTTCAAATGTAACATTCATGTATGTGATATATTTTTCCAAGACTGCTAAACTGATCGGTCCTTCGAGACTTGATTCTTTGTAATCATGCCAATGTATTAAAATAATGCACCAGCTCTGGGTAACTAGGGTTGGGGCGTTACAATATGTTTCTAAACATATTTCTCTTGGAAAACTATGGTGCTCCCACTAACCTATGGTAGACACAAGGAAAAAAATCATTTCAAATGAATTCTCTAATATCTTATTGCTTACTTTAATCATAAACTGGATTTAAGTAACTTGCAACCCTTATTGACATATAATGGCATCATCATCCTTTTTTGGTTGCATTATATAGACACCTTTCATGATTGGAATTCATGACTTCTGATGCCCAATTAAATGATCTTAGAAGTTAGTTATGACAAGTAAAACCCTAATGGATTTAGGCATATCGACTTGGTATAACCAATCGATCCTTATTGGTACTTTCCTTGTACCACCCATGTATCATCTCTCTTGAATACCCACTACTGTATTGATAATTATAATACCCTTTGCAATTTGATACATGGTATCCATTATTGAATTTTTATTTGATCTTTTCAATCTAATATAATTTCCATATACTTCTCACTTGTAGGAATTATTATTCACAATGAATAATTGATCACCATTCCCGATGAAAATAAAACCAACACTATGGCTTTAACCTTCCTAGACAGTATGTGTCTCTGAAACATTCATCTTCCACATATACTTGTGGAACTTGTTCCTATACCAACCATTTGTGCATCTAGAGCATTAACTAAACCCAAGTCAATCTTGATCCCACTATCTCTAATAGAGATGTGTACCCTTATATAGAAATGTAGTCTATCACTAGACTACTACTTTTATATCTTAGGGATTTATGTAATATCCCAAGAAACTATTAGGATAGTTATTTAGATGCAAAATGTGTTTATCTTGATGCATGTTTTTTTATATCCAAACAAACTATTTTCATATGAACACTTGTCCTATGATATAATGGGTTTCTATCATACTATGACTCATATGATATCCATTTTTCATCTATAGTTGGAATATAGTTATGGGATTTCATAGTTATTTGCAAATCATGTCTAGAGATATGATGAAAGTTACTGCAGGTTGTAACATTGATACTATATACATCTTAACTTTGATGTATAAAATGTGTGTTTAAGAATTAATCCATGTTACATTTTGTTGATCAATGTTAACATGTAAGAATCTTCATCAATCCTTCTTATTAGCACCAATGTTGTGATGTAGATAATGTAATGTGCATTTAAGAATTACTCCACGCTACATTATCATGATGCATGAATGTGTTGTTAAGATATTCTTCGGCATGTCGATCCGAAGAAACTCATATCTTCTAACCATGCGTATACTTCACTATCACATTTCTTAATAACTTAAATGAATCTTATGAAGTATCATTACCACTATATATTCATTGGAAGAGTTCACATTCTTTTTTTGAACAAACTCCACAAGCTTTGTGGCATACCTTTATTTCTAAAGGTTTCTTTATCCAAACTAAATACGTCGATTTTACTAAATGTGTTTAGCTATGTTGCGCCTAAATACAATATTGGGTATATTCTTGAAATAAACTTTTAGTTTTACTTGAAAAATAATTATCTTTCCACAACTGGGTAAAAGTTTTACATTTTTTATTCACCACTTATTACCTATGATTCAAGTACCACTGAACTATTTGTTGAGTATGTTACCATAAATAACATTAATTCTGAAACCTAGAATAATGTCTCATTATGTCTAAAGGGAATTTGAGATAAATGTTTTGGTTATATTCAACAACTTTTTCAACTAAAATCATCCACTTGGAAATTACAAGTTATATGTTTGTCACCGTTGACTTAGGAATCACCCTTTCTCAGCTGCTTGGAAAAGACACCTTACTTCTTGTAATGTTTCTATACTTACTTGGTTATTGTATTTCAATACACATATGTGAAAGGAATATTGTATTTAATACCCAAAAATTATGTCAGAAACAATACTTTTATTTGATGAAAATACACTGAAGAAGAAGTGGGTTCTTTCTCATTCAAATCAGTTCATGGCGTTTTAAACTTCCATAAATTTATTTCATAATATGCGATGCAAATAACCTCCTATTTAATAACCAACCTCTATTATTTTAAGGACATTACGAAGGTGCCTTTGGCGAAACTTGTCATTATCATTTTCACCTTGTCTTCCAATTTATTCTCCATGAGAAATAAAGATGGAACTTTCTTTAATATTCTTATTGCTTGGCGAACCTTATCTAAAATGTAACGAAGCGTTTACTCCATCTTGTTCGTTTTGTTACCTTTAACGATACCAGAGTAATTGGGTGGAAATGATATGAGAAAGGGATCCATTGAAAGATCATGAACTATCTTTCACTTTACACATAACCAGTATAGTTATCACCCATTCATATATTGCTTCACTTTCTCCTCAGAAGCTTCTCAGGTATGAGACTACATGTTCTTATCATCCATGTCTTAATGTAGTGACCGCAACTTACATCGGATGTTGATGATAACATTATGACACAAGCATCATATGCTTCATTCATGAGTCTCATGTAAGAAATTTTACACCCATGCTTCATGAGGTGGCTTAACAGGTATAGGGACATGAGCACCTTGAATTTCCGATATAGTAGTATTATGCGCAAGCGTCTGTACTAAACTTGGAAATTTAAGCTAGTTTAGACATCAACTTTGTCCAATATTTATCATAGTTTTTTTTGGGGTATTACTTTCCATTTTCTACAAAAATAAACTTTAGCAGACTAGTACTTTTATGTTGATTACCAAATTAGAAATTACCGATTAATTTAATCATTAAATGTCTCCCACTGTTTTATCGAATTCTAGGAACTCTCCGTACTAGAATCATAATACTATGTTGCTTGAGTATTCTAGTGGAAATGATCCATAAACCTCCCCTCATAGTCTACATTCTTTAGTTATTCTATTACTCAGAGGGTTCAGGGTAGGCGTTTGGTTGGCCAACTGTATTAACTCGTAGTTTTGTGATCTTTTTGAGTGAAGTTCCAACTTTTAAAATCATAACTTAATTTACTCAACACTTGCGTCTAAAATTACAACAAGCTAGCTTTAGCAAGACACCCTTCTCAATCCCCCACTCTCATAAGAACTCTTCGGCAGTAAGAGACACCCTTAGCTTTGGCATGACGCGCACCTCAAACACCTAATTCTTTTCAAACTTGAATGATGGAATGCGGTAAGGACTTAATATTTCTTTGAGGGTTTTTTGTGTTTTTCTCTCGATGAATGTAATCAATTTCTATTAATCTTTTTCATCTATGTTGTCGCCCTCACAACTAAACATTAATAGAAAAACATACGTCACTTCTTTATGCATTTTATTATTTATTATTTTATGTATTTTCCCGCTGTTATAAAATGCATTGAGTAATAAATAAATGTATAAAGGTAAACTATTGCCCGACTGGTCTTGAGCATATAATACGACCTAAGGGCATCATACATGAGTCACGGTTTGACTCCTGATGCAGCTCACCCTCAACCTGTATGTTCGATGCTCGTCTGGAGTAACGCCTCGACTTGGCGGTGTCCACATCTTGTCTTGCATCGTCTTGGTCAATGTACACCGCCTCATCTTGGCAAAGTCTATGTCGTACATCGTCTTTGTCTAAGATACAAAATTATTCATGCACAAGCCAGGGGAACTAGGGCTGTAATGTACATCAGATGGATTTTGATGCATATGTCCTTATACATTTTAACCGAAAATAAAGACGATGCATAGACTGTCATTTAATTAATTTCAAACATCACAAATAGTTTAAAATAATTAATTGAATAAAATCAAACATACATTGGTCAGGCCATACTAGTCGGTCTAAAATAAAGCGTGATAAAATTAAATTGCAATAAATAAAGTGTGAGGATATTAATTAAATTAAATGAATTAAATAATTCAAATAATTTAATTATTTTCGGTCCCATAAGTATTTTGATTTAATTTCAAAAAATAAATTTCCCAGGGTATTAAAATTATTATTTTAAACCAAAATTATTATATTAATAATTCAATTTTAAAAATAAAAAAAAATTAATTAAATTAATTTTGGTTATCGGGGCCCGAAAACCCCACCTTTGCCATTGCGGGTCAAGCTGAACTTGTAGAGGTCCGGAATAGCCTATTCTGAACTTTTATGGGTCGGGCAAGTGCGTTCAAACCCCTTTCTGGTGGCAAATTTTGCCGGATGGGTTTTTTTTAATGGGTCAAACGTTTAATTAATTAGGTTAGTGGGTCTCTTGAGCGCCAGACCATGTGGCGCTCAAGAGTTTTGGAATTGGAGCGCCACTTCAAGTGGCGCTCCACCAATTTGGCGGAAGAAGAGTGCAGCGCCACTTGAAGTGGCGCTGAACAAATAAATGCAAACCGTGCAGCGCCACTTGAAGTGGCGCTGCACCCTTCTTCCCAATCAATTCGGCGCCACTTGAAGTGGCGCCGAAACACCCCCCCCATCCTATAAATAGGACCCTCGCCCCCCACCCCATTCCTCACTTCCAACCTCACCCACCCCCATTCCTCCCTCCCTATCCCTTCCTCTCTCTCTCTCAAAATTTTTTTTTGCGTTCTTCGGTTGCGGTGAAGCCTTGCCTCTTCGGTTGCTCTACCTGTGTACCTACGTCGTCACAAATTTGAGGTAAATCTTTCTTTAAATTTATTTAATAGTTTTATTTAATAATTTAGTTGTTTAATTTATAGAATTAGTATATAATGTTTGTATTTTATAAATAGTATGGTTTTTTTAAATGTAATTAGATAATGAAATGATTAGTTAGTTAAATAATTAATCATAATTAGTTGATTAATCAATGATAATTAAGTTATTAATTAATCATAATTAGGTAAATAGTTAAATGTAATTAGATTATTAATTAATGACTATTAGCTAATTAATTAATCATAATTAGCAAATTAATTAATCATAATTATTTAATTAATGAATCATAATTAGTTAATTAATTCATTACAATTAGGTTATTAATTAATGGTAAGTAGGTAATAAATAATCATAATTAGTTAATTAAATAATCATAATTAGTTAATATCATAACTAATTAATTAACTAAACATAACTAGTTAATTAATTAATCATAATTAGTTAATTAATTAATCATAATTAGTTAAGTAATTAATCGTAATTAGTTAATTAATTAATCATCGTACGTAGTTAATTAATTAGTCATAATTAGTTAAGTAATTAATCATTATTAGTAAATTAATTAATCATAATTAGTTAAGTAATTAATCATAATTAGTTAAGTAATTAATCCTAATTAGTAAATTAATTAATCATAATTAGGTTATTAATTAATCATAATTAGGTTATTAATTAATCATAATTAGTTAATTAATTAATCATTAGTAGTTAATTAATTAATCATAATTAGGTTATTAATTAACCTTAATTAGGTTATTAATTAATCCTAATTAGTTAATTAATTAATCATAATTAGGTAATTAATTAATCATAATTAGGTAATTAATTAATCCTAATTAGGCTATTAATTAATCCTAATTAGGTTATTAATTAATCATAATTTGGTTATTAATTAGTCATATTAGGTAATTAATTAATCCTAATTAGGTTATTAATTAATCATAATTAGGTTATTAATTAATCATAATTAGGTAATTAATTAATCCTAATTAGGTAATTAATGAAACATAATAGGTTATTAATTAATCATAATTAGCTAATTAATTAATCATCATTAGGTAATTAATGAAACATAATTAGTTAATTAATTAATCATAATTAGGTAATTAATTAATCATAATTAGGTAATTAAATAATCGTAATTAGGTAATTAATTAATCATAATTAGTTAATTAAGTAATCATAATTAGGTAATTAATTAATCATAATTAGGTAATTAATTAATCATAATTAGTTAATTAATTAATCATTAGTAGTTAATTAATTAATCATAATTAGGTTATTAATTAATCCTATTTAGGTTATTAATTAATCATAATTAGTTAATTAATTAATCATAATTAGGTTATTAATTAATCATAATTAGGTTATTAATTAATCATAATTAGGTTATTAATTAATCATAATTAGGTTATTAATTAATCATAATTAGGTTATTAATATATCCTAATTAGGTTATTAATTAATCATAATTAGGTTATTAATTAATCCTAATTAGGTTATTAATTAATCATAATTAGGTTATTAATTAATCCTAATTAGGTTATTAATTAATCCTAATTAGGTAATTAATAAATCATAATTAGGTTATTAATGAAACATAATAGGTTATTAATTAATCATAATTAGCTAATTAATTAATCATAATTAGGTAATTAATGAAACATAATTAGTTAATTAATTAATCATAATTAGGTAATTAATTAATCATAATTAGGTAATTAAATAATTGTAATTAGGTTATTAATCAATCATTACTTGCTAATTAATCAATCATCATGTGCTTACGTACACGTATCTTGGGAGCAGTTCGTTGATCCAGCTTATCGACTTGAGAGCATCAACTCCTGCTACAATACTCCGTGGATGCCAATCGGGGAATATCAGAATTTTCAGCTGCCTGATGGTGCACCCACGCTTCTACCGAACAGAAACAGACTTCGACCTAAAGGGAGGCCAAAGTCGACTCGTATTCGGAATGAGATGGATTGGCCTAGTGAACATCCAGTTGGACGGCGGTGCAGCATATGCCGCCAGGAAGGTCATATGAAGACACGTTGCCCTAGACACATAGGGCAATCATCTAATGGTTAAAATGAATCATGTACTCTATCAGTTACTGTAAAACTTTGTACATGTAATTATTTTTATCATTTCACCATTTTTAATCATATTTGTCTTACTTGTAAATAGGGTAATTTTTTGAAAATGTACCACGATTTCACGTGACATTTTTTGTCGAACGATCAACATTACATGAGTAGCTTTAAACAAACAACACCAAATCAAAAAAAGGAATGTACCTGTATAAGAAAACAAAACCATTTGAAGGGAGGTATTATATCATCAGGAAGAGAGATTCTAGAAATGTGCAATGTTATGACAAACCTTTATATGAAATGTGTCAGTTCCCCACTAGATGTTCATGTTTCTTCAAAATTTTCAGGCTGGAGATAATCCACCATAAGTTTCACATAGCCTTATGTCTTCCATGGATTAATGTCAAACACTTCAACCAATTTGTTTACTTTATGGGGAAGTAAAACCTCATTCCTTTGAATATGCACATTACCATGAACATATAAAATCATCATTTTGCAAGAAAAACTACTAATCTCATGTTCACTAAAATACCCCTTAACGTAAGAATGATACAAATAGTTTAAGTACCCAATAGCAAGATTCCAATCCATTTTGAAGGATAATGGGGATGACAAGGAAACATCAACCCCCAGGCCCACCCCTTCCACCCATTCAACCAACTTCGGTAACTCCTATAGAAGTAGTTTTTCAAAAAAATGAAATGTCACACCACCACAGCTTCCTACATCCATATTAACCCCCCAATTCAGTTTCATTAAATGTGGACAGTCCCCAGTTTTACCAAAGTCAATGATGCACTGTTAAACCATCACTTTTCAACCCCCGCCTCAAAAATACAAAATGCTTTGAGGGATGAGAAATGATTCGGTGCATTTTAGAACATTGAAATGTGTCGAATCATTTCTCATCCCTCAAAGCATTTTGTATATTTGAGGCGGGGGTTAAAAGTGGTGGTTTAATAGTGCATTCTACTTAATTGTTATTGAAAAATAGTTTTTCTAGGCTCATAAAATCTATGCAATCACTTTGATACCAATTGAAGGGCCGGAGAATGCAGTGGATGCCGGTGGGCCGATGTTTTTTAAATTTTCATCATCGAGACGACGAAACTTGTCGTCACCAACGATCTCAGCCCCGGTATAGTTTGAGGATCTTGTGTAAATTAAAAGAGCACATAAATAACAACTGAAAACATACATGTTCATATCTGAAGCCGTGATTGACTGCAATTCATCAGTGGCGATCGTTCCTTGAAGGAATCATAGCATGATCCCTCTAGATCATCCACACATGCTTCACAAATCCGCTGGAGCGTCGATCATCAAATTTTGGGTGCTAGCGTGGAGATCTGATGACTCCATCGACGCCCCAACGATCACCGCGATCCTCTACCATCGTAGCTTGAAGGTGTTGTTGGATCATCGCTTGAAGGGAGAGACTCTCTCTCTTGGAAGTGAGAGGAGAGAGAGGCTCTATTCATAAATGAATGAATAGTTCATTGGGAGAGAGCCTCTCTCTATTTATAATGGATGGTGAAAATACCTGAAAGGGTTCCTCGACCCCATTTATTTATCATCCACTAAATAAATAACTATGACGAATTAAACTACATCAATATCATTTATTATTTTATCACATACCTATTATATATATATATATATAATTATGTGATAATCCCAAGTCATTTAACTCGACTCGTAATTCCCGCTTTATATTAAATGAACGTGGAATATTAAAATAATATTCATTCGTTTAATATTTTCCCGTATTTACTTAACTTATAAATACTTTAAATAAATTCAACCCAATTATTCATAACTTTAATGATAATAAATTTATTTATTTATTTAGTGATTGATACCTTGGACATCACTCGTACTCCATGGTGGGACCCACCATGTCCAATATACCTATTCAACTGAATATGACAGATTCTTGAATATACTATTGTGTATGACCCTCCAGGTCCTTATCTCGATAACAATGAATAAAATCCATAGACCAAGAGAGGAGTCTAGCAACCCATCAAGACCCATAAAGAGATAGAGATAGTCATAGCAACAACTACCAACCTACGAACACACTGTGTAATATAATTTCTTTGTCTTTAGATATCTCATAAAGCAGGATGCACACTTGTGTCATCGCCCTTTTCTTGTTTTATTATTTGTTAATCTAACATGATGGATTTACCTTTCCACTACCTTGGCTAAAGATTTATAAAGGTTCTAACATCCTAATCAATAAGGCCAAAGATATATTACTTCAACAATCCAGAAGTGACAAATCCTTTCTTGGCCATTTAACCCATGTCATGCCACTAATGACGCACCCAACACAAGCTACCTCACTATGATTTCATTATCATGGTTTTTTCCTCGCATAAAAGTTCACGATCAAATGGAACACATTGATAATGATTTTAAGTCAGGAGACCAATACACATGTTCATAGATAGAAACAACCAATGACACCCAAAACTTGTGGTGTTTCTATTGGTGGGTCTGTCCTCATGATGACACTACTAGATATCACCAAGTGAAAACTTCATGAGAAGAAATATCAATGCTTATGAACCTCCAACACTCAATATTCAAACATCTACTGTGTCCAGTCAGTAAGATGTATATAGACCATATGAGATTTATTTAAGATTAATGTCATAATATCTCGACTTTCTCATTATAGTCTGGGATCCTCTATAACCTCTTGATACGATAGTTAATCGATGAACATTATCATTAAATAGTGGATGTAGAAATATCTACACTATAATGGTAAGTAAACATCATGTATAACTAACTATATACACAATATGGTAATCAATAGAACTGCATTGTTGGGTCTAGGGTACCCACTAATTGAACACTTTCTTTATTCCTGACTACCAATACTATAGAATAATATCACGATACATCTTAGTCAAACCAGGATACACTGCCCATTTTGATTTATGAGACTCACACATCAACTCTTCTCGCACACCCGCTGGAACGATAACACGACCACAAACATAAAAAATTCTATCAGCACCAACAACCCAACCACAGTGTGACTCCCAACCTTTATGACTTTTCTTCATATCCAAACCCTTCAGGTCCTCAAGCTGACTCTCCTTGACCCAACTCAGAAGCATGGAATCAACTATTGTGGACATAAGGATCATCTATTCCTGCCCATCCTACACCTCAAGCTGTATCTCAGAAAACAAGGTCATCATTCTCTACTCGGAGTTGGATTCTTGAACCACCTGATTTTGAGTCTTCTGACTCAGAGCATCTGTAACATTATTCCCCTTTCCTAGTGTGTAAACCAACTCAAAATCAAAGGACTGAAGGTGCTCGACCCAGATTCGTTGTTGAATATTCAGATCACGTTGAGAGAAGATGTACTTATGATTTTTGTGATCGATATACAAGGTAAACCGCTCTCCCAACATGTAATGCCTCCAACACTTCATAAAACACAAAGTCCAACTCAAGATAATGATTAGGGTAATTATTTCATGAGGCCTAAAATTTCGTGAGCCATACCCAATAACCCGATCATCCTGCATCAGCACTACTCCCAACCCAACACCAGATGCATCACAGAATGAGGTATACTTCTTACTCAACACATGCAAGATTAGAATTGGCGGGGTTGTCAGCCACTTCTTAAACTCTTTAAAATCATTCTCACATGCATCATACGATTCAAAATCAACTCCCTTCTTGGTTAATCTCGAAAGTGGCATTTCCAAATGGGAGAAATATTTGGTAATAACCGGCCAATCCCAAAAAACTTGGAATATCAGAGACATTCTTGGGATGCTCCCAAGAAATAATATCCTTCACTTTCCCTAGATCCACCAACACACTTACCTTTAAGATGATGTGACCCATGAAATGAACCCTATCAATCGAAAAATGACATTTTGGTAGTTTGGTGTAAATCTTATTCTCTCTTACTGTACTCAGGATGATGTCAAGATGTTTGGCATGAGTATCATGAGTTCTATAGTACAGGAAGATGTCATCAATGAAGATGACTATGAAGTGATTTATATATGGGTGAATTATTCAGTTAATTAAATTCATGAACATAGCTATTGCATTGGTCAACACAAACAACATCACCACAAACTCATATAACCCATACATTCTCCTGAAGGTAGTCCACGGTATATCAAAAGTCCTTACCCAAATCTGTTGGTACTCCAATCTCAAATAGATCATAGAAAACAATAATTCACCTCTCAAGTGGTTAAATGGATCATCAATTCGAGGAAGAGGGCATCTATTCTTAACTGTTATCTGATTCAGCTTCCTGTAATCAACACATAGCCTCACGACTCATCATCCTTAATAGAAAACAACATGGGAGACCCCCATGGTGATGTACTAGGGTGGATACACATTTTATTATCCAATTCCTCCAACTGAGATTTATGTTCTTGGAGTTCTTCTGGTGCCATTCTGTACAGTGGAATGGAAAATGGCTCTGCTCCCGGCAGCAACTCTATCATGAACTCAACATCCCTCTCGGGTGGCAGTCTCGAGAAATCCTCAAGAAACACATCATGAAACTGATCCACCATAGGATGAAATACATGTTGTTCCACTCCTCCATCATCAAGCATAAGGCATTCCACTTGAGATATGAGTTACTCCAACTGCTAGAAAATTGGTCTTGCACGACCTGTTCGAACATCCCACTCATCACGAAGGACATAAGTGTCTCCCTCAAAAGACATAAATGTTACTCGACGATGGTCACAATTGATATGGTCTTGGTGAAACACCATCCAATCCATGAACAAAATTAGGTAAAAACCTGACATTTTGAGTACAAACAATTTCCACAGAAAACGATAACCACCAACCTCTAAAGAAAAACCTTTAGACTGTCTGATTTATTTATCTCGCACCCAAAATGGATTATCAATTGACATAACCCCAAACAAACATTCCAATTCTAGGCCCAACACAACTACAAATTGAGTAGAGATAAAAGATTGTGTGGTGCCCATGTCAAATAAATCACTAGCAAGTATGGAATCTAGAAGGATCATACCTCAAACAATTGATGGTCCAACCTCACCAATTCCTAGTGTAGTACGAACTATGTGCATATGATCTACCCCTATGCCCTGGGATCTGACTTGAGTCCCTGATGCCGAACTGACCTGCTGGAATGGACGCTCTCACCCTAGAGTAACAAGTTCATCTCCTTGACCAATACGACTATTCATGATCCAACTGCCTGCCTGATATGGGGTAACTGACCCCCTACATGTAGTTGGAATCTGCCTTAAGCCTCTTTCTATTCACAACTAGCGAGGACTCCTATAGAATCTCTGCACATGACCCATTTTTCCACATGACCGACACTCAATTGGTGGTTGGGGAAACTGACTGCTTATGTGTCCCGACCTTCCTCACTAGTAACAGAACACCTGATCTACACTCTGGGAGGCTGATCCTATTTTCTGACTACTCTACACACTAGCACCCTGATTGAATCTCCCAAAATGAAGCTTCTTTCTCTCAGAAACCACACCACTCGCCCATCCAACTGGTACCACAAGTCCACTACCTGAATCCCCATTTAAGTTCCCTTCTAAAATAAAGGCCTGATCCACAAACTATTCAAACATTTTTAGGAATAATATGTTCACTTGAGACCTGATCTCATGATTCAACTCGTCCTTTAAACATTTCTCCATAACTGCCTTGTCTCTTACCAACACCAGAACGAATCATCACAAATCGGTGAAACAACTAGCATAATCCATCTCCAACATTTCCCCTTGGGTTAGTATTGTAAAATCCATAGCCTTCTCCTACATCAAGGCCTCTAGGTAGAAATTCTCTAGAAACTTCTCTTGGAAATCCTTCTATAACATTTCCTCAGCCTGCTCGGTCTACACCATGATCTCCCACCAACGCTTTGCCTGAACTCTCAACATATAGGTATCCAAATCGACTATCTTTTCAGAAGGAGTATTTAGATGATCAAGAATCATCTAGATAGACTATATATAGAACTCAACTTTCTCTATTCCACCCTCTCTAGTAAAGGTCAGAGGGTTCATCTGTTGAAATTCACTGGTCATCTCAAACATGCTCGACACAACCCACCCCAGGTCTCGTTCCATCATTTTCATGAAGCAAGAAATATTCTCCCAAAAATTATCTTCTTTATTTTCCTAAATCACCATGTTTTCTTGCTCTACTAATGGAGGATCATTCTCAGCAACATCCTCTTCTCTCCCAACCATCACACATCTTCGTGGAAACATTTCTCTACAATGCCAAACATGATTTTAGAACACATAACACAAAGCTTCCACAGTTCGTATAAAATAAGTATCTATTCATTCCATAAAAAACTTATTTTCACACACCATCCCAAGGATGCCATCAAACTTATAACACTACCCCTCTACCATACCCACCGTAGGTTATGTTCAACATGGGGTAAGCTAATTCACATTTCCAAAATCCTTCAATAGAAACCCTTTTTTTAAAACCCTTTTCACACTCTCAACATAAATCCTTCCTCATAAAAACATTTCCCATTTTTCAACTTGTTAAAACCAAATTTTAACTCATTTACATATTCATTAAGCATAATTATTTAACCCTTTATTTATATTATTTACTCTTTCCCATTTTAATAATTCTTATTCGACTCCATTTTCTTTAAATTTATTTAATTAATTAAAATTTATTTGACATTTTATATCCCACACACCCATCTCGTGTGTGCCTACCATGATTCATGTCTCCTATATACCCAAGTTTCTATAATGATACAGGAACACACACCCTTGTGCCATTATGACCACAGTAAAAATATCATAAAAAAATCACATCACACAACATGTGCATCCCACAATGGTGAAATATCATCAATTGTAACAATTCATATCAATAATAATAATTCCATCCCTGGGTGACTTGTGTTTTCCCTCGTACTTAGGTTAGCTAATCCCATACACAAGCTCAGTACCAAGGACAGACACTTTCCTAATCTCTTATCTAACATCCCCAAATAGTAAGTCATAGAAAAACATCCTATAATACCACTTTGTAACTTCCCCGACCTAGAAAACACTAAATGGCGCCTTGAATCGGGTCTCCGCATGATCTCAAGTGCACCTACCCATACACCAAAGGTTATTGACTAGTAGCAAGGGTCTAGTTGCATCACGTGGGGAGACTATACCCTCTTTAGCAAATTAATCCAAAATATATAACAAATATAAATAGCATAAAAATGTGCAATAACCAATAACATGCATAACTAATATCTCCCAAAACTAGGTACAAACCACAACCATCAATAAACATGATAAACAATGATAAAGTGAATAAAACCAAAAGTAATGTCAAACATCAGAATCCACTAATGGTACTAACTCCAAGTCTGGAACCTCATCCATGCATGTCCCATTCCCAACTCAACTCCCTATCATATGACCTTTTCTCTTTTCCTAGCTTTCAATCATGAAGTCTGCTCTGGTACCCCATGACACCCAAGCAGGTTGTGATTACAACTTAGTAGGTCAACACCAATGGTGTCTACAAAATATCCAGTCAATATATAGTGAATGCAAGTGCTATGAAAATTCAATGTAAAAAATGAAAAGTTTGGTGCCATTAGTTAGCAAAGTTCACTGAAGCCATTCCGATCATTATTCCCAATTTTCAATACTTATACCAACTTTATTACATAGTTCTCTTTTATCACATCATTAATATGTTTTGAACTTTCATCAGATAAATTCATATGGGAAATTAATAAATTTCCATATCTCACTAGGGATAATCACATCATCACATATACAACATACTCACCTTGAAGCCCTAGTCTAGGTGGTCCCATCAAATGAAACCATTAAGGGAATAGAACTCTGTCCCCTTCCCTAATCCATGCATTTTGGGGTGGAGTTTAGTGCCTCAGTCTAACTCGACCCTTGGGCTTATATTCTCATGTAAATACCCCACTCTACTAATCCATGTAAAAAAATTTATTTGTCCATTCAACACACATATACTATACCACAACCAAACCTAACCAATTCCAATAGCAATCACAATCCATAACAACCAACATGGGAATTAACAATATATCATAACCCATTAAAACATTTACCATTTACATTACATATCCATTTATCCCAATTCCCATTTCTTATTCCTAACTCACTAATCATATTCACCAATTCCCCTAAATTAAGCTAATTAAAATATCCAACCCTTTCTATATGTTAATTCATTTAACACAATTAACATTTCCCATGTATTAGCCCACTTATGTTTTTCAAGTACAAATCACACTTCATTTGGCACATTACCATTAATCTCATTTAACCATTTTCATGTCAAGAAAAGTAATCCCTTAGAAATTACCCACATCTAATAACGACCACCCATTTTACCTTCTCAATAATCACAAAATTCAACTAACATGTTTATATTGGGCTTTACTTACTAATAAGTCTATTTTACACTTATCATTTCTGTTAACCATGTTTGAAAATGTTGGCGTACCCCATGGGTGGCCCTAAAATTGGTCAACTCATCCTCTATGCATCCCATGATGATCACGAGGGGTTTAATTTTTCATTTGGACACCCATTATATCAAATCTCACTAACGAAACCAAGAACACAATAAGGAAAAAATAATAACACAACCTTGCATGCACAAATCCATATAAAAACAATGGAATATAAATTATAGACCAACTACCTTGAATATGTTGACAAACACACTCTTAATCATTACCTTATATCCTGATCCAAACCTCCTTTGAAACCTTAACCTCAATTCCACTTGAAAAAGAGGGTTTTAGGGATTCAGAAGAAGATCTCCCAAAATACAAACCCTAATCCGGAAAAGAGAAGAGATGAAAGGATTAAACTTACCCGAAGCTTCGATCTGCAACCAACGGCTCTCCATACAGACTAGAATATAGAGATAACCATACTTGGGAATGTTTAGGGATTCTATTTTTTTCACTAGGGTTAGAGAGATGAGGAAGGGGAGGAAAAAATAGTGGTAACTTAGAATTACATAATGGAATTTTTTTAATTTTTCCAACTTTAAAAGGGGCACACGGTTCACCAAACCCTACACAAACCATGCGCATGCCACTGTCCAAGAGAAGTGAGGCTGCACAGTTACCTGGGGAGACCCACATGGTTTACAAACCATGAACCAACTATGTGATATGTCACTATCCAAAATTGCACAGTTTGGGATCCCACCTCGCACAATTTACTTAACCATGATCCATGAACAAGTTGGCCTGGTTTTCCCTTCTTTCATGTTACAAACCCTTGGAACAGGCCAAGGCCCCTAAAACTTCTAAGAAACACCTCATTAACCAAAACAAGAAATTTAAACCAAACATTTAAGCAAGGACATACCTCTATAAAAATTATAATCTTACAGTGAACCTCATTACTCACATCTGGAAATTCAATGTGAGTCAATGGATTATATTCCATGAGATTTCTAGAAGAAAGTCTGATGTGGGATGCAGAGTTTATAGGTTATGTTGTAGTTAGATGGACCACAATGTATAACGGATTCAGTACCTCTAAAGACTTTGATTTGACCATGTCGTAGTAAATATTACTTCATTGTAGCCCCTTTGGGTGTGAACGAGTCCACACTATAACTACTCCTTGCAATTTAGAGGGTCTAAAATTAGAAGATGTAAAATTTCAGATGTTTTGGTCCCCTGATGAGACCATGTCATAGTAACGTATCCACACTACATCCATTTAGGTGCGAGAAATGGTTTGAGGAGATAATTCTAGAGAATGTACATGGTTAATGCTGCATTATTTCTATAAGAGAAGTGGATTTGGTCAAACACATATGTCCACACCGTAGTGTGATAGAACATGCCATAGTAAAGCACATGAAATAAAAGGTTTCACCATGATGGAGAATACCACGCCATAGTGAATCATAAAGAAGTGAAGGTTGTGCCATAATAAAATGGATCACACCATAGAAGTTTCACAATGATAGGTTCTATACTATAGAGATTTAGGTCCCACCGTAACTAGGTGTTTCCAATGAGTTTTCTTGGTGGAAACATGTAATTATTTCTCAGAATTTATGGAAAATTCTTGGGTATTAATGGGCTGTTTAAATATCCTAATTATAGTGAAACATGCAAAGATTTATTAGCACATGATTTTCTATTTATAAGGATAATATATTGAATGCTGAAGTGGTGAGGATGTTTCTCTATGCATATCTTTCATATCTAGAAAAAAGAGAAAAATATTGGAATACATGGTTTCCTGAAGATCTGAATTCCTTGAAGTGAAGAATAAGGTGATGTTTCAGACGAGGCGATGGAAGTATTGAAGAATTGACAACCATTTAAGACATATCTAAAGGATTTTTTATTTTCTATACCTATAAAAAAGTGGGTCTATTCCAGAACTACTCTAGAAATAAGAAGTGCTACATCAAGGTATTTTCACAGATTGTGAAGAAGCAACAAACATAACTTCAGTAGAGCATCTTCCTACTATTGAATATTCATTCAATGATTCTAATGAAGATACCTACATTTCCATAAACCATGTAGGGATCCTTTCCAAAGGAGTGAGAAAAGGAAGAGCAATAAGGTGATTCCTTCCACCGATAGTGAGATAAAGAAGGAAGGTTTGAGGGAGTGACCTTTGGAAAGTTGTGAGGTGTCCCTAAATATCTTAAGGTAGTGATTTTGGTAATATGAGTGACTTAGAACAAACCTACACATGATCCTTGGATTTATCCAAGTGATGGTGAACCATTTAAATAATCATGTCATATTTAGTTTATGCATGCGCACCAAAACTGATAAAAAAACCTTAAGCATATTTGGTAAAGATCATAATAAAGTGACCCTTAATGTTGAGAGGTAAAGATTCTATAGTGAAAGTGATAATTTTAAAGGAGTAATAGTTTGATTTTCATAGAAAGTTTATACCTTCTTTCACTCCTTTAAATGTAATATAACTCAATTTTTAGATTTAAAATCATCAAATGATTTTTTGTTTGGTTTTTTATCTATTTTTTATTTCTTTTTTTTCACTATATATTTCTCTTTTCAATTGAAAAAATGTTTTTTAGTAAGAAAACCACTATTTTATGGTCTGGGAGAATCCTCTATTCCATAGTCCTAGATTAGGTTTATTTAGAACTAGTCATCAATTAGAAGAATGATCAGATGTACACTAGTGATTCAGTCATCGATTTTATCAAGAAAATGGATCCCTTTTTAAAGAATGATGCATAAATACATGAATAAGATCACACTAACCCATCCATTGGATCCTATTTGGGTTTTCTTTAGGAGGTAGACACCACTTCATTAAAAAATAAAAAAATAAAAAATGAGGTGCCTCTTCATTTTTTCGATGTGAATTTGGCGTCATAGAGAATCAAGTCAGTCTAGAAGCATGTGTATAAGCTTGTAATGATTGATGAAATATTACTCATGATGGTAATGGAATTATCCTTGAGGCAAAAAAATCGAGTCCTGAACTAGCTGCTACTTATGAATTATAAAATTGTATTTATATCATTCATGGGTGCAGAAAACTCCCTATGAGGTAACTATATGATTTTATGAGGGTTGAAAATCCTTGTGTCACTAGTTAAAATATAGTTCTTGGAACATGATGTATTTTTATTAGTATCATAGACTACTCATAGAATCGATAATGACATCCCTAGATAGATTATTTTTCTATTTTTTTTTTGCAGTTTCTTGAAAAATGGCTTCAAATATGAATATACATATACATTATACAATATAATATGAAACAAGGATAATTAACTTTCAGAAAATTTGAAGAGTCAAAATGGTCTTTACTTTACATCCTTACTAATGTATTGGGAGGCGAGGAGGTGACCTTAAATAACGACTTCTTTAATTATTTCAAAACATAATTAAAGTCATATTATTAATTCTATACTATACTTCTATTAATATGTATAATTAAAATTGTGGTAAAGGTCATAATGTCATAGGAATCATTACTACATGTCATGGGGGGGGGGAGGTCATAAGAATTTATCCAATGATCCCATCAAATGGAGAATACGAACTGTGGTATAAAACTTATCTTTTATACCATTATGAATGATATATTAATCTTTAAGAATTTGACTCCGAATCACTAAAGGATTTACAAGCACACTTGAAATTTATGCCAAAAAATGGGTAAATCAATCATTTGTCCCCGTGGATTCGATATTAATCCTATCATACCTACTAATTGGTGTGCCTAAGATTAATTTCTTCTAGCTCTAAAATAATATGTCATATAGATGACCTTGTATAAGTCTAACATCAACAAATTTGGTGTTTTATCTATACAATTCTTATGGTCTTCCAAAGATAAAGCTCCCATAATCATGGGTTTTATTGAACCAAAAATAGAATTTTGATTAAATTAGGGGAAAAGTATACAAATTCATGTTAATGAATCCAAAAACAAATGTTAGTCTCTACCACTAGACTAGAATTAGAGATAGTAATGGTAGCTGGTGAATTAGACTAATAAGCACACTGAATGATCATTGATAATAGGGTATATCTTTCACCTTGGTAGCTTAGCCATATCCTACCTATGCTATAACAAAAATGTGGAAAACATTTCACCTTAAGGAGTGTACATACATGACATGAGTGAGAGGAGTTTATTATAGTGGAATGAATTTGGATGGAAATAATGAAAAAAATCCTCAACTATAATAGTTTTTAGAGAATCCCAAATCATAAAAAACACTAGTGAAGGTGAGAGATAATAATATTGTCTATTTATATCTATAAATTTCAAGAATAAATGATTTAATAGAGAATAAATTAGGTAACATTTTGTTTTCCTTGCTATATTTATCATTCTATGTAAAACCAATCATTAAAAATAGTGTGTTATCTATTTTGGATTTTACTTCATTTGACTTATAATTTACCTTAATTTTTTTGGTTGTATCAGTCTATGAATATTTTTTTAAAAAATAATTATCATGAAGTAATGTAAAATGGAGCATAATTTTTATGCTCATTTCCTGACAGTGGCCATAACTTTTTAGTTGTGTTGGATGTTGTTAGTGTAATAGACATTTTATGGTTCCATAGTTCCAACTTTCCATATATTTTACCTTCTTCTATAAGGTTTTATTATTCCTTTTTTTGTGTTCTATTTTCTTTGTTTCAATTATTGTATTTGTTTTAAAGGGGAAATAAAGTTTAACACCAAGGAGTTGATTGATTTCTCAAATATTCAAACAACTTCATTGCTGATTTTTAATCTTATCTCTTGAAACTACTTGTGAAAACCACAAAAAATACTTACGATTGTTTCTTGTTTTCATTTTATTATATGTTCCTTAATTTTTTGTTCATATTGAGCTACATGTATAAAATACTAGATATGGTGCTATCATTTGATTATTATTAGAAATTTTTCATAAATTCTTGTATTATATTCTCATTTAATTATGGAATTTACATGATCATATGTTCTATTTTGAAATATTATATAATTGAAAACTATGTATAATACTTATCATTTATCATAACTATTTATGATAATCAAATAATCATATATGTGGTTGTAATATTTTCATTTGTTTTTTCCATCTAGGAATTATTAATACATCTTGGGAAATGACATTTAAAAACCAAAATTGTAAATTTATTCCATTTAAAGACCCTATAATTTCTTTTCCAGGTGTATGTATAGATACAAGGATCTTTAATTTAATTTAATTTCTATTTTTGGTCCCTACACATCACTTTCCCCATACATCTTCCAAATGCGGTACACAAATGTTCCCCTCATCTAATCACTATAAGATAGCTAAATTCCCGGCTACCACAAGACCATGTGAAATAAAATTCCTATAAAATTTTGTGGGTGAACATTATTTCTCTTTCTCACCTCCAGGACCTATGGTGTTTCTAAGAGAAAATTAGATTCCCACTCAAATTGAGAAAAATATAAAAGGAAAAATTAAAAACATAGTTAGGATTAAAATAAGAATAAATTTCACTGAGAAATTTAACTCCAAATGTTGTGAGCCTTGCACTTGTATACAAAAGACCCTAAGATACCCGATGAGTTGAATGATCTTATTAACCTTTTGTAGTTGAACCCAACGTGGCATTATTCCACTTATAAGTGTATGGTAACACCAAAAATGGATCCATTTGCATAATATAAGATTAAACCCATTTTCTTTTGGTGAAATAATATCGTTTATACTTGAACTCAATGTTTTTTTGCTGTTGATCATTGATAGGAATAAATATATACAAAGTGTTGGACCCATGATGCTCCCGATAATGAACCAAGATACTCCCTATCCCCTACACTTGGGTTATTGGGCTCTTAAATAGGCCCCTCAACTAGGCTGAGTATCGTGGATATCTCCCCTAGTCAGCTGTGTGTATATATGTTTGTGTGTTTGTGTGTGTGTATTGTATGTTATGTGTTTTTTTATTTTAGTTTAAAATCACAAAACATTTACTTTGTGAAATAGTTTTTTTATATTTTGAAATGAGTTTAATATTTTTTTATAAAAATCTACATATCAATTTTAGTTTTAAATAATAAAAATTTTACTTTGCGTGTTTACGTATTATTTTAGTGAGTTCAGTTTTTTATATCATGGAATAATTCATAAAACAATAGAATATGAGGATGTGGTTAAAAATTTCATCAAGTTCGCAACACAGTGTTAAATAGACCCTCTCAAATAATTTTTATGAGTTTTCATTATATTTATTAAAGAAAAATTTGTCCAATCATATTACGAGAACACTTGACATGTCTGAAAATAGGTTGAAGTTATAAATGTTAAACTAAACATGGGGAAGAGAAGAATGTATCTAGTGACTAGGATGAAATTATAGTTTGTGTATTGTCTAACAAGAGTAAAATTATAAACGATTATAGAGACCATATTGAGGAAATGATAATGGTTGAATATGATCTTCATGATTTTCCAAAGATGTTTGAGAAGTTAAAGAACTATGAATATATGGAATTGTATTCTGATTTTACTAAATATGAAACAATTTCATCTGTATTAAATCTATATAATTTGAAAGGTGGCAACATATGGATGACACCAGCTTTACGAAACTACTTTCTTGAATGATACATTTTCAAAAGATAAATACATTTCATATTGAACATATTTTGCTAAATAAATGTTCTATTCAATGGGTATGACATCTAAAAGAATACATATCTCTGTAAATGACTATATACTTTTTAATAAGGACTCTAAATTACTTAAAAAAATTACTTAACTATCATTAGGCTCAACATAAGAAAGATGTATCAATCCCTTTGAAATTTGTATGGTACATTACAATCATTATAAGGTTAAGACGACTATATGAAAGCGAGGAGACTACAATTCAATTGACATGACATGAAAATATTGTTGGTAATTCACTAAAACAGGGATATCTTATTGTATGATATCCCTTATACCCTAGCCTATGATATGCATGTGATGTATATCACATGCATGGGCTTATGATATTGAGTGTCGGGCCAATATAATGTCTCTCACTTAGTTTCTCTCAGTTATGAATGAATGGGTTGATTCATTTATGGTACATGATATAATCACTGAATGTTCAATGATTGTTAAAACCCAATAGGAATACATCATCATAATTTATGTAGGCTTCCATACGATTAAAGTTGATATATGACACCCTTGATTAAATGAAAGAAGACTATATAAAGGATTGTAGATCCTACTATTGTGGGTATGTGTGATAGTGTGTAATGTCCTAACTGGAGTGCCACATACTGGTCCCCCAAGACAATCAGTCACATGACCTCAAACGTGCCTCCCCATACGCTAGAGGCTGCTGACTAGCATCGAGGGTTTAATATCATCCATGAGGAGACTATACCATCTTTTTTTTATTTTTAGAGTAATACATTAGTAGAAATAAGTTATAATAAACAAAAGGATAACCAAAAGACACAACATAGTTAGAACAGTACCAAGATCACAAGATAACCAAAACTGGAAATACAAAATCAAAACTAAACATTAAATATTTCACGCTAATGTATGTTCCAAGTGTAAAATTAAAGCTCAAAAGTAAAGACACTAACAACTGCCAAGTGGGTCTTGAACCACGTCCAATTCTCTCATCAATGATTCATCCTAAATTAGTTATCTAACACAAGGCCTTTTCCCTTAAACTGTCCAAAAAACACAAAGTCTATTCGGGTACTGATTAGGCAGCCTGAGTAGGGTGTGAGTACAACTTATTAGGACACAAAAAATGGTGTCTACAACATTATCCATCCAGAAAACAGTGTATTCATTTGTATAAAGAAATAATTACAATGCATAAGTAAACAATTATTATATTATCACATTATTATTTATTTAACCACATAAAATCCAGGGTTCCTGAGGATACATGTACCTCAATACTAGTTTCGGCTCACCCTGGAGCCCAAAGTAGTCCCTAGGTAATATCATATCTTAATACCTGCTTCATATCTTTCCAGATCCTGAAGTATTCGAAGGTGATATAATATCTCAATACCTATTTCAACTCATGCTATAGCTCTAAGTATTCTCAAGTGAGGTCATATCCTGGAGTGCCTTTTTTTACCATTCCTTAGTTCATACTTGATTTATCATGTTAAAATTATTAAATTCATGCTTGAATATAGATGTTACCACTCAAACAACACACAAAATAATGACGATGTTCTCATTCTTTTTTTCACAAGTATAATGTGCATGTTACCATGTATACTTCTCAATTGAATGACCATGTTACAAATCCTTTACTCATAATTATAATGAACATGTTACCATGTATACTTATCAATTTAATGACCATGTTCCCATTCCTTTACTCATAAGTGAATGACCATGTATCCATTCATACTGGTCACATTATAATGAGAAAGTTCCCATTATTTTACAAAAAATTAAATTCAATAATTAATTATCAGTATAAATTTTATTAATAATTCAATGATTAATTAATCATAAAAATTCCTTTAATCAATTCAATAATTAATTAATCACATTAAAAACATTAATTAGTTCAATAATTAATTAATCAAATCCAATAATTAATTAAATAATTAATTTTCTCAATTCACAATATCAATATCTCTTAATTAATTCATCAATTAATTATCTCAAATCAATAGACCCAACATCTCTTAATTAATTCATCAATTAATTATCTCAAATCAACATAATTAATATCTCATAATTAATTCTACTATTTATCCAAACCAATGATCTCTATATTTCATAGTTAATCCAGCGATTAATTATAGAAAATAATAATCTAAACATTTCATCCATCAATTAATTCCCCAAATAATTTTTCATGTTAATCCCATAAATTAATTTCACAATTAATTAATCATATCCAACACCTTCAATTAATTCACAAATTAATCTATCACATCAATATTATTATTTAATTCACCAATTAAATAATCACATTTCTACTCATTAAATTAATTCATCAATTAATTAATCCCTTTATTTAATTCAATAATTAAATAATCATATAAATACCATCAAATAATTATTCAGTTAATTAGTCCCTTTATATAATTCAACAATTAAATAACCAAAAAACTCTCATTAATTAATTCTTTAATTTTTTTAATCCATTTATTCAATCCAATAATTAAATTATCACACCACTTCCATTAACTAATTTGTCTCTTAATTAATCCCTTTATTTAATTCAACAATTAAATAAATAGATAACTCTCATTAATTAATTCATTAATCAATTAATTCATTTATTTAATTAAATAATTAAATAATCACATTAATCTTATTAATTAATAAATTAATAAATTAATCCATTTATTTAATTCAATAATTAAATAATAAAATAACTCCCATTAATTAATTTTTCATTAATTAATCCCGTTATTTAATTACACGATTAAATAATCACATAACTCTCATTAATTAATTAATTAATTAATTAATCCCTTTATTTAATTAAACAATTAAATAATAACATAACTCGTCTTACTTAATTCATAAATTAATTAATCACTTTATTTAATTCAATAATTAAATAATCACTTAACACCCATTAATTAATTCATCAATTAATTAATCCCTTTATTTGATTCATTAATTAAAAATCACATAACTTTCATTAATTAATTCCTTAATTAATTTATCTCTTTATTTGATTAAAAAACTATATAATCACATAACTCCCATTAATTAATTCATCAATTAATTAATCTATTTATTTAATTCAAAACTTAAATAATCACATAACTTCCATTAATTAATTCATCAATTAATTAATTCATTTTTTAATTCAAAAATTAAATAACCACATAAATTTTCTTAATTAATTCATCAATTAATTAATCTGTTTATTTAATTCAATAATTAAATAATCATGTTACATCCATTAATTAATTTATCAATTAATTAATCAAATCCATAATAAAAAATTCCCCATAATTAATTCATCAATTAATTATTCCAACTCACTCAATTTAATAACCCCTTAATTAATTCATTGATTAATTATTCTAAATTAACCAATTTAATATCCCTAATTAATTCCTCTATTAATTTATCTTTATTAATCAACTTCAATATTCTGATAATTAATCTCAATAATTAATTATCCCTAGTTAAAAATTTAAATTCCCTTATAATTAATTCAATAATTAATTTTTCATAATCTATCATCCCAATATCCCCAATTTAAACATTTTCCTTAATTAATTAATTCACCAAAATTAATTAATTCAATCATGAACGTGATTTCTAAACATCTAATAGAAGTTATACAATTACATACACATAATTATAATTTAGACTTTGGGATTTGAATTATAGAACACCTACCTCAAGACCAGTGATGAAGAACACTCACTAACAGAAAACCCCAATTTGAAGCGGATCAAGAACATGGTCTAGATCTAAAACCTAAATCCAAGATTAAACAAAATAATATCTCTTAATTCTAGATCTACATCCAATAATATTTGATCTAGATCCCCCAAATATGGATCTAGATCTAATAAAATCATGGATAAATTCCCTATTTTATCTAGGAAGAGGAGCAGAAGAGAGAGATAGATCTAAATGTGAAGAACACACATACTTGGGAGGTGTAGATATTCAATCCACCCTTCGATTCACCAAGAACAGAGGTCGAGATTCCTAAGAATTCATCAGGGATCCTCCAGAATCCTAAAATAATGACTTGGGTTGAATGGAGATCTAAATTGGTGAGTAATGGGGGTTTAGGTGGATTTAAAACAAATATTATGGCCATTAAAAATATCTTGCATGGTTTCCTAGTCAGGGGCGCACAATTTTCTCTAATCGCATGCCAACCGTGTGCCTATTATTTTAGGGGTTCATGGTTTTACAAATCGTGTACCATCCATGATAAACCCCACTGTTTAGGGTTACACGGTTTCATGGTATGGGGCACATAGTTTTCTCTAACCATGTGCCAACCGTGCATAACCCTATTTCCTTCAATGTTTTTGAAAATTCACCTAAAAACCCCCAAGTTAAATACTGCTAGAAAAGACCTTAATACTAGGTGAAAGAATACATGGAAATGTTCCTGAGACAACTCCATAAAAAGCCAGTATCTTACATTCTCCCCACCTTATAAAAAATCATCCTTGAGCTGAACTCCCAAGATTCTCTAAGATTTTAAGTCAAAAAGATTGGGCCACCGAGCCCACACATCCATTTCTCTCTCCCAAGTTTCTTCCAACTCACATCCATGTTTCTATAATACATGAACTAACAACTTAGTCTTTCTCTACAACACCTTCTCACCATGATCCAATACACTTATCAGATGCTCCTCATAGGATGCATCGACCTCAAGATCAAATTTCACAACATACTCGATGTGTTTCCCAACTCACTATATCCTAAAACCACAAGAACATCATCCAACATTTTTAATAATCCTTTCCATAAAAAACCACCTACAAAAGACGTACATCCACCACCTCCATGTCCCAACTAGCCTTTCTTCGTGGAAATTAAACATTATCCTTTTAGGTTCCTCATTTATAAATAATCATTGGAATACCTTCCACCATCTAGCTCCACATATACCACTTTATAAACACAACCTTTGAGGGGGCACATCCAACCAAACAAATTTAGGTAGCTAGGTGTAAATCCAGAGCTGTCTCAGCATACTCGGGGTGATGTCAAGGTAGAAGACATGATTGTCACTAATTAAAAGTATGTTGAGAAGTCATCAGTTAAAACCACCACAATTACTCAATTAATAATGTACCTATGACTATGTAAATACCTTAATCTATCAAAATTATCAGGCTTCCCTTCCCACCAACATCTCATCACACTGATCCAAGACAGACGATCCCTCACACAACTCACAACTGAGTTCCCAAACTAGGAAATTATCACTACCCAAATTACCCACATCAAGGACTAAATAAAAATGATTAATAATTAATAACATTAACATAGTTAAAAAAGGTATTTAAAAAACCTTAACAAGTCTTCTCCCCCTTTTCCACCATATGGTCAAAACCAATGCACTATCACAAGCCTTAATCATCCAACACCAAGGTTCTGGTTAACAAGAGTATACACGATATCATTATTGAAGTTTCTCTTTTAGAAAAACATTTATTCTCATATTTAATTATTTTAAAATATTTCTCAACTTCATGTTATGCACCATTTTCATTTCAATTTCACAAGAAAGGAAAAATAGTTCATGTTCAACAACTTACCCATAACCCGTTTTCCTGTGCATGCCCAAAATGATACATGTCACAGTAACCCCGAGTGTCTAGAATAACATATGAATACTCAAATATCATGCCTTACTAGGATATGAGATAAATATTAGAAAAATATCAAAAATAATAATCACATCACACAACAGGTGCCTTACCCAAGGTGAAATAATATTCAACTATAACAACAAATAGTAATAACAAAAATCCCGCCTTGGGTACTTGGGTTCTCCCCCATACATGGGTTAGATACTCCCATGCACAAGCTCATAACCAAGTATCGATGTTCCTAGTCTTTTTCTTACCTTTCTCAAAATATTAATAAAAAATAAGAAAGAAAATAAAAACACTCTGATACCACTTTGTAACATCTTGTCCTGCGTGCCACATACCGATGCCCTAAGTCAGCCGATCACATGACCTAAAATCTACCTACCCATATGCCAGAGGCTTCCAAATAGCAATGGGGGTCTAATACCAGTCATGGGGAGACTATACCCTCTTTTATTTTTTTAGAGTATTACACCAGCAAAAATAAATAACAATAAACAACTAAACAACCAAAAGTCATAACATAGATAGAATAGTATTAAGATCACAAGATAACCAAAATTAGGAATACAGAATCAAAATTGAATAATAAATATGTCATGCTAATTTATGTACCAAGTGTCAAATGAAAGCTCAAAATTATAGACATTGAAAACTCCCAAGCGAGCCCTGAACCATGTTCAATTCTCTCATCGATGCTCCATCCCAAATCAACTATCTAACATAGGGCCTTTTCCCTTAACATCTCTAGAAAACATAAATTCTATTTAGGTACTGATTAGGTAGCCCGAGTAGGGTGTGAGTAAAACTCAATAGGCCACTACCATTGGTCTCTAAAATAATATCCAGTCAGATAATAATGTATGTATTTGTATAAATAAATAAGTACAATGCATAAGTAAATAGGTATCACATTATCAAATTATTCTTTATTTGACCACATAAACTCCATGGTTCTCGAGGATACGTGTATCTCAATACTAGCTTCGGGTCATGTTGGAACCTAAAGTGTTCCCCATGTAATATCATATCTTTATACCTGCTTTAAATCTTGTCAAATCCCGAAGTATTTGAAGGTGATATCATATTGCAATACCTATTTCGACTCATGTCAAGGATCGAAGAATTCTCATGTGAATCCATATCTCAGAGTGACTTTTCTACCATTCCTTAGTTCATACTTGATTTCCCATGTTATTATTATTAAATTCATGCTTGAATTTCTATGTTTCCACTCAAAAAACACACAAAATAATGACTATGTTCCCATTATTTTATTCATAGGTATAATGACCATGTTACCATGTATACTTCTTAATTGAATGACCATGTTACTATTCCTTTACTCGTAAGTATAATGACCATGTTACCATGTATACTTCAAAATTTAATGACCATATTACCATTACTTCACTAACAAGTGAATGACTATGTTTCCTTTCATACTTGTCATGTTAGAATGACAATATTCCCATTATGTTACACAAAATTAATTCAATAATTAAATATTAGCATCATTTTCATTACTAATTCAACAATTAGTTAAAAAAACCTATTTAATTAGTTTAATCAATAATTAACTAATCATACCAATAACATTAATTAATTCTATGATTAATTAATCATAACAATTCTTTTAGTTAATTTAATGATTAACTAATCACATTAATAACATTAATAATTTCAAGAATTAATTAATCACATCCCATAATTAATTGAAAAATTAATTTTCTAAATTCACAATATCAATATATCATAATTAATTCAATAATTAATTATATCAAATCTGCATACCCAATATATCATAATTAATTCATCGATTAATTATCTCAAATCAACAGAATTAATAACTCATAATTAATTCTACCAATTATCCAAACCAATGGCCTCTATATCTCATAATTATTTCAATAATTAGTTATCCAAAATAATAATCTAAACATTTATTCTATCAATTAATTCACCAATTAATTGTTCATGTAAATCCCATTAATTAATTCCACAATTAATTAATCATATCCAAATCCTTTAATTAATTCACTAATTAATTAATCACATCAGTCCTATTATTTAATTCATCAATTAAATAATCACATTGCTAATCATTAAATTAATTCCTTAATTAATTAGTCCCATTATTTAATTCAACAATTAAATAATCACATAACTCCATTAATTAATTAATTAATTAATTAATATGTTTATTTAATTAAATAATTAAATAATCACATTACTCTTTTTAATTTATTCATTAATTTATTAATCTCTTTATTTGATTCAATAATTAAATAATCACATTACTCTTATTAATTAATTCATCAATTAATTAATCAATTTATTTAATTCAATAATTAAATAATCACATAACTACCATTAATTAATTTGTTAATTAATTAATCACTTTATTTTATTCAATAATTAAATAATCCCATAACTCTCATTAATTAATTCATCAATTAATTAATCCAATTATTTAATTCAAAAATTAAGTAATCACATTACTCTTATTAATTAATTCATCAATTAATTAAACCATTTATTTAATTTAAGAATTAAATAATCATATAACCCATATTAATTAATTTGTTAATTAATTATTCCTTTTATTTAATCCCAAGATTTAATAATCAAATAATTCTCACTAATTAATTTGTTAATTAATTAATACCTTCATTTAATTAAATAATTAAATTATCACCTAACTCTCGTTAATTAATTTGTCAATTAATCAATCACCTGATTTAATTCAAAAATTAAATAATCACATAACACCCAAGAATTAATATTTCAATTAATTAATCCCTTTATTTAATTCAACAATTAAATGATGACATAACTTTTATTAATTAATTCCTCAATTAATTAACCCCTTTATTTAATTCAAAAATTAAATAATTACATAACTCCCATTAATTATTTTTTCAATTAATTAATCCATTTATTTAATTAAAAAATTAAATAAAAACATAAATTACATTAATCAATCCATCAATTAATTAATCCATTTATTTAATTCAACAATTAAATAATCCCACAACTCCCATTAATTAATTCAGCGATTAATTATTCCACTTATTTAATTCAATAATTAAATAATCATATTACATCCATTAATTAATTGATCATTTAATTAATCAAATCCAAAATCACAAAAGTCCCCATAATTAATTCATCAATTAATTTCTCCAACTCACTCAATTTAATACTCCCTTAATTAATTAATCGATTAATTATTCCAACTTAACCAATTTAATCTCTTTAATTAATTCCTAAATTAATTTCTCTCTCTTAATCAATTTCAATATTCCAATAATTAATATAAATAATTAATTATTCCTAATTAGGAAGTTCAATTCCCTTATAATTAATTCAATAATTAATCATTCATAATCTATCATCCCAATACCCCCAATTTGAACATTTTTATTTAATTAATTAATTCACTAGATTAATTATTTTGGTCAAGAAAGAAATTGCTAAGAATCTAATAGAAATTCTACAATTATATACACATAATTCTAATTAAGACTTTGGGATTTGAATTATAGACCACCTACATCATGAATGGTGATGAAGAACAATCGCCAATGAAAAACCCCAATTTGAAGTAGATCAATCAAGAATGCGATGAAGAACACTATCTAGATCTGAAACAAAAATCCATGATTAAATGAAACAATATATCTTAATTATATATCTATATCCAATAAGTCTAGATCTATATCCTGAAATTATGGATCTAGATTTAATAAAATAAAGGATAACTTCCCTCTTCTATCTTGGAAGAGGAGTATAAGAGATAGATAGATCTAAACGAGAAGAACACACATACCCAGGGGGTGAAGATCTTCAATATTCCCTTAAATTCTCCAAGAATAGAGGCCAGGAGCCCTAGTAATTCATTCTAAATCCTTGAAAACTGTGAAATAATGACTTTGGTCGAATGGAGGTCGAAACGGGTGAGTTATGGGGGTTTAGGTGGATTTAAAACAAATTTTCGGGCCATTAAAAATATCACGCACAGTTTCCGAGGTAGGGGCACACATTTTTCTCTAACCGTGCACCAAACATGCACCTATAAATTTAGAGGTGAAAATTTTCTCCATTTAGGGAACACAGTTTGAAAAACTCTGTACCAACTATGCGAACCCCCACTGTCCAAAGTTGCAAGGTTTCTTAGGCTGGGGAACACATTTTTCTCTAATCATTCACCAACTGTGCACAACCCTATTTCCTTCAACTTTTCTCAAAATTCACCCAAACACACCCCAAGTTAAATCCCAATAAAAAAGTACTCAATAATAGGCAAAATATTACATGAAAATTTTTCTGAGACAAATCCATAAAAATTAGGGATCTTACATAGTGTGATTGAGTTATGACATAGATGAATCTGTATTCAACCTAGTTCTCTATTTATCATTATGGTGAAGGTACTAGTGCACCTTTGGAGTTCAGGGGTCCTCTCATAGAGTACAAGGATTCTAATGTCTGATACCATCTTTATAGAGGAAAGAGTCTGATGACTATTTCTTAGTGACCTCCATCAAGCATACTCTATCAAGAATAGGAGAGATAGAGCACACAACATATGAGGTATACTTGTTTATTTTTCATGTTCTTTACAACATGTTGGTATAGTGGTGATAGATCAGACATATATATGGGTTTACTCTACTGTGTTTATCATGTGATGATCCTCCAAATCCCATAAGTGGTATCAAATCAAAGGCTAAATGGTTTTGTGATTTTTGGAACTTTCACAGATGAGAGATGACGAACTAAGGCTCTTTTCCTAGGGGCTCTATTACTGATGAAAAAAAGTTACATATACAATTTTTTAGGGTAATGGAATTATTTTGATAGGGCCATATGGATTTTATATTGGACGAGTTCATATAAGTGAAGGTGTTCTCACCCCATCAGTGGTATGGGAGCCACAATCATCATTGAATCAACATGTTTTCCTTTTGTTTTTTTATAGAACATGCGTATCATAATCTGCAACATATTATATTTTTATGCATGATATTAAATGGATAAATGTTGGCCATTGTATTTATCTACATTTATTTATTCTATAGGATATCATAATGTGTGATTTTATTTTTTATTAGTCATAGAGTATGAATGGTGTGTATAATAAGGTACAATACAATTAAATCCTATAGTTTTATTTTATACCATAATCCATGATATAAGTGATATCATAGGCTATGACTAAAATCCAAGTTGTGTGAAAACATAGCATCATGTTATAATAATGACACAACATCTATTTGTAGATTACTAGTGGACCATGAAGACACACCTAATAGGGTGGGTGAATCAGGTGTGGACCGATTTTACCAAAAAATAATTCTTTGAAATTTAAACCCCCATTGATTTTTAACCTCTATCACCTATTTGGATGAAAATGGATCTCTTTTTATTTTACCTTTTTAAACACCTCTATGTAGTGTAGATACTAAAAGTAAAAATAACAAAAAAAATTTTACAAGGCTCAACCCTGATGTGGGTAACCTATTTCATTCCATCTCAACTCTCACTGATTCAAAAATTATCCACTATAATTGAATCAAAAATTACAATCAGTGAATTGGGATCATACTAAAACTTATCCAAACAATATTACACATGTTTGATCACTATATTACATAGGTGATAGAAGTACACTATATGATGCAAGTGAAGGGATATTTATACTACTCTCTATAGTCTTCATTCCCCACTAATTCTCTTAATCCTTCCAACTTTTTAAGTAGATCAAAATCCCTACAAGGAATTCTCTACAACCATATTATTTATCTGAAACCTTAACTACAAAAAGTCTTCTACTTCCAATATGTCTTCAATAAACTAACATGAATCTCGGTTGTATCACCCATGTTTTTACAAGGTATGTTAATTTAGGTTTTTACATATCGTGAATGTTGTTTTTGAGACGTGATATGGTTTATCTTAGTTCTGTGATGAGTTGGAGGATTCTGGTGGCTTAAATAATGTTTTTGAGAATTTAAGGTACACTACAAGCATGGACATGTCGTGGTGTAAGCTGTTTTCTTTCTAGAGAATTCCAATGTGAAATGGGGAGGACCAACATGCCTATGGTCTAACCTGGTCTCAAACATGTAACACAATGATTATTCTATAGAACCCAACTAGAGCAGCCTCAACACACCATGGTGAGTCCAAAATAGGATATGTTTTTACACTATTCCATAGTGGGTGACCATGTTGGGTTTCCCCAGTTGAGCATGATCGTGGCCACCACGACCATAGTGGGCATCACAACACTATGGTGTTGGACATTTTAGAATTTTAAATGACCAAATTAACCACTGAGCTTTGTGGGTTTCATGTGTTTAAAATATAAAATTAATGTGATCTTTATATAATGGTTTTTAATTGCATTTTTTACTTTTTTTTACCTCTATTAATTAACTGTACCTCCTACTCTTGTTAGTTTCTCCAATCCGGATGAACCTAGGGTTATATATGGTCAACCCTTCTTGCAACATAGGGTGTCCTTGTTTTATTAAACCCTATTATTGTTTGACATTTCTAGAAGATCAAACCTCAGGATATGAAGTCTTGTATTTATTGATCTAGACTTATGAGCATCTTATCCTCTTCAACTCTAGTCACCATTTCTAGGAGTGATGAGTTCTCTTCTGTGGACCAGAAATAGATCTTCCATTGATGGTGGTTGTTTTCAAGTATTTTTATGTGGTTATACTATCTTGTAATGATTCCCTTTTTAAATCACATACTATAAACCTTTCCATTTTGGATTATAATTAATTCTAGGGACCGTTGACATGCGGGTTTGATCTAGTTGGTGCGTGGGTGTGATTTGGGAATCGACTCTTGGAAAATATTGAAGTTAGAGTTGATGAATTTGAGGTAGAAATATACTTACCAAATATATCCCTTGTATATTATTATTGTCATGATATGGTGGTATGTTCTTGTTTTTATTGATATCCATGTTGTAGTTTTATTGCATGTGTGTACATTTGTAGTGCATGAGACCCATTCTTGATATTGATTACATGTATGTGCGTGTGTAGTTCATGAGTACCACATTTAATTTTGATCACATGTGTGTGTATATGGACATTAATACTCATACTTGATATGGCATATTGTACCTATATGTGTTATGCTCCATTGTGTATGAATTTATGGCTTTAGAGGTTCTGATTCTGGTAGCAAGTGATAGATGGACCGTTATGGATTGGTTAGCACTTATAGGTGGAGCATGTGCAACATGCGATGATGATGATGATGAACCATTACAAAGGGAGGGGGTGAAAAGAACTCGAGGCCAAACCCATGTAAGTTTAGTGATATGTTGGTCATGTGGCCTGTCTCGAGGTATAGATGAGATACGATATCCATGTGACCCGACCTGTGATGGAGACGAGGTTTGGAGATCTTGTGTACCGAACCATAATAAATACAGGGCTTGAAAACCTTATTGATAAACCCAAGATTAATCATTATGAATACTTAGGGATATATTTGTTGTCCTTGTAGCCGAACCATGATCACGACTTCCATTAAGACCATTCGTCCTGTATGGAGCTGAAGATGGTTTGGTAAGGGTTCATGGAAGTATGGTTAGTGCATGAACACCTAACACATAATTGATTATTGTTTAATTTCTTATTTATATTTTATCAGTAAATACACATCATATGTATGTGAATTTATTTTAAGGACACATTGGTGTTGTACAACTAGGTTGATACTTAAACTATTCACAGGATTCTACATGTGTGTGTAGAATTCATGATCAGAGATTCAAGAAAGGGAAAGGGCCCAATGATAGGGATCTGAGGAGATAGTGAATAGGGTTCATAGGCAGTACTAGGAAATACTTTGGAGTGTTTCTATAGTGTCATTATTTACTTTCGTATTATGCTCTGGTATGACCTACCATTTTGGGGGCACTTGGTTTATTACTTTCATGGCTTGAGATATATGGCATGCCATTTATTATAACATTGTTATTATACACTTATGATGATCCCTTTATATTTTATGGTTCTTATCTTGATATAATTATGATGTATTAATTTTTATAGTGAGGGTATAGTCTCCCCACTGATGATGTTTTGACCCTCAATGCTAGTTAGAAATCTCTTGCATATGGGGAGGTTCACATGGGGTCATGTGGCACTCCAACCCGAATAGGGTGATTTGGGATGGGGCCTTAGAAAGTGATATAAAATGAGGTATTAATTTCCTTTTTATTCTTGACTATTTTTTGGGAATAGTAGAAAGGAGTTAGGCTATGTGTAACTTGGTCAGGGGAGTCACATAAGTGTCTGACTAGCTGTTATGTGAGAGACCTATGAGTTATTGGTGATGGTACTTAAATTATAGTTATGGTTTTAGGATTTATGATAATCCTAAGTATGTTGTGTTGTTACGGTTTATAGGATTGGGGTGTATTCATACATCCTGATTAGGCTTTTAGGATCATATTTCATATAATATACTTGTTTCTTATTATTCATGGTAGTTCATTTAATTAAATGTCATTAACTAGGCTCCATTATTCTATGATATATTATGTTTAAATTTATATTATTTTATCTTGATCATGCTTGTTGTTATATGTATATGACTGTGATTAATTTGAAAGTATGGAGAACAATGCTTGAGCCTTGGTTAGTACTAGGAGGGTTATGCCTTATTATTGTTGGTAGCCTCTTATATTTTTTCCATAGAAATCCATTATGTGTTCCTATAAAATACGTAGGTTATTATCTTAAGTAAGATGTTATGGACACTTTAAGCATATGTTTGGATTTGAGACAATTCCAACTTGAATATTTCATATGAGACCACTAATGGAAGTAAGTCAAAATTATACTATAATAGAGAAAATCATATTCCAACACATGGTTTACATGAGGATGAAACTGAGCATTCTCCTTTAACTACTCCAGCGGTTCATGTGGTGGATCTAATATAGCTTGGCGTCTACCTCATAGAACCTGTTCAAGGTGGAGTCCCCAAAATAGTGGTCAATTATGTCTATGAATTCTAGCTCCAATATCCTCCATCATTATAGGGAACCGGGGGCCCTTAGGATATTGAGGATTGGATTAATGTCATTAAGGTGACCATTGATTTAATGAAGATCCCATATGATCAATGAGTGAAGTTGGATTCTTTCATACTTTGAGGACCCACCAAGAGGTGGTGGGATAATATAAACTAGGATAGAAGACGTGAAGGTCTTATGTGGGAAACCATCAAAGACCTCTTGTTAGAGGAGTTATTCCCAAGTATGCTAAACCTAGACTATGCTTAAGAGTTCATGGAGCTTCATTAGGGACCAATGTCAGTGTTTTCTTACTCTATTAGTTTAACATATTTTCTTCACATCACTCCTCTTTTGAATAGGGGTGATGCATAATATACCCAAAAGTTTGAGATTGGCCTTTGATCAAAGTTGAGAAATCATGTTAGGGTCATTGAAGAAACAACATATCTACAGGTGATTCACAAGGCCTTGAATATTAAGAAGGATCTAAAGGAGGATAAATTTGTAGATTTTCCTTTATACCTCACTTTGAAGGTCCCGGGCGCAGTGAAAGCTCGTGGGTGGATGTGCCCACTTGACTTTTTGTCATTAGCAATGATTAATCCGGGATCAATAACATGATAAATGCCAGACTCCACGGATCGAACCATAGAAATAGACAAAGAAGAAGAATAGTCCTGGAACCACAAAGGAGGATCATCAGAGGTTGATTATAGTAAATTTAATTAATTGAAAATAAGTACCTTTTATGGTGTTCATTCATCATTGATATTTTCTGATCATGTTCCGATGTGATTCGTCATTGCGTCGCAGAATCCAAGTGTAGACTTCCTCTAGTAGTGATTCACACGTGCACCACGTATCTCTGGACATCACCAAAGGAATCTCCAGGTACAACCTTGGAGAAGCCTTTTCTTATGTTGTCCGCCTTAGATCACCTTGATCCAATGGAGGAGGATCTCTCTCAATCTTGAGAGAATTCTTGGAGGAAATAGTTCTTTATTCCTTGAGATAATTCTCCAGAATTGTTGTGCACAACGATTATGGAAAAGTGTTGGGGTTGTGAGGATATTTATAATCGGGTTTGAGGTTATAGAGTTATGACAATAAATAAACGCATTACACATTTTATTTATTTCATTAACTCTTATTGAAAACCCCCATGTCAAATCATTAATTCCTTGACATGCACCCACACTGATTATAATAAATATCATTTAATAAAATGATATTATTTCCTCAAAATCACGACTGAAAAAACTACACACCGTGTAATCATTAATACATGATGTGTACTCATTTTTTATTTCCTTTCCAAAATGAAAACTACACGGAATGTATATTCAATGTTCTAGGTGTGTATATATTGTTTTCATTTTATTCTTCCTCTAACATTAAAACAAGTTTGTATTCCTTGAATAATTATTAAACCACATATGGGAATAATCATTATTCTACTTGAGATACTTGGATACACTTAGTGTGTGACCCTCTAGGGCTCTTTCTCGTTGGCATTAGGAGGGCTTGCATAAAGTCCAAGATTAATATCTAGTAATGGGTCAAGGTACCCAAGAGAAATAAGTTGACAGCACATTGATGTGTCACCTCATACAAACGCTTACCATGTAATTTAATCCCTTTGTCTTAATATCTCATCAAGCAGGTTTCATGGTAGTGTCATAAACCTATATGCTTGATCTGTGATTCTTTGAATTACAGAAATAAACTCATCGTTACACCATGGCCATGGAATTTGGGTGATAGTTATATTTCAATCAAAGGGCCTGAGATATCTACTTCCATAAATATGAAAGGTACAAATCCTTCCTCGACTTATTCATTAACAACATGTCATTCCTGACGTACCAAACGTACCCTACTTCCCACCAAATTTCTTCATGACGGTTTTAGTCAGAAAATCTAAGTGCACGAGTCATGACATGAGTTAATGATAATATTCCAGTCTAAGGACCATTACACACGCTCATATATAGAAATTTCTGTTGACACTAAGACATGAAGAAGTACTACTGGCGAGTCTGTTCTCATAATCTCCCATCTTAGAGATTACCAAGTGAGAACTCCATGAGAGAGAGTATTTTCTTCTTAAGATTACTCACACATGACAGTCTGTATATTATGTGTCCTATAATATTATGTCATAGAATATTATAACTTTATTTAATAATATTATTATATAATTTCATGGTTCTCATCATAGAGGGGATCTGTCATGACCTTATTAATGCAACAAATATTGAAGGATATTATTATATTATAGTCATGCAGAACAATGAAAAATATATAATAAGTGTACATTCATGTAATAAAAGTACAAATAGTTGGTTCTAAGGACACCAACTCTAACAAACTCCCACTTAGACTAGATCCAACTGCCTAAGACTTTTAGTCTTCTAGACCTCACATGATGTTCATGTTTCTGCTAAGTCAAGGCTTTATTCAAGGGATCTTCCACGTTGTCTTCCATGGAAATACTTCTCACTACAACTTCACCTCTCTCAGAAAAATCCCTCAAGAGATTATACTTATGAAGTATCTGTTTTGTCCACTGATGTGACCTTGGATCTTTTTCAAGTGCCACTACTGTATTATTATCACAATAGAGTGTGATAGGATCTTTACTTATAGGTACTACATCCAAATATTGGATGAAGCTTCGCATCCATACTACTTCTTTAGCTTCCTTAGAAGCTACAATATACTCGGACTCTGCTATAGAATCTGCAACCACACCTTTCTTTGAGCTCTTACAGCTCACTACACCTCCATTCAAACTGAAGATGTATCCAGTCAATGACTTCATGTCATCTTGATCATTCTGGAAAAAAGAATCTACATATCCTCTGATGACTAGTTCCTCATCTCCTCCATAAACCAGGAACATATACTTAGTATGCCTTAGATACTTAAGGATATTCTTGACTGCCATCTAATGGCGGTCTCCTAGATCAGCTTGATATCTTCCTACCACACTTAATGCGTAAGAAACATATAGCCTTGTACGTAGCATATCATACATGACTGACATAATTTCGTATGTGTAATGGATCCTTGCCATTTTATTTGTAACGCCCCGACCCCAGCTACCCAGAGTCGGTGCATTACTTCGTAACATTGGCATGATCCCAAAAGATCAAGTCTCGAAAGACCGATTAGTTTAGTAGCCTTGGAAACACTAGATACATTCATAAGTCTTTCATTACATCAAAATTAAACAAACTACAATAACAAAGTCTTCATCGACCACACTCATATCCTCTTCTGACTATCCCTGCAGGTCATTCATAAAATACTTCTTCACATCCTGGAAAATATTAAAACATTGAAAGGGGTGAGCTCAGATGCTCAGTAAGGATAACAATATTGCGGAAGCTTTCATAAATAAACATTAACATTTAAGGCAATGTATAACTAAAACAAAAGCCTCTTAAACATGAACTTCAACATAATATGGCAAAAGTAAAATGAGATAATGCCATTTACTTCTTCACATGGATATTCTACTGGTCGAATAATCACATGCAATATCAATAACCACTTTCATAATGATGGAATGCATAATGCCAGACTATCATAACCACATAGCCAAGGCCTCGTGCCAAGACTACAAATAAGATTTTGTCAAGGCCTTGTGCCAAGACACTAGTTTGTCTCATGAGACCTGCCGATGCATCGAGGAGCTATAGCGGGCTCCACCCGTCACTTATTAAGTCCAATGCATTCCTCATATGAATAGGTTTAAACATATCATAAACCATAACATAATCATATCACATAAACAATGCATAAAGGAAACATAACATTTCCACATTTCAATCACAAGATATCAATACAAAACATTGATATAATAAAAACGCTTTCAAAACCATTTTCAATACCAAAATAAAAGAATGTTAAAACATTGTATTTATTTTTCTTTTTAAAAAAAAGGTATGGCTTGTAAAGGAAGCCGAAACTCAAATAATGTTCACGGCGGCGGAGAAGTCGTTGTCGCCGCATAAGTACAGAATGAAAAACATTCCCTTTTTGTCGTTTAGTAAAATGCTTCGTATAAAAAGATTCCTTTTGAATAAACTTAAAAGTCAAAGGGGTTTATACACCGTATAAAAGAAAGTTGTGTATAAAACCAAATATGCCTCAATGAAAGGAGATTGAGACGAAGTCCTTAAAAAGATCATTTTTAAAATAAAATAGATATATTATGTGTATTCACTATAGGTACACATAAAGAAAGTAAAAATACAAAATAAGACATAATAATACCATGACATAATTTGAAAGTAGGAGATTAACCCAAAGAATGGAAGTTGGGTTAAGAAATTCCCTTACAAAGAGCATTTTTAAAATAAAATAGATCTATTATGTGTATTCACTACAAGTACACATAAATAATGTACAAATACAGGATATGACATAATAATATCATGACATAATTTGAAAGTAGGAGATTAACCCAAAGAATGGAAATTGGGTTAAGAAGTTCCCTTACAAATATAATTTAAATAAAATATATCTATTATGTGTATTCACTATAATTACACATAAAGAAAGTACAAATACAAGATATGACATAACAATATCATGACATAATTTGAAAGTAGGAGATTAACCCAAAGAATGGTAATTGGGTTAAGAAATTCCCTTACCTTGTGTCCGACTTGACTCAACCGTTCTTTAACCTCCTGAATAATAAACTAGAGTTAATATCTACCTTATTAAGAACCATTTTCAATTTCATTATCCTTTTTATATCACTTATTACAATGTTATGAACATTATGTAATTATTTAAGTTAATAACGGTCGTTTTGTCGATCTTTGGTACATGAGTCAACAATAAACTTCTTATAATTATAAGTTGTTCATGTGGTGAAATATCCATTATATCCAGAATTATATTAATGATGTAGATATCATATATATCATATATATACAGTATATACATTCATTTATAATATTACGTAACATTTAGAGGTAAGAAATGAAATGCACCGTTCATGGAGACGGTAAGCCGTACGTACGCATGAACGCTACTTTCATTTCAATTTCATATTTAATGGAATGAAATCATAATGATATAAATGTATAATATAATTCCAGTATAATATAGTGTATAATACCATTTACTCCATCCTTTATACATCCCACACATGGCATTAACGATTCAAATCACTTTGAGGGGGCGGTAGTCCGCACTTCCTAAAATGAAATTATCGCGTTTTACCCATAATGGAAATCATAAAGTATGCCATAAATGAGAAATACAGAAGCATAAGTAAAACAAAAACATATTATATATCATATATAAAAATAGTGACATCTTAATGGCCACCTTTGGAGGTGTTATATGAGTGTTGAACAATCATCGTTTCGTGAGGCAGAAATTCGCCATCCACAGAAACCGTATGTTCTTTAACCATTAGATGTAGGTGTGTGTAAGTGTAGCTCGAATACTTCTTATAACAACATCCTAGTATATTGAGGATACTGGTGTTGTTACAAAAGAAATGAATAAAAAGAGTTTAGGGGGTTGGAGAAGAAAAATAAAACAAAACAACATTATAAAAGACATTACCTCAAAATCGGGTAACTCTTTTTGATTTGAGCTAAAGGCTTCCTTGGGAAGATTTCTGCCCAAAGTGAGGTTTCTAGGAGTAAGGGAGGAATGTTGGGAGAGTATTGGGGCAGAGTTTGGCCGAGCCAAATGGCTTGAAAGTGTAAATGAAGTGGGAGAGGTGGGGGCCTTTTATAAGTGGAGAGGAGGGGCACTTTTGGAAAGATTGAAATGTTACATTATTTCAAAATGCTTTTCGGATTCTAAAGGTCCCACACTTATATAATTCGAGGCTAAGGTGATAAGGTTTCGAAATCTCCTCATCCAATAGGCTTTGGACAAGTGTAGGCCATGGATTTTGCATTATCTTCTCATTTTATTTAAATCGTTAAATAATGAGGTCATCGCCACATCATAATTATGTCATAAATAATTTAATTTATTTAATGTCTAAAAATTATAAAAAAACTACTATGATGTAGGAAATCTTTTTAGCTTTCTAATGAATATTTATAGTCAAAATTTGGACTTGTGTAACCCTACTTAAAAATTGTTTTAGTAAAACAATTTATGTTAGTGTCATTTTCACTTTAACATTAAATAAAAAGTAATTTATGTTATTTCCCAACAAAGGTGGATCCATGGGGTCCCCAAGTTAGGCCATGGCTTGTCTTGGTCGGCCATGACACAACCAATGAGGTTGGGACATGTGTCTAGGTCATTTCATATTATTAAAGTATTATTTATACCTTAAACTACCCTAATTACCACTAATCGCGATTAAGAACTTAATAAGTTACTATTCACCAAAAAATTATTATAATCTCATTGAACCACATTTTACTTCTTAATGACAACCATGTATGTCGGATTTTTGAAAATCAAATCACAGAAGTGGTAATATTTTATTTAAACGAAAAATCAGTTATTTAACTACCACTTAGTGGTTTCACTATTCATCAAAAATTGAAGTTTTTCAGAATAAGGCCAAAATTTCACCCTAAGCTATAATTGATATTCCGAATTCAAAAATGATGCCTATTTTACAAAATTCCAAACATATAAGTTGCATTAATTAATTTTATAATTAATTCCCGCTGTTACAACAAATAGCGTGTTTTTAAGAAACAATTTATATCAAAAGATTGGCAATTGTTTATGTCCAATTTCAATGTTAAATTATTTCTAATGACCACCATTGGATAAAATGGTAAAAATATATTCTAATTATACTTTAAAACCACCAAATATTATAATTTATCACTATAAATTATTTTGATTAAAAAAGTTGTTTTAAGTATTTTTCACTATTTATAAAATTTTAGAAGTTCTCAGAAAAATACCAAAAATTCAACATAGGCTAATTTCGATATTACGAATACAAAAATGAAGTCCATTTTGACATATAAAATTTCTATAATTTTAAAAAGTGGTTATTACTATTCATAACGGCTACTTTGATTTGTCGCGGTGTTTTAGAACTCGAAGTTGCGTACAATGCAAGCTATTGCATTATTGAAAGAGAGGCGTGTCGTGGAAGCTCGGGGTGTTACATTCTCCCCTCCTTCAATAAATTGCGTCCTCGCAATTTGATATTTTTCTTTAAAAATAAGAGGTTGAAAATAGAAAATACCTTTGTGGAAAACCCACATCGGAAATAAGGTTAACAAAATTTAGCCTTAATAAGAGGGAAATGGGAATAAGAAAGTCACCACCAAATTATGATCTCGATAAGGAGAACATTGGTGGCAATTAGAGACATATAATTGGAGGAAAAACGTAAATATTTGTATGGAGTGATTGAGGTCATCAATCACAATCAACTGTCAAATTGAGGGCCTCAAAGCCTTCAATCTATGTTGATTTAAAATATCTTCAGTTCAACAAAACATAAGGTATTAGGATAACACATTTTTTTGTTTTAATATCCCTTTACTAAAGTTTAAGAATTAATTTATTCATTGAATAAGAGATAGGTATATATATATTTATGCTTGACAATTAGAGTTTCAACCTTCAACTCATCTTTCACTCAAAAAGATAATAGAACTCAAAAATATCATACTTATCCTAATTGTATAAGGTTCAAAATGTTAAAACATACCATTTAGATTAGTAAAATTATTTTGTAATAACCAGGGACTTCCTGTAGGCTAGTGGTAGGAAATAAAGGCTTGTCGCACTTTGATTGTGGGTTCGATTCCTACAGCTTTGTCCGACGCGACGGTTTATGCCCCACCCTGCAGGTTGTCCTTTTCCTAAAACTATAGTATTATAATACTCCAAAAACAATCTTCATTAATTTTTTAACCTTAAACCATACTATCCAAAGATCAACTTAATCCACTCCAAAATAACTCTGTCCAGACTTTCTCTAAAATGTCTCTTAATTCCAAAATCAATTGTAGCATCAGATTCCCCATAAAAAGAAAAGTTTCTCTTATTGTCACATACTAAAAATATGATTACCTTAATCATATTAAAACCTTACTGAAATCAAAAAGTACTGCAGTACAATCCTTATATAGATCACATTATTCTAATAACCAGAATATAATCCATGAGTCCGAAAGCATCAATACATTAGTTATTCTGCTTCAACTGTAGTAATAGCATAAGATTGTCCTTGATCCCTTGGCCTTTTCTGAGGTAAGATTCCTTGACGCTTAGGACATTCATTTGCGTAATGACCCATTTCTCTACAATTGTAGCATTCAACTTTGACAGCCTCTTTCTTTCCCTTGCAATCACGTGCCTGGTGACCTTTTTCTCCACATTTATAACAGACTCCCATTCCTTTTAGGCAAGTACCAGGGTGATTCTTCCCACAATTATCACATAATGGAAAATCCTTCTTTCCCTTTTTCCCTTTATCTGTCTCTTGTTCCACCGTTCTCTTCTTCTCTTGCTTTACTTTGTTGTCATAAGACTTAGAGAATTCCTTTTCTGTCTTGATAGCACATGAGACTATATCTTCGTATGATGAGAAGGATTGTGATACTAAAGCTCGACGGAGAAATGGTTTTAACCCATCAAAGAAACGATCAATCTTACTCCTTGGGTTACGTATGTAATCTGCAGCATACCTTGCTAACCTTGTAAAGTTAGCCTCATACTTTGCGACATTCTCATCCTCCTTCTGCCTCAGACTCAGAAATTGCCTTTCCATATCTGCTCGATGGTCACGAGGAAAGTATTTTTCTAAGAAAAGCTCTTTGAACTCCCTCCATTCCATATTCGATATGTCATCATCTTCCTTTGTGTTTTGAATCAGCGACCACCACTGATCGGCATCTCCAGTGAGGCGGTAAACTGCCATGACGACCTTCTCCCTTTCACTACTCCCCAAGGCATGGAATATTTTCTCTAAGGAATTTATCCATTGCTCAGCTAATATAGGATTTGTACTCCCATTGAAGGTTGGTGGTTGTTGCCTCATGAAACGGTCTAGCATTGATCCTCCACGTTGCGGATCAGGGTGCTCCATACGAGTAAGGTTATTATTCATAACCTGAGTGAGTTGTCCCAGTATGGTAATAAGTTGATCAGCACCAGTTGTATCTCCATATCCACAATAATTATCTTGAGCAGGAGGGCAATCCCTACACGGAGTTCGTACATTGATACGGTTTCCATTCCTTCCACTAGGTGCCATTTCTAAACAATGGCATAAACTAGATTAGTTTATGAATCAAAATACATAATTCCATACTTATAAAATACTTAACATAAATTGAACTATTTATGGATATAATCCATAATCATAAAAATGTTTTCTTTGAGGAAGTATATACTCATAAACCCTTCATAATGATTTGTAAAGAAAATGAGAGTTATCCTAAGTATATCCCCCGGGAGTGTCGTAACCAAGAGTGCAGCAAGGCCCGTTGTCGTGCACCAGTTCCCGTTCGAGTCTAGCTCAAAGCGGTGTTTTCGGGTTTTACCCCTAGGTATATCTGTGCCAGAGCCGCCTCTACCTGCTCGTATCCAGACAGGGATGTATTTCTCGGAAAACTCACAAAATCTCTTCAATAACAAAATTCTAGAAAGTTCTTCTATACTAATCCTCAAAGTCTATTTTTGGGCTATGTGCTCTAATCAGAGTTTATCTAAATCTAGCTTCCAAGGTTAGTACTAAACTGCCTCTGATACCAACTGTAACGCCCCGACCCCAGCTACCCAGAGTCGGTGCATTACTTCGTAACATTGGCATGATCCCAAAAGATCAAGTCTCGAAAGACCGATTAGTTTAGTAGCCTTGGAAACACTAGATACATTCATAAGTCTTTCATTACATCAAAATTAAACAAACTACAATAACAAAGTCTTCATCGACCACACTCATATCCTCTTCTGACTATCCCTGCAGGTCATTCATAAAATACTTCTTCACATCCTGGAAAATATTAAAACATTGAAAGGGGTGAGCTCAGATGCTCAGTAAGGATAACAATATTGCGGAAGCTTTCATAAATAAACATTAACATTTAAGGCAATGTATAACTAAAACAAAAGCCTCTTAAACATGAACTTCAACATAATATGGCAAAAGTAAAATGAGATAATGCCATTTACTTCTTCACATGGATATTCTACTGGTCGAATAATCACATGCAATATCAATAACCACTTTCATAATGATGGAATGCATAATGCCAGACTATCATAACCACATAGCCAAGGCCTCGTGCCAAGACTACAAATAAGATTTTGTCAAGGCCTTGTGCCAAGACACTAGTTTGTCTCATGAGACCTGCCGATGCATCGATGAGCTATAGCGGGCTCCACCCGTCACTTATTAAGTCCAATGCATTCCTCATATGAATAGGTTTAAACATATCATAAACCATAACATAATCATATCACATAAACAATGCATAAAGGAAACATAACATTTCCACATTTCAATCACAAGATATCAATACAAAACATTGATATAATAAAAACGCTTTCAAAACCATTTTCAATACCAAAATAAAAGAATGTTAAAACATTGTATTTATTTTTCTTTTTAAAAAAAAGGTATGGCTTGTAAAGGAAGCCGAAACTCAAATAATGTTCACGGCGGCGGAGAAGTCGTTGTCGCCGCATAAGTACAGAATGAAAAACATTCCCTTTTTGTCGTTTAGTAAAATGCTTCGTATAAAAAGATTCCTTTTGAATAAACTTAAAAGTCAAAGGGGTTTATACACCGTATAAAAGAAAGTTGTGTATAAAACCAAATATGCCTCAATGAAAGGAGATTGAGACGAAGTCCTTAAAAAGATCATTTTTAAAATAAAATAGATATATTATGTGTATTCACTATAGGTACACATAAAGAAAGTAAAAATACAAAATAAGACATAATAATATCATGACATAATTTGAAAGTAGGAGATTAACCCAAAGAATGGAAGTTGGGTTAAGAAATTCCCTTACAAAGAGCATTTTTAAAATAAAATAGATCTATTATGTGTATTCACTACAAGTACACATAAATAATGTACAAATACAGGATATGACATAATAATATCATGACATAATTTGAAAGTAGGAGATTAACCCAAAGAATGGAAATTGGGTTAAGAAGTTCCCTTACAAATATAATTTAAATAAAATATATCTATTATGTGTATTCACTATAATTACACATAAAGAAAGTACAAATACAAGATATGACATAACAATATCATGACATAATTTGAAAGTAGGAGATTAACCCAAAGAATGGTAATTGGGTTAAGAAATTCCCTTACCTTGTGTCCGACTTGACTCAACCGTTCTTTAACCTCCTGAATAATAAACTAGAGTTAATATCTACCTTATTAAGAACCATTTTCAATTTCATTATCCTTTTTATATCACTTATTACAATGTTATGAACATTATGTAATTATTTAAGTTAATAACGGTCGTTTTGTCGATCTTTGGTACATGAGTCAACAATAAACTTCTTATAATTATAAGTTGTTCATGTGGTGAAATATCCATTATATCCAGAATTATATTAATGATGTAGATATCATATATATCATATATATACAGTATATACATTCATTTATAATATTACGTAACATTTAGAGGTAAGAAATGAAATGCACCGTTCATGGAGACGGTAAGCCGTACGTACGCATGAACGCTACTTTCATTTCAATTTCATATTTAATGGAATGAAATCATAATGATATAAATGTATAATATAATTCCAGTATAATATAGTGTATAATACCATTTACTCCATCCTTTATACATCCCACACATGGCATTAACGATTCAAATCACTTTGAGGGGGCGGTAGTCCGCACTTCCTAAAATGAAATTATCGCGTTTTACCCATAATGGAAATCATAAAGTATGCCATAAATGAGAAATACAGAAGCATAAGTAAAACAAAAACATATTATATATCATATATAAAAATAGTGACATCTTAATGGCCACCTTTGGAGGTGTTATATGAGTGTTGAACAATCATCGTTTCGTGAGGCAGAAATTCGCCATCCACAGAAACCGTATGTTCTTTAACCATTAGATGTAGGTGTGTGTAAGTGTAGCTCGAATACTTCTTATAACAACATCCTAGTATATTGAGGATACTGGTGTTGTTACAAAAGAAATGAATAAAAAGAGTTTAGGGGGTTGGAGAAGAAAAATAAAACAAAACAACATTATAAAAGACATTACCTCAAAATCGGGTAACTCTTTTTGATTTGAGCTAAAGGCTTCCTTGGGAAGATTTCTGCCCAAAGTGAGGTTTCTAGGAGTAAGGGAGGAATGTTGGGAGAGTATTGGGGCAGAGTTTGGCCGAGCCAAATGGCTTGAAAGTGTAAATGAAGTGGGAGAGGTGGGGGCCTTTTATAAGTGGAGAGGAGGGGCACTTTTGGAAAGATTGAAATGTTACATTATTTCAAAATGCTTTTCGGATTCTAAAGGTCCCACACTTATATAATTCGAGGCTAAGGTGATAAGGTTTCGAAATCTCCTCATCCAATAGGCTTTGGACAAGTGTAGGCCATGGATTTTGCATTATCGTCTCATTTTATTTAAATCGTTAAATAATGAGGTCATCGCCACATCATAATTATGTCATAAATAATTTAATTTATTTAATGTCTAAAAATTATAAAAAAAATACTATGATGTAGGAAATCTTTTTAGCTTTCTAATGAATATTTATAGTCAAAATTTGGACTTGTGTAACCCTACTTAAAAATTGTTTTAGTAAAACAATTTATGTTAGTGTCATTTTCACTTTAACATTAAATAAAAAGTAATTTATGTTATTTCCCAACAAAGGTGGATCCATGGGGTCCCCAAGTTAGGCCATGGCTTGTCTTGGTCGGCCATGACACAACCAATGAGGTTGGGACATGTGTCTAGGTCATTTCATATTATTAAAGTATTATTTATACCTTAAACTACCCTAATTACCACTAATCGCGATTAAGAACTTAATAAGTTACTATTCACCAAAAAATTATTATAATCTCATTGAACCACATTTTACTTCTTAATGACAACCATGTATGTCGGATTTTTGAAAATCAAATCACAGAAGTGGTAATATTTTATTTAAACGAAAAATCAGTTATTTAACTACCACTTAGTGGTTTCACTATTCATCAAAAATTGAAGTTTTTCAGAATAAGGCCAAAATTTCACCCTAAGCTATAATTGATATTCCGAATTCAAAAATGATGCCTATTTTACAAAATTCCAAACATATAAGTTGCATTAATTAATTTTATAATTAATTCCCGCTGTTACAACAAATAGCGTGTTTTTAAGAAACAATTTATATCAAAAGATTGGCAATTGTTTATGTCCAATTTCAATGTTAAATTATTTCTAATGACCACCATTGGATAAAATGGTAAAAATATATTCTAATTATACTTTAAAACCACCAAATATTATAATTTATCACTATAAATTATTTTGATTAAAAAAGTTGTTTTAAGTATTTTTCACTATTTATAAAATTTTAGAAGTTCTCAGAAAAATACCAAAAATTCAACATAGGCTAATTTCGATATTACGAATACAAAAATGAAGTCCATTTTGACATATAAAATTTCTATAATTTTAAAAGGTGGTTATTACTATTCATAACGGCTACTTTGATTTGTCGCGGTGTTTTAGAACTCGAAGTTGCGTACAATGCAAGCTATTGCATTATTGAAAGAGAGGCGTATCGTGGAAGCTCGGGGTGTTACATTATTTCTTTCCTCATGTGTTTGAGGACACATTTTCTTGGAAAGATGAATGCCACGTGACACTGGAAACAATACCTTCTTGGACTGTTCCATACTGAATCTCTTCAGTGTCTTGTCAATGTATGTACTTTGAATCATGCCCAAAATTCTCTTGGATCTATCACGATGGATCTTGATCCCAAAAATATATGCCGCCTCACCCAAGTCTTTCATAGAGAATCATTTATCCAACCATGCCTTAACTAACTATAAGACAGGTACTTCATTTCCAATTAGTAATATGTCATCAACATATAATATTGGGAAAAAGACTGCACTTCCTCTAAAACTTTTGTATACACAAGGATCACATTTGTTCTTAAAAAAGCTAAATTCCATTACGGCTTCATCAAAATGAATGTTCCATGACCTTGATGCTTTCTTTAATCCATAAATGGATTTCTGCAACTTGCATACCTTGTTGGCATCCTTTGGAGTCACAAAACCTTCAGGTTGTGTCATGTAGACATCTTCTTGGAGGTTCCCATTAAGTAATGTTGTTTTGAAATCCATATTCAAAATTTCATAGTCATGGTAAGCAACAATGGATAATAGGATTCTGATGGATTTCAGCATCACAACCGGTGAAAAGGTTTCATCCTAGTCAATTCCTTGACACTGTCTAAAACTCTTTGCAACCAGTCGTGCCTTATAGGTGTTGACTTTTCCCTCCATGTACAATTACTTCTTGAATACACATTTATTTCCAACAAGATTTACATCAATTGGAGGATCTACCAAAATCTAGACTTGGTTTTGGTACATAGAATCCATTTGAGAATTCATGGCTTCTTTCCACTTGGAAACGTTTGTGCCTTGAACTGCTTCCTTGTAGGTAAGAGTATCATCATTGTAAACCAATAATGAGTCGCCATACTTGGTGATAATAAAACCATATCGTTTTGGTTCTCTCACCTCTCTCGTGCTCTGACACAGTTCTTGTGTCTTTGGAACAGAATGTTCTTCCACGAGGCTTTTTGGAATTTTTTTCTTGTACTAACTCCTCTGTATTTTGAGCCTCTACTTCATCGAAGTCTATCTCGCTCCCACTATCTCTTTTGGAGATGTGCTCCCTCTTAAGGAATATGGCATGTCTTTCCACTATAACATTTTTATTTGAGGGGTTGTATAGGTAATATCCCCTTGTTTCCTTGGGATATCCTATAAAGGTACACTTTGTGCCTTGGGGTGAATGTTTGTTACCTGAAGAGGCCTTAACAAATGCTTCACTACCCCACACATGTAAATTTGATAACATGGATTTGTGTCCACTCCATAACTCATATAGAATACCATTTATTAATTTAGTTGGTACTTGGTTTAGTGTGTGTGATTTTGTTTGTAATTCATATCCCCAAAAGGATAATGGAAGACTCGCATGACTCATCATTGATCTCACCATGTACAATAGGGTGTAGTTATTCCTTTCACTTACACCATTCCACTGAGTCGTGTAAGGAAGAGTGAGTTGAGATAGAATCCCAAACTCCCATAAGAAATCAATGAAGTCCTGATTAAAATATTCTCCTCCTCTGCCTGAGTAGAGTTTCTTAATCTTCTTACCAATCTAGTTCTCAACTTCATTCTTGTATTCTTTAAACCGATCAAAATAATTTGACTTATACCTCATTAAGTAAATATATCCATATCTACTAAAATCATTAGTAAAAGTTATGAAGTACAAGAACCCACCCCTTGCTTCAACTATAAATGATCCACACACATCTGTGTGAACTAATTATAGAAGCTCTTTAGCCCTTTCAACTTTCCCACTAAATGGGGCTTTGGTCATTTTTCCTTGTAGACACGCATGACATACACCAAGTGGTTTTAGTTTGAAATAATCTAAATACCCCTCTTGATGTAATTTTTTAAATGTTTCTCATTGACATGACTTAGCTGGTGATTCCAAATTTGGGTGTGGTATGAGTCATGTGAATTAACTTTGTCATCGTTTACCATTAATTGGTTTGTGTAGTCTAAGACATAAAAGCCATTATATAAATGTGCCCCACCAAAAAAAATTCTATCTTTATAAAAGTAGCAACATTCATTTCCAAACTTGAAGATGAATCCATTAGTATCTAATATGGATACTGAAATAATGATTTTGGTTACAGAGGGTACATAATAACATCCTTTTAATACCAAGAACATCCCAGTAGGCAATGTGAGGTGGTAGTCTCCGACAGCCATAACAGCGAGTCTGGATTCGTTGGATGCTCGCAGATCCAACTCACCTTGGTCAATATTTCTGAATCTACTTGGTTCCTGTATTTAGATACAGATGTGAGCACCAAAAGCAGTATCTAATACCCAATTGGTAGAAATAGATAGATTGCATTTGATAACAAACGCACCTAAATCTTCCTCTTGCTCCCTTGGTTGGGTGTAGTTTTTTTTCCAGTGGCCCTTCTTTCCACATGCGGAACAAACAACCTTATGTTCTCTTACATCCCCTTTGATCTTCCTTTTCTTGGAAGGCCTTGGAGAATCTTTGGGATTAAATCTCTTCTCCTCCCTTTAATTTTATTCACCATAAGGATAGAAGGATTTTAACGCTTCATATCATTTTCCACTTGGAGAATGAGGATAAGAATATCAGATAGAGACTTTTCAATGTTGTTCATGTTGAAATTTACAACAAAGTTAAAGAAGCTCTAGGGGAGTGATTCAAGAATGAGATTGGTACCTAGTTCTTCGGGAAGATTAAACCCTAGAATCTCCAAGCTCTCAATGTTGCCAATGATCTTGACTACATGAGGCCCAGCTAGGGAACCCTCTCCATGCTTTCTATGAAATAGAGCCTTGGGGATCTCAAACCTATAATTTCTTGATCTACCCTATTATAGACCACAGAGGTGCTCGAGCATGATATAGGCATCCATTTCTTCATGATACTTCATGATCTCACTAGACATTGATGATAACATAAAACATTTAATGTCGAGTTAATCATTCAAATGTTGATCATAGACCAGGAAATCTTCATCACTTGCCCCTTGGGTAGGCGAATCAAGAATTGAGGACTCTAGCACATAAAACTTTCATTCATGGTATATGCCAACCCAAAGGCGACTAAACCATTCCTGAAATTTACTACCAGTGAGGATATTGTCTTTATATAGTATTGATCATAGAGAAAATGTGGTTGACGAGTTTGTCATATTGATTCTACAAATTAAAAGAGCAGATTTATCAGTGCCTTTTGATTACATTTTATGAAAAATAATAAATGAATTTATTAATTTTCCCACTATTTTATCATGTCCCAACAACCCCCACCATTGAACTTGGAATTCCTAGTTTTTATGACATTCTAGTGGAAAGGATTCACATTCCCTTTTGCATAACCCCAACAAGGGTTGGTCAAGCTATTTAAAGGTATTTAGGTAGGTAGGTCTTCACCAACTGTGAGCTTACAGTTCCTTGATCTGTTGAGTAGACTCTCCAATCCTGAAATCCTGACTTGTATTTCCTCAACACATGCCTCCATTTTACAACAAGTCTAACAAGGGATACTCCTCTTGATGTAAAACGTTTAATTCAACCCGAAACTTTCATAAGAGCTTCCTTTATAAAAGTAAGTGTCACAACAAGGGTTGGTCAAGCACATAGTTTTATTGAGTCTTTCCCTTAATCAAGTAATAGAAGGCTTGGCCAGACATAATATATTATTTGAGGGATTTCAATCCTTTATGTGTATTTTAGAATTATCACAGGTTTGTTAATATTAAGTGATGATTTCTTAAGTGATTAACCATATTCTAATAATGTTTACGCATAGTCCAGTTTTTATTTTATTCCATATTTGCATGCTTGTTTATTTATTTAACTATGTGATCGCGACAACACATACATAATAAATAAACCATGCAATCAGACAGAAATAAACTAAGATGGCATGATCATGATCTTCTGTTGGTTAGCTTATCTAGCGGTTTTGATAATCTAACACTGAACCAGAGAAAAACTCCTTGAACCCGATGGTTCGTGTTTTGCAGCTCCCACCTGTCCACCTTTGTATCTTCTTGGGTTGGTTTCACCTCAGCTTCAGATTTTGAACCATCTCCTCTATCTTGGGAGATCCTCTATTACATGGGGTTTACATTAAAGAAACCATGGGCATGCATTCCCTACATTTTATTGGAATAAGGCTCACATGACAATGATTTTAAATTAAATAAATTTAAATGAAACCATAAACTCACAAAGGGTCTTTGGTCTAGCTCATGATCATCCGTATCATGCAATGAAATTTACGAATATTTAGTATTCAAATTATTTTAATCGCTATTTTATTCAAGATAATTTGCGCTTGAATTCAATTAATTATGATCTTATAATTAATTAATTATTTATCTTAAATTCCTTTATGAATTTCATTGAGATTTTTCTCATCCATATTCCTTGTATGAGTATTTGTACTTTGGAGGAAACCTAGTGAAATTCCATTTCTAGAAAGTACATGATGTGTAGGCTATATTACAGATCGTGTATTTGTTTTCACCCTTTATCCAAAGTACATACCGGGGGATTTGGCGTGTTTTTTGTACTTTGTAAATTTTGGAGTACACTACGTGTAGATTAATATAACACAACATGTACTTCCTTTTTACACGGTTACTGGCCTAGAAACCCTTATGTACGCGGTTAGACAGCTTCTCCTTGTACACGGTTTCACCTGGGCTGGATCGGACTACATAACATGTTGATTCAACATACACGCTGTGTATTTTGGTTTCCACACACCGTTCAGTTCTGGTCAACACAGTGTATTAAAAAAATTAGGTATGCTCAATTCACACGGCATGGTTTGGAGGACTAGTACCGGTTCGTTGAACCTAAGTACACAACGTGTAGATTTCACTACACACCATGTATTCATGTTTTGTACAGAAAGAATGAGCGGCTCCTCCAGATGAGTTCCTCTTTTTTATTTTAATCAAAACTAAAATTAAAAGGTCGTTTCTATGATATGAATCGAGAAACGAAAGAGGAAGAATAAATCTCATTCATTCAATTTTATAGAACAATTTATATTGAATTGAATCAAATATAAATGCATAAATTATCAATGAAAATTAAATAACTATAATCAACTTTGTGACCCCTCTGATACCACTTGAAGGTCCCGGGTGCAGCGGAAGCTTATGATTGGATGTGCCCACTTGAATTTTTGTCATTAACAATGATCAATCCGAGATCAATACGACGATAAATGCTAGACTCTAGGGATCGAATCATAGAAATAGACAAATAAGAAGAATAGTCCCAGAACCACAAAGGAGGATCATCACAGGTTGATTATAATTAATTTAATTAATTGAAAAGAATTACCTTTTATGGCGTTCTTTCTTCATTGATATTTCTGATCACATTCCGATGTGATTCGTCATTTCATCGCAGAATCCAAGTGTAGATTTCCTATATTGGTGATCCACACAAGCAACACGTATCTCTGGGAGTTGCCAAAGGAGCCTCTGAGTGCTATCGTAGAGAAGAATTTGCTTGCATTTTCCGCCTTAGAACACCTTGATCCGATGGAGGAGGATCTCTCTCAGTATTGAGAGCATTCCTGGAGGAAGGAGTTCTTTGGGCCTTGAGAGAATTATCCAGAATTTTTGTGCACAACTATTAGGGAAAAGTGTTGGGGTTGTGAGGATATTTATAATAGGGTTTTAGGTTATAGAGTTATGATAATAAATAAAAACGTTACGCATTTTATTTATTTCATTAACTCTTATTGAAACCCCCCATGTCGAATCATTAATTCCTTGAAATTCACCCACACTGATTATAATAAATATCATTTAATAAAATGATATTATTTCCTCAAAATCCTGACTAGAAAAAATACACAATGTGTAATCATTAATACATGGCGTGTACTCGTTTTTCATTTCCTTTTTAAAATGAAAACTACACGACGTGTACATTTAATGTACACAGTGTGTATATCTTGTTTTAATTTTATTCTTCCTCCAACATTAAAACGATTTAGGCATCCTTGAATAATTATTAAACCACATACGGGAATAATCTTTATTCTACTTGAGATACTTGGATACACTTAGTGTGTGACCCTCTAGGCCTCTTTCTCGTTGGCATTAGGTGGGCTTGCATAAAGTCCAAGATTACTGTCTAGAAACTGGTCAAGGAACCAAGGAGAAAGAAGTTGATGTCGTATTGACGTGTCACCTCATATGAATGCTTACTGTGTAATTTAATCCCTTTGTCTCAATATCTCATCAAGGAGGTTTCATGGTAATGTAATAAACGTATATGCTTGATCATTCATTCTTTGACTTCATGAAATAAACTCGTTGTGACACCATGGGCATTGAATTTGGGTGACAGTTATATTTCAATCAAAGGGCCCAAGATATCTACTTCCATAAATATGGAAGGGAAAAATTCTTCCTCGACTTATCCATTAACAACATGTCATTCGTGATGCACCCAACGTACCCTACTTCCCGACAACTATCTTCATGACGGTTTTCGTCAGCAAATCTAAGTGAACGAGTCCTGATATGAGTTAATGATAATCTTCCAATCTAAGGACCATTACACACACTCGTAGATAGCAATGTCCGATGACACCAAGACATGTGGAATTACTATTGGTGGGTCTGTTGTCATAATCTCCCATCATGGAGATTACTAAGTGTGAACTCCATGAGAGAGAGTCTCGTATTCTTATGAGTACTTTCACATGATGGTCTGTATACTATGTGTCCTATCATAGTATGTCATCCAACCATAGAACTTTATTTAAGAATATTTTTATAGCATTTCAAGGTTCTCATCATAGCGGGGATCTGCGATGACATTATTAATGCTACAAATATTCTAGGACATTATTATATTATAGTCATGCAGAACAATGAACAATATTAATAAGTGTACATTCATGTAATCAAAGTATAAACTGTTGGTTCTCAGGACACCAACTATTACACACTTGACTGATGAGTGGGTTATTGGGTGCTATAGTGGATACCTCTTCTTGAAGTAAGAAAAGGAAGGCTGATGAGTCGCCAAAGGATGGTGGCGGGTAATTAGAGAAGAGTAGAGTTACTTCACCCCCTCTATGGGAGGTGTAGGTCACTAGTGTTTCAACTGTGGACAAAGTGGGATTCATCACAAATTTTACCCAGGGCCTTAGAAAAAGTGTCGTTGGTGTGGAAATATAGGGAATATTTAGCCATTATATTTGTGGTAATTGTAGATTGTTTTTCATAGGGGTGTGGGGAAGATTCAAATTGTGGCTTAGTGATCTGAATGGGGTCCTCAATAGTAGAATCTGACCCCACAGACTTCAACGACCTGGGTGAGTAATGCACCTCAGGGGTTGGCTCGTGATGCTGAGGTAGTTATATTGTATGTAGTGGTGTATGTTATATCTATAATTAAAGTGGTAACATCTATAACATTCCAAGATTCTGTGATATATTTATCTTCAAATAAGTTTAATTTCTTTTATAGCTTATGATACACAGAAACCCAAGTCTAAATGAACACTAATATAGTATACTATTATAACCTATCCATTAAATTGAGAGAGTGAATAAGAATAACTAAATTATATAAATTATGTATAAAAGGTTTAGATAAATCAAATATGTTGATAAATAAATATTCTTTTTTAAAAAATTCATTATATGCATCAAAAATACATTTTTTCTCAAAAATATTTTTTATTAATTTTTGTGAGAAAATAATATAATTAAAATTTTACGCTTTTATAAAATATATTTGAAAAACTGAACATAATTTTTGAAATTATCATGCCAAATTAGTTAATAATGAATTTTTAAAAATTTTATGAAAAGATTGATTTTCTAATGAATAGTGAAAAATACAAGTTTTTATTGAAAATTGTCTTTTTGCATAAAGAATTTACAAAGTTTATTTATATTTTAAAATGGTTTCTAAAGTAAAATTAGTTCATTTTTATTATTAATAATCCAATTAATGTCATTATATATAATTTTATGTTGGATTTTGGTATAAAAACTTTTATATTTTTTTTGGAAAACTACATTTCATCACTTTTTATGGGTTAATTTTAAAATTATTTTATGCCACTTATAGAAATTGAATTTTAAAAAATATATTATATATTTTGAATTAGTATGTCTATATTTTTTTAAATATTTCAATTTTATTTTTGATCAATATGTATAGTAATCATAATAAATTCTTGTTACCATGGTAAAAATAAAATGGGTTAATTAGGGTTAAAACTAATGTGATAAGGATTAAAATTATTTCAATCACTTGAATTTATTTTATTATATGATTTTATTTCATCGATAATAAACCAAAATTAAAAAACATGTCCTTTTTTCATTTAAATTTTTTTTTGATCTTTATAATATTTAATTAAAAGATAAAGTCAAAAATATAACTTTCATACTTTTAATATATATAATATTTTTTGAATAGGAAATACAAAAATATTTTTGTTTATAAATATCTATTTGGAATATGAATGATTTTTTTATAATGATAATTTATTTTTAATTTTTATTGATGAAATAATTACATTAAATTCTTATGCAACACTGACACAGTGGTTGTGCAAGTAGTATAAAACTCAAGTAAATTATTTTAAAAACATGAAAAGTAATATTTTTTGGATAAGTTATAGTGTTACATGAATTTTATAGATAAATATAACATATTATGAATTTATAAAAGGTTTATATTAGAATTACCTTTCCATAATGTTGTTTTAAAAGTTAAATTAAAAGAATAGTTTTGAAAACTGAAATTAACGGTATTTTATAATAAATAATATTTTATTAAATGATTTAAAATTTATAAAAAAACCTATATTCATCCATATTAATGATATATGGTTTATAATATCAACCATTATCCAATTATGAGTCACTTTTCCTTTTTTAGTAACTTTCTTGACCCCTAAAGATTAAAAAACTTTGTTATCATGGTAATTTTTAAAAAGGGTTAACAAGAGCTAAAACTAAGCGATAAGGGTGAAATAAAACTTGTAAAAATTTTATTGTATGAGAGGATTTAAAATATTCCTCATATAATCATCAAAATATATCATTTTGGATCAATTTTTAAATAAAAATTAATTTATATAAATTTCATTCTTTAAGTATTTCCAAGGGTCCCATCTCCTCGCTTATAAAAGGGCACCTCATATCCATCATTATTCACATTGTTTTAACAATATAGATCAGAAAATACCTACCCCAGTATCATAATATATTCCTTTACCACATCCTATAGATTTTGTTATTTCTAAAAGACCATCCTTTCAAGGTATAAGGTGTAATCCAAAAGAGGTTTCTTAGTGAGGAGGTATAACTCTTAACAAAAAATTTTCAATTTTATTTCTTATTTTAACTACTTTATATCCATGGAATCCATTATAAAATAATTAATTAAATATATTTAATATATTGAATTGTTTTTATGAATATGTAAAAACTATTATCCACTTTATCTCCATTCATTTGAAAATGATAGCATCGCTCATGCATACGTGCAGACTACCACCTCTACGAAGTGAAGTGATTCATTATTTTATTCCATTTTACTTTTATGGTAATAATGATATATTAAATGATAATATATGAAATATATTATACAATAATTTTTTAAAATGTGAAATTTTATCTATTTTTCTTTCTTTCCATCCTTTAAAAAATGGAAGCCACGTTCATGCGTACATACAACCTACCGTATCAATGAACGATGTAATTTATTTTATATCACCACATTTTATAGATAAATATATATATATATAGTTAATATATATGATATTTATATATTTACTAAAATTATATAGATTATGGAACCACGATAAAATTACAAGGACTGGAACTGCCGAACAAAAACAACCATGAAAAATGAAATAATTAACACCTGAAAATGAAAATTTTAATAAGGAATTATTTATAAATGGGTGTTGAAATGTTATAAAAGGATAATTTATGATATTATAACTATTTAAATTATTTTTTTAGATAAGTATAATAATGTTAATTATATAAGATATTTGAGATCTTTTGAATCAAGTCGAACTAGAGGTAAGGGTTTCTCATCTCATTTTTATTTCTGTGTGACTTATGCCATATTCAACACTAGTTTTGTTTGTGTGTTGTATATACTAACCATGAATTAATTTTATGATTATTTAATTAAAATTATGGATATTTAAAAATCCATAAAATTTTATCTCTTTCAAGTGGTTTTGATACAGAGATAACAAAACCAGTAAGGTATTTATGTTACAATCTCATTATTTATCGAGATTGTTTGTGATTAAGTTTTCGATGATGAAATTTTATGATATAAATCTCAGGAAACTCATGAATTTATTATATTATTTTTATTTATAGAGATTAAATGTTTTGATTTCATTTTTCCCTCTTTATGTATTCAATATATCAAAAGAATATTTTGAAGGAAATTTGATTTTATTTCTCTCATCAGTTGAAAATCCTTATTCTTCCAGGTCCATGTTTTCTGAAAACATTTTTTGATCTTTTAAATTTTATAATTTTATTTTTAAATTATTTTTTACCCATTATTTATTTTTTACAAAAATGGTTTAAAATAAAACTTCTTTTTATTTTTCAAATGAGTTACTTTTTACTTTTTATCGAAAATGTGAAAGGAATATTTATTTTAACATACACGACATGAATGAAATTTTACAATGTAATGAACTCTCAATTATTGGAATATTAATTTATAATTTTATAATGTTCCTTTAAAATTAAAATTTTTTCTTAAAATTTTGGATATTTTAAGATTTTAAATAATATATTTTAAATTGAAAAGGGTATTTTTCTCAAAAAATGTTATCGTGATCCTTTAAAAGAATTTTTCATCTATGATAACATCCTTTGATATTAATTATGATTTACCGAGGTTATGATCTAATAATAGAATCCAATTTCATTATTTTAATGGTTTATGATAATGATGATGATTTTATGAAACGTCTCTTTTCTACGGGTTAATTATATTATGATGAAACCTTTTTGACACCCAATTATTTTCCATGGGTTATTCTATATTGAAGTGATGAAATGTTTATGAAACTCATTTAATTTTCATCGGTTAGGATGTGATGAATATTTTATAATCTTGTGGAATACATATGTATGATTTTCATTAGGTGATGGGTAGTCCCAAAATTATATATCCCTCCAATTAATTGGGTAAAGTTAAATATCTCATGAGACAATAAGAACTAGAATGGAGAGTAAACCCAGTTCAGTAAGGGTATTTTCCCATTATTATAGTCTAGGTAGTGAAACTTGACTAAGGATATGATGTAATGATGAGTGAGCCTAATCCACTATGATAACATTGTAAGTGATACTTGATTTTATATGCTTATGTGTATGCCACCAAATTTTGTCTTATGCTGATGTTATGATCTCATGTATCACATTCTTTGATTCCTTTATGAGTCATGTTTTATTAATCGTCAATATTTATTCCATGACTCAAAATTTTGATCTATGATATATAAGTTATGTTTTTCAAATGTTAAAATAATGTCCTTATACCCTTAATCTCATGTTATGCTTAAGTGATCATCAATATCTCCCTTGTTTGACCTTACTAAATATCTAAGATCACCCTTTCTTATGTTTCATTTACCCAACTTAAGGATAAAGTATTTAAGTAGGGTATTACAAAGAAAAGTACCATGTGGGAAGATATTTGTGAGAGATATTTAATATCTTTAATGAAATAGGAATATTGTGTATTTAGACTCTAAAGATACTAAATGTCACAAACCCCTCACTCCAAGGATTCCTCAATGGAGGAAGGGAGATAATGACCCTAGAGTCCCACTTTCAGAAGGATTTGGGTTGGTGAATAGAACCAAGGGTATAAAAATCTCACACATGGAAGGAATTACTCACTATAATACAAAACAATATCATGAGATAAGATAACCAACCACAAAAATATTATATCATATAAAATAAAGGTAAACCAAAAAACATCATACAATGCATGAATAAAGTAAATTGATAGATATAAGAGTCTCCAAATATACCAAAAGACAAGTCAATAGTAGAAACACAACAATAACTCCAAACCCAAGATACTAATTTCCAGTTTGGTCCACAAAGTTCTCCTGGAAACTTGAAAAAAAAATTATATACGTAGGATTAGAATAATAGGTTTACTTAGTAGGTACATAGCCAAGGTTTCAAGTTCATATGTGAAAATAGAATGCTAATGTGTTAGTGAACAAACAATAAAACCAAAAATAACCTATATAGGTCAACTAACTAGAACCTAACCTCACTATGGATCGCTCACTAAATAATTCATCGAATATAGTAATATAACACCGAGATCATAATATAACAAGATTCCCCACAAACACTTCCCTATTTATTTTCCACACCCATGCCCCAACATCGAATGTCCTATACTCCAATCCATCCCATACATGTCACATCATAACCACACACATCACATCTCCCTCAAAGACACTTGGTCCATCTCTGATGTTGGTCAGAATTCATTCCTAGCTACCCCTACCTCTCAAGTTCTAGCATCTCATACTAGCATCAAGGATCACCACACCATATATTTCTCAAAGACACTTGGGCCACCAAATCTCATATCACATGAAGACACCTGGTAAATCACACCACATCTCAACCATATAACTAGAGAAGTAGGTTATCATGAATTTATAGGAAATAAACCATGTTCCCTACTCCTACCATGCATGAACCCACCATATATCACATCACATGACTGCCTCATCACATCACAGGTCACCCAAAAGCATTTGGGACAACAATGCTGGGTAATATCAAATACCAACCTGCATCATCACTAATATTTAAGGAAGATAATGGAAGGGGGGGGGGGTAGCCAACCATCCATATCACCACCATCCTAGATGTTGTGGGAAAACACCTGAAACCTAGAACCTCTAAGATTTTGTATGGTTATACAACTTGGGTGGTTTTTTTTATAGAAATAACATAATGATACATGATATAAATATCACAAAATACCCAAAATATGGGTTCAAAACAACTTCACTAGAACACACTACATCACAAAAACTATACCACACAATAACCATCAAAACCGCTTCCACCACTATATAAAACACATCACACAACTGCTATATAAGACACATGTTCCCACTTTCAATTACTATCCCACTTCATTCACATTTACATTTCCCATTCATTTATCTTTCAATTTGTTTAATAAATTTACCACAAATCCATTTCTAGCTCATCATGTTTATTCTATAGATTATTTTTATCATTATAATTCATTCCATGGATAACCAGGCAACTAACACAACCACACTACACAACAACTGGACCAACTCACAAGGCCTTTGCCTCTACGCCATACATCCTACATCATCACCATGACACATCACCCAAGCCATATCACCACAATAATCACAATCATTAATCTAAACCATAACTCCAAACACAATCTCCTCACATAAAAACCATAAATCAACACATCACTTAACCATTACACATCATTAACACTACGCACCACAACACATCATCACCACTGGGAACCACAACCACTGCACACCACATCAGAAAACATACCATGTCACATCTTATAACATCATATTATTGTTTTAAAGTGCTCCTAGACACTATTTTGTATATTGCTTTGGTTGGGTCTCATTTAGTGGTGCTTTTGGGTAAAATTTTAATTTCTTTGGAGGGATATTGGGATATTAATAGTAGTCTCATGGGTTTCTAAAACCATGTGCCCACCCAGGGTAAACCATGAAAACCAAAGTAGTGTGTATTTTCACAGTTTGTGCACGGTTTCAAAAAATATGTGTCCACCCAGTAGAAACCATGAACCCTATCAGAGAGTATCATGATTAGGGTGCATATCATTATAAATAGTATGACCCCTCTCAGAATTCGTGCATACAATTGTTTTTATTTCAAAAATTAAATTATAATTTACCAATACCACATATAAACCCCCACTCAACCCTAAATTAGTATTGGAAGTCTTCCTAGGTTTTTGGAGCTCCCAAGAACCCATTTTGGCTCCTCCAAACCTATTCTGATGTGGATCAAATCTTAGTGAATGTCATTCGATTCCTCTCTAGTAAGAGTTATTCTCTCATTACTTCTCCCCCCCTCTCTTTATCTATCCTCCTTATGGTTTGTTAGATAATCTTATTGTTGATGGATATAAAATAATTTTATTGTTATCTTGAATCTAGGTTTGATTCCTTGATCTTTATTGCTAAAGTTCTTCATTGAAATATCCCATTATGGGTGTTGTGATACATGATCTATGTGATAATGGTAGGAGGTTACATTGAAATTTTCCTTATTATAAAACCTTTATTTTATTAATTTAAATTAAATTTCATTCAATTTAATTATGAAAATCTAATTCGATGTAGATTTCGATTAGAATTTATTTGTCACGGATTTTTGGAAAACTCCCCAATTCCGATGGAATTGGAAATTTGGAGTGTGATTGGAATTTGATAGAATTTGTGAAACTGATTTTGGGAAAAAAATTCTTAAATTGATTTGATAGAAACCTAGGATAAGTTTTATCTTGAAAAGGGAATTAATTGATTAAAACCCCTGTTTTTTTAGATGGAAATTGGAATATTGAAACTAAAAATGGGGAAATTGTATTTTAAAAACTTTTAAAATGATTTTACCAATATTGATTGATTTATTGAGAACATGTGGTCCTAGGTAGTTTGTGGGTTATTTGAGAAAAAATATTGGGATGGGAATTCCATGACAATGGATTGATGCTTTACAACTCTAAAAAAATCTAGTTTGGAAAATCTTATCCCTAATGAGATATTGATGGGTCCACTTTGGCCAGTGTCTGAGGGACATGTGTGCACATTTCTCTGATCACTGATATGAGATGTGTGAGGATACCATAGTTTGGAACTATCATACCACTTAAAATATGACCATGTTTCTTATTGTTACTATATATATATATATATTACATTGATTATAAAATTCTTTCATCATGCCTAGTGAATTATATAAACTATTTTTTATAAAATATTTGTTAATCCATTGTTTGAAATGTTCCCATCATTTGAAATGAAAATAATGTTTTGTTTTAAATATGAAATTGTACTGCCATGAATGTTTTATTTAAAAATTGAAAGAATTATTTGGTTTATATATTATGGAATATTATATGGAACACATGGTGATACACTATTGGTCATTTATCTCACACCCTACCTTTTTCTTCAAGTGTTTTTAGATTTCCTTTTTTGGGTTCGAACAAAGGGAAAGCACCACTTGGAGGTGGTGGTTGTTGTTGTTGATCCTTTGGGTCTTTGATTGCTATGTTCATTGGGAATTTGGTTATTAATATTGTTCTTCTAGTAGTTTGGCTATATACTTATTGGGGTTTATTTTACATGTTTGACTTATGGTACTATCTCTATTGGGATTTTTCTTTGAGTATACTGATATGTTTATATTTTTTTCTCTATTTATGTAGAAAAATTGTTCCCAGTTTTATCTTGTACAATGCCAGGTGCTAGTTTCCAACTCATGAGGATCGAGGATGCCCTTCAAGCTAGGTTAGTGCCAGCTCAAGTATCAGATTAATAGGGTATCTGGGATGGTCTGTGACAAAGAGGTATCAGATGCGAAGGTCATGCATCTTTCCATGTTGTTTGTATGTAGTTTGAAATCTTGTCAGGACATAAGAGGTAATTGTGAATGATTTACTAGCTATATCTCATCATAATGAGCCTTAAGACACCATGGGTGGTTTTTGAAAGACATATTGAGGATTATGTATAGTCTTTTCCATAATTTTTATTTGGGTAGTTGAAATACAAAACTTCTTTTCTTATCTTATGGGATTAATTTCCCTCACTTATCTTATTTGAGTGTTGATCTAAGTAATCTTATAATGTATTAAATATTGTATTTTGATATTGTATAACATAATTTCTCATATAACACATTTTAATATGATCCAGGATGAAGCTTATGATGAACCACAATGATCAAATCCTTTTGTAGTCCAAAATCTGGTTGAGGCTATTGTGTGTGTTGTCCACGCTCTGGGACAAGAACCTTCACCCATTCCTATTCAGGATCTAGACATGGAACCTAAGATAGATGAGTACCGAATTAATTCTTAGGAGTTACTTTTATGGAATTCACCAGCATTCTAAGGCTCAAATGATCCTCAATAGGCTGAGAATTTGTTAGGGAGGATTGAAATTTTTTATGAGTTCTTGGAAATGATTGATTCAATCAAGGGGAAATGTACCACCTTCAAACTGGAAGGACCTAGAAGGATATGGTGGGACATGATGGTGATAGAGAAGTATCATGAGAGATTAGAGTGTAAGGAATTTAAAGTTATTTTCACCAACCAGTTCTATCTAGATTCTATGGTGTCGGCTAAGGCTATGGAGTTTTTCAAACTCAAGCAGGTTGATAGTATTGTGATTAAGTATGAAAATCACTTTGTTTAGATTGTGTACCTTTCAACCAATACTGTATCTAATGAGAAGATTAAGATTTGATGGTTTGATATGGGACTTTAATATTATATCTATTATAACATTTTCTTTCTAAAAATCACTTTTATACTAACATGATTGATAGAGAATTGATGGATGAGCTAGACCTGGCTAGTAATTTAGGGTTGGCGGGAGTTACTTCTTCTCCTAGTGGTAGTTATATGAGTTCCTTTAAAGTGTAGATAGAACATGATGAGTCTTATGGTTTTTCTCAACAACAAGGTTATTCTAGAACTCATGCAGTTCTATATATAAAAACATTTATTTTCTACCAGTGTGGATGGCTTGGGCACTCAAAACGAGTTTACACAGAGGTACCCAAGATATATGGTTACTGGGGATACTTAGGTAACTTAAAAAAGATCTATTATGTATATTCTACTCCATATAGTGGCACATGATCATCAGCACCTAAAAGTACTTTGGTTTAATCAGATGATTCAAGAACAAAAGAGTTCTGGATACAAACATCTGGAACAAATCTTTTTCACATTGAAAAAGTGTCTCCAGAGAAATCAGACATGGGTCCAGTGACTGTGAGAGGTACCATCACAATTGCCTCATCTTTAGTTACTACTTTATTTGATACTAGTTCATCTCATTAGTTCATTTTTAATTGTATTTTTAATCTTATACATCTTCTTTTGAAGATTTTATCTTATGTAATATATATTACTACACCCATTGGAATGAAGAGAGAGTAGGGTATTTCTTGTCCTTCTTATATCTTCTCTTTATCAGAGACTAATCTTACTTAGGATTTTTTATTTCTCCAAATGAAACTTATTGATGTAATTTTCGAGATGGATTGGATCATTACTAATAAATCACTAACTGACTGTTATCTTTGATAGTTCTCCTTTAATGAACCTGTTGGGGTGCACCATATCATTCAAGGAGAATGAGACTTGTGTTGGAACAGAGTCAGACCTTTTTATCTAGAGTTGGGGAAAGTAATACCAGTGTTTTATTTTGATCTAGAGTAGAACTCTTTAAGAATTAACCTCCCTCTAGTTTTTTTTTGAGTTTCCCAAATTTTTCTTTTTAATTTAAATGGTTTTCCACCGACAATGTAGGTAGAGTTTTCTATTGATTTAGTGCCTGGTAATCAATCGGTATCTATTCGTTATTACTTCATGGAACTGTCTGAATTGAATTATTTGAATTCTTAGTTGGAGGATCTATTAGAGAATGGATTTATACACCAGAGTGTGTCAACTTGGGTGGTTCCTTTTCCCTTTGGTAATAAAGCTAATGGATCACTTATCTTGTGTGTTGATTACTAAAAACTCAATCAAGTCAAAATAAAGAACAAGTATATGTTACCATGGATTTATGATCTATTTGACCATTTGAAAAAGGATAAATGGTTTTCAAAGATTGATCTTCAATTTGGTTATCACCAGTTAAGAATAAAAGAACTTGACATTCATAATACTACATTTTAGAGAAGGTATGGCCATTATGAGTACCTTTTCATGCCATATTCTCTAACCAATTCTCCTATAATATTCATGGAATTAATGAAAAAGATATTATATGAGTATCTTGATAGTTTCATGGTGGTATTTTTAGAAGAAATAGTTTTTTATTCTAATTACTATAAGGGTCATGTGAGCCATCTTAGAGTAGTTCTGAAATTATTGATAAATCACTGAATTTATGCCAATTAATTTTAATGCGATTTATGGATTTAAGAAGATAAGTTATTTGGATACGTGGTGTTGGAGCATGATATTTTAGTTGATCCTGAAAATATGAAAGCTATTATGGCATGTGAATAAGCATGGAATATTTTCAAAATTCAGAGATTCTTGGGATTAGTTAGATATTATTGTCAGTTTGTAAATAATTTCTTATAGTTTTCTTCTTTGAATACTAATCTAACATAGAAGGGAGTAATTTTATTTTTAAATGAGAAATGTTACAGTTCATTTGTTAAGTTGAAACATATCTTGAATATTGTTCTGGTGTTGTATCTTCCATAAGTCAGAAAGGGCTATGTGGTCTTCTTTGATGCATCAAGTTTGGGCTTGGGATATTTTCTTATGCATGGTGTTCATGCATTCACCTATGGATCTTGTAATCATAGAACGCACGAGAATAATTATCTGATACATTACCTTGAAATTTTAGTTGTGATTCATGAAATTACGATCTCGTGGAATTACCTTTTTGAGAAAGGTTTATCAGGTATTCTGACCATAAGATCCTAATTTATATCTTCTATAAAAAATATTTGAATCTCTACTAGAGTTGTTGGCTGGATTACCTACAATCATTTGATTTCAACATCACCTATACCCTGGGGAAAGGTAACATCGTTGCTGATTCTTTGAATAGGAAATTCCAACCCATGCCATGAAAGAGTCATCGAAAGAGTGGAGATTGATATCTTTTTTTTCTTCAAAATTTCATATTAGAGTTCAAGGAGTAGACACTGAGGTTACTTCATCCAGTGTTTAGTTTATTTTTTCTCTTCTAAATATAATTATTCAGGAACAATATCTTGGTGATGAATTATTTGTCGTTAAGAACTCTCTTTATGGAGGGGATACCATTGTTGAGTGGTCATTCTCCATAGAGGGTATCCTATGTTTTCAAAACTAGCACATCATACCTTTTTCAGTGAGAATATATTTTTGGGGGGATTTACATAATTACCAGTGGGCTATACACCTAGGAACCAAGAAGATGTTTTATGACTTGCATCATATATTCTGGTGGCTAGGTATGGGATGGGGTAGAACTGATTTTGTATCAAATTTTTACATGTACCAAAAGGTCAACACCGAGAACTAGTGAACTTCAGGTTTTATCCAAACACTTGTAATACTGAGTTGGAAATAATGGGATATGGGTTGTGATTGACCGGTTGACTAAATCTACTCACTTATTACTCATTCATGATACAAACAAATTTGAGGAGTTGGGAAATATCTACGTGAGAGATATTGTTCAATTTCATTTAGTTACATCTTCTATAGTCTCTCATATTGTTGCCTTTTTTACTTATATCTTTTGGAGAGGTCTTTAGGAGGAACTAGGATCTCAAATTAATTTGAGTATAGCATACAGTCTACATATAGATTTCAAGATAGAGAGAGTTGTGCGTATTACTGAGGATATTATTCATGCCTACATTCTTGAATTTGGTTGATCTTGGGATGACCATTTGGTATTGGTTGAGTTTTCTTATAATAGTAGTTATGATTCTATGATTGTAATGGATCTTTTTGAGGCCTTATATGGATGGCCTTCTAAATATCTGTTGTGTTAGTCAGAGATCTGCGAAAGTTCCTTGGTTGGACCGACCTTAGTCTAGGAGATGACAACAAAGATTCAATTGATTTGTCAGAGAATAATAAAGACACAGAGCTTGTATAAATCTTATGCTGATCATCATTGTAGAAAATTGGATTTTTAGTTTGGGATCAAGTTTTCTTGAAAGTTTCACCTCATTTGGGTAATCGATGACATGGGAGGTAAGGGAATATTTCCCTTAATTTTGTGGAACCTTTTAACTTTATTGAGAATGTAGGGATAATTTCATACCACTTATCACTTCCACCACAGTCAACATCAATACATAATGTGTTCCATGTATCACATATGTGAATGTATTTTTATGATCCATTTAATATTATGAGTTAGAGTGATATTGATGTTGAGATTGATTTATTCATGACTGAACATATGGTCAGAATATTTGATTTTGAATCCAAGTTACTTCATGGTAGGGAGAAAATTTTGGTTTGAGTGTTTTGGAAGCATAGTTATGATACTCATGAGATATGGGAGAGAGAGGCACTAATGATAGAGTAGTGGCCTCATATTTTTGACATAAATACTTCTTAACAGGATTTATAGGGACATAAGTTTTCTATGGTGGGGAGGTTATAACATTATATTACTATTTTTAGGTACTCTTAGACTCTCTTTTTTATCATTATTTGGTTGGGTCTCATTTAGGGGTGCTTTGGGTGAACTTTTGAAATTTTTGGAGGGCTCTTAGGCTATGCACGGTTGGTGCACGGTTTTCCCAAACCGTGCGCCCACCCTGGGTAAACTGTGAAAACAAAAATAGTGGTGGTTTTCATGGTTAGTACATAGTTTTTAAAAAAATGTTCACACCTAGTAGAAATCGTACACCCAATCAGAGTGGGGCAGGGTTAGAGTGCACGATTTGACAAACCGTGTGGGCCCCTCCATAAAACCATGCATATATTTTTGTTTCCACAAATTAAATTAAAAAATTATGAACCCATATATGAACCCCTTATTGACCCTAACTCAAGATTGGATGTCTTCCTAGGTATTTGGAGTTCCCAAGAACCCATTTTGGCTTCTTTAAACCTATTTCGAGGTGGATGTTTTCTTGGTGAATATTGTTTGATTCTAATATAATAAGAGTTATTCTTCTATTTCTTCTCTCCCGCTCTCTCTCTCTCTCCTTAGGGTGTTTTATATAATATTTTTATTAATGGATATAAACTCATTTGATCGTGATCTTTAATCTAGGCTTGATTCCTTGATCTTCATTACCGATGATCTTTTTTGAAAAATCTCATTGATCTTGTCGTGATACGTGATATCCACGATAAAGGTATGTGATTCTGTTGAGATTTCCCGTGATATAAACCCTTAATTTTCTTGATTTAAATTAAATTTATTTCAATTTAATTATAAATGAAAAATTCGATGCAGATTGGTATTTGATTTTTTTGGTATTGATTTTGGGAAAACCCCTTATTTCAGATGGAATTGAAAATTAGGGGTGTGATTGGAATTTGATGGAATTTTTGAAATTTGTTTGAGAAATTGTTTTTGGGAAAAATGGCTTAAATTTATTTTATTGAAAACTAGGATTTATTTTCTCTTGAAAAGGGAATGAAGTGATTTAAAAACTATTCTTTGGTTTTTAAATGGAAATTGGCATATTGAAATTGAAAATGGGGTAATTGTATTTTAAAGAGTTTTAAAATGATCTTACCATTATTGATTGATTTATTGAGAACATACAGGACTAGGTAGTTAGTATGTTTTTTAAGACAAACATTCTTGGATGGGAATTCCCTAGAAACAAATTGATGCTTTATAACTCTAGCAAAAACCTAGTTTGTGAAATCTTATCCCCAGTGGGATATTGATGAGTCCTCTTTGGCCAGTGTCTAAGGGATGTGTGTGCACATTTCCATGATCACTGATATGAGATATGTAAGGATCTCATAGATTGGAACTATCATATTCTTTGATATATGACCATGTTTTTTGATTGTTATTATTTTGATATATATATATATATTCCATTGATTGTGAAATTCTTTACTCATTCTTAGATAATTATATAAACTATTTTATATAAAATGTTTATTAAGCCATTATTTGAAATTTTTCCATCATTTGAAATAAAATTCATGTTTTGTTTTAAATATTCAATTGTAATGACATGATATTTTATTTATAAATTAAAAGCATGATTTTATTTATTTTTTATGTAATATTATATAGAACACTTGGTGAGACCCTATTTGCCTTTTATCTCTCACCCATCCTTTGCCTTAGAGTGTTTTTAGATTTCCTTCTTACTGGTTCAAGAAATGGGAAGGTAACAATTAGAGGTTGTGGTTATAGTTGATCCTTTGGGTCTTGGTGTGTTGTGTCCATTGATACTTGGATTTTTTATCTTATTCTTCTGGTACTTTTGTGTTGTACTTCTTGGGTTTTGTTTTACATGTTTGACTTCTTATACTATCTCCTTTAGGAGTTTTTTTAGCATACTGATATGTTTCTATTTTTCACATTATTTATGTGAAAAAATATTCCCAGTTTTATCTTGTATGATTCCAAGTGTTTGTTGGAAACCCGTGGGTATTGGGAATTCCCTTTGGGATATGCTGGTGCCGGATTAGGTATCAAAGTATCAGGGTATCCAAGCAAGTTTTTGATATATCTATTCCAACCAATCACTACATCACAACCCCAAACATCACATGGACCAACCAGTCACCTCCACCACCACACAAAATCCCAAACCACATAGGGAAACACAACATATACAAACTCACACCATTACGACACAAACCATCTTCCACAATTATTCAATGGATTTCATCACAATACTTCTTTATTTAGCATGATTATTATAAAAAAACCACGTTCTATGAGAAACCAATTTATTATCCACATATACATTCTTTACCCTTTTATCTGGGGTACGATCACACAAAAACACAATAAGGGTCTCAACTCATATCATCTACTGCACAAATATGGATCCCAACAATTGTTATTTTCAGAAAGGCAATAACATGGAATAATATTATCTGCAAAAATATCAAAGTAGTCAAACATGCGATATCTCACTATACCCATCAATTTAAGGTTTAACAATTAATTATATTTATTATTATGACCTTTACTATCCACCCAATGGGAAAAAAACCATGAAATACCCACAAACGAAATATAAATAGAGGAGAACAAGGATCCCCTACCATAAAAAAGCATTCTGATCTCACTATACATCATAGTGAAGAGAAGAAACAACTCACAAACCAAAACCACACAGGAAACTCATGGATAAACCTACACTGCACCAGAGGGTTATAAAAAAATTCATCCCAATACACACCCAAAACAAAACAACATTTCCATAGTGGATCCCTAGAATAAGGATGGAAATAAAACTACAGGGGAGGGAGATAAACTTACATTAGATTCCCAGAACACCACCACTAGAACCTAAGGATTGAGGAAAGTTAATAAAATCTATAAGTCTCCAAAAATCACCTAGGTTTATTCACAAAATGAGAGGAAAAAACTATCTAATGGGTAGAAAAACCAGTTAACAAAAACCTTTTTACAATCTAGAAATAGCCCTTTTCATGTCATGAATTCCATAGGCACGATGTGAATTCAATAACCCCATAGATTACAAGCTGTGAATCCAGTACAAGGAATGAAACCTCAATATCTTTATTTTTTACAAAAAAATATATCTTCTCAACTTGAATTAAGTACACAATGTGAATTACCCTTTCATGATGTAAAACCATTTCATGTTTCACACCTAAACTATATAAAAGCTGTGAATTCTCTAACCTCACAGGCCATGAATCCCTAACTCAAAACATGAATCAAGTTCATGTCATAAACTACCTATGGTAGTAATCCTATATATCCAACCTCAACATAACCTCCTCAGGCCTACTCCAAACACCTTCAAATTCCCAAAATAGAAAAATAACAGGCCGATAAGGCATGAATCATTATATTAGATACCTCTCAAATAATTATCTTCCTTAATAATTATAGGAAAAGAAAGTGTTCTAAACAATCACCTTGCAAGATACCTCTTAAGGATCTTGCCACACTCCAAACTCTACCACCAACCAAACTTTCCAATAAAAATACCCACAAACATACCACATCAACACATCACCACCTATCATCTAGAATAACACCACATAATTTGGTACCATCTACAATCCACCTCATAACAGAACATGACATCAAACTCTACACAGGATAAGCTAACCCATGGAACAATAAACACACAACACTACACTGACCAAGTATATAAATTAGGGAATACCATATTCCTTGTAAATATATTATTCACTTTGGTCAGAATTTACTTTTCTATATGTTTTTTATCGTGTCAAAGTATTACACATATTTATTAGGATTACGGTATTCCCCTTTTCATATGTAGATAGATTTATCACACATCACACATCAGACATAAACAAGAAAAACACATCACATAAAATAGTGAGATCCAAAAATCATATCATAAAAATATAATGGAGTAAGGAAAAAATAAAAATAGCTCTAGGTACTAGGCATGTGTAACATCCCGAGTCTGGTATCCACTCAACTGGTGCTCTGTACCCAGTTGGCCACATGGCCTCAAGTGCATTTCCCCAAATGCCAGAGGCTACCGACTAGCAGTGAGGGCCTAGGGCGTGATAGTGGGGAAAATGTGACCTCATTAGAAGAGTGTAACACAACTTAATAATAATATAAAATAGAGGAAGCAGAAGACAACATATAACTGAAATAAATAGTGGAATACTGATAAGATAAATAACCAATCATCATTCAATACAAAATATGATGTAGTATATAACATGTTCTAGTAAAGAATACAAACAAGTACACTATATCTATTCACAATATATGTCTCAAAAAAACAAATGAATTAAAAAGAGACTAGAAAGCATCAAAATCCTTAACTCAGTACCATGATCTCCAACTCCAAAGTAGAAAATCAAGTACCTGTAGTATGGTGCTTTCCCTTATCATCACCTACAATCAAATAATCTATTTGGGCCCAAAATCATAACCCAAACAGGGTGTGAGATTAAATCCCAGTGGTAAACCACCAAAGGTCAGTTCCAATTTATCAATGAATATATATAAAAGGTGGTGTACAATAGTGAAATAAGTAAACTATGAGTAATCAAAAGAAAGCACAACATATGTCTCAGAAGACAATGTAAATAGGTATACGTGAAGACCAAATCCAAGATTGTTCTTTGGCTTGGTAGATGCATCATAAGTCATATATTCCATGATTTATGTTTTGTGAATTATATAAAGTTTCAAGGTCTAGCCTTGGCCTGATGACCCCCTGTATAAAAGTGACCGCCAACTTGTTCCATAATAATCATTTAATCATTTTCCAATAGAGCCTAGTTTGGGTATTGGTTGCGCCCAAATTTACCCTACAGGTATGCGGTTGTTGTAGTACAGGTAGGGGTCGAATCCACAGGGACCGAAGAAGAATCCTAGAGACACTCTGATTTTGGAAGGATTTGGCTATGGAGTGGCCAACTATTTGGATTGATTTTAATTGAATAAATACTGATTTAATTTAATGAAAATAAATTAAAACATACAATTACTTAGTCTAAAACATTTAATGGAGATGAGTTGATCCTAAGTTGTTACTAGGGTTAGAGTGGATGTATTTATTTTCTTATAACGTTCGTTTCACTAGTTAAAGACGTATCCACAAAATGATATAATTCCTTAACATAATTCACCAATTTAATCCCTACACAATTATAAGGATAATCACCAATGAACTTAGAGAATCAATTTAATGATCAATCCAATGAATTGGATCGTACTAGCACTTGAAATTTATCATTGTTAAAGTTGTCAAAGACGAAGAAGAAAAGAAATCATCAAATGGAAATATTAAAATAATTAAATTATTATAGAATTTAAGATCATAAAATAACATCCAATATTCCCCATGAAACTCCCTAGAGCCAACCTATAAGGGGTTATACCTCCATTTATGCTATTCAATAAATGGAAGCGAGACGTTGACTTAAAGAAGCGGGATTGAAGAAGAAAAATAAAACAATGAAACGATCACTCCACCGTTATGTGAATAAATTCACAAGTGCTGGTGAGAATAATATCACACCATGGGGAAATAGTATCAATGTGAAAATAAGAAGAATAGAAAAAGAGAAGAAGAAGAAATTTTATTGAAAACTAAGGTGATTCAAACAACTTACATGAGAATGAAGAACATTACAAAGGAAAATCAGCATAATAACAACACAATGAAAGTAAAGCACCAATATCCTTAAAATCCTCTACCACTATTGCCTTAAATAGTCATTTTTGATGTCTTTGGCCGAGACCCCATCATCCTATGTGCCTTTAGTTAATATTTTTGGGGAAAGGTGGTTGGACAATTAATGGAGATGTGACTTTTCCCCACTTCCCCCAAAATGGAATCCAGCTTGCGTCTACCGAACAGACGTGCCGAAAGGACCTTATAGAAGGCCGAATTGGAGTGGGATATAGACTACTTAAATGAATCCCCGTATGTATCCTAAAATCCTCTAAACTTTCAGACCTAAATAATAAGTCCTTCGCAAGATATGAGTTAAATGGTGGGATGTGTTTCTGGGCCGCAAAATCTTGCCCAGAATTGAATCTTCAACTTGGGATGCCTTAATAGCCACAATTTAGGATGAATTAGTACTAGATCTAGAAGACTGTTTTGTTCCTCTATATGTATTCTAGCCTCCCATGAAATTTGGTCTTCATTGGGCCTATATTTTAGGCCCCACATTCTCATCAGTGGGATGATATCCAATATGCCTCCTCCAGAATTGTTTCCTTTCATTTCCAAATATCCCCATCATCCTTTATGAATCCTCCATTGATCCCTAAATGAAAAATGTTCATATTTAAGTTTATATACATTTCCCAAAATATCAAATTAAAATATGGATAATTAAATTCTTTAAAATCATATGAAACATTGAGCCTAAATTGGTGCATATTAGGCATAAAGTGCACAAATGATGAGAATGGATGTTCAAAATTAAAATCCATTAACTCAGGACCATAAGATAAAAAATGAACATTTAATAACATTAAAATTTAATAAAAATATGTGTTTTTATTGGCTAATCACACCCCCAAATTGAGTTTTTCTAGTCCCGAGCAAAATATATCTCACAAAAATGAAATTTTAATGACCTTTTCTGAAAAAAATTTAATACACATTTCTCACCCAAAGATCACATACCCAACAATTCCGAAACCCATAAAAATCATTTAAAACAAGATATGTCCATAGGAATATCCCAAGCCCAATCCCATTCCTTTTTTCAATTTTCATCTCCATATTTCATCCAAATTCAACTAAGCATGATGAAGTGTTGTGCATAACAATAGACAAGGGGGTTCATTTTCATTCGAGGGAGAAAATATGAAAGCCATAAGAGAAAAAAAATTAATAATAAGATGAGTACTCATTTTTTATTTTATTTTTTTTTTGTTTTTTTTTTCAATTTTTCCATGGTAATTGAAATTGAACTCAATCAAGTCAACCCAAGTAGCAAGACTTTGCCGATGACTCCCAGGCTCAAAGACCTTAGGGCACCAAGTGAAGCTCACATACTCATGCATCATCTCGAGTTAACTCAATAAAAAACAAATTCACATTACCACAAATAGAGATAAAATTCCCAACTCCGGGCCAGACAACTATGGAGTCATGATCCCCAAGTGCCTAAAGCCACACATTAGGTCAATTCATTGCTCTACGCGCAATTGATTTTTTTTTGATTTTTTTTTAATACTCATTTTAAAACTAAAATGATCACCAAACCTATGTTATTTATTATTGGTCCCCAAGAACTCAAACTAAAACCCCCAAATCTAAAGGACGTGCATTGTGTTTTTTTAAATAAATGGATGAAAATATAAATGGTGAAAAATCACATTGGACAACCACACTGTCCAAAATCAATACACATGAACCTAAAATTGCATTAAAATCAGAATAAAGGCATGAAAAATTCTTTGATATCAAATTTCAGAGATTTCGATGTGTGTTATCATGTTCAAGGTTTATGAAAATTCTCCTTCCACACATCTTATGATGAAAACTAAATCAATGATTTTATTTTATCTCCCCCAAACATAGAATAACACTATCCCAAGTGTTTAAAGAAATGAAAAATTAGAAGGGGTGTGGGAGAGGAGAGGTGTTCTAAAAGGAATTTGAAATAATAAACACGGAACAAATTCACCTAGTTTTTGAAGTTGAAGTTCATGATGCTCCAGATTACTCCTTTGATCTCTTGGTAGATTTAGGCACCTCCTTGATCGAATATGTATCACCCAAAATACTCCCTAAACCATAAAAATAATAAAAAACCAGACAAAAGAAACAACACTATGATTTATTTAATTCCAAGTATCATCATTTTTATGATTTTCCCTGTTTTTTTGTTTTTTTATCAAAATAATGATACATTGTCTTATTTTAAATTTCTGGGTAAGGTATTACTCAGGGATCACACCACGTGACATGGATGAATATGGTGCTCCACTTCCATACCCATCCATACTCATAAAATAAGAACATGTCAAAAGTCTAAAAAAAATTTAACCTACAAATACTTAAATAAAATAAAATAAACTGATGATACGTTGTCTTCTTTTAAATTTTTGGGTAAAGTATTACTCAGGGATCACACCGTGTGACATGGATGAATATGGTGCTCCCCTTTCATACCCATCCATAATCATAAAAATAAGAACAGGTCAAGAGTCTAAATTACAAATTAAATAAAATAAAACAAGAAAACCACGGGTTGCCTCCCATGCAGTGCTTTTTTTAACGTCGCTAGATCGACATGAGCCCCCCCAACTTATCCAATTCCAACTTTCAACATTTTAATGACACCATATCTATCCACTTATAATTTATTGAGATTTATTCTTTGTTTAGAATTTGTATCATGAACAAACCTATGTTCTACAATGAGTGGAAAAATCCAAGGAATATCATAAATGGTTGATCTAGATTCCTCTGTAGTCTTTTCTAAGAAATCAATGATAATTACAACTATTTGGGTTTCAAGAGAAGAATGAATTCCAATTTAAATATCTTGATTATACCCTATGAAAGGATACTTGGGTGGGAAAGGAAGGATACTAATTTTGATATTGGGTTCTATAGGACATTCAAACACAGGTTGAGATTTTTAATCCAACTCAGTTTCATTTTCCAAATTTTTCAACAAAATTGGTTCCTTTAGAATAGAAGATTCAACCACCAAATTGGAGAGATTAGTGTCAGGAATGGGTATGGACTCAATGTTTTTAATTTCTATCAATGGTTTAAGGATTGGTGTTTTTGAAAAATTGTCAATAGAGTTATACTTAGGAGACTCAATCAACGATGTCAAATTTCCTTCTTGTGAATACCTGAAATCAATTTCTTCCTGATTTAAATACCCTTAAACAATTTCTTGATTCCCTTACCCTACCCCAAATCCAAAGGTTGGTTATTTAAAAAATTCATTGGAGTTTTTTGGTAAACTAGACACTCCACATAAGTTTTCAGAAGGAACTGTTGGTTTATGGATGAGTTCCTCACAAGTATTAATGCATTGTAGTTCTAATCTCAATGATGATACCTGGGAACTCATTATCTCCATTTGATTACACAATTGTTCAAGGAGTTTTTGATGATTATTCTGGACAGGAGTTTGTAAATCGTGGAATTAATTAAGTTTCGTCTCTTCAATCATCCTCGAGAGGGCTGAAAATTGATCCTTTAAACAATCATCATCCCATTGATTGTACATCTCATCGGGTGTGTGGTAATTAATCAAGGGTTGATCAAAGAAATTTTATAATTTAGGGGCTTACCAATATTGATTTTACATTTGATTCCATCATGAGTTTGTGACATGGTAATTTGGAAGATACTCCATTCGAGTAGACAGAAAGTTGGATTCTAGATTCTCAGGACACACACAAAGAGAAAGGGGGAAAAGATAAGAGAGATGGGGGCGAGAATAGAGAACATGGGGTGAGAAAAGGATGATAGTGTCTAAGGTAACTTACTTGGGTCCCTAGAAATTACGCCAAAATTTTATTGCACCCAAATTTACCCTACAGGTATGCGGTCGTTGTAGTACAGGTAGGGGTCGAATCCATAGGGACCGAAGAAGAAACCTAGAGACACTCTGATTTTGGAAGGATTTGGCTATGGAGTGGCCAACTATTTTGATTGATTTGATTTGAATAACTACTGATTTAATTTAATGAAAATAAATTAAAACATACAATTACTTAGTCTAAAACAATTAATGGAGTTGAGTTGATCCTAAGTTGTTACTAGGGTTAGATTGGATGTATTTATTTTCTTATAACGTTCGTTTCACTAATTCAAGACGTATCTACAAAATGATATAATTCCTCAACATCATTCAATAATATAATCCCTACAAAATTACAAGGCTAATAACCAATGCACTTAGATAATCAATTTAATTACCACTCCAAGGAATTGGATCATACTAGCACTCGAAATGTGTCATTGTTAAAGTTGGTGAAGACGAAGAAGAAAATAAATCATCAAATGGAAATCTTAAAATAATGAAATGATTACATAATTTAAGATCATAAAATAACATCCAATCTTCCCCATGAAACTACTTAGAGCCAACCCATAAGGGGTTAGCTCTCCATTTATTCTATTCAATAAATGGAAGTCGGAAGTCGACTTAAAGAAGCGGGATTGAAGAAGAAAAATAAAACAATGAAATGATCACTTCACCATTGTGTGAATAAATTCACAAGTGCTGGTGTGAATAAGATCACACCTTGGGGAAACAGTATCAATTTTAAAAGAATAATAATTGAAAAAGATAAAAAGAAGAACTTTTATTGAAAACTAAGGTGATTCGAACAACTTACATGAGAATGAAGAACATTACAAAGGAAAATCAGCATAATAACAATACAATGAAAGTAAAGCACCAACATCCTTTAAATACTCTACCACTACTTCCTTAAATAGGAATTTTGGATGTCTTTGGATGATCCCACATCATCCCATGTTCCTTTAATTAATTTTTTTGGGAAAAGGTGGGTGGAAAATTAATAGAGATGTGACTTTTCCACACTTCCCCCGAAATGGAATCCAGCTTGCATCTACCGGACAGACGCGCCTAAATTACCTTCAATAAGGACGACTCAGAGTGGTCCATAGAATACCTAAATGAAGCCCTGGATGTCCCCTAACATCCTGTAAAATTTCAGCCCTAAATAATAAGCTGTTCGAGAGATATGAGTTAAATTGTGGGATGTGTTTCTGGACCGCAGAATCTATCCCAGAATTGCATCTTCAACTTGGGCCGCCTTAATAACCACCATATAGGACAAATTATCACTGGCCCCAGAAGACCGATTTGTTACTATAAACGTATTCTATCCTCCCATGAAATTTGGGCTTTATTGGGCCTGTATTGTGGGCCCCACATTCTCATCAGTGGGATGATATCCAATATGCCTTCTCCAGAATTGTTTCCTTTCATCACCAAATATCCCCATCATTATTTATGAATCCTCCATTGATCCCTGAATGAAAAATGTTCATATTTATGTTTATATCCATTTCCCAAAATATCAAATTAAAATATAGATAATTACATTCTTTAAAGTTAGATGAAACATTGGGCCTAAATTGGTGCATATTAGGCATGAAGTGCACAAATGATGAGAATGAATGTTCAAAATTAAAATCCACTAACTCAGGCCCATAAGATCAAAAATTAACATTTAATACCATTAAAATGTAATCAAAATATGTGTTTTTATTGGATAATCAGGTATCCCTCAATAGATTCTAGGTTCTCTCAACATTTAAAATAAGACTCAATGAGCCTGACCACCCTATCCATGGCTCGCTCATGGCCTTTACATAATTAACCACTTGAGACTTTCCATTGTATTTTAACTAATACAATGGTTCATCCAAGGTATACAAGGTGTAATTAGTCACATGACCCTAACCTTGTCTTTTTACCGAGACTGTGACTCACCCATTGCTAATTACCTCTTTTTCTCATTTAATTCATTTACACAATCCATCTCAAAAGTAACACATGTGAATTAAACTATCACATGGATTTAACATAATCAAATCACATTGTCTCAGTTTAAAAAATAACAAAAACATGTAAATGAAACTATGACATGGTTAAACAAGGATAAATCACATGGTAAAGACATATATCAAGGCTATTATTCAATTTAATCCATTACAAGGCTTAACACAATAAGTATCTCACACAGGAAAATCATATAATGAGAAATACATTTTTAACAACCCAATAATGGGAATTCAAGTCAAGCCTTATAGAAATTCTTGGACAAATGACCATCCAAGGAAAACACAACCATGGGGTGGCCCTAAATCAAGGTTTACAACCCTAAAAGTGATTTCAAATTATCTAATTAATTACCTAATCGTAAATAGTAAATAGTAAGGTTAATTATTCAATCAAGAGACACTCTAAAAGTAGGTGTACGATAATTTTACATATATAAACATCATGAAAATTCTCTAAAGGAACAATACCACCAACCTTGTGCTCTTATGACTCTCCTCGTCTAACGTTGGGCTCTAATTAGACCTAGAATGGAGTAGATCTACAAAACAGTTGTAAAATATTGATATTAAATAACTAGATCAAGAGAATAAATCAGGGAGAAAGGCTCAAAATAAATCGATAGATCACTGAGGGGAATCCAATGCATCCGACGGTGTTTGAATCGGAGATCATACGACAAAACAAGAGGCAAAATTCTATTCGGATCTCCTGGGCATGCTTCTCATTGAAGGTGGTCCTTTTCTGTACATTTTTGAAACAATGAAGCTACTCCTAAATTTAATCAATTAATAAATTTATTGGATGTGTACTTGAGACTACACGCCGTGTCCATACAATTTCTTGGTCAGACCATTACATGGTTGTGTACTGGGATTGCATGGCATGTAGCCCTCCCTACACAGTGTGTACAAAAAGTAAACGACATGTAGTCCCTAGTCACATCTTGTACCATGATTTCATCCATCCCTTGACCTATTTTCCTCCATTTTTGTAAGTATAAAATAAAAAGGAAAGATCCATACCTCAAAGTAAGAGCTGGGTTCTTACGAATTTCTCCCTTAAAGTAATTTAACCCTGAATTTCCTTCCAAGGGTGGTGAAGGAACATCTGAGAATAAATATGGCGATTGTGATTATACGTCGACCTCCATTTCCCAAGTCTCATCTTTCACTCATCCGTGCTACCATATCACCCATACCAAAGGAACATACCATCCCGGATAACCTTTATGCTATGATGCACAATACGAATAGGATGCTTCTCAAAGGACACATCTTCCTATAACTCCACTTCATCGGGCTGAAAAGTGTGAGATGGGTCAGAGAAGTAATGTCTCAATTGAGAGTTGTGGAAGAATTCATGTATAGACATAAACTTATGAGGTAATTACAATTGATAGGAAACTATCCTGACCCTCTCCAGAATCTCAAACAGATCGACGTATCTCAGTGAAAGCTTACCCTATCTCCTGATCCTCTTGTGTCCCAAAATCGGTGTGACACGTAGGAAAAATTGATCTCCTACCATGAACTAAAAAGGACATCTATGGTGATCGGTGTATGATTTCTTGATGATATTGTGTAGTGTTCATCCATTTCTGAATCAACTGAACATGATCAGTGGTCTTCTAAACAAGACGAGGTCCCAATAGAGCTGCTTCTCCTACCTCCAAAAAACATAGGTGTGATTGACATGGCCTACTGTACAAAGCCACATATGGCGCCATCTAAATAGTTTCTTAGAAGCTATTTTTGTAGGCGAACTCAACAAGGGGTATGTGTGTCTCCCAGGAACCCCGAAAATCTAAGATGCATGCCTGAAGCATGTCCTCCAACACTTGAATCGTGCACTCTGAATGACCATCTATCTGGGGGTGGTAAGCTGTGATCAGGAGAACATGTGTATCAGAATTCCTCTGTATATGTTTCCTTAAATGATAAGTAAAAAAGATAATCCATATATGCAATTATAGAATGAGGAACCCCATGCAGTCGTACAATCTCATGGATGTACAACCTCCCAAGCTCATCAACACTAAAGGTTTCCTTGATCAGAAGAAAATGTGAAACCTTTGTAAGCCTATAAATCACAAACCATACTGCATCATTACCTTAGGGTGACCTCGTTAAACCCATCAAAAAATCAATAGTGACGTCATTCCATTTCCACTTAGGAATGGGTAGATACTTCCAAAGTCTTATTGGTATTTGGTGTTCCACCTTCACCTACTGACAGGTTGAAATTCTCATGAAAAAACTAGCTACATCTCCCTTCATGCCTGGCCACCAGTACAAACGATGTAAATCCATATATATCTTAGTGACACTAGGATTCACTGCCCAAACTAAAGCATGAAAACCCCGAATCATCTTCTCATGCATGTCTTCTGAAACTCATGTGTGGCCCTGTAACCGCAGAACCACATCCTCACCTATGGTCCAACCAAGAGGAGGTTCCAATCCTAACATACTCACCCCATAGAACTAGGACATTGGAATCTGGTAGATACCTCATCTTTAATCTATCTAGTAAGGTGGAGGTAACAACTAAGGATATAATAAAAGTATCTCCATATCTGTCGTGCACCTCCAAGTGCAGCTCTAAGAACAACGCCATAAGCTACCACTCACTATAGGCCTATTACACCACCTGAATCTGAGTCCTCCTACTTAGTGCATCATCCACTACATTTCCTTTTCCAAGAATGTATGCAAGCTCAAAGTAAAAAAACTGAAGGTATTCCACCCACCTTATCTACCTCAAATTCGTATCACGCTGAGTAAATATGTACTTGATACTTTTGTGGTTTGTGTACACCATGAAATTCTATCCTAAAAATTAATGTCTCTAATAGCATAAGGCATGAACAACTACGGCTAACTCAAGATCGTGTGTTGGGTAGTTTCTCTCATATAGACACAGCTGCCGAGACTCATGTGCAATGAATCTATCCCCTTTCATAAGAACTGGTCACAGCCCGATACTTAAAGTATCACAGTATATAGTATAACTCCTTCCCACCTTTGAAAAAATGAATATCAGTGCTGAAATTAGTCTCCCTTTCATCTCTTGAAAGGTCATCTCACAATAATCTGACCATAGGTACTATACACCCTTCTTTTTCAATCCCTTCATCGGTACTGCTTAGCATGAGAAGTCCTGTATAAAATTCCTTTAGTAACCAACCAACCCTAGAAAGCTTTGTACCTCAAATATGTTCTTGGGATACTCATAGGTAACTACTGCTCTCACCTTCTATGGGTCCACTGATACTCCTGTCTCTGAGATGACATGACCTAGGAAGTGAATCTAATTCATTTAGAAGTGGCACTTTGAAATATTAGCATATAACTGATTCTCTCTTAGAGTACTCAAAATTATCTCAAGTTGCGTATCACTTTTGAGTCAATTATGAGAATACACCAAGATATCATCCACGAAAACCACAACAAAATAATAAAGATAGAGGTGGAGCACTCGGTTCATAAGTGCCATGAAGACCACTTGAGTGTTCATGATACCTAACAGAATAACCACATACTCGTACAAAACATATCTACTTCAGAAAGCTGTGCAAGGTATGTATGATTATTTAACACACACTTGATGATAACAAGATCTCATATTAATCTTATAGAATAGCTTATCTCCTTAGAGATGATGAAAGATATCATCTATTCTCTAAATAGGATATGAATTCTTAACCGTCAAATGGTTCAATTTCTGATAATCCATGCATAGCTTGAGGGTACCATCCTCCTTTTTAATGAAAAGGATTGAAAACCCCCACAGATATGTAATGGGTCGAATAAAACTCATAGTCTCCAAATCCTCTAGCTACTTGAAATCTTGAAACTTCGTCGTAGCCATCCTATAAGGATATATGAATACTAGTGTATCTCCTAGTACTAGATTGATAGAGAACTATACCTCTCTTACTAGAGGAAAACCTGATAAGTCATCTGGGAAGATGTCCATGAAATGATCAACCATGAGTGGAAAGTCCATCTGACCTATCCAATGGTCATCTATATATAAATTGGAAATATGTGCTGTCATCCCACTCAACCCACGATACTCAGGTCTAGCTCGACTTTCCTATACATTTAACTCTCCCTTTTGTAGAAATGATCGACATTTTGGTGACATAAAACTCACCCTACAGTGAAAGAAATTGATGAAAGATGGAAAGGAGACTAACCAGTCCATTCTGTCTATGAAATCAAAGCCTATCATCTCTAATACATAGAGATCCCAAATGAAGTGACACCCAACAATTTCAAGGGGCAATCCTTGCACTGTCGCACACCTACCATTCCAATCCCCAACAAAGTGTCTAGTTTTATAACATCATTAGGAGATAAAACACAAAGGACAAGGCTCCCTGCAATGGAAAAAACATAAAACTCTTCAAATCCCCTATATCATAGTGTACAAAAGCTAAAACAGAGGCAACTATAATAGTACCTCTAGCACTAGAAGGTTTGGGATCTTTCTTCTACTAGGTCTGTTGCACTGCATAAGTTTGGCATGTAATGTCACCCTAAGACACTACCTGGATACCCTGATCTGAACTGCCCTGTTGTCATTGAGATCCTAGGGTCTGGATACCACGACCACGACCACTATCTCAGCCTGAACGACCTAAAACATTTCAGTTCCTTGACTGGTGGGAAGCTGCTGACCCTGGCCCTGAATAGTGAGTTGGTACATACCCTCTCTCACTAGATGCTGGTGGAAACATCCTAATATAATAATATAAGTGACCGATATTTCTTAAATCTTGGAACTCGATTGGGTTTATTATGCACTGATGTCTAGTATGTCCAATTCTTCTGCACTGGAAGCACCTCTCTTGGCTAACGGAAGATACGTTCTGACTACTAGATTCTCTGCATGTAAGATCTAGATGATTATTCCTACTACCGGTTGAAATAGTACCATATTTCAATGTCGAACCACCCTGGCTCGCACATCTATATTCCCTCTAATTCCACTCAGTAATCAATGCCTAGTTCACTATAGCAGATATAATAGTCAAGCGAAAGATATTCACCTACGAGCGGATGTCGTACCTAAGACCATCCTCAAATCGCCTAGCCTTTGACAGATCATAACCCATCATAATAGGCATAAAGTGCTGGAGTTCAGTAAAGCAGGTAGAGTAATCCATAACTGATAGAGTTCTCTACTCCAGATTCATAAACTCATAGGCCTTGTCGGCCCTCAGTGTCTCGGGATAGAAGTAGTCATAGAATACTATCTGAAAATCTCCCCATGCCATGTCCTGCCGACACTTTGTCTGTGTGTTAACATCCCACCACCTCTTGGTAGAATCATACGGTATATAAGTTTCAAGCTTAACCCTCCTCTTAAGAGGTGTCTCTATATGCTCTAAGATCGATAACATGGCCTCTAGCCATGAATCTACAGCCTATGGCCCACCTTCCACAAAAAATGTGGGTGGATGATACTATTGGAACACTCGTGTCAGTTCTTCTATAGACGTGGAAGGCTGTGGAGCTCCCTAAAAGGTTTTCATTAACCTCATAAAGCCTTTAGGGAAATGTTCATCAGCAACCGTGTCTGGTACAACAAATGGTGCCGCAACTGGAACGACTAGAGGGTCTACTAGTAGCCCATGGACTACCACCTTTGAGGTATGATCATCACTACTCTCCTGGCCTACAACTAGAGGTCATCATGGAGGAATTTCTCTATAAATTACAGCACATACACCTCAGCATAAGTTATTAATCAAGGGACGAAGTTCAAGAGTGCAATAATTAAATAGGAGAATAAAATCCTCAGAAGTTCACAAAAGTTGGGTGCACAATGTGTATAACCTAAACAAAGTGTGCACACTTAATCCCTTACATGGTCGTGTACTCCTTCTAGACTTGGCATGTAAACACCCTAGGTACACGGTGTATAGAGACTATACACGGTGCGTCCCCTTAAACTCTCACATGGGTGTGTAACTCCACTTTCCTTGGTCGTGTAAACTTACTAGGTACATGGTGTGTCAGGATGACAAATGACATGTACTCAATTCTTCCCTCATGGACATCTAAATTTACATGGATAGATGCACATAAGCCTACCTATGAAAAACTACATGGGGTGTACTTAAGTTACACAGTGTGTCCTAATCAAAACTCAGCAACCCATGCTCTCTCTCTCACATGTCCAGATACATGTTCAAAAACCACATGATGTGAACTCAGAGTAGACGATGTGTACTTAAAAATTTCTTTTCATCATGAATAGAAGAACACAGAGCATGTTTTCATAGGACCACATGCCATTTTGTCTGGGTTTCCAGACAATAATCCTCAGAAACATTCCTGGAACCCCTGTTTTTCAAAATAATGCAAAAATGTGCCAAATTTAAATCCATGGGGGCCCATAATCCCTACAAATAAAAGCTTGGAATCCATATATAGTACATAACAACACAATATATATCCCCTGGATGAAATTTTATACACCAATTTCCAATCTAAGAGGGCCTATTCTCCTCAGGGACCAAAGTTTGACATCTGTCAAATTCAACCATAACACGTATCAATCCACCTATCACAGCAGCAGGAATATCTATCACAGTACCTATCAAAACAACATGCATATCTAGCATGAAATCTATCACAAAAACATGAAATAAGTAATTCTCTCTAAATGTCATGGAAATAATTCATGACATGTTATTTCTAACAAGTTCCTATATGATGCATGAGATGGCATACCCTCATCTTACTGGGTAAAAACAAAATAGAACCATAATGATATCAATAATAACAGCACAAAACATGTGTGTCAGCCAAATGTGAAATAAAATCAACTGTAACAACATAAAATCCAATAATTACAATTTTATTTGTGGTAATTTTGATTTTCCCTATACATAGAAACTTTAACTACACAAAATCCAAGAATTACAATTTCATTTGAGGTAATTTGGTTATTTCCTATACACGGGATAACTAATCTATGGTACATCTAATTACCAAATTTTATTTAATTTTTATCATTGACAAATAGTAAATCAAACTAGGAATGATTTCCCATGATACCACTTTGTAATGTCCCAGGTCCGGGTGCCACTCAACTGGTGCCTCGTACCCAGTTGGTCACATGGCCTCAAGTGCATTTCCCCAAACGCCAGAGGCTATAGACTAGTAGCGAGGGACTAGGTTGTGATAGTGGGAAAAATATGTCATTATTGGAAGTGTGTAACAAAGTGGAATAATAATATACAATAGAAAAATAAGTAAACAACATAAAACTGAATTAAAAAATGAAATACTGATAAGATAAATAACCAAGCATCATTCAATACAAAAGATGATGCAACATGTCACATGTTCTTGTAATGCATCCAAACATGTACACTACAACAATAAAAAATATATGTCTCAAAATAATAAAGGAAAAAAAGAGACTAGGAAGAATTTCAAGCCTCAGATCAGTCCCATGTTCTCCAACTCCTAAGCAGCACATCAAGTACCCATAGCAGGGCACTTGCCCTTATTGACACATGCAATCATATAATCTGTTTGGGCCCAAAAGCATATCCCAAATAGGGCATGAGACTAAATCCTAGTAGGAAACCACCAATGGTAGGTGCTCATTTTTTAGTGAATATATATAACATGCTATGTACAATAGAGAAAGCAATAAACTATGAGTACTCAAAAACAAGAAAAACAGATGTCTCAGAATACAATGTAAACAGGTATAAGTGAATAATGAATCCAAGCTTGTTATTTGGATTGGAAGACGATTCATAAGTCATCCATTTAATTATTCAAGTTTAATGAATTATATAAATTCTTAAGGTCCGGTCTAGGCCTGAAAAACCCCTGTATAAAAGTGACCATCAACTCATGACATAATAATCATTTAATCATTTTCCAATAGAGCCAGGCCTGGTTATCCCTCAATAGATCCTATGTTTTCTCTCCATTTTAAATAAGACTCAATGACCCCGACTACCCTATCCATGGAACTCTCATGACCTTTACATAATTAACCTCTTGAGCCTGCCCATTGTCTTTTAACTGAGACAATGCTTCACCCATGGTATATAAGGATCAACTAGTCACATGATCTAAACCTTGCCTTTTTACTGAGGCTATGGATCGACCATTGCTAATTACCAATTTTTATCATTTAATTTATTTACACAATCCATCTGAAAAGCAACACATGTGAATTAAACTATCACATGTCTTTAACATAATAAACACACATGGGATAAGTTTACAAAATAACCAACACATGTAAATCAAAATATTACATGGTTAAACAAGGATAACTCACATGGGAAAAACATATATCAAACCTATTATGCAATTTAAGCATTTAAAATTCTTAACACAACTAGAATATAATGTGGGAAAATCATATAATGAGAAATACAGTTTTAACAACCCAATAATGGGAATTCAATTCAATCCTCATAGGAATTCTCATCCAAACATCCATCCAAGGAAAATGCACCCATGGGGTGGCCCTAAATCAAGGTTTACAACCCTAAAAGTGCTTTCAAATTATCCAATTAATTACCTAATCATTAATAGTCAATAGTAGGGTTCATTATTCAATCAAGAGACATCCTAAAAGTGGATGAGTGGCACTCTAGCATATATAAACATCCTGAAAATTCACGAAAGTCACAATAACACCTACCTCGTGCTCGTACGACTCTTCTCATCCAGCATCGGGCTCTAATTTAACCTAGAACAGAGTAGATCTACAAAACAGGTATAAAATATTGACCTTAAGTAACTAGAAATAGATAATAAATTAGGAAAAAAGGATTAATAGGAATTGAGATCTCATCGAGGGGAATCCAACACATCTGATGGTGTTTGAATCGGAGATCATACGGAGAAACAGGAGGAAAAATTCTATTCAGATCTCTTGGGCATGCTGCTCATCAAAGGGGGTGCATTTCTATATATTTTTTGCAAAAAAGATGCTACTTCTTGATTTAATCAATTAAAAATAAGTACAAAACATGTACTTGATACTACACATTGTGTTCGTACAATTTCTTGGCCAGACCATAACATGGATGCGTACTGGGATTACATGGCGTATAGCCCTCCCTACACGATGTGTACAAAAAGTACACTGTGTGTAGTCCCTAGTCACATCATGTACCATGATTTCAGTCAGCCCTTGACCTCTTTTCTTACATTTTATTAAGTATAAAATAAAAAGGAATGATTTGTACCTCAAAGGACGAACTGGGTTCTTACCGCATGAATTCATGTCTCTTAGTCTCAATTACTCTTCTATAGACCACCATGCCTCCATAATAGATGATCCAAGGGAATGGTTCATCCATGGAACACATTTTCTTGAAAATTATATATCTTAACTAGACACTCCAAAAACATCATGTTATCCTTGATATCCAAATCTCCCTATTTAATGACATTTGAGTCATCATGAAGATAACAATGAAGTTTAGACATGTGGAAGATGTCATGGATCCTCTCCATCTGTGGTGGAAATAAAAACTGATATTCCACCTTGCCAAAAAAACTCTTACACTGGCCTTTTCTTCCATGTCTAACAAAAGTTATCTCATCAAACCATAATACATCTTGGTCACACCAATATATACTACTAAATGTTAGCTGGGAAACTCATGAAGAACTCCCATGTGCACCACCTTCAAAATGAACCTCACCCCATGAAATAATAATGGAACCTTCGATCATACCTCAAGGGAATCACCATGGATACAAACTTCATGCATCAGCTCTTCCTCTATGTCACCCCACTAATATTAATCTACATTCCACATCAAATTTGGCTCCACAGTCATAAAAAAAAGACAATTTTGGTTATAGTAGTACAATCAAGAGGGGGTTTAATTGAGTTCCTATTCAAATTTCTTTCTAAAATAGTTATTAAAAAGTTCATCAATTTTGAAATACTAAATGACCCAGTTAACCAAAGTAGCATATTTATAAAATATTGGGTTATTTGAAATATTTATCAAAGAGTGATTAGTTCTCTGTTAATATAATATAGATTATAATTTTAACTTTTGAAATCAATCTACTAAATCAAATTCTAATGTTAACACTACCTAAGATTAACTATTAGAGTAAGTTAAAGTTTTCTAAAAATAAGAATAGAGAAAAATAAACTTTGAACACAACAAAATTAAAAATAAGAGGTCCACTCTCAAGAAAAGACTTAATCCTCTCCACTTGGTGATCACTTTCCTCCAAGCAGTTTATATAAATAAACTCTGATCCACACCCTGGATTGGGGTAAACAACATTTTACAAGCTTTCCAGGTCAACAATACATCTTCAACAATTTTTTTGGGAGAGTAGAAACAACCAGGCTACATAGGGACTTCTTCCACTGTTATCTGCGGGAGTGTAATGTGTAAAAACATGGTTTGTGAGGATATCAGTGAATCTTCTAGTTTTTCATAGGAGTTAGTGTGTGTTTATAAAATAGAGATACACACACTACTCATAAAGTAAAATTAGTACACAATCAGAGCATAAATAATGAGATAAGAGTTTGAAGGAATTATGTGATTGTCAATACATAAGTTGTGTTGAAATTCCACTTGAGTTGATTTCCAGAAATAAATAGAAAATAGAGCATCGTGAGAGATTCTATCTCATGTTTCCAGTGAGGTAGTAGTTTGATTGAGTAGTGATTCTCCTCTATTTAGTTTGTTGTTGCATGATGTTATTCGGTTTTAAGATCTCAGTAGTATCTTGGTGTTTCTACAGTTTTCATTTCTTGAATTGTTCTTAGGTGCAAGAGTATCTCCACACCTTTCTCAGCCTTTTGATCGGAAATTCCCTTTATACACCACAGTAGACAAGGAGCATGTTCTCTGGTACCTCGTACCTCATATTGGTCTCTAACATCGATATTAGTGTTGTCTAAAAATAACGTACAAAGTTAGTAAAATAAATAATTACACTAAGTTTAAAAAATATGCATGTTATAATAAATTTGATTTTAAATGAAAAAGTAAGAGTTTATGGTGTCTCAGGAATGGTAGGTTAACTAGTGGTGTCTTAGAACTGGTGTCTCAGACTTAAATCATTATACAATATGGAATGGTAATTCAAGTAGAGGAAACTTAAGAATGGTAGGTCACTATTGACAGTGACTCAGGCTATCAGTAGCTCATACCGGTAACTCATACTTAGTGAAAAATCTCATTCCATCATTAAGACATTCTATTTGTAGTTTGATGAAACATTGAATTAGATATCGGTAGATCAATGAAAAAATATCTCACGCTTTGTGAAAATTCTGAGTCAAGCAATCAGTAGGTTGATTTGACGGTAGGTTAGTGCATCAGTGACTTGATGCAAACAATGTCTTTTCCTCTGTCATAATTTGGAATCTATGCTAATAGTGAGACAATTGATAGTGAGACACATTACCAGTAGTTCCATATCAATGTTAGCTTATACTTAGATGATTTTATACCAATAGTAAATCTAGTCTAATAGTGTCTTAGCCTAAATAATGACAGTGCATCCACCTTAACAGAAAATCATACTTAGTCAAATACTTCAAACTTATCTTATAAATTTAAATAATAATATAATAGATTATGATGATAAGTAATCATGAATAAACATAATTAAAAATAATTAAACATAATTAATCATGGTTTTTGAGAATTAAAACTAGATGATTCCAATAATAACCTCCCTTTTTGATGTTCACAAATCATGGCATTAATAATCCATTCATAATGATCAAAGTACAAAAGAACTATTCTACTTAATATGTCATACCATTCATATGAAATTAAATCATAAGAGAGACATACTCAAGTAAAATTAAATACCAATTAAATTCCATCTCACCAATTAAGTTAAATTCCATCTCATATTTCTCCCCCTTTTGGGATTATTAAAAAGAGAACAAATAAGAAAAGGTAAAGAAGATATAATAGAGTAAAAGAGATAACTCATTTCATGATAAAAAGTGTGTACATTGGATGTGAAAAGGCCCAAAAAATACATCCCTATCAAAGATCAAAACAGAATCCACTCTTCTCCAGGGAAGGATCCATGACTACTTTTCCCTTATTAGCAGTAGTAGGTGGAGGAATAGTAGGTATATAAGGGGTTTATGTAAAAAGTTGATGAAGGGGAACTCCAGAGGGTACTTTAGGTGTAAGAACTTGAGTAGAAGAGGTAGGGGCTATAAGTTACCTATAGACCACATGTCATAGATGACTAAGATCCTGTGATATAGACATGGGAAATGGTTTAAGGGTTGTAGGAAGAAGAGAAAAAAGGGTTTGATTAACAACAAATCTGAACTAAGGACCCACAAATCAGTAGATTAATCTTGAAGGAAAAATATCAGTCACTGGTTGAATAGGGAATGCCTCTAGTTCTACAATAGAAGTACTCTGATGATATAGGTAAGGATTAAAAATGTTCATAAAATCCATTATTATCTTCCCACATTTATCCATAGCCTTAGTAAAATCATCTTTATTCCCAATAAACATCTGAATTATAGGTGTATTCTTCTTAAGCTGTTTCAATTGTTCTTTAAAATCTTGGGTAATAGGAGGGATTATCAAATTTTCAACCATGTAAATAAAGTGACTATCCAACTAATGTTTGGTATAAATCATATTAAAGTAGTAATATACTTTCTTTATGATCTCTTCTTGATCATTAGTGGATACTTTCATGTAAAACCTTACCATATCATGCACATGGTCACTATTCTATTTTATTTTTCTTAGGCTCTCATGATCTGAGGTACCCATCATAGTCTGAAGCTCTTCTCTAATAACTAATCTGATCACATGACTGTCAGAAGGCTAAGTAAGAGCAGAAATGGTTGAGGCATCATTTACAAAATTTTTAAATACTAATATCAAAATATCCAGATCAATATTTGGAGGAGGAGTATCATACTCAAAAGATGTATCTTCAATAATTTTTACAACCTTTTCCAAGGATACTGCAAACTTAGATGACACCGTCTGGATAGATTCTTTGGCTCAATGGACTGGATGAGCCTCTTCAAAATGTACCATATCAGACATCTCTCGTTCAACTGCTCGGATCACTGCCCAATTGTCATTAACTGTACCCATAATGAGCACGTTACTAGTTCCAGGAAACCATTCAGATTCGAAAGCTTCTGGTCAAATGATCCCGAGTGCGAGGCGGTTATCCGTTCAGGCTGGAAGACGGGGCAAGCGGATCCGAGAACCAACCTTCGCCGAGTAGCATCTGATCTGAAGACATGGAGCTACTCTAAATTCCGTCATCCGGACCGACAATGCAATTTCCTTGAAAGGAAGATCATCTATCTTCTTAGCAAACCCCCATCTAGCAGCATTCTCTCCAAAATAAGTGAAACCCAACGAGAGCTGGATGTTGCCCTGCGCAATAAGGAAGGTTTTTGGGCTATGCGAGCGCGTGATATTCATATAGCAGAAGGGGATGCTAATACCTGTTATTTCCACCAGAAGGCTTTAGCAAGACGCCGGAAAAACTTTATTTCTGGCATTCTTAATTCAGATGGTAGTAAAGTGTCAGACACAGGGGGAATCCAAGAAGCTTTCCTGAGCCATTTTCAGAAACTCTTCTCGGCAGGCCATTCTTACATCTCTCCCGAGATTGAGGACTGCATCAAACCTGTGATTTCTGACGATATGAACAGACAACTTTCTAATGATGTGACGAATGACGAGACTCTTAAGGCCTTAAAGCAAATCCACTCTACGAAAGCCCCGGGACCAGACGGATTCCACGCCCTCTTTTTCAAGAATTACTGGCACATCATCGGTCCAGACATTTACAATTTAATGCGGGATATTTGGGCGGGGAAAACGGACCTGTCATCTCTTAATGAAACTATTCTTACTCTCATTCCCAAGATGAAAAATCCGCAAGGGGTCTCGGATTTTCGACCGATCAGTCTGTGCAATGTCTCGTATAAGATCTTCTCGAAGATCCTGGCGAATCGGTTGCGACCTTGGCTATCCGATGTCATTTCAGAGAACCAAAGCGCTTTTGTGGCAAAAAGGTTAATCACTGATAATGCCATTATTGCTCATGAAATTTTCCACTCCATGAAAACGCGTACACGAGCGAAGAGAGGGATCATGGCGTGGAAATTGGATATGGATAAGGACTATGATAGAGTGGAATGGAACTTCCTCGAATATGTGATACTCAAGATGGGTTTCTGCACCAAATGGATTGCCATGATCATGCAATGCGTCTCGTCAGTTTCCTTTTGCATTAATGTCAACGGGGTGCTCACCCGAGGCTTCTCCCCATCCCGTGGGCTTCGCCAGGGAGACCCTCTTTCACCCTTCCTTTTTATTTTAGTGGCTGATGTGTTTTCTAACCTCCTTTCCAGGGCAGCCTCGCTTTCCATAATCCATGGGGCGAAAGTGTGTCGCAAGGGCCCTCCGATATCCCACCTATTCTTCGCTGATGATTGCCTTATTTTTTCTCGAGCTACCCCTAATGAGTGTACTGCAATCTGCCAGGCGATTCAACAGTATGAACAGGCTTCAGGACAAATGATCAATCAGAGTAAATCAGAAATTTCTTTCAGCTCTGGAGTTCCCCAGCCGAAAAGAGAAGATATCTGCTCTTTAGTTCGCATCCCTGGGGTCGATAAGCACTAGAAGTATCTTGGGCTCCCGACGGTGGTTGGACGGTCAAAGAAAGAAATCTGTTCAGCTATTGTGGATCGAATTGAAAGAAAAATACAAGGCTGGACCCCTAAAAAAATCTCCAAGGCCGGCAAGGAAATCCTCATCAAGGCGGCACTTCAATCTGTCCCCAGCTATTTGATGTCTATTTTTAAACTCCCTGATGTGGTGCTTTCAAAGATTCAATCCAGTACATCTAACTTTTGGTGGGGACGAAAGGACGGAAAAAATAAAGTCCATTGGATCGCCAAGTCTGCTCTCTGTCAACCAAAATCTGAAGGCGGAATGGGCTTCCGGGACCTTTCTCTGTTTAATGATGCTTTGCTGGCTAAACAAGGTTGGCGTATGATTAATAACCCATCATCCCTATGCACGCGTGTTCTCCGGGCTAAATATTTCCCACATAAGGATTTTATGGATTCCCATCTTGGCTATCGACCCAGTTTTCTCTGGAGAAGCATTTGGGGCGGTCGTAATCTTCTGAGGAAAGGGCTAGGCTGGAGGATTGGGGATGGTTCTACGGTCAAGATTTGGACCGATCCTTGGCTTGTTGATCAGACAGGCATGAAGGCGTCATCCCCTGTTTGTCCCGGATCCGAACATGCCACAGTCTGTTGTCTTTTTGATGATCAAGGGCCGGGATGGTGTCTGGAAAAACTCTACTCCTGGTTTAATGAGAGGGATAAGAGACTTATTCTGAGTATTCCCTGTGTGTCAGACGCAGGGCCAGATCATCTCTACTGGACAAACGACAGCTCAGGTGAGTATAAAGTGAAAGCTGGCTACCGGCGAGCTCTTTCTGCTCAGATTTCGGAAGGAGATGCGAGGCCCTGGACATCAATTTGGAAGCTTAATGTTCCCCCTAAAGTTCGCTTTTTCTGGTGGCAGGTGTGTACTGGTATCCTCCCAACTAAGAGCCTCCTTGTCTACAGACACTTTTCAGACGACAACTCTTGCCCGTTCTGCCCTTCTGTGACTGAATCTCCTTTCCATGCCCTTGTTCATTGTCCCGGGGCTCAGGAGATTTGGAATGGCTGGGGATCAACTTTAGAGCTGTTCCCGGACCCCGCCTCAGATCTCACAGCTCTCCTGATGCGATGGTGCTCCTCCTTTTCGCCGGCTAACGCAGGCGCCCTGTGCATTTTGGCTTGGATTATCTGGAATAGGCGGAACGAGGCCATTTTCAATCATTTCCGGAGGCCCCCCAGGTTTTGGATTGACCGGGCATTGTCATGGATTACGGTTTGGCAGAACCACCCTGAACAAAAAATACTTTCCACCCACCCTCCTCTCCCCCAACATTGGTGCCCCCCACCGGAAGGGATTTTTAAGATCAATGTGGATGCCTCTCTCCCTAAGGATGGCCCAGTTGGACTAGGTCTACTGGCCCGGGACAACCTGGGAAATCTTATCGCTGCCAAATACGAAGCACGTTATGCACTTTGGGAGCCCTCAGTCGCGGAGGCCGCCGCCATCCTTGCTGGATTAAACTTCGCAAAAGATTGCGGTTGGGACTCCATTCACATCGAATCCGACTGTCTCACTGTAATCAATGCCATCAATCTCACTGACGGCGGGCTTCAACCTTTCGGTCCCATTATCCGGTGTATTCACTCGCGGAGACAAGGCTTCAATTCCTGCAATTTCTCATTTATTAAAAGGGAAGCGAACGAAGCCGCTCACAAGATGGCAGGCATTGGCCCTCCCTATGAGGATTTGCTCTGGTTCAATCATTTTCCCTCGTGGTTATGCTCCTGTATTTCTGCTGATCTCCATCATTAATGGATCCGTCTTATTTTGTCAAAAAAAAAAACCTCTTATTTTTCAATATTACTTCTTGAAGTTCCAAAACCATAGACGGTTGAATCTGAGAGAGAACTCTCTCTGTAAGAATAGAAGCATCTATTTCACTAATACGAGACACTGGTGATAGTTGAGGTTAGAGGATACCTCTAACCAATGAAAAAAATTACACTTTTAAAAACATTGAAATCATGATGGGTCACATAGTCTGTAGGTACAGGTTCAACTGGAAGAGCAGAAGTAGGATCTACTGCTTGAGTAGGTGCAATTTCCAGATCTGTTCCAACTAGAACTCTTTGAGAATAATCCAATTATTCTACCAATGATCTCCTAGGATTATATTACTCAGTGACTGAATTTGGATAATCCAAGACTAAAGTGACATATCTAGGGTATTATCCCCATTCCTCTCTATCACCTAATAAGGAGTGAGAGTTTAAAATATAACTCTCTTAGACTGTTATTCCCCCTCAACATGTGATTTCTTCCTAAAAAACAAGTTCTTTCACTTGAACAATTATAACTTCTTACTCAACAACAATCAATACTAAGGCCTTCCCAAATTCCATAACTTGTTCCTTTTTTTCTAACCCAGTTTCAACTATATTTTCATGTTCAACAGGATTTAGATCAATTAAAACATGATCAGTTGGTTTTGTAACAAGACCTTGATCCTCAACAGGAGGGTCAAAATCACCACCAGTTTCACCACAAAATTTTTCCTCTTCTTTACTTGAATCACTTTCACTACCACTTTCTTCCTCTTCATCTTCATATTATTTTTCTTCCTCTTCTACTTTACCATGCTCATTCTAATCTTCATATTCTTATTCAATAGAATCATCATCATCTTAACTATAATCTTCATCTTCTTCACTACCATTTACACTTACATAATCAGTGGTCTCGCCCAAATTTACCCAAGTTTTTAGGGTTAAGCGGTCAAATGTAGAGTAGCTTGGGTTGTTTATTCCTCAGAGACCTAAGAAGAAAACTATAAATACACACATTCTATGGACTGATTTTGGCTATTAAGTGGCCAAATTTGGGTTTATTTTAGATAGATTTAAAAGAAAATTACGTGAATTAAGTGAAATAAAATTATGAGAAGGGTTGATCCTAGGTTATTAAAAGGGGTGTATTTGATGAAATTATTTTTTAATGATTTCAATTTCTTATATTCGGGATGGGTTTATTAAATAAGATCAAACAAATTCATCACTTACTGGTTTTATACAAACACACCATAATACCAGTCACCTATACACTTGGAGGATCAAATTTATGAGCACTCCAAGGTAAAGATTCATATTAGCACTGTAAGTATGTGGCCTTAAAATTCAATAAGGACGAAGAAGTTTTAAAATCATCAAATAAAAATATCAATTAAAAGAAGTTATTAGACATTAATGGGGTGATACATAAAATCCAATACAACCCCTTGATAATCCCTTGGATTAAACCCTAAGTGGGTTAGCCCTCCATTGATGCTATGGTTTCAATGGAAGTAGTAAGTAGACTCATGAGGGAGGAATTAAAGAAGTAAGAAAAATAATGAAATAATGATCACTCCACCGTTGTGTGATAATTTCACAAGATTTGGTGTGAATAAATTCAAAAATTGAACCAATGGTATCAACATGATATGAATAATAACATAATAAGAGGATAATAAGAACATTTATTAAGAAACTAAGATGAATTATAACAACTTACATGTGAAAGACAAACTTGAGGCAATAAAATTGCAGCATAACATTACAATGAAATAAAGCACCAAAGATGATTAAATACTCTAAAACCACTACCTTAAATATGAATTTTGGAAGCCTTGGGCCGATCCTCCATCTTTACAAGTCTCTTCAATTAATGGTGGTAGGCCTAGGGTGGTGGAAAGTAAGGGAGAGGAGACTTTTCCACCCTTGAACTGAAGTTGCATCCAGCTTGCATCCAATGAACATAGACGCCTGTATTACCTTATATACGGCAGAATTGGAGTGGTACATAGAAGAAAAAAAAATATCTACAGATGTCCCCTAACCGTATGTAAAGGTTTAGACCAAAATAGTTTATGGTTTACGAGATATGTGTAAAATGGTGTGCTGTTTTTCTGGGCCGCAGAATCTGGCCCATAAATTTATCTCCAACTTAGGCTACCTGGAACTCCATTCAAACATACAAATTAGATTTGGAAACTATTGAATTAAATGTTAATCATTATTTTCTATATCTTCAGTTAAATTTAGATAATCATTGGGCTTGGATCTTGGCCGCGACAGTCTCTTTATTGGGTGGTTGTCCAGTTTAATTTGCCCAGAATGTGTTTCCATGAAAGCTCATTTTGGTGGTCTTCCAATGTGAATATTCAGATTCATAAAATTTATAAATTTTTACTTGTATCATGAGAGACCTGAAAATAAAATATGAAAATAAAATCAAGGCCATTTTTTATTTTTGGAGGTGTTCGAAATTATACCATGTAATAGTGCATTTTAAGAGGGAATTAAAAACATAATGTGAATTAATGTTCAAAGTGTGAAATGCACTAAAATGGTGTTTATGAATAATAAATCACATGAATATTTTGTATAATAACAATGAATATTAGCCTCATTCAGTGGCTAATTACTCAATATCTTTATATTCCTTTATCTATTCATCATAACCATCATATAAGAGATGTTATTTGGTAGGAAGCCTTTTTTACATGGCTAGAAGATCCAAAAGTAGTTCGTTTTGGACTTCCTACAATATCAGAATCACTCCTATCATCAATAAGAGATCATATTTCTTTCTCTGCCTCAAATAACTATTCTTTCTCATCCAAGTACTTTTCCACTTAATTTGGTCCCAGACCAAAATCATCCATATATTTCAGTCTAGAATGATGTTGAAAAGAATAAAACCTTTTGTAAATTTTATAATTATCCTCAACCCACTGCCTCTTCCAGGGGTTCCAGCTACTCCTAATTATTTTTCATATGGATTTGGTAATGAAAACACCATCATAGTTAGTCATAGTTTATTCTCCTATATTTAAAAATACTTTAGCTTTCAGTATAGTAGAAAACATCTTAGAATAAAATAGGGAAGTTGAATTTGATTGAGGTTTAATAATATCACTCATGTGAACCATGAGATATATACACACATTAATCACATATACTTCTTTCATTAGATAAAACAAATAAACAACCTGATATTTTAGGGAAGAAAAGTCCCCTTTCATGGGACACAGTTGATGCTGGACAAACTTATATAAAAAACTGGATTCACCATCTAGCTCAGTTGCTATAGGTATTCTTTGAATTCCATCGCTAGTCAACTTGGTTAGGGTTATTTCATAACTAAAAATATCAACTGGGGGAGGATTACTTCCTTGGTAATCATCAAAAATACCATCATGAGGCACCTTCAAGCATCCAACCCACTTTTTAGAAGAAATATAAATCCTTTTTCCACATATTCTTGACTTAATCCAAAGAAATTATATTCCCTCAAGAATAAACTCAACATACATGTAAAAATCATGCACTGATTTCAGATAGATAGGCTGAGTGTTGTTGGAGAACCACTACAACCAACCTTGTTCTTATAACACTCTTAAAATGAGAGAATTACTTGGAAATAACCATTCTACATGTACTTCCTTCTCTGGTACAACTATTCTATTGGAAAGATATGGGTTAACTAGTTTGGGATTAGGATCACTTGATTTACCCTTTTGCTTCATCAAAGGATGAGGCTCGTCGAGGGAATTCTCAGATAAATGATTTAGTCGAGCCATTGTGAAGGATTCAAAAGGTTCGGTTTGAGGAGGAGGACAATAGAGGTTTAAGAGAGAAAGGTTCAGTTTTAGGAGAGTGAGTGAGTAATAAATGATTTTTGATCAATTATAAATTTAACATTTTTGGAATTCAGAAACTTAAATAGAAAAATTTGTATAAAATAACACAAAATAAATAAAACATTGAATTTATGTTTAATCCAAAAAAATGACTAAGCAAATACCAATAGTAAGTCACAATGGTGAGTGCTAAAGGTGAGTCATCAATGGTGAGTCATCATATAGTTAGTCACTCAAAATTGATCATCCCCAAATCGTGTCTGATGTAGCTAATTCTCTTATAATTTAAAGGTTTAGTAAAAATATTAACAAGCTAATGTTCAGTGCTAATAAACACCAGAGTTATATCACATTTTTGATAATGATCTCTCAAAAAGCGATGTCTTACATAAGAATTATTTATTATTCTATGAAAAACTAGATTCCTAGAAATGTTAATAGCACTTGTGTTGTCATAGTTTATAGGGAAATGAATAAATTCATATATAGGATAGTAATGTTTAGATCAGTTCCCAAAGTCCTTATTGAAACCTAAAAAATAGTTTATATAGGTAGGGTGAGCATAATAGGTATAATCAGTAGGGGAATAACCAATGTCTCAAGTACATATGTGAAAAGGGCATGCTAATTAACTAGTGAACAAACAACAGAACCAAAAATCACCTATACAGGTTAACTAACTATAACCCAGCCTCACCATGGATCATCCACCAAATAACTCATGGAACATATTAATATATCATTGAGATCATAACAAATCAGGGTGCCTCAATACTACTTCCCCAATAATTTTATGCTCTCAAGTCCCAATGTTGAATGTCCTGTGCTCCCATACCCTCCATAAATATCACATCATAAACACACACATCAAACCCTACCCAAAGATACCTAGGCCATCTATTAGGTGGGGCGAGATACATACCTATGTTCCCAATGCTTGAATATTCTGGAATATTATCCTATCATTAGGCATCGCCACACCATGTCTCGCCTAAAGACACTTAGGACACCCCATCTCATCTTTTCCAAATATATCTGAGCCATCACAATACATCTAAACCACATAACTAGAGTATTAGGGTATCATAAATGTGAATAAAATGAACTTCATGCCTACCTACTATAACAAATGACCCCCACCACATATCACATCACAAAATTACCTCATCACATCACACCTCACCCAAAATCACTAGGGCCAAGACTATTGGGTAATCTCTAACACCAACCCGTATCTTCACAATTGTTGAAAGAATATGAGGGAGGAGGGAGTAACCATACATCTATATCACCTCATATTGGATTTTTGGAAAACACCCAAAACCCAGAACCTCTAAAAATAGGAAAATTTATCCAACTTAGGCGGGGCGTGTATAGAAATAAAATTAAAATACATGATATTGATAGAAGAAAATACCCAAACTATGGGTTTAAAACAACTACACTAGTGCATACCATATCACCACCACCGTACCACACAAAAACTATCACAACCACTACCAACACTATAATAAACACATCACAAAACCTCAATAGAATCCACATGCTTCCACTTTCAATTAATAATACACTTCATTCACATTTCACTTCCCATTAATTTATCATTCAATTAATTTAATTTATTTACCAAATATCAACTTTCACATTTATTTACCAGCCTATTTTGTTTCGCTTTATCAACAAAAATTCATTTCCTGGATAACCAAGAAACCAACACAATCACACCACACAAAAAATAGCCCAAATCACACAACCACTGCCTCAACACCATAAATCCTCTATCACCACTACGTCGCATCACCCAAGCCATCTCACTACAATAACCACACATCACACATCCCAACCACATCTCATAACACAACTGCCACACACAACAACTACACATCACCACTACACATCATCACCAGTGTGCACCACAACACAACATCACCACTACACACCACAACACATAATCACCACTATGCACCAAAAAACATCATCACCACTATGCACCACAACCTTTATGCACCACATAAAAAAACTAACCAAATCGTATCCATGAAAACAAACCACCACATCATAGCCCCACACATCACACAATCGAACTGGTTACCTCCATCACTACATAATAACCCAAACTACACAAGGCAACAAAACATACACAAACTCACACTACAACAACACACATTATCTTCCACAATTATTCAATGGATTTCATCACATTACTTATTTATTTAACATTGGTATTATCACACAAATCAGGTTTCCATGGGTGACCAATTTATTAGCCAAATATATGTTCTTTATACTTTTATCTAGGGTGTGATCACTTAAAAACACAACAAGGGTTTCAACTCATCTAATATACTATGAAAAAAGGATCCCAATAGACATTATTTTTAGTAAGAGAATAATGTGGCACAATATTACAAAAAATAATATCAAAGTAGTAAAAATATGAAATATCTCCCCATACCCATCAATTTTATGTTTTCCAATTAATTTAATTTATTATGATGACCCTTAATATCATCACAAAGGTAAAAAACCATGAAATCCCCACACATATCATGTAAATAGGATATAATGAGGATCCCATACCTTAAATAAGTTTTCTATTCTTGTTGTGCACCACTTGTTCAAGAAGAAACATCCTGTGAACTATAATCGAACAAGAAACCCATGGATCAAACTATACCATACTAGAGGGTTATAAAAAATGAATCCCAACACACAAAAAAATAAAAAAAACATTACCATAGTGGATCCCTAGAATAAGGAGGGATTGAAAAAATGTATGAAGGGGAGAAACTCAGTATGAATTGCCTAAACACCGATATCAGAACCCAAGTATCGAGGAGAGGGATGACATGCTATAAAGTCTCCCAAAATCAACTAGGGTTTTTTTTTCACAAAATGAGAGGAAGTGAACTTCCAAATGGGGATAAAAATAATCTGATCAAAACCTATTTATAACAATTAAAATATCCCTTTCTTGTTGTGAATTCCATATTCACAAAGTGAATTCTATTGTCCCCACTGATTACAAGCCGTGAATCTCATATAAGGTGTGAAACCTCTATATCTTCGGTTTCCATAGAAAATTAAGTCGCATCGCTTAAAACTAAGTACATGAAGTGAATTAACCTTTCATGGCATGAAACCATTTCACACTTAACACCTCAGCTGAAAATAATAAATGAATTCAGGATCCTCACATGTCGTGAATCACCAACTCCCAATGTGAATCAAGTTCACATTGTAAACTACCTTTTAGAGTACTCCTATAACTATAACCTCTACAAAACCTCCTTAGGACTCCTCCAAACACCTATGAATATATGAAATAGAAAATTAATGGGCAAGGAAGGAAAATTACATTAAAAATACCTTTAAATTTATATCATGGATCGTAATATTATATAATGAATAACCATCTACTAAGATGTAATATCTATGTATGAAAAGTATGGTTCGCTATAGTTGGTATCAGAGAAGGATTTAGTCAATATTTATAGATTAGTATTATAGAAAATCAGTGAAAAACTTGGGGATAAGTCTAAGTATAAGAAAATATTCTAAAGTTTTGGTAATGGTCAAGGATAACCTAGGTTAAACATAAGGTTTTATAGATTAATTTTTTTTTACATAATTCAAACATCTTATAAATTTTTTTCCATGATTATATGGTTTCCCACTATGATTATTGTTTTACAAAATATGATTTTTGGTTTTAACCAATAGATGAAACCAAAAGGAATCATGTTAATGATGAATATGATGGAAAATGTAATGATTTCTCTCATGAACAACAAAATATTATTAGAGATATAATGTAAAATCTTATTTCTATGCCTAAGAAAACTTCTAATACTATGAATAATGCTGAGATTCCAAAATGAACAAAAGAGGGAACAAAATTCTATTGAGTGCTTCATAAAGAATAATCCAACTTCTTTAAGTGGGTCCATTGATCCAATAGTTACTGAGTAATGATATTTACCACTAAAAACATATTTTACATTATCCAATGTTCGGAACATAAAAAATTTATTTTAGCAGTTTATCATTTGGAAGGTGAAGCAGATCAATGATAGAATCTTATCAAGAACACAAGAAAATAAGAAGAATATGACTCCATGGACTGAGATTAGTTTAAGAACTTATTTTCAATAAGTAATTTACTCATATTATTCATATGAAAATAGATAAATAATTTCTTGAGCTAAAATAGAATGATGATGAATTTATTAGTACCTATGAGGAAACTTTTATTAGATATGTGAGGTATGCTTTTTGTCTTGTCATCCAACCTGAAAGTAAGGTAGATTGATTCTTCAGTGGCTTAAAACCAAGTCTCCAAAAGGCGTTAGCTATAAGATACTTTAATATATTTGAATAAATCACTCGATGTGATATCAATGTAGATATGGAGATTGGAGTTACCCATAAATATCATGGTTTTGATAAGAAAATAAATATGAAATTCAAAGGAAATTCTAAAAACCATGGAGAGAAGAATATGGGATTTTCTTTATGCTCAAAGTGTGGAACGAAACATAGAGGAAATTTTATTAAGGTAATTGGTAAATTTTTTAATTGTGGAAGAAGGGCCATCAAGAATTTGAATACTAAAGTGATGGGAAGAAAAAGTTATCTAATGATGATGATAAAACATCGCAAAATGCACCACCCACACTCCAATGTTTAAAATGTTAGAATTATGAGAACTATGATAACAAGAGATCAAATACAATGGTTAATTATGATGATTGATATCAGAAAAGTAAAGAACTTATTTTTCTAATGAGGTATGAACCCTTTAAATTTCAATATAAATATTTTTTTTCTTATAATGGAAGTGATTAAATGTTTTAGGAATTGTTCAGGAGAATCTGAGGCTTGTCCAAATCGCATAGATTTAGTTTTTAGAGGAATATTAAAAGGATCATGATTGGGTCATGGTTAGTATTAATCATGTGACATAACCATTCTTCCTCGTAAGAGGTAGAGAATGGGTTTTTAATTATGCAAGGTAGGCTACATGTCCATGTGAGAAGTTGGATAAAAATTTTAGAGGGGATTCACACAAGAAACACATGGTTTATAAAATCATGCACCTAGCCACATGGGTTGTTCTACATAAGTAGTAAACCCACATAGTTGGTACAAGGTTTTGGAAAAACCATAAATCCAATCTGCATGTCCTATTTTTAAAGGGTGAATTTACCCTTTCCCCCCTCTCCCTTCTTAAAATTTAACCCTCTATTCTCCTCAATTTTTCACAGCCTCCCCCCAAACATTAGAGATTACTATTTTCTATTACCAAGGCTTGGATAAAACTTCTTCATATGATATTTGATTTGTTTTCCATTGGTCATGTTGAATTCATATCGTTAAGCTCTTAAATCCTCTTATTTATTATCTTATTTTATCTTTCATATGGAATTATAAATCCATGTGAGATAATATTCCCTATTTTCATGGAATTTATCTATTTATTTGATTTATATTGATCTAGACAAAATTATAGGATAATAATAGATGAAGAATCCACTACACATCTAAGGTAGGTGGTATCATTATTTTACCTAAATTCTTGTGATATATATTGGGTCATTGTGTTGTGTGCTGGACCATCCGAGCATCACCTCTTTAAATGATTTTTTTTCTAAATTAAATGTGTAGGACTATGTTTAGGTCACCTATATGACCTATAATCACTGATGAGAGTTTATTACCCCATATTTAACCACCCCTCTAGGTATGTTTCTAAACTAGAAAAAATAAACCATGAGTTGCTTCTGAATTTGAACTACCTTTTTAGGTGTGTTTTTCCCTTGTAATAGGTAGGTTATGTTTAATCAAATAAGATGGATTAATTGATTAATATGGATGGATTAGTACCATGATAGCACTTATAATACTAGGATATGTATTTGAACCACCTTATGAGGTGTTGTTTTACTTTAAATAAAATGTACATTATGAATTAAATGTATTGTTAAATGGTATATGTAGGTTGTGAGCCATGACCATTAATTACACCATGACGGGGGTGGAATATGTGTTCTAATACAGAACATACTAGATGGAATCATCAGTCTTATTGATTTAAAATGAATTATTTAATGGATTTATATCACACCATGTGTGATACATGGGTTATCATACAAATTCCATGGATGGGAACACTTTGAAGAATGGATTATGTTATGCCAGGAGTGATACATGGGCTATTTACATGGAATTAAAAGGACAGACTCTGAGGTTAGTGCTTTATATCATGCCAAAAGTGACACTTGGGTTTCTTATGTGGAATTCCATGGATGGAATCAGAGGGAAATTTATTTATTCCATGCCTAGAGTGATACCCAGGTTCCTATGAGGGATTCCATGAATGTGTTTGTAGGGTGATGGGTTCATAGTTCACCTAGAGTGATACATGGGTTTATTATGTGGAATTCCTTAGATGGGATCAAGATTCCAAAAATTAAGTTGATTAATTAATATAAATGATATGTTTTCCATGTAAAAGAACATTCTTGTATTCAATCAAAGCCTTATATACATGAATAACTTGTTATAATACCTTTATCAAGTGTAATTTTATGGGACATGTTCATCCCTTATACCGATACGATCCCTGGGGGATGAATTGAATATGTGCTAGGTCCCAAGCCTCTTTTATATATAAATCATAAATGGGTAATATTTTAGAAACATTATGGTATAGGACAAAGTAGGTAGTATTGATTGAGTGTCCCACTGGGAGCTCGAACCAACATAGAAATTATATATTTCATTTACATCATTCATTATTACCTGCACACTGCATCATTATATACTCATGGATTGGATGGCATTAGACACCATTGGTGGTGGGATATAGAGTATATCTCACACGATTTTTGGTTTTATGATTTGAATTTAAATAGAATTCATGGTTTTAGGTAAGAAAAAGGGGAATAGTCCACCTATGGATGCTTGATTTATCTATAATAGTATAGAGCATAGAAGTATAGGACCATGCTTATATTGATGATGATATTGGAGATAATTTTTTATATTTTTTTCACTTTTGTATAGATTATTATATATTCCTACTGCAAAACTATCATTTATACTCTTTGTGTATATCATTAAAAGACCAACATCATTTTGTATATGAACTTTGATAAGACTTTTACAACTTTATTTATGGTGTTTGAATGATTTACTTATTCTGCTACTTTTTATTTATATTCTTCTATTTTTCATTATTATTATGTTACTTATGTGACACACTCTGATCATGAGGTTATATTATCCCCACCATACTCTTACAGAACCTAACTGCTGGTCAGAAGCCTATGGAATATGGGGAGACACACTTGAGGACGTGTGACCACCGATTTGGCTACCGTTATCGTGTGATCCAGGATAGGATGTCACAAAGTGGTATTCAAATATTCTTTTCCTTTTATCTTACTATATGGGTTGGTAGACAGGAGACTAGGAATGTGTTGTAATTTGGTAATGTGCTTGTTCTGAGGAGTAGCTAATCGAAGAATAGGAAAAATCAAAATTAACTGGTAATGGGATTATTATTCAAGATTTTTCCCATTATAGTTTTATTGATTTCATCGTAGGTAAATGTACATGGTACGTGACATTTCTTATTATTTATATGGATTCACTTTTACCCTTTGTCTATTATGGAAAGGTTGTATTTGACTCAATAATAATTATAGGAACATAGAGATATACATGTCATTAATATGTAATTCCATGTATAATTCATTTCTCAACTATCTAATATTTTTCCATGTTTATCTATATATGATGTTTAGATATAATTCAACATGATTAGTTAAATACCATACTTCTTTGATTATTTTCATGATTAATGGTATTTTTACTCTATAATAGAATGTATTATTTTAGTTATGACATAATATTGGTTATTAATGTTTCTATATCAACCTAAATGTTGTTTTCCCATATAGCTTGATAGTGGCACCTTAATTAACCAATTATGGAATGTTCGAGATATAGACCATTGGTTTCATGGGTGGAAACATGTTTATGGTTGTAATTAAATTTAAAAAAAAAAATTAAATTTATAACATGTATGTGCCTTTATAAATTGGGAGTGGTGACTCATCTAGGGCCATTATATTTATAAATGAGTATGAACTCTTGACTCTTAAAGATTAAAAGAAATTATTACTATTAAATAGCGATTTCAATTGCAACTTAAAGGGTTCTTTACTCTATGAATTTTAATTGAAAAACAATATACTAGAACCCCTAATATAAAATATGGAACTTCACTTAAAATTATCTTTAGAAGTGTGAAATAGGCAATGTCTTATGTGTTTCCTTATGTTCATATATGCCACCTAGGCCTGGTATTAAGAGTAGGAAGAGGGGTGTGAATCTTATATAAGAAGTCTTGTACTTGTACTATTATTATTATGTCTATGATCTTATCTATTGTTAAAACATATTTGATGTCTGTTATTAGAAGTTTTAGAGATATTTGACAATGACAACCTCAGTCATGTACTAGTATGGTGGTGATGACCATGATCCAGAGGTGTTGGGCCCTGATCTGCCAATATTACCTATAGAGAACCTACCTTTTATTACATTAATATTACATCATTTTAAAGATAAACAACATAATAGTATTACACATAGAGTATCCAAAGGTTTAGTGTCTTGGGGAAACTTAGAACAGACATAAAAAATACAACATCAAGCATAAAAAGTTATTTAATTTCTTATTCTCTAGCTTCTTATTGGCACTTTTCCTCTCCTTAGTACATATATCCACCTTAGGATATACATAAAAAGGGGTGATATAGAATCCCATTAATAGGATAGATAAGAACAATATAGCATGGGGTGAGCATAATCATAACATGGGAAAATGATCATGAACATGAGAGGAAACATAAATATAAGACTTGAAATGTGGCAATGCATAAAAATGAAACATCATGTCTTAGTGGTTAACTACCACACATACATGTGAAGCAATATAGAATATTTTTCACACATCATTTCACATTTACTCATGATATTAATCACTTTACCCAATTCATTGGAGCGTTGTATAATTCCGGGCGCACCCGTCACATTGAAACATTCATATTGCGCTATATAATTCCAGGCGCACCCTTCACATCATAAGATTATCATCATCATGATTTCCACATAGAACACATATAAAAAATTTACATGACTAACCCATGTAATTTAATTTGTTTCATATCATAATAACACATTCAGAAGCTTTGGGTTCCCAAAAGAAAGAGGGAATAACATATATGTTACAAGAACCGTCCACTTTGAGTGAGAAGTAAAAGGGGTGTTCTTAAAAGAGGAGTTCTTTTGGAAAACATTTTGTTTGACCTAGAAACCAGTGAAAAACATGTATATCCCCCCAAAGTAAAGACAATTATGAAAAAAGGATCTTTAAGGAGTAACCATATCAAAAATGGAGTGAAAGAGGGAGAACCTGAAGGAAGAATATTAGATTCGAGATTTTCCCTTACCTTGTATCTGAATGCTTCCTTCTCTTTAATGTCCTATATAATGACATTATATTCATTAATTAGAAATTACAGAACCTTTTATACATTAATAGGGTTCATTATGGTTTCATTATGTCATTATATATTCTTTTGGATGAATTATAGAGTTTTGAAAACATTGTTCGGGGATGTTCGTTTTTATGGTTTTTCTTGGGTGGTTAACTTGTATTCCTAAATTGAAGTTCGGGTAGAAAATGGGTAAACATACCGAAATGATATTTAATTTCATTAATTATATTAAAGGATTTTTAATGATCCTATAATGAATTATATTAGATCCATGTGGATGAATCATTATATAAGAATTAAATGAAGATTGTTTGGGTTAATTTGGGCGGTTTTTCGATCACAATGAAGTTGTTTTAATTTATCACTTAGTAATATGTTCATAAGTCAGTTAAAGAACTTTATATAGGACATAATACATATCAAATATTTTATTTCAACCATAAAAATGGTTTTATGACCAGATCTGAAGGTAGAAATGGAAGAAGAAAGCATGTCGTTCTTGAAGGTGGTAAATTAACACCTCACGAACAACTTTCTCTTTAATAAAAGAAAAGGAAGATGGAAATGGGGTTGGATGATATAATATACCATTAGAATCATAAAATTACATTATATGTATTATAATAGAGTTACAATAAAATTTTGATGAATATAGGTGAAGAGAGATCAAGAAATGAACTTGAACTTGAAAGGAAATTAAAGGAGAAGAGGGAGAGAAATTACCTCTTGAATCCTCCTCTTGAGATCTTCCTTAAGGCCCTAATCTTGGTATTTTTATGAGCTAAAAATCCCTTGGACTTGGGGGAGGGTCTAGGGAAGGTGTTTGGAAAGAGTTTATAGAGTGCTTGGAGCTTGAGAGGTGTGAGGAAATGAGGGTGTGAAGAGTGGTTTTTATAGTGGAGGGGAGAGGGGTTTCCTTAATATAAAATTCATTAGTTTATTAATTTCCCCTAAGACAAGAAATAGTGAGTCTTGAATGACCAAGAATAGTAATATTTTCATGTGATACCAAACCAATTGGGCTTAAATCAGCAGAAAATCATCAATGAATCAATTAATCCATTATTTAGCATTTATTGTGAATTATCAGATTCTACTATTCATCAAAAATTCATGTATTTCATAAAAATACCAAAAATTTACCCCTGTAATTTTTCAACATATAGAATCCAAAAATGAAGTCCATTTTTCAAAAATAATTTCCTAAATATTATTAATTTAATATTTATTTAAAATCATAATTTACTTAATAAAAACAGTTTTTAAAATTAAAACTGATTTTATAGTGCTTTCAAAAATTACATAGGGTATTATAAAATTATCTAAAAACTATAAGACATTGATTTGATAATTAATGAACACATTTTAAGAAAAAAACACATTTTATTTTAAATTAATTAATTAATTACAATTAATTATTTTTCACTTACAAAATACAAAAACGTTTACTAAGGTCAAATTGTCACTTTCGAAGATGTCTAAATTTTATTTAATTATTCATGGTTAAGGTTACTCTTATGTTGGTTTATTTACTATTCATAAGGGTCATATTACTATTCATAAGGGTATGTTACTATTCCTAATGGTATGTTACTATTCACCAAAAATTATTTTTGTTTCATTAGACTCCAAAAATCATCTTGAGCACAACCACGTATATCTGATTTTTAAAATTCCAAACACAGAAGTGACAAAATTATGTTTAAAGGACACTTATCACTTAGTAGTTCATTATGTTGTATTTTTATGTTATTTTACGACATAAATATAAGAAGGTAATTTTCATTGAAAAACATTGGGTCGTTACATTCTTCCCCCCTTAAGAAATTTCGCTCCACACAAACAGGTGAGGGTACTTCTCCTTCATTGCCTCTTCTGGTTCCTAAGTTTCTTCCTCAAACTTATGGTTCCACCACAACACTTTGACAAGATGGGTTGTCTTGTTGCGTAGAACCTTATCTCTCCAATACAGAATCTTTACTGGCTGCTCCTCATAGGAGAGATCATCTTCCAGCTGCACCACCTCTGAGTTTAATATATGCGAGGGGTATGATATGTACTTCCTCAGTAGTGATACATGAAACACATCATGAACATGATCCATATTCGGTGTAAGGGAAAGACGATATGCAACAACTCCTATGCGGTCAAGGATCTCAAAGGGGTTAATATACCTTGGGCTTAGCTTCCCTTTCTTCCTGAATCGGATGACTCTCTTCCATAGAGATATTCAAAGGAAGACTTTATCTCCAATGTCGAACTCCAAGTCCCTTCAACGGTTTTCAACATAGATCTTTTGCCTAATTTGAGAATCTTTGATGTGTTTATGGATGACTTGAACCTTCTCTGTCATCTCTTGCACATGATCAGGTCCAAGTAGCTTTCTTTCTCCAACTTCATCCCAACAGGTTGGAGTTCTACATCGTTTTCCATACAGAGATTCATATGGAGCCATCTGAATACTCGAGTGGAAGATATTGTTGTATGAGAAATAAACCAATGGGATATGCTGATCCCAAACACCTTTGAATTCAAGAGATCATGCTCTTTGCATATCTTCAAGCGTCTGAATAGTCCTTTCAGACTGGCCATAAGTTTGGGGGTGATAGGCTGTGCTGAAATTTAATTCAGTACTCAAAGAATGTTGAAGGCTCATCCAGAATTTAGATGTGAACCTTGGGTCACGGTCAGAGACAATTGAGAGTGGAACACCGTGCAGTCTCACCACTTCCTTCACATATATCTTTGCAAGTTGTTCAAGTGATAGGTCTTCCCGAATAGCGATAAATTGGGCAGTCATGGTGAGTCGGTCAACCACAACCCATATCACATTATTTCCCTTTGAAGTCTTCGGGATACCCATGAAAAAGTCCATAGTAACATTTTCCCATTTACACATGGGTATAGGCAATGGCTGCATCATACCTTTGGACTTTTTTCGCTCAGCTTTAACTTGCTGGCATACCAAGCACCTTGATATATATTCTGCAATCTCCTTCTTCATGTTAACCCACTAGAAGTGTTCTCGGAGATCACAGTACATCTTGGTACTCCTAGGATGGATAGAGAAAGTTGAGCTATGTGCATTATCCAATAGCTCCTTCTTTATCCTGGGTGATGAAGGCACACAAATCCATGCTCCAAACCGAATCACACCATCATCGTCGATATGGAACTCCTGCAACTTCCCTTCATTTACTACATTCACCCTCTTTTGTATCTCCACATCATCCCTTTGTGCTTGCTTAATCTTTTCCTGGATGGATGGTTGTGCAATAATTTGGGAAAGGTAGGATGTATCCCCTACCTTTATGATTTCCAAATCCATGCTTTGCATATCTAAGAAGATAGGGTCTTTCTCAATCCGCAACATGGATAGAGTAGCAGGTTCTTTTCAATTTCGAGCGTTAGCTACCTTTTTCACCTTTCCAGGATGATAGTGAATAGAGAAATCATAATCCTTGATTAGCTCTAACCATATCCTTTGATGGATGTTGAGATCCTTTTGTGTGAATATATACTTTAGGATCTTGTGGTCGGTGTATATTTCACACTTCTCGCCATAAAGGTAGTGCCGCCAGATTTTCAAGGCAAAAATCATGGATGCCATCTCTAGATCATGCTTTGAGTAGTTCTTCTCATGGATATTCAAATATCATGAGGCATAGGCTATCACATTGTCATTTTTCATGAGTACACAACCCAAGCCTTTCTTTTAAGCATCACTGTATATCACAAAAATTTCTCCACTTTTAGGTAGTGTGAGTACAGGTGCGGTGATCAGCCTTCTCTTTATCTCCTTGAAGCTTCCCTCACATTCTTCCATCCAGACATACTTTACCCATTTCTTAGTTAACTTATTTAGTGGGCTTGAAAATCATGAGAAGTTTCTCACAAAACGTTGGTAGTACCCAGATAATCCAAGAAAACTACGTATTTCTGTGACACTAGAGGGCCTGGGCCATTCCTCAATCACCTTTGTCTTTGAAGGATCCACATAAATTCCTTCACTTATGATTACATGTCCCAAGAACGTGACTTGCTTCATCCAAAAGTCACACTTTCTGAACTTGGCGTACAACTTCTGATTTCTTAATGTCGCCAACACAAGTCTTATATGTTCTTCATGTTCCTCCTTTCTCTTGAAGTAGATGAGAATATCATAAATAAAAACTACCACAAATTTGTCGAGGAAATGTCTAAAGACTCTATTCATCAAATCCATGAAGATTGCAGGGGAATTAGTAAGTCCAAAGGGCATCAGCAAAAACTCATAGTGCCCATAACTTGTACGGAAGGCAGTATTCTGAATATCTTCCTTCTTCACCTTTACCTGATGATATCCAGAACAAAGATCCACCTTTGAGAAGTATTGAGATCCTATTAACTAATTGAACAAGTCATCAATCCTTGGGAGATGATACTTGTTCTTTATGGTGATCTTGTTGAGTTCCTGATAATCGATACACAGCAGCATTGTTCAATCCTTCTTCTTCACAAAGAGCACCGGTGCACCCCAAGGTGATGCACTAGGGCGTATGAACCCTTTGTCTAGATTCTCTTGCAGCTGCTTATTTAACTTCTACAGTTCGATAGGAGCCATCCGATAGGGACACTTCGAGATTGGAGTAGCTCTGGGCATGAGTTCAAGTGATAACTCTACCTCACGATCAGGGGGAATTCCGGGTAACTCTTTAGAAAATACATCGCCGTATTCCCTCACAATGGGCATTTCCTCAAGGTTGGAACTTTCATTCGACTCAACCATTTGGGCGAGGTATGCTTCTTCATAGGGAATCAACACCCACACCATTGAAGGATTTTTCAAAGGAGATTCATGATCTTCCTTGCATTTGTAGAGGAGCATGGGATGGTTTGAAATATGAAAAGATATTTCCTTTTCCCGAAAGTTGATATGTGCTCTATATAACGAGAGCCAATCCATTCCCATTATACCGTAGAATTCTACTGAGGGAAGTATTATGAGATTTTCTGGAAGAATATTCCCATATATGTCAATGGGAGAAGAGTCAAACACTTGGGTTGAAATGATTGCACCACTCGGTGTTTTTACAGATATCTCTACTTCAAGGTTTCAGGGCTTCGATACTATATTTCTAGGAAACATGCAAGATATAAAGGAATGCGTAGAACCAGAATCAAATAATACTTTTTCCATTCTTGAGTGAATAGTAAGTGTACCTTGTACGACTTCATTATCATGATCCACCTCCGCAGTAGTGATGGCATAATCCTTCCCTTGTTCCTTTGGCTTTGGTGGCTGCTGACGTTGATTACCCTCAAGAGCTCGAGGTTGAGTGCACCGGTTTGCATAGTGCCCTAGATCCCTATAGTTGTAGCATTGTACCATGAGTGGCTCTCTTCTTTCATCAACTACATTTTCCTTCCTTTTCATGTCTTTTCGACACTCTTGAGCACGGTGTCCTTATTTCCCACACTTGAAGCATTTTCCCGTCCCTTTGAGACAGTTCCAATGGTGCAAGTTCCCACATTTTTGGCATGTGGGTCATTGATTTTCTTCCCACCTGGTCATTACATCCACCAGCTTGAAACTCCATATTTATTTTCTTATCACCATAGCCATGGGACCATTATCCAAACTCCATCTCCACTTTGAGAGCACACCGAACAACTTATTCATAACTCCCAAAGTCTCTAATTGCAAGAGCCTTTCGAAGGTGTGGTTTTAATCCACTAAAGAATCTATCAATTTTTCTATCATTGTTGATAACAAAACCCAAAGCGTACCTTGAAAGCCTTGTGAAATTTTCTTCATAGGTTGTGATAGATTCTCCTTCTTTTTGCTTGAGCTCTATGAATTATCTCTCCATCTTCGTACGAAGAGTTCGTGGGAAGCACTTATTAAGAAACATTATATTAAAGTCTTTCCATTCCATCTCTTCAATTTCCTCCCTTGGATTGGTGTTCTTAATCAAATCCCACCATTGATAGGATTCTCCACCGAGACAATAAATGGCTAGGGTCACCTTCTCTCTCTCGGAATAGTGAAGAACAGAAAAGATCTTCTCCATGGATTTGACCCACTGTTCCGCAACTAGTGGATCAGAAGATCCACTAAACGTCGGTGGTCGTTGTCGCATAAAACATTTGATAGCCAGTTGCTCCTTTTTTGGTGAAGGAGGATGTTCCCCATTATTATGGTTATTGTTCATAACCTGAGATAATTGGGTAATCATCGCCATGGTGTTTTAAACTCTACCTCCCAAATCATTGGTGATGTCGTTCGGGCAATCGTTGCATTGGCCCTCACATGAGTTGTTGGCCCGATTTCTCATGGTTCCCACCATTTTCTAAAATAGAAAAGGGTTAGTAAAAAACCTAACTAAGAAAGTCATGAATAACGTATTCATTTAAACAATTTATACCAAAAACATAACATATGGGATCCCTATGTAAATATTCTTTTGTTAATATTTATACTTAGTCTCATGCTATAGGTTTTCTCTAGGGTTCACTAATCCTAATTCCCAAATTAACTAAACCTTGCCTCTGATACCAACTATAGAGACCCTACCTTTTATTACATTACTATTACATCATTTTAAAGATAAACAACATAATATTATTACACATAGAGGATCCAAAGGTTTAGTGTATTGGGAAAACTAGGAACATACATAACAAATACAATATCAAGCATAAATATTTATTTAATTTCTTCTTCTCTAGATTCTTATTAGAACTTGTCCTCTCCTCAGTACATGCATCCACTTTGGGATATATATCAAAAGGGGTGAGCTAGAATCCCAGTAATAGGATAGATAAGAACAATATAGCATGGGGTGAGCAGAATCATAACATGGGAAAAAGATCACGAACATGAGAGGAAGCATAAATATAAGACTTGAAATGTGGCAATGCCTAAAAATGAAATATCATGTCTTGGTGGTTAACTAAAACACAAACTTGTGAACCAAGATAGAATCTTGTTCACACATCATTTCACTTTTACTCATGAGATTCATCACTTTACCCAATTCATTGGAGCGATGTATAATTCTGGGCACACCTGTCACATTGAAACATTTATATTGCGCTATATAATTCCGGGCGCACCTGTCACATCATAACATTATCATCATCATGATTTACACATAGAACACATATAAAAAATTTAAATAACTAACCCATGGAATGGAATGGGTTTCATCTCATAATAACACATTCACAAGCTTTGGGTTCTCAAAAGAAAGAGGGAATAACATATATGTTACAAGAACCGTCCACTTTGAGTGAGAAGTAAAAGGGGTGTTCTTAAAAGAGGAGTTCTTTTGGAAAACATTTTGTTTGACATAAAAACCAGTGACAAACATGTATATCCCATAAAATTAAATAAAATGATGAAAAAATGATATTTATGGAGTAACCATATCAAAAATTGAGTGAAAGAGGGAGAACCCGAAGGAAGAATATTGGGTTCGAGATTTTCCCTTACCTTGTATCTGAATTTTTCCTTCTCTTTAATGTCCTGTATAATGACATTATATTAATTAATTATAAATTAAAGAACATATTATACATTAATAGGGTTTATTATGGTTTCATTATGTCATTTTATATTCCTTTTGATGAATTATAGAGTTTTAAAAACATTGTTCGGGGATGTTCGTTTTTATGGTTTTTCTTGGGTGGTTCACTTGTATTCATAAATTGAAGTTCGGGTAGAACATGGGTAAACATCCAGAAATGATATTACATGTAATTAATGATATTAAAGGATTTTTAATGGTCTTATAATGAATTATATTAGATCTATGTGGATGAATCATTAGATAATAATTAAATGAAGATTGTTTGGGTTAAGTTGGGCTGTTTTTCCATCACAATGAAGTTGTTTTAATTCATCACTTAGTAATATGTTCATAAGTCAGTTAAAGAACTTTAAATAGGACATAATACATATAAAATATTATTGTTCAACCATAAAAACGTTTTCATTACCATATCTGAAGGTAGAAATGGAAGAAGAAAGCATGTCGTTCTTGAAGGTGATAAATTAACACATCACGAACAACGTTCTCTTTAATAAAATAAAAGGAAGAGGGAAAGGGGGTTGGATGATATAATATCCCATTAGAATCATAAAATTACATTATATTTATAATACTGGAGTTAAAATTCCATTTGTATGAATATAGGTGGGGAGAGATCAAGAAATGAACTTGAACTTGAAAGGAAATTAAAGGAGAATAGGGAGAGAAATTACCTCTTGAATCCTCCTCTTGAGATCTTCCTTAAAGCCCTAAGCTTGGTATTTTGATGAGATCAGAGGATCTTGGACTTGAGGAAGGGGCTAGTAAAGGTGTTTGGGAAGATTTTAGAGAAGGCTTGGATCTTGAGAGGTTTGAGGAAATGAGGGTGTGAAGAGTGGTTTTTATAGTGGAGGGGAGAGGGGTTTCCTTAATATAAAATTCATTAGTTTATTAATTTTCCCTAAGAAAAGAAATATTGAGTCTTTAATGACCAAGAATAGTGATTTTATCATGTGATCCCAAACCAATTGGTCTTACATCATCATAAAATCATAAATGAATCAATTAATCCATTATTTAGCATTTATTGTGAATTATCAGATTCTACTATTCATCAAAAATTCATGTATTTCATAAAAATACCAAAAATTTACCCCTACCATTTTTCGATATATAGAATCCAAAAATGAAGTCAATTTTTCAAAAATAATTTCCTAAATATTATTAATTTAATATTTAATTAAAATCATAATTTACTTAATAAAAACAGTTTTTAAAATTAAAACTGATTTTATAGTGCTTTCAAAATTTACGTAGGGTCTTATAAAATTATCTAAAAACTACAAGACATTGATTTGATAATTAATGAACACATTTTAAGAAAAAAATAAATTTTCTTTTAAATTAATTAATTAATTATAATTAATTATTTATGACTTACAAAATACCAAAACGTTTACTAAGGTCAAATTGTCACTTTATGAGATGTCTAAATTTTATTTAATTATTCATGGGTAAGGTTACTCTTATGTTGGATGATTTAATATTCATAAGGTTCATATTAATATTCATAAGGGTATGTTACTATTCCTAAGGGTACGTTACTATTCAACAAAAATTATTTTTGTTTCATTAGACTCCAAAAATCATCTTGAGCACAACCGTGTATGTCGGATTTTTAAAATTCCAAACACAGAAGTGACAAAATTATGTTTAAAGGTCACTTATCACTTAGTAGTTCATTATGTTTTGTTTTCATGTTATTTTATGACATAAATATAATAAGGGAATTTCCATTGAAAAACATTGTGTCGTTACATTACCTCCAGTAGTTCCACTTGTAGCACTTCCTATTTTATCTGACTAGGGAACTTATTCCATTTATATAGAGGGATTTTTATGGCTCATGAAGTCTATGTAGGAATCCATGAAACCTTCCCCTAATATGAAAGAATTGATGCAGGAATTTCAGTAGTAACATCCACCCATGTTTTCAGGGGGTGTAGGTCCACAAGTTGTGGAGTCATGGATGTAGGACATGATATATATTTTTAAGGATCACTAGACACCTGATGAGAGGAGAGTGAAGCTTGATACATATATGCTATGAGATTCTACCAAGATATGGTGGGATTTAGTAGCCCAAAAAGATCATCATCTGGATATGGTTTGGAGGGTTTTCCAAATGGAATTCTATGATTATTTTTATCCCAATACGTCAAGTGTAGAAAGATACAGAGATTTTATGAACATAGAGAAGGAAAATTTATCAATTATGGACTACTAATTATGTTTCAAGGATCTCTATAATTTTACACTGATTTTTGCAGGAGATGATTAATTATGTTCTATGTGATTTAAGGATGGTATTAGGCATGAAATCCGATCATAATTGAATGTATTTTGATTAACTACTTCATTTGGGATAGTAAATTAGGCACTAATTTCTAAGTGTAACTAGAGAGAGGCTGTGGGTGTGAGCCTAGGTGGTTTGAATCCTAGTCCTAGAACTATTTCAACTAATGGAAGTATGTGCTATTTTGAGTATTCTCATGGGAACAATAAAAACCAAAGTGTATGATTAGGTTGCCAGGTGGTATACCATTAGTGAGATATGCCAGAATATATAAATACATAGTGTATCAAGGATCCAATTGAGTTCTAGGATTGTGGAAATGTTCTCCATATTCAATTATTTTATTGATATTTTCCTTGAATGCATAGTGAGAAAGGATCTGCACTAACTCCATGTATAGGAGTGGGCTTAGCAGTCCCTCAGCAGGTAGGGAGTTGGAGTACTACTGACCAATCAGGCTGAGGTGGTGGTTGTGGCAGCGGGATCTAGACACAAGACTTATATCACTATAAGAATGGGCCTGCCCAGGGTAGTCAAGATATATCTTAGGGTTGTGGGTAGATAAATATATATATAGTGTAGCCGATCCTTGAGGATCAAAGTGTCAGTCCATTTATAGTCACAAGTAAGATTTTCGAAGACAATACTCTCATTTCTACTTTATATAATACATGATCTTCTCACTCCTTTATATATGTTGCTATTATAGAGTGACTTGGGATAAATATTCAGTATTAATTTGGAATAATGAAATGTGGTACCCCATTGGGGTTTGGATCAAAAGCTGTATTCCAGTGTAAGGGGTTCCCCATTGAGATTGTTTAGTTTGTTTCTTATGGGACCTCTTTATCTTCAAGATTTAAGTTTTCTAAATCATTATTCAGTTGAACTAGTTGGTTCCATATCATTGTTTTGTCGATTTATATCATCATAGGGTGTCCTTCACATCAAAATATGGAGATTATTATATTTATAAGGGTTAATGAGATTTCCAAGAAATTCTATTTGGATCCAAGCATTATGGGTTGGGTAGAGTGACAACCCAAATTTATAACCTTTATATGGATTATTAGGGAACTCTTAAAGATGATTTCTCTCCTATGATAGATAGTTTTAAGGATGTCTTCCCTGCTGAATTTTTAAGAATACCTCCTAAGAGAGTGGTAGAGTTTACTATTGATATAGTTCTAGGAGCATCACTATTGAGTTGCAGGACCACAAGAGGAAGCTAGAGGATTTTGAATCTAATGGTTTTATATAGACCAATATTTTCTTATGAGGTTCACTTGTCATATTTTTCAAGAAGGATGATGGTACCCCATTATTTTAATGTATTACCATTGATTAAAATAGATTATGATTAAGACACAGTATCCACTATCATGTATAGAAAAACTCTTTGACCATCTCTGAGGAATGAGGGTTTTCTCCAAGATGAATTTGAGTTCAGGCTACCATCAGGTGCATGTTAGAACATCAGATATACAATATAGAAAATTTCATACCAGATATGGATTGTATGAGTATTTCTTAATGCCATTTAGTCTTACAAATATACCAGTGGTATTCATGGATTTTATGAATTCATTTTCCACCCATATCTGGATCCATTTGTGGTATTATTCATGGAAGATATCTTGGTGTACTAAAATACTCAACATGAACATCCCCAACATCTTGATATCATTTTCATAACATTGATAGATAACCAGTTGTTTTCTAAGATCACCAAATGAAACTTTTGGATTGATAAGGCCCACTTCCTTGGTCACATTATCTTGGAGACTGGAGTATCATTTGTCCCAGATAAGGTGATATCCATAGCTTCCTAGGAGAATCCCAATAACATATTTTACATAAGGATTTTATTATATTTTAATGGATATAACAGGTGCTTTATATAGTATTTATCACAACTTATATCACCAATCAATGGTTTTACCAAGGAAGGTGTGAATTTTACAAGTTATAAAGCATGTTACAAAGCATTTTAGGAGATAAAAGGGATATTGACTTCAATGTCAAGCCCAATTTTACCTGAGTTGAGTAGAGGTGACATGATTTATTATAATTCATCAGGAATTAAGATGGAAACCATTCTGATACAAGGATATCTAGTTGTGGTGTATGGGTATTTTCAGTTGAGACCTCATAAGGGAATTACCTAATGCATGGTATCAAGATAGAATCTATGGTTAATTGGTTATGTTTTTGGAGGAATTAATTACTGGGAGATAATTTTTTGGTGTAAAAATACAACAAAAAACTCAAGTATATATTTAAATAGCATCATTTGAAAATCAAGAAATGGAGATGGTTTGAATACCTATAGTTATTCAACTTTGAGAATTATTATATTCATAGTAAATACAATGTTATTGCTGATGGTCTGAGACAAAAAACTCATACACAGGCAGTTCAAGAAGTTTTTAATGAGTGATATTTTATGGACTTAATTTTTGATATGTATTTGTAGTTTCAGGACCATCATGGATATCCTGTACTCGCAATATTATTAGTGACCTCCACACATATGGATATAGTAAAGATGAAACAAGTTTCATAACCCAAGGGATTAATCATATGAGAGAGAGTTTTAGCCAAGGATCCAACACTAGGTTGGATCATTGACGGGGATGAGGATCTGTGTATTCATGGTTGCATCTGGGTTCTGGGTGATGTTTCTAGGAGTTGATGTGAGAGTCTCATACCTTTACTTAGGCGGTTCATCCTGGACTTATAAAGATGTATCATGATTTAAACTACCAGTATTGGTATCCTAGTATTAAAAGGGAGATAATTGGTTTAATTTATCGGTGTTCCACCTATTAGTAGGTGAAGGTGGAACAATAGCGATCAATAAATATTTTACAGACATTTCCCATTCCAGAGTAGAAATGGGATAATGCCACTATGGATTTTGTTATGGGATTACCTAGGCCACCCCAGGGTTGTGATTCAGTATGGATAATCATATAAATATTGAAAAAGGTTACTCACTTTCTACCTATCAGAGACACCCTTTTAGTGGAAGAGATAAGAAGGATATATTCCAGAGAGATCATACACCTTCACAGAGTTAAACATACCATCATATCATATAGAAATTCTTGTTTTATGTCATGGTTCAAATAGGGGTTGCAGAGAAAATGGGGTTTATAGGTACTATTGAGAACAACCTATAACCCATAATATAGAAGGTCAATACAATTGTATGATATAGGTGTTATAAGACATGATTTGGGAATGCATCACAGTTTTAAAATGTTTTTGGAGAGACACATACCTCCCACTGAGTTATCTTATAATAAAAACTTTCAAGTGACTATATAGATGGATCCTTATGAGGCCTTATATGGTAGAAAGTGTTTTTTACACATATGCTAGTTAGTGGTAGGAGAGGAAGCACTTTTGGGACCTCATATAATTTATGAGACTTTGGAGAAGTTATAGCTTATTAGGAAGCATATGGCGGTAGATTGGTCCCGGAATAAGTCTTACACCGATCTCCTCAACTGACCACTAGATTTATAGGTTCAGGATCAGGTGTTATTTCTTGTTTCAATTATATTGTGGAATATATGGGTTAAGAGATAGGGTAATTTTTCACCCCGTTATGTGAGGGATTTTTAGTTTCTATAGAGATCCAAGCTAGTAGACTATCAGTATCAGTTACCTTAGAGGTACTGAAAAATGCATGACATCTTCAATGAATCTCATTTATGTCATTATCACTCATAATTGTCTCATATTCTTAAGCATGATGAGTTTGAGTTGTAGGTAGATCCATCAATTAAGGAACATCATATACGTATCGTTGATCATAGCATGAAGGATATCCGAGATAGTTTAGTTCCTCTAGTATGGGTAATATAAAATCACAAACATTTATGAGATGAGACTTGGGAGTGAGAGGACAATGTGCATATTCAGTGACTAGGGTTATTCTCTAATGATTCTTTACCACTCTCATAAGGTAAAATAAGGGATGATTTGTTTTAAATAGGGGATATTGTAACAACCTACTTTATAATGAGGTATAAACCCTTTAAATTTTATAATAAATCATTTATTTTATTTTAAAATAATTTATTAAAGGTTTGAGGAACGGTTTGGGAGTGTCTGGGGCTCATTGAGAGCCTAAAGATCCATTTTTGTGGAGGAATGGAAAACCAAACAATGTTAGAGCATGATTAGTAATGACTATGTGACTTTACCTCACGGAACTATAAGAGGAAGTGAATGGTTTGTGAATCATGTGAGGTAGGCCTCACATCCATGTGAGGAGCTATAGAAAAACAATAGAGGGGTTCCTCATATGCTGGGCATAGTTTTTCAAACCATGTTACTAGACACATAGGTAGTGCCACATAGGAAGTGACCCCAAATGATTGGTGCATAGTTTGGAAAAATATTATAATTAAACCATGCACCCTATTTTTAAGGGGTGAATGTACCATTTCCCCTTCTTACTTATTAAAATTTATCCCCCTCTTCTCCTCACTTTTTCACAGATGATCTCCCAAATTAGAGATCCCTCTTCTTTCTCACATAGTCTTAGAGACAACTTCTTCATCCAATAACTGATTCATTCACTGTCGGTTATGTTGGATCCATACAGATAATATATGTAATCCCATTTATTCTTTTATTCATTTATATCACCATATCTAATGATAAATACATGCAAGATAATATCCTCTATATTCTGGGTGTTCATATATTTCTTCAATTTATACCAATCTAGACTAAATTAGAAGCTAATAATGAAAAAGGCATCCAATAAATGATTAAGGTAAGTGATATCATGATATTCCCTAAAATTCTAGTGATTTTTCTTTTCCCATTGTGCCACGCGCCAAAACTTCCAACTGTTGCCTCCTTCAATAATTTTTTTTCTAAATTAAATGCATCGAACTATGTCCACGTGACCTATGTGACCTATAATCACCGATGAGGGTTGAAAACCCCAAATTGAACCACCCATTTGGGTGTGCTACTAAACTAGAAAAAACAACCATGAGTTTCTTATGAATTTGAACTAAAATATTAGTTATATTCTTTCCCTTTGTAATATAGAGGTCACGTTTAATCAAATGGGATGTGTTAATTAAATAATATGGATGATTTGATACCATTATAGGCCTTATAAGAGTAGTATATGAATTTAAACCACCTTATTAGTTTTTGTTTTACTTTAAATGAAATCTACATTATGAATTAAATGTATTGTTAAATACTATGGGTTGATTGTGAACTATGACCATTCATTATTCTATGTTGGTGTTGATATATGGGGTTAAGTATGGAACACCATGGGTAGAATCATTGGGACTATTGATTTAAAATGAATTATTAAATGTATTTAAATCACATTGTGGGTGATACATGGATTCTCATATGAATTCCATGGATGGGAATACTTGGTTGGATAGATTAATTTATTCTAGGAGTGATACTTGGGTTATTTAGATGGAATTCAAAGGACACAATTAGAGGGAAATGATTTATATCATTCCTTGAGTGACAATTGGGCTTATTATGTGAAATTACAAGGTCAGACACAGAGGGATATGAATTTATACCATGCCTATAATGATACCCAGTTTCTTATGAGGAATTTCTTGGATGATATTTTAGGGTAATGTGTTCATAGTGAAGCTAGAGAGAGACCTGAGTTTTTTATGAGGAACACCTTGGATGGGCTCAAGTTTCCAATAAGTTGATTAATTAATCTAAATTACATGTCTTCCAAGTCAAATAGCATGCTTAGATTTAGTTAAATACTTATATACATGAAAACCATATTATACCTTCTTAATCAAGTGTAATACTATAGGATGTGTTAATTTATTATAACGATATAGACCATGGGGGATGCCTTGGCTATGATCAAGGTTCGAAGCATGTTTTGTAAATAAAATCATAAATGGGTAGCATTTTAGAAACTTTTAGGCATAGACTAAAGTAGGTAGTATCAGTTGAGTTTTCCATTGGGAACTCAAACTGGCATGGGTATTACATATTTCATTATTACCTTCACACTATTTCATCATACACTCATGGACCAGATGGTATTAGACACCATTGGTGGTGGCCTACTGAGTATATCTCATGCCCTGTTTGGGCCACTGATTGGTGCCCAGATATAGTTCATGCTTGTGGGTAGGGATAAAGGGAAGTGTCAAAAACAAACACATAGTTTACATATGCTAGGATTAAGTACAAGAGTAAAGGACCGATATTATTCTAATGATTCTACTAGAGATATATTTTGATATTTTGTTCAATTTTTTATAGCATGTTGTATATGTCAGCTACTATGCTATGCTGCATTCCCTTTTTTATAACATGAAATGATCAATATCATTTTTTATATAACATTGAATATGTATTCTACCTGTTTATTTATGGTGTATAGATGATTTACCTATTTTTCTTATAGTTATTTATATGTTTCCACTGTCTTTTACATTATGTTACCACTGTACCACACTCTAATCATGAAGGTATAGTCTCCCCATAATACTCTTATAGTACCTCTTTTCTAGTCGGAATACTCTAGAATATAGGGAGATACACTTGAGGCCATGTGGCCACTAGTTCAGCTACTCTTATTGTGTGATCCATGTAGGGATGTCACAAGACACCTCTTATACCTAGAGATAAGGGGAAATATCACACGATCTTTATTGTTGATGTGGTATACATTAGTGAATTGGTGAAATACATACTTACCATCTACTATATAAACACTAATTTCTTATTTTATTATGGATTTACCCAATCTTTTATATTTAAATAATTTTATAAGGTTATCACATTACCACCACAATGATTAGATGTTGAATTAGTGATGAAAACCTCTAATGGTATGATGATTGTATCTCAAGTCTATGATTTTATATGATTGAATTTTGTGAGAATGTGTTTCCTAAAAATATTGTTATTATCCCTATAGTGTAATTTGATGTTATTTTAGAAATGGATTGACTTTATTTATATAAATCCAATATCAATTTATAAATTAGGGAAGCTATGTTGGATATTCTAAACCAACCTATGATCATATAACAATGTGACGATATATATGTACTTCCAATTAAAATTGAATCCATTATATGGGTCTTGATTCCTATTCAAAAGAGATGTTTATCTCCGATGGTTGAGGAGAAATTCAACAAAAAATATATTCCTATTGTATGAGAGTGTAAAAACCCATAATTTTATCAATGTAAAATGAATTCTTATAATTATTCCATATAGTATAAATCACACAAAATCACATATAAGAAGAAATACAAACTTTATAAATGAATAATTAATTTAATAAGAGGTATTTTTAGAAGTTAAGGAACCTATACCAGTGGATTAGTAATTTGAAATTTGTAATAGTAATGTTACCATTATGAATAGAAATCCAGCTAATAGAATAGTAACCTCACCTATGAAAGTATAAATAAAATTTAGGTATCATATGACTTGAAATATGATATACGTATTTCATGGTATAAGTAAATAAATGTTTTAGAAATGATAAATTAATTGTTGGTGTTTTTGTAAGTTATAAATATTAAATTACAATTTTATAATTAAAATAACTATTTAAAAGAAACTATATTTTCATAAAATTTATTCCTAAATTATTATTTTGTTATCTTATTATTATAAGACACTTTTATGTGACCTTATGTAATTTTTCAAAATGTAATAAAATAAGTTACAATTTTAACAGTTAGAAAATTATTTTCATAAAATAGAGACCATTTATTAATTCTACATATTGAAAATGGTTAGGATTAATGTTTGATATTTTTCTAAAATAGTTAAATTTTTGGTGAATAGTGAAATATGGTAATTTAGAGTATTTAACGAATATATGAATTATTGAGTCATTGATTATGTAATCCAATAATATATAACACTACATAATTATTTAAATATATTTAGTGATATTTTTTAACTATTCAAAGTCTTGGGCCAAAATAATAAACTAATGAATAAAATAATAAAAAAAACACCCTCTCCTCCACTATAACTACCAACCCTCACCACCCCTTCTTCTAAAACCTCCCAAACTTTGAAGACTATGAAATGTTTGCCCAATAACATTCCCAAGACCCTCCCCCACATCCAAGAGACTTTGGCCTCAACAAAATACCAAAACCAATCTCTCGAAAGAGGTTATCACGGAGAATAATTAAAGAGGATATTAAAGTGAAGAAAGCATTCAGACATAAGGTAAGAGGATTATCAAACCCAAATCCTTTCATTGGGTTATCCTCAATTCCATGGTAATAATTCTCATATTATATTATTTAAATTTCATTTCTCTTTTTTTAGGATATGAAATTTTACAATATGATTTTATGATAAATGCAATGTTTTTCAAGAATTACTCTTCTTAAAAAACACAACTTTTACTTCTCTTGAGATTGTTTCTATTTCATCAAAATTTATTATTCTTATACCATGTATGTTACATCCTTTTATTTTTTGAACCTAAATTTTTATTCATGAAATTATTCTTTATGATATTCTCATGACACATATTTCGTTTACATGGGTTATTTTACGTCCATAATTGATATACATTCTATGTGGAAAGCATGATTATGTTAATGCTATGATGTGACAGGTGTGACCAGAATTACATATCTCTCCAATGAATTAGGTAATCTAATGTATCTCATGATGTAATGTAAAATATTGATGAACATGATTCTATATTTTTTCACAATGATGAGGTTATGGTTATGCACATATGTTATGCATAAACATGATGATTTATTTGTTAACAACTATGTTTGGTATTGACCACTAAGACATGATGTTTATTTTTTATACATTTCCACATTCCATGCCTTTATCTAATTCTTACTTTTATTATTATGATGATGATCACATGATTATGTTATGTTAATAATGATTATATTCACCCATTTTATATTGATTTATGTTTTTATCTATTCTATTTCTGGGATTTTAGATCACCCCTTTCTTTGATATATATCCTCAGGTGACTACTTATACTAAGGATTAAATGAGGGAAACTAAGAATCTAGATGATAATAAATTAAATAATGTTTATATTTAATTATGTAAATGTTATGTATCATCCAAAAGTTTCCAAGAAACTAATCCTTTGGATCCTGGTTTTGTAACACTATTATATTGTTCATATTTAAAATGATGTAATCATCATGTTAGGACCAATAGGGGCCTATATACCCTGAGAGGGGGGGTGAATCAGGGTATGGATATTCTTTTTCAAAATTCTTCCTGCCCCACTGGATCTTGACCTCTTTATTACAAGGGTCACTTTTTTTGCACTTGTGTGTTTATTATGATCACTTATTTTCTTCTTTGTCTGATGATGATGCTTCAAATGCAATACAGGGAAGTAAGCAGGCAGACACAAAGATTTTTACTTGGTTCACCCACACTGGGCTACGTCCAAGGAGCATACGCCGACAAGTTTCCGTGCGTACCAAATCCCACTAGTCTTCATAAGATGCAGATACAAAATTTGGGATAGAGCACTTCTATTCCCAGGCTCACTGCCTTCACAAGGTTTAGGGTCAGCTCACTGCTTTTCCAAGGGTCACTCCCTATTTCTCTCTCTCTGGCTCATTGTTGGTGGAGAGGATCACCTTCTTCCTCTTCCTATGCTCACTGCACTTGGAAGGGAATCCACTCACAGTTTATAGACCTGTAGGTCTCTTCATTTGAATGAAATAATGCATCTTCAACTGTTGATAGATGCTCTGTTGAAGTCCAACTTTCATCCACTGATGAATACCTCTTTGCCTCTGAACACTGGGAAATTTTTTTTGGAAACAACTTCGCAAAGCACCCTACTTCGCGAAGCTCCCAATTTCGCGAAGCTCAAACAAGCCTTCGCGAAGCTCCTGCCTTTTCGCGAAGCACTTTCGCGAATCTCAAACCGTTGAAAGCAACGTCCCTCTCGAAGCTCCCATATCAGTCATGATTTATCAAATCTCCACACCCCATATCAGTTATGATTTATCAAATCTCCACACTGTCTCCCCCTTGAAAAATCACTATTTTCTCCCCCTTTGTCAACGGACCCAAAGGTCACTCCTTTGTAGTCTGTAACATAGTAGAGAACACATATCAGCACATTAGGGAAAAATAAATCATACCTCGGGGAGAGGGGGGGGGCACATCCACACTGTTTCAAGTGCGGGGAATCGAATGAACTCCCAGAGCCAGTCGATGTATCTCAAAAGCTTCCTTGGGTAAGGCCTTTGTCAGAATTTCTACAACCTGTAGCTCTTTAGGCACATACTCCAACTTCACGATTCCCTGCTCAACCTTCTCCTTGATAAAATGATACTTTATATCAATGTGATTTGTCCTTGGGTGATGGACAAGATTTTTGCTGAGATTTATAGCACTTGAGTTATCACACTGGATTCTGATCGGAGACTTCACTTCAATTCCCATATCATCAAGCTGCTGTTTCATCCACAATAACTATGTGCATGCTTGAGTGGCCGCAATATATTCAGATTCTGCGGTGCTCAATGAAATACAATCCTCCTTCTTGCTTAACCAAGAAATACATAGACCACCAAGATATAATGCACCACCTGACGTTGATTTTCTATCATCTGCTAAATCGGCCCAGTCTACATCAGTATATCCCAATAAATCTGTCTGAGATTTATCAATACATGTCAAGCCGAAATCCACTGTGCCCTGGATCTACCGAAGTATTCTTTTCACTGCAAGAATGTGTATTTCCTTGGGATTACTCTGATATCTTGCTGCTTGGCATGTGGCGAAAACAATATTAGGCTTTGTTGCGGTCAACTACAGCAAAATGCTGATAATCTGCCTGTTTTCTGTGAAATTAACTACCCTTCCACTATCATCTTTTGATGATTTCATCCGGGTAGAAACCGGAGTCTTCACCTCCTTGTAATTTTCCATTCCAAATCATTTAAAAACCTCCTCGTAATATTTGGATTGAGAAATGAATGTGTCATTCCTGCCTTGTGTAACCATGCTCTTGGTGCTTGTTTCAGCCCATATGACACCTTCTTCAGCCTGCAAACTTTGTTTACATCCTCATGAATGAGAAAACCATTTGGATGTTCGTTATGCACTTCTTCCTCTAGAATCCCATTCAAGAATTCTGATTTGATGTCCACTTAGAATACTTTGAACTTTCTTTGCACTACAATGGATAGGAATAATATGATTGTCTCCTGCCTTGAAACCAGTGCAAATGTCTCTTCAACATCAATTCCCTCTATCTGGGAGTATCCTTTACACACCAGTTATTCTTTGTTTCGAATCACTATGCCATCTTTGTTCATCTTGTTACGAAAGACCCATTTAGTCCCGATGACATTCTTATCTGCTCGCCTCGAAACAATTCTCACATGTTTGGTTCTTCTCAATTTGGTCAAGATCTTCATTCATAGCCTGAACCTAGTTTTCATCTTCAGCTGCATCAGCTAAGCATTTTGGCTCTACCTGAGATAGGAAAGACATCTGGTGTAGTGACTTCATTATTCTTGTCTGAAGTAGAGCTCACTGATCACTGATGATATTCTTCCTGTCAATTTTAGCTCGACTCTTTGGCTTTTGTGCAGATATGGATTTTACTTCCTTGTACTCACCATAAGTATCTTATTCTGAATCAACTTCAGCCACTTTTTCTCTCCCTGAGTCTCATACCACTTCCTCACCTTCAACAGAAAATTTTTCTCTATGTCATTGTTTAATGACGTCATTTCCTTCGAACTTCTTCTCTCGGATTTTTGTTGAGATTCCTTTGATTTTCTCTTGCAGCTTCTTAGTATCCTGAAAACTATCAGCTGATACCATATTGTTAGAGAAAATAGATAAGCATGAAATGCATTGTTATTGCTGCTTCTCTCTGTGTTTCTTTCTTCCCTCAATAGGAAACACCTGAGCCAAGTCATCCAATTATTGCATTGATGGCTCTTGAATCTGATTTTGGATATAGAATGCTCCCCCTGTGTTACAAAACACTTCTATCTGTTAGGCCCAATGGTAGAGACCCATAACCATTCTTCTCCACATGCACCATTTATACTAATCTGGCACTCAACATTGATCCATTAACCAAATCTCTAAGCCTACTAAGTTGGAACTCGGTGTAGGAAACAAGAGATAAAGATAATAACACAATCAATTCTAATTGTGATTAGTTTCTCCCTTTCATTTTCAATTATTCTACCTGATTTGAATCAAGTGAAAATCTAAAGCATATCACTTCTACACTTCACATCCTTAGATTCCACTACCCCATGGATCGTATCTCCCTAAAACCTGAAACACATGAATCATCAATTAATAGCATTTATATATATAGAGAGAGGGGTGTTTCTCGAATTCTCAAAACAAGGATAGTGGTTGATCCTGACGGGTCAACCCTTTGATTTTTTCTTGGAGGGAATCACACTCATTTCTTGCTTCCTCCAGCTGCCTAGCCAACTTCAACTATTCTGGCCATATGACTAGGCATTCATTGCCTACATTCTGAGCCTTTTTCTGATATGTAGGTTTGGTAGGCTCGGCCTTTCTCACCGCTTGGGGTATAAACCCGCTAGTACACATTTCCTTCTTTGAGGTTCTACCAAAATTCTATTTTCCTTGATAATTTCTCTAAGTAGGAACCTCTCTGTTTGGCATCTTTTCTTTCTTCTTCTCCCATCTTAGGGGTCTTCCTCTTTCCTTCACTTCTCGCTGAGAAACACGACATGTGGATTTTTTGATGCATTCTTTGTTCATCTTTCTTTTATCAGATGTCTGAGACAACACACTCTTTTTCACTGGTGTTGAGTCCTCTATTGAACATTCATTCTTATTTATCACAGCTGGAGTAGATCTCCCCTTAATCTTCCAGGTTTGTTCACATTCTCTCCTTGAGAGCAGTTGTGAGTACGACAGAGAAGGTGATTGATACACCTTTTGTTCAGATCCATGTGATTCTCCTGAGGCTCTAAGCCTATTTTTCACCTTACCACTTTGTCTCCCAGTGTATAATTTCTCATTATGTACAACTGGAGTTGGTAATCTCTTTCTCGGGTCTTTTTCCTTCCCCGATTTCTTCTTGCTGCACTGTCTGTCCAAATGACCATGATCAGAACATATGAAACATTTTCTATTAAAGGCATACCTCATTTCATCACTTCTCTGCTGAGATGTTGATGCGACTTGTTTTATTCTTCTGGAATGGATCTCCTGAGCTTCCTGACACATACGCACGATGTGTCCCATCCTTCCACAGTAATAACATCTGATGAATGTTCTCCTCTGATAAACTCTTCTCTCTGATTTATCATGATGCTTCTTCTTATTCTCAGATTTAGTAATGTCTCTATTTTCACAACTTGAAATGTATTCCAGAGCCTTTGAACAGAAGCTTGATGTGTGGCCATGAATCCCACAAAAATAGCACATGTCATCACTACTTTTTGTAACTGTCCTTTTAGGCCTATCTCCAGCACCTATAGGATTTCTTTCACATCTGGAACTGTTCACAGCTCTCTTTCTATCTTGCATGGGAGGAGATTCATCAAATCCGATACCAGCTTTTCCAAAACTTGCTGGTCTTTGAGATGAGAAAATATTCTGTTGTTTCTCTTCAGAAATAGCATATCTGTTCTTCATTTTATCATCACTTGTCGAAGGATGATCAAATAGCAAGTGTAAGGCATCCTTCATTTTTGGAATTCCTTTAGCATTGGATTTCTACACTTCCTTCTTTACTGATTCTAGCTCCTCTTCCAACTTTTGAATCTTCGTCTCCCTTGATTCAAGTTGGACATCAAGTTCTCTCTTGAGAAGCTTCCCTCTACTCATCTCATCTTCCAATTCACGTGTCATCTTTTCCACCATGTCACTTTTCTCTTTCACTTTCAATTTTTCTTCTTCAATATAATCATATCAACATGCATTCTATTGTTGTAGTATTTGATTCTTATGAACTTATTTAGACAACTGTGTTGCTAGATCACCATTTCTAGCTTTCAGATTCTGAACTTCATCTGACTTTTGATTCTGTTCAAAATCACCAGCCTTCTGTTTTCCTTTCATTTTATCCATCTTTTGTAGTTCTTCGGCATGAGAATCATTCTTCTCTGTTAGGTCAATAACTATGTAAATAAGCCTTTGATTTAAGCCTCTTATCTTGTTAACCTCAATATCCAATACTTTGATCCGGATATCTTTAGATTTTACTTCTTTGGTTTTTCCAATGTTACTTGGAATATCAGGTTCTTCGATGCACTTTACTTGATCTTTCACTTTTCTATTCAAGCCATTGATCTCCCTTTTCTGTTCTTCAATCTTAAGCTTATACTCACCAACTATTTCTGAGTTCTCTAGCGCTGATAACTTGATTTCCTCAATTTTATCCATCAACTCAGACTTCTCTTCTTCCTCCTGCTGCATATAGAGTTTGGCATCGTGAACAACTTTGTTAGATTTCTTGGTTTTGGCTCTCCAAACATCTATCTCTTCAAGAGCAGCCTCTATCTCAGCTTTCATATCTATTCTTCCTTCAATTATTTCTTCTTCATCATCACTTGTTTCAATATCACTTTGAAGTTCATGTACTTCACTCATTCATGCATCAGGCTTGAGTGAATCAATCTTTTCCCTATTAGATTGATCTAGACCTTCCTTCAGTAAACTATTTGATTCTTTTAATTGAATCACACTTATTCCATACACACATCCACACTGAGGAATACCACCTGACTTATGCTTCTTCTTGGATGTTTTTCCCTTTCCCATGACTCACCGAGATAAGAGCAGACTGATTCTTTAAACACACAGATCGACTACACCAAGTCGGAGCAAACAAATCTGATAAAAGCTACCTTCTCTCTAATACCAATTGTTAGGACCAATAGGGGCCTATATACCCTAAGAGAGGGGGTGAATCAGGGTATGGATATTCTTTTTCAAAATTATTCCTGCCCCACTAGATCTTGACCTCTTTATTACAAGGGTCACTTTGTTTGCACTTGTGTGTTTATTATGATCACTTATTTTCTTCTTTGTCTGATGATGATGCTTCAAATGCAATGTAGGGAAGTAAGCAGGCAGACACAAATATTTTTACTTGGTTCACCCTCACTGGGCTACGTCCAAGGAGCATACACCGACAAGTTGCCATGCGTACCAAATCCCACTAGTATTCATAAGATGTGGATACAAAATTTGGGATAGAGCACTTCTATTCCCAGGCTCACTACCTTCACAAGGTTTAGGGTCAGCTCACTGTTTTCCCAAGGGTCACTCCCTATTTCTCTCTCTCTGGATCACTATCGGTAGAGAGGATCACCTTCTTCCTCTTCTTATGCTCACTGTACTTGGAAGGGAATCCACTCATAGTTTATAGACCTGTAGGTCTCTTAATTTGCATGAAATAATGCATATTCAACTGTTGATAGATGCTCTATTGAAGTCAAACTTTCATCGACTAATGAATACCACTTTGCCTCTGAACACTGGGAAATTCCTTTTGGAAACACCTTCGCAAAGCACCCTACTTCGCGAAGCTCCCAATTTCGTGAAGCTCAAACAATCCTTCGCGAAGCTCCTGCCTTTTCGCGAAGCACTTTCGCGAAGATCAAGCCGTCGCAAAGCAACGTCCCTCGCAAAGCTTGCTAAGCCAACGCGGAGCTCGCAGGTTTCGCGGAGCTATAATAGCCGCCGCTAAGCTCCTCTTTCGCGAAGCACACTGGCTCCGCGAATCACCTTCGCAAAACGAGAGCAAAATATTTTCTCTGAAAATTCTCTCTACTTCTCTTGAGGGGGACGACCTCTATTTATAGGCAATTCCACCGACCCTCGAACTTTCCGCACGAAGTCAATGCCATGTCATCTCAAATCATGAAGCTCCTAAGTTTCCGCCGGAATTCTGTCCAAATTGCGAAGCACCACGGAAATTTTCCGTTCGCGGAGCTCGTCGTAATCGCAAAGCATCACCGTCAACATTCCTTAACGCCTTCTCCGCGAAGTTCCCTTGCAAAGCCCTTCACCGCCGCGATGCGCTTCAACTCTGCCGTTCGCGAAGATTTGACGTAATCGCGAAGCATCACCGCCTCCATTTTTCTAGTCTTCGTGAAATCAAATCCATGCATCCTCTCTTCGCGATTTTCATGCCTTTTCCATATTAAAATATTCTCTTCATGAAATCCTATTTTTTGCGATGCTCACCAAACTCCAAATTTTGGACCCCAAAAATTTGGCAAACACTGGGAAACGATGCCACCTTGTACTGCCCTTTTGTACCGCCTCCAGATTTTCCTTTCCTTTGTCATCGTTCTTTGTCAACAAGGATTGTCAACAAATTCTCGGGGACTCAACAATTCTCCATGGAAACCTGCTTTTTCAACAAACACAATCAACCCAAAAATACTTCAATGTTACCTTGAGGGATTTTTGCCCAACACATCATGTAATAAAAAGTAGGGTTGTTATATTTGGTATAAGAGAACATTTTAGTTAATTTGGGAATTATTATTAGAGTACCTTTTTGAAAACCCTTAGTACGAGACTAAGTATTTGAAATAACCCATGAATAATTGTTTTAGAAAAATTATAAACATATTTATCCCAAAAGATATTAATTTAAAGTTAATTTCACAAAGGAATAATTTATTTATTCATGAAATTTTGACTTATTTTTTGTTCAAAAAAATTTTATTTTGGAAAATGGTGGGATCTAGGAGAAACTAGGACAACAATCCATGTGAGGGAAAATACAATGATTGGTCAAACAACATCCCCAATGCCTTTGGAGGTGGACTTCAAAATTTCATGGTGATGCTTAACCAACCTAAATAAGTTGGAAATTCCACCTTCAGAAAGAGGGATAAATGTCTATTGAGTCTTTTATATGGAAATGTCCATTGAGAATTAGTAGACCTTCTGATCCACTAGTTGAGGAACACTAGGTCAAATCAATGGAGAATATATTTTCTATGATTCAGTGTTTCGAGATGGAGAAGGTGAATCTATCCATTTAACATTTGTATGGAGAGGCCGATCAATTGTGGGTGCTGATTAAGAACACCAAGTTGAAGGATAAAATTGAAGATATAGAGTGGGAATAATTTAATAAAAATTTCTTAACAAGTATTTCCCTTGAACTCTTCATATAAAGATGGAGAGATAATTTATAGTGATGAAGAAAAAAGAAGGCGAACCTGTCATGGCTTATGATGGAAATTTCACATGGCTTGACAGGTACACTTATTATCAATGATGATAGTAAAATAGATAGATCATTTAGTGGTTTAAAACCACACTATCTAAAGGATCTATAAACTCAAGACTTTGGGAGTTATGAAGAAGTTGTTTGATGTGATATCAAAGTGGAGATGGATTTTAGAGAATGTTCACATAGATATGGGTATAAGAAACTAAAGATGTATTTTCAAATTGAAAGATCTAATGAAAAAGGTGGAATGAATACTCAACCACTCACGTCTCAAAAATGTGGGAAGAAGCATCATGGGAACTACCTCAAATGGATGAGGAAAAGCTTCAAGAGTGAAAGAGAAGGCCACCAAGATCATTAATGTCAAAGAGACATGTGGAAGTTAGGAAATGTGGTGGAATAAAGGATAGAACCACCTATGGTTCAATGATTTAATTATAGGGATAAAGGCCACTATGAAAGACAGTTCACTAAACCTTGTGTTCTCAAGGGTAATTAGCATCAACAACCACCAAGACCAAAGTAGAAAGGGAAATATTATTCCATCACTAGTGTTGAGGTGGATCCTAAATATTATGTGGTGAAAAGTATGCTAGTTATTTATTCAAGAATACAGAATGTACTAATTGATTATGGTTCTACAAATTCATTAATATCTTTCAAGTTTAGTAGAATTATTAAAACAACACCTTAAAATATAGAGGTTGATTTATCAATGAGAATAGAAAATGGGGGAATTATTTCATCCAAAGTATATAAATCCTCCCTGATTAATGTTTGTGGACTTAAACTCCCAAAAAAATATTGTCTTACTTACTTTGTTATAGTTTGATTCTATACTGGGCATGGATTGTTTATATTTATATAAATCCAACATCAAACATCGGGAAAGAGAGATCACCTTTAAAATCTTAAGGCATCGTCCAATTATATATAAGTGAAAGGATAAGGATGGATATCCTTTGGAATCATCATCTCAAGTGTGGAAATTAATTTCTTATGAGAAATAATATGTAGTTGAAATTATTGAGACAAAGGGGAGAACCATGATCGAAGACATTTCTATTGTGAGGGACTACACCGATGTGTTCCATGAAGAATTTCAGGGTTTTCCTCCTGACCAAGAGGCTGAGTTCTCAATTGAACTTATTTTTGGATCTAGACCTATATCAAAGAAACCTTATATAATAGACACCATTGAGTTGGAATAACTAAAAAATTAATTATAATAGAATTTGGAAAAGGGTTTTATACACTCAAGTACCCCACTATGGGGTGAAAAAGTATTCTTCATCAAGAAGAAAGATGAACCGATGTTCCTCTATATTTATTATTGTGGGCTCAAAAAAATCATGATAAATAAAAAGTATCCCATTCCATGGATAGATTAATTGTTCTATCAGCTATGTGGGGACAAGTATTTTTCCAAGGTGGACCTTCAGTTGGGATATTGCCAATTAAGGGCAAGGAAGAAAGATACTCCCAAGACTGCCTTTTGAACTGGGTATATACACTATGAGTTCATAGTGATGCCTTTTGGGCTCACTAATGCTCCAGAAATATTCATGGTATTAAAGAATAGAGTCTTTAGAGACTACCTCAACAAATTTTTGGTAGTCTTTATTGATGATATTTTGATATAATTGAAAAGAAAGGGGGAATATGAGGATAATTTGAATACTATTCTAAAGACTTTGGGAGGGAAAACCTTATTAAACATACAATTAATGTGAGTTATGGAAGGAGGATGTATCATTCTTGGGGAATGTTATCACTAGGAAAGTAATATATATATACCCTTCTAAGACAAAGGAAATAAAAGAATATCCTAGGACAACATCTATAATGGAGATCCATATTTTCCTTAGTCTTGGTGGATATTGTTGGTGATTTGTGAATAACTTATCCTGATTTTCAAACCCACTAACTAAGATAAATTATAAGAGAGAAAATTTTGTCTAGTCTAGTGAATGTGAAGACTTCCTCAAAAAGTTAAAAAAGAGTCTTATCACCATGCAAGTATTCACACTTATGAAAAGAGGTGAAATCTTTGTGGTATATAGTGATGCTTAAAATAATGAATTACAATATGTAGTAATGAAAAATGATAAAGTGATATCCTACACCTCAAGGTAGTTGAAAATTCATGAGCAAAACTATCTTATGCATGGTCTGGAGTTGGAAACTATGATATTCACATTGAAAATATAGAGAAATTATCTCTATGGGGAGAAGTGTGAAATATATAATGATAATAAGAGCCTTAAATATATATTCACACATAAGAAGGTTAATATGAACTGACGAATATGGTTAGATCTCATCAAGTATTATGAATGCTCAATCCTCTACCATATTGGTAAGGAAAATAAAGTGGAGGTTGCTCTAAGTAGAAACGATCCATCAACATTATCAATTAATAGAATTTAGGAGGATCCAATATTCTTATATTTTCAAAGGATAGACATAATAATCCTTAAGAAAGGTTCATCATAAACACTTTCTCATATGATTTCTCAATCATCGCTCATGGAAAAAATAAATAATGCTCAAAGGAATGATATGGAAATTTAGAGAAAGGTGGAATCCATGAGAAATGGGAAATCTAAAGAGTTAAAAATTAATGGGGAATTATTTTTAAGATTTCGGTCATGAATATGTGTACCATCTAATACAGAGATAAAGAAATATCTTCTAAGTGATGCACATATCTCATCTTTCTCTATTCACATAGGGAGCACAAAGATGTACCGAGATGTCTAAGAGAACTGCTGGTGGGACAATATAAAGAAAGAGATAGCTGAATATACATCAATGGGATTGGTATGATAGAAAGTGGAGGATGAAAGGAAAAACTACAAGGGGTTGATACAAACATTACCAATACCAACATGGAAATGGGAAAAATCACCATGGACTTTGTCACTAGACTTCTGAAGACATCTAGAAAAGAAAATTATATATGTTTCGTTGTGGATCATGTCATAAAGAAAAATCACTTTATCTCAATTTATGAGGACTTATAATGGGATAAACTTAAAAGGATATATATTAGATAAGTGGTGAGGCTACATGGAGTACCACTATCGATTATATCTAATTGAGATCCAATATTCACCTCAAATTTATAGAAAAGTCTCCAAAATGATCTAAACACAGAGCTAAACTTTAGTACAAATTGTCATCCTCAAACTGATGGCTAATTAGATCAGAATATTCATACACTAGAATGTATAATGAGGGAATTTTTTATCGACTTCAAAGGAATATGGGACCAACATCTGCCTCTGAAAAAAGTTTATTACAACAACAGTTTCCACTCGAGCATCCAAATGGATTCATATGAAGCTCTTTATTGGAGAAGATGTTGAACACCGATAGTTAGTGAATGTAATCTATTTGGACCTGAAATGGTCAAATAAATTTTGGAAAATTTGAAACCCATTTATCATCACATCAAGGCATCCCATAGTTGATGGAATAGCTATGAAGACAATCGTTGATGGGACCTAGAGTTTGAGGTTGGAGACATGGGACATAGAGTTTGACCATTAGGAATAGTAATCCAACCAATAGAATAGTAACCTCACCTATGTAAGTATATATAAAATTTATGTATCTTATTAATGAAAATATTATGTATTTATTTCATGGTATAAGTACATAAACATTTTAGAAATGATAAATTAAGTGTTGGTATTTTTTTTCAGTTATAAATATTTAATTAGAATTTTATAATTAATATAATGATTTAAAATAAAATTTATTTTCTTACCATGTATTAATAAATTATTATTTTTCTTTCTTATGATTATAATATAATTTTATGATACCTTAATTAATTTTTAAAAGTTCCAGAAAATCAGTTATAATTTTAAATCATTATTTTAGGAATAAATGATGATTTTTTTTAAAAACATTGAAATATTTTAAAAATTATTTTCTTAAAATTGAGTCCATTTTTTAATTATACACATCAAAAAATAGATAGGGTAATTTTTTTATATTTTTATAATATAGTTGAATTTTTGATGAATAGTATAATACAATAATTTACGGTATTTAAAAGATACATGAATTATTGAGTCATAGATGATATATAGTAGATGAAAGCTCATAATCTTTAACTCGACGTATTTATTTTAAAATATTTAGTAATAAGGTTTAAAATATTCATTGTCTTGAGCACAAATAATAAACTAATGACTAAAATAATCAAAACACACCCATATCCTCCACCACATACACCACCCCTCACTACCCCTTCTCCTCACAACTCCAAAGACTTGAAGCTTGTAAAATTTATACCTAATCATCTTCCCAAAAAACTCCCACACATATAGTGTACTTTTATCTCAACAAAATATCAAAACAAATCTTCTTAAGGAGGTTCTCAAGGAAAACAATTCAAGAGGATATTAAAGTTAAGAAAGCATTCAAACAAAAGTTAAGGGGATTCTCAAACCCAAATACTTTATTTGGGTTATTATCTATTCCATGGTATGAATTTTCATATTATTTCTTTTTAAAATTTCATTTTCATTTTATTTTTTAGTATATAAATATTTCCAATCTATTTTTTAGGACAAATGTAATGATTTTTCAAAAAAAACTCTTCAATCATAAAAACACTTTTTTACTCTCTTGAAATTGTTTCTCCTTCACTCAAGATTTATGATTATTATACCAATTATGTTATTCCATTTTATTTTGGGAACCAAAATGTTTATTCATGAAGGTATACTTTATTAAATTATCGTGAAACCCATTGTCTTTCCATGGGTTATTTTCTGTCCATTATTGATATATGGTCTATATAGCACGCATGATTATGTAAATGTTATAATGTGATAGGTGCACCTTGAATTATATAGTTCTCCAATTATTTGGGTAACGTGATGTATCTCATGAGATAATGTGAAATATGCATGAACATGATGCTAACATTGTTCACAATGATGATGTGATGGTTATGCACATATGTTATGCGTGAACATAATGCTAGATTTGTTTAAAACTATGTGTGGTATTTGACCTCTAAGACACTATGTTTCATTTTTATAAATTTACACATTCCATGCCTTTATATAATTCTTCCTATCATGATTATGATTATTATACATGCTTATATTATTTTGATAATGATTATTCTTCCACATGTTATATTGATTTATGTTCTTATCTACAATCATACTAGGCTTTTAGCTCACCCCTTTCCTTAATGTATATCCTCAGGTGACTACTTATACTAAGGAGTACATGAGGGACACTATAAATCAAGCGAATACAGAATTAAATAATATTTATGTTTTATTATATAAATGTTATTCATGGTCCTAATTTTCCTATGAAACTAAACCTTTGGATCCTGGTTTTGTAACACTATTATATTATTTATCATTAAAATGATATAATAATCATGTAAGAAAAATTAGGGTTGATATAGAGAGTTTTTTGATGTCTTTATAGAAGATATTCCTAGTCTTCCTATGAATCGTGAGGTTGAATTTTTAATATAACTCATACCTTGTACTACACCCATTTTGAAGACTCCATATAGAATGGCCCCTATTGAGTTACAAGAATTAATGAAAAAACTCTAGGAGAATCTTGATAAGGGATTCATAGGGACACGTGAATCACCATAGGGTTCACTTTTCTTTATATTAATAATAAAGACATATTTATGTGGCAATGAATTGATTTTCTATAATAGAACCAGATCACAATTAGGAACAAGTATCCTCTACCCTGTATTGATGACTTTTTTTTATTAATTGCACAAGTCTCAATAATTTTCTAAGATTTAACTTCATTCTGCATATCATCAATATATGATCAATAGAGATTATATACCAAAAAAAACATTCCATACAAGGTATGGAAACTTTGAAATTATAGTGATGTCATTTGGTCTTACAAATCCCCCCACTATCTTTATGGATTCAATGAATAGAGTATTTATAGATTGCCTTGATCAGTTTTTTGGAAATATTTATAAATCATATTATTATAAATTATAACCACAAGTAATAGCATAAATATCAATTAATAATTTCATTAACGACCCTAATAAATAATAATTTATATGAAACATTTACCAAGTGCAAAATTTGGCTATATAAATCTTCATTTTTTGTGTTATATAATCTCAAGTGAAGGTATATTAATAGAACCATCAATGAAAAAAGTTATTAAACATTAGTCTATAACAACCAATGTGATTGATATATAATGTTTTAATGGTTTTTCAATATATTATCAATTCTTTGTGAATAATTTCTCATGTTTTATAATACACTCACCAAGTTAACTCATATTAGTGACAGGTTCCTTTAGATAAATGAATGTGAATAAAATTTTAAGGAACTAAAGAGAAGGTCAATCAACACACCTGTACATAAACTACCCTATAGTGTAGAAAGGTTTGTGATCTTTATTGATTCATTGATTAAGTTACTACTATGAAACCTCTTGTAGAATGATATATTGATTGCTTATGCCTCATAACAATTAAAGGTTCATGATAAAAAATTTCCCAACTCATGATTTTGAGTTAGCTACATTATTTTTTGGATTAAAGATATAGAAGAATTATCTTTATAGAAAAATGTTTTACATATATACTAATCCTAAAATTTTAATGTATATAATTACTTAGAAAGAGTTGAATATGTTTTAGAGAAGATGGTTGGATTTGTTTAATGATTATGAATACTCAATACATTAACACTATGGGAAAGAAAACAAGGTGAAAAATGATTTGATTAAAAGGGATAATTCTAGATTATCTATGATGTGTATACAAAAAGATCTAATATTTTTTAAATAGAAAATGATGGATTTCAAAATATTTAAGAATGGGTAGAATCTTATCTTTCTCAAACTACTATTCAACTATATATCCTAGTGAAGATTAAAGTGGAACATAAGGAAGAATTAGAGTTGAAAATAAGGTAAGAAATGTTACTAAGTTCAACCTTGATTATAGTGGGATAATAAGGTTTAAGAACCATGTATGTCTTCCATCTATACTAGATTTGAAGAATGATTTTTTGATGAATCTCATAGTTCATCATTCTTTATTCAACTTGGAAGCACAAAGATGTATAAATATTTGAAAGAGTATTTTTTATGGGATAATATGAAGAGAGATCTTATAGAGTATATATCGCGATGAATGGTATATCATAAAGTTAAGGATGAGAGAAAAAAATTCTAAGGGGATGTTACAACCATTAATTTTATAAAAACAGAAATGAGAAAACATAACCATGGATTTTGTCACCGAACTCCCCAAAAATCTAAATTCCATAATTCTATATAGGTTGTTTTGATCAAATTACAAAGGAAGTACAATTTATTTATATAAGATTATATTTATCTTTTGATCATATTTTCATATTATACACTAAGTAAGCGGTAAAGTTTCATGTTGATTAATAAATTTTTTAGGACCGGTTCTGACCGGCTCCGAGGATTTTGGGTAAGTGGTAAAGTTTCATGGAGTACTATATTCTATTATATCTAATTAGTATATGAGATTTAACTAAAAGTTATTGTGAAGTATTAAGAAATATCTGGATTCAGAGTTGTGTTTTAGTACTAATTATCATACTTATATAGATAATCAGTATGAGAGAACCATTAAAACCCTAGAGTATATATTGAGGTATTTTTCTATGGATTTGAAAGGTGGTTGGAATTAAAAACTTCATCTAATAGTGTTTTATTATAGTAATAGCTTTCACTCAAGAATTCTAATGGATTTATATGAATCCCTTGATCATGTAGGGATGGTAGCTTATCATGTAGCCCTTCCACCGAACCTCTCTCAAGTTCACAATTTGTTCTATGTATCTCTCATGAGCAATTAAATTACCGATCCTTCACATGTACTAAAATCATAGGTTTTAACCCTATATAATGATCTATCCCATGAATAATAACTAGTAGAAATCATGGATTGTAGATATAAAGTGCTACGGAACAAGAATACTCACCCAGTTAAAGTTCTCTAGAGAAATCAGAAATCTGAAGAAAAAAATTGGGAACCCGAGGATGTGATGAGGTAGAAGTATTCTTATATTTTTAGATTTAAGTGAAGGAATTTTGTGGGTGAAATTAGTTTAATAGAGTAGAATGTAACACCTTAATATTTTATGATATATTTCTTTTTAAATAAATTTAATTTCTTCAAAAGCTTGCAATACATGGAAACCCAAGTCTAAATGAACTATGATATATTATATAATTAGAACCAATACATTAAATTGGTGAATATAATAGGAATAAATTCATTTTTATTTTTTTTATAAATTTCATAGATAAATCAATTATATTGATAAATAAATATTTTTTTTAGTAAAGACTTTATATACTTCAAAAATATATTTATTAATTTTTATAATAAAATAATATGCTTAAATTTTAACACATATATAAAATTTATTTTATAAAAATAACTTCATTTTTAAAATTATCATATAACAACTATCATAGAATTTATTTTTGAGAATTTTTTGAAAAGATTGATTTTATGATGAATAGTGAAAAATACTATTTTTAAAAAAAATATATTTTCATTTAAAGTATTTATGAGGTTATATTATATTTTAAAATTGGTTTAAAATTAAATTTATTTCATTTATATTATTAATAATCCAATTATGGCCATTATATTTAATATTATGTAGGATTTTTGTGTAATTATTTTACACTTCAGAAAACATTTTTCTTGGAAAATGGATTTTCTTTGCGTTTTGTGGGTTATAATTACAATTAATGTTTGAAAAGTATATAAATTTTATCATGAAAACTAGATCCCATATTTGGTATAAAATGGTCTAAATTTGTAAAAAAGGTCCCTTTTATTTTTGATCAATACAAATAGTAACCATAATAAATTCCTATTACCATAGTAAAAGTAAAATGAGTTAATTAAGTTAAAAATAATAGGATAAGGATTTATATTCATTAAAAAAATTACATTTATTTCATTTTATTATTATATTTTTTCTATAATCATCGAAAATTTAAAAATATTACATTTTTTCCATTTAACATTGATTTTTACCTTAATAGTATTTAAGTAAAACATAAAGTCAAAAATGACACTTTCTTACTTTTAATATCTATAATGTTTTTTGATGGAGATAGGAGCAAATTATGTTTGGTTATAAACATTCATTTGAAATATGGATGATTTTTTTTTATAATGGTAATTTATTTTAAATTTTTATTGATGAAATAATTCCCTTAAATTTTTACATAATCCTGGCACAGTGCTTATACAAGTAGTATAAAAATTATATAAATTTTTTTAAAAACTCTACAAGTAATAATTTTTGCGATAATTATAGTGTTATAATAATTTTATTGATAAATATAACATAATATTAATTTTTTAAATGTTTATATTTGACTTTTTTTTGCTGTCATGTTGTTTTCAATGTCAAATTAAAGGAATAGTTTCCAAAATGACATTAATGGTATTTTAAAATAAAGAAAATTTTATTAAATGATTTAAAATTCATAAAAATACTATCTTCATATTATTTAATGAGATATTTTTTAAATTATAAATTATTTTCCTTTTATTAATCACTTTTACTTTTATAGTAACATTCTTGACCCATATAGAGTATAAAACTTTGTTATCACGATAATTGTCCAAAAGGGTTGACAAGAGTTAAAACCAATAGATAAGGGTGAAAACATAAAAAAAATTGTAAATTTTTTATTTTATGATAGGATTTATACTAATACACATATTATATTTGAATTATATAAATTTTGGATGAATTTGAACATAAAAATTAATTTATATTAATTTAATATTTTAAGTAATTCCAAGGGTGCCCCTCCCCTCACATAAAAAGGGAACATACTCTAATTTATTATTCACAATGTTTGAGAATTTTATATTAGATAAGATGTACCATAATATCATCCTAGACTCATTCAACACATCTTATATCTTTTTTCCCTTCCAAAATTCCATCCTTTAAAGGATTATGGTGTAATCCAAATTAAGATTCTCAAATGAATATGTATAACTCTTAACCAAAGGTTTTCAATATTATTTCTTCCTTTAAATCATATAAATCCATGTTATCCATTTTGAAATAATTAATTAATTAAATTAAATATATGTAATTTTTAATAAGATGAGGTAATAACCATTATACACCTAATTTACATCTGTTTGTAAACGATAATGTCTCTCATGCATATGTGTGGACTACCACCGTTACAAACCAATGTGCTTCAATTTTCACATCCATTTTACATGAATAGTAATAATGGTAAATTTGATGAATATATATGATATATATGATATAATAATTATTCTATAAAGGTGATTTATTATTTAACTTTCATTCATTTATTTCTTAGAAAATTGGAAACAACGTTCATACGTACATATGACCCACCATCTCCATGAACAATGTAATTCACACACACACACCCAGATATATATATATAACTTTATGAATAAACCTAAATGGTGTTTTTGATTCTTATTTTGGTTTAAATTTTATAAAATATTATTTGGAGGTTGTTAGTGGATTAAATAAGTGTTTTATGCATTTCACTACACACTAAGGGTAGGAGCACACCATGGTGTAGGTCATTTTCTAACAAGAGAATGCCTATGTGAATTGGACAGGACTAACATGCCCATGAGTAGTCATGGTCATGTACATGTTGTTCTGTGAGTCTCCTATGTAAAATTATTATGTAAACATCACCATGTTATAGTGGAAGGCATGATGATTCCAAAATGGGCTATGTTTTTACACCACACTATAGGGGGTGGTTGTGTCAAGTTGCATGTGTTCAGCATGTTTGAGGCCACCACATCCATGGTGGGAATCACCATACCATGGTGTTGGCTATTACAAAATTTTAAATTGTAAAATAAACCACCATTATTTGTGGGTTTTTTTTAATTTCAAATATATAACACATGAAATCATCATATAAGGATGTTTAATTCCCTATTGACTTAGTTTTTCTCTCTATTAATAAATTGAACCTCCTCCTCTTGTTAGTTTATCCAATATGTATAAAAATAGGGTGTGATAAAGTTGACCCTTATAACTTCTTAGGGTGACCACATTTTTCTAATAACTATCCTTGTTCAACCTTTATGAAAGATCAAACTTGGAGAGATAGAGTTTTTTCTTATTGATTGGACTCATGAGGATCTTTGCCTCTTCATATCAAGTCACAATTTCTAGGTGCATCAAGTTATACTCCTTCAAAGAAACATATATCTTACTTTGAATTTTATTATTGTTAGTTATGTTGATGTGTTTTTTCCCTCTTGTATCTATTCACTTTTTTAATCAAATTCTACAATGCTTTTTTATCTTAGATTGGAATCATATCTTAGGACCCTTGATGTAAGGGTTTGATTTGGTTGGTGCTAGAGTGTGATTTGAGAATTGAATATTGTAAAATCTTTATGTTGATGTTGATGTATTTTAGGTAGGAAGATACTTAACGAATAGATCCCTTGTATATTTTTGTTGCCTGATATGATGGTATGTAATTGTGTGTATTGAGACCCATTCTTGAGTTTGATCATATGTGTGTTCATGGGTAGCCCGTGAGACCCATGATTGATATTTATCACATGTGTGTGCATGTGTAACCCATGTGACCCATGTTTTTTTATCACATGTGTGTGTATGTATAATTATACTCATGCATGATATGTTATATTGTGGTGATATATGTTATGCCCTATTGTGTGTGAATATATGAACTTTGAAGCTTCTTCTTTGAGGATATAGTGATAGGTGGACTATCATGGATTGATTATCCATTAGAGTGGGATCGTGTGCGACATGTGATGCGGATGATAATGGACCAAGACACAGGAAAGGGGTGTGATGTCCTTGAGGCCTAACATGAGGTAGTGTTAGGATAAAATGACTATGTGGCCTAACTCGAGGTAGAGATATAATAAAAAGACCATGTGTCCTGACCCATGATTGATAAAAGGATTGAAAACCTTATGAACTGACCCCGCGATAGATAAAGGGATTGAAGACCTTGTGGGGTGACCTGATACTTTTTGTACTTGTGGATACTCAAAGATATATGTGGTGGAATTGTGCTCAAACCATGATCACGACTTTTCGTTATAACCATTATTTTGGCATGGAGCTGAAGTAGGTATAGCTAGAGTTCATGGTATCTTGGTTAGTGCATGACTACTCAACACATGATTTATTTCTATTTGCTTCCAAATTTATCTATTATCATGGGATACGCCTCTTGTACATATGAACTTATGCTAAGGATGAATTTGTGGTGTCCTATTGGGTTTACACTGACACCCTTATTGGGTATCTCAATGAGAGTATAAACTTTATGATTAGGGATCCAGGAAAGGGCCCAATGAAAAGAATCTAAGAAGACATAGAATGGGGTTCAGAGGCAGTATTGAGATGGAATCTAGAGTTTTTTTAGTTTCTTTATTTACTTTCCTATTGTTTCTTATTATCTAGTTTGAACTTCCACTTTGGGGGTCCTTGGTTTATTAATTTCATGAATTGAGATATTTTATATGCAACTCGTTATAGTATTATAATTATACACTTCCATTTCATCCATTATATGTTATAGTTATTCTCTTGATATATTTATAATGTATGATTTTTGATAATAAGGTTATAAGATCCCCACTTATAAATTTTAGAACCTCACTTCCATTCAATAACCTCTTACATACAAGGAGGCACACATGAGATCTCATGGAACTTCGGCCTAGACCACATTCTTCAGGTTGATCCATTACATAAGTCTTTAAATTTTCATAGATTATAGTTCTTCACAGAATATATTATTAGCCACCTTACACTCAATCCTCCAATGAACTTGACGACCACTAAGTACTCTGAATATCCTCCCAATAGTAAATCTTACTCACTTGTTCTCTTCTTTTCTCTTTACTTGAGATCTAATAGGTTTACCAGGCTCAAAATACTCTTTTATTCCTTACTATAAGTTTCAACGACTTATTTTTATTATTATTATTATTCTTCTCGATAAATAGTTTTCTCGACTTCTCCTCAATTCCTCACACTCCAAAGATGCGGTATATTCATATTTTTTTGTATAGAAGCATGTATACTTCATATCTACTCTCCTTTAGATTTGTTCTTCTCATGTGCATAACTGGATCATTAAATTTATAATACTACTTTTCAAATTACATAAATGGTATGAATGTATACTTTTTTCCAGCTGAAAAGTAGTATTATAAAATACACAGATTTGGTATTGTAATATTTTTATTGGATTTATTTTCCACTCAAGGATTATTCCAAGAATAACCTTAATAAATTAACCTCACTTTTAAAACATGATCAAAAAAACTATTTCTTTATTCTTATGTAGGCTCATATTTTTCTTCCTCTTGATACATTTTCCAAAAAATACACTCTTCAAACATTATAGATATATAAAGATCATACAATGAATCATTTATTTTATTATTTGAAACATATTTTACAGTGAGAAATTTTACATAAAATTAGTTCAAAATTTAATCTTGTATCTTTAGAGAGAAGAGACTTGTCAGCTTCATACTCATCTCCTCAAGATTTCATTCTTGGTCAAATTCCTAGACTTCCATATTAGTTCCTCTCGAAAACTTGAACAACCTTAAATAAATATAATGTAGGAATGTTGATGTTTGTATCTTGGTTCTATTTCTCTTCAATATTGCTTCATAAATGATCAGTAAAGAACTTATTTAACATTAAAGTTTAGATATGTATTCATTTTTATTGTTATTGAAAACTAGATAAATTCTATTTAATCATCATGAAATACATGTAGTGGAACTTTCCATTCAATCTTCTTTACAATAGACCCGAATCATGGCTTGAATAAGATACATGATGTTCTAAAATCAAAAGCAGTACTTCAATATCATTATATTTTAATTTCTTTTGAATTATAAAATTATAGAAACTACCATTTTCATTATTCTTTGATCCTCCCTTTACATGAATTATGATCATCTTAGTTAAATTTTATTTCTTGGATCATACACCATTATATCTATTCATGATATTTATACCATGATCGAATAACTATTACATAATCCTAGATAATTTAATCTTCATTATATTCAATAATTAAAAACTTTATTTTTCATCTAGAATAACTTCAAAATATATATATGTGTTGAAGCCTTACATAAGGGAATTTTAATATTTACATATGAAAATCCTTACAATAAAGTATTATGTTATTCATCAGGTACTTAAATTTCACCCAGAAGCATTCTAAGAATTTTTCTAAGTGGTTAATATTTATGCTCAGCCAAAGGTTAACACCAGAGTTATACAATTGGTATTATAAATAATGAATTTTTTAAAGTATTATGAAAAAGGATTACACTATGGATTAATGTCTTATAATTAATGTATTTTACAATTTACAATAGACTCCAAAGTCATACGATGGGAAAATAATCAATAAAATCAAGTCTTATGATTGGAAAAGGATTATAATAAACAATGTTATATGATAAAACTTAATAACTTATGATTTCCTCAAAGTATTACATTCAGCACCTGAAACCTTATGTTCAGTATCAAAGACTTATGATAAGTAGTAAAAGACTTATATTCAGGACTTAACTATTTTTTTAACTCCAAAGTCTATATTTCTATAGTTATCTTAGAAAAATATTTGTCTTGTTTTAGGACTTCTCCAAACTTCTTTAAATAATACCAAAACTACCTAAAATGATTATTAGAATTATTAAAATAATTTAAAACAACTTTAAACACACTTATGAGGTTCTGTATAATATAAAACACTCAAATAAGTATATTAAAATGAACTTATCCACCATCTTAAGTGAAACTTTTCTTCAGTCAATCTTGAGCCATTGCTATTCAAATCAAACTACAATGAGAAGGTGTATAACGCAAATTGTGGTAACCAAAATTCTTTATTGTCCTTAAATGGGTTCTCTACTACAACTATCTTTTCTACTGACTTCAAACCTTTTAATAAGTTTTTTAATACAAAATTTTTAGCTTTCTAATTGAGGTGAAATGTTCAACTCTTACTTTATCTCCTTAAGTGTCCAATGAATCTATCCAATTAGGTATTCCAAGGAAATTTGTTCTTCTCATTTTCTATTTATACCTCATGGAAGTTACTCCTCTGTCATGGTTTGATACTCAATTCTTCACTTGGGATATTCAAATTTACTTTACTTGTTTTATTGACTAAATATTTGACAAAAAATATAATAAAGACAACCATTGGAAACAACAATATACCCCATTTTTTATTATTGTTAAAACACATATCATATCAATATCAAGGATATTATATTACCATTTTAACAATAAATGAAAAGAGTAAGGTTATCTCTCCCTTTTGACACATAGTGAGGGTTCACACTTGTTGTAATATCCCCCTTTCAATATTTTATACCACTATGATACCACTAATAATTTAAGGGAGGTTTATTCATCAAATTCCTCTCCATCTTATTATTTCCATATGAGAGGATTTAAATAACATATTATCCCCCATAATTCAATAAAATTATAATTTAGAGAATAATTTTTACAATAATCATTACTTTATAGTTTCATGTATTATAGGAGCTTCAGAACAACACAAAAATATCTGATTTAATGTGGTATCACATTTCTCTTAGAAATGTTCTACCAACTAATAAAATCTAAGTTTATATGGTCTAACCCTTTATTAAAAATAAGAGAGATAAATTTATAAAACAAGGATATCTATATTTTAAACTCATGTGATACTAGTTTCTATTCTTCCACTTTGGGGGAAATACATATAAATTTTTGATAAACTTTATATAACAACTCAAAATTATAGAACTTGTAAAAATGATATTATGTTCGATAACTTTCATTACATGCTACACTTAATATAAAAAACAACAAAATATTAAACGAAAAACATTAATAAATCTATATTATACACTAATATGGTAAATAATTAAAATTTATTACCTTTAGATGATAAATAATTAATATGAGTTAATATTGTAAAATGTCATTTTCAATAAAATTATTTTTATTTATAAAATGTATTTTATTTTAAAATATAAATTTAAAAAAATTTAGTATATGAATTTGATAAAATAAAATTCTTTTTTTAATAACTCACATAAAAGTTTACTCAGTATTATTTTTTAGTATTTTATGAAAATATTTATTTTTAGTCAAAAAATAAGGTTTTGTAAGAAATATATTTTTTATGATTTTATTATCATGTAGAAATATACTGGAGGCTTAAAAACATTTTAAGTAATGAAATATGTATTTAAGGAATAAAATTATTCTTTTTAAAATATTATTTGAACTTATTAATCCCATATATAACATGTTTAGAACTTGTAAAGACCCAAAAATTTTAAGGAATTTTTTTTTTTAATTTCTTTGGAATTTTACGAGTATGCGGTTTATGACGGCACCTGATTCCGAGGCCCGGTGTGCCGAGAATCAATTTCCGAAGTTTAGATCGGGTATGTTCAGTGAACTAATGAGCGGGTTTTTCTATCTTTTGAACTGTTGCTCAGAATTGAAATCTGAGGGCACCGACGAACTCAAATCGCCGATATTTCCTTAAGAGGACTTTTACCGTAGGTGAGTTTGCACGGGAGAAGAAGTTTAATTCTTGGGGTTTAAGGAAGAAATAAATAAAATTGTGTACAATTTTATTTTTGTTAACCAAGGACGTTAAATTCTACCATGGGAAGTTGTTGGTGGGACCCACAACCACCCAACTTCCCATGTGTGGATATGTCGGAGGTGGGGCCCACACGAGACCCTAACCCCCCTTGATCTTCCCATAACCACCTTGACCTCCCATAACTCACCTCCCTCTTTAATTTTTGTAACTCCACTTTAACTTATGTGACTCTTCCTCTTCTCTCTTCCTCTTACACTTTAACTTTTGCCAACACTCCATATTTAATTAATGGAACCTACTCAATTAATGAATTAATTTATTCAAATTTTGAATGGCTTGGAAGATTAATTAAAATAAGGTGGATTCTTATTTTAATTAGGTTGTCATTTGTTTAGTGGGGAGAAACCTCTTGAGAGAGAGCTTTGTGAAGGAAGAGGGGTTTTCCTCCTTCGTTGAAGAACACCGAAACCTCCGGCGAGGAATGACACACCCTTACACGAAGGACAACGACGCACCCTCTATCCTCTTCTTCATGCGACAAGAGAGGAGACATCAATTCTTCTTCGGGTGCACTTATACAACGACAGAGGTGACGAAAACCAACGACTATCGTCACTCTATATTCTTTCTTCACAACGCCGTTCTACCGCGACGTTCGACATCCGCGAATCGACGACGTGCGACGTCAATTTCGAGGTAGGAAATTAATTTGTGAATGTTAATGAACCCATGTTTATTTCCTTCTAAAACTAAGAATGCGGATCAACTAAATACTAAGTTGATCCGCGAAAGAATATGTTTGCGGGTTGGGAATTCTTGATTGTGGGGAAAACCGTAGGGGTTTTATCTTCGTTCAAGTTTTATTTAATGAACTTAATTGATAATTTTTGGTCGCTTGCTATCATTATAACGGGAGGAGGTCGGACCACACAAACAGGGCCGACCCTCCTCCCCCCTTGCTGTCATGCTCACTGCGGCTCGAACGAAGGTAACGCGGTGCCATCGCACCACGTGGAAACAAAGATGAAGCGTGGCACCGTCGCGCAGCGCCATGGAGGCCGAAAAAAGCAGTGGCACCGTCGCGCCGTGATGGAAAACCACGAAGAGGTAGCAGTTTTTTTTGACGTGCGGATCGACGTGCGATGACGGAATGTGCCGCAGAGGCATTTTTAAGTCTTCGCAGTGAAGAGTCGGTCTCAGGAGGACCGCCGACGAAGACCGCAGGCAAAACGGACCACCGCAGCCCGTCCGGTGGTCTGTGGAAGAGCCTGCCGGCGCGCCACGCCGGCACGACGGTGCCGGCGGCACGCCGCCAGGAGAGACCGCCGCGGCGGTAGCCGGCGGTCCTGCGGCCGCGCGGGACCGGGGGGTGGGGGTGGGGGGGGGTGTGTGGGGGGGGGGGAGACCCGGCGCCCAGCGCTGCGTCCGCTGGCAGGAATGGCCCCCCACGTGGGGGCCACAATTACTCAGTCAGGGGGGGCAGCCGATCCCCCCTTTGCGCGTCCGCTCGGCCTGCGCCGAGCCGACTCCGCTCAGCATGCGCCGAGCCGACTCCGCTCGGCCTACGCCGAGCCGCCCCGGGCCGGACCAGCCGCGCCGGGCCGGGCCGGGCCTCCCAGGACGGTCTGGGCCATGCCGGCCAGGCCGAGGTGCACCCACCGTGTCGGGCCGTGCCCTATTGGGCCGGACCTAGACACGGGTCGGGTCGCCCCGGTTCGGGCCGACCCAGAGAGTCTCGGGCCGGGTCAGACCGGGCCCGAACCCCCTATTTTTCGGTCAGTTTTTGTTCAAACCCCCACAACCTGGGCTACGGACCTCCGATCGACGCACCATCAGTTGAGATGCGATCCTTGGATCGAGATGGCCGTTTCGGTATATTACAGTCAAGGTTTCAGAGAACTTTGGGTATGGGCGGGTTGGTTCGAACCCGAAACTAACCGGACCCTCGGAGCGGAAACACTTATAACATGAGCTCCGGACGTCCGATTGACGTGATGTCAACTTTTTTGGATTCCTCTTGATGAGACGAAACTTTTGGAATACTTCACATGAGGTTTGGACATAGTTGGAATATGGACGGGTTGGATTGTACCCGAAGTCCAACCGGGCGCATAGAACGGAAAAGCTGATAACTTTCAAACTGGATGTCCGTTTGACGAACTGTCAGTGGCGTTGGTGATCACGTTGAGAAACGGTACCTATGAGTATACTCTATTAGAGTTCTGGGTACTGTTGAGATATGACTGGGTTGGTTCGCACACAAAACCAATCGGGCCCCTGGGACGAAAAGGCTAATAACTCAAAGACCGGGCGTCCGATTGACGCGCCGTCTGTTGCGTTGAGACCCCTATGACGAGGCGAACCTTTGAGATACTTCTCTGTGGGAATTTGTGATACTTGGAGTATCGACCTGTAGCTTGTGGAGCGGACCCTCCTAGCGATGAGCGTACGGAGTACGGAGACCCTGTAGCTGGCTGAGACCTGACGACTGCTTGACCGACTCAACTTGGAGTGAGTCGACTAGCCCAGTGGACGGAGCACAACTATGTTTGGGTGCAGACCCATGGTTTTAAAGAGCGCCTGGTGGCAGGAAGCAGACCCGCGGTACTCAATATAAGGAGTACCTCTGCAGGCTATTAGGGGGGGGTGCACTACTGTGTTTGGGTGGCAGACCCCGGCGGGAAGCACTATTGTGTTTGGGTGGATGACTTGCGGTACTCGAAATGAAGAGTACCTCAACAGTCTTAGGTTAGTGAACATTACCTCAGAGTCGTGATAGGATCACTGTACTCGTTAGATATGGGGCTCTTCAGCAGTTACAATTTCGATAATGAAAATCCTGGTTTGAGCTGAGTCTATGACCTTTGTGTTTCCTCATGATTGAGATGAGTCACTTGATAACTTTGGTATATGTATGGGCATATACCTAGGTAGTGTTTATCCGTTGATTTCATAACCTTTTTGTTTCCTCATGTTTGAGATTGGTTACTTGATAACTTAGGTATAAGTATGGGCTTATACCTAAGTAAGGGTTATCCGTTGAGATACTTCTTTGTGGTTATCCTTGTTGGATTTAGTGAGACCCTGAGGGTCTCGGGGTCCCTACTGAGTATCGTATACTCACCCCTGCACGAGCTATGCCCGCACCTCATTGTGTTGGTTGCAGACAACGTGTAGCACTGACAGAGGCCGAGTGTTCGAGGACTGGACGGTACCTGGAGGTGGACCTCATGGAAAGGCAGTATCCGGAGGTGGACTTCACGACGAGATGGTACTCAGAAGAGGTTGACGGGCGAGAGAGTTGTGAAGGCTATCTGTACCTACCCTTCAGGTAGGATCTGTGGTGGACGATCTAGGAGCTTTGCTATCTGTACCTACCCTTCAGGTAGGATCCGAGGAGGACGACCCAGGAGTTGCTTCTATTCTTCCAGCTGTTTGTCTTTTCTGTTGTACTTTCGTTCAGTTGTAGCTGTACTTTCAGTTGGGTTTTATTCTGGACCACTTAGGTTTCAGCACATTCTTTTGTACTTAGTGTTTTACTTCTCCTTGTACTCTGTGATGTTTTGTTTACTTTTATAAAGGAAATGCCTTCCCAGTTATTGGTATTTATGCCTTTGGTTCTAGTAGCCAGCCGCTGGCCTATGGAAGGCGGGCTTGGGGTAGTCACGGCACGGGCCCCGAGGACGGGTCGTGACAAATTGGTATCAGAGGATTCCGTTCTATCGCAGAACTTATAACTCTGAAATTTTCTTTTTGTGAAGCAATAGTGTTAAGGGTACCTAGTGTGATCTTCAGTTTAGGGAGTCCAGTGTTGGTACCGCGGCCGATGTATCCGTACACCATGACCCTGACTACTGATTTCCAACTTTATGCACGAAAACCCTGATTGCGTGTGTGTTTCCAAAAGTTTTAAAGTCAGCTCAAACCAGTTCATCTCACCAGGTATAAGACGTTGACCATGCCGCATCTATTCAGGATGTCTCCAAACATACAGTTAGTTGGAGTTCCGAGATTGTACACGATGACGGCCCACCGAGTGATGAGGCTCCGGTGCAGGGCCCTTTTTACTATGTTGGAACCCTCGGTTGGTGTACCAGAAGCACCACCACCTGTTGGGCAGAAGATTCCACCAGCCATACAAGCAAACCGTGCATGCTGACCGAGCGCGTTGCACGAGTTCCAACAGTAGAGGCCTCCGAGGTTACGAGGCGAGGTAGATTCCCAGACAGCAGAGGACTGGCTGGAGGCGATTGCTAGAGTTTTCCGCCTAACTGAGACACCAGAGGAGTGGATGGTAGACATGGCTACTGGTGTTTTCCAGTGAGTTACCATGAGGATGGTCCGCATAGTGATGAGGCTTCGGTACGTTGACCGATGCCTGAGATAGTGCCTTCGGGTAGTGTGTCAGTTATATATCACTACCTGTTGGTAAGAAGTTACAACCGGCAGTACCGGTAGGTGACACATGTAGGCTTACTACCTTACACGTGTTCCAACATCAGATACCCTCAAGTTCCGAGGCAAACCCGACTCACAGGCGGCTGAGGACTGGCTTGAGGAAGTGGATGAGAGTTTTCTAGAGATTTTATGGCTTCGGCAGGAAGACATATCGGTAGCTGAGTATTCATCGAGGCGTACCGATCGTTCTTGGTACTTGATGACTACGATATGATCAATTCTTTAGAGCTCGGACCTCAGAGCGAGGTGTGTTTAAAGGATATCCGAGTAATCACTCTTTCCTCTATGCATTCCTACTTATGCTAGGGTGCTAGAAAGAACCTTTGTGGTTGAGAATTCTTTTGCTGAATGGATGTAGCCAGTGAATGTTAGCAGTGGGAAGATGCGAACTGGAATCAGTCTCAGAGACTTGGACATGTAAAATGTTTCAAAAAGAGGAAGTGTCAAGGAAAGATGAATCTACATAGCAACAGACATGGAAGCATAGCTGGGAGAGTAGCATGTGGTGGTGTACATTTCAACATGTTACAACCACCCACCTTTGTTATCCCCGCCAGGTTCAGGGAGCTGGAGGGCAGGGGAAAAGAGTAGCTGCATGCGGTCAAGGAGTTTGACCCAATGGAACTAAGAATGATTCAAGGGACATTCTTTGTCCACTACTAGATGCCATAGTAATAGACATTGGTATGAATCATTCCTTCCTTCCACGAATCTTGTCCAGACCTAGAGTTTCCGGTAATCCATATACTTGACCCTCACGTCTGAAGATACCTTTGGGAGGAGACTCGATGATCACACATACGCCGACAATGTGATATGACCCTCGAGGTGAGAGTTTCGGTTGGAATCTCTTGGTGGCAGCGTTGAGGCCTTACAACGTTGGTCTCGGTATGGATTCGATTCACAGTTCATGCTCAGATTGACTGTATTAGGCAAAAAGGTTGTGGTTTATCTACAATGTTGGGATGGGGTTTTCCTTGGTCGGCAAAAAGGAAAACCCAGGCAGCACAGGATGGAATCATGCATAGAAAGGTGTAGCCGATCACTCTTGATTCGGCCAACTTCACCCACGTGGCATTAGGAGTTTTGAGTTTCAATTATAATCAGGAAAGGGAGATTTCTAGAGTTCGAGGATGAAGATCATGTCCTTATACGGGTCTCACCTTGACGAGGTTTACGGAGATGTGGCCGAGGTGTCAAGTTATTTTTAAGGCTCAATAGACCTTTTTAGGTCCTAATTAGGGTAGGAGAGATGGTTTACCGCTTGACCTTTCCACCTCAGTTGCACCAGGTGCATGATCCTTCACACATCATCGACCTCAGGAAGTAGGACGTCGATGACAGGGCGACATTCACAGAGGTTCCAGTGGGGATCGAGGATCGACAGGAGCGGATCCTACATAGACGGTCGATTCCTTGGGTGCGCTTTCATTGGTAGTACGATAACCTCCAGGTGAGCACATGGGAGCGGAAGCCTCAGATGCGTACTCAGTACCACTTTTGTTTCCCTAGTTTGTGTTATAGCTTTACAGGGACGTAAAGAACTAAGGTGGGAGTAATGTAAAGACCCGGAAATTTCAAGGAATTTTTTTTCTTAATTTCTTTGGAATTTTACGAGTATGAGGCTTCTGACGGCACCTGATTCCGAGGCCTGGTGTGCCTAGAATCAATTTCCGAATTTTAGCTCGGGTACGTTCAGTGAATGAATGAGCAGGTTTTTCTATCTTTTGAACCGGTGCCCGGAATTGAAATCCGAGGGCACCGACGAACTCACAACGCCGGTATTTCCTTATGGGGAATTTTACCATAGGTGTGTTTGCATGGGAGAAGAAGTTTAATTCTTTGGGTTTAAGGAAGAAATAAATAAAATTGTGTACAATTTTATTTTTGTTAGCCAAGGAAGTTAAATTCTACCATGGGAAGTTGTTGGTGGGGCCCATAACCACCCAACCTCCCATGTGTGGATATGTGGGAGGTGGGGACCACATGAGACCCTAACCCCCCTTGATCTTCCCATAACCCCCTTGACCTCCCATAACTCACCTCCCTCTTTAATTTTGTAACTCCACTTTAACTTATGTGACTCTTCCTCTTCTCTCTTCCTCTTTCACTTTAACTTTTGCCAACACTCCATATTTAATTAATGGAACCTACTAAATTAATGAATTAATTTATTCAAATTTTGAATGGCATGGAAGATTAATTAAAATAAGGTGGATTCTTTTTTTAATTAGGTTGGCATTTATTTAGTGGGGAGAAACCTCTTGAGAGAGAGCTTTGTGAAGGAAGAGGGGTTTTACTCCTTCGTTGAAGAACACCGAAACCTCTGGCGAGGAACAACACACCCTTCCACGAAGGAAGACAACACACCCTCTATCCTCTTCTTCATGAGACAAGAGAGGAGACATCAATTCTTCTTCGGCTGCACTTCTACAATGACAGAAGCGACGAACACCAACGACCGTCGTCACTCTCTATTCTTTCTTCACAACGCCGTTCTACCGCGACGTTTGACTTCTGTGACTCGACGATGTGCGACATCAATTTTGAGGTAGGGAATTAATTTGTGAATGTTAATGAACCCATGTTTATTTCCTTCTAAAACAAAGAACGTGAATCAACTAAATATTAAGTTGATCCGCGAAAGAATATGTTTTCGGGCTGGGAATTCTTGATTGCTGGGAAAACCATAGGGGTTTAATCTTCGTTCAAGTTTTATTTAACGAACTTCATTGATAATTGTTGGTCGCTTACTATCATTATAACGGGAGGAGGTCAGAGCACACAAACACGACCGACCCTCCTCCCCCCTTGCTGTCATGCTCATTGCGGCTCGAACGAAGGTGACGCGGTGCCATCACACCACGCGAAAACAAAGATGAAGCACGGCGCCGTCGCACCGCGCCGTGGAGGCCAAACAAAGCCACGGTGCCATCACACCGTGCTCAAAAACCACGAAGAGGCAGCGGTTTGTTTTGACGTGCGGATCGACAGGCGATGACAGAACGGGCCGCAAAGGCATTTTGAAGTCTTTGCAGTGAAGAGTCGGTCCTAGGAGGACTGTCGGCGAAGACCACAGGCAAAACGGACCACCAGAGCGCGTCTGGTGGTCCGTGGAAGAGCCTGTCGGCGCGCCACCAGGAGAGACCGCCGCGACGGCAGGCGGCGGTCCCGCGGCCGCGCGGGAAAGGGGGGGGGGGAGACGCAGCGCCCAGCACCGCGTCCGCTGGTAGGAGCGGCCCCCCACATGGGGCCCATGGTTACTCAGTCAGAGGGGGCAGACACTCCCCCCTTTGCACGTCCGCTTGGCCAGCGCCGAGCTGACCCCGCTTGGCCAGCGCCGAGCCGCCCCGGGCCGGACCGGCCGCACCGGGCCGGGCCGCCCAGGCCAGGCCGGGCCGCGCCGGATGGGCCGGGCCGCGCCCACTGGGCTGGTCCACTTCGTATGGGGCAGGACCCGGACTTGGGTTGGGTCGACCCGGTTCGGGCCGACCCAGGGGGTCTCGGGCCGGGTCGGACCATGCCCGAACCCCCAATTTTTCGGGTAGTTTTCGTTCAAACGCCCATAACTTAGGCTACAGACCTCCGATCGACGTACCGTCAGTTGCGATGAGATCCTTGGATCGAGAAGGTCGTTTCGATATATTACACTCAAGGTTTCAGAGGACCTTGTGTATGACCGGGTTGGTTCGAACCCGAAACCAACTGAGCCCTTGGAGCGGAAACGCTCATAACATGAGTTCCGAACGTCCGATTGACGTGCCGTCGACTTTGTTGGATTCCTCTTGATGAGAAGGAACTTTTGGCATACTTCACATGAGGTTTGGACGCCGTTGGAATATTTCCAGGTTGGATTGTACCCAAAATCCAGCCGGGCCCCTGGAACGGAAAAGCTGATAACCTTCAGACCGAACGTCCATTTGACGAAACGTCAGCGGAATTGGTGATCAAGTTGAGAAACAGTAACTATGAGTATACCATATGAGAGCTTGGGGTACAGTTGAGATACGACCGGGTTGGTTCGCACACGAAACCAACCGGGCCCCTGGGACGAAAAGGCTAATAACTCACAGACTGGGCGTCCGATTGACGCGCCGTCTGTTGCGTTGAGACCCCTATTTCGAGGCGGCCCTTTAAGATACTTCTTCGTGGGACTTTGTGATACTTGGAGTATCGACCTGTAGCTCGTGGAGCGGACCCTCCCGGAGACGAGCGTACAAAGTACGAAGACCGTGTAGCTGGCTGAGACCTGACGATTGCTTAACCGACTCGACTTGGAGTGAGTCGAATAGCCCAGTGGATGGAGCACTACTGTGTTTGGGTGCAGACCCACGGAGGACGGAGCGCCTGATAGTAGGAAGTAGACCCGCGGTACTCAACAGAAGGAGTACCTCTAGAGGCTATTGTGGGGGGGGGGGTGCACTACTGTGTTTGGGTGGCAGACCCTGGCGGGAAGCACTACTTTGTTTGGGTGGCTGACCCGCTGTACTCGACAGGATGAGTACCTCATCAGTCTTAGGATACTGAGCATTACCTCGGAGTCGTGACAAGATCACTTTACTCGTTAGAGATGGGGCTCTTCAGCAGTTACAGTTTCGATAATGAAAATCTTGATTTAAGCTGAGTCTATGACCTTTGTGTTTCTTCATGATTGAGATGGGTCACTTGATAACTTAGGTATATGTATAGGCATATAACTAGGTAGTGGTTATCAGTTGATTTCATAACCTTTGTGTTTCCTCATGTTTGAGATGGGTTACTTGATAACTTAGGTATAAGTATGGGCTTATACCTAAGTAAGGGTTATCCGTTGAGATCCTTCTTTGTGGTTATCCTTGTTGGATTTAGTGAGACCTTGAGGGTCTCAGGGTCCCTACTGAGTATCATATACTCACCCCTGCACGGGATATGCCCACACCTCGTTGTGTTGGTTGCAGACGACGGGAAGCGCTGACAGAGGCCGAGTGTTCGAGGACTGGACGATACCCGGAGGTGGACCTCAATACGTGTCAGTATCCGGAGGTTGAATTCACGACGAGACGGTACTCGGAGGAGGTTGAAGGGCGAGAGCATTGTGGAGGCTATCTGTACCTACCTTTCAGGTAAGATTCGTGGTGGACGATCCAGGAGCTGCGCTATCTATACCTACCCTTTAGGTAGGATTCGAGGAGGACGACCCAGGAGCTGCTTCTATTCTTCTAGCTGTTTGTCTTTTCTGTTGTACTTTTGTTCAGTTGTATATGTACTTTCAGTTGAGTTTGTATTCTGACCCACTTACTTTTCAGCACATTCTTTTGTACTTAGTGTTTTACTTCCGCTTGTACTCTGTGATGTTTTGTTTACTTTTATAAAGGCAATGCCTTACCAGTTATCAGGATTTACGCCTTTGGTGCTAGTCACCAGCCCTTGACCTATGGAAGGCGGGCTTGTGGTAGTCATGACACGGGCCCCGAGGACGGGTTGTGACAGAACTAAATTAAAGTATTACTTTAATAAAAAAGATTTTTGTTATTTTCTTCTCATTAAGTGTTTTGATAGTGAAACTTAGTTTTTGATTACATTAAAATCCTCCCAAATTGTATTTGTTATATGATAAATTATTTTATTTCATAAAAATCAGTATCTATGATAATATTATATTTTATATAAATATTTAAACATGAAAACACAATTTTTTGAAAAATAGTTTTTATGCGGTATGCACATTTATTTTTAAATTAACTTTTTAAACATTTAAATTTGTATTTTGAAAAATGAATTCAAAATTTGTAATTATAAGGTTCAAATTTGGTAAAAAATTTAATCTTATTTTTTTACATTTAAATTAATTAACAGGATTAAAATTTAATTACAAAGGTAAAAGTAAATTAGGGTAAAAGGTAAAAAGTTAATAGAAAAATCTTATGAACACTCAAATTTGTCACCAAAATGAGTTTTTAGGTGATTTTAAAGCTAAAATAGCATTAAACTCATATGTTTTCCATTTTTATCCATTTAACATTGAAAACAACTTCAAATTATTGAAAATATAATGGTTACTTTCAAAACTACCATTCTATTCACTTATAAAAAGGAAACACTTACACAACTTCAAGACTGAACTATTCATAAAAATTCTTGTTAAAACTATAAAAATTGTCTCCTATGTGAACCCTGTCCTACATACATAAGCATATGGTCACATTAATTTTGATTAAGGCCTTCATTTTTAAGGAGTTTTCTAAGAGAAAACTCAATCTTCCAACATGAGTATTACTTTCTCAAAGTGTTTTTTATTTTACTATACTTCTTAATAAATCATCTATAATATTACTAATATAATGAAATAATTATAATTAGTATTATGAAATTTAATTATATTAATTTGAGAAAATTATTCATTCCATTCCATCCACTAAGAAAACAAAATAACATTGATTGTGCGTACGTACGGATTACCGGCTCGACAAAGTGATGTTGTTTTTTTCATCACCGAATCTCATAGATAGTAACAAGGATGAATTTTATGAATTATAATGTTTTTATATCACATTTATAACTCTAAAATTTTAATTTTTCACATACTATATATTAATCCATTCATTGAGAAATGAGATCATTAATCATGTGTACGTGCAGACTGCTGCCTCTATGGAACAATGCATTATGCTTTCACTATTTCTATCATAGATGGTTTTATTTTATATATGATGAATATTTATGATATATATAAGTAATATATATCATTTATATTATTATTTATTTATAATATAAAAATTAATGATCGTTATAAGGTAATCCATAGATATCAATAAATAACTCGAAACTAGTTCTTCATCATTTTCATCTTCATGAAACATGTCTAAAAATACTATGTAATTGAATTATAAAATTATATGTATTAATAAAAGATAAATTTTAGTAACTTTAATGGTTTTAAAATGATGATATTCAGAATAAAACAAAGATCAACACTTCTTTTACAGACCTAGTTCAAAACAATTGAGATTATTAACACCTGATTTTGAAAAAATATTATAAAAATATTATAAATGTAGAGAATTTTTATTAATTAGGATTATAAATTAAAATGTATATGAATAAGGTTTTGTAATATTAAATTATTATGTTTAAATTCCTTATATAGTAGGTTAAATCACTTCTGTGGAAATCAAGGATAAAGGTATGGGACTTGGTAACTCAAGATTCTTTATTTGAGTAATACACTTTCTTATTGATTTTATTTCCACTATGTTCACTAAATTTTCCATTTTAAAAGATGTTATATATTTTATTTCTATGGAAAAATAGTTTTTGATCCAAATCCATTTTCATGAATGGTTTTCTTTTCAATTAATTTCATTAAAAAAAATATTTTTTTAAAAAAGACTTATAACTATGGATTTTATAATGAAGAATACAAAATGTTTTCAAAAATATATTTTAATGATTTGGATTTAATTATATTAAAATTATATATCTCTAATAGATTTATGTTTCAATTTTCACCCTATATTTTATTTAATTATGTGATTTTTTTAGGAGATCAATTTTTTAGTTTAAAATGATTTAATTCATGACGTTATTTTATAAAATTTAGGTTTTTTTTATTATACCCATTTAACATACTTGGGTTACTTAGTAGGTATTTTCTGGAAACTATTACTACAAAGAGGTAGAAGGAATTCTTGGAGTTAAAATAAAATGGGGTTTAATCTATTAGAACTTAAAAATAAAAACTTTATAAGTCTCACCAGACACACCTCTGATTTTATCTCTGATCTATAAAGTAAAATCAATCATTTATTAAATGGATTAAAACCTCACCTTTGAAATTATTTAGATATATGAGGGTTTGTAAGTTATGAATTAAAATTTCTATGTGAGATAATGGTGAGATAGAATCTGGGGTCTCTCATTACTATAAATAGGGAAAAAGGAAGGTAGAATATCAAGGGAACCGAAGGGGTAAGACACATGGGATGGAGATATTTCAACCCCCTAATTATAAATGTGTAGGAGAAAGTACTTGGGTAATTTCCTTAATAGATTATAAAAGTGTTTAAGTGTGTTAATATAGGCCTCCAATTCTATTATTTCCAAAGTAAGGATAATATTATGATTAAAACAACAATGTAGAATAAGGTCCTAGCTAATGATCTACCCACACTAGAATGCGTCAAGAACATTGAACTTGGAAACTATGTGAATAAATTACCCAACCTTAGGACAATGATGAAAATTTGATCTAATAGACATCTAAATAGAAGGAAAAGGTAATTCAAAATCACTACCACTAAGGTAAATCATAACAATTAAGTGATGTGAGGTACACTTATTCATTATTGTAGATCTTCAAGTACCCTCTTTGATTATGATTCATTGAATTATTTCATATCACACATGTTTAATAAGAATGTGTAATCACCACATCAAGTTATTGATATAAAACTATCAATGAAATCGCCTAGTGTAATAATGATCACATCAATGCTATATATATATTATTTGTTTGATATTTGTGAGAGGATAATTTTTGCAGATCTAATTCATCTTCCCATGGTTGAATTTGACATAATTTTTTATATGGATTGGTTATCTCTACATAGATCCTATATCAATTATCGGGAGAAGGAAATATCATTTTGTATTCCAGATCAGTCTATTCTAAAGTATCAACATAAGGATAATCCCGAATTGGAATAAAATTATATAATATTGGTTCTAATATCGAATAATAAGGGATTTATATCTGAAATTATTAGGGAGAATATTATTATTAATGACAAGCCCACTGTATGAGAATATACTAATGTATTAATGGATGGACTACTTGATCTTCCCCCCTAAGCATGAGGTTGAGTTTTCAATTTAACTTATACCAAGATCTAATCTTATAACAAGAAGTATATACGGAATGAATCCTATTAAATTGTATGAATTAAAGAAGTTGGTAAAATAGAATATAGAAAATGGTTTTATCTACCCTAGTGCTTCACCACGGGGAGAACCTATCCTCTTTATTAAGAAGAAAGATGAATCAATGTGAATTTTCATTGATTATATTGATCTAAACAAGATCACAATTAAGAATACATATCTATTAACCCATTTTTATAACCATTTCGATCAAATCATAGGGGATATGTACTTCTCGAATATTGACCTTCTTATTTGGATATCATCAGTTAAGAGTTAAAAGGAAGGATATTTCCAAAACAACTTTCTGAATGAGGTATGTTCAAAATGTTTTTATATTTATTCCATTTATAATGACTAATTTTCCCACCATATTCATAGATCTAATTAATAGAGTATTTAGAGACTACCTGGATTAGTTTTTGTTCATCATTATAGATGATATTCTTATATACTCATAGAGAAAGTAAGAACATGAAGATCATTTTTGGATTATGTTTATGACCTTAAGAAAAGAGAATTTGTATTTAAAATTTATAAAATATTAATTATAGATACAAAGGGTTTCATTATTAGGTCATGTAATCACTTGAATGAGTATATCTATAAATCCTTGAAAAATATAAGTCATTTAATAATGGACCATATCTTCCCAATTAATCAATATATATAGTTTTGTTGTGTTATAGGGATATTATTAATAGTTTTTGAGAAATTTATAATGACTATAGAATCCACTAACCAAGTCAACATGGACTTTAGTGAAGTTATATTGAATTAACGAATACAAAGAGTATTTTAAGGAAATGAATAATATATTGGTTTTAAAACCTATACTTACCTTACCCTACAATGGGAAAGGGTTTGTAAAATATAGTGATGCCTTGAATAAGGTATTAAGATTCATACTCATAAAAAATAAAAATTTAATTAGTTAGGCCATATTAAAATTAAAAAATCAGGATAAAAATTACCTGATGCATGATTTAGTTATAGTGGAAATAATCTTTTCATTAAAATTTTGGTGGAATTATTTATATAGCGAGAAGTGTGATATTTATACCGACCACAAGAGTTTCAAATATACATTCACACATAAGGAGTTAAATATTCACCAAAGAAGATTTTTGGAGATGATCAAAGACTATGAATGATCAATACATTACTAACCTGGGAAGGAAAACAAGGTGGTTGATGATTTAATATAGAAATATCACATTACCTTATCTATAATGAGTGTTAAAAGAGACCTAATATTCATATATTTGAAAAGAAAAATCTTGAATTCATAAGGGAAGGTGAGAAATACTATCTTACCCAAGTGACTAATCAACCATATATTCATTTTAAGATCAAATAACCCATAAAGATAATATAGAGCTAAAGAAAAACCTATTGAATATTTCAGATTACAAATTTAAAAATGATAGAGTTTGGATCTTGGATATGAGTCCCATAAAAACCAGAACTGAAGAGGGAAATTATGGATGATTCTCATAGATCATCCTTATCTATCTACCCAAGAAGCATGAAGATTTATGGGGATTTAAAGAAAAACTTATGTTGGGATAATACTAAGATAGAAATTATAGAATATGTATCTAGATGCTTAGTATTACAACAAGTTAAGGCTAGATGAAAAAATTATAAGGGTATATTACAACCATTATCCACACCATTATGAAAATGGAAAAACATCCCCATGTATTTTTTCATAGAACTCCCTTAAACATCAAATATCCATAATTTTATTTGGGTTGTAGTCAATATCCTAATAAGGTTATTGTATTTTATTTACATTATATAAGATTTCTCTTTTGAACAACGCTCAATGATATATATAAGGAATGTGGTAAGGCAGAATAGAGTACCACCTTCCATTGTATCTGATTGTAATATAAGGTTTATCTTGATGTTTTGGAGAATTATTTAGAAATATTTAGAGACATATCCTCGTTTTAGTGCTTCTTATCATCCTCAGAAAAATGGTCAGTCTAAGAGAACCATTCAACATTTGGAGGACATAATGAGATATTATTCAATGGATTTACAATGATGTTGGGATCAACAAATATCCTTGGTAGAGTTTTGATATAAAAATAATTTACATTCTAGTATTCAAATGGAACTTATGAGGTTCTATATGGGAAGATATGTAAGAGTCCAACATGTTGGGATGAAGTTGGAGAGATGGGTAAGATAGGTCCCAAACTTGTTTAAGAAATGGTGGGGAGGGTTCAAAACATTTAGTGACACATGAAAGTATCACAAATTCCATAGAAGAGTTATGAGGATAACTGTATACATGATCTATAGTTTGATGTTGGTGGTAAGTTTTTCCACTAGATATATCCTTTGATGAGAATTATGAGATTTGAGAATAAAGGAAAGATGATCCCTAAGTATATCGGTCCATTAAAGATCCTTGATCATATCATGGCTATAAATTATCACTTAGAACTCTCTCTAGACCTCTATAAAGTACACAATGTGTTCCATGTATCAATTTTGATAAAGTAAATTATACACACTTCACATGTGATAATCTTGAAATCTGTGTAATTGGACCATGATCTCTCATATAAGGAATAATTGGTCGATATCCTATATCATAGAGATAAGGTACTATGGTACACGCTCGATCATATTGTAAAAGTAATTTGAGGGAATCAGAAGTTTTAGGAAGCTATATGGTGACATAAAGAAGTGATGAGAGAAAATTACACTCACTTGTTTTCTCCCATCTAATAAAATTTTGAGGATAAAATTATTTTAAGTGGAGTAAAATGTAGTGACCATAAATTTTAGACCTCGTAGAAATGATGTTATGTTTGATAACTTGCATTACATGGTACAAACAATGTAAAATAACTATAATATATTATAATAATACTATTAATAAATATACAATAAAAAATAATTTTATAAATAATTAAAATTTATTACCTTTAGAATATTATAATTAATATTATTAAACATTAAAAAAATGTTATTTTCAATAAAATATATTTTATTTATACTATGTATTTTATTTAAAAACTAAATTTTAATATTTTAAAAAATAAATTTGATAAAATAAAATATAATTTTTAATCACTTGTATTAAAATTTACTTACTATGATTTTTTATTTTTTCTTAAAATATTTTTAATTTGAAAAATATAGTTTTTATGAAAATTATAATTTTTATGATTTTATCATTATGTAACAATATCCAATAAGTTTAAAAACCTTTTAAGTTATAAAATATGTATTTAAGGCATAAAATTATTCATTTTAAAATATTCTTTGGACTTATAAATACAATGTCAAATGTTTTTAGAACAAAATTTAAATGTTACTTTAATAGGATATGTTTTTCTGTCTTTTCATCCAATTAAGTGTTTTAATGGAGAAATTTAGTTTTATATTTTTATAAAATACTCATAAATTTTATTTCTTTTATAATAAACTAATTTATATCATAAAAATTAGTATCTATGATAATATTATCTTATACATAATTTTTTAAACTTTAAAAAAAAACTTTTTATAAAAACTATTTTTACATGTTATGCGCATTTATTTTAGAATTAACATTTAAAACCTTTAAAATATTTCTTTGGTAAATTTTTTTAAAAACTTTAAATCATAAGTTCAAAATTAGGTAAAAGGTATAATATTAATTTTTTTTCTTTAATATTAATTACTAAGATTAAAAATTTATTACCAAGGTAAAAGTAAATTTGGGTAAAAATTAAAAACTTAAAAGAAAAAGAACTAAAAGAATCAAGGTTTTCTAAAAAATTAGTTTTTGATATGGTTTTATACATAAAATCAGTTTACCCTATAATTTTCTCAATTTACCCTAGAATATTAACTTTACATTATTGAAAATGCAATGGTTACTTATAAAAGTACCCTTCTCTTCACTTATAAAAGGGTAACACTAACACCACTTCAAGACTAACCAATCGTTATAAATTCTTGTTGAAAACCTACCAATTTTATCTTTATATAACTCTCTCTCTCATTTCTATAAGAGTATGGTCACCATTGTTTTTGTAAAGCCATCATTTTAAGGTGCTTTTCAAGAGAAAACTCAAGATTTCAATGCGAGCGTTACTTTTTCTTAGACATTTCTTTTAATCCAATCCTTCCTAAATCATATCTAAACATATTAATACAATGAAATAAATATCATTATTATTTTTAAATTTCATAATATTAATTATAAAATAATTATTAAATCATTTCTATCCACTTAGAAAACAAAATGACATCAATCGTGTGTATGTGCATACTACCACCTCAACAAAGTGATGTTCTTCATTTTTCATCACCACATCTCATGGATGGTAACAAGGATATATTTGATGAATTATAATTTTTAATTTAAAATTTATTAATTTTAACTAATTATTTATCATATACCATTTTTCTATCCATTCATTGATAAATGAGATAATTAATCATGAGTACGTGTGGACTACCGACTCCATGGAATGATGCATCCCATTTTTCACTAAAACCATAATAGATTATTTTAGTTTATATTTTATTAGTATTTGTGATACATATAATTAAAATATATCATGAATATGGTTTTTTATGCGTCACATAAAAATTAATGATCATTATAAGGTAATCCATTGATATTGGTAAATAACTCAGAACTAATTCATCACCATTTTGTCTTCCGGAAACATGACTGAAACTCCCATGTAATGGAATTATAACATTATTGGTATTTTTAAATCAAAAATTATTTTACCTTTAATGGTTCAGAAATGTTTATATTTGGGAGAAAAAGGAATATCGACACCGCTTTTATGAACCTAGTTCAAAATGGTCAAGATTATTAACACCAAATGTTGAAAAAATGTTATAAAAATATTATACATGAAGAAAATTATTGTTATTGAATATTATAAATATAAATATATATTAATAAGATATTGAAAACTTTAATTAATATTTTTATCTTTATAACATAGGATGTTAAAGAACTTTTGTGGGAATCTCGGGTAAAGGTAAGGGACTTGGTAACTCAAACTTCTTCATTTGATATATATGCTTTCTTCTTGATTTTATTTCCCCCATATGCACTACATTTATCATTTAAAATAAATTTATATTTTTATTTCTGCATAAAAAGAGTTTTTTTATCCAAATCCCATATTTATAAATGGTTTTATTTTCACTTTATTTAAAAAAACAATGGATAGTTTTTAAAAGAGACTCGTAACTATTAATTTTACAATGAGGAATACAAAATGTTTTCAAAAATATATTGTAATGATTTGGATTTCTTTATCATTAAATGATATATCCCTAGTGGAGTTATGTTTCATGTTTTAAAATATATTTTCTTTAATTATGTGATTATTTTTGTTGATCACGTTTTAGGTATCAAATGATTAAATTTATGATGTTATTTTATACCATTAGTATTTTTATAAAACCCATTTCATATTTATGGTTTATTTATGAAAATTGATTTATTTTATTTTAATTTTTTATAAAACCCATTTTACTTCCATGGGTAATTTATAAAAATTTAATTATTTCCATTTAGAATTTTTATGAAACCCATTATATTTCCATGGGTTCTTCATGATATGAGAAGTCAATGATTTTTAAGTGGCCCATGTAAGTATATATGAATGATGGGTGGGGTACTATATCACCCACTAATGGATTAGTTATGAGTTTATATCTCATGATACATGTATTCATGGGTATATTATAGTTTCTCATAAGCATGGACACTAATGGCGTGGCTCATGAAAGTAATGCTTCCCTATGATAATTTTTGTACCTCAATTAAGGGATGTTATTCACTATGGTATTATACTATCATGATTCAAGGTCTATATAAAATGATTCTAAGATGTGTTATATATATTATGCTTCTATGTTGATATTTCATAGCTTTAAGTTATTATTCCTTGTACTCTGAATCTTAGATATGTTTTATGGTTATCACTCATGAAATTATCATATTTCTCTTATGCCCAATTTTTTTCTTATTATTATAAATTCATATGTGATAAAATGTTTAATCACCCCTTACTGAGCATTTGATATCAACCATTTATTATATTTTCATTCCCCATGTTATGAGGATGAGTCTTATAAATGAGATATCTAGAGGACGATATAGTATGGTTATTTTATGGATAAATAATCATGAGTTTTATAAAATAATCTTAATAAGTAGGTAGTATCTAAATTAATCAAACCTATCAGTCCTTGGTATATTATTATTTTTAGAATGTAAAGTTTAAAATCATGAAAATGATTTAAAATAAATAAATGCTTTGCCCATGTCCATATATTTCGAGAAACTATTCTCACTTGATCAAATACATCAAGACATTTCAAGTGTCAGGTATTTCCCACCGGGTTAGATAAACACCTACCTTGATAAAAAATAATATTTAAAAGGTTATAAATAGAATGGGAGAATGAAATCATACCTAAACATTCAATATTTTTAAGGGACTTTCCATATTTCTAGATTCAATAGAAATCATTCATTAATTATAATATTCATACATTTTTTTAGGTCCCCCTCAAGGGATACTCTATAAACTTCATAAACTTATCCACCCATAATTGAAATACCATTAAATATATATGAGAGGTAGGTAGATCTTCCAATAACACTTTAATGTGAGAAATAGGGATGATACATATTTCTCAACCAAGTAACTCCTTTATATATATAATTTTTAAAATTATATACCTATTTATGAAAGGCCCCATTTTGATTTTACATACCTATTTGTTCTTGAGAAACATTTAATTATTTCTATATTCACTTTTCATCTTAGTAAGACCGGGTTTATCAAATTTAGAAAATAGTGAACTTTCTTTTTTTGGGTTTTCTCAATATTTCAATCCAACTCAAGATGATATAGTATTATGGTAAGAATCTCAGTAGGTTCATGTTTAGACCATTCCTTAAGTGTGGTTTTGTTCTTTACAATAATAGTTTTAAACTTGAGATCACAGTTGCCTTCCAATTATTCTTCAATTGTGTATCTTATTCAGGTATCCATTTCATACATCTGACAAAACTATGTCGTATAATATTTAGCCTTCTACACACAACATCATCAGATTTTTCTTCTTCCTTCCTAGACAGCTTCTCATACTCTTCCCAAGGAGTGCCAACCACTTTTCTAATCCAATTATCTATCTATCTGATGGAATTGATTATTGATTATAGATTATTCAATTCATTATGGAAGTTTATATCCACTTTTAAATGGTATATAGAATATCCCCTATTACTATATTAGAATAACATTCTTCTATCTATTGGTGTGACATAATTCTCGTACTTATTAGTTGACTTATTGGGAGTGATTTATTTTTCACTCCACTTTAGTGATCATCTAAAAATTTTGAATTTTCTTATTTCTCTTCCTAATAAACAACCAGTTACGGTTATTTTTACACTTTAATAAGTGGATGATACCAGTATAGTTATAGAAACATTAATCACAATTATGACCACCAATTTTATACAACTCTAAGAAATTATTTATATTTTTAAGTATGATTTTATAGATATATTCTTAAATTTATATGAGTTATAATTATTTTTAGTAGGTTTCTTCCTTTATATATATTTTCTACCTTCTCTTATGGTCTTCTTGAACTTTTAAAACCATATATATTATTCCAACAATCAATGGATCCATTTTCGAATCTCTAACAACACCAACACCTTTCAATCACCCTTATTATTTTTATTTCAGGTTTAGGATGTCCGACATAATATACTTGTTTTTTGGGACTAAAACCCCAAAAGTTTGGGGAAAAATTATTATTATGCATACCCACCTCTATCCTCAACATATTTTTAGATGTATTAACCATTTTATCTTTCCAATGTTGCATTTGTTTGTGTAGCAGTTCCATAAAATATGGATTTAGTACTAACCTATTTAATTAGACCATGGGATACCTTTTTCATTGAGTTTTATGTGGATTATTCTCCACAAGTTCTAAAAACCCTTAAATCCACAATTATGAGTATTATTTTATATTGTTTTGACTCTTAATGTTTTTGTTACATCACTTATCTTTTCAACATTTTAGGAAGAATCATCTTTTTTAGAATCCATATTACTCAATTTAATTTCCATATCAAGGCACTTCATATTGATATTTTCATCCTCAGTTTATCTCAGTATAGTATCCCATTATTCATTAATCTTTCAAAACTAATCCTATTACATTTTTCCCATAATAAGAGAATTTTAAATCTCCTTTACCCTTTTTCCCTTTACTTCTATCTGGGTAGACTTGAAATCCAGAGAGACTTTATGAAAGTTATCCAATGCATGAAATATTGACTTCCCAAAATTTTCAAATACTTCCTTCTCCCTTTAATTATTATAACTATTTATTAATTAATTAAATTTTTCCATTGTAAAGTAGGAGAGATTATTCTTTGTCCTTCAAAGGCTTTGTGATTTTATTGTAGACGGTCATCTTCTTTTCCAATTCTTATTCCACTATATAAACATCTTCTTATAGCTATGACTTTTCATCAATTAATCCCCTAATTAATCTGAATATATAGGTCAAGATAGAGTTGCATAATATATTTAATGTAATAACTATCACAGATTAAACTATTTAAATAGAGGAACAACTATAAATATATTTAAAATAAATCCTCACTATTCTAATTAATTTCAGCTAATGGTGTTTCATATTTATTTTTTTGATCCTTATTTCCTTCTTGGACTCTCCATTTTGAATGTTTTTCAAATTATTGTCCAAGACTTCCATGTTAGTTTTGATAGGTATAGATTATGAATTTTCTATCTAAATCACTTCTTTATACTTCTGAAATATCCACTTTATGTATTCAATAAAAAATATCTATAATGTTTTTTCCAGTCAAATCAAAGTTACCCTTTAGATCTAATATTAATCAAGATAATTCAATAAATCAAAATAAAAGTTACATAGGCTCTAATACCACTTATGGAGTCCCAGTGGACCATGAAGACACACATAAGAGGAGGGCGGGGGTGGATCATATGTAGACTAATTTTAATAAAAATAAATTCTTCTGTGATATTTATACCCCCTTTGGTTTTTAACCTTTGTCACATATTATGATGAAAGTAGATCTCTTTTTATTACCCTTAAAAGCATTTATATGTAGTGAATATACAAAAATTAAAAAATAACACATGTGTTTTTACAATGTTCATCCCTGATGCGGGTAACCCACTCCTTACCATGTTATCTCCCATTGATTAAAAGATTATCCACAATAATGGAATCACCAATTATAACGGGAATACATGGATCATCCTAAAAAATATTCACACAATATTAAAAATTTGTGATCACAATATCACATAGGTTTCATGCCTCTATTATATGATTTAAGAGAAGAGGAATTTATAATTCTCTCCACAGTCTTCAACTCATGTTGGCTCTCTTCATAATCCAACCTTCGTATACAGATAAAAATATCTCTAGGAATATATATATATATATATATATATATATATATATTACCATAACACTAATATAATTCCTCAACTACATAGAGTATTTTACTATAAATATGTCTTTAAAAAACTCATAAGAAACCTAGCCTCAAACTATCCAAGCTTACAGTTCTTCTTAGAATTTATTATTGGCCAACTAAAACTCAATCCTCCGAAGAACTTGAATACCATTGGGTATTAAAAAAAATTATCGCTAGTCAATCTTTCTCACATATTTTATTCTTTTTATCTTTCATTGAGACCTAGTTAGTTAGTCAGTCTTAAAAAAATATTTTCTTCATCACTAAAAGTTTCAGCAACTTCTTCTTCTTCTTCAAGATATATAGTTCCCTCAACTTCTCTTAACTTATTCACAGTCCCCAGAAGCAACATATCCCTATTTTTTTTGTATGGAATAATGGACGATTCATCTATACTACCCTAAATATCCACAATTCTCTTGTTCATATCAGGATAATTAAATACAATCTTTCTTTTTCAAATTCCATAAAGAGTATTCTTATAGACTTTTGTTTTTTCAGTTGAGATGTAGTACTATAAAATACCCAAATTTGAGTTCCCATGAATTTTCTGGGATTTATTTTACACTCAAGAAGTGTTATAAAAATAAACATAATAAATGAACCTCACTTTTTAAATAAGATCAAATAAATTATTCTTTTATTATTATACATTCTCAAATTCTTCTTCCTCTTTAAACAACTTCCAAAAAATATACACTTCAAAATTTTCGACTGCAAAATGATCACACATCAAATCATTTTTTAAGCAATGTGGAACTCATTTTTAGTATGATATTGTCCATGAAAATAGTACAACCTTTAATCTAGGATCTTTGAATAGTGACAACATCCCAATTTTATACACACCTTATAAATATTTTATTCTTGGGAAAATTAAGACACTTCCATATTAGTTCCTCTTGAATGCTCAAATAGCATCGAGTCAAGAAAATATATGAACTTTTGATGTTTGCAACCAGGTTCAATGTTACTTTTATCATGATTCAAAAATATCGAATCAAAAAATTATTGAATATTTGAGATTCAATGCGTCTTTATGTTAAATGTTCATTAAAATTTGATTAATTCAATTTTATTGTCAAGAAATACATACAACGGAATTTTAATTTCAATCATCTATATAATAGGTTTAGATCATGAATTGAATAAGATACACGATGTTCTAAACTCAAAATCATAGCTTCTTCATCATCATCATATTTGAATTTCTTTAGAATTAAGAAATTATAGAAACTCTATTTTTCATAGTTCATTGATCTTCCATTTATATGGATGAAGACCCGATCCTTTAATTTTTATTTCATGGATCACACACCATTTTAGTTGTTCATGATTTTTTATACCATGATATAATAGCTCTTGTATCATCCAAAATAATATTATCTTAATCAAATATAAAATATATAAACATAATTTTACATCTAGCAGAACTTCAAAAAATTTATAGGTGTTGAATCCTCACACTAGGGACATCAAATATTTATATTTTCAAGCCTAATGATGAATACTTATGTTCTTATCTTGGAACTATATTTTCATTTAGTTGCTTTATGAAAATTTCTCTCTGTGTTAAAGCAGTATGCTCATCTAAATATTTATGTTTGATTCTTATGCTTAGTATTTCAAAGACTAGATCTGGTAAAGTTGCATGAAAAAGGTTTACACTGTGTCTTAAAACCTTAAGATTAATGAATTTTTTAATTTACAAGAGACTCTCAAGTCATACTATAGGCAGATAATCTATATTATGAAGGCTTATAATTGGAAAATAATTACAATCAATAAAATTATTTTATGGTCCTAAATGACTTACGATCACCTCAAAGCCTTTCATTCAGCACCTAAAGCCTTATCTTCAACATCAAAGGATTACGATCCATAAGAAAAGCCTTATGTTCAAGACTTAACTATTTTTTATGAACTCTAATGTATATATTTTTACTGATAGCTTTGAACAGTCTTCCTCTTACTATAGGTAGTCTTTAAACTTCTTAAAATCATCTTGTAACTACCTCAAATGATTATTAGAATTATGAAAATTATTAAAAATACCATTAAACACAATTCTAATGTGATTTTGTATATAAAATAATCATATAAGAGTATTTCAACAAACTCATCTACTAGATTAGGTGAAACTCTTATTCAATCAATCTTCAGCCACGTCTATTCATATCAACCTTTAGCTAAGAGTTATATAAACTTAATTATGGAAGGCTACATGATTTTTTCTCCTTATATGGGTTATCAACTATATATTTCTTCAATACAATCTTCAAACATGTTAAGAACTTGTTGAATACAACCTTTACAATCTTTCTAATAGAGGTTTAGTGTTTAAATAATTACACTTCATCTATTTTATAGTCTAAGGGATCTATCCAGCTACTTTTCAAAGTAATTTTATTCTTCTCATTTTCCATTTATTACTCAAAAAATAACTACTCTTTCGTGGGTGGATACTCACTTATTCACTTGATATATTCGCATTGAATTTACTCATATAAATGAATATATCTTTGAAAATAATTACAAAAAATACAACATTAGGCCACAACAATATCATCAAATATGATTGAAACATATGTAAGGGTTACATCACTAGATCGATGGATATATAATGGTTATGAAGCTTACTTTTTCTATAAAAATGAAAAATGTGATATGTAAGAGTCACGAGATGATATGTAATGGTAACATGAATTTACCCTATGATACGTGAGGTTACTCTATAATACATAACAACAACAACATTTATTATAATAACTAATTCCAATCATATATTATGATTGATAATTTCTATATCAATAATAAAATAATATATATTCCAAAAAGTAAAAAATTTAATATTTTTTTTCTAAAAATGAATATACTTTGTAAATTATTTATAATTGATAAGTGTTCGACATTGTAAATCGGTTATTTTTATACCTGAACTAAATTTTAAATGTTCAAATTTATATCTTATGTTTGGAAAATAAATAAAACGTTTATTTATTTATTATTCCTTTTAAATAAATAAATAAATAAATCCATAAAATTTATATATAACTTGAATATTTGGTATGTATTAATATAATAGATATGTTAATACTAATAGATTGTTAAGAATGAAAAAAGTAATAAAACATGATATAATAAAGATCACATGGGATATAATAGTTATGGATTTAATATTCATACATATTAAACTGATTAATATAATATGAAACGATTTATAATAGGTTGGTTATTAGGGATAAAATACAAAGAAACACTCACACACCTACTAGCTGGAAATATAGGTCATACCCCCTAGGGATAATCCATCCAACCATCCATTTTTATTATAAAGAGTTTCTCAAAGTCCTATTGGGCTTAAAATAAAATTACATGGACGAAAGGACATACATCATGTAAATATTGATAAGGTATTTACTATATGACCACATCACATTGATTGTGTTAACATTACTACATCAGGTTGCATCGACGTTATCCACCACATGCCTGCATCAGAACCTGCATCATAAATCCCCCCAAGGGGTTCTAGGATTTGAACCCAGATCTCATAGATGTAGAGGTTAGTGATGATTATAACTAAATTGTGGTTCATTCCACATATTGAATATTTTTATGGGTTTTATATGGAATGATTTATAGTTTAGATATAAAGTGTTTATATTGAAATTCTAAGTGTGATTTATAATGTGTATATAAATTATAAAAATTAAGGAAAATATTAAAAGGTATTATATTTAAAATTATTAATTACTCAAAATTATTAATTTTAATAATTAAAATTAAATTACTTATTTGAAAAAATTATTTAAACCAAATTAAAAGGGTTTTTGATGATTGATTTGATTAAATTTTAAATAATAATTAACATGTGAAATTTAGATTATGTAAAAGGTTAACATAGTGGAAGATAAAATGTAAAATGTTTATATTTCATGTAATATAATATATTTAAAGTAAATACAATATAATGATAAATATTAAGGAGTTCATATTAAAAAAATTCTTAACTTCTTAAGGGTAATAAAAGATGGCCTAGAAGGGGTTGAATAGACCAAATTAAAAAATTTAAACAAATAAATTGATTTTTTTGATTAATTATGGAACTTAGTTATTAGAGTTAGTTAACAACAGAATAAAAAAATAATGAAATTATGTTAATAGTATTTTAGTCCAAAGTTGACCTAGTCTTGTCTTACACCTCTCTACCCAATGAGAGGTACATTGTGCACTACTTAATTTTTAAAGGGGAATAATAAACCAATTACAAAATCATTTTATACAAAGTAAGGGGATAACCATGATACACTGACTTTTATATGTGGAGTCACAACCAAATCACAACCCTAATTTTACAATACATTTGTCATAACCTAAATAGTCTTGAATTTAAAATATGAAATCCACAACCCAAATGACCTGGATTTAGATATAGGGAGTCACAACCATCATATCCAGACTTTATAATCTGGGAGTCACAAACCGAAAGACCTGACTTTAGATACATGGAATCACAAACCTTAGATCCTAAATTTTGAATTCGGAAGTCATAACCCAAAGAAATAAAATGATTTTGTATGTAAAATCATAAATGGATTATAGAGTGTATGTGAAAGATATGAAGAGGTGTTACAGACTCAAGAAAATAGCAGAAATAGATAGGATAACAATAAATCATAGGTACCGATTCTTCAGTGTTTAATCATCTTGATTATCTAATCAAGGTAGCAGAAGTTGAAGATTTTTTTTCAACCTGTGAGAGAATGTATAACAGTAGTGAGAAATGTTCATCACATGTAGAATGTATAGAAACACTTTACTCTTCACGTTGTATCACTTTAAGTATGAAATATATCATCAAAGAAGTACTTTATCATAATTATTTCACTTCTTCACTTGTATATAGAGTAAAGTTATATTCCCTTTAAAACAAAATAAGCCTAACATTACAAAATATTCATTATACAATTTAAATTTAAAAATTAATAATACTAGAATATCAGAAAGTAATAGCAAGATACTATCATTTCATAATAATCTCTCAACTCCCAATTAAAACTTTAAAAAATAAATACCGATTCAAACCAATTTTAAATAATCCTATTAATAATTTAAATGGGATCCATAATAGAAGGTCAAAGATAAATCCCATGAAAATAACAGGTTTGAATTTGAAAATATGAAATTCAAAAAAATATGCTTAAGATTGGAAATAAACTTGTGGAGGAATTATAAACTTAATAATACCATATTAAAAATATTAAAACAAGTTTTAATGAGTTTAGGAAAATATAATATTAATTTAGAAACCATAAAATTATTTCAACAACATAAAATAATAAGAAATTAATTTTGATTTTTCAAGATGTATGTTTCATACGTGAACATAAAACAAACTTTTATTTTCATAATAACATGTTTAAAACAATGAAAACCACTTCACAAAAGTTCTATATAATTAATTTGAATTTATAATTTTATTCAAATAATTTAATAATAAGAAAAAAAATATGAAGTAAATAGATATATGAAATATTATGTAAAATAGAGAATTTGTAAAATTAAATATTCAAGAAAAAAAACAAGAAAAGGAAAGAACTGACCGCGTGTGCCATGTGGTCAGGAAATCATTATACTAACCATGTTGTGCAGTCATTTCAAGTGTTCCTGCAGTCACCATACTAACTGTGCACAGTCAATTGAGTTACCGTGTGTAGTAACTATACTTACCTTCTTCAGTAGCTTCAGAATATATCATGCGAAAATATGAAATTACATACAACCATTATGGTTCAATAAAGACACATAATGGTAGATATATTTCAATATGTGGTAAGGTGGAACAAGATTCACGATAGGCTAATAAATCTTCCCAACTCACAGTATGATGAAATCATAACTCGCAATAAGTTTTCTTTTATAACACACAATCACTACATGTAACACCCCAATATTTCATAGTCTGTTATCTCTTCAAAGTATTTCAATAACTTACGCCACACGCAACACCGAGTTCGAGCACACCACGACTTATCAAAATAGCCATTCAAAAAAGAGGTTATGAATATTATTAACGACATTTTAAATTTTTTATATCCTATATAATTTTAACATTCATCTTTTATGACATAATATAAGAAAGATTCAATTTTTAAGATAAAAGAGGTATTTTTCAAAAAAATGCAATTTTATGAATTTTAATAGAGAACCCTTTTTAAAATCCAATATTTGAAACTTTTATATACTAAATTTAGTGAAATTAAATTCATCTTTAGAAGAGGGACATAAAAATTTAGTTTGGATAAATGTTTGGTACTTTTCTGATACCTTTCATATTTTTATGAATAGTGAAAAATAATAAATTTAAATTAAAAATAATTTTTTTAATCAAAATAATTTATAGTGTTAAATTATACATTTTAATGTTTTTAAGTATCATTAGATTATATTTTTACCATTAAATATAATTTAGGTCATTGTATGTAATTTCACATTTAAATTGGATATAAACAAGTGTCAATCTTTTGATAGTTATTATTTCTTGAAAACACTCTTTCTCTTTTGACAAAAGGAATTAATTTTAAATTAATTTATGCCACTTATGTGTTTTGAATTTAAAAAAATTTATTCCATATTTTTAATCATGATATCCAAATTGTGTAAATAGGTAAATTTTATTTTTATACATTATGAATAAATACTTCAGTAAATATATTATTTACCATGGTTAAAGGGTAAATCCGGTAAATATGATTAAATAAATAATATTAAAATAATATTAAATTACCCTAACATGTGTCCTATTCCTATTAGTTGATACATATCCGACCATGGGAATCCCTGGTTCGATTTTGGGATCACTTGGATCCACTTGGGAGTGATAATGACATATTATATTAAATAATCTAAGGTAAAGGCCAAAATAAAAAAAGAAAATATCTTTTAGTAAAACAATTTTTATATGAGGTTATATAATTTATCTGTTCGACTATAAATAGTAATTATAAAAATAAAAATATTTCATACCTCAAGATATTTTATTTATAATTTTTATACCTAAAATAAATATATTTATATATGACACAATAATGAAGCGATATATTCCTTATTAATGAAAAAAATACAATAAATAATATTGTAAATACTAAAATAAATATAATTTGAAAATTTTAATGCCATAAAAAAATTTTATAGATGACTACGACATGATAGGTTTTATTATATGTATTTATTTCTAAGTAATAAAGTTGTTAGGACTTTAAAAAAAATAAATTATTAAATAATATCAAAATTGACATAAATGAGTTTTTAAAACAAATACAATATTATTGGTTGATATAATAATCCTAAAAATATAAAGTTTGGATTAAAGACTTATATAATGATTGGTTTATTATTAAATAACCACTTTGGGTTCTATTTGAAGTTTATAGTATTTTTATTAACCATATAATATAAAAATACAAAGAGACATGGTAAATATCAAACTATTTAACTAAGAGTTAAATCTAAATGATAAGGTTAATATATTGAACTAAACCTATCTAAAACATATTTTTTGAGGGGTTTTATACCCATCCCCATATTATCCTTTAAATAATTAATTTTTTATACATTATAAACAGAAAAGTATTTTATTATAAATAATATTTCAAGCTTTTCCTAAAGTGACCCTCACCTGTCTTATAAAAGAGCACCTCCCCTTCTCTAAAATTCACACATTCAAAGACATTTTTATCAGCCAAAACCTGCCCAAATATCCTCCCAACATTCATACCTTCATCTTAGAGGCATTCATTTAGTTGGAAAGATAACATAAGGAGCCATTTTGATCAAATCAAAATGAAGAACCCAAAGAAGAGGTAAATATTTCACCACCTCTTTCAAGTTCTTTTGTTCTTCCACTTACTCTTTCTTTATTGTATCCATTATAAAATAATAACTCCAGTATCTTATATATACTGTGATATTATTATAAAAATTTTACAACTATATTCATTATTCTATCCATCCTATAAATGACAAAGTCACCATACGTGCGTACGTACGGATTACCATTTCTACGTCGTGGTGTAGTTTGTTATTCAAATACTTAATCATTTGGATGGGTATAATAATGAGTATAAAAGATGTAAATAATAAATATGACATGATAATTATTACTTATATATGATATACCATCCAATTATATATGATTTTAATATCAAAATAATGATATTGTCGCTTGTGCGTACGTACGGATTACCGTCTCCACGAACGCGATGAGATTCATTCCCCATTGTATCCATTCAAGACTAATATTAATTTGATGATTAAACATAATTTTTAAAGACATAATATCATTATGAATATGAATAAGATACATCATATCCATGACAAACATGGCTTACATAACCAAGCATATAAAGGAAAACGAATCAGTTAACAACTGAAACGATGATACCACTGAAATATCATTAACAAAGCAATATTAGAAGATCATATAAGATATCCTATTTACGTATATAGTTCTTTTATAATTTAATAACAATTATTTAACTATTATACATGAGTTTAACATACCCTTGACCAAGTAAATGTACAAGGTAAGGGTTAATTTCACAATCTCTTTATTATCTGAGGTTATTTTTACATAAGTATCTACCAGGACCTATTTATCATCCACATCCATGTTTTATTAAAAAATTTATTTCAAGACATTTTTAATATTTACTAGACAACATGTTAAATCCATTTATACCCTTATTTGACCTTATATTTTTTGAAAGGAATATTTCAGACATTTTCCAAACAAGGTACTTTATGACCTTTTCGACAAAATTAAGGTAAGAATGTTTTTTTAACATATACGGCAGATGAAGCTATTTTCTGACATTATAACATCGTTGAAGCTTCCATGAAAATATTATAAGAATATTTTCAAAATAAATTTTTTCTTTATAATTATGTGTCTCTTAAATTATTTCACAATAAAAAGAAATATTTATCCCAAATAGTTTTTATTTTATCTATGTCAACATCCTTTGATAAATTTTACACTTGTTTGAAGTTGATTTATTATGATAAAAATATTCCATATTGTATTTAAGGTTTTGGGATATGTTTGACTGTGGAAGAGTTATTTTTATTCCATCAATGGTTTATGGTTAAAGTATTGACATTTCGTATGCTAGTTTTAATACAAATGTTTATGTTATATTTCAACCTCTTCTTAAGATGAATATGTTGGAATAGTTTGTTCCGGGTCGGGGACTGATAAAAGTAAGGCCTCCAGGTTGGGGTCTGGTTACAGTAGGCCCTCTGGGTTGGAGTCCGGTTATAGAGGCTCTCCGGGTTGGAGTCCGGTTACAGAGGCTCTCTGGGTCAGAGTCTGGTTATAGAGGCTCTTCGGGATAGAGTCTGATTATAGAGGCTCTCTGGGTTGGGGTCTGGTTATAGTTAACCCCTAGGTCCTGGCACGAGGCCTTGACATAGAAATTAAAGTCCATCATTATGAATTCCATCATTATGAAAGTGGATATTGATATTTCATGTGATTATTTGACTAGTAGAATATCCATGTGAATAAGTAAATGGCATTATTTGATTTTATCTTTGCCATATTATGTTGAAGTTCAAGTTTAAAAGGATTTTGTTTTAGTCTTACATTTCCTAAAATGTTTATGCTTATTTATAAAAGTTTCTGCTATATTTTTATCCTTACTGAGAATATGATCTCACCCCTTTCTATGTTTTATTTTTCCCAAGATGTGAAGATGTATTTTATGTTTGACCTATAGGGATAGGCTAAGGGATATGAATGTGTTCAAAAGGGGAAGATGTTGTTTTTTTCATTTTATAATGTAATGTAATGTTCATGTATGTAATATATTTTCCAAGACTGCTAAAATTATCGGTCCTTCAGGACTTTATTCCTTGTAATCATGCCAATGTATTAAAATAATGCACCGACTCTGGGTAACTGGGGTCGGGGCGTTAAACTACACAAAAGAGAGTATATATTCCTCTAGGATTTTCACTGAATTAAATAGGAATTTCCATGTAGGATAATTTCAGGTATGAAAGTCAACATAAGTGATTAACATAATCAAATATATGTCAGGGGAATATAAATATGCAATTTATGTAAGGGAAATTGACGTAGGTGAATCATGTAAGGGATTCACATATCCGAATTCCAAAAAACTAAAAAGAAATTGCCCTTAGTAACTACAGACCTAAAAAACCTAGTTAAAGGATAAATTAGCTATGTTTCCTTTTGAATTATATTTTAAAATTTTAATTATATTTCTATATAAACAATAACCACATTAATAATATTTATATAACTCAATTTATCATAAAAATAGAAGAAAAACTGTTCTAAAAAACTACCGAAATCAAACAATATTTCATACATGATAGAGTTCGATTCAAAATATTATATATTGTAATTAAATATATGAAATATTATAATATTTATAAAAAAATAAAATACTAAATTTTGAGTTATTTATGTCACACTATAGTAAATGAAATGGAAAATGAAATTGAAATATGTTCTACGCGGATTCAAAATCGGCTATATGAATTATGAATTGGATCTGTGGATAACCATTTTTCTACAAGGTGTACTATAGTTTTGTTGTATGGGATCTATATAAAACATATAAATATGATATTTTAAGGTCCAAAATGTATTATTTATCCTAGTAAATAAAAATTAAAATTAAAAAACATGTTATGAGTTATCAAAATATAAAATTTAAAGATAAATTAAGAAATAAACAATATGATATGGTCAAGATAAAATATACTTCAAATAATAAAAAATTAAATATATTAATAATTAAAATGGAAATAAAACACATAAGATATTTTAATAATTAAAATATAAAGTTGTTCGTGGATCCACTCAACATTATCACCCTTTTTGATATCTAAAAAACCAATTATAATTTGAAAAATATATTCCCTTTATGAGATTATCAAAAAGAAAAGGGTTTTAAAAGTAAAAAATATTGACTGTATGTTTTAAGGTAATTAAATAAACAAATATATAAGTATAAATTTTTCTAAACATGCAATTTTCAAAATATATAACAATGATCCATGATAAATCAATTCAATGTTAAAACACAGAATTAGATGTAGTGACCAGATTAAAAAAATGATTTGAGAGAAATATTGATAATTCTATTAGAAAATAATATTTTATGAAAAAGGAAGGTTTAAACAGTAAGTTAATATCATATATACTGCATTAGAGGTTTTGAAATATTTATTAAATGATAAAATATATATAGAAATTAAATAATAGAAATATGAAAAAAATCCCAAATTTTCGAGATTTAAAAATTTTAGCATATAAATACATTAACCCCCTTAAACATATGAAATCATAAAACTATAAAGAAGATGATATAAAAAAATATAATTTAAATATCCTCTTAAAGGAATAAAAAATAAATATAGAATGAAATATCTCCTGGAATTTATACTTTGCAAAAAAATCTCCACCTCTATAAAAAGGTTATAGCTTATAAAACAAACTTGTAAAATAATCCCTATAACTCAATGAAATGAAACAATATTTCAAGAGTATGTAAAATTTGATTAAATACTGAAGCACATGTGGTAGGGTTCTATAATAATCAAGCATAAACACTTTTTTTACTCATTCTATTTTGGGTCCAATTGGGTTTGTAAAAAGAATTTTCGGTACCTCGGAAGATTTCAAACATTTATTGTAAGGAATATGAGAAGATAAATTTTAGTGATAGATTTTTTTTGAAACTGAGAGATTGAGGGAACCTAAGAGAACATTCATCAACATAATTTTCATGTAAACAATCTTTATAACAAGTTACTATAGAAACCTTTCTTATAGAACTCTTAACAAAACAGGCCTAGAACATTTTAGGAATCTAATGATTATAGACAAAACCATATTTATATCTATTTGGTTTAATCATAGCTACCATATTATCATAATTTTATTTTCCATTAAAATGGTTTGATATAATTTGATTCAAATTTATAATTTCATTTTTTAGATTAACATTTTATTTCTAAACCATCTCAAGATCATCACAAAATTTATTTTTTGTAGATGTAAAAGAATTAGTTAACATAAAATTTTACATTTAAAGATTAGAGTGATTGTTCTCCATAATAATTATTTCCTCTTTTTACTTATCAAACACAAGAATAGTTTTATTAAATATTTCATTTTCCAAAAAAATATATTTTTCTTCTCTTATTTGATAATATCATTATCTTTATTAACTTTCTTACTTCGCTTGGTCAGCCTTTTATTCTCATCTTTCAAAACATTATGTAATTCAGTTACTCTTAAAACATCTTTTTTAATATTATCATTTTATTTATATAAATCATAAAATATATAACCATCACTTTAAAAATAATAACTATAATAATAATTATTTCTACCCTCATTTTGATTTTGTTTCCATTAAATATAGGTTAGCTATCTCTTTATCAATTTCAGATTCATCATGTGAATCATATTATTCCGTAAATCTCCATCCAAAATGTTGATCGTATTTCAATTAATTTTTTTATTTCTTATCTCTACCTTTTTTCTTCAGTTTTGGATAGTTGGGATGGGTATGAAACTTTTTTCTACATTAATAATAGGTTACATCTTGACTATATTTAGTACCATTTATTTATTTTTAATCATTCTAATGATCTTTATAGGGTATATTCTTGTACCATTTTTTCTCTTCATTATTTTATATATTCCCTTGGTATATTTACCATTTATCTTTTATCACTTTTCTGAGATTTAGACTCATGAGAGTTAGAGGAAATATTTATATGATATTTTAAGGCAATGCCTTTCTTCTTTGCAGCCTCTTCCTATGAAATATTCTTTAACTCGAGTTAATATTAGAGCAGAGATCTGATAATTTCATCTAATCTATACTCATTAAATTCCTTATTTTCATAAATCATATCCTTCTTTTTACTCCATTACCTGGTTAGAGATCTTAAGACTATTTCAACTAGTACCGGGTTTTCAAAAGCTTCTTGAATGGAATTCATCCCATTAACAATGACTATGAATCAATGTATAATTTGGTTTATAGTTTCTTCTTCACCCATATTGAAGTCTTGGTACTTATCTTGAATCATTCCAAGCTTGGTTCAAATCAATTTTTCTAAGACAATGTGAGAAACTTGAATAATCATCCAAATACCATGAGTTGCATTACATGTAGAAACCTGACTAAAAAACATATATTAATTGTGAAAATAAAATATTAACAAGTTTGTAATTTAAAAAATATCTAGTAGCATTGTGTTCTATATGTGTATCTGGGTCAACTTCTGATAGAAATTATGATTTATCCATGATTGACCAATATTGTATGCTTAATTTTTTGAGGTAAGCCTCCTTTATTGATCCCCAGTAACCATAGTCATTTCCATCCAATTGAATTGATTTTTTGGGGAACCCATGCATCATTTAAATTTAATCCCAATATCTTAGAGATCATTCCCTTAGACTATGAGGTATAGGAAAGGGTTATCACAAAAAAATATAAAAAACATAATCTATTGAAGGACTGGATAAATTACAAAAAGAAAAAATATATAATACCAATTGTTTGGTATTGGAAAATAAAATAACAAATAAAAATAATTCTTAAAATCATTAGTATTTGATACTAATTGTTAGGCCCTGATGGGCAATGATAGATGGTATAGAGGGGCTGAATAGAACAGATTAAAAAATTTAAACAAATAAATTGATTATTTAGATTAATTATAGAAGTTAATTATAAGAGTTAGTAAGTAGAAGAATAATATAAGAATATAAGGATTCTTATACTGGTTTAGTTCAAAGTGGACCTAGTCTGGGATTATAGATTTCTACTTGGTGAGAGTTACATTATGCACTATCTGATTTTTAAAGGGGAATTGCAACCCGATTACAAAATCCTTTTCTACAAAGTGAAGGGATAACCATGAAACATTGAATTTTTTATGGGGAATCACAACCCAATTAAAACCACACATTTAAACTATAAGAGTTAAAAATCGAACGATATTGACTATAGAATCCAGGATTCACAACCCGAAAGACCTAAATTTAGACAATTGGAGTCACAACTCCTAGATAATGACTTTAGAATATGATATCCAAAACTAAAAATACCTAAATTTAGATAAATGGTTTCAAAACACTCAGATCATGAAATTAGAATCATGGAATCACAACTAGAATAAAGAAAATTCATTTTTATGTAGAATACTAAACTGAAAACAAAGAGTTCATGAAATATATAAAGAAGTGTTACAAACTCAATAAACTAGATGAAATAGATATAAGACAAATAAAAAATAGGTATTGGTTCTTGAACCTTTGATCAGATTGATCATCCCATCAAGTTATTGGAATTTGTAGATGTCTTTGTTCAGCCCTTGAGAGATCATATAGTAGTAATGATAAATGTACAACATTGGAAGAATTTATAACACCACTCTACTTTTCACACTATATCACTTAAAGTATAAAATCTCTCATTGAAGAACTATCATATGATAATTCTTTCACATGATCACTTGTATATAGTGGAAAATATTTATTCCCATTAAAGAAATAAATTTAACACAGCTAATTAGTCATTATACAATTTAAAAACCAAAATGAAAAATACTAGAATATTAAAAATAGGTAAAAGATATTATCAATGTATAATAATTGCTCAAATCATGACTGAAATTTAAAATAATAAACACTGATTCAAAACAATTAGAAATTATCCTATATATAATTTAAATGGTCTCCATAATAAGAGTTCAAAGATAAATCCCATGAAAATAGAAATATTGAATTTGAAAATATTAAAATTAAAACAGTCCATTTATGATGAGCAGTAATCATGTAAAGAAATTCAAAGCATAATAACATCATTTTAAAAATATTAAAACAATTTTTAATCAGTTTAATATCATCTAATATTAATTTATAAAACATAAAATCAATGAATATACGATAAAATAATAATAAATTATTTTTGAGTTTTCAAGTAGTACGTTTCATGCGTGAACATAAAACACACTTTGGTTTTTATAAAAACATATTAAAAATAACGAAATCATTTTAAATAGGTTCTATATACTTAATATGAATTTATAATATCATTATAAAAATCTAAACATTAAGAAACATACATGAGATAAATTGATAAATGAGACATTACATAAAACCGACCATTTTTAAAATTCCATATTGAAGCAAAAATAAGAAAAGGAAAGAACTGATCATGAATGCCTAATAGTTATGTAGTAGATATACTAACCCTATTGTGTGGTTGATTCAAGTGTTCTTATGGTATCTATAATTACTGTTCATGGTTAGTTGAGTTATCGTGTGTGGTAGTAATTCTTACCGTGTATAAAAACTTTAGAATATATGATGTTGTAAGCAGATATAACATGAGGTCACTATGGTTGAATAAATCTACTTCATGTTAGGTTTGTTTTGACATTCATAACGGTGTAATAGGATACAAAGTAGGATTAGAAATCCTCCCAACTCATAGTAAGGTGAAATCATTACTCACTGTAAGGTGGGTTTTAAAACTCACAGTCACTACAGAAAAGAGAGTATAAGTTTCTCTAGGATATTCATTGAATTACGTATGAATTTCCATATAGGGGAATTTCATGTAGGTGAATTTATGTAAGTGATTACTATAAGAAAATATATATTGGGGAATATACATTTGTAATTTATATAAGGGAAATCGACATTGGTAAATCATATAAGGAATTCACATATTCGAATTCCTAATAAGTGAAAATAGATTTCCTTTTCTATTTTCATACCTATGACATATCTAGTTAAATGGTGAATTATCTTTGGGTGATTATTAATAACATTTATAAAATTTCATTATATTTGTATATAATAATGCATCACATTAATTGGATTTATATAACTCAATTAATCAACAAAAAATAGAAGCAAAAATGTTTTGAAAAACTACATAAATCAGACAGAAAATATACCTTGATTTTAAACCTAATTTAATACATGATATATACCAATTAAAAAGTTAACAAATTATAATAAATGTATTAAAAAGTATTATATTTTAAAAAATAATAGTCACTCAATTTTTTGTTATTTTTCTCATATTATATCCAAAAACAGAGGATAAATGAAACTAGAAAATCGGCTTTACAGATTCAAAATTGGCTATGTGAATTTTGAATTGGCTACGTGTATAACCATTTGGGTTTGCGATGTACAATGTTTTTTCTTGTATGGGAATAGTGTAAAACGTATATAAATTATATTTTAAGGTTTCAAATGATTTTTTTATCCTGGGAAATCAAAATAAAACTTACAGAACATCTTGTGAGCTATCAAAACATAAAATCTAATAATAAATTAAGAAATGAACAAAATTATTTGATCAAGATCAAGTATAAAATAAATAATAAAAAATTCCAAGTTTTAATACTTGAAAGGGAAATAAAATACCTAATAATTTATAATTGTCCAAATATAATGCGATTCAAGGATACACTCAACAGAAATGAATATAAAGTGTTTATATTTAAAATTATGGAATTTCTATAAGGTTATCTAAATTATAAAGTGTTTATTTTTTACTTTATTTATGAATTGTTCATAAATATTTATATCATTTTTAAATATGTGAATTTTTCATTTATTTAAAATTTATTCCTTTATTTATACATAGATATAAATTATCAATATTAAGAATATATGTTCCCCTAGGGCCTAACGTAGTGGTAGTGACCTTGTGGGGTGTCAGTGAGGTCTTGAGTTTGAGTATCTCTAACATCCTTTATGTGTGTGTTTCATGTTTTATTTATATGTTTGTAATTCACCCTCCATAAATGTTTTTAATATTTTGAATATATTTATATGATTTAGTTTAAATTTCCAGACTACTTCTAAACATTATTATACATGCATATAAGGTGTTACATGTTAGGTATGATAATAGACTTAATTTTATTCTACTATAAATTTACCTTGTATTGATTTATGATATTTAATTAAGTACTTAATTGTGAATGATAAATATTTGGTGTTATAATTATGATTTAGTTGAGATATATCTAATGTAAATCATCTCTGGGTAAAGGGACTTTAGGGTAGACTTCCCACTAGTCTGGAGGCTTAATCCTTATTCTAGAAAGGTGGGGGATGACTATATTTGCCTCTATGATTACTCATGTGAAAATTATTGATTTTATATAATTAGAATCAATTAATGAAAAGTTTTCATATAACCTATACACATGATACATTTAGATATGTGGAAATATAAATGGATTTTAATTTGGTTTAGTAACATGATCTATGAGTTATGTAAATAGTTTCACATATAAATACGTCAATCATCTAGTTGGGTAGGTTTGACCAAAGTAGGGTGCCCATGGATTATATTGTGAAAGACATGGTGGAAATGGATAACCCTAATATGTAGGTAACTAAATTCCAATGTGATATTTGGGTTACACTTATATGGGAAATCTTAAGAGGAAGGATACCAAGGAAAAATATTTTTATTTATCCATATGATTGATTTAGGGTGAAGGGTTATCCACCCTATATCTATGAATAATATCTAATTTGATTGGGATAATTCATTAACTAAATAACTAAGTGGTGTGAGTATTTTCAAAGAAGACCCATTTCTTAATGAAATATTGATCTTGGCCAACTAATGAATAATATGACTTCAAAAAGTTTCAACATTTTAGTGGGAGAACATTTAATAAAAGTCCTCATTAAATACTTATAAAATATGATACTTATCTAATAAAATATTTTTTTATAGAGATGAAATTATCACCATAAAACTTGTCAATGAGGTCAAAAGTTAGGAAGTAAAATATTAAAATAAGTAACTCCTAAGACTAGTAATATAAGAAAAATTATTAATTAATGGAAATTATATGTGTTAGAGTAACAATTTCCTATGTAAACTGTTGAATTTTATCAAAACTTGGAAGCTATATTCTTATGAGAATCATAAATAGATTTTCTTATGTCCTAAAAGTCATTTGATAAAAAATAACTTATAGAAATTGAGTTTCCACTCATAAACTCAATATTATTGAACGTTTCAATGACTTGGTGTGACTTAAGGTATCCTTTATGGATTTTTTTGTTATGGAATGCATTGGGTGATATATTTTTTACAATGTGAATGAGTTCAATAAATTCTTTCCCAATTTTATCAAAGTGTTAAGGATAATTGAAATGGGCATGAGATATACATGTTTTGGTACTATGTGGAAAATAAAAGTGGGTAAATGTTCAAATCAGAGGAATAAAGTCTAGTTATAAATTCAACTATTGTTTTCCTGGAATCCATTAAAGGTAACTAAAACTTATAATTAATATAAATACGGTGTAATATTTCTATATGATGTAATTTTTTGGGACAACTGAAGGGGTTTAGAAACTCCATTTAATTTTCATGTTAGGTATCAATGTTATCTAAAATTATTATTAGTTTTAAAGGGTATGCGATACCAAATATATTATTTATAAATGTTGTGAGTATACTTGATTTAAAAATAAAGGGATGAATTCATTGATCTTGTTGTTTTCATTCAAGTGATGAATAAATGAGTTGATAAAACAAATATTTGAATGTAAAGAATATATTAAGCTCAAATGGATTTTTTGTAAAGGATATGTATAGTTATCTCATTTTTCTTTTATAATAATAGAAGTTTTTTTATTAATATGTGATTGTTATCAGATATATGAGATAATGGATTCAATACATTTGGTTTATAATTTATCAGATTCTATAGAATTTTTGAAAATCAAAAAAGGATAATTTTTTTATCCAAGATAAGAGAATTTATTTAGATTTTTGTTAAAATATTAGGAATGAAGATTCTACCACCATTAATGGAATATTTTAAAAAATAAAGTCCTATTTTTAGAAGAAAATGTTCCAAACAAGTAAAATTTCATATATGATATGGAAATAATGTTTTATTTGTTAAATATTCCAAAAAAGTAAATAACAGTTTTTTCTTAAACACATATGAGTTTGTGTATATTATCATGATATTCTATAGAAAATATAGTGTCTATGTGTATTGTGGGAGTTTGTTTGGACTAAGAGAAGTTAAAAATTAACAAATAAAATATTATTAAATTCAAACTAAAAAGTGAATTTCACTTTATATCATAGAAAGATTTAGGTATTTGGAATAATATTAATGGAAATAGTGATATTCCCAGTGGATCGTGTAGGCACTCTAAGATAGGGTGGGTGGGAGGGTGAATCTGTGTACATAAGTTTTACTAAATTATTTTCCTTATACATTTTATGATTTTTTATATTTGAACCTAAACCACCTTTTAGTATGAAGGGATATTTAATATTCAAAAACAAAATCACATTACCTTCATTATAGTAAGTAAATCAAGAAAATAAAATGGTATTTTTACAAGGTTCACCCCCAAGGGGGGGTGGCAATATCCTTGCTATGTTTAGGTCATGTTTGGTATATAGATTCTCTACTTTATTATTTTTACCAATTAAAAGTGGTTTGTTCATGATCTATATTAATATCCTAAGTAATCACTGTATTAAACAAGTGAATAGTTTTTTTAAAGGTTGGGGTCGAAGACTCAATTTATTATTTAAAGCAAAGACCTCTTTAGACTGGGTAAAGGGAGACCCATTACAAAGCCCGAAGGCCCAAGGCCAAGTGGCCTAAAGACAAGGCTTAAAAGCCCATTTTTTTGGGCCAAAGGACCCCTTGGTGAACAGTACTGCTATAGTACCCACGCTGCTACAGTACCAGCTACAGTACCGCCACCGCTACAGTATCTACTATAGTCCCTCTGCCGCTGCTACAGTGCCGCCACTGCTACAGTACCTGTTACAGTACTACTACAGTGCAGGGAATTCTCCCCTACTCGGATTTGATCTGGGGTCTTTTGGATGCCAAGCATGAGCCTATACCACTAGGGTACAAGCTCGTTGGATAAACAAGTGAATAGTTATTTAGACTAGCTCCCACTACTATGAGTTATCTCTTAAAAATATATGATTTTTTTATACTGGATCGCACCAGTTCTTCAAAAGTCATTTTCCTAGAATCCCTAAAGAATATATTTTTTCAAATTTGGATATCTATACATGAACTGAAAGATATGCCTCCTTAACTTTAGGTCCTCTACTTACACTAAATATAATCAACCATAATCTCTATAATTTAGAACAAAACTCTTATAAATATTCAAAAGGTGTAACTTCCCAATTAACTAATTATATAATCAAAATATTTAATATCTAATTCTTCTAAAAATTAAAATTAGCCTAAATTATAAAATATTTATAGGATTGGGATATTTATAATTGGACTACAAATTCTGGTTCATTCACTTTTAGAGTACATAACTTCTTAAAGAACATCATTGCTTTGAACTTAATGACACTAACATTGTGAATTGGTCATACTTACTATTTACTAAACTTAGTTACTTCCAGTTCTTTTCACTTTTATATTATAAAATATTTGTGTCTAGGAAAAACAAATTTTAGAATCACACTATATATTTAGAATATATTTAAATTAATTATTCATATAAACCCTAGTTCATTATTCTTTACTTCATGTACTTTATGCGAATATCTTCATAGTAATACACAATACTACTTTAATAATTTCTTCTCTTATTCTTCATGAAACCACTTGTTCATAGTACTATCTTCAGTCAAGCATTATGATTCTCTTGGACTTATAACCATTTCTTCATAGTTCTACATGAAATATCTAGTTCATGTATATCAATTTATTCATGAAACTGTAAGATATTCTTGTATGAAAACTCTTAGAGTAGGAATGAATATTCACTATAAGCACTTCTAAATTTCCAATTCACACTACTTAACATGATTGGTTCCTAAAAAATAAAGTATGATCTTCGCTAAACTGTCTCATGAAACTAATTATTAGGTAACTTATTTATAACAAAACATTCATAAACTATTCTCAGCACGAATCCATGAACCTATTAGATCTTGGATCCTTAATGAAAACATAGTAGGCTGTATGGACTTATCTAATCATGCTTCTCCAAAATATGAGGACACAAAATTTTTATGCAAGCACAATTTATTGTAAGTCCTTCACAAAACTAGATATTATATAGGTACCTTCACACACAAAAAGAGTGATAGAAATATATCATGAAAGGAATTCACTTGGATAAGACTTACAAAAAAAAAGATATTGTCTATTATAAAAAACTTCACTTTATACACTACTTTTTATCAGTTCCAGTGCACTAGAAAATATATAGTTGGGTTATTTATAGATATATATTTATTTAATTATCACCTCTATAACTTCTTATAATTAGGTCTGGCCATTAATTTTCTTGAAAACCTTGAAAAATACTATGTCTTGCATTAATAAATGTATCTGCATTTTCCTAGAATTCTTTCACTACCATGATTTTATTAAATTCATAAATCTTGAAACAACTTTAATTCTCATGAATATTTTACTTACCCATTTTCTTTTCATTCATGTAGTTAAGAAAATTTTTCATTTTCATCATCTGTAGTGTCATGTTTTCATGTGCTTGAAACAATTACTATAAATAAAACATGGAGATCATCTCCCAAGGAGTTATAATTTGATATCATAATTTAGTAACATTGACCATGGCCCAAACTCAAATTATGTGGCACAATCATCTCTCACGAACCCCCAACATGACATGATATCAGTTGGAATGGTATGAACTTTGGGATGTGGATAAGATGATCCATACACCATTATATTAACTATGAGTGACTACCTTTTTAAAACTGTGAACAATTCTAGTTCTCCCTTTTCCCACATAGATTATCAACTCATATTCTTGCTTCTTAATTACCCTCCACACTTTCTTGATTATTGTTCAACTCCTATGGAGTCACCCTGCTCCTTGAATACTCCTCCGCCTCTATACTAAACCACATGGTTGATCTACCATAGAGTTATCCTAGGCTCTTCATGAAAGTGCTTCCATGCACCGAATCTTTTCTTTTCTATAACTGATCTCAGTCGGTGAATCCTTTTATCTTCTCCACTATCTCTGATGGCAGGCTACTTGGGTGCTACAATATTAAAGGTTGGACTATTTTTTTGTATCACCCCAAATACTTCATGGTATGTTTCTCTTAAATACACTCTAGTTATAGCCTATATTTTTTGAATCACTAAGACTCTATCGAACAAAAAATGGTTACTTATAGGATATATCCATAACCTAGCCAAGTAAACCTAATTTTTTCACTTCTATGATGTGAATTTCGAAAATTTGACATACATGGTTGTGATAAGTTATTAGGAGTCTAATAAGGAAAAATCAATTTTTAGTGAATAGCAACCTACCCTTATGAATAGTAACCTACCCATATGAATATTAAATTACACTTATGAATACTAATATGACTCTTATAAATGGGATCCATACCATTGAGTGTATAAATGAATTTAGGCACCTTAAAGATAAAGATGAGAATGTTAAGTGTTTATATTTTTCGATCAAATAATAATTTTAATTAAATATTTAATTAATAATATTTAGAAAATTATATTTAAAAAATGGAATTCTTTTTTGGATTTTACACATCAAAAAATGGTTAGGATTAATTTTTGTTATTTTTCTGAAATACTTGAATTTTTCATGAATAGTAAAATCCGATAATTCACAATAAATGCTAAATAATGGATTAATTGAGTCATTGATGATGATATAATGATGTAAGACCAATTGTTTTGGATTCACCTGATAAAATTACTATTCTTGGTCATGTAAGACTAACTATTCCTTGTTTTATGGAGAAATAATAAATTAATGAATTTTATATTGAGAAATCCCCTCTCTCCTCCAGTATAAATAACCCACTTCACTCCCTCTTCTATTCACTCCTCTCAAGCCTTTTTCCTTGACAATATTCTATACAAATATCTCCCCAAGATCCTACCCCACGTCTAAAATCTCCTAGCCTCTTCAAAATACCAAAACCTCTATCCTTAAGAGGTTCTCAAAGGAGGAAGTTTCAAGAGGTAAATTCCTCTTTTCAATTCCTTCATTTCTTTTAAGTTCTTTTCTTTTTTGTTTCTTTCCTAAACTCCTTTCACCCAAATAGTATGATAACTCCAATAACATACATGTAATGGAATTTTTTTATGCTAATTAGATATTTCATTATCCTCTCTCCTTTTCCCACCCTTTATTTGGATGAAATGAAAGCACCGTTTGAGATGTGCTAATTTAGCACATTCAAGGACAATGGTTTATCAATTTCTATTATAATCTTCAATTATGGTTGTGAAACCATTTGTGTTATAGTTGAATCAGATTTTTATATATGTAATATATCCTATATTTGTTCTGTAATCCATTTTTACAAATGGTATTAAGTTATAAAGCAAAACATGTTCATTGTAATCAAACACACCGATTAACCAAAATGGTTGTCACTAAGGTTATATATATAATATTTTGACCTCACTCTAAGTAACCAAATTAAATTTAAAACCATGTAATATCAGATATGTTCACTAATAGAATATAACTTCATTTCTGGGAAACCACTTCCATCTTTCATATTTATTCGAACTTGAATATAAGTGAACCAATCATTAAAAACCAAATGATCAAACGAGCCTTAACAATGAAATTAAACCTTATAACAATTCAAAAAGGCCTTAAATGAACTAAAAAAGGTTATAATAAATCATTTAAATATATAATAGGTTCTATAATTGTGAATTAATAAGGCTAATTTGTTTATTCAAGTCTTTAATAATGAGTCAAGAACACCTTCAAGCATAAAGTAAGGGATCATCTCTCTCACTTTTGTTCAAGAACCTCCCCTATGTTGTGCTCTTTTATGTTTAATACCTAATGATGGGGTATGTTTTTTAACCTCACCCATAATTAACTTGTGATATATAAATAATGGGATACCCTTTACCTCTCATTAATCCCTCATAATGTCACTCGTTACCATGCCGAGATGTTTGTAAGGGGTTTTCTCATCTCACTTTCAATTCTGTGGGATTTCCACTGTTTGCCTCTTATTAATTAAATGTGGTGAAGGTGTATTTCCATTTTATATATGTTATCATGATACTCTTGATATTCATGGTATTCTGTGACTAATTAGGTTGTTTTTAACTTTTGGTCATATGACTCAATTGATTACAACGTGGTAACGGGCTTTGTCTCAATTTTCACTTCGTTGTGACTTGCTTAGTATTGTGCACCTACTCTTTCTTATGTGGTGTACCTACTTCCCATTTGAAATAAAATTTCAATTGAAATTATATTACATTTAAATTTCCACATTCTCATAACATGGATATGATTATTTTCTAAGTCATATACCACTTTACATATGATATTTATTTTGAATGTTGTTTTTACTATGGAAATATTGATGAATCAGTATCCTCTATTATATATAGATAATGTAAATTCATATTTCTCTTATGTTGAATCTATGTATAAGGAATGATTTGGATTTAGAGGTGGGTGGGGCCCACTAAAGCCCCTCGATGCATCGGTAGGTCTCATGAGACAAATCAGTAGGCGACAAACCCTTCGAGTTTGTTTTCAAAAATCAGATGGGTTTGTACCCACATAACTAAACTGTTTTAATAGAATTATGGTTTCATGTGACAGATACATGACCTCCAATTAATAAGAATTATCTTTATTCATTATCAGTTATTATTATTATTATCCATGAGGTTTTCACTATGACAAAATCTATGGATGCAGTATCATTCTCAGTTTATTAATGGAATTAGTTTCTCATTTATTCACCATGCCATGTTGATTATGTCAGATTGATTATGATTAAATTATTATTGTATTCATTCTTCTGCTATTTTTAACCCTTACTGAGTGTTTGATCTCACCCCTTTCATTGTTTACCTTCAACAGGTGATGAAGAGAAGGTCATTTATTTAGTTCATGTGGTTGCAGTTTCTAGTTTTGTTATGTATTTTTGTAGCCTTTTTCAATTTTTCATTCCTTTAACCATGACAATATCACATGTAATGCACCAGATCTAGTCTATAGGGGTTTTGGGGTTACATTTTTAATCATCCTATATAATATGTCTTTCCAAAAAAACAACTTTAACTCATGAATTAAAATATGATCAAAACTTATTCTAAAAAGATTTAGGGACAAAAATAAAAGTCTATTATCATATATATACTCAACATTGATTATTTAAATATTATTTATTTCCATTAAATTACATTATCAATTATTGAATCTATGGTTACAAAAATCTTCATCCAAGTGTGTTTTAACACTAATTTAATAATAATTCATTCTAACTAACACTAGGATGAATTCTTCCAGAAACTATAAATTATTTTACTCCTTAATAATTATTTATTCAATCCCCCTATATCCATCTACCCAACATCACATGTATCATATTTTATATAGTGTGTTTCTCAAAATTATCAACACATTTCTTTCATATTAAGACTAACTCAACAATTATTAGATGTATCATCTTCTTTCTAGAAAGATACATCTCTCCAACTTCAAACATCAATTCCAACTTGTGAATGATTATTAAAAATCTTCCAGTGAAAGTAAACCTTCAACTTTAGTCATTTCATTCAATGCGTACTTCTATATCACCCAAAATATATTAATATACTTATTGATAAAAAACAAAATAGACACATTCCATTTAGTTATTCAATCAATTTCATTAATTATTAAAATATCTCAAGGAAACGTTTGATGGAAAGGGTTATGAGAATGATGATAATGAACATAGAAATAGTTCTAAACTAGAAAATAGAAATTATTACAATCATAACATTTTAGGTTGTAGAGTTAAAGAGTTTGTATATGTTCAAGGATTTGAAAATTAGAAATATGATTCCTAAATCTAACCATTATTCAAAATAACTTTTTTCATAGATGTTACTCACTAAAGCGTTTAGTGGGATGATTTTATTATACAGTCATATAGAAAATTGAAATAAATTTCAAAGAGGTTTAATGGGTTTAACAAAAACCTTGAGATTATAGTAAACACAAGGCTAATATTTGAGTTCATCATATATGATATGTTATCCAAAAACTTATGTATGGTTTTATTAAGTATTCTTATATTATATTAATAATATGAAATATATCATTTTTATAAAATTTAATATGCACTTTATCATTATTTCATGTTAGATTCATATTCTTTGTGTAGTGAAATGATAATTAACCCCTCAAAGTATGAATTTCAGTTATCACTAATTGATGATCATCAAAGAGTATTATAGGATATGATGATATGTTAATATTAATGTGAGTAGAATATTTTACTTGATAAAAATAGTTTTATACAAGATATAAAGAATAGACTCTTGAGATAGTAAATTGAGACGTGTTCTATGGAATGACCCACCAAAGTATATCACATGAAATGACATAATGTCAGTGATATACTGTGGAGTGTATAATTATAATAAATCCAAATTATCTATGGTTGGTGAGAAACCTGACATGATAACCTTTATACTTTTATACCTTTCTTACACAAGTCTTAGGCCTTAGCTAGTTATGGATTTTTGGGTATATTTTTTATCATGTCATTGGTTAGAGATCAATGAATATGATATTTTTCTAGTCGTATGATGAATAAATAAATTCGAGGAATTTATTTAATTGGACCAAGTAAATTCATGGATATTATTATTTGAGTGATATGTAGAGTTCTTGGATACTTGGATGAATGAAATGCAGTGTATCAATTCATACTATCTAATATATTTTAGAAAATCATGTATTTATGAGTTGGATTGTACTAGATCAACAAGTTTCATGTCAAGTGGTCACTTGGTGTACTAGAAAAAAGGATTATATATGTATACATATGGTTAATATGATATATATTGTAATAGACATGGTCATATAAAAGTATGTGAATGTTCTATCGAGATCATACCAGTCCTTTTTGCAGCTTGATTAGTACTGATGTTTTTATAAAAACTACTCTTTGCTTACATCTATGAAGTTATGATTTTATATTTTTTTTACCAACACTACAAATTAATATAGGTTCATATGGTTATAACTTGGATGTAGGATTAAATTTTAGATGAAATGTTTGTTCCAAAATGAATAGATTTTGATAAATAATATCCAGAATAGTTTGGAAGAATTGAAAAAGAATTATGACGTTTCATTTAAATTATTTTAGAATAATTGGTATATTTTTATAGATGATATGAAAGAGGGATATCAATTTTTTTGATATACTTTAAATTATAACCTATGATAGAAATTTGATTCATATCATAGGTATATGATTATGATATTTAGTGCATGTCCACAACCACATATCTCACTTAGTTATTTTGGTTATAATTTAATGGATTGATTTATTTATGGATATACATAAATGATAAAATCGTTAAAGTGTTTAATGATTATTAAAACCTAATAGGAATATTTTATCATAAATTATATCAATTTCTATGTGATGGATATTCAAATCCATTTATTTTATGAAGGAAAATATTTAAAATATTGAAGATCAACCCATTGTGGCTGTGTATAGTTGTACAAACAAGTTATTCCATATAAAAATCTATATTTATCTTAGTTATCAATTTACAATAAAAGTGAAGGTACCAGAACACCATTTAAGGGTGGGGGTACATACAAGGATTCTAGTGTAAATTTTCATTCCTATGGAGTAATGATTCTAATGGTTATTTCTTAGTGATCACTATTAAATATACTCCATCAAGAAATAGAGAGTTGGAGAACACAACATCTGAGGTAAACCTATTTATTTTTAATTTTCTTCACAACATGTTGGTTCGATGATGGTACATAAAGCACATATATGTGTTTCTACCACAATGTTGATCATGTGATGATCCTCTAAACCCCATCGAATATAATAATTCAATGTGAGAAAGTTTATCACCAAAAATATTATCCTCAATGGGTGAAAATTTATCATGAGTATCCTAAATTGGGAAATGATTTGATCAACCTCCATCATGTTATATCTATAGATGAAATGAATCTTTTTGGTGTATAAATTATAACTTATAGTACATGAAAAATTATGTTGATAACTTATAACTTTCCTCTATGTTTATCCATGAAGAAAAAGTACATTACAATGTATCTAATATTATCATAACCTAAATAACATGGTAATGATATTGATGTTTATTTGGATATATTTATTTAAGATCTAAAATTTATGTGGGATTCAACATTTATATTGTATGATACTCTTATAAATGAAGATATCACTTTATGATCATGTTGTTCAGGATGATAAATTAATTTCATACTTATGAATTTTTTTAGGATATAAAATTAATGGAATGTTTGAGTGTCCCATTTTTTATAGAAGGTGCAAACTATGTTCGGTCAAAACATTCCTTAACAATATTGTTTCAAGTGAATCATAAATTTTTACCCTAAATATATAAATACTGATCATGGAAAACATCATTCGATGGGAATTCAGGAATAGGTAAAAAAATTTATACATTAATAGCTGATGAACAATTTGAGAAGGTAAAGAATATTATCTTAAATTTTTGTAAAACCTGTTAAAAAAACATATCAAAATGGGTTGTAAAAATAGACAATTTTTTTAAATTTTTGTATTGGAATTTTTTGTATGTGATATATTTTCTTGATTTCATGAATATAGAAAAAATGTATGCGATAATTTCATTATCACATTACAATATTCATATTTTAAGACAAAATATGACATTAATGGTCGATTGAAGATGACTGATATATGAATAAGGGAAGATTTGGTACCAGTGAAGGTTGAAATAATATTATTTGTTACTCTAGTGTCTTAAAAAATTTCTAAGAATATGAGATTTTTGTTTCGAAACATCCTCAATTAGGTAAAGGTTTTACATGTGTATTCATAAAATATCAATAATATTATGTTGATATATGATTTGAAGTGAAAGGGTTAAAATCACACGATTTTCATGTTTTGATTAAATATTTTAATCCTTTGGATTTATGTTTCATTCCAATTAAAAATATATGACATAGATTAATAGAGATTGTCTTCTTTTTGAAAACTATATACAATAATGTTATAGACTTGTTGAAGTTTATAATAATGTAAAATAAAGTTTTTATCATATTATGTGAATTAAATAGGTTCTTCCCATCACCATTATTTAATATAATGGTTCACATTGTTAGAGGGATCCAACTATGTGTCATGTACATTACAAATGGATTTACCTCAATGAAAAACATATGAGAATTTTGAAAGTACATATCAAAAATTAAAGTCTACAAAAAATTTGTATTGCAAAGTGATATATTATAAAACAAGTGGTTTAATTTTATACCAATTACCTATTCAATGTGTATAAAACTGTTCTAAAAAATCTCATCATAGTGGGTGTCTTATAGGTGAAGTAATTTCAAGAAGATTTGTTGTCACAATTACTATCATAGAGTGAGAGTAGGCTGACCTTTATATTTTAAATAATAGTACAATGTTTGTTCCTTATCTTTGAACTCACAAAATTATTATTTTTTATTTTAATCCATCAATGGATGAAATCCCAATATCAAATATATATATATATTCAACATTCTATAAGAAAATTTCAAGACTATATTTTTCAAGAGTTATCAATAAATATGAATTAAATTTATAAATGACTTTTAAGGATTGTTATAGGACCTGGTGTACATGTATTATGTTATAATGGTTATGTAATCAATAGATATATGTTTTATATAAAAAACAGTATAAATGTGGTATAATGAAAAATAGTGGAGTTACTCTTTTGGTGAAATCAATACATATATTTAGTACCATGGATAAAAATACAATATTTTTAGAATATATCATACTTTAGAATCACAAAAAATGGAAGTTAGATTATACCACATTCCAAGTGTTATTTTTTCAATAAAAATTGTTTTATTAAAATACTGTAGTCTTAATTGAATAATTGGGATTTCTAAATGTGAATATAAATAAGGAAGTGTATAAGGGTGAACCGTTCACAATGAAATTAAATGTAGTACAAGTATTTTATGCTTCAGATCTTGGAAACAAAAATTGGACAATTGTTATATTAGTTGATAAAATAACTACATGGTCAAATGAAAATTCTAATAGGGATGAACCTTTCATTAGAGAATAAAAATCATTTAATGGTGGTCCCAATGTATATGGTGTCTTGTATTCTAAAGGATACGACATGGAGTGGTTATAGAAACTTGATTGAGGGATCGATTTCTTTAACCTTTAAAAGAAAAAAATAGATCAATGAATATATAAAATGTTGAAAATTAGTTTTATTATATACAATGTTTTTCCATATAATATAATGTGTTTTATATTGTATTTATATAATCTCAATTAATTATTTAACTAGTTGTGAAGATATTGTATTATAAACCTACTAATGCTACCAATCTATAGGAACAATATAACATTAATGTTAAAATTGAAAAAATTTCTGAAGGTGAAAAATATTATATAGGTGAGAAATAATATAAAGGAAAAAAGTGAGAATAAGTGAGAAAAAGTTAGAAGGATGAAAACATATACGAGTCGTTTAGAAATCCAATGTTGTAAAATTTTATTATGGGGAGAAGTAAATGTTAAAAATCAAGGTTGGATGGAATGTATGTGGTTAACCCATTGACCCAAAAAGTCCATTTTCATTAGTTATATTAGGATTAGTACTTTAACTCACATTCATATTGATATAGATTCATAGAACAATATTTTCCTATATTTAAGGAATAAATTCAGGAAGACATTAGGTTAACATTATGATATAATTATCTCTTTTACCAAAAAATTAAAAAACAAAGCACTGATTAATACAACATTATACCTTGCAGAGTACATTTATATTAGAATATTTTTTGATGAAATTTATACTAATTTTCACTATAAATAATTAAGAATAATTTTATACACTTATTAAGAAACAACATCTTAGGGATACTGATGGAAAAGTGAAACCCTACCTGTAACGCCCCTAGCCCGTGACCACTTATTTTTGTTTGGACTAGATGTTCCACTAGAACCTCAGGCATGTCTTCCCATTTACCATATTATATTTACAAATAATGGGGGTCTAGGGTCATACCATTAGTATACTATAGTCCCATATTAGAGTTCCATATAAAAAATAAAATAAACCAAAAATAATCCATATTAATAATCATAGTACATGGAGGAAATAAATATTTCCCTAAATAATAAATGAAAATGAAGAAGCAAGAAGTCATACAAACTCATGATCAGGCCAGGAAGTAATAAATAATTTTCCAAAAGTATGATCACAATAATAATAAAATAAATAAATAAAAATCATGAATAAACTACCCCTGATTTGTACCTCAAACCTCGTCTCCAACTCTACCTAATCTATCTCACTAAATCATGAAACATTAGGCCATAATGTTACATAATCCCATAGAAAGTAACGTCTTCTTGGGTAACTAAGTTCCATGGATACTTGAGTAGGGTCGAGTTCAAATTAGTTAGGCACCACCAATGTAGTCCCATACATAACTAATATATATAGATTTAGATAATGTGATATAATTAGAGAATAAATTCATAGTTAATAAGCCTAAATAAACAATCACTATCTATCCTTAGGTTCTAACATGACACTTAGAATCGACTATATCAGCCTTTTCCTGTGATGAAGTGTCTGTAAGAATAAAGACTCACCATAGGGGGATATATGTACTACCCTTAGATACAACATACATTCCTCCACTAGGTATAAACACCGAATCCAAGGGAGTATACTAGGCATCCAAAATAATAGAAAATCCAAGCCATATTTGAGGAAGTATCCCATGTATCATAAAATGTTAGGTCATTACCAGATCCTAAGAATCCTAGGCATCTTCCAAAACATTATCTCATGTATGATCACTAAAACCTAGGCATCACATAATTTTCCCCAGGCCAATAGCCTAATCCTAGGTATCACTAGGAATATTATAGTACTAGACATCACAACTAGATATTACATATCTTAGGTATCCCATATATCATCAAAAAACATCCCACTAAATCTTTGGTACTGTAGGTTCTGGGTGCGGTGAAAGTGCGATTGGGCCGCCACCCAACATTAATTTTACCACAATCAAGGATTATTCTGGGATCATTATAATGATGAATTCTAGTCTCCATGGAATATAATCAAATATTTAGATAAAGAAGGAAGAGGCCCAAAACCTTTTGATAGGATCTTACATATCATGTTTATAATTAATTTAATTAATTTCATAATAAAAATAATACCTGGATCATCATTATTTTCTTCAAATATGATGTTGATCATCCAAAATGACCCTTTTAGATTATATTATTTCATTTGTGATGGTCCAAACTAGAATCCCTCTAGCGGTGATCTACACGTGCTCCAATAGCCTCTGATCGACTCCACTCGTTCTCCGGGTGATAGCACGGTGAAGTGAATATCTTATGTCATTTGTTCGTTATTTCTTGTTATTCAGCCTTGAATAACTTCTCTCATTCTTGAGAGGAGAAGGAATAGGAATTGAGAGAGAAATTGTTTAGCTCAATAATTATCAATTCACTGGGTGTGCAGTTTGGTATAAGGCGCAATAGACCTACTTGTCTATTTATCGACATGGGGCTTCAGTTACAATATTTAATTGCATAAAAATAATTAATAACATTTATAACCTTAGAGAAAACTCATGTTTTAATAATAATACTACGTCATTATTTATGGTGTGCAAACTTGTGCAAAATAGAATTATTAATAAAATTCCACATCACAAAATAATATCCATGTTATTATTATTTTAATTTGTACCTACTATTTAAATAATAATTTACCATCTTTCAAATGATCATTTTACTACCGGACCAACCTTGGTCCGCTTGAACTCCACTTCCATTTATTGAACACCCTAATAAATAAATAAATAATTTATTCTCTTAAATAAATGTTTTATTTACAAACTAGTAAATAGATATTTATTAAATGTTAAATAAAATAAATAAATAAATTTTACCCACAATCCAATGAATAAATATTTATTTAATTTATGAAATCAAATTAATTTGAATAAAATTATTCAACTATCATGAGAATAATATTTATTTTATTAATTAAATTCTAATAGAATTTAACTGAGACCACTAGAAACACTTAGTGTGTGACCCTTTAAGATTATTTCTCGTTGGTATTAGGCGGGCTTGCCTAAAGTCCAAGAGTACTATCTACCAACAGGTCAAGGCACCCAAGAGAAAGAACTTAAAGTTGAAACAATGACATCCACATACAAACACTCACTATGTAATATAATCTCTTTGTCTTGATATCTCATCAAAAAGGTTTCATGATAGTTTTATCAGCCTTTGTGCTTGATACGCCATTCTTTGACGACCTAAAATAAACTTTTAGTTACACCATGGCCATGGATTTTTGTGTGATGATTTTATTTCAGTCCAAGGGCTGAGATATCAACTTCCATAAATGGAAGAGACAAATCCTTCCTCGACTTGTCCATTAATAACATGCCACTCATGATGCACCCAATGTACCCTACTTCCCACCGACTATCTATGTGACAGTTTTCATTAGTAAAGCAAATTGAATGATTCATGACATGCATTAATGATAATCATAAAGTATAAAGATCATTTCACATACCCATAGATAGGAATATATGATGACACCCAAACATTCAGAACTCCTACTGGTGAGTCTATTCTCATAATCTCTCATCTTAGAGATTACCAAGTATGAACTTCATGAGAGGAAGTCTCATCTACTTAAGAGTAATCATACGTAATGGTCTGTATACTATCTGTCCCATTACATTATGTCATCCAACCACAATACTATATTTAAGAATATTATCATATCACTTCCAGGTTCTCATCATTGTGGGGAACTACTATGTCCTTATCAGTGCAACAAATACTTGAAGATATTATTACACTATAGTCATGTAGAATAATAAACAATATGTTATAATATATTAAATATTTAAATATATTAAATATTCATGAAACCGATGTACAACCATTTGGTTCTTGGATACCAACTCTTACAAACTACCACCTAGACTAGAGCCAACTGCCTACGACTTTTAGTCCGCTAGACCTCACATGATGATCATGTTTCTACTAAGTTAAGACTTTAGTGAAGTGGTCCACCACATTCTCTTCCATAAAAATACTGCTCACTACAACTTCACGCTTTTGAGAAAAATATCTCATGAGACGATGCTTACAAATAATGTGCTTTATCCACTGATGTGACCTCTGCTCTTTTGTGAGAGACACCACTATAGTATTATGATGGTAAAATGTGATGGGATCTTTACTACTAGGTATCACATCTATCTCCTGGACAAAGCTTCACATCTAAAATGCTTCTTTTTCTGCCTCAGAAGCTGCGATATACTCAGACTCTACTGTAGAATCTCTGACCACACTCTTCTTTGAGATCTTTTAGCTCACTGCTCCTCCATTCAAAGTGAAGATGTATCCCAATTTCAACTTCATATCATATTGATCAGTCTAGAAACTAGAATCTTTATATCCTCTGATGACTAGTTCCCCATATCCTCCATAAACTAGGAACATATCCTTAGTATGCCTCAGATACTTTTGGATAGTCTTGACTACCATAAAATGGCGGTCACCTGGGTCATCTTGATATCTTCCTACCACACTAAATGCGTAGGTTACATCTAGCCTAGTACATAGCATGACATACATGACTGACCCAATCATTGATTCATATAGAGATATTTATATTTTCTTTACTTTCCTCATGTGTTTGAGGACACATTTTCTTGGAAAGATGAATGCCATGTGATGCTAGAAACAATCCACTCTTGTATTGTTCCATATTGAATCACTTCAACATCTTATCAATGTATGTACTTTATTTTATACCCAACAATATCTTGGATCTATCATGATGGATCTTGATCCCAAGAATATATACTGTCTCTCCCAAGTCATTCGTGGAGAATCATTGATTCAACCATGCCTTAACATGTTGTAAGACAATTATCTCATTTCCAATATATAATATTTCATCAACATATACTATTAGGAAAACGACTACACTCCCACTAAACTACTTATAGACAAAAGGCTCACATTCCTTCTCGATAAACCGAATTTCATTATGGATTCATGAAAACGAATGTTCCAAGATCAGGATGCTTTCTTCAATCCAAAAATGATTTTTTGCAACGTGCACACCTTATTTGAATCATTTGGAGTCATAAACCCTTCAGGTTGTTCATATATACATCTTCCCAAAGGTTCCTATCAAGGAAGGCCATTTTTACATCCTATTTACAAATCTCATAGTCATAGTAATTGTTATTGGACACTATAATTCTGATGGATTTCAACATTGAAACTGGTGAGAAGGTTTTGTTGTAGTAAATGCCTTGATGCTCCTTGAACCCTTTTGCAACCAGTCCTGCCTTATAGGTACTGAATTTTCCATCCATTTCAAGTTTCTTATTGAACACCCATTTTCAAAAATAGGCTTTACATGAACTGGAGGATCACCAAAAATCTAGACTTGGTTTTGGTACATAAAACCTATTTCAGAATTCATGGATTCTTTCCACTTGGAAACATCTGTGACACTTACTGCTTCCTTCTAAGTTAGAGGATCATTATTATAAACTAATAATGAGTCACCATTATTTATAACTAGAAAACCATACTATTCTAGTTCTCTAACCTCTCTTGTAATAATATGAAATTCTTGTGTCTCTAGAACAATTCTTTCTTCCACGAGGCTTTGTAGAATCAGTTCCTATACCAACTCTTGTGTACCTTGAGCCTCTACTTAAATGTAGTCTATCTCACTATCACTGAATCTTTTGGATATGTGCTCCATCCCAAGGAATATAGAATGTATTTCCACTATAACCCTTTTCCATGAGGGGTTGTATCGGTAATATCCCCTTATTTCTATAGGATATCCTATAAAGATAAGCTTTCTGCCTTGGGGTGCAAGTTTGTTACCTAAAGAGGCCTTAAAAAAATGCATTGCTTCCCCACACATGTAAATTCGATAAAAAGGATTTATTTACACTCTAGGACTCGTATGTAATAAGATTTATTGATTTAGTTGGTACATAGTTTAGTATGTGCACCACTGTTTGTAACGCATATCTCTAAAAGGATAATGTAAGAATTGCCAGACTCATCATTGATGTCACAATGTTCAAAAAGGCGTGGTTTATCCTTTTTCTCACATCATTCCACTAGGGAATGTGAGGAGGAGTGATTTGGGATAGGATCCCAAACTTTTATAGGTAATAAATGAAGTATTTATTAAGATATTCTCCACCTTGGTCTGAACAGAGTTTCTTAATCTTCTACCAAGATGGTTCTCAACTTCATTCTTGTATTCTTTGAAATTATCAAAATAATCCTACTTACACCTCACTATGTAGATATATCCGTATCTACTAAAATAATCAGTAAAATTTATTATGTATGATTACCCTCATCTTTCTTTAACCAGAAATGGTCCACAAACATCGGTATGAACCAATTCAAGAATCTTCTTAGCCCTTTCACCTTTACCACTAAACAGGGCTTTGACCATTTTCCTTGTAAACATTCATGACATACGCTAAGTGGTTTTAGTTCAAAAGAATCTAAATATCCATCTTGATGTAACTTTTTAAATCATTTCTCATTGACATGACCTAGCTAGTGATTTCAAAGTTGGGCGTGGTGTGATTCATGTGAAGTATATTTATTATCGATTTCCATTACTTGGTTTGTGTAATCTAACATGTAAAGACCATTTTATAAATGTGATATACCAAAAAAAGATTCTATATTTTTAAAATAAGTAACATTCATTTCCAAACTTGAAAAAACACATTTTTATCTAATATGGATATAGAAATAATGTATTTAGAAACTTACAACACATAATAACAACCCTTTAACACCAAGATCACCCCAGTTGGAAACACGAGGTGGTAGTCCCTAACAACTATAATAGCAAGTCTGGATCCATTGACTACTCGTATATCTACCTCCCCATGGTTAATATATTTGAATCTACTTGGTTCTTGCATTTGGATACACATGTGAGCACCACAAGCTGTATCTAATACCCAATTTGTAGAAAAAGATAGATTACATTCGATAACAAACACACCTGAAGCTTACCCTTACTTTTTAGGTTGGGTGAAGTTCTTCTTCCAGTGGCCATTCTTGCCACATGTAAACAAATAGCCTCCTATTCCCTTGCCCCCCCTTTTATCTTTTTTATTGGAAGGACATGAAGAATATTTGGGCTTAAAGCACTTTTCCTTCCCTTTCCCCTTATTCACCACAGGGATAGAAGGCTTGTCATGCTAAATATATTTTTCCACACTACTAATGAGGATAAAAAGATCAGATAGAGACTTCTCAATGTTGTTCATATTAAAATCAACAACAAATCTGGAGAAGCTCTAAGGGATTGATGTGAGAATGAGATAGGTGCCCAGTTCTTCAGGGAGTTTAAACCCTAAAACCTCCAGGCACTTAATGTGGCCAATGATCTTGACTATATAAGGCCCAGCTGGGGCACCCTCTCCACGATTACTCTAAAAGAGTTCCTTGGAGATCTCAAATATTTCCCATCATTATCTCTCCTAATAAAGACCACATAGGTGCTCGAGCATACTATAAGCATCCAATTTTTTTGAGACTTCATGAGCTCACTAAACATTGATGATATCATCAAACATTGAACTTTGACCACATCATTAATATGTTTCTCATAGACTAGGAAATACACATCACTCACCTCTTTAGTAGGCAGATCAGGTATTTCTGACTCCAACACATAAGATTTCCGTTCATGAAATATGATAACCTGAAGGCGTCTAAACCATTGCTGGAAGTTAATATCGGTGGGGTTGTTCTTTTTATCAAGAATTGATCACTGGGATAGTGTTTTTAATGATCTGTTCATTTTTATTCTACAATTCAAAGAGAATATCATAAGTACTTTCTTGATTACATTTTATGAAAAATAATAAATTAATTTTATTAAGTCTCCCACTATTTTATCAAGTCCCAATGGCCCTCACCATTGAACTCAGAATTTCCAGTTTCCATGAAATTCTAGTGGAAAGGATCCATATTCCCCTTTGCATAACCCCAAAAATTATTGGTCAAGCTATTTAGGTAGGAAGGTCTTTTCCAACTATGGGCTGACATCTCCTTGATCTGTTGAGTGGACTCCCCAATCCTGAAATCCTTACTTCAGATTTCCTTAACTCTTGGATCCAATATTACACAAATTATAGAAAAGTCTAATACTCTTGATGTAATATGATTAATTCAACCCAAAAACTTTCATAAGATATTCTTTTATAAATGTAAGTGTCTCAACAAGGGTTGGTCAAACACATAGTTTTATTGAGTTCTTCCCTTAATCAAGTAACAAAAGGCTTGGTTTGAATTGATATTTTATCTGAGGTATTTTTATTGATGATAGTGGTTTATAGAGAACCAAAATTCAATTAAATTATTATTTACCTAAAAATTTACCATAGTGGCACACCCTAGGTTCAGTAACAAGGAGGCCACTCACACACACTATTTTCCTATTGTCACTATTACAAAATAACTAATATAAAAATATAATACTAATATTAATGGGTGGTATAATTGAAATTAGGAAAATATAAATATAATTTAAATATATAAATATATAAAAATACAAAATACAAGGAAAAGTAAGGAAATTCACAAAGAATTTAGTAAAAGAAAACCATTGTTCTTGGGGTATTGTAGTGGAATTATCATTGTTATTCAAAATATCTATCAATGAATTATTTAATGTGGAGATAAAGTCCTTTCACCCCTCACCCTCTTGTTTGAAATGTATTACCCTACATATAGACCTCTTCATGTAGGAGTAAACTCTTCCACATCATTACCTAATGCAAACTCCACCGTTTGAATGAATTAGATAATGATGGGAAGGAAAAATATGAAACAAGGAGGAAGAAGAAAATAGTAGATAAAGTAGGGAGACTGCTCAACACAATAATTTAACCACTACTGGGTCCTTAGAATAAAACATGATAAATCAGTAAAGCACATTAAACTCAAATACCACCACTTCTGCTCTCGAACAACAGTGAGGGTTAGCTCTCCACAAGCATAGAGTTAGAAAGAAGCATAGTGGGAAAAACACATAAAATAAAAGAAATGAATGAAAAGGAGAAACAAACAGAATAATAATAAAGCTACACTAATATATATTATAACTATAAAAAACAATTACAGAAACAAATCTCAACCTTTACCCCTTGAAAATGGCTATCCTTGTAAAAAGAGAGGAGGTATAAATTTATAGAGAAAATGGCAGTAGAAATTTATCTCAATTCTGTCCTCCAGATTTCATCGACTTTTAGACCCATTTAATGCTAGAATTGGGAATTTTTCCCTTCTTGAAATTTGTTCAATATTGTCTTCCACGTCCCTCCACAATATTTAAGTCCGTTTGGTCCACCTATTAAGGAGTTATGGTTGTTGTAGTTCGGCACATTTATTCTGTCCATTTGACTCTTCGTCTTCCACAATTCCAACTTCCCATGCCATATTGACCATTCAAACAACGAATTAAGACGTGGGATAATTAATGAAATATGTTCATTAGTTCCTCTTCCAGATCCTTGTTGAATTTAAGCTCCATATAACCGGTATACATAGAGATACAAGATCAGCGTTAAAACATTCCAAATCTGTGCACAGTTTACAAGGTCCTGATTGTGAGCTTCTTTTGGGCCTCCAAATGATTGATTGACCTGGGCCTCCAGAAGGATGAAATTCTTCCCATGATGTAAGGAAACCGATAAAAAAGGAATTTAACAATTTTTTTAGGTGGGGAAAATAATATAGCCGAAATACAGAAGAGAAATAAAACATTTAAACACCAAAATAAAGCAATTTTTGCATTTGAGCTCAAAATACAACTAAAACATAAAAAAGTGACAATTTCCCATAAAATAACACTTTGGCGGGATTTAGAACATTGAAATATAGTATATAATATGTGAAAAATCTAGCTTTATCACTCCACCACACTTAATCATTGCACTCATGGGAAACCATCTTATACCAAGGTCAAAACAAACATCTCAAAGCGTAAATGACCACACAACTCAATTATCATATTAGAGAAAATATCATGCCTCATACATGAATAAAAATTTCAGAACTCCTCAAAAATCATATTAATCCATTAAATATCATGTTAATCCTTACATGCATTTTGTTCCTACCTCCCTGGAAAAATATTTCTCTCTTCACTCAAGGATATTTAACGTGGAGTTTTTATCATTCTCAAAACATATGTGATCTCTATAGGATTCATATACTCTTAATATCTCCAATTCATAGATTAAAAAATGTGTAAATCATGAGGTATTTTTCATGGGTTGTTCTAAGGCTGAGGGTTGGCAGGTTTAAAATGTAAAAACATCTGAGGTAGAATGAGGAAAGTTATGCTCTAAAGTGAAGTAAATGAATGAAAATAGTTTTGCTCAAGAATGGTGTGCTCCTCAATCAACTAAAAAATTAATCACCTCTAAACACCTCTTCTTTTGGGAAGTTCACATTTAGAATTTCATCATCAATGATTTTCATCCCTCTTTCCCCCATTTTTAGCATTGTTTTATCTTGAATTCAGATCTGGATTTCTCTTCATAATCATGTTTTGAAGGAAAAGAGAGGTATATTTTAATCTTCAAATATTGGTGAACAGTCGGCCCAGATATGTAATTATATTTTGGTCCACCCATACATCTTACCATCATGACATTTCTTCCACCCAAGCAGCAATAAATATGGAAACATTTTCAATTCAGCTCAAAAAGATTCTTCAAGAAAGCAAAACAAAGCTCATCTTCTCCCTCCCCCACATTTGAGTTCAACAATAATAATACATTTAACTTTTAGAGAAGGTTGGAAAGGGATAAATGGCTTGTAATGTGGCTGCCTAATAAGGTATTTCATGGATACTAGGGGCTTAAAGAAGGTCTGATGAAAAGGTAGGCCAAAATAAGAATTTGATGCAAAAAGGGCTTTCAAAATGGTGCCTTAATCATACTTAACACATTCTATGAACTCTAAAAGCTTTGAAAAATAGAAAAATATAAATTTCTGGATCACACAACATGTCTCAAGACTATCAAGAAAAAGATAAATGTAAATAAAATGTCAAAAAGGTTTAGAAACCTCTCAGGTTGGGCAAGATTTTCAATTTGGACAGCACTAGTGCACATGAGTTTCACAATCAATCAAACTTCATCAAATGAAAAGATCATAAATAAAAAAAAAATCCATTCAGAAATCATTTAAAACCTAATTAAATCAAATAATAAAATGTTCCAAAAATATCAATATGGTTTGAATTTTCCCAAGTATTAAATTTAGATCAAGATTCCTAAAAACACACCAAAAAAATGAAAATGGAAAACAATAAAATTTCAAAAAAAAAACAACATGAAAAATAAAATCACAAAAAAATTCTTAATTTTTTTCTTAAATCCCTGCCCCACACTTATTCCATCTACTACCCTCTTTTATCTCAAATCAGATCAAGAAATATGTTCTCACAAAATTTAAATTGGGTAGAAAACAAAATAAATAAAGGGAAAGACACAACCTGATTTATTTTTCAGTGGCCACCTTGAGTTAAGCTCCTAGCTACTGCCACATGACCTAAAAGACATGAAATAAATAAAATATGAGAAAAAGAAATAAAAATAAAGAGGAAGGGAAACAGAAGAGCATAATGCATTGTTTAACCCCCCAAGCGGGTGCTAGGTTTTTACTGCCCCTAGTCTAGCAGTTGCAGCAGCTTAACCCCAATCCGATGGTGGATGAGGTTTCTTGCTCAGAAAACACCATAACTTATTTATTTCAAGGATACTAAACTTATACAGATATTGGAGGAACCCACATAAGGAGTACATTAGCTCCCCCACAATTTCAATTTGGTAAACTTGAATGAATGTAGAAGGAGGAAGAATGAGTCCTTTACTTATTCATCCATGACTTCTCTAGACACTTTGACTTCAACATCCAGGGCATGATCATGTGATGCTGTTTCAAAATATTCAGAAGGGAAGTTAGAAACTATTTCCACTGGATATGATTAAAACATGAAAAATCATTATAAAAATATTCCCTTTCGTGTAGGTCAGCTTGAAACACAATCTCTTCAGGAAGGGCCACTGGGAACTCTTCTTCAGCAGCGAATTCATTATCTTCTTCCAAAGCAAGAGAGAGGTATAGAGGTACTGATTCTTTTTTGACAAAGTTTGGAGGATCACTTAACTTTTGGTATTCAATATAATCATACCAAGATTCTTCCAAAGCTTGTTTATCTCCCACATTTGTATCAGCTGGCTTTTCGTCTTCAGGAACCTCTTCAAGCAATGGCCATGGATAGATGATTGCATCTTCAAGTTGAGTCTTCAAGTCTTCCTTGGGTTTTTCAACTTCAAATGTGGGTGGAAAAAACATTTACATTTTCTTATTCCGCTTGGTTCTGTTGTTTTTGTCATTCCATCCATAGATCTTTAACTTCTTCAACTTTAGCCGCCAACGTTGCTACCATCTTGCTTGCTCGTTCAAGAATTTTAAAATTGTTTTGAATCATCACGACGTCTTGTTCCATTTATAACATAAAATTCTCTTCCCTAATAGAAAATTCAGAACTAGGCCAAGTATTTTAAAAATCGCTAAAATAATCCATCTTGACCGAAAAAAATATTGATAATCAATGAAGCTCTTTTTTTTTGTTTTTGAAATTTTTTAATTTTTTTTGGTTTTTATGAAAAACAATGTGTGTAAGCATTTGACCTCCCCGAAAATGGATCTAAATTGATGAGAGTGGTTTTTCGTGAACCACAATTCAATTAAATTCTTATTTACATAAAAATGTACCATAGTGGCACACCCTAGGGTTAGTCACAAGGAGGCCACTCACACACACTATTTTCCAATTGTCACTGTTACAAAATAACTAATATAAAAATATAATACTAATATTAATGGGGGGGAATTTAAATGAGGAAAACATAAATATAATATAAATATATAAATATATAAAAATACAAAATACAAAGAAAAGTAAGGAAATACAGAAAGAAGTTAGTAAAAGAAAACCATTGTTCTTGGGGTTTCATGGTGGAATTATCATTGTTATTCAAAATATCTATCAATTAATTATTTAATGTGGAGATCAAGTCCTTTCAATCCACACCCACTCATTTGAAATTTATTACCCTACACTAAGACCTTTTCCTGTAGTAGTAAACTCTTCCACATCATTACCTAATCCAAAATCTACCGTTTAAATGAATTGGATAATGATGGGAAAGAAAAATATTAAACGAGGAGGAAGAAGACAACAGTAGAGAAAGTGGGGAGACCGCTCACCACAATCATTTCACCACTACTAAGTCCTTAGAATAAAACATTATAAATCATTAAAGCATATTAAACTCAAATACCACCACTCCCCCCCTCGAACAACAGTGAGGGTTAACTCTCCACAAGCATGGAGTTAGAAAGAAGCACGATGGGAGAAACACATAAAATAAAAGAAATGAATGAAATGGAGAAACAAACAGAAGAAGAAGAAAGATACACTAATATATATAATAACTATAAATAATAATTACAGAAACAAAACTCAACCTTTCTCCCTTGAAAATGGATATCCTTGTAAAAAGAGAGGAGGTACAAATTTATAGAGAAAATGGGAGCTTAAATTTATCTCCATTCTGTCCTCCGGATTTCATTGACTTTTAGGTCCATTTAATGCCGGTATGGGAAATTGTTCCTGTATTAATTTTTTTTTCAATATTTTCTTCCTCATCCCTCCACAAAATTTCAGTCCGATTGGTACACGTATGAATGAGTTATGGTTGTTTTAGTTCGGCACATTTAATCTGTCCATTTGACTTTTCATCTTCCACAATTCCAACTTCCCAGGCCAAAATGACCATTCAAAAAGCAGATTAAGACGTGGACTCATTAATTCAATATGTTAACTAATTCATTTTCGTGATCCTTGTTTAATTTAAGCTCAATAGAACTAGTATAATTATAGATACAAGCTCAATGTTAAAACATTCCAAATCTACGCACAGTTTACGAGGTCTAGATTGTGAGCTTCTTTTGGGCCTCCAAATGATTGATTGGCCTTGGCCTCCAGAAGGATGAAATTCGTCCCATTAAATAAGGAAACCTATAAAAAAGTAATTTCAGAATTTTTTTAGGTGGGGAAAATAATATAGCCGAAATACAGAAGAGAAATAAAACAGTTAAACACTAAAATAAAGCCATTTTTGCATTTGATCTCAAAATACAACTAAAACATAAAAAAGTGAAAATTGCCAATAAAATAACACTTTGGTGGGGCTTAGAACATTTAAATATAGTATATAATATGTGAAAATTCTAGATTTATCATTTATCTCTTATGATTGAATTTTGAATTATCATTATCACATGCTTGTTAATATTAAGTGGAACTTACTTAAGTGATTAACCATGTATTCATATTATTTATGCATTAGCCTGGTTTATTTTAGTTCCATATTACATGATTATTTAATTAATTAATTATGTGATCATAACAACACAACCTTAAGGATAAACCATTCAACTGATATAAATAAAATAATGAAAATGGAATGATCATGAGTTTTATAATGGTTTTTTTATCTATCAGTTGTAAAACTAACCCTCGCCTAGGGGAGGAATACCATGAAACTTTTGGGTTCATGTTTACAGCTTTCCACCTGTCCACCTCGGTATCTCCTGGGATTGGTTTTTTCTCAGCTCCAGCTTGAGCCACCTCCTCTAGCTTGGTAGTTCCATCCATTACATATACCTTTTTTAACTCACACATGGGTGATGGGTAAAAATGGGTGTTTACATAAAAAAATCATGGGCATGCAGGACCTATATATTAAGGAGGAGAGATGGAACACATGCCAACAATTAATTTAATAAATAAATTAAAAGGAAACCAATCACATAAAAAGGTCTTGGTCTAGCTCATGATCTCCCACATACATACAAAAAGTTGCATATTTAATAAAACTAGTATTCAATTATTTAATCGTTATTGTTTAAGTTAAATCATGCTCGAATCAGTTAATTATCATCTTTAATTAATAAATCATTTTATCATAAACCCTTTTTCTGAATTTCCTTGATATTAGCATCCATCATAATTTTAAACAAATAAATTCATTTAAAATTATCTTTGTACGTAACTTGTACTTTGGAGGTAACCTGGTGAATTCCAATTCATAACTACCTAATGAATATGAATGAACATTATGAAAATGTTAAGTTAAATACACATATATATAAAATACCTATCACATTTTGTGCCCAAGATTCATGTATGTACCATGGGACACATATCAAGGGTTTTTATAATATATTAATAAAAATCGATAAATTTGCATAATTTGAATGAGTACACATGGTGTAGTTCCTACTATATGACATGTAATGTCATTCACTGTCCATCCGAAGTACTCACATTGGGATAAGACATGTATATGTATGTCATAAATCCTCAGAATACACGACATGTCGAGTGGGCCACACACCGTGTAGTATTCGTGTTACACACATATATAAAATACCTATCACATTTTGTTCCCAAGATTCATGTATGTACCATGGGACACGTATCAAGGGTTTGTATAATATATTAATAAATATCGATAAATTTGCATAATTTGAATGAGTACACATGGTTCAGTTCCTACTATATGACATGTAATATCATTCACTGTCCATCCGAAGTATTCACAATGTGTAATCCAGAAACCATGTTCCACATATTTTTAGTCAACCCACAGAGTCTTTAAGACTTAGAAAAACTCCAATAACACAGCTTGGTTTTCTAGTCTAGTCCTATGCATTGAACCTTGATACACAGAATGTGAATCCAACTAAACTCTGTGTATTCTAGTGTTGTACAACAATGAAACTTTGGAATCTCCAGATGAGATCCTCAGTTTTATTTTAATCAAAATTAAAATAAAAGATCATTTTTGTAAGGTGAATGATAAACGAAATAGGAGGAACTGATCTCGATATTCATATTTTCAGAACGATTAACTTGAATTGACAAACTATATTATTAAACTGTAAATCATCAATGAATTATTTTAATAATTATAAAATATGATATATACCCTTTGATTCCAATTGTAGGTTTCGAGAACAGCATAAGCGTGGTTGGGCCGACACACAATTTTAATTTTTACCAGGATCAATGATAATTCTAGGATCAATATGATGATGAATACCAATCTCCATGAAATAGAATCAAAGATTTAGATAAAGAAGTAAGTGTCTTGAAACCTTTAGAAAGTATATTGCATATCATGTTTATAGTTAATTTAATTAATTTTAAAAAGAAAAGAATACATTTATAATCAGTATTTTCTTTTTTGATGATGTTGATTGTCAATAATGACCCTTTCGGGTTATCTCATTGGGATTTCAAGGATCCAAACTAGAATCCCTCTAGCAGTGATCCACATGTGCTCCAATGGCCTCTGATCGACATGACTCATTCTCTGGGTGCTGGAGACGCGAAACAGGTGTCTTGTGTCAATAATTCTTGATCACTTGTTCTTTGTCCTTGAAGAACATCTCTTGGTATTGAGAGGGACAAGAAGTGGATTTGAGAGAGAAATTGTTTATCTGAACAATTATCAATTCACTGGGTGTGCAGTTCGGTATGTGTCATAATAGAAGTACATGTCTATTTGTCGATATAGGGCTTCAATTATAATATTTAATTGAGTAACAACAATTAAATACATTTATAACCTTATAGAAAACCAAAGATTTTAATAATAATACCGCGTCATTATTCATGGTTCTCTTACTCACACAAAACAGAATTATAATTAAAATTATGTGTCACAAAATAATAGCAGCATTATTATTATTTTAATTTGTGCCAACTAGTTAAATAATTATTTTAGAACCATACTGTCTATGGTCTACTCAAAATCCACTTCCACTTATTGAATACACAAATAAATAAATAAATATTTTGTTGTATTAAATAAATATTTTATTTACAAACAAGTAAATGAATATTTACTAAATATTCAATAAAATAAATAAATATATTTTACCCACAATCCTATTAATAAATATTTATTTAATTTATTCAATTAATTTAACTTGAATATAGTTATTCCACTATCATGAGAATAATATTTATTACATTAATTAAATTCAAATAAAATTTAACTGAGACGACCAGAAACACTTAGCGTGTGACCCTCTAGGATTCCTTCTCATTGGCATTAGGTGTGGTTTCTTGAAATCCAAGAGCACTGTCTAGAAATGGGTCAAAACACCCAAGAGAAAGAATTTAAATTCGCAAAAATGACATCCATATATGAATGCACACTGTGTAATATAATCCCTTTGTCTCAATATCTCATCAAGAATGTTTCATGATAGTGTCATCAACATTTGTGCTTGATACGTCATTCTTTGACTGCCTGAAATAAAATTTTCATTACACCATGGCCATGGAATTTTGCGTGATGGTTCTATTTCAATCAAAGGGTTGAGATATCAAATTCCATAAATGGAAGGGAGAAATCATTCCTCGAATTATCTAATAATAACAAGCCACTTGTGACGCACCCAATGTACCCTACTTATCGTTAACTATATGTGTGACGGTTTTCAACAATAAGTCAAAGTACGCGAGTCATGACATGTATTAATGATAACATTAAAGTCTAAGGATCATTATATATGCTCACAGATAGGAATATACGATGACACCAAAACATGCAGAATTCCTACTGGTGGGTCTATTCTCATAATCTCTCGTCTTGGATATTACCAAGTACAAACTCCATGAGAGGAAGTATCATTATCTTATGAGTACTCGCACCTGACGGTCTGTATACTATATGTCCCAATATAGTAGTTCATCTAACTACAGAACTATATTTAAGAATATTGTCAGAGTACTTCAAGGTTCTCATCATAGCGGGGAACTACTATGACCTTGTCAATGCGAAAAATAATCTGGGACATTATTACAGTATACTCATTCAGAACAATGAGAAATATGTAATAAGATGTTTAATATTTAAATATATTAAATATTCATGTAATAAAAGTACAATTAGTTGGTTCTAGGACACCATCTTTTACAGGTACCACTAGTCATCAGATAAATTATCTGTATCCACCCCACTAGATCCTAGGAATCACTAATAATATATCCCAACATCATAAGGAACTTCGTTCAGATCATAGAGAGGTGATCAATGATATCCCCAAGTCACCGATAATAATTAGATACCAGGGAGGTAATACTTGACATCATTTATTATCAAACCCTATAGGATCCTAGGGTGGAAATCCCTTGCACTCATCATCATATATCTAGGGTCCTTAATTTACTATAATACATCTAATGTCAATAATAATAATAATAATAATAATAATAATAATAATAATAATAATAATGACATGGGTTGTCCACTTACACAACCCATTCTATATAACCAAGGTCGGCCTCTTAGGTGCACGACCTATCATTATCACTATATCTATTCTAGACTCATGTTATCGATTTAGTATCTAAGGTAACTCCTACCAATAATCTATACCAAATTTACTATAATTAATTTTTATATGGTCTACATATATAATTGGGGAAGCCTATCAGGTCCCTTAGGTTACATCATACATGAACACACTATATAGATTCCTTTATCTCATTACTAACTCATGGGTCAATATTTATCACTCATAGGGAATAACATCCCTCATTGTATTCATAATCATATCATGAACTCACCTTCCACCAATAATAATCCCTATTGGATTCAATTAAGGTAGATTTCACAAAGAACATCTCACATCCCAAGACAACCTAGGTCCTTCTACTCACCCAAGGGTCTACAAAGGCCTAATGGGTCCAGTCGTTCTCATACCATAACGTTTCCCTACTCAATGGGTCTAAGGGAACCTATCTAGGTTCTCTATAATTAGAAAGTCCATTTAAATCTAACCCCTCAAGGTATGAGTATCATAAGGCACATTATCATAATTAATACCTTGGCCATCGTTAGTCGAGGCATCAAGCCAATGTATAACGATTCATCACAAACCTTGGTACTTTGTTCATTTCATTCATATGAATTAATTTTTAACTATTTTTTTTAATTTAAATAGGTCAATCACCATTTGGTGAGACCGAATATCACATAAAATATAAATATAAAAATACTAAAAGGTGTAGGTTCAAGGGAAAGTCTACCTAATATATAGTCATTACCTTTATAATAGGGATATTATTGTCTCATAATGGGGATATCAACCCGACGGTCAAGGCCACCACAGGATGGGTTTCGTGTGTAAAATAATTGATGTTCTAGAAGATATCAATTTTAAATCAGATTGATTTTTAAAAAACAAATTAATTCATTTGAATGTGCTATACTTAAAAACCCTTCAATCCTTCTAGAATGCAATTAAAAAAACTCAAACCCAGAAACATTAAATAAAAAAATATATAATAGGAATTCATTAATAATAAATATAAGTGGAAATATAAACATTAATAAATATATAATAACAATAAATAAAACTAAAAGTATAAAAATAGTTAATAATTTCTTATATGTTTATATAAATATATAATAACTACTACGAATTTTTTCCACTATATACATTTTTATATTTATTCACTATAATTATTTTGGTGGAATTTTGTGTTTAAATTTTACAATATTTTTTATATATTAATCTATTATGTATGAATAGAATTAAAAATTTGTATTAAATGTTCCCACTGAAAAAATTTCTTGTATATTTATTATAGGAAATATATTATATATAGTAAAGAAATATTATAAATTTCAAGTGAAAATTTTCATAGGAAATTTATAGTGGAAATAAGTAGTGTGAATTTACAATGAAAATTTTAATTTTTTATTTATGTATTGATATAATCTCATTTATAAATTTATTTGAAATAAAAATAAGAAATTTGAGTTGATAATTTTACTTTTAAATTTCCACTATAATTTTCCAGTACAAATTTACATTATTTATTTATGTACTAATCTATTTACACTTGTAATTTAAGTGGAAATTCAAATTGAAATTTTTTTATGAATGTTTTCATCCTATTATCCTAGTTAGTGAAATCAAAATCAAATACATGTAAAATATATCATCAATAGAATCAACATGAAAGGAATAACTTACACTAAAAACAGATCATATCAGGAATGCACTTTCCATACCAAACATGGATTCTACTGATAGCTTTAAACATTAACTATGAGTTTTCATTTTAAATTTTCAACAAGATTGTGTAAATTTCCAGTGTAAATGTGTACTTAAAACTATATTGTATATTTATATTTGTATATATACAAATATATGTATGTATATATACATGAATTCATGTTTTGTACTGTAAATTTGCACTAAATATTTTAATTATAGATTTATATAAGTGGGGATTAGCAGTGTAAATGTAAAACATAAACGTCCAATGAAAAATTAAATTAATGTTTTTTATACGTATTGAAAATTTCCACTGTAATTTTTCACTTGGAGTTTATAATTTAATATTACCTTGTTTATTTATGTTTGTATGTTTGTATTTGTGTTTTTTTAGTTTTCATCGAAAATTTACATGATACACTGAAATTTTATTGGAAATTTTCAGTACCAAATTGAACAATGAATTTTAAAAGGAATTATATATTTTATAATATACATTGAAAATTTACACTAGAAATTTGAAAAGAAATAGGCAATAAAAATTTCATGTGGAAATGTTCACTTAAGGTTCCCGATGGAAATATATACTAAATGACTATTAGTGTAAAATTATAATGAAAATTAATATTTTTTATTTATATATCAGTATATATTTTCTTTAATTCAATGTATAAATTCGAACTACTATTTGAAGTTTTCACTCGAAGTTTCTAGTAGAAATTTGTAGAAAAATATTTTTGGGAATGTTTTTAATGGAAATTTCTCCAGGGAATGTTCAGTTCAATTTTTCCATGAAAAATCAAATTTTTTTTATGAGTTACTAAATTTGAACTAAAAATTTAAATATGTATTTATTTTATAACTTTTATATTAAAATTTTTAGTATAACTATAATAAAATTTAAGATGAAATTTACACTCAAAATTAAATCTTGTGTAAAACTTTATAACAATGATTGGAAAATTTCAATTGGATGATGTGACTTTATAGTGTAAAATTCCAATTAATATTATATTATATATTTATATTTTCACACACACACATAGATATATGTATATATACATGCATTAAAATTTTGTACTATAATATTATATTGAAATTTTTTAGAATAGATTAATTTAAATATGGATTTATAGTGGAAATGTAAAACAAAAAATTCCAATGAAAATTTACATGGATATTTTCATATACATACGATAAATTTTGACTATAACTTTTCCCTTGAAATTTTTAATTTAATATTACCATACATATTTGTATTTATATTTGTCATTGTGTTTTTTTTCATTGAAAATTTCTATCACATATATAAATTTTATTTTAAATTAAAGTGAAAACAAGGACTATGAATTTTAAATGGAAATGTTTATAGAAAAATATACATTGAAATTTTTCCACAGGAAATTTGATTGGAAATTTACACTAAACATTTTGTGTAGAAATTTTCATTAATGTTAATAGAGTTATAGGTATACAAATTTACAATACTCTTAATTTTCAGATAGTATACATGAGGACATTGGGATGATATTATTTTACTTACACATGATTTATAAAGTGTTTATAGACTCATAGGAATCATTACAATTTACACTAGATGTTTTTAATGGAAATTTTCAACTTGAATTTTCAATGAAAATTTATAGAAAAAAAATTGAATTTATTATTTATGTATTAATAAATTTTTAGTGAAAATTGAATTGAAAATTTGAAATGTAAATTTCATGTGGATATTTGGATCGAAAATTTCTAGTATAAATTTCTACTAGAAATTACCCTATTGAATTTGGAGTTTAATTAATTATTTTCATTTTAAAAATATAAGTTATCAATATTATATATAATAAATATCATAATAAATATTATATATAGGTGTGTGTGTGTGTAATAAAAATTATAAATATATTTTTATAATAATTTTCCATGAATAATAAAAAATAAATACTAATTGTATTATAATAAAATTTTAAATGATCAAAAAAATTTCAATAATTATATTTATATTACTTTTTATATTTATATTTTTAATAAATATCATAATAAATATATATTTACATATTTTAAATATATATAAAAAATACGAGATCACACACACACACACATGAAGAATAAGGAATAATGGTAGCGTAAAAAACAAGAATGCATAATAGGGGAATTTTGGCCAAAAACCCATTTTGTGGGTCAAGTCCACATGTCAAATTGAGATGATTTTAATACTTATAAGTGAAGTCTCATCATCTTCATTGGATCTCATCTGAGATAACATGATCATTATTCATCAAGATGAGAACCCTATTGAATTTATAATATCTAATTAATAATAAAATTCAAATTTCTTTTAATTATATAATTATGTTCATAATTTAATTTAATAAAAAATTATTTTAAAAATATTTTTTTTTGATTTTAATAAGAAACAATTCATTAATAAATTTTAAGGCAAATTAAAGTGGCCACTTCCCCTTTTTATATTCTAAATTATCTATTTAGTAATATATTAATTAATTACAAAATAATGTTTCCTATTGTTTTATATTAAATTTTACAATTAATTTATAGTAATTAATTATTGGATTATTCTACAAAAAACTCCATTTAATACCTAAAAATTTTTCTTTTGGGAAAGCTGGACTAAATCACTTTTTTTTGTAAATTTTTTGAAATAGACTTACACTTATGTAGGGTATGACTACTACATAAGGGTATTATTAGATACGATCATGCATCCCTAGACTTCTACATTAGGGTAAATTTAGTTAACCTTATGCATTAGGTTTATAGAAACCCCCTTATATATATATTATCATTCTTCGTCCTATCATCTTCTTCCTCATCTCCTTCGAAGAACACAAAATGCCCACAACCCAATTTAAATATTTTTTCTAAAATCAAATAGAAAATTGAAAAAAAATTCAAACCCCTAAAAAACACTAAGGCCATCATCCAGAAAAATAATCAAAAATCCCAAAAAAAATTCAAAATGACGATTCAATGGGAAGTTGGGAAAATTTAAATAGCCATACAACCTCAAAGTGAATCCATAAATATTAAAGCACGAGCCTACACTCTAAGGCTACTACATCTATATATGTTGTTTATTAAGCATTTTGGAAAATCACACAAACCCCTCTCAATTCATCTCCTCTCATTTCGAGAAGGATTCTAGGGGAATCCTCTTTTCTTTCCATATATCAAGTATGTGAATCCAAATGAGGGGAGATAAATGTTATTATTTAAATTAATGTTATTAATTTAATTTAATTTAAATAAACATTGAAAATATTGTCTTAGAACCTATGAACTGAGTGGAGTTTACACCTCATATTGGTAGAACCCCCATTCTAAACACATTCATTTATTTAGAATTCAAATTCAAGAGTCTATTCAAAATATATCTGTGTTTCCATTCATGGAATAATTAATATTTAATTTAATAGTTATTTAAATACTCTAAAAAAATTCCATCTCATAATCTCATGAAATTTTTTCCTAAGGGAAAAACCCCATTTCAAGATCAATAAATGATATAAAAATATTTCTAATATAATTAAATTAGTGAAATTACCATTTCACACCTCATAAGTCTTCATAAATCAAAAAATTCACAATTCCACAAAATTTATAGCCGATACATTTGTGGGTCTTTACAATCTCCTCACCGTAGAAATTTTCATCCTTTAAAGTATTAGTGGTTATACATACAAAAATATGGATCCCCATTGGTCATCAATTCATGATAAATTCATCATGTTTTACCCCATAATGTCAAATGATTTTTCATTATGTAACTCCAAATACAAAGCACATTATTTTAAAAAACTAATCCATCCACTCATCAATATCTATAATATCCAGATGATGCTCCATAAATAATATATATCTAGAGACACAAAAGTGGCATCCATCAATTCATATTAGACACATGGTGTTCCCCACCACAAAGAATTGATCATAAATGACAATTTTGATCGCAGATGATCCCCACTATCAAAATAAATTTCTAAAACACATCTATAGTTGTCCATAGAATCGTTTGGTGCAGTTTCCATCTCATTGAACCCTAATATTAATGTAAACTTTGGTCAAACATACATTGTTCGACCCGTCCTAAAAACTATTGATTGTGACCAATGGATTTCTATCTCATCCTATGAACATGATGCCTAAATCCTTATAGTAATCACAATAATAATTTATGAACCTGCATCAAAGTTCAAACAATATTCTTAATGTAATTTTTGATTAGATCATCAACCAAAAAAACCAACCATCATGATCTCAACTGAGCACCAATGTACCATCAATATAACACACCCCAAATCACATAAAATCCATCCTGAGATTGATGTTAATGACAAAACCCCATCCAATATCACATATAAACCTTAAATATAGTTTTCACTAAGTAATGAGATAAAAATAACTTTTTTCTCATCGAAATCCAAAAAGGATCCTGAGCATCCAATTATTGATCTAAAAAATCCCTAACCCTACCTAAATGGGATCATTATCCTATAGACCACTATAAATCCATTACAAAACCAAATGACTAAAAATGGACACCCCACTCATACACAAGTGCCAATGTGAAACCTCAATTGATTCTTATTCCCAAATCACAAGGACATCATCTTATGAACCCACCAAAGTTCCATTTATAACGAGGGTCACACCCTCTAATAATCAATTGTTAACTCACCACCATATGAATTTCATTATACCACTCCTAGAGTGTAACCTCATCAAGTTCAATAATTGCACGCATGTAACTCCTCCCAAGATACACCCATCCATACTAGCAAAACCCAACACCACATTATCCATGGTTTCATAGTCATTATAGAGGAAAAACCTCTCATTCACATCAAAACTCATACAAACAAGATGTTAATAGTTTAATTGAACCATTATTCCTCAACCCACACCTTACCACTCACAGATCTATATCAATTTCATTTTAATCTAACAAGTATACACTTTGATACTACCCAATCAAAGAAACTAACTTATGATCTCTTGAGTCATACACCATGAATCCCTTGATCATAAACCTAAATCACATATCATTATATTCATGATGTTAATATCATCTATCTAGAAGCACCTCAATGTTTAATTCCTAATAATCCTGACATCTCCCTTATGCCATGGCCAATCGCATGATCACCTTTCGACCCAAGTGTCGTCATGTAAGAAGAAGCATCTAATTGTTCTCTAACCATCCAAGATCTAACTATCTTGGATAATTATTTACAATCTCATTTGGAACTATGATTAAAATAAATAGGACTAGGCATCACACCGATATTTCCCTCCAAAATTAGTTCTCAATACAAAATGAACTAAAAATCTATGTCCTTTCTCTTATTAAAATACCAACCATAATACATGCCCATACCACATACACAACAACACATCACATGTTTTGATCTTATATAATACAAAATTTATCTAGGATTCCATTAACTAAGGAACCCACAATCCTAGCATAACATTTATCTTAGGTTTCCCTTGAATACACTATTTCTCATTTCAACAATAATACTTGCCCATATCTCAAAAGCACTATGCTCTCCAACCTAGTCGATAACCATATATCACATATGTTATAGCTCATAGAAAAAATTTATGTTACCATCTTGAAAATCACAAGGAAACTCACATGAAAAATTACACATCTCGGTTCATTGCATATATAATATATCTACATCAATCATCACATGCCAAATCATCAGTCCACACCATGGCATTGATCTCACTAGGAATTAGTATACGAGAACACCCCTTTGAGAATCATGATCCTAGGATAATCCTCATCATGAATCCACCAATAGGAGCCACTCCTCAAGGATTAAATTTATTCCCTCATCATATATGTATAACTACACTATTCTAGATGATTCCTATCAAATAACTATAGATATGTGGTTAAGTTAAGTATAATTCAATAAAAAATATATATTGGAAAACACCAAAAATAGTTTTATTGAAATGTTAAATAAACAAAATTGAATAATAAAAACCACAGGGGATTCATCATCAAGGCATAAAATGCAAGAACCAAACCCCATAGGGGTCACTATACATCAATTACACAAAGGGACTGTATAACCATCATTAAGAAGCATATTTTTGTAGGATACACATGAACCATATTCAAAAGAAATATATTATAGTCTAGTTGACTAAAATTCTCCCATAACATTATATAGGAAAATTAAATATATGTTTTTATTAATGCTCTATATAGATTAACCCTATGTAATTTGTGAAATCAATTAGTCAGGCATATAAATTAAATGTGAAACCTATGGGATAAATATGACACATGAAGATTGTTATTCCCATAATGACTATGGAGATAGAAACTAGTACACCATAAACACAAAACTCCATGAATTTCATTTTAAATGAAATCATACAAACATAAAATAAATCATGAACATTAATCCTATATCCCTAGTAACCTGAAATTCATACTAGAAAAGTTATTTGAGATGAAATAGTCTAATATCCATCACATGCTCTGACACATTCCTATTCCTTATCTACAATCTCACCAAATAGTAAGATAATTAAAAATATAATACATTTTGTGATATCATCCATATAAATTCTCTAATAACACTTTTTAACACCCCTTCCCATGACCACTAATCAGTTTCTAGACTAGAGGTGACATTGGGACCTCAAGAATACCTCTCAATACACCATAGGCTATTAACTAGTAACAATGGTTTAGGGTTGTATTGTACCCCAATATCTTAGTATGCAATAAAAGATAAAATAAACCAAATTTCATCCATAATAATAATCATAGTATAAAAAATGAATAAACATATCCATCAATAATATATGAAAATGTAGAATAATCCAATAATATAAATTCATGATCATTCCAGTACGAACCAAATGATCACCCAATGGGCCGACAACTATACCAATAAAAGAAATAAATAATATTTTTGAGGGCTATACTACCCTCAAGTCATACCTCAAACTGAGTCTCTTACTTTTCTTAGTCTATCTCACTCGATCTTGAAACACTGGGCCACTACCCTTCTCAAACAAATTAATAGTGAAGTTTTCTCATGTACCCAGGTTCCATGGACACTTGAGAAGGGTGTGAGTGAAAATAGATATGGACCACCAATGTGATCCTATATATTACTAGTAAATAAAGTGTAAGTGTGTGTGATATGATTAGAGAATAAATTGATAGTGTGAAAGCGTAAATAAAAAATCATTGTTAATCTTTGGGTACTAATGCAACACTAAGGTTCAACCATACCTTCTTTGACTAGTTTTGTAGTGTATCTTAGTATAATACATCACCTCAGATGGATATATGACCTACACTAGGATACCAAGATCCTGCCACCACCAGGCATAAACAACAGATCCTTGGTAGTGTCCTAGGTATATTAAATAATAGTAGAGTTAATACAGATCCTAGTGAGTATCATAGGAATACCCATACATTAAAATATTACTAGATCCTAGGAGTAGTATGAAATTTAAAAAACATAATCTTATGTATGATCACTAGATCCTAGTCATCCATGGAATATTAGGAATCTCATAATTTTCCATATTCCAATAGCTAGATCCTAGGTATGACTAGAAAATTTATGGTATTTGACATCACAGTTGGATCTTAGTCATACCACATATCATCAAAAGACATCCCAACAGATCTTAGTAATCACTAGGAATCTCATTAATTATCATCATGAATACCTCTAGATCCTATTAATCCCTAGGAATCTATCCAAAAATCATAAGTGATGACCGATAAAATATTAGGAGGTGATCCTCTTATCACTAAGAATCATTGGATCTAGGGTAGGTAACCCTTGGTATCCTTTATCACCAAGTGCTATCAGATCCAAGGGAGGTAATTATTTGAATTTGTTGTTATATATCCATGGAGAGATATCATTATGATGACATCTCATGATAATTATAATAATAATAATTATAGTGACATGAGTTATCCACTTACCCAACCCATCTCGTATAACAAAGGTCGACCTTTCAAGAGTATGATGCACCATCACCATTATAGCTATGCTAGGATTGCCTTATTGATTAAATTTCTAAGATGACACCCATAATCATATATACCATATCTATTTTTCTTAACCTATATATGGTATATATATAGTTGGGGTACCCTCTAAAGTCCCCAAGGTTAGATCATACACGAACACACCTTATGGGTTCTTATATCTCATTACAAACTCCTTGGTCAACATCCACCACTTAGACGGAATAAAGTTTGTCAAAAACATTAAAATCATATCACAACCTCACTGGAATACTAGTATAAGTGTTACAACCAGACACACCATTAGGGTGGGGGTGTGGATCAGGGTGATATTAAAATTAAAATTTTCTTTAATCAAATTATCTTTCTTTTAGGATCTTGTACCCAAATTGGTTGGAACTATGTTCAACCTATATTACTTGATATAAAAACCACTAAAACAATCATAGATATGAATTAAATTAAATAAAAAACGTAACACATGGGTTTTACTTGGTTCTATACAAAGCGATAAATCCAAGGAGCACACACCGATGATGTGTCAATGTGATAAAATCCACTATTATTAACATGTTCTACAAATAAAATTTTTTTTATAGCCACTCTATGCTAGGATCACTTCCTTTATAATTTTTTGGGCTTAGTCACTCCTCACCCAGGACACATTTCCTCTTCCTCACTTGCATGCACTGCATCCTTGAAGGATATTCTATATCTTATAGAATTGTAGGTCTACTTTAATATATTGGAAATATACTGCTTCATCTTTGATCAACACAAGTACTTACCTACACCACGGTTCTAATTTGATGATATTTTGAATATATAATTCACTATATACTAATGTACAATTATTCTTGTTCATGTATGACTCCCTTATACATCTATTTCCCAATTTATATCTATTCACCACTAAATGTCACATAAAATCCATCACATAACCCAAATTGTGTAACCCAAGGTACACAATCTTGTGCAAGAGACTTTGAGTGAATTTCCCCTATTATATAACATTGATTTCTTGACTCCTCAGAAAGACTGTTAACGTAAAACCTAGATCACATAACCTCAATTGCATAACCTAGTCCACCTGTTTTCTTTGTGTAACACCTTCTACCAAACCACTGTATGTGACCTAGATCATGTAACACCTCTTTGTTTCTCCAATCACATGACTGTTTTTGTGTAACACTAATCCTATGACTTCCCAATAAACCTTTAGATATACAACCTCATTCCATGCAATCTCTGTTGCATAACCTATTTGAATTCACATGTATCTCTTTACACACTTTACATATGTGCACTTACTTCCATACAACACTCCTAATAATCATTTATTCATATAAAAAATTTAATATTGATGAAAAATATTTAATGACATGAATAATGACGTATTTATAGGAAATTTCCACTTACTTAATTTTAATAAATATGTTTGTCGATTCATTCCACTAAATTTATATATAGACACTTTTACAAGACTATCTGCTAGATGATTACATAATAGTGACCAAAAAAGAAATAAAATGACTCCATTCATGAGCCTGATGACATGTGATCCTCATACATTTTGATCTTCTAAGTGATATGCAGTCCCAAAAAGACCTCTTCCTTTGATCGTGAACACCTTCTGATGTAAAAGGTTCATGTGAATTCCTTTTTAAACTTATTCAAGAACTCACGTGAAGTATCCATCTTTTAAAACATAACCCAACTCACATGATTCATGAAACTCATTATCAATTCAACTAATATGGATTTCTTGAGTTTCATTGAAAGACTTCAATTTCATAAATTGAGATGTTAAGGGGACTTCCTATAATCATAAATATAACCTAAAACATCGATGTTGACCAAATTATCCAATACGTGAATATATATTCTTTAATCACATAAACCCTTAAAGATTATGTAATTAACTCACTATCAAAATGATACATGATTATTGAGACATCTCGACCTCAAAAATCATCACTCGATTCAAACAATATTTTCTGAAAATAAATTCCTGGTCTATTCAAATATATGCGGTCATGTGATCCAATAAGACTTACATGATTATGTGATTATTTAATTAAAAAATCATTCACCTGACCTTCATCATGTAATTCCTTCTGAAAAATATTATCATCATTTAAAGATTATCATCCTCACTCACTTCACATGACCATGATTCATTATTTCTTCATCCATATGAAATCATGACATACTTTTGAACTTTTTAAATTTGAAAAAACTTTAATAGAATAAGCAGTCATGTGAAGCTTAATGGTTTACCAAAAATACCTTCTAAAGCTAGATTTTAACCCCAAATTTTTAGAAAAAAAATGGAAAATGATTCTAACTTAATTCCCTCTTCTATTCTAAAAAATTATTACTAATCATCATCCTTTGATGCATCCACTTCATAATTATACTTTATTTTTTAGATCAAATTCATACAAAAATACTCCCTCTAGGATAAAATGATTCTACAGAGAAATAATTCTGTTGTATTCATCTTTAACATGATTTAAATCATTATAACTCTTCTTATTTATCATGCTATTACCATCTTCATATTTTCTTATCTACAACATCCAAATGGTGTTAGTTTGGATTTTTATTTCTAGCTCTTCAATGTTCCCCCCCATCATAGATCATAATGGGTTACACCTCCTCCAACCACGCCTTTAATGAATTATCATTACATTCATTACTCTATCCATATTTTATTTTAAATTAATTGGATACAAATATAAAAACAAACATATGTTTGGGTCTAAATTTACCCCCTTTTGATTTTACTGTCAATACAATCATAAATCCATCCTATATCCTCTATCAAATATGTCCAAGATACCAAGTATATGCATTTACTACTCCTTAATTTCCTCTCCCTTGTATATAAAAATGTGAAGGTGCATGAAAAACTATGCTTTACCTTCAAAATCTCTCTTATTTAAGGTCTCATCAGATTCATCTTTTATTTCTTCCCCCCTTCTTATATAACTCCATAGAAAATTAATTCATCAATAGCTTTACTCCCCCTTAATCAATAATATCCATGCATAATATTTTCAATGATCTATAGAAAAAATTAGGGGAACATAATTCCCTTACAAATTTGGAAATTCATATAGAAAGAGATTATTCTATCTCTTTGTTCATGCACTTCTTCTCAACCCATGTGACACCATAGGTTAAAATATAAATAAAACCTAGTTGTATCAACTATTTTCAATTTAAAATCCTAATAAATTGGTATCAATATTACACTTTAGACTTCATATAAATTTTTACTTGAAAATTATCTCTTCTTACAATAATTAAATCTCATAGACACTTTAATATTTATTTCTACACACTACTGATATATTTTCAATGAGTGACTTTAGAACATGAAATTGAGTCATCAAAAAATCATTTAAGAATATTTAATTGGAAATAATTGTAGGAAATAAGAGTTTAAGTAAAAAGACACAAATTCTACCTATGTCTCCCACTTACTTATATGGATGCTAGCATCACGACCCTTTTTCTTATAAGAAATAATCCTATGATATCAATCACACTAACACCAAATATCCAGTGAATAAGAAATTAATCACAGGTGTGTGAGACATATTACCTATGATGACAACTAACAACACTTTTTAAATATAACCTCATGTAACCACTTAGTATGAATGATCTTAAATTATTCATAGGGATACTTTTTTAGATGAGGCGAAACAACCTAGAGTGATCATCACAAAATATCCCTACAAATATCTAGCTTTTAAATGATAAAAATTATTGATATTAAATATTAATTTGAATCCAAATGATTAATTACTCTTCATAATGGGGAGACCACTTGTTTGGAATTCTATTGATCTTCTAAAAATATCTTTGTCTCATTAATATTGAAACTTCTCCCCCAATGTATATTCTATTCGTAGTCTAATACCACTTGAACTAAATATTTATACTAATGGTTAAATATTTAGCTTAACTTTGAACCACTGGATAATTGAAATATAGACATGAAACCTATTTATCTTCATATCATGATCTTCATCATTTTTACTCATTTCATACAACACATGAATTTTAGAATCAATTTTTAGAATTAGAGTGGTCTATTGAAACAACTTGTTGTGTCTCATACTATATGTTAATTTTAAGAATTATTATATTTCTTATCACATTAAAACTTCTATACTAAACATATGTTCTCTTATAGTATAATTACACATGTTTTTTTAGTATTATCTTTCTAAGGATCGTATATTCCCCTTAATTATGCACTAATTTTAACAACATTTATAAAAAATTTAAATTCATGGAGAAAGGGGTACCTCTAGAATCCAAAAATAGATAATTTTGATTACTCATGAAGGTCTAAACCTTTGATTTTATATATTCCTTAAACCCTCATAGTGATGCTACTTTTAATAACACCAATTAGAAGTTATTCTCTCGGGATGAATTCTTTACAACATCCCTTTATTGGATTAGACTTCTTCTCAAATACAAGAAAATAAAATTTATTTTTCATGACTCCTCCACCATCCTATCCAATTCATACTTACCTGGCTATATGATTAACCATTATTTATACACATTCTCATTCCTCTTTTTGTTTTCAGGTTCCAAATTCTTATTCTTATTCATGGATATGGGATTAAACCGCTGAGTAAAAGTTTTATTTATTGATGCATCACTTCTCTTCTGCTCACAATTCTACCTGGATTGGAGGTCTCTTTCTCTTGCCTTCACTTGTCACTACATGGAATTAATTATGAAGCAACTAAGACATTCTTCATTATTCTTACTTTTATCATCTATGTGGGCCACACCACTATTTCTCACTTAAGGTGAGTCTTTCATGGAGCATATATTTTTATAACCCAAAACTAGAGTAGCTTCTCCCTTTTTCTTCTAGATTTTTTATGCTCTTTCCAAGAGGGTTACTGTGAGAGTAATGATTTTGGTTCATCGTGCACTCTTTTTTTGTTCTATATGTTTATAATTTTAGACTATAAACATGGTTTCCATATTTACAATTATTTTTTTAGAATAATATCTTTTCTTATATTTAACAATAGTTAGGGACCTCCTTATAGATTATTTTTATCTTACTTATTTTTTATTGGTGTAATATATTGATAAATGAATGTGATTATAAAATATGCAACATATCCTATTAAAACAATCCTTCATGTCATCATTTATCAGATGAGATATTGGTGAATATGGTTTTCTTCTTATAGTATTGGGACATTAGGCTTCTAGATACCAACATAAAGTATGACCTTATCTTACACAATGATAAAATTTCATGGATACTTTATTCTAAGAATTCTTATATTAAATTTTTTTAGATAGATTCTTTTTATTCAATAGTTTATGATTTGTAACATAACATACTTTTCTTATTGATTCTGCCTTGAGAGAAGTACCTACCTTATATTTTCATTTTATAGATCTTAGGTTTTATTCCAAATCCATGATCTTCTCATCATTATCTTTCAAACGAGTATCCATTTCCTCTAGTAATGTAAATATGTCCTCTACAAATTTTCTCCTCTCTTTTATCTATGTCCTGATAGGGATAATAATTTCATCTAACTCTTTGTCTGTGTCCATTTACTTCCAATTTAATCAGAAAGTTATTCAATCATATCACTTTTTTCTTTCATTTTTGATATTGTCTTCATTATTTACACATTCAGGGATACCTATACTCTTATCATCCTCTTGTCTTATATACAAAGGTATTCAATGATTTGATAGTTCACTTACTAGTTGATCTCCCCTTAATTCACATTCTCTTGTAAGGATTGAATATCATCTTGATCTCAGAAGACACTATCTCTTTATTAATGACCATACATCATATCCATTTTTTTCTTTTTAGAGTCTTAACCATGAAAAAATGGTTCATATTCACCACTAAATCCTCTTAAAAACTTTTATTATTGAAATCATCACCTTCAAATGGATTTTTAAAGTTTTTACTTTCAATAATTTCATCACATAGAGACTTAATTGTTTTATTTCATTCTTCAACATAATACTTCAAATTTTCAATCACATTGGATGGATTTTCATTTTTTATTTTATCTACACTGATTATTTTGAGTTCACATGATTAGTTCATTGATATGTTAACACATTTTTAAAGTGTACCAATTTATTCTTCCATTTCATCTATATATTATGAAGTATCCTTCGATAGATTTTTAATATTTTTATTTTTTTCTATTTTAATATCTAATTCTTCAAGAACATCTTCAATATATAAATAAAGGTAAAAAACACTCTATGGTAATTTCTTCTATTAAATTTCATGTAGTTTCATTTATAAGGAGAAATATGAATTAATAGATTTACAAGAAACTTCCATAACATGGTTAAAATCATATTAAATATAAGAATTAGAATAATTCACCTTTATTTTAGTATGTGATTTCTCGAGTTTATTCTTATTGTAATTTTTCTTCTTATTTCCTTTTGTTATAAGTCAATAATCACCAATCATGTTCACTTTCATCACATATTTGATATTCTTGAACCTTATCTTGAGGTTAACATCAAAACATAAATAGCCTTTATAGTTTTTCCATAAACAACTTTTAGAGTCTTCTAAATTTGAATATAAGTTGAACAACGAGGAGTTTTATTGTAAAAATCATTGATAAAGGATCTATTTAGAATCTTTTATATTCAAGAATTACCCATTCTATCATTTTACTTGGTTATATATGTATCTAGAAGGATATAATCAATAACCTTATTACTGAAAGCTTGTAGAAACATAAAAATTACTTTCTTCCAGTCAAAAAAGTCATACCCAATAAAAAATGGAGGATTCATCACTAAATCCATGTTAATAACAAATATAATAATGATTCTGAGGATAAACACCAAGGAAAAAACACCATCCTCAGATAAAACTTATTATAACTATATAAACATTGGGTAGTGGGTGAATAAGGATGATTGTAAAATTAAACCTTTTTGTTAATCCATTTATTGTTCTTTTAGGATCTAGTACCCACATTGGAAAAATTATGTTCAATCTGTATTACTTGTTAACACAATCACAAAAAAAAATCATAGATATCTAGGAAAGTAAACAAAACATAGAACATAGATATTTTACATGGTTCACAATAAAGAGATACATCTATGGATCACACATTGATTATGTGTCGATGTTCTAAAATACACATAGCTTTACTAGTATTGAGGATATAAAGTGTCAATCATGGAAACTCTATGCTAGGATCGTCACTTTTAAATTTTCCTAGGATCAGGAACTCCTAAGATACGGTGAACTACCACTTCTTGACTTCCACACACTGTTTACATCAATTAAATTTATAATTTATATAATTTTATGTCTTTTTCAAGATATTGGAAATATATTTATTGTCATTGTTCAACACTAGGAGCTGTATGCATCATTATTCTTGTTTAATGATTCTTTGAATGATCTATTCAATGTATACGGAATTTTAATGCTTCTTTTTTATGTATAAATTCATTGTAAAAAATATTTCTTGATGGAGTATCGTTCATTATGAAATGAAGTTTCATAAAATCCATCGTATAACCCTAATTATGTAATTATAGGTTCACATACCTGAGCACGAAACTATGAGTTTATAACACATGGAATGTAACTATTAGTACATGAATCCTCTATGATTCTGCTAGTACATAACCTAGATCTTGTAACCTCGATGGAATAACCTAGTATGCCTATCTTCTTCATATAAAACCTTTTTACTAATAGCTACATATTACCTTGATCATGTAACTCCTATTTGTTCTCTAATCGCATGATTGAGTTCATACACATTTTTTCACTTCATGTAGATATCTTTACATGCTTCACATAAATTTACTTCCTTCCATCCATCATCCTTGATAATATTTTCTCCACTTAATACTTTTAAGCTCAATAAACCATATTTAATTATGTGAATTGTGAAATATTTATTATAAATTTCCACTATCTTAATTTCGAAAAACATGTCCACCAATTATTTACACCAACCTTATCCACACACACTTTTCAATCCCATCCACCATATGAACACAAAACAATGACCGAAGAAGTGATCACCTAACTCCCTTCACAATCCATATGATATGTGATTATCTTTATTATTGAATGCGTAATTGATATGTGGTCCAAGAAATATCTCTACCTTAAATCATGGACACCTTATAATGCACATTATTTTTGTGAATTCCTTTTTAAAAATATTTTAAACATTCAAAAAAAGTTTCCATCATTTAAAACATAAACTAGCTCATGTGATTCAAAAAAATCTTCCATGAGTCAACTCATGTAGTTATCTTAACATTCATCACATGACTCCCATCATATAAATTGATTTCCAAATGAAACTATCTCTAATCACAAACATATAATACAAAACAAATCTTGATTGTATGATTTAATAAATAATGAGATATTCCTTCCTCTCATGATCTCTTTATGATTATATACTCAGCTCAATCTCTTGAAGATATATTATTTGAGAGACCTTTCTACTTCATAAAACATCACCCCTTTAATGTTATTTTTATAGAAATGTCACTTGATCCATTAAAACACATATGGTTGTGTGATCTAATCAGAATTATGTTATCATATGATCCTTTCATGTTCATGTGATTTTCCTAGCCTCAATCATGTAAATCATTCTATAAATATGACAATTATTTAAAGTGTATCATCCGTCACATGCTTTCATGACCACAACACATGATTAATTTATCCATTTGTGACCATGTGATGATTTTGAACATTCAAACATTGTGTAATACTTAATAACATATGTGATCATATGACCCTTATAGGTATAACTGAAACACTATATGAACAAAAATTTTAAGCCGAATTTTTTTGAAAACACTAGAAAATTATTTGTACTTAAATTACTCTTCTGGGCTTGTACGTGATTGCAAGTCATCTTCCTTCGACACATCTGCTTCACAATTTCATGTCATTTTTAGCTCAAATTCAGGAAATAATACTTCTTCCAACTGATAATGATCCATAAATGGAATCATTATATTGCATTCATCTTCAAAATAAAATATATTATTATAATTTTTTCTTTTTCCCAAGCCACTTCTGTGTTTATATAATATGCTCTATAACATGCAAATGGAATTAACTTTTATTTTCTCACTAGACCTATCATGTTAAACTCTCCTCATAGATCATCATATATTTTTGTCCCTCCATCCACGTATTCAATGAAATCACATGACAATAGATACTCTATCCATTTTTCATGATAAAATTATTGATAATAAATCCAACACTAAATATATTTTGGGTATAACATTACCCCTTTATATTTATTTTCAATTCTGTCATAAATCCATCCTCTATCCTCCATCAAATACAACCATGATACCAAGGAATTGAATTTATGTCTCCATTATTTCTTCCCCCTTTGTAATCAAAATGAAAAGTGTCGAATAAACCATATTTTACCTTCACACACTCTCCTATTTATGTTTTCATCAGATCTGTAATTTAATTTAGATCTCCCTTTCTTATATAATTCCTTATGTAATTCCTTCATCAATATATATACCCCAAATAAATAATATCTATGCATCATATTTTTAATGATCTATAGAAACAAGTGGGGGTACATAGTTCCCTTCCGAATGATAAAATCTAGATACATAGAGATTTTTCTCCTCATTTGGTGATGAAATGAGTATTATCCAATTTGAAACCACTAGATGAAATCCAAACACCACTTGGATTTTTCAACGATTTGAAATTTCATCTCCTAAAACATTGGGATCCATCTTCATCTTTTGACTCCATCTATCAATTCCTTCTGGATACTTTTCTACTCTTACCTTTATTCATGTTCAATGTTTCTTTCTAATTTTTTTCTACACACTATTAATAGATTTTAAGCGAGTGAAATTACAAATTTTCTTTAAGTCATAAAAAAAACTGTAGGATTATTAAGTCAAAACTCATTATAGGAAACAATAATTTAAGACAATAGAATATTTTTATCCATATCACTCATTTAATTCCATGGATTCTAGTAACATGGATTTATTGATTAAAAAAAATCATCCATTGATCTCAATCACACTAGCACCAAAGATTCATTGAACAAGTAATTAAGAAAATATGAATAAGACATACCAAATGTGAATCCAACTGACACAACTTGTTAAAGATAACCTCATGGCGCCAATTCGTATGGATATTTTTCAATTACTTATAGGACTCCATTATTGTATGAGGATAAACATCATATAGTTATCATCCCCAAATATCTGTAAAAATATCCAACTCTAGAGTGATACAGATAATTAATACTAATTGTTGAGTTCAATACAAATATTGAATTACTCTTCAGAATATGGAGAAAAATTATTGGGAGTGTTATTGATCTTATAAAAGCTTCTTGGTATCATGAATTTTATTGATCCTTCACCAATATATCTTCTATTGGTGGTCCAATAACACTTTAATTGAGGCCTATAACCAATGGTTGAATAATCAAAATTAATTGGAACGACAAGATTATTCAAATATAAATTTTAAAATTATTTATCTTTATATTAGGTTCTTTATATATTGTTCCCCATTTTACAAAACACATGACTTATAGAACCAATTTTGAGGATCATAGTGGTTTATTAACACCTATTTTTTGAGTCTAGAACAATATGTAAACTTAAATAATTATGATTATTATTTTCACATGAAATCATCCAACTTAAACATATGTCCTCTTCTAGTATAATCACACATGATTTTTCTGTATCATCTTCCCATGGAACTTATACCCACTTAATTATTGAGCACTTTTAATAATATTTATAAATCATTTAAATGCATGTGAAGTGGGGTACCCTTAGAATCCTCAAATAGAGAATTGTGTATGATCATGAAAAATCAAATTATTGCTTCTATATATTCTCTAAAAATTCACTATGTTTATGATTTAAAGAGAACAGTTTACAAATAATTATATTTGGATAACTTATTTGAGTCGCCCATTTATAGGATTAATATTCTTCTCAATTGAAAGAAGATAAATTTCATTTTTATGCCTCTTCTATATTCATAGAAAATTCCAGATAATCTAGATATATGACTAAGTATTATTTCTATAAATTATAATTATATTTTTGTTTTTATGTTCCATAAGTTTTCTCTAATTTATGGTTGTGAGATTAAACTCATGGGTACAGGTTTATTTTTTAATGCACCACTTATATTCTACTCAAACTTTATCCTACACTAGAGGGATCTTTATCTTACACTGTCTTGTTTTCTCATGGTATGAATTATTAAACAACCAATACAATCATCATTATTATTAATTTTATCAGCTATATGTTCCACCTCAGCATTTGTCATTTTTGGTGAGTCTTTGATTGTGAAGACATTCTTTTTACCCCAAACTAGAGTAACTTATCCCTTTATTCTATATATTTTTATTTTCTTTACAAGAGTTATACTATGAGTGTACCAATTTTGGTGATTTATGCACCCACTATTGTGGTTCAGGTTCTTCCAAAAGAACTATGAAGATGCTTTTCATCTTAAAAAGTCTCTTTCTAATATATTATCTTTCCATAAATACAACAGGATGTTTGGACCCCATTATGGATTCTTTTATATTTTATGCTTTCTTCCTGCTATGAAATCTTTATAAATGACTATGGTTATCACATATGAAACATATCCTATTAAAAATAAACTTTATTTCATCATTTATCTAATGATATATTAGTAAAACTAGTTTTATTCTTCTATTATTATGACCTTTGGCTTATAGATACCCACTCATGGTGTTCCATGATCTTCCATAATAGTAACATTTCATCGATACTTTCTTCTGAGTATGATTACATTATAATTTCGCAGGCACCATCCCTTTATTCTAAAATTACTAATTTCAAAAATAACATACACTTATTATTGTGGTTTCCTTGGGACTAGTATTAGGATTCTCTTTTCCATTTATAGATCTAAGTTTTGATTCTAAATCCTTGATCTTTTCATCTTTCTATTTCAACTGAGAAACCATTTTTATAGCCTTGAGCTTTCTTCCTATCCATATTTTCTCCTCTCTTCAAGTAATGTATTGAGAGGGATAATACTTTCATTTAAATCTTTCTCTATGTGTATTTCATGCGACTCAATTACAGAAAGTGAGTTTTTCTTTTTAATGAAACAGTAACATAATGTACCTAACTTTAGTCAAGAATGTGATTAAAACCAAATTCAAAATTCTATAAATTTAATTTTAAGAAATTAATTTTAGTTTTGAATTCATCATATAAAAATTAGTTTCCGATTAAATTTTGAGAAATAATTATTATTATAGAGTTATAATTTCCAATGGAATGTTATACACACCACAAGAAATGGAAAATAAACCCACTCTCATGGGGAATCAACCCTGTAACCATTCCCTATACCCCATCCCACCTGCCCCACCCCATCCTACTAGGGGAGGATTTTGAGAAACACTTGTATTTTAACTGAATAGTGAAAAATATGGATTTTATAAAACTATTAATTTTATAAATTTATAATGATATAATAATAGCTTGAAGGTTCATAAAAACTTTTTTCTAGAAAAAATAATTATTAAAAAATTAACATAATTCATTTAAAATATTGTTTTTAACTTTAAATTATATGTTTAACATTTTATAAATTTATGGAACATTTTGGTTCCAATAAAAACCATTTTAGATTTTTTTTATTTTAATCAAGTATTTATAATGTAAATTTCAGTTTTTTTGGTTATAAAGAAAAATAATTAACCTTATATTTAACATAGCCCAATTAATTCCATTTTAATCAATAATATACTTTGATGTAAAATCTTTTTTTTATGATTAAAAAACATTTTTCTAAAAAGAGTTCTCGTTTTGTTTAGAAAAATTATATTAAAAGTGATTTATTAAACTTATAGAAATTTAATATTGAAAAATGGATTCTATACTTTGAATAACGAAGTTAATTTTTTTAAATATATCCCCTTAATTTTTTAACATTAGGAATAGTAACCATGGTAAATATTTGTCTCAATGATAAGAGTAAAACATGAAAAACATGGTTAAAACTATGGGATAAGGCCCAGAAATCTCAAAAACACTAACCTATATTTATTTTTATAGGATAATTTCAATCTTAATCTTCTCATATTCTAAATATTTGAAATTTTATGCCACTTTCCTTGATAATGACCTTAAAATATTTTTAAATAAAGAATAAATTCAAAATGTTACTCTCGTTATTTTAATATATCTGAAATGTTTTCATAGGAATGCAAAGAGATTATTTTCGGTTCTAAATGGTTAATTGAAATATAAATGAATTTATTTTATCATGGTAATTTATTTTTAATTTTTAGTGAAGAAATATTTATCTTAAATACTTAGGCATTTATGATATAGTACTTGTTCAAGTTATTGAAAAATATAATAAATAAATTAAAAAAAATTAGAAGTAATAATTTTTTTATGAATTTTTATGTTCTAAAAAATATTTAGATAAAAATAAAATATTAGTGGTTTTTTAAAAGTTTTTTTTGAATTCAATTTCTATATTTTTGAATTTAAAGTCAAACTATGTGAATAGTACCAAAAGTAATTTAAATGATATATTATGTTAAATAATGTTTTATTAAATGATTTAAAATTCATTAAAATATTATCATTGGCCAATTGAATTATATATGGTTGATAATATAAATCCTTTTCCACTTATGGTTCACTTTTACTTTTAAACAAACGTTCATGGCCCATAAAGAGTAAAATGTTTTGAAATTGTGGTAGTCATCATAATGGTTAATGCAAGTTAAAACTAAGAGTTAAATGATAAAGAATCACTAAAACTTTTTTAATAATAAGGGAGTTGTTAATAAATACTCCCAATAGAAATATTTTTGTAATAAATATGTGTCAATCAGTTATCATTATGACACATATACATACCCTATTTGGAAACTTGATCATTTTACGCATGGTTTACTTTGATACAATCATTGGTATGGATTTAATTTCAAAATTAAAATGAAAAAAATATATATTTCGAACCCGGAAGGCCTAAATCCCAACCAAACTCAGCCACTCCTGAGCCCAGCCCTCTGGCAGATAGCAGACCCCCACCCCATGGGCAGATAATAGGCCCCCACCTCAGAATGACCCAGATAACACGTGGCAGGAACTGTTCCTTGCCCCACGGGCAGATAACAGGCCCCCTCCTCATTGGTACTCATTAACGCTTTTGGTTGGCTGTTAAGCCTGAGGTCACCGATTCGAGTTGTAGGGGAGGTGAATTAAATTTCCGTCGGGAAAGGAACAATTCCTACCATGTGTTATCTAGGCCGGTTTGAGGTGGGGGCCTATTATCTACCCGTGGGGTGGGGGTATGCTATCTGCCAGAGGGCTGGGCTCGGGCATGGCCGAGTTTGGTTGGGCTTTAGGCCTGCTGGGTTTGTTACAGATCCACCACCAATAGATCTCCATAATGAAATTCTTATAGAATGAGTGTAGACACAACCCATGATTGGGAAATGTATCCTAAGAATAGTGGATTCACCTATTATGAAAGAATATATTGATGTGTTTCCTGAAGAACTATCCAACTATCCACCTAAGTGTGATTTTGTGTTTTCTATTAATCTTACCCCTAATGAAAAAACTATATCTAAGACTCCCTATAGGATGACCATAGTAGAATTAGTATAACTAAATAAATAATTGTGGGAGTAATGTGATAATGGTTTTATATTACCTTGTGTTTTACCATGGGGAGACCCTGTTCTTTTTGTTAAGAAGAAAGATGGATCTATGTGGTGGTGCATCGATTACAGGAAATAAATTCCATTACTATAAAAAATATACTATCCTCCACATTTATGAATTATTTGATCAACTTCAATGAGATCAATATTTTTTTTAAATATTGATATTTATTTTGGGTATCATCAACTATGATTGAAGAAGGAATATGCTCTATAAAAAATATTTCAATGGAGGTATAGACATTATAGATTTGTAGTAATTCCCTTTGAATTGACTAATGAACCCTATATTTTATGGATCTTATGAACAAAGTATTCATGGATTATCTTAAAAATTTTATTATTGTATTTTTTGATGATATATTCATATACTCTAAATTCTATGATAAACATAAGAGACATTTGTGAATTATTCATAAGAAAATTAGAGAAAATGAGTTATATAGAAAATTTATAGAATGTGAATTTCATATTCAAGAATATTATTTTCTTGGTCATATTATCTCTTAGGATAGAATACCATTGATCCATTAAAGACAAATGTAGTGATGAAATGCAAAAATTAAATGTGTATAATTGAGGTTTTTAGTTTCATTATATCAATAGGTTACTATAAAAAAAATTCAAAATTTTTCAAGATTATCTATCCCATTAACCAATTTGACTTGAAAATAGGTTAAGTTAATATGGTAATTATAATTTAAAGAAATGTTGGAAGAATAAAATATGTGATTGGTCAATTCAGTAGTATGAAATTTATGATTGGGAAAGGATGAATTTTTGATATATAGTGATGCATCAATAAAAGGAATTTAATGTGATCTAATATAGAAAAATAGAGTTATTTCTTAATAATTATGAAAGGTAAATAATCATGTATATAACTATATACCCTTGATCTTGAATTGGTAGGCATTATTATTGCATTGAACATATGAGGGAATTTCTTTTATAGTGAAAAATGAGAAATGTATATAGAAAAAAAGTTTTAAATATATATTTTCTTAGAAACAAATCAACATGAGTCAAAGTAAGTGGATATAACTACTCAAGGATTATCATTTCTCAACACACTACCACCCTGGGAAGGATAATAAGGTAGATTATGTGTTGATTAGGAAATATAATGATGTTTTGACTAAGATGAGGAATGATAAGAATTAATTATTCAAGGAATTAGTAAAGTTGGATAAGGGAATTATCATGTAGGGAAACGTCACTCCTTTAATAAATTATTCCCAAAAAATCCTTACTAGAAAAGATAAAATATCCCCAGTTTTATGATAAGAATTTACAAAATAAAATCGAATCCTTGAATGATGGTAGGTTTATATACTTCGTATATGAGAATGATATTTTGAAATTTTGAAAAAGTATATGTGTTCCATCAATGCTCGAGTTGAAAAGAGAATTATTATGTTAATATCATAGCTTAAATTTCTATATACACCCTAGTAGTACCAAAATGTATCAAATTTTTCTTGTGAGATAATATGAATTTGGAAATTTCCAACTATATTTATAGTTTCTTGGTTTTTCAACAATTAAATACTAAGAGGCAAAATCCTAAAAGAGTTATGCAACCTCTACCTATTTCTATGTAAAAATGGTATGATATCACTATGGAATTTATCACTGGATTTCCAAAGACTTTGTGAAAGAATTATTCCATTTGGGTTATTGTTGATCTCCTTACCAATTCTACACATTTACTCTCTATAAGAGAATATCTACCTCTTTAGCAACTTGCACAACTCTATATTAATAATGTTGTGATACTTCATGTTACACCTTTTTTTATTGTATTTAATCATGATCCAGAGTTTACATCGAAATTCTAGAAGTTTATTTATAAGGATATTGACACTAATATAAATTTAAGTACTACTTAAAATCCCCATACATATGGTCAGTTAGAAATAACTATTTATACATTAAAACACATATTTAGGTCATGATCACTTGACTTTCATGGTACATGGGTCTAGTATTTACTTTTGGTGGAATTTTTATATAATAATATATTTTATTAAAGTATTTAAATGGAACTGTATATATCATTGTATTGAAAAAATGTCATACACCAACTTATTCGGATGAAGTTGGTGAAATGAAGCTTTTAGGACTAGAATTTATTGAAGATACATTGATGAAAGTGAGAAATAATAAGATTCATATCATGGAAAATCAAAGTAGGAAAGATATCTTTTTTCATAAATGAATGAATGATTTTGAATTTAAACCATGGTATCATGTATTCATTTAATTATCTCCATATAGGGGTGTTATAAGGTTTATAAATAAAAGGAAACTAATTCCTAAATACACCAATCCTTTTGAAATTCAAGAAATAATTGGAGTTGTGTCTTACCATTTTGAAATGCCACATAGCCTCTATAAAGTTAATGATGTGTTACATATCTATTTATTTAGGAATTACAATATAGAACCATAACATGTTTGAACCTCTGAGGAAATAGAAACAAAAATTTATTTATCTTACTATGAAGAGACTATTCAGATTCTTAACACTATGTAATAAGTGTTGAAAAATCAGATGACTCGATTAACAAAGGTACATTTGAGAAATCATAAAATAGAAGAGTTAAATTGGAAATCTAAAGAAGTTATGATGAATAACTACCCATATATTTTCATAATGTGAAATTATATAAAGTTTTAGGATGAAATTGTTTAAATAATAATGAATCTAACACCTCAAATACCATTATAGTAAGAAAACTTTTCTTTTTAAAGAAACAAATAACATAATGCACATATCATAATTCAAGAATGTGATTAAAACATAAATTAAAGAAATTTAAATTTATTTTATGAAATTAATTTAATTTTTGAATTCATCATATCAAAATTAGCTTAAAATTAATTTTTGAGACATAATTGATTTTTAGTTAAATAGTGAATTATACATATTAAAAAAAACTCACTTTTAGGACATTATAATTATATAATAATAATTTTATGGTTTACGAAACATTTATTAAATAATAATATATGTTAAAGAATTAATATAATTTATATAAAAATATAATTTATAACTTATAAATATAAGCTTAACATTTTATAAATCCAAGTAATGATTTTATTCAAATAAAAGTTTTTTTTAGTTCTTTTATTTTAATTAATTATTTACAAGTTAAATCTTGGTTTTGTTTGGTATTTAAGGAAAAATAATTATACTACAATTAATTCAATTGGAATCAACATTATACATTACTTTACTGTAAAATAATTTTTATGATTAAAACAAACAAATTTCAAATAATTGTTTTCGTTGTGTTTTTCAAAATTATATTAAAATTAATTTATGGAAATTATATAAATTTAATGTTTAAAAATGGATTCCATATTTTTAATTATGAGGTTTAAAATTTTTAAATAGTTCCCTTTTATTTTTATTCATTATGAATAAATACTCTGGTAAATAATTATCACGTCGGTAAGAGTAAAATAGGTAAAACATGGTTACAATTTTTGGATAAGGCCTAAAAACATCCAAAATACTTGCATATATTTCTTTTTATAGGTTAAGTTTTTTCTTAATAATATTATAATCAAAGGTTTTTACATTTCTTTCAACTTTCCTTTGAAAATGACATTAATATTATTTTAAATAAAGAATAAATAGAAAATATCACCCAATTTATTATTATAAATATAATATTTTTTCTTTGGGATAAAATTAGGTTATTCTATATTATAAATGGTTAACTAAAATATGATTTTTTTATAATTTTAATATATTTTTAATTTTTAGTGGTGAAACTATTACCTTAAATTCTTACACAACATCAACATAGTGTTTTTTTAAGTAATAGAAAAATCAAATAAATGAATTCAAAAAATTTTAAAAGTAATACAATTTGGATGAACTATTATGTTAAAATACATTTCTAGATAAATTTAACATATTATTTATTTTCTAAATTTTTTTATTCAAATTCCATTTCTATATTTTTTTATTGAAGTCAAACTTTGTAGAATGGTCCTGAAAACAACTTTAATGGTATCTTATGTTAAATAATATTTTATTAAATGATTTAAAATTCCAAAAAATATTATATTTGTCCAAGTTAATGATATATGGTCTAAAATATCAACCATTGTCCACATATGGGTCACTATTCCTTTTAAAGTAACTTTCATGTCTCTAGAAGATTAAAAAACTTTGATATCACGGTAATCGTCAAAAGTCTTAATAGGTAGTTATAACTAAGAGATATGGGATAAAATATCATGTAAACTTGTATAAATTTTATTTTATGAGAGTATTTAGACTCATAACCTTCATATATATTAAATATGTCAATTTTCTCCACATGAACATGAATATGTATTTATATTAATTTAATTATTTAGGTAATTCCAAGGGTTCCCCACCACTCAGGTATAAAAGGGCACATACTCTTTTCCCTTATTCACAAAGATTAAGAATATTATCTCAACTATTTTTTTTATAAATATGATAATATATCCCTTCACCACTTCATAGATATTATGTAATTCTCTTAATACCATCTTAATAAGGATTAAGATGTACGACAAAAGAGATCTCTCAAAGAAGAGGTAATTATCTTTACCAAATCCTTCAAAGTTTCTTTGTTCTTATACCAACTATATATCAATTGTACGCATCCTAAAATACTGAATGAATTTTCATACATATAATTATAATTTATTATTATTTTGGGACAACTGTTTTCCACCTCCTTTTTATCCAATGAAAAATGAAAACATCGCTCATGTGTACATAAGACCTATCGTCTCCATGTAGCAGTGTAATTCATTTTTTATCACCACTTTACCTGGATGGTTATAAAGATATAACTAATGAATATATATTATATTTATAAGATAATTATTATTATATAAATATAATATATCATTTATCTTCTTACCCTTACACTCATTAAAAAATGATAATGTCGCTCGGGTGTACATGTAGACTACCACCTCCACAAAGCGATGTGACCCATTTTTCATGTAAACCTTTCATGTTTTATTAAAAATATGTATATAATTAATATATTTTATATTTATATCATAATTAATATTATTTATATGATGTAGCAATGATAAATATTCACGAATTAAAACTACCAAATTGAAACTTACATGAAAAATGAAACAGTTAACACTTGATAAATGAATTTTTTAAAGGAAATATTAATAAATGGGTGTTGAAATGTTATAAGTGGATAATGTATGATATTCTAATAATGTATATGGTTATGTTTTAGAATTATAATAGATTTAAATTTATTTTACAAGAGGTTAAAATCACTTACGAGGTAAGTCAAACTTGAGGTAAGGGATTTCTTTTCTAATCTCATTTTATTTTGGGATTGTTTATGTTCTGATTTCCTTTGGGAAAATTATATGGCATAGAAATATTAAAAAGCACATATTTAATAATCCTATGATTACATTTAGGGTTTAAATGTTTAATTTATATTTCTTTTCTTTTTGGATCAAGAATCAATAAGTAAGTTACATATAAGGAACTTTTTTTTAAAATATTGTTTTGAATTTTTCATTCCAACAATTTTTCTTCCATGTCCATGTTTTATTTAAAATGACTTCAATAATTTTTTTAATATTCTAAAAATATTTATTAATTTTATGTTTACCTATGTTTTAATTTTTATAAAATGGTTTAAAAGTAATATTTTTATCATTTTCAAAATGAGGTAGTTTTTACCAAAGTTGTGAATGAAATCTTTGTTTTAATAAACAAAACCCAAATAAATTTACCATTATGATGAATAATCATTTATTTGAAGTTTCATTTATAATTTTCTATATTTATTTTAAAATATAATGTTTTTATAAACATTATATAAACATTTCAGATTTCAAATAAGTGATTTCAAAAATGAAAATTGTATTTAAGATAAGAAATGTTTCAATGATCTTTTAAATGTATTATCATCCATGACAACACCCATTTGTGCTAATAGGGATATTATCTAATGATACCATATATATTATTTCTCTTGATGATTCGTGATTATGATGATTAATTTTTTATGTTTATTATTCTTGATTAAATATGGATAATTTTTGACTTATAAGTCATTTTTTGGGATTAATTTTATTAATTATTGAAAATACAAGGAATGCATAGAATGTGTATGTAACGGGGGGGATCAGTTACAGATAGCATCATGATCCATCTATAGGTATCATAATACAAAACAAAAGGAATTATATATTTTATAGGTATCTAGTTTACACTTACCCATTTATTAATAATTATGTAGTGGCTGAGAGGCCTTGATGATAAGATTCATTATATCTTGGTTGAGAGACCTTGATCATGAAAGTCCAAATTTTTTTAATTCCATTATTATAATTCTGTTTTTATTATTCATGTGATTTCCATGTTGATATTATCTATTGATGATCATTAAACTAAAGTTCCCGATTAAATGGAATGTTTTTTTACTATCTACTCTACCACATTGATTATGACTTATTTACTCATGATAGATCCTGATGTACGAAACCCTTACCGAGCATTCGAGATCACCCTTTATTTGTTTTTCTTTCTTAAGGATATGAATAAGGATATTATAAATGAGTTCATGGAAATAATAATGTTTCTTATTCTAGGTTTTTTAATTTATATTTCTAATGTAATAAGAGAATCATGTATGTATCTAGTCTTCCAAGACTGGTAAATTAATGAATCCTATATGGTGAGAGACCTTGTATCTTGTATGAATGTAATAAATTAAATACTATATATATGTTTTTGGAGTCTAGGTGTTACACTATGGTCATTTTTATTCTAATTTATTACGAAATTTATTCAATTAGATCACTTATTTTTCTTCTGTTTTTTGATGTTGTAATCATTATATCAACATTTAGGGTTACCTTAACTCTTCTCATACTCATTTTTTCTATAAAAAGGTGCTCAATGAATTCACACTCCACTTCCTGATTTAAATACTATCAATTTACCTTATCTTATACGGATTTAAGAACTTCTTGACCTCATGACTCACTATCTATATATTGAAAACCATATGTCATAACTATTTATTCCTTATTAGAGTAATTATCACACACAAGTTGTTCATTATTACCACTAATGTATCCTGAAATACATTTACTCTAAAACTCATCATCTTTAAATAGATCCATAATGTTTTTCCTTTCAATAGTTTCATCCTCTTGGGACTCGATTATTTTATTTCAATCTTCAATCAAATAATTCAATTTTTCAATCGCCTTGGAATGATTTTCAGTAATCTATTTGATCTCCACTCATTTCAATTTCACCCGTCCGGATGAATGATCTGTTAAATCATTCTCAAGATATTAATTTTCTACTTCTATGTCATTTATATATTATGAATAATATATAAATAAAATACTAGTACTTGTTTACCCTTTGAATATCTAATTATTCATGATCACCTTCAAGATCTACCAAAAGGTCAACAAAACCCTTTGTTTATTTCTTATATTGAATTTATAACACTTTTATTTCCAGTGATAAATATGAATTTTAAAATTTATAAGAAACTCCACATCATGTTTTGAATTAGATGAAATATTATAATTTGAATCATTCACTTTGAATTCAATACATGATTTCCTGAGATAATTATTCTTATAAATTTTATTCTTTTGGACTTTTTTCATGAGAAGAGTTTCACTATTAATGTTTACTAGCTTCTCCTCCTTTCTAGTTTTGAAACCTTCTCCTGAGTTTTACACCGAAATATAATTTTTACCAATATTTTTTATATAAACCACTTCCAATTTCTTCTAAATTTCAAAAGTGTAGCATAATTAATAGTTTTATAATAAAAATAACTAGGAAAATATCTAATTAGAATCTTCATAATTTTGGAATTACCCATTCTATCACTATTCTTGATTAAAACTATATCTGAAAGGATTTACTCTCTTAACTTATTATTGCATTCTTATAGGAACATTTAAATTTCTTTTTATAGGCTATAGAAATTAGGCCCTCTGAGAAATGGAGGATTTAGAATTGGATCTATGGGCATAAAAAATCCAATTCAGATTCTTTGGTTGAACACAAAGATAGATCCTTTACCCTATGATACCATGTTTTTCAACCCGAGACACCCTATGATGGGGGTGGTGGGTTGGGGGTGAATCTGGATATTTGAAATATACCACATTGTCTCTATTCATCATGAGACCATGCCTACATCAGTGTTCCCGTATGATTCACCTTTGAATGTTCCATTCACTATATACAGATGTTCAATTCCTCCTATTCACAGATAAATTCCTTATAAAACTATTTATTTGCTGAAAAAAATCAATATGAATCTAAGTTGTATAACCTATGTCGTATAAGCTAGATTGTGTAACCCTATTAATAAAACCCAAAGCATGAGAATCTGAGAAGATAACCCATGGAACATTATTGTGAGTGTATGAATCCTTTATAATACTGTGGACACATAACCCTAATTGTCTAACCTAGTCTACCTATCTTCTTTATGCAACACCTCCTGCATAACTACTATGTGTGAGCTCAATTATTTAACTCTTATGTGTTTCTCTAATTGCATGAACACATTCATGTAACACCAATCACAAGAATCCTCCCTAAAAATTCATCAACAAAACCCCATTTAACATTACCTATATCCTATAACCTCTTATACATAACATAGATCTCAATACATGCTTAAAATATGCACACATCCTTCAATCTAGTAATCCAAATAATCTTTTTCTCAAGATAAATTTTTTAATCTTGATCAACAGTTGTTTCCGATTCTTTTATCAGGGCATGCACATATATCTTGTTCGAGGATGAAAGGAGTGGTTTCATTTCCCTACATTCCCACTTTACAAAGGCGGGCGACATCTGTCACCTTTTCAGGGATGTTTGCTTCTTGATCAAAACAAGATGATGGGATGTCAGTTCTTCCTTCCATGTATTCCTCCTCAGAACTCTTCACATAGTCTGTGTCTTCCTTATATATTTAAGATGTTGTTCTTGAAACTATTCCAAGTTCCATATCTTCATGGAAACTAGTTAATTACACTGCTTCTGTCGGGATATTCCAAAGGGTCCAGTCAGGGTAGCAAACTTCAGTCCGGGGAGTAGTCACATTGGACATCAATGACGTATTTGGATGCTGGAACACTAGAACATCTGGGTTTCTTCCTCTTATTATAGGGATTCTCTAGGGCATGGAATCTCAAGGAATCCCACTTCAAATGCGAGGAATCATATTCCATAGGCATGTATCCGAGGTTTTCCTCACCTTCCCATGTTTAACATAGGGTATGTCATAGGTTTAACTTCTGGTAGAGATAGATCAAACTGATCAGAACATTGATTAAAGTGGATTAGATAGGTGAAACCTTTGGAGGGAACACTGATGTTGGGGGGTGAGTTGTCAAGACCTCACTGGGATGTGGCGGCCCGGGTAGGAACCAAGATGGATGATGGAGTGTTTGAATGAAGTGGATGGTAGATGGGATGGAACCATCATGAGGATGACGGTAATGTTGGGCTTGAGTCTCGAGGAGACTTCCTACGTATCCCTGTGGTAGGGAATCAAATTCCACATAGTTCAGGTGGGTTCAACGGCTTACCGCTGATTGGGGGAAACAACGGCTTACCGTTGATTGGGGGAGATAATGGCTTACCACTAATTGAGGTTCACAATTTAATGTCATGCAGGATGGGGGTGAAACAATGTGAAAGAGGACCTAGGGCCCACATAGATGGTGGGTTTGAACATCGTGGAGGCTTCCAACATACCTTGCCTTGGCAAGCATCAAAGACCTTGTAGTTTAGGTGGTGTGGGAACCAATGTGAAGGGGGTCAGAAAGATCAGGTGTTGGACATGAACCTCAGGGAGGCTTCCTACATACCTTGTCGTGGAAAGGATCAAAGACCACATAGTTCAAGTATGGTTTTAGGGCTTACACTCTAGTCTACCCAGGGTGTTGGTGAACTGATGTGAAGGAGGTCGGAATGACCAGGTGTTGGTCTTGAACCTCAGGGATGCTTCTTACATACCTCACTTTGGCAAGGATCAAAGACCACATAGTTCAGGTATGGTTGTGGGGATTACACTCTAGGCTGGCAGAGGAGTTGGTGAACCAAGGCGAAGGAGGTCAGAACAACCGGTTGTTGGGATTGAACCTCAGGGAGGCTTCCTACATACCTCGCCTTTGCAAGGATCAATGACCACATAGTTCAGGTATGGTTGTGGGGATTACACTCTAGGCTATCCAAGGAGGATGTCATGGTCGATTCTTTCTCTTAGCCCATGTGAGTCATGCTCGTTGTAAGAAACAAGAGACAATAAAGACCTGAATATCACATTGCGAAAGGGGCGTTCTTGGGAAGTAGACTGGGGCCACGTGTAGTTGGCAGCACAAAGAGGAAACAAGGGATTAAGTGAGGTTAACAGCCCAAGTGATGGAGATTGGGACTTACTCCAGGGTGGAGGCCCATATGGTGGAAAAGCCCAGTGGGAGAGGGAGTTGGCACCCCAGAAGGGAGGAGGAGTAGGTATACTACCTCCTACAAGAAAAGCTAGGGGATTACACTAGGGTGGTTTCCCTTTCCCTGCAGACAAACGTTGCTCCGATAAAGAGGATACCATTCCATGTGAGTAATGATTTCACTCTCATGGAGACCAGTGGTCATGTAGAATGTCCAAGGAAGGGTACCCCACGTATGATGTGTGGGGAAAGGCCATAGTTTAACGTCATGTGCTAAGGAAGAAGGTTCTTGGTAGTTTAACGTCTTGCATCTCGGACGAGGTGGGTTCACTCCCCACCCCTAAGACATACATAATAGATACCCACCTGCCCTTGAGGGAAGGAAGGCATCAACAATGTCGTGGTTGGGGGGGTGTTATGGAGCGAACCATTTGGGGGTCCACGTTAGCATGGCTATGCGAATATGCAATAGTCATTAGCGTGCCTATGCAAATAAGCTTGAGGTAGAGCAACACAATGGGAAGAATCGTCCAAGGGACTTTGAAATTACTCCATACAAACCTGAAGGGATTCACGGGAAAAGGAGTTGCAGGGTAGAGGTGTTCATATGTAGAAGCCTTTTGAAGCTCTAGTGCTCCATGAAGTAGAAGGGATTTGTAAAGGGATGCGCTTCGTGAAGTGAAGTCTCCTAGCCTAGGCATGTGGCATAGGTTCATATGGGAGGAGCTTCACGAAGTGGAAAGGCATTTGCGAAGCAATGCCTCATGAAGCAATGGTGCCTCATGAGTTATGGTTTCGTGAAGCAAGGTGCTTCGCGATACACAGTGTTCCAACCTTAGTATATGGGTCACATGTGTGTGAGGGGTGTTTCACGAAGCATAAACTCTCTGCGACGACCTGGGTCCCCTTGGGGATCCCCTTCCTTCGTGAAGGACCATATACTATGCGAAAGGTATACCTATGTAAAGAGGGGAGGAACTAATGAATGGGGGGAGTCATTTCAGATGCAAAAACACATCATGTAGCTCATGGTTCATAGAGCAGAGAGTGCTTCACGATTTTGGGGCTAGGAAGTTGAAAGGTTGGATGGTCCATCCTTGGCCTCGAGGGGAGCCATATATTTATAGGCAAGAGGCACCATGAAGTAGAGATCTCTCAATACGAAGATGAATATTTCTATAGGATGTGCTCGCGAACGTCAATGGGGTTTGTGGAGCATCCTGCCTCCTTGCACCGCGGTGGGCTCACGAACATCAATAGGGTTCATAGCGCAACCCGCCTCCTTGCTCCCTGGTAGTCTGACGAACGTCAAATTGGCTCATGGGGCATCCCGCCTCCTTGCTCTGTGGTAGGTTCAAAAAAATCAATGAGGTTCATGGAGCATCCCGCCTCCTTGCTTCGTGGCAGGCTCGTGAACGTAAAATTGGATCCCGAAGCCTCTCGCCTCTTTTCTCCACAGCAGCCGCAGGGCCATGGGGGCTCCGAAAATGGTCTTCGTCAGGCATCCCCTTGATGCTTTCGTTTTTACTTCTCCTTCCCAAATTTTGGCATCAACAAATTCCCCCCCCCCCCTTGGACTTAGAGCTGATGTGAAATCAAGGGTCAAAGTCTGAGGGTCAATCGCCAAAATTCTTCAGACATTTGCGATGTTGTATCGCAAAGGAGGCTCACGAAGCGGGGTAGTGTCGGGCCAGCTGAGCACGCCACAGATCTCACCACGAGTTAGACATGTCGCGAAGCTCCAAATATCATCGCCTATAAATAGGGGAGATGACCTGTCTTTTGTCTTTTATCTCCTTCACGTTTTTGAAATTTAGAACTCTTGATTCGAAAAGCTCAGCGTACTCTGTGATTTCTTTATGTGAGTCGGGTATTCTTCTCCATGGCGTACAACGAGCCTTTGACTCCGCGATAGCACTTTGGGATCTTGCGCTTGACGACCGAGAAGGGGTCCGCGCCCGTTCTTTATGAACGAGCTCCACGACATTGCTCCGCGATAGGGATTCGCGAACCAAACGTAGGAAAAACCAAAACATCAAACTGAATGGCTCATTTAAAGGCTATCAGGGGGGTCCTTGCAGATGCTTCCCAAAGAGAGGAGATGACAAATAGTTTGGTCTTAGAGGAGTTAATTCCGAGCCATTATGACCATGGTTCATTGGTGGAGCTGATATCGGAGAGCCAGAGGAACTAACTGCTCTGTAAGAGGTTTAATCTGTACTGATTCGGGCCGAGGGATGGCATCTTCATCCCAAAAAGAAGTCGGGACGAGCCAAATTACTGGTTTAGAAGCACACTGTGCCAGCACCGATGCTTCAAGGTAGCTGACGGAAATGCCTGGGAGGAATTCACACCCATCATCGCTGACTACCTATACAATCACCTGAATAATGTGGATGGAAAGGTATTGCAGCCAAAGATATCCCCCCCTCTGTACTAGACGTTCTTGAAAGCATCCTTAAGGAACCCGGGGAAGGGATGGTATGAGGAGTGAGACCTATGCCAAGGTGGCAACTTCACAGATGATTGGGCCTGGGCCTACTGGGTAGGTGCCTCATGTGAAGAGTTTGGGGGCAGATATGAGGAGAGTGGGTTGTTCGAATGGATTCCAAAACTCTTGAAACTATTCCACCATGCTAGAGACACATTAGGTGGGTACATCGGTCTGATCAGGGATCAAACATAATTACGAACATGGCCTCTCTTGTAAGGAACTAGAATGACACGTAGTTTTATGTCATACAGTAAGGACGCTGAACATAGTTTAAATGTCATACTTTTTGGACCATGGTTAATAGTTTAAAGTCATGTTACATAGACTGTAAGCTCATAGTTTAAGGTCATAGAGAGTGGACCATGATCGGGGCCGAGGGTCCAAAAGGGTTAATGACCCTGGGGCTGGGCCAAAGGTGAAATGTATGGGCATCACTATGTATCTGATAAAGATGAGAATTAAGCCAAAAATAGTTCTGATAGTGCATTTTAACATCATGCAGGATGAGCAAGGGCATGGTTGCGCCAGTACACATCCTACCACAACCACTAATCGCAGATGATTCATACTCGATGTGGGAAACAAGAAGTAGTGGTGGGACTTTCTTGACACAGGAAATAACATATTAGGGGTGAAGGGATTCTCGGTGAATTTCATCCCAATGATGCTGACCCATCCATGTAACGCACCTAGATACACGAATAAGTAAAGACGAGTATTTTGGAATTCCACTTGAACATAAGGAAGTGGAAATGTGTGAATCATGATGCTCAAGATCTAGACCACAATGATGGTGGCATGACGATAGGGGATAGCTATTGACCATGTTCAAAACACAGTATCCATATCGCGTTAGCCTGGAATGGGTACAGAAAAATGAGGGTCGATAGCTGACCATGTTTGAAACACAGAACCTGTCAGAAATGTCGTCCGAGATCTTTAGGGATGTTGGCCCGAAATGGTAGGTGAGCCAAGGCGGCATGAGACCAGGCTGTGAAGGGGGACCCTTCAGATGTGAGAGAGGATGAGGATCCAAATAACGGGCTCACAAATTTTGGACATGGAATGAGGGGAATGTCCCTATAAAAATTCCATACTTCGGGATCTTTGTCAAAATGCATCTGAGTACGACAATGAGATGTTTCAGATAGAGGGAGTTGAGTCCCTTCCCAAGGACAAGGGTCATGGGGTCACATGTTTTAAACCTAAGGTCCTAGGGTGCACCATTAAGGGGGGATTGATTAATGGACTGTGCATAGGGTGAAAAAATAGCCAAACAAGATGCGCATTTACCATGGGGAAATCTTAGTTTTGGGTCACAGAACTCAGACCACGCTATGAAAAGATATGGGAAGAACATGGTGCGGCTATTGAAAAACCTGACATGAACGAGAACCTAAGAGGTACTCGTCACACCACATGTTACCAAATGAGTTTGGGACAAGGGTCCGAAAATGAAAGGATAGGATTTGTATATTCTTGGGGCTAGACCTAGAGACAAAAATGCTTGGGCGGTACTATGTATCCCATGAGGATGGTAATCAATCCATACGTAGTTCTGGAAGATGTCGTGTAGTTTAATGTCTTGTGGAAAGGACGTGGAGTGGTCTTAGTTTATGGTCATAAATCTTGGACCGTGGATGGTAGGAAATAAGAGACACATGGTGGTGTAATTAAAAGACCTGACGTGAATGAGGACATGGTCCGGATCACCGTGCGCTTCTTGGGGGAGGTTTTAGGTCAAGGGATAGAAAATGTAAGTTAGTCTGGGCCCAAGGCAAGGTGCACATGCATTCCAACATATCCCATGTAGGTTGGAATCAAGCCACACGTAGTTCAAAAAGGTCGTGTGGGTCTAGCCCTTGCACCCGAAGAAGCGGTATTTGATAGATCTTGTTTTTTCTTTAGGATGAATGAGTGTTTTTTTGTGTAGCGATGCACCTAGGATAGAAAGACTAGGAATCGCTAAAAATATCAAGCCGTGTGCAGGTGTTGAAAAATGGTATGGTGTATGACTGATACCAAACATGATGCCTACTCGAGTGAGGATATCACTGTGCAATGCCATTTTTCATCGTGCGACCAGGATGATAATGTCACAGTTTAGGGTCATGTGATGGGACCAACCATGCATTTTTTACATCATTCAGAATATACGAAATAGTTTAATGTCATGTGGGACTAAGCATCATAGTTTAAAGTCATATGGCTCAGACGTATACATGAGAGATGAGGTTCTAGAGGGGATGGACACAACGTGATAAAGCATACCCGATGTGAATGAGGAAAAGGTCCACACCATATCGTGCACAGTTCCGAGGAGGAAACCTTGGGCCGAGGGGCCAAGAAATATTTGAGGATGAGGGGAAAGAGAAAATAGCTCCCAATTGAACTGTACCCAAAGATGAGATATCCAGGTGTTCCTATGTATCCCATGAGAATAATAATCAATCCACACTTAGTTCTCAAAGGTTCCTTTTAATGTTGTTCAAGACAACATACAGTTTAATGTCATGTGGGATAGGAAGTAGAGGGGATAACTCCTAGAAAGGGTTGTACGTGGTGTGACCAATGAAAACCCGATGCGAATGAGGACATAATCCCATACCATGCCACACAATCCCGTAAGAGTTAAAGCCCCGAAGGTGGGACAAAAGAGATAAATTAATGGAACTAGAGCGGACACAAAGACAGGATGTCTAGGTGTTCATATGTATCCCATGGGAATGAGAATCAAGTTGTATGTAGTTCTTAAAGAAATCGTAGTTTATGGTCTTAAAGATCAGACCATAGAAGAGAAAAATCTTTCCAAGTCAGTGCAGACCTCAAACCAATCCCTAAGCACAGATGAGTCAAACTATGTATGGGAAACAAGGTCGGAATAGGTTTTTGCAATACCTGGAATGCACTCTAAAGGGAAATTGGTGAGGAGCCCCAAATGATGCCTTTACCATGGCTTTTATCAACCTAATGTGTAAATGCACACTGAGGGATAGTGCCAAGAGTGTCAAAATTCTATTTGGACATGATGGGGTGGAAAATAATTTGAATCATGTAACAAAAATTCATGTCTTGAGAGGGATAGCATGATAATGGAGGATAACTATTGACAGTGTTCGAAACACAGCATCTAAATCGCATTATCCTGAAATGGGGACAAAAAAATGAGTGTCAATCGCTGATTATATTCACAACGTCGGACTTGTATCAATTTTGTGCCTGAAACCCTCGAGGACGTTGGCCTATAATGGTGGTAGAGACCTTAGACCTTGCATCGATTGCATTTGGGGGTCCCTTCAGGTGTGAAAGATTATGGAAGCCCAAATGAAGGGGAACACGAAGCCTGGAAGGTGGGTGAAATCATGTCCAGATAAAATCCGACACTCCATACGCTGAACCAGAGTACTCTTGGGCACATTGGTGAATCACCGAAGAGGGTCAAAGGGGTCAACTTGAGAGTGTTCGATTTGAAATGATGAGTATAGAATAAGGGGATAGAGAACTTCTCAGGAGAAAGAGGCACATGGCGTGGTTGTTATAGAGATGAAGTGATTGAGGACATAAGTACATACCACACCACATACCCCTCTCCCTGGGAAAGTGTAGGCCAAGGGGACAAGGTGAAAGGGAGATTTCTGAGAGATTAAGGTGGACCTGAAGACTAGACGTTTGGGTGGTCCTACATATCCCATGAGTATGGGAATCAAGACACACGTAGTTCTAGAAGAGGGTAATGTACAGTTTACCATCATGTAGTAAGGACACAAATGGGTAAGATACCCCACACAAAGTAGGTTTACATAACAGCGAGTAACCCGACGTGAATTAGGACAGAATCCCACACCATGTTGTACAACCCTAAGTGAGAACTTGGGCCAGGGGCCCGAGAAGGCCAAGGGGCCTGAGGTTTGGCCTCAGATGGAAAGCCCCGACCAGCTTGCAGTTTAATGTATTATAGTAATGATGAAGGTGATCTTAGTCTAGGTTCATAGATCTTGGACCTTATAAGCCTATTTTAATGTCATATGCTTGGGATGGAAAGGGATAATCATCATGCTTATGGAAGACCACAAAGCAGCAATGATCATTGAAGACAAATGGTGACTAGATTCGCAATAGAGTATCCACCCTAGTGGGACCAGAATTTGGGGAAGGCAATTGAGCATGGACCATTGAACATATTCTCAACATAGGAATTTTATCAACTTGTCACTCACAATCCTCGAGGGTGTTAGCTTATAATGGTAAGAGAGCCCTTGGGCCGAGAATCCATGCCATTCGGGGGGCCTTTTGGATATAGAGGGTGACGAAAACCCAAATTATGGGGCTCACAAAGCATGGAAGGGAATGTGATTGTGGGAAAGATGATAAATGAAGGGAGGTATATCTCTAGGGAATATGTGTGGCATGGAGAAATATCCTGATGTGAATGAGGACATGAGTCAGCACCGCACCACACAATCCTAAATGAGAACTTGGGCGAGGGTCCCGAAGGGGTCGAAGGACCTGAGGCTGGGAATCTTGGCCAACTATAGCCATATGACCTCTTGTGCTGTTACCACCTCATCACATCTCCTAAGGCCACATGAGCAGTGCTCAGTTTGGGAAACAATGAGTTGGATTCATCTTTCCCTATCATATAAGGGTCCAATAGCTGGCATCGACTGAAGGGAGTTGCAACTCAAAGATACAGTGGGTAGGATGAACCACCACACTAATTTTTTGGGATCTACGTGGGTTGTGACAATAATAATGGATAACCACTGACCATGTTTGAAACAAAACTTTCGTATAGTGTGACCTGACATGGGAACAACAAATGAGCGTCGACCTCTGATCATATTCACAATGTGGGACTTCTATCGATTGGTTTACCAACAACCTCAAGGGAGTTGGCCCCAAGTGGTAGGAGAGCCCTTGGGCCAAACATCCATGCTAGTCAGGGGTCCCTTTGGATGTAAAAGATGATGGAGTCCCAATCAAAGGAGTGGGTGAAGCATAGTTGTGCCAATTCATTTTAACGTTAAGCAGGGTGGTGACAATGATTGACATCTCCAGGGAGTGGGATGTATGGTGGGACTGAGATGAGCTTGACGTGAATTTGGGAAAAATCTTGTACCACCATATGTCACAACCCAAGGGGGGATTATGAAGTTCATGTTGGTCCAACAGACAAAATGTCTGGGTCTTCCTACATATCCCTTGAGGATGGGAATCAAGCCTTATATAGTTCTTAAAGGCCATGCAGTTTAACGTCGTGCAGTGAGGACATGTAAGGATAAAAGAATGGGGAGGGGAACATGGTGCAACCATCGTAATCCTGAATTGAGTGGGGCTAAAGAAGCCTTCACTACGCCATGTAAGGATCTTCCAAGAGGTCTACCCCTAGGGGGGATAGTCAAAGTTGAGAGTTTTGCGGTTGGACTTAGGACCCAACATCTGAGCATTCCTACATATCCCATAAGGATGAGAATCAATCCTTACTTAGTTTTGAAGGACCCATACTGTTTAACGTCTTGAAGGACGATGAAAATTTTTAACGTCGTGTAGGACGAAGCAGTTTAGGGTCATACAGGACCTGGATGTTTAAGGTCATGCAGGACCAGGCAGTTTAGAGTCATGCAGGACCATCATGTAGTTTAGGGACATGTGGGACCATTCAGTTTAAGGCCGTGCAGGACCACACAGTTTATGGTCATGTGGGACCATACATTTTATGGTCACGTGGGACCCTGGACTCAAGAAAAGTATTGCTTGAGGAACTTCGAATTGGTTGGAGGAGTTATACGCTCACCATCCATGGTCACTAGTGAGTACGCACCATTGGGGTAAACATTGTGAACAACGACATGTCCTTCCCATTTGGGCTCCAACTTGGGTGGTTTCCTTCCAGGTATCATTGGTGTCTGGAGGGCCAAAACCAAATATCCTTGTAGGAAAGAGCAGAGGCAAACCTTTTTGTTGAAGGCTCTATTTATCTTATTTTGATGCCTTTCCAGATTGTGCAGGGCACGAAGCCTATTTTCATCAAGTGCTTCCAACTCAGCCAGGTGAATTTTGGATACTTTATCTAGAACCTACTAATCTTAAACTGCTATGCATAATGAATGAAATTGAATCTCTATAGGCATGACTAATTCTCTTCCATATACCCGGGAATATGGGGTCATGTGTGTGGAATTATGAGTTGTAATCTGATAATCCCAGAGGTTATTGGGGATCTTGTATGACCAACTCTTCTTGTTCTGACTAACCATTTTCTATAAAATGTTAGAGAGGGTCTTGTTGAATGCCTCGATCTTCTCACTGCTTGCACATGATAGAAGGAGGTATGGTTAGAACATATGTCATAATTGGCATACAACTTCTTTAACTCAGCTGCTCGGAAGTTGGTACCATTATCAGTGAGGATGAAATGAGGGACTCCAAATCGATAAATGATATTGGAGATCACGAAGTCAACGATAGAACGGGCCTTGACCTCCTTGAGAGGAACTACCTCTACCCACTTGGAAAAGAAATCCATAGTGGTCAGGATGAACCGACATTAGCGAGATGTCGCTGGAAGATATGTCCCCTCAACATCTAGTCCTAATAATACAAAGGGCCAATAGTAATTGGTAGTGTGGAGAGGCTCTAGCGACCAATGTATAAAGTTAACATGAATTTAGAACACATAAAATCTCTTATAGAACTCGATGCAATCATGGATCATGGAGGGCCAAAAGTACCCCAGTCTTTAGATCTGGTTAGATAGCTTCAGCCCGGTCTGATGGGAACCACATAAAATGGTGTGAACCTCCTGCATGACCTAGGAAATCTCAACTGCATGGATGCAACGGAAGAGAACACCACTGAACCCGCACTTTTAGAGGATTTTTTCAAGACTAGGACCATCCCAGAGGGTAAACTATAATTTGCGGTGTCGAATTCGGTCACACTCGGCCCAATCTGTCGAGAGATTACCATGTTAGAGGTGTTCAACCAAGGGTATCCTCAAATCGGGAGTCAATTCAATCACTGCATATAGGGGACCTAGGGGTCCTGATGTGCAGGCACAGACGGTAATATGGATGACCTATGGGATTTAATCATCATCGAAAATTATGGGAGAAATCACTCTCCGATGTGCCATGTGGATAATCAGTTCATCCTGTTCAGGCTCTGGAAGTGATGCTGCTAAGCTGTTCAAAGAATCTTCTCGACCATTCTCTGGCTTAGGGACATGGGTAAACTCCAACTGAAAAGGGAACTATGTCATTAGCTGGAGAGTGCATTCCAAAAATGGTACAAGCTCTGGATTTCTGACAACATAGTCACCGTTGATCTGTTTAATGACTAGTTCAGAATCCCCTTTCACATGCAGATGGGGCATGTCAATCTCGAGAGCCAGCTCGAGGTTGGTGATGAGAGCCTGATAATCTTCTTCATTGTTAGTGCAACCTCTTGAAAATAGGAATTAATACAGTATAATATCTTGGGCTGGGGGAATGAAGACGATACCCAGGCCCACTTTGTTGAGTCTAGGGTCATTGAGCCTTCTGTCGGTGGGGCTCCGGGAAGCACCAGCAAGATGCATCTACCAACACATAATGGAATGATCTACTGAGAGGATTGCATCATCAAGAAAATCAAGGTCCAAAGACTAGTCCTCCAGGTTTGGATGAACAGTGAGAAAATATGCCAATGCTTGCCCCTTGATAGCCTTCTGAGGCACAAACCTGATGTCAAACTGTTGGAGGATCACCTACCACCATGCTAGTCATCCTGTTAGCATGGGACGACTCATGATGTACTTCAGCGGGTCTACTTGGGACACCAGTTGTACTTCAGGGTGCTGCAAGTAATGTCGCAACTTCTACACTGTGAATACGAGCGCAAGGCAGCTTTTCTCGATAGGGGAGTATCTAGTCTCTGTATTGAGGAGCATGCGACTGAGGTAGTAGAGGCTATTATCTGTCCCCTCATTGTTATTATAGGTGATAAGGGCATCGAGAGACCGTTCTAGGGTGGTCACATAATGGACTAGAGGATTTCCAAAGATAGGTGGCATCAATACCAAGGGATGAAGAAGATACTAATGGATTTCCTTGAACACGGTCTAGCACTCTTTGTCCCATTTTTAAGTGGTTCTTTTCTTCATTAGCTGAGAAAAGGGATTACACTTGCCATCCATATTTGCAATGAATCGACGTATGTAGGCCAAGTGGCCTTGTAAGCCCCGAAGTCCTCGGATGTTGCTCGAGGGAGACATATAACTGATGGCCTTGATATTCTCTGGGTCAATCTCGATGCCCCGATATCTAAGAATGAAGCTGAGGAACTTTCCAGAGGTGAACCCGAAGGCACACTTTAATGGTTTCATCATCAGGTGGTGAAAACGAAGGAAGCTGAACACTTTCTCAAGGTCCTTGAGATGGTCCTAGCACTGGTGAGATTTGACCACCAGATCGTCCACAGAGCATTCCACCCAATTTTCCGAGGTTTGGCTTGAATATGCGATGCATGGCCCACTGATAGGTGGCACCTACATTTTTTAAGCCAAAGGGAATGACTTGGTAACAAAACATACCTTGTGGTACCATAAAAGCTATAGACTCTTCATCCTCAGGGGCCATATGAATCTTATTATATCTGGAATACCCATCCATGAAAGAAAGGTCTTGGAACACAACTGTAGCATCGATCAGCAACTCTATCACTGGAAGGGGAAAATCATCCTTCAGGCACAGACGGTTGAGGTCTAAGAAGTCGATGCAGACCCTTATCTTCCCATTCTTCTTTCTAACTGACACAATGTTTGATAGAAATTTGGGGTACTGGACCTCCTTAACAAAATTGTATCTGATGAGCTTATCGACTTCGTCCTTGACCATGGCACAGTGAGAAGTATGCATCTTTTTGGGAGGCTACTTGAACCCGTGATGATTTTTCGGGAGGCCGAGGTGGTGGAAGACTACCTAAATATCTAGTCCTGACATATTGTCTTATCTCCAGGAAAATACATCAAGATTCTATTTCAGGAAGTCTATGTATCGTTGCTTCTCCTCGAGGGGAATAAAGGCACTGATTAATGTAGGTCTCGTATCTGCCTTGCTAAAGAAGTTTACCTGTACCAACTCATCAATCGTGGAAGAAACACCCTCTTTAAAGGTAGGGGGTCATCCTATAGGTCCTCTTATTCACTTATGGAGAAGGAATCTCCGATGGTAGGATATTTCTATGAGTCGACGGGTCCCGAGGAGAGCAGTGGTCACTGCATCAGGAGATTCTGGTGTTGTCGAAAACATAACAATGAAGGTTGTCGACCCAATCTCATCTGGTCATCGGCCCAAGGGGACACACTCGATATTATCAATGAAATAGTGGTGCGTCAGATTGAGCCGGTTAATTCCAGCCCGTTAGAATTAGTAAGTATGACATACTGCCATTTCCATGGGGCAGACATCCCGATACCTTATGGGAGTAGGGGGCTCAGGGATCCCCGAGGCCTGATTTTTATAAGCATATGAGGTGATCTTAATATGCTTCCTGGATCTAGGAATTTGGTTACCCCTTGTCCCAGAGACAACAAAACATTGACCCATATCGGGGGTCACGACCTCCAACCAATGGATTGGGAAGACATAGGTGTCATTCAGGCCAACCTAGGGGTCAGTCGCAGCCGCGAGGAGATCAACCACACATGCATGAATATGTTTATCCTTTCTCTTGTAACAGTCAGCGTCTAGATAGAGGGATTCAAAAGAGTTGAAAGGAGACACTTCACCTTGTAGTACGCCCACATGAACATTAAGGGAGTACTTTAGGCACTGGTGATATGATGACGGGACCACGATGTGCAATTGGAGCCACGACCTGCCCATCAATGCATTGTACGCGGTGTCCCGGGAGACAACCATAAACACGGTGCTAGAAACTAGGCCATCAAAATGGGTCTTCAAACAAATCTTGTCTACTGGGGTCTGCTATGTCCTATCATAACCTCAGATTTCCAGGTCAAAGGGAGTGAATTCATCCTCAGACAACCCCAATTTCTGCAATGTACATGTCGGGATAAGGTTGATCCCGGTGCCTATGTTGATAAGGCAGTGGTGAATTTCTATGCCATTGAACTGGCCAGTGATATACATTGGGTGAATGTGACCCTGTTTAGGAGAACCTTCATCTTCTCCCGAGAACGAGATGATGGCATGGAATTCAGCATTCTCAATTACCTCAGTGCGAAAGTCCTCTGTAGCTGCTACCTCTGTCTCAAACTGTTGGGGGCTTCTTAAAGCCTCAGCAAGGGCCTCACACATATTTGCCAATAGTCTAAGGGCCTTGAGGATATAAAGCCTTGCTAGTATACTAGAAAAGTTCTTGATAACATCATACTTCCTCACGATGAGTGAACTTCTACTTGAAGTAGGATTCTCTATGACAGGCGGTACGGTGGCCCCTGCCAGCTGGGCCGGCGGCTGGATGGTGCTCGGAATATCTCACAGCCCACTAGTCGAAGCCCGTAGAGTGGCTACCAGATGAGGTTTGGGCGACTGATACCGGCCTATAGCAGGGCGTGGCTGGTCGCGACATGGTTTAGGTGGCTTTGACTGATCTATTAGCACAAATGACGGTGGAGGCGAGCCTGATGACACCAGAAGATGAGGCTGCGTGTGCTGAGCTCTACACTGGGCCTGCTGTCTAGTCTTAGTGGCGTGCACAACCTAGTTGGAAGTGCCAACTGATGTACCTCGACAACCCATGTAGTCGCAGCTCCGCCAACATTGGCGTCGGTTGGGAACATTGGCAAGATCCACCTGGCACTCCCCGTCGTTGGGATTCATGTAGGGGTTTACCAACTCTACGGTGTTAACTGAAACATACACTTGACTATAATTAGTTTAGTAATCCACGACTGGGAGGATTCTGGGAGGAATCCCCATCTCCGGGGTCTTGAATTCACCGAGAGTATGGTACGATGATGGAATTGGCAGGGCACATTGCTTTCCCTTGAGCTGGCGGTGTTTTCTCTTCTGGGAAGAGGCCGGTTGAGATGACGATGGATAAGTGGTGGCCGCAACTTCTAATGGATCTGACCGATTCAGGCATGCACGGATGATACCATGAGCATGGGAGACTATTTTTCAAGCCATACTATCGTCATACTTCTTGGAAATATAGTTAGAAACCAGCCGCCACTCGCCCTAGCTGTCACTACTACTGTATGGCCTTATGACGACGCATGCCACTTGTGTTGGGGTTGGTCCCAACCTGAATATGTTGTTATCGACCTGGTCTTGGAGCCAGTATTTGAATACATATCATTGCTCAAGAGTGTGCCCTAGGATCTGGTGATAGAGGCAGTAGTTGGGGAGATCAGTGAGGTTCACCTCTTCTGTCCTTCTACACTCAGTAAAACGCACAATCCCCTATTCCAAGGCACTTTGGAAATAGCTGAGGACCTGATTCTCATTGAATGAGTTGGTCTGGTTTCTTATGTCTCGAAAGTGGGGCCTTAGAGCTTGGCCCTGACGAGGAGCTAGAGGAGCCTGTCGAGGGGGTGGAGATTGATTATCCTGCTTGGTTGGTGGCGGTGCATTACGCGGGGGCACCTACCGATTTTGAGGCAGCTGCTACTGGGTCGGAGGTTGTGCCTGTGGTGGTGGGCCTCTGCGAGGTTGCGGAGGCGGCTCCACTGGTAATAATTCTAGTTATCCGGGGGCCTCTATTTGGGCCACCATGGTGGGGTCGGCTCTGGTGGCCCTCCTTGCGAGAATTATAGGAGGCAACATATGTTCCTGGATGGCTTGTTGCAGGGCTTCTTCTAGGCGTTGGGCCTTATCAGAGAAGTCCCGATAACCTATAGGGTAGTTTTGGGTGGTCAGAGAGGGAACCAATTCCGTTTTAACATTCCCTACACACAATGTCATTAATTTCTCCTGATTCAGTGGCATGTCAAGGGAATATGTGTGCCCTTTCCACCGAGCGATGAAGTTTGCGACATGATCATCAGGCCTCTGTTTTTACTTAAAGTGGTCTGTGATACTTGTCTTCCCCGTGGTGGAGCTGAACTGGTAGAGGAATTGCCTACGGAGGTCCTCTCAACTGGTCACTGATCCGATGGAGAGCTGGATGTACCATAAAAATGCAGGTCCTACAATGTCTACACTAAACATCGGAGCTTGGCGGCCTCCTGCTACGCTGGAATCCATAACATGGTCCCACAACTTGAGGTAAAGTAGGCCAAATGTTGTGGCGGTTCCCCTGTCCCATTGAAGGGGAAAAAGGTGGGACTCCTGAAACCTGAAAGTGCTGGCATATAATCCACCCATGCAGGATATGGCTTGCCATCAGGTGGGAGTGAAACCTGTCGCATTTCCAATGCCTCAATGTGGGCAATGAGTGCCGCCGTTGGATCATCTGGACGGGGGTCCCTGTCTCGATGGGGAACCCTAACCACGAGCACGTTGGAGGGTTCTTCAACATGTTAAGGTGGCTCAGCAGCTTGTGGTGTGGCTGGTGGGGTGACCTGCGGGGAATCTGGGGGAACCTGAGCTAGGTTCCTTGGATTGTAGGCCCGTTCTAAAGGGTTTGGAAAGACATGCCACGCCCTCTTTCCGTAAGTTATGGGCTCAACCCTGTCTTCGGGGGCAGGATGGTCAGAGTTTCCTGGAGGCAGCTCAATGAGGAAAAGTTGTTCCTACACCTACTCCCCTGGCCTAGGATTGCTTTAGTCTGGCTGTCGCTGTACAACACGTTCATCTAGGAGGTTGTTGACCAACTTTTTTTGTTTGGAAAGTTGCTGACGCAATGCAGCCTTTTCAGAGTCTTCCTCCAACTTCTGTACTGAGGCGGACGGGTCGGAGTGTTTGGTGGCCCTAAGGTGCTCTTTACCCTTACCGTGATTTTGGATAAGGACCAATTCCTCGGTGGGTGCAGGGAGACATAATATATTCCTTTGCTGGCGAGTAACTCTTTCTAATGGATCTAGTAGTGGTGGGACACCCTCAGGGCGTATGTCCCCATAAAGAAGCTCCAACTCATTTTCCTCATCCACTATGTCGGCCATGTTGATTGTGACCCTTCCTAAGGGAATGTCCTCAATACCACCTAGCGATTCGAGCTGCAGTCAGATAGGACTGAAGAGGAGGGGAGCATAATGCATCCATCCACGAATTTTCACATGGGGGGAAGCCTCCTTGATAATCTTGTGGAGTACCTTGAAACTCTGAACGCAATGTTGTTGAAGGGCCTTACAGCGGCCTGGTGACTCAGGCTGCTGGGCTACATGGAGTGCGACCAAATCAACTAGACATCATTTCTCTCCAATGTCTTCAAAATTCACTTAGCTCCTAGAATAAACCACTCACTGATGACAGAGGTGGAAGTGCGTTGCTCATATTGTTTTGCAGAAACACTCAACTTCCTCTAGGGTGAGGGATTCCAACGCATAGAAATTCGGCACTACCACAAGCCAGAACATATCAGGGAAGTGGTCCACTATGAGGATATTCCATAAGCTCCTTAGCTTAGATTTAGGGTCTTCCCCTTGATTGCCCCATTCATAAACTTGGGGTGGCTAAGGGACTAACAACGGTACTGAGGCAGACCGCTGGGAGGGTAGGGTGGCTAGTGGGGAATACGAAAAACGGGCTAACTAGCCGCCGAATCTCGGGTTGTCCTCCGAAGAGTGTAGTGACTCATCCACCACATTTCGGTTGGATGGGATGACGACCATAGTTCCTGGTGCTAGGGATAGGGCTACTGGAAATAGGCCACGCTATTTCTTACCTGCCATTGGTCCCTAGAATAGCTCTTTGTTATCCTTATTCGAAGTAGAGAGTGCTTCTGGTGATGATCGTGGTGATTTCATGACTGTAACATGTGGGGTTTCCAAATTTTCATCATACTGGATATACCTGTGTAGGGAGGTGGGAATCTGATGGACCTCGCATTCCAGGAGTACTAGGCTGATGCGCCTCATTTTTTCCACAACCCTTGTCTCGGAGGAGTGAGTGTAGGGTTCCTGCACAGAGTTGCACTATGATTTAGAGTCTGAGAAGCAGCCTGGGTTGATCTCTGTCCGGACCTTCTGAGATTTATTCTTATAGCAGCGACGACCCACCTTCCTATCCATGGATGGCTCTTCGGGGCATGGGAGATTTCTATAATGGGGAGGTCCTTTAACCATACTAGTGCTAGGGCGAAGAGGGTTTCCACCTGAGTAAGCCAGGGTGCGAGGAGAACTGGGACAGATATCAAAGGGGACATGGGGAGGATCTCTGGGGAAAGTGCAGGAGCAGGCAGGACCTCCGCTGGAACTGGTAGGAGCATGGGGAGGACCTCCGTGCTAGTTTCCCCTAGTGACATCAGTGTGAGGAAGGTCCTTGTACTGGTCGAGTTGAACATGGGTAGGACCTCCGTGATGGGCCCTGGTAAAGTGAAACCACACCTCACTCCTCTGATTTCTAGGGTGAGTAGGACCTTCGTGGGCTACTAGGAGGACACGGGGAGGGTCCCCATGTTGGAGAGAGACCGAATGTGCAACTTCCCCATAACAATGGGCTGTGGTGGGAGAAATGACTCCATATCCAGTGTAGTGGGAAAAAGATAGACTTCCATTATGAATGTCACCGCTTCAGGGAGGACCCTCATTTAGATTGAAGGTGCAACGAGGCGGACATCTATGTCGATCTTGGAAGTGGGGAAGATCCACCTTCCCCATGGTAGTGGTATGGGGAGGACCTCTGTACTAGGTGTCGTTGTCATAGGTTAGTCCACAACGGCCATTTCCTGTGCCGGCGACCGAGAGAGTCAACCCAGCCTACCCCTGGGGTGGTTGGGGCTTCGATCTAGGTCAGGTGTATAAATTCCCTTGGTCAGCATATGCAGGGAGCTGGTGATATGTGTTGGTGGTGGATCGGGCCACATTAGCCGCTGACTTGACGCCCCTTGGTAGGCATCCTCTTCAGCTTGTGCCCGACGCTGGCGTCGGGTCTGACAGACCAGATCCGGTGGTGTAGGTACGTGGCTTACCTGCTCCTCATCCTATAGAACTGGTTGGTGGTGCTGGCGCGGCCTGGTGGGGGCCCTTGCTAGGAGCCCTTGGAATGGGACTCTAACCGATATGACCCGACATCCCCTACATCGTCGGCGTAGGGAAGGGAGTCGTCGAGGTATTCCAGGGATATGATTTCAAAATGGTTATATGTTGGAGTGGGAAGTAGTGGCTCCCTGCGCGGCCATCAGGGGAGGCATTTATGATGATGCTCAAACGCCTCTTAATCCTGGCGGTCCGTATCCCTTGTAGGGATTATCCCCTTGCCTCGTACCGGAATTTGAGGTCATTGATTACAATCCACTGAATAACCTCGGAGGGAGAGATGGGGCATGGGTGTCCCATGGTCGTGGACATTGATAACATCGCATAACTGGTGAAGCCATGTAGGACTTCTGCACTTGTACTTCCCTTGCCCCTACGTCGGAGTGTAGGCGGCGATCGAGTTCCGGGTGCAGGAGCTTGGTTTCTGAAAGCAGGGAGATTAACTCATCAGTGATGAAAGAAAAAGGAAATCGACGACTAGTGCCCCAGTGCCATTCCTTCTTCCATGATCGGTAAGAGGTATCCACACTGACAACATTGTAGATCAAGACATCCAATGCTTTACTACCCCAACATCTGGTGAGTTTCACACCAGACCCGCTATTTGCTTGGCGGGACCCGATACCCGATAGTTGGATCTGGTGACATGTTAATCCACTGATGTCTCGAACACTACTAATATCCATATTGAGGAGAAAAACATTCACATCACGTTAACCATTTCAATTTCTTATTCTTTCTATGGGGTGCGTGCGTCCATTTTGTTCTAGGATGAAAGGCACAATTTCATTTCCTTACATTACCGCTTTCTAAAGGTGGGCGGAATCCATCACTTATTTAGGGACATTTTCTCCTTGATCGAAATGGGATGATAGGATGTTAGTTATTCCTTCTGTGGATTCCTCCTCGGAACTTGTCTCCTAGTCTGAGTCTCCCTAATAGATTTAAGACATTGTTCATGAAAATATTCCTAGTGTCATGTCTTCATAGACACCAGTTAATTACATTGCTTCTGTCAGGATATTCCAAAGGGTTCAGTCAGGGTAGCAACCTTCAGTCTGGGGATTAGTCACGTTGACCATCACTCGTATGTCTGGATGATGGAACACTAGCGCATCTGGGTTTCTTCCATTTATTATAGGGATTCTCAAGGGAATGGAATCCCGAGGCATCCCATTTCAAATGTAGGGAATCATATTCCATAGGCATGTATCTGAGGTTTTTCTCAGCTTTACATGTTTAACATAGGGTATGCTGCATGTTTAATGTCCGAAAGAGATATATTAGACTAATCAGAACACTGATTAAAGTGGATCAAATGGGTGCAACCTCTGGAGGGAACACTGATGTTGGGTGTTAGTTGTCATGACATCACAGGGATGTGGCGGCCAGGGTATGAACCAATATGGATGATGGAGTGTTTGATTGAAGTGGTTGGTTGATGGGGTGGAACCGCCGTGAGAACGATGGTAATGTTGGGATTGATTCTTGAGGAGACTTCCTACATATCCCCATGGCAGGGAATCAAAGTCCATGTATCTCAGGTTGGTGCAACGAATTACCATTGATTGGGGGAATCAATGGCTTACCACTGATCGGGGGAGATAACGACTTACCGTTAATTGAGGTTCACAGTTTAACATCATGAAGGACAGGGGTGAACCGACGTGAAGAAGGACCTGGGTCCCAGATAGATGGTGGGCTTGAACCTCATGTATGATTCTTACGTACCTTGCGTTGGAAAGGATCAAATTCCTCATAGTTCAAGGGGTGTGGGAATCGACGTGAAGGGGGTCGGAACGACCGGGTGTTGGACTTGAACCTTAGGGAGGCTTCTTATGTACCTTGCCTTGGCAAGGATCAAAGATCTCTTAGTTCAGGTATGGTTGTAGGGATTACACTCTAGGCTGCTCGGGGTGTTCGTGAACAGACATGAATGAGGTCGGAATAACCGGGTGTTGGTCTTGAACCTCAAGGAGGCCTCCTACATACCTCACCTTGGAAAGGATGAAGACCACGTAGTTCAGGTATGGTTGTGGGGCTTACACTCTTGCCTGACTGGGGTGTTGGTGAATCTATGTGAAGGAGGTCGGAATGACCGGGTGTTGGGCTTGAACCTCAGGGAGGCTTCTTACGTACCTCTCCTTGGCAAGGATCAATGACCACATAGATCAGGTATGATTGTGGGGATTACACTCTAGGCTGCCCAAGGAGGAAGTCATGGTCGATGCTTTCTCTAAGCCCACACGAGTCATGCTCGGTGTGAGGAACAAGAGACAACAAAGACCTGACGATCACGTCACGAAAGGTACATCTATGGGAAGTAGACTGGGGCCACTCGTAGTTGGTATCCCAAAGAGGAAACATGGGATTACGCGTGGTTAGCTTCCCATGTGATGGAGACTGGGACTTACTTCAGGGTGGAAGCCCGAATGGTGGAAAAAACCCAGCGGGAGAGGGACTTGGCACCCAAGAAGGGAGGAGGAGTAGGGATACTACCTCCTGGAAGAAAAGCTAGGGGATTACACCAGGGTGGTTTCCCTTTCTCCGTGGACAGACGCCGCTCCGATAAAGAGGATGCCATTCCATGTGAGGAATGATCTCACTCTCATGGAGACCAGTGGTCATGAAGAATGTCCAAGGTGGGTTAACCGTGTATGATGTGTGGGTTGAGGCCACATTTTAACATCATGTGCTGAGGAAGAAGGTGCTTGGCAGTTTAACATCCTCCAGCTCGGACGAGGTGGGTTCGATCCCCACCCCTAGGACTTACATAACCGATACTCGCCTGCCCTTGAGGGAAATAAGGCATCACCAATGTCGTGGTTGGGCGGTGTTATAGAGTGAACCATTGGGGGGGGGGGGTCCACATTAACGTGGATATGCGAAGAAGAAATAGCGATTAGTGTGCCTATGAGAATAAGAATGAGGAGAAGAAATGCAATGGTAAGTATCATCCAAGGGACTTTGAAATTTCTCCATGCAAACCTAAAGGGCTTCATGGGAAAAGGAGTTGCAGGGTAGAGGGGTTCATATGTAGAAGCCTCGTGAAGCTCTGGTGCTCCATGAAGTGGAAGGGATTTGTAAAGGGATGTGCTTCACGAAGTGAAGTCTTCTAGCCTAGGCATATGGCATAGGTGCATATGGGAGGAGCTTCGTGAAGTGGAAAGGAATTCGCGAAGCAATTCTTCATGAAGCAAGGGTGCCTGACGAGGTAAGGTGTCGTGAAGGAAGGTGTTTTGCGAGGCATAATGGTCTTTCCTTAGTATATGGGTCACATGTGTGTGAGGGGTGTTTCGTGAAGAATAAATTCTCTGCGACAACCCGGGTCCCCTTGGGGATCTCCTTCCTTCACGGAGGCCCATAGACTCTGCGAAAGGCATCCCTATCTAAATAGAGGAGGAATTAATGCAAGGGGGAGGTATTCTGTGATGCAAAAATACCTCACGTAGCTAATGGTTCGCAGAATAGAGAGTGCTTTGTGATTCATGAGCTAGGAAGTTGAAAGGTTGGATGGTCTGTCCTTGGGTTCGAGGGGATCCCTATATTTATAGGCAAGAGGCGCCACGAAGTAGATATTGCTCGACGCGAAGATGAATTTTCCTCCACGGTGGGCTTGCGAACGTCAATGGGGTTCATAGAGCATCCTGCCTCCTTGATCCATGGTGGGCTCGTGAACTTCAATGGGATTCGTGGAGCATCCCGCCTCCTTGCTCCGCGGCGGTCTCATGAATGTCAAATTGGCTCATGGAGCATCCCACCTCCTTTCTTCGTGATGGGCTCGTGAACATCAAATTGGCACACAGAGCCTCTCGTATCCTTGCTCAGCGGTGGTCGTGGGGCCATGGGGGCTCCGCGAACGGTCTTTGCGAGGTAGCCCCTTAACGCTTTCGTTTGTACTCCTCCATCCCCAATTTTGGCACCAATACTGTATTTAATCAAATGAATAGTGTATTATTTATAGTAAATTTCAATTGACTTAATTTTTAAAAATTTTGTTGACCGTTCATTCCACCAACCATATCCATACACACATTTCCAAAACCATCTACCATATTATCATATAACGGTGTCCAACATAAGTGATCACCTGAATCCCTTCCTGATCCAGCTGACACGTGGTCCTCCTACTTGTCAATTTTGTAACTGATATTAGGTCTTTGAAAGATCTTCTCATTTTATTAAGAGAATCTTTTAATGAAAAAAAATTCATGTGATTTCTTTTTTAAACTCCTTCAAACACTCATGTGAGGCATCTATCATTTACAGTGTAACCTGGATCACATGATACACAAAACTCCTTCGTGAGTCAACTCATGTGTCCTGTTTAACTTTCATAATGAGACTTTCATCATGTAAAGTGATAACCAGAAGACACCACCTATATTTGAAAAGGTAACCTGCAAAATTAACCTTGATTTCATGATCCAATACATGATATTATCCACCTTTATCGCATGATCCCTTTTATGATTATGTGAATGCCCCACTCTCTTGAAGATATGTGATTTGTGATACCTATCCATATTAGAAAATGTCACTACCGTCATGTGATTCACATGAAAACATCACTAGATACATTATAAAGTATGTGGTCAAATTATCCAACAGGACTTAAATGATCACAAGATCATTGCATTAATAAGAAATTCACCTAACCTCCATCACATAACTCTTTCCAAAAAATAAAACCGTCATCTTTAGTGTATCATCCTTCTTATGATTTTCATGAACAGAATGTGTAATCCCTTCATCCCTCTATGATTGCATAATGATTAAACTTTTTCACTTCACATAATACTTATGAAATTAAATGATTGCATGAACTATAATGGTTCATGAGAAACACCTTTTGAATCCATATTTTAAGCCAAAATTTTGAAAACAGAATAAAATGATTCATACTTAAATCCATCTCTTGGGCTTACAGAAGACTAAGAATCATCTTTCTTTGACACATATTCTTCACAATTTCACCTTATTCATAACCTCATCTTCAAGAAGGGATACATATCCTTGTAAGAATGATTCTACATTGGAATCATTTTATTAAATTTATATTCACCATCAGATAAGTAATTGGAATTTTGTTTGTCTCTCAATATACTTACCTTCTTCAGATTATCTTCTCTACAACATCTATATGGTGTCAGTTTTTATTTTATCACTAGATGAACCATGTGCAATTCTCGTCATAGATTATCATGGATTACGTGTCCTCCAAAAATTTCTTAAAAGAATTACCATTATTTCTAGTGTTCTATCCACATTTCATGATACAATTTTTAACAAAAATTCCAACACCAATCATAATCTCTACTAGCATCACATTTGGAAATCGACACAAACCCCATCTAACATCCCAATCCACCATAGTTGGGTTTAATCACCCAACCTATCCATAAATCTAACCTTGGGAATTCATACCTATTTTTTAATTACCAAAAGGGTAGGAACACTCGACTCTAATATTGTCTCAACTAATCCAACACCTATAAGGAATTTCAAGGGTCAACTAAGTCCTACCAAGGCCATTATTTTTTATCCCATAAAATATCCCTACTTAATGTGTTTTAGGGAATGTATTTAGGTTTTCCATAAGTAATAAGTTCATTTAAATATCACCCCTCATGGTCTAAGTATCATAAGGGATATTATCATAATTAATTCATCAACTATTGAGGACTAAGGAATTGATCCAATGTACAAGGGTACATCATGTCTCTTTTAACATTTTCATTTTGTTTATAGGCATTAAATTTTATTTAACCAATTTATTTAATTTAAATAGGTTTATAATTGATGTGACAATACTGCATATCAAATTCTATATAAATAAAATACATTTACTTAAAGGGGCATGTTCGAGGGACCACCTACCATATAAGGAGCCATTACCTTTATTATTGAAGGTTGATTATCTTTACTGGAGATTTTGCAAGCCCGCATGATCTCAATTCATCAATGTGGGGCCTTGATTTCATTTATAAAGTCTAATTAATTAGAAAATAAAGTTTTAATTTATTTTATAATCAATTCCATAATTAAATTTAATTATAATTTATTTTTTAAAATCTAAATTTTTGACCTTTAACTAGAAATAATTCATAAATAAATTTTAAGGCTCACTAAAGAGGCTAATTCCCCTTTTTTATATTCCAAATTATCTTATTAGTAATAAATTAATTAATTAGAAAATAATATTATAAATAATCTTATAATAAATTTGAAAATAAATTTATAATAATCAATTATTAAAATATTCACCCTAAACCCCATTTAATACCATAAAATAATCTTTCAACAATACTAGAAGAAATATTTTAAATTTGTGTTGGAAATGGATTTACCCTTACATTGGGTGGTTCCTTGTATAAATTTCGCACTAAATACCCTTACATAGGGTTTGGAATCTATGTAACGGTAGCACTTGACACCCTTACTATCCCCTTGTTCTTACCACCATGTAAGGGAAAAAAACAGATACCATCTCACGCCCCCTGGCTACTATGTAAGAGTTACTCCTATTACACTTATATAGTGTGTCTCCCATAGACCCCCTTAAACACACACACCCACAAACACCCACACAGACATATATTTTATTTATATTTATTATTTCTCTATTATTCTTATTCACCCCCTTCGTAGAACACAAAACACACACATTTCAATTTTTAAGTTTATTCTACACTCAGTCCAAAAATTGAAAAACACAAATGCAAACCCCCAAACCAACACTATGAGAAACGAATAGACCCAAAAATCCCAAAACTCTAAAAAAATTAAAAATATATATTAAATTGGGAAATAGGTAAAATTGGAATAGCCATCATAAATCCTTGAAAATTAATGAATTTTCATGCTAAAACCCATATTCTAAGTTGTTGCGTCTATATATGGTGTTGATTGAGCTCTCTGATGAAGTCAAACCCTATAATTTCCTCTCCTCTTAGATTAATATGGATTGTAGGGAAATATTATTTTGCACTCTATTCTAAGAATGATAATCCAAGGAGATAAATTTGGGTAATTAAATTGGTTTTGTTAATTTTATTGTATTTATATGCTCATTTAAATGCTAATCTATGGACCTGAAACCTAAGAGGAGTTTGTAACTCGTGTATGTAAAATATCCCATTCTAGACCTAAATATGAAGAAAAAATTCTAATATTAAACTCCTTTCAAAAGGTATCATCATTTATGTTCATATAATAATTAGTATTTAATTAAATATTTTTTAAAATACTTTATAAAATACCCCAACCTCAAATCTCACCAAATTCTAGCCCAAGGGTACACACCCAATTCCAAGATCAAAAAAATAATATAAAAACATTTATGAGATCATTTTCTAGGAGAAATTATCATTTTTCACCTTATAATAATTCAAATATTCAAACATTCAAAATTATACTTAAATTAATATCCCATACAAGTGTGGGTATTTAAATCATCGAATAATTATATAGGTGCACATTATAAACCAAGAAAAATGGGATGCTTTCATTTATCATTGGGAAGAGAATGAATTTAAGGTGCTTTTTAATTGATATTATTTTATTTAATATTACATTTATTAATTAATTTGATTCAAAATCATTAATTTATGAAATAAATAAGTGTAGAAAATAAACAATGTAAGTTAAAACCACCATACCCTTACCATAAATCAAGGATGGGGTATGCATCCCTTGAAAAAAAAGTGGTATGTATATTAAATCTATTGTTAAATTTTATCTGATGTAAGACAATAATAGATTTTTGTTCATTTATTTATATCTATATTGATAAATCGAAATGTAAATTCACCTCCATCCCATATTATGTTCTATGTATGGAGGATCATGAAAATAAAAGGGATAAATATAAGATGAAAACAAAAATAAAATATGAGAATCAAGTGAATGTTTGACACATTTTAAAATTATTCTACTATAAAATAGTAATACATAACAATGAATACTTATTTGTTTATATTTTTATCTGATTTATATGCATGAATCTTCATCTAATTTAGTAAAATAACAAGTAAGTTTAGTGGTTTTGAAGCATCTAGAATAATATGGTTGTGTTAAAGGTGAATTATTTGGAGTGTTACCATAAGAATACTTTAAGAAATAAAATACATATGATGATACAAAAAACTAATGGAAAAAGATATTAGGATAGATAGATACTCAAATAGAAAAATTTAGTTGGTAGGTTGATGTGATAAATTAGATTATTCCCAGGTATCATTAAGAAGAATAAACACAACAACAAAAAAACTGATATGAGAAATAAACCCCATAGTTTTAAGGCATGTAATTCCCCTCAAAGTCCTCCCTTACTCGTGATAATCAATTTTGAGCTAAATGTTTCTAAATGTGAATTAAGAAACTTCTAATACCTTTATTGTACTAAACTTATACAAGGTAAAATTGATTGTAATTTATATCTATCAAATTATTGAATTGTTTTGGGAGGTATAATGTAAAATATATAATATAATAATCTACACAATAAATACATTCCCAAAGATCATGTGAATGTAAGAATCCATATAGATCACTAGCCAAGCACTAGTTCCACTTGAAGATCTTTATATTCACCCATTCAACATTACTATTATAAATTTCATAGAATGTTTTTTATTATTATAAAGAAATTATTTGATAATGAGATATTTAATTTATAATATATCATATATTTAAAAAATAAAATCTATAAAAATGATTGAACTAATATATATTATTACATAAGAAGAAATAGAAGGGTAAACCGAAGTTTGAGTCAAGAAATATAAATAATAAACTATAAATAAAAAATACCTATTTTGGGTACCTTTACACCACTAACCGAATTGCTGTATTTTTAATGTTTCAATTTCATTCAGGTAAATTATTACAAAATGGAGAGATGAGCTACATTGAATTTGAAGGGAAAATGTATAGAGTTGTCATTAGTGACATGATCAGTCTTGGTAATTTAAATGAAACTATGAATCATGAATGGTTTGGAGCCTCGAGTTGTAAATGCATACCTAAGGTATATTTTAATAATTTATTTTTCAGAAAATTGATGTACTATTTTTAATACAGTATAATACAATCCATATAAGTATATTATTATTATTCAATACATAATTTAAATGTTAAAAAAGAAATAATTATATTGGTTTCCAAAATAAATTTTTAGTTTTATAGTTTTATAAAATTAGTTCCCAATTATTAAATTAAAATCCCATAAATTAAAATTTATACACTTCCACTTGGTATCCATTTTTTTCACAATACAATATTTTTAAAATGAAACACATTTTATTTTCATGAAAAATATTCACGATTTTTAACTTGAATTCATCATTGTTACTACTCATCCCAAAACCCTGCAAAAAACATTGTTAAATGTGGTAGGAACAAAAAATTAATAGTAAGTGACATATAAAAATGAATAAAGAAACTTTTTAATCCATTTCAAAACTATGATATCATAAAAGAGATTCTTCCTTTATCAAAAAACAAATTTGATCTCAAATATTCATTTAATTACACAGTAAATCATATTTAATTCCCAATGTTGTTCATAAAATATTTTATAAGAAAACATACACAAAAATTTATAATAATGAGGGTTTTCTAGAAAATATGAGAACTATTAAAAAATATTTTCTTGAAATTATACCTTCTTACCGTAAAAGGGAAAATTCATTCCTTTAAACAAAAGATCATTAGATTACCATGCTAAAACAAATTCCCTGAAAAATAATTAGTAAGAATATAAAATTAATGTATTTTACTTGGTACATCATCATTATAGAACCCATAAATGAACCCTTACAAATGAAATAACCATCATGGTTACTTCTATCATAATTATCCAAGGAAAATAATAACTACCCAATGATTTAGAGAGATATATAGGGATCACCAATCATCATAAACAATGTAAAAGGACCATAACATTAATTAAACACATTAAATATTAAATTTAAATCTTAATAATTCTAAAAATATAATTTTAAACCAATAGGAAAAGTATTTTCAGATATTGGTATATCCATTTCCTTTAAAACTGAATTTTCAAAACTAGTTTTCCCAAAACAACTGGTTGTAGGGTCTTTCTTTGTAGAAAGAATGTAATATTATAAAGTAATTCAAGAATAAAATATTGGGTGTGGTGGATGAAAAAACCATCAATGTTTTACATGTTAAAATAGAACATTCCTTTTTTTCCTTTTGTAAATAAAGTCAAAACATCCTGTATAAAATACATGAAAATTCTTTTTAAATTTTTTTGAAAGGAAATAAAAAAATAAATAAAATGACTTTTATAATATTAATTATGTCAATATAAATATATCTATAAAAATTATTTTAAGAATATGGATAATGAGGAAAAGAATTAAAAAATTAAATATTTAAAAATTTTAAAATGTAGTTTTAATGTAAAGTGTCCATTAACTCAAGACTGAATTATCAAATACAATATTTATCTTCATAAATAATAAGATTATGTTAATTATTTATTTTATTAATAAAATTTTCGGATTTATAATTCCTTTTATTTCTCCTATAACTATTTTATACTTAATTACATAACTAATAAATTTACTTCAAATGTTTTTTGAATGTTTGCTTCATCAGTACAAAAGAACTTTGGTAGGTTGACATTGGACAATTGGATCATGATTATATCAATTATAGTATCTTAATCATGTTAAAAATATAATTATTATACATTAATTATTCTTCTATCACCAACTACATAAGAAATTGATGAAAAATAAATTACATAATAATCATGGAGACAATAGGCTGTACACACGCATGAGTAACATTTTGATTTTTCAATGAACATGAAAGAAAAAATAAAAGAATTATTTTAGATTTATTGAATGATAACGATATCATACATATCATATTATTTATTTAAATATAATTTTATATACCATCCATGTGAGGTGGTTATGAAAAATTAATCACATCCCTTCATGGAGTTGGTAATCTACACATATTCACGAACGATGTAAGCATTTTTTTCATGGATGGAAAGATATGAAAATAAATAATATAATAAATTTAAATAATTTTAATTATGTATTAAATATAATATATAAAAACTAAATACATCATTATAACCTTCTTTTAGAGTTGTTGATGTAAAATTAATTACACCAGTTTGCAAGGTGGAGGTTTGTCATTCACAAGAATGATGATTTCATTTCATATTTTATAAAAGAGGACATGGATAAAGGACATTTGATAAACATAATAACATATCATTATATGGTAGATAATTATTTTGTTATATTATAGTGTTTAATATATTATATAAGTAGATAAAATGAGAAGTAAAATAAAAACACTTAGTTAAGTGCTTTACCTTTTCTCCGTACAACCACTTCAGCATTGTAGATTTTTCTCTTAAGATGGGAATTATGATAAAAAAATAAGAAATATAGAATGTAATAACTTATTTTATAAAAGGGTTTGGGAAGGTATTTTCTAATATAGGAGGCTCTTAATGTGTAAATAAAAGATAGTAGGGGGTGTCCTTTTATAAGTGGGCTAGCGGACACACTTGAGATTTTTCAAAATATTAAAATATATTAATGTCTTGATCAAGAAAAATGGATGAAAAATGGAATATTTAATAACATTATATGATATAGGCTCTAAATATTCCCATAATATATTATTCAAAAAAGTTTTTTTTTTAAATTTTAACCCTTATCTTTTTAAATTAACCCTTTTAGTCCATTTTAACTCTTACTATAAAAACTGACATTTTATTACCAAAGTTACTATTCACAATGACCAAAAATGAATGTAGAATCATTACAAAATTTAGAAAATATGGTTTCAAATATAGATTATATTTTATCATTTTAATTTCCATATGTGGAAGAAATTAATTTTAAAATAAACCCTTAAGTCACGATGAAAAGTGGTTTTTTCATAAAAATGAATTTTTAAGTGTAAAAATGCTTTTAAACCAAATTCAAGTATAATTATTATTTAAATTAAATTGAATAGATAATTTTTTAATTAAAACTAACTAATAATAGTTAAAAATAAATCCATAATATAACATGACTGTCATAACCCCCTCCCCACAACCTGTACCCCTCCTGGGCCGATAATGTAAGAAAAGAGATAATGACCCCTAAGTTCCACATCTAGTAGGACCCAGGTCTGAGACTTGTGCTAGGGGAATATAAAACAAACTGATGGGTGGTGTTTACCACTAATATAACACATAATAAAGAGAGAGATAATAAAGATAATAACCAACTCTTACTCACACTATAATATAAAATAAAAACTATAGTACACATATGTAATGTAATGAAAAATTACTTCAACTGAAAGGGGTAAAACTAAAAGTACCAAAGGAAAGTAAAACGATAGAGAAAATGAATCCCAAAAAACTTTTGTAAAACCCCCAATCTAGTAGAAACCATATTGATCTCCAACCTTCTCCAAGTGACTTGAAAAAATATAGTTTATATAACATAGGGTGAGTATAACAGTATACTCAGTAAGATCCTCCCCAAAGAAACTCGTGTAAAAGTAAAGAAATAAGGCTAAAGAAAGGTTAACAACAAGTAAATCAAACGCATCACATAAATAGGTACACTAATTTCCTAGCCTCACCATGGATACTCTCACCAAGTATCACATATAAGATTATTTAATATAATAAATAATATCAAAGGTACCCTGGTACCACTTCCCAACTGGTTTTACGCTTTTCCCCAACATCACACATCCTGAGCATCTCTATCGAAAAAGGCTTGACCAAAGACGCATGAGAGAAACACTACAACATGCACCTCGTGAAACACAACCACCACATCCATGTAACCAATGCAATCATGTAGTTTCTGGGAGCCACCACAACTCACACAATGTGTATCAAATTTTTGGCACTATACCTCATATCGTTTCAACCCGTTCATTGAGTAAGGATCCTCAAGAAATCACATCCAATACACTTTACACCTATAGTAGTCCATAAGAAACTATATCTAGAGTATATGGCCGTGAATAACCATAATCCATTATATCCCTCTACACACATATATGGGGAAAGCTAATCTTCGTGCATACCAGTACAAGTAACTACCTATAGATGAGGGAAGGGATAAAGGGGGTAGTCATCCATCTATCCTCCCATTAGGATGTTGGGGAAAACACCAACCAAGGATTAGAATCCATGTGGTGTTAGTTTCCCTAACCAATAGGGTGGAGTATCATATAGAAAAAAAGTATAGTATATAATATATCCCACAACCATACTATGGAAAAAACCTTGTCCTAAACTCATCTGCAGCTAATGTCTCTCAAACTCCCAACTACCACAAGTAAAAATAGATATCATTTAATCAAACAACCACTTAAAGAGATTAATTAATTTAATTTATCTCTTTTTATCAGTTTCACTTTATGTTAATTAATTCTATAACCATTATTTAATCATTATCATTTTTCCACATCAAATTCCATTAACATTCCAACCAAGATCCATTCCCTCTAAGCATAACCAAAACTGATTCCATGACTTTTCATAATCATAACTTCAACATTGCATCCTAGAAATATCTAACCGCATGGGTTAAATAATTATTCATCCATTTATTGAAAAACATTCCCATTATTTCATATTCAAAGGCATTCTAGAAAATCATTCTAATCTACTAGACAAAAAAGTCTTAATATAGTGAGTAGATGAGCTACCCGTCAAGTATTTTCCACCTATTGGAGGAGTATAGACCCATAAATCCTCAAGAATCTAAACAAAAAAAAATGTGTAATACCTTATAAATCTTCCCCTCTTTTGGAAGGAGAGTAAGAAAAACCATCTTCTTCAAGTAGTGGGAAAATTAAAACAGATAAGCAACAACATATTCAACAATCATTCAACTGCCACGTTAATGAGTAAGCCTAGATTCAACTCGTTACATAATATTTGGTACCCTCTTCAACATAAATATGCATAAACCGATGCATATCATTACTCTAGGGGTCAAATACTACAACAAACACTAGGCCCCCCTCCCCCCACATACCACAACAACCCTCCAGGATCATCCATCCTAGGCTCACATCGCATCCGGGCCTCCCTTACCCCACAACCACAAGTCTCGTCTCCAGAGAACATAACAAGCAGCAGAAAGAAACATAAAAATGGGATATTGTCTCTAAATAAAGGAATCTGTCCTTCACACATAATGTGCTCTCACATCTCTTAAGCATGAGGAAATTAGACTATACAAGAAAGTGGTAAACTCAGGCCCTATAAGGAATTATCTTTATCACAAACCAATTAAAATTTCATCTTGAATTAACCAATTCATTATTCATATGTTCAAACTATGAAAAACCTAAGAAAAAATCTATCAAAAAATTAATTGACCAATTAATTTAACATTCCTTTAGTTCCTTTATCAACAATAATCACCATGCTTCAAGTTCATTAAACAATTTCAATAAAACATGCTGACTTTCATCAATTTTATTATCATCAAATTACAACAACAACAACCAGATTCCTTAAACATACCTCTATATCTTTTATCTAGTTAATTAAACAATTAACTAGATGGTCACACACAATAGCATATTCAAGAATCTTCTCTCTTCAATTGAATATGTATATGGACACGGTGAGCCCCACCATGGGCTTCGAGTACTGTCCAAAGTATTGATCACTGATAATTAAATAAATTCATTATTATTTGAATTATGAATAATTGACATTAAATTTATTTAAAGTATATACATGTTTAGTAAATATGAGAAAATATTAGTCGAACGAATATTATTTTAATATCCATGGTTCATTTAATATTAACAGGGATAGTGAGTCAAGTTAAATGGATCAGTTTTATCACGTAATATATTATATATGTATATATTATAATTATGTGATAAAATAATAAATAATATTGATGCAATTTATTTCATCAAAATTATTTATTTAGTGGACGTTGAAATAAACAGAGGCTGGGGAACCCAACCAGGTATTTAGAAACACCACTATAAATAAAGAAGGAATCTCTCTATCTCTCATTGATATATTCTAACAATTCATTCATTTCATGGAATGAAAAATGAGAGCCTCTCTCTCCTACCGCTACTTAGAGAGAGAACCAGTTGATCCAAGAGCATCGATCAAGACTTGTTCAAGTATCAAAGGGATCACGATGTGGTGATCATCGAGACGTCAAAGACATCATTGGATCACCATGCTAGCACTAGGAATTAGATGATTGACATTCCATCGGATTTTAGAAGCACATGTGGATGATCTAGAGTGATCCTGCTATGGATCCTTCAGTCAAGGATTGCCGTCGACTAGTTGTAGTCAACCAAACTTTAATATTTGAAATGGGTTTGTTTTCATTTTAATTTTTTTGCTCTTTATAATTTAAGTGAGATCCTCATACCTTACCAAGGATTGGATCATTGGCATCGACAAGTTCCATCGACCTGTCGATGAAAATTTTAAATCCCCAACCCACCGGCTTCCGTTGCGGGCCCTAAAACCTTTCAGTAAACACACTGATGGGATACATTACCATCTAAGAGAGAACATACGAAAGAGAGAGATAATACAGACCCAAACCAACTCCTTCAAAGACTATAATATAAAATAAAAATCCAAGTACACATATATAATATCATGAAAAAATACTAAAAGTGAAAAGGGGAAAACTGAAAGTACCAAAGGAAACTAAAATGGAAACGACCATGAAGCCCAAACAACTCCCGAAAAACCCCCAAGATAGTAGTCACCATTACAATGTATAACCTAATCCAAGTGAACTGAATGAAATTATATAACATAGATTGAGTATAATAGTATACTTAGTAGGATCCTCCTCGGAGCCTCTCCTGAAAAAGTAAAGAAAACATACTAAATCACAATGAATAGAAAGTGAAACCAACTCATCACCTAAATAGGTATACTAAGTTCCTAGCCTCACCATGGATACTGTCACCAAGTATCGCATATAAGAGTATATAATATAATAAATAATATCAAGGGTACCCCACTACCACTTCCCCACTGGTTTTTCACTTTTCCCCAATGTTGCACATCCTAAGCATCTCTCTCCCAAAAGGCTTGCATACAGGCACCTTGGAAAATCACCACAATATGCACCTCATGCAACATGACCACCACATCTATGTAACCAAAGTAACCAGGTAGTTTTTTAGAGACCCCAAAGCTCACATAACATGTAACATACATCGGGTATTATACCTCAATCCCTTATAGACTATACACTAAGTAAGGACCCTCAATCCATCATAACATATACATGTTACACCTATATTAGTCCATAGGAATCTATATCCAGAATATAGGTGTGAATAACCATAAGCCATTATAGCCCTATTCACACATATATGGGGAAACCTAAATTCTGTGTGTACCAGCACAAGTAACTACCAAGAGAAGAGAGTGGGGCCAAAGGGTGTAGTTAACCACCCATCCTCCAATCGGGATGTTGGGGAAAACACCCCCAGGGCTCAAAATCCATAAGGTATCAATTCCCAAAACCAAGAGGGTGGATTATCATATAGACGCACAAAAATTATAGGATAAAATATAGTTCACAACCACACTTTGGGAGAAACCTATTCTTAGACCCATCTATAGATAAATCCTCTCGGACTCCTGGATGACACTTTTAAGACTAGATTTTTTATAAGCACACAACCATTTAAAGATCTAAAATAATTTACATTATCCATTTTTATCAGTTTCAATTTTTGTTAATTAATTATTGAACAATTAAATAACTATTATCATTTGTACAAATCACATTACATTAACATTCCATGCATGATCCATGCCCTCCACGTATAACCAAAACCGAGTCCATAGCTTCTTAGAATCACAAACTCATAATTTTATCATATCAAGCTCAAACACCATGGGTTAAACAATTAATCAACCATTTATTTAACAATATTATCCTTTTTTCAATATTCCCAATCATTTTAGAAAATCATTCTATGCTACCAGACACAAGGGGATCAACACGGTGAGTGGATGAGCTACTCATTGAGTCTTTTCCACATATAACAGGAGCGTAGACCCATCCATCCTCGAGAATATAAAAATAGATAGAATGTGGAATACCCATCATGTAATTGCCTATTTGGGAAGGAGATTAATATAAACCATATGCCTCTAGTAGTGGTGAAAGTAAAATAGATAAACAATAATAGATTCGACAAGCATTCAACTCCCACATCAACGGGTAATCTGAGCTTCAACCCGTTCCATCATCTCGGGTGCCCTCCCCGACACACATACGTATAAATAGTTAAATATCACCACACAAGGAATTCAATGTAAGGGTTGGTTCCCTGAGAACCAACTGTTTTGTACTTTGATTACATGAATGTTCACTTATTATATATTTTTCATTGTTCTACATGACTATAATATAATAATGTCCTGAATATTTGTTGCATTGATAAGGTCATGGAAGATCCCCGCTATGATGAGAACCTTGAAATTCTATAACAATATTATTAAATAAAGTTCTAAGGTTGTATAAAATACTAAGATAGGACACATAGTATACAGACTGTCATTGCGAGTACTCGTAAGAAGACAAGACTCTCTCTCAAGGAGTTCACACTTGGTAATCTCCAAGATGGGAGATTGTGAGAACAGAACCTCCAGTAGAAATTCCGCATGTCTTGGTGTCATCAGACATTTATATCTATGAGGGTGTGTAATGGTCCTTAGACTATAAGATTATCATTAACTCATGTCATGACTCGCGTACTTAGATTTACTAACAAAAATCGTCACGCAGACAGTTGGCGGGAAGTAGGGTCTGTTGGGTGCGTCACGAGTGACATGTTGTTAATGGATAAGTCGAGGAAGGATTTTTACCGTACATTTATGGAAGTTTATATCTCATCCCTTTGATTGAAATAGAATTGTATCATTAAATTCCAGGGCCATGGTGTAAACGACGAGTTTATTTCAGGTAGTTAAAGAACGACGGATCAAGAATATAGGTTTATGATACTACCATGAAACCTGCTTGATGAGATATTGAGACAAAGGGATTAAATTACATAATAAGAATTCATATGATGTGATAATTCAATGTGAAATCAAATTCTTTCTCTTGGGTGCCTTGACCCATTGCTAGACAGTAATCTTGGAATTTAGGCAAACCCGCATAATGCCAACGAGAAAGAGGCCTAGAGGGTCACACACTATGTGTATTCAAGTATCTCAAGTAGAATAAAGATTATTCCCGTATGTGGTTTAATAATTATTCAAGGAAGCCTAAATCATTTTAATTCTAGAGAAAGAATAAAATGAAAACAAGTACATGCCGTGTATTAATTATTACACGCCTGGTAGTTCTATTTTGAAAAAAAGTACATGCCATGTATTGTTAAATGTACATTCCGTGTAGTTTTCATTATATAAAAGAAATGAATAAATGAAAACAAGATATACACACCATGTACATTGAATTTACACACCGTGTAGTTTTCAATGAAAAACAAGTACACGCCTTGTATTTATTATTACACGCATTGTAGATTTTCCAGTCGGGATTTTGAGGATATAATATTGTTTTATTAAATGATATTTATTATAATCAGCATAGGCGCATGTCAAGGAATTAATTATTCGATATTGGGGTTTTAAATAAGATTCAATGAAATAAATAAAACATGTAACACATTTATTTATTTTCATAAATATAAAACTTTAAACCTGATTATAAATATCCTCACAACCCTAACTCTTTTCCTATACACAAGATAATCGTTGTGCACAAAAACTCTGGAGAATTATTTCAAGGCCAAAAGAACCTCTTCCTCCAAGAACGCTATCAAGACCAAAAGAGACCCTCTTCCATCGGATCAAGACAATCTAAGGTGGAAAATGAAAGCAAAGGTTTCTCCACGCTAGCACCCGGAGACTCCTTTGGCGACATCCCGAGATACGAGGTACACGTGTGGATCACCGCTAGATGAAGTCTACACTTGGCTTCTGTGAAGCATCGACGAATCACATCAGAACGTGATAAAGAACATCAAATAAGAAAGAACACCCAAAAAGTATTTCTTTTAAATTGATTAAATTAATTATAATCAACCTGTAACGATCCTACTTTGTGGTTCCAGGATTTTTCTTTTCTTTGTCTATTTCTATGATTCGATCCATGGAGACTAGAGTTTATCATCATATTGATCCCAGATTGATCATTGTTAATGAAAAAAGGCTAAGTGGTCACATCCACCCACGTACTTCCACTGCACCCAGAACCTTAAAATGGTATCAGATTGAGGTTACAATGTTGATTATGGTTATTTAATTTTCATTGATAATTTATCCATTTATATTTTATTCAATTCGAAATAAATTGTTCTTTAAATATGAATAAATGAGATCTGTTCTTCCTCCTTCATTTCTTGATTCATATCATAGAAATAGCCTTTAATTTTAATTTTTGATTAAAATAAAAAACGAGGAACTCATCTGGAGGAGCCGGTCTTTCTGTCTGTACAACACGGAAATACACGGTGTGTAATGAAAACTACACGCCGTGTACTTAGGTTCAATGAACCAGTACTGGTCCGCCAAACCACGCCATGTGAATTGATTACACCTAAGCATTTAATACCCCATGTTGACCAGAATTAAATGGTGCGTGGGAACCAGAATACATGGCGTGTATGTTGGAGTGACACACCATGTAGTCTGATCCGGCCCAAGTGAAACTGTGTACAAAGCAGAAGCTGCGTACCACGTACACGAGATCGCCAAGCTGGTTACCGCGTAACAAGGAAGTACACGCCATGTATGATTTATCTACATGCCACGTACTCCAAAATTTCCAAAGTACAGAAAACACGCCAAAGCCCCCGGCGTGTACTTTGGATAAAGGGTGAAAAGAAATACACGTCGTGTAAATATAAACTACATTCCGTGTACTTTACAGAAATGGAATTTCACCAGGTTTCCTCCAAAAGTACAAAGACCTGTATAAGGGATATGGATGAGAAGAATCTCAAGTACATTCAGAAAGGAATTATAGATAAATAATTGATTACTTATAAGATCATAATTAAATAATTTCAAGCGCGACTTATCTTAAATAAACAGAACGATTTAAAGAATTTGAATTCTAAATATGCGTAAATGTCATTGCATGCTATGGATGATCATGATCTAGACTAAAGACCATTTTTATGTGTGTATGGTTTCATTTAAATTTGTTTAAATTTGTTGTCCTATGAGCCTTCTTCCAATAAAATGTAGGGCTTGCGTGCCCATGGTTTCTTTAATGTAAACCCATGTAATAGAGGATCTTCCATGCCAGAGGAAATAGTTCAAAACCCAAAGCTGAGGTGAAACCAACCCAAGAAGATACAAAGATGGACAGGTGGGAGCTGCAAAACACGAACCATCAGTTCAAGGTGTTTTTCCCTAGGTTAGGGTAAGCTTACCAAACTGCTAGATAAGCTAACCAATAGAATATCATGATCATACCATCTTATTTTATTTCTGTCTGATTTCATGGTTTATTTATTATTTATGTATTGTCGCGATCACATAATTAATGAAATAAAAAAGCATGAAAATATGGAATAAAATAAAAACCGGACTATGCGTAAACATTATCAGAACATGGTTAATCACTTAAGCAAGCATCACTTAATATTAACAAGAATGTGATAATGTGAAGCTATGCATAAAGAATAAAATCCCTCAAAACCCATATTAAGTCAAACCAAGCCTTTTGTTACTTGATTAAGGGAAAGACTCAATAAAACTATGTGTTTGACCAACCCTTGTCGGGACACTTAATTTTCTAAAGGAATCTCTTATGAAAGGTTTCGGGTTGACTTAACCATATTACATCAAGAGGAGTATCCCTTGATAGACTTGGTGTAATATTGGAGGCAAGAGTTGAGGAAATCCAAGTCAGGATTTCAGGATTGGGGAGTCCACTCAACAGATCAAGGAACTGTAAGATCATAGTTGGCAAAGACCTGTCTACCTAAATACCTTCAAATATCTTGACCAACCCTTGTTGTGGTTATGCGAAGGGGAATATGGATCCTTGACACTAGAATTTCAAAGAAACTGGACATTCCGAGTTCAATGGTGAGGGCCATTTGGACTTGATAAAATAGTGGGAGAATTAATAAATTCATTTATAATTTCTCATAAAAATGTAATAAAGAAATTACTGATAAATCTTCTCTTTTAATTTTTAGAATCAAAATGACAAAATCATCAACCACATTTTCTATGCGATCAATTCTGGATAAAGACAATATCCTCACTAGGAGTAACTTTCAGGAATGGTTTAGGCGCCTTTGGGTTATCCTACGTCATGAAAGAAAGTCTTACATGATGGAGTCCTCACTTCTTGATTCGCCCCCCAAGGGGCAAGTGATGAATATTTCCTGGTCTATGATCAACATTTGAATGACGCTCTCAATGTTCAATGTTTGATGCTATCATCAATGTCTAGTGATCACATGAAGTCTCATGAAGACATGGATGCCTATAGCATGATCGAGCACATCCTTGGTCTATAACAGGAGAGAGAAAGACAATCAAGGTTTGAGATCTCCAAGGCTCTATTTTAGAGAAAGCTTGGAGAGGGTGCCCCAGCCGGGCCTCATGTAGTCAAGATCATTGGATACATTGAGCGCTTAGAGGTTCTAGGGTTTAAACTCCTTGAAGAACTGGGTACCGATCTCATTCTTGCATCACTCCCCCAGAGCTTCTCAAAATTTGTTGTGAAATTCAACATGAACAACATTGAGAAGTCTCTGTCTGATCTTCTTATCCTTATTCACCAAGTGGACAATGACATGAAGCGTGAAAAGCCTTTTTTCCTCATGGTTAATAGAAGTAAAGGGAAGGAGAAGAGATTTAAGCCTAAAGCTTCTTTAAGGCCTTACAAGAAAATGAAGATCAAAGGGGAGGCAAGAGAACATGATGTTGTTTGTTTCGCATGTGGCAAGAAGGGCCACTGGAAGATAAACTGCACCCAACCAAGGAAGCAAGGGGAAGCTTCAGGTGTGTTTTTCATCGAATGAAATCTATCTATTTATAAAAATTGGGTATTAGATATAGCATGTGGTGCTCACATATGTATCCAAATACAGGAACCAAGTAGATTCAAGAAGATTGATCGAGGAGAGATAGATCTAAGAGTAGCCAACGGAGCCAGACTTTCTACTATAACTATCGGGGACTACCACCTCACGTTGCCAACTGGAATGATCTTGGTGTTAGAGTGTTGTTATTATGTGCCTTCTATAACCAAAAACATTACTTCAGTATCCAGATTAGATACAGATGGATTCATCTTCAAGTTTGGAAGTGCATGTTGCTACTATTATAAAGATAACATTTGTTTTGGTTGGGCACATTTATAAAACGACCTTTATGGGTTAGACTACACAAACCAAGTAATGGAAATCGATTAAAAAGTTAATTTGCATGACTCATACAACACCCAACTTTGGTATCACTTTCTAGGTCATTTAAATGAGAAACGTTTGACAAAATGACATCAAGATGGGTATTTAGATTCTTTCGAACTAAAAACACTTGGTGTATGTCATGCATGTCTACAAGGCAAAATAATAAAAGCCCCATTTAGTGGTAAAGGTGAAAGGGATAAAGAGATTCTAGAATTAGTTCACACAGTGTGTGTGAACCATTTCTAGTTGAATCAAGGGGTGGGTTCTCGTACTTCATAACTTTTAATGATGTTTTTAGTAGATATGGATATATTTACTTAATGAGTTATAAGTCAGATTATTTTGATCGGTTCAAAGAATACAAGAATGAAGTTGAGAACCAAATTGGTAAGAAGATTAAGAAACTCCACTCAGACATAGGAGGAGAATATCTTAATCAGTACTTCATTGATTTCTTATGGGAGTTTGGGATTCTATATCAACTCACTTCTCCTTACACACCTCAGTGGAATGGTGTAAGTGAAAGGAGGAACCACACCCTGTTGGACTTGGTGAGATCAATGATGATTCATGCGAGTCTTCCATTATCTTTTTGGGGATATGCATTACAAAAAGTAGCACACATACTAAACCAAGTACCAACTAAATCAATAAATGGTATTCCATATGAGTTATGGAGTGGACGCAAAGACATGTTATCGAATTTACATGTGTGGGGTAGCGAAGCATTTGTTAAGTCCTCTTTAGGTAACAAAATAGTACCCCGAGGCACAAAGTGTATCTTTATAGGATATCCCAAGGAAACAAGGAGACATTAACTATACAAGCCATCATAGAAAAAGGTTACAGTGGAAAGACACACCATATTCATTGAGAGGGAGCACATCTTCAAAAGTGATAGTGGAAGCGAGATAGACTTTGATGAAGTCGAGGCTCAACATACACAGGAGTTGGTACAGTAACAGATTCCACAAAGCCCCATGGAAGAACAATATGTTCCAGAGACACAAGAACTGCGTAGGAGAACAAGAGAGGTGAGAGAACCAGAACGATATGGTTTTATTTTCACTGAGGATGGTGACTCATTATTGATTGAAAATGATGATCCTCTTACCTAAAAGGAATCAGTTGAAGGCACAGACGTTTCCAAGTGGCAAGAAACCATGAATTCTGAAATGGATTCCATGTACCAAAACCAAGTCTAGATTCTGGTAGATCCTCTAGTTGATGCAAAGCGTATTGGTAAAAAATGGGTATTCAAGAAGAAACTGGACGTGGAGGGGAAATTCATCACCTATAAGGCATGACTGGTTGCAAAAGGTTTTAGACAGTGTTAAGGAATTGACTATGATGAAACCTTTTCACTGATTGTGATGCTGAAATCCATCAGAATCCTATTGGATATTTCCACTTACCATGACTTTGAAATTTGGAAAATGGATGTCAAAACAACATTCCTTAACGGGAACCTCCAAGAAGATGTCCACATGACACAACCTGAAGGGTTTGGGACTCCAAATGATGACAACAAGGTATGCATGTTGCAGAAATCCATTTATGGATTAAAGCATGCATCAAGGTCATGGAACAATTTTTTTGATGAAGTTGTAACGGAATTTGGATTTGTTAAGAATGAATGTGAGCCTTGTGTCTAAAAGAGGTTTAGTAGAAGTGTAGTCATTTTCCTAACAGTATATGTTGATGACATATTACTAATTGGAAACGGAAGTACCTGTCTTACAGTCAATTAAGGCATAGTTCCATAAATTCTTCTCCTTGAAAAACTTGGGCGAGGTAGCTTATATTCTTGAGATCAAGATCCATCGTGATATATCCAAGAGAATGCTGGGCCTGAGTCAAAGTACATACATTGACAAGATACTGAAGATATTCAGTATGGAATAGTCCAAGAGGGGATTTTTTTTCCAGTGTATAAAATTCGTCTTTCCAAGAAAATGTGTCCTCAGACACATGAGGAAAGAAATAGAAAGTAAATGATCCCTTACGCATCCGCGATTGGGTCAGTCATGTATGCTATGATATGTACAAGGTTAGATGTTTCTTACACATTAAGTGCAGTAAGAAGATATCAAGCTGATCCAGGAGACCACCATTGGATGGTAGTCAAGACTATACTTAGGAATCTGAGGCATACTAAGGATATATTCCTGGTTTATGGAGGAGATGAGGATCCAGTCATCATAGGACATGTAGATTCTAGTTTCCAAACTAATCAAGATGACATGAAGTCACAGACTGGATACATCTTCAGTTTGAATAGAGGTGCATTGAGCTGGAAAATCTCAAAGCAAAGTGTGGTGGAAGATTCTATAGTGGAGTCTGAGTATATCGCAGCTTCTAAGGCATCTAAAGAAGCAGTATGGATGTGAAGCTTCGTTCTAGAGATGGATGTAGTACCGAGCAGTAAAGATCCTATCACACTCTATTGTGATAATACTGCATGAGTGGAACTTGAAAAAGAGCCAAGGTCACATCAGAGGACAAAGCACATACTTTGTAAGTATCATCTCTTGAGTGATTTTTCTGAGAGAGGTGAAGTTTAAGTGAGCAGTATTTCCACAGAAGATAATGTGGCAGACCCCTTGACTAAAGCCTTGACTCAGAAGAAACATGATCATCATGTGAGGTACAACAGACTAAAAGTCGTAGGTAGTTGGCTCTAGTCCAAGTGGGAGTTTGTAAGGGTTGGTGTCCTGAGAAACAACTGTTTTTTACTTTGATTTCATGAATGTTCACTTATTATATATTGTTCATTGTTCTGCATTACTATAATGTAATAATAACCCGGAATATTTGTCGCGTTAATAAGGTCATAGCAGATCCCCGCTATAATGAGAAACTTTATATTTTATAACAATATTCTTAAATAATGTTCTATGGTTGGATGAAATACTATGATAGGACACATAGTATAAAGACCATCATGTGCGGGTACTCATAAGAAGACAAGACTCTCTCTCATGGAGTTCGCACTTGGTAATCTCCAAGATGGGAGATTATGATAATTGATCCGCCAGTAGAAATTCCACATATCTTGGTGTCATCAGACATTCCTATCTATGAGCGTGTGTAATGGTCCTTAGACAGGAATTTTATCATTAAATCATGTCATGACTCACACACTTAGATTCACTGATGAAAACCGTCACGCAGACAGTTGGGGGGAAGTAGGGTACCTTGGGTGTGTCACGAGTGACATGTTGCTAATGGATAAGTCGAGGAAGGATTTGTCCCTTCCATTTATGGAAGTTGATATCTCGGCCCTTTGATTTAAATAGAACGGTGAAATTAAATTCCATGGCCATGGTGTAAACGATGAGTTTATTTCAGTTAGTCAAATAATGATGGATCAAGCATATAGGTTTATGACACTGCCATGAAACCTGCTTGATGAGATATTGAGACAAAGGGATTAAATTACACAGTAAGAATTCGTATGAGGTGATACGTCAACGCGATATCAACTTCTTTCTCTTGGGTGCCTTGACCGGTTGCTAGACAGTAATCTTGGAAATTAGGCAGGCCCACCTAATGCCAATGAGAAAGAGGCCTAGAGGGTCACACACTAAGTGTATTCAAGTATCTCAAGTAGAATAAAGATTATTCTCGTACGTGGTTTAATAATTATTCAACGAAGACTAAATCTTTTTAATATTAGAGGAAGAATAAAATTAAAACAAGTACACGTTGTGTATTAATTATTACACATAGTGTAGTTTTTATTTTGAAAACAAGTACATGTCGTGTATTGTTAAATGTACACGCCGTGTAGTTTTCATTATGGAAAGAAAATGAATAAATGAAATCAAGATATACAAACTTTTTACATTGAATGTACCCACCATGTATTTATTATTACACGCCGTTTAGTTTTTCTAGTCGGGATTTTGAAGATATAATATTGTTTTATTAAATGATATTTATTATAATCAGCGTGGGCACATGTCAAGGAATTAATTATTCGACATGGGGGTTTTAAATAAGAGTCAATGAAATAAATAAAATGCGTAACGCGTTTATTTACTGTCATAAATCTACAACCTCAAACCTGATTATAAATATCCTCACAACCCCAACTCTTTTCCTACACACAAGAGAATCGTTGTGCACATCAACTCCGGAGAATTCCTTCAAGGCCCAAAGAAACTCTTCCTCCAAGAACGCTCTCAAGACCGATAGAGATCCTCTTCCGTCGGATCAAGATGATCTAAGGTGGAAAATGCAAGAAAAGGTTTCTCCACGCCAGCGCCTGAAGACTTCTTTGGTGACGTCCCATGATACGATGTACATGTGTGGAACACCGCTAGAGGAAGTCTACACATGGCTTATGCGAAGCAACGATGAATCTCATCGGAACGTGATCAAGAACATCAACGAAGAAAGAAAACCCAGAAGGTATTTCTTTTAAATTGATTAAATTAATTATAATAAACCTGTAACAATCAAACTTTGTAGTTGCGAGAATTTCCTTTTATTTGTCTATTTATATGATTCGATCCACAGAGACTGGAGTTTCTCATCATATTGATCCCGGATTAATCATTTTTAATGACAAAAAGCCAGGTGGGAACATCCACCCACACGCTTCCGCTACGCCCAGAACCATTATTAAATACTTCCATAAACACTGGGTATACCTACACATACATACCGCAATAGCCCTTCAGGGCAAACCATCCTAGGCTCACATCACATTCGGGCCTCCCTTCCCTCACAACAACAAGTCTCGTATACAGAGCACATCACAAGTAGTAGTAAGAAACATAGAAACATGATCTTGACCCTAAAACATGGAATCTATCCTTTACACACAACGAGATATCACGGATCCCAAGAATAAGGAACTTGGAATTTACAGGAAATAGGGATACCCATAACCTATAAGGAATTAACTTTGTCACACAACCAGTTCTTATTCTATCTTGAATTAACAGATTCATTATTCATAGGTTCTAACTACTGAAAACCTAAGCAACAAGATATCAGCAAATTAATTAACCAATTAATTTAACATGACTTGAGTTCCTTTACCAACAATCATCACTGTGCTTCAGGTTCATTAACCAATTTCAATTAAATATGCTCACTTGCATCAAATTTATTATCTTAAAATTATAGAAACAAAAACAAGATTACTTAAACATGTCTCTTTATCTTTTATCCATTTAATTAAAAAAATTAATTTTGGCTTTAAATTATTTACCAATTTCAATCAAGAACATATGATAACCAAGAAAGGTATATAAATCACACTATCTAGCACATCAAGAGGAGAACTGTTATTATGGTATAAAGCAACAACATATGATCGATACCAATTCTTTAATCTGGTTCATATAATTATTAGGACTATTTCATTACAATATAAGGTGATAAATCACGATAACTCTATAATTTCACATAAATAAATAGATAATCATCGAATCCCATACCTCAAAAGGCTGTTGACGTTCAGCACACAAGAACATATCAAATAAACAGATCCCAATCACCTCTCTAGAAATAGCTACATCCACATGAGGACATCGTGGCATAACCACACCAAGTAACCACAAAGAAAACTCAATTAGAAACCTATATATCATGAGAAATCACATAGAATGGATAAATAAAAGGAAATATATTGAAGAAACCTAAATAATAGAGGTAGTTAATACCTTATATTGAACATGGATATCTAAATATCGAAGGAGGAAGCTAGAGATTATTCCTTGTTGAAGGAATCCCCAAAATGATGAAGAGAGGGTCCTTGGGTCACTAGGGGTCTAGAGAGAGCCACTGTAACTATATTTTTTTTGACAAAAACCGAGCAGTTGGATAACACTTGAAACATGAAATTTTCTAGAATTACACAATGTGTAACCCACAACCACAAGTCTCGTAAATAGAGCACATCACAAGTAGTAGTAAGAAACATAGAAACATGATCTTGACCCTAAAACAAAGAATATATCCTTCACACACAAAGAGCTATCAAGGATCCCAAGTATAAGGCACTTGAACTTTACAATAAAGAGGGAATCCTTGGACCTATAAGGAATTTACTTTTTCACACAACCAGTTCTTATTCTATCTTGAATTAACAGATTCATTATTCTTAGGTTCTAACTACGGGAAATGTAAGAAACAATATATCCCCAAATTAATTAACCAATTAATTTAACATGAATTGAGTTCCTTTACCGACAATCATCAATTTGCTTCAGGTTCATTAAACAATTTCAATTAAATATGCTCACTTGCATCAATTTTATTATCATAAAATTATAGCAATAATAATAAGATTCCTTAAACGCTCCTCTTTATCTTTTATCCATTTAATTAAAAAATTAATTCTGGATTTAAAATCTTTACCAATTTCCATAAAGAAAAATATTCTAACTAAGAAAGGTATATATATCACACTATCTAGAAAATCAAGAGGAAAAATGTTATTATGGTATAAAGAAACAACATATGATCGATACTAATTCTTAAATCTGATTCATATAATTATTAAGTCAATTTCATTATGATCCAAGGAGATAAATCATGATAACTCTACAATTTCACATAAATAAATAAGGAATCATCGAATCCCATACCTCAAAAGGTCTTTGACGTTCATCGTACATGAACATATCAAATGAACGGATCACAATCACCTCTCCAACAATAGCTACATCCACCTGAGGACATCGTGGCTTAACCACACCAAAAAACCACCAAGAAAACTCAATTAGAAACCTGTATATCATGAGAAATCACATAGAATAGATAAACAGAAGGAAATAGATTGAAGAAACCTCAATAACGGAGGTAGATCATACCTTATATCGAATATGGATATCTACGGAACAAATGAGGGAGCTAGGGATCATTCCTTGTTGAAGGAATCCCAAAAACGATGAAGAGAGGGTCGTTGGGTCTCTTGGGGTCAAGGGAGATCCACTGTAACTGTAGGTTTTTACAAAAACCGAGCTGAAGGAAAACACTTAAAACATATAATGTTCGGGAATTATATAATGTGTAACCCCATTTCACGTCGTGTAATGCATTGAGGTCAAGTTCCACCGAAAAATGAATAAACTCATTGATTTATTTTATTTTTAAGACCCCTAAGTATTTTATTTCATGAGTCCTTATTTCATGTCATGAAAAACTCATGAAACATGATGCCATGTTATGTAATGACGTTACACGACATGCAATCCCCTCCTTCAAACATTTACTTAATCGAACTTCTCTATACTTCTTCTGATCCACCTACGAGAACTTCAACCTTTGAAAACACACAAAGGGTGGATACATGCACATATGGTCCCTTACAATGGATTTGTAAATGCATGAAAAGAAAATATAGTCTTCTTGAAAATTGGTATTTTATACTATTCACCTGAAAGTCAATATTTCTTAGTAAAATCCCAAAAAATCAATGTAAGCTAATTTTTAATTGATTATATAAATAATTCAGTTTATTTTTTCAACTTAAAATTCCAAAAATTTGGAAATAAATATTTTTAAATAAAACCATATAAAACATATAAATTGTTTTTATAAGAATAAAATTATTTCCATTATGTTGGAATTTTTTTTAATATTATTATAGTAAATATAAATATATAAAATATAATTAATGAATATAAATAAATAATGAAATTAATTTAATGATTGAAATCACCTTTAAAATGGTAAATATCTAGAGTTACACTTTTGATGTTCTGAACAACCCATGAATTTGAATATCTTCTCCAAGGCCTTAACCCATTCTTCAACTATCATAGGATTAGAAGACCTATTGAATACTAAAGGGTGATGTTTAATGAAATGATCCACTAGGAAATGTTTATCTATAGTGAAGATGGATTCTCTATTACATGGGTACTGCCAATATTTATAGATCATGTAAACTAATACATTAGTGAAATAAACTATTATATTTTAATTTCAACCATTCCAGGTTATTGATTTGGACAGATATTTTCCTCTTGCCGCCTCCTTACTTCATATTCCCTATTTCCTATGTGGATAACCATTCTAAATAGGTAATGGTTAGATGAAGAAATATAGTAATATTTAAATGTTATATAATGATAAAACTAATCTATAATCTCTTAAGATTAATTACATATATTATCCTAACATCTTAAATTATCTAAACCGTGCTCTGATACCAAATATAAGTACTCGATCTTTATTGAACCCATAATTTAATTTTTAAACATGTTTTCATTTTATTTAATTCCAAAAGATATTTTCATGTTTAAATTTTAATATAATTAGGTCATAAATATTATGCAATATACCCATAGATTACAAGTTGTACACTTCCAATCAGTATCTGTTTTTTTTTCACAATGCAGTAATTTTAAAATGATTTTTTTTATGAAACATATTCATTATTTTAAACTTTTCTTAATAATTATTCATACTCATCCATAAACCCCAAGAAAAACATTTGAAAATTTTGTATAAGTACAAAAATCTAAATAAGGTAAATATAACAAGGAAAAAAAGAAACATGTTAGCATATTTCAAAACCATAAGATCATAAAAGAGAGTTTTCCTTTAACATAATAAATTTTGAGCACAAATAATCATTTAATCTATCATTAAATATTATTTAATTCCAAAAGTGTTTCATAGAATAATTTATAACAATACATATAGGAAAAAATCATAATCATTTTGGTTTCTTATTAAACATGAGAACCCATAAAAAAAATTTGTTAAAAACATACGTTTTAAACTAAAAGGGAATATTAATTCCTTTAAAAATAAATCATTAGCCTACCTTGTGAGATAAAATATTTCTATGAAAAAACATTAGAAAGCATAGAAAATTCATTTAGTTTACTTGGAACATAATATTCATAGAACCCTTACAAGAACCCTTATAAATGGAATAACCTACATAGTTAATTCCAATATAATTCTATGGAGAACATAATCATTACTCAATGTGTTGGAGAGCTATATCGAGATAACCTACCATCATATTTTTTTTAAAATAACTATAAAATGAATGAAAAACATATAATACTACATTTTAATCCTCAAAATAATAAAAATATACCTTTAATCCCTTAAGGAAAACATTTTAATATATTGATATACATCTTTCCTTGAAAACCCAATTTTCAAAAATAAATTACTCAGGAGAAAGGGAATTGGTTTTTATTTGAATAAAATAGGGAGGATTATAAATTAATCAATACATAAAACAATTATTGTAGTGTTGGTAAAAGTCATTGATATTATATATGTTAAAATAGAACATTTCTTTTTCTTTTTGTAAATAAATTGAAAACATCACTTATAAAATACATAAAATATTCCTTTTAAAAACATTGGAAGAAAATAAAATATGACATAAAATACTCTTTATAAATTTATTTATGTTTATATAAATACATATATAAAATTATTTTATGAATAGGGACATGTTTGAATAATATTTATAAATTAAATATCTAAAACATTTAAAATGAGGTTTTAAGGTGAAGTGTCCCTCACCTTGAGTCTGAATTGTCAAGTACGTTATTTATATTCCTAAATAATAAAAAAATACTAATTATTAATTTTATTAATAAAATTTTCAAGTTTATTATTTCTTTTATATAACCTATATTAATTTTTTACTTAAGTACTCAATTTATTTGGATTATATCAAATGTTTTGAAGATGTTTGATTCATGAGTCCTACTGAATTCGGTAGGTTGGATTTGGTAAAATAGATCACGATTATATCACTTACATAATTTTAATAATATTATAATTATAATTTTTATACATTAATTATAACTTGATAACCAAATATGTAGGATGTTTATGAAAAATTAATTACATTACAATCATGGAAGTGGTAGGTCATACATATGCAAAAGTAACATTTCCATTTTTCAACAGACATGATAGATAAAAGTTAAGTATTATTTTATCATTTAATATTGTTAATTATATCATATATTTGATATTATTTCTTTAATACACATATATATACTATCCATGTGAGGGAGTGATGAAAAATGAATCACATCACTTTGTGAAGGTGGTAATCCACTCGCACGCATAACTGACGCTATCATTTTTCAATAAAAAGAAATGTAAGAAAATAGATGAAATGTTTTATTTCAAGAAATATATTTATGAAATTAATATTATATATATATCTATTAAATACACAATTATAACCAACCATGATAGGAAGTTATAGAAAAAAAATACATCAGTTTGCAAGGTGGTAGTCCACTGTACACGTAAAGAGTGGTTTAATTTCCCATTTAATGGAAGAGAATATGGATACAGGTTATTCCATAAACATAATAAAATATTATTATATGGTAGATAATAATTTTATTATATTTTAATAGATAATATATGTTTTAAATATATGAGAGAAGAAATAAAATAAAAACACTTAGTTAAGTTCTTTACCTCTTCTTCACACAATCTCTTTAGGTTTATAACAATATACTCTTAAGTTGGGTATTATTATAAAATTAATGACTACAGGAAATGGGGAGGGATTTTCGAAAATTATTTTCTAGGGCTTAAATGAGCTAAGAGTTTCTGGAAGTTTGGAGAAAATAGAAGAGGGGGTGTCCATTTATAAGTAGGGGAGATGACACACATGGAATTTTTCAAAATATTTAAATATATTGATGTATTACTCAAGAAAAATGGCTCCAAAATGGGCCATTTATGAATATGATATGATATAGGGTATAAATATGTATATCCAATCGTATTTAGACAAATGTTTTAGTAAATTTTAATCCTTACTTTTTTATTTTTAACCCATTTAAATCTTACAGTGGTAACTCACATTTTGTTTATCATGGTTACTATTCATAATAACCAAAAATGAAAGTGAGATCATTAAAAAAATTAGAAAAATGATAAAAAATATGGATACCATTTTATTAAATCTAATTTCAAGAAGTGAAAAATTTTACTTTTAAAATAAACCCTCAAAATGCGTGGAAAATGATTTTTTAGAAAAAAACCTTTTAAATATACATTTTTATACCAAATTCAAGTTTATTATTGATTCAAATGACACTAATTGGATTATTTTAAATAAAAAAAACTAAATAAATTTTAAAAACAATAAAAAATATATTGGTTCTTTATAAATTTGTGAAAATAAAAGATAGTTTTCTTATAAATTAGTATTTTCAACTATTCACCAAAAAACCAACCATTTCAAAAAATTCCTAAAAAATCACTATAAGATAATTCTGGATTGTAGATATAAATAATTAATTGTATTTTGTAAAATTAAACTCTAAAATTTGGAAATAATAATTTTAAATAAAACCATATAATATCTGTAAAAAATTTTGCAATAATAAAACTATTTTTTTATTAGAAAATTACTTAATATTTTATTATGAATATAAATATATAAAATATAATTAATTAGTAATAATAAGTCATTAAATTGATTTACTATTAACATAAATTGTGTTTTTGAAATTCACATTTCTTACATTCATATTTATCACACCGATGTAAAAGGAAGACCATGAAAAATAAAAATTTGGATTTGTTTTTCCTCATGTCACTTGACAAGAAAAACACAAATGGATGAAGTGAAAATTTTAGTAACAGTACACCAAGTGGCCTCAATTTTTGAAACTAAAATAAAAAATAAAAAAACTCTTCTTAATACATATAATTGATGGATAAAACTCTACACTCTAATCATATGTAATATATGTTCATTTTTTTCAATTACTTATTCATTCTTACTTTTCTTAGACTCACTTGATACTCAATGTGATCAATTTGTATACTCCAAATAAATATTTATATCAAATGAATAGATATAAAAATTTATAAGGGAAAACATGCGTGGTCAAATTTTTGAACCCGCTGTATAAATATCCAAAAAATCGACCAGACATGATGCCCCCTATGAATTTATAATACACTACATTCTATATTTTACAAATAAACTTCAAATTATATGAATTATATTAATTTATAATAAGAATTTTATTATGGCATTGGTCGTTATTTCTCCATATCTATAGATGGTAATGAGGGATGATATAACGAACACCATATAGCTGTAACTGTATAAAGATATATTTTTTAAGAAATTTAAAATGGAAACATCCCTCCACATGCTATTAAAAAAAGAAACAAATAGAAGATATAATTTATCACTTAAGCATCTTAATTCACTATAATGAATTTATTTAATAATTTATAAAATAATTTGAAAAATAAAATTGTGATGTAACTCTTAAAACTACACACCCATCATCTCATAGCTGAAAGAAAAATAAATATAATGTGAAGGTTAATAAAGTAATAAAATAAAAAAACTAATTATCATAAGAAATTTGATTATTTAATGTAAAAGTTATTATTATAAAGAATAAATTCACATTCATTTTATTATTTTTAAACATATTACTTTTTAGTCGTTTTTTACTCTAATCCCACATTTTCAGTCATGTTTATATCACAACATGCTAGATTCATGAACCATTTATATATAAAGTAAAATAATAATATAATGATCATTACTCAATAATTTCACATCAATTCATGATCATTGGCTATTTTTAGACCATTAACATGCGTTTTAGAGTTTTAAAACACTACAAATATATTTTCAGTCATCCCGACTAACCCATAACTTAGATTGATGTGACATCAATTCCAAAATATCACAGATTAATCAACAAGAACTTTCCTAATATTTCATAATAATGTTATATTGGTTTCCTGATTTTGACCATCTGAAACAAGTTTTTAAATAACTTAATATATTTAAAAATGAACCTTTTATCATTCTAAACACACCATAAATAATTTTTTTTCTATTTATATATTTAACATTTAAATATTTGATAATTTTTCTATAATTTCAAAACAATTCATGGTGGTTTTATAGGGTTTGATGGGTACATGCACATTTTAGAGTTTTCAAATTAAAAAACTATGTATTTGATGATCTGGAGCAATCCATAACTTATATTAATGTGAAGTATATTCCTATATTTCAAAAATTAATCACCGATCATCTTCCTAATATTCCATGATAATATAAGGCCATTTTATGGGTTTTTAAACCATGAAACACATTTTTTAATATTTTAATATCTTTAAAAATTAACTTTTAGTCATTTCAAATAGAGTGCATGTTGGACTAAAATTTATTTTATTTAAATATATTATAAATATTTAAATAATAATTTTCTTTCAATTTCATTTCATTTTATTTTATTTTTATTTTTACCACTACACACACATTTTAGAGTTTTAAAACAAAAACAATGTGTTTTTAGTCTTCCTAAGACAATTGTGACTCAAATTGATGTGGTTTCTATTCCTAAATTTTAAAAATCAATCAATGTTTTTCCTTAATATTTCACTATAATTTGAGGTCATTTTCTAGGTTTTTACCCTCCAGTGCCTGTTTTTTAATACTTTAATTTTTTTAATCCTAAAAAAACCAAAACATGAATTGATGTGGAGTTAATTTTAAATTTTCAAAATTAACCAGTAATCATTTTTCTACGGTTTCATAAAAATTCAAGGTAATTTTTTAGGGTTTTACCCCCATGTGAAATTTTTTAAAGACTTTAATATCCTCAAAATTTCACTTTTAGTCATTTTATGCAAGCTACTATTCAAATTAATGCATTTTACATTCATAAACATAAAAAATAAGTCAACAATAATTTAAATTTAATTTTACATCATTTTCTGTATTTTAACTATTATACATGCGTTTTAGAGTTTTAAAATTATAAAACCACATTTTTTCTTTTTGAGATAAATTTGACTTGGATTTATATAGAATATATTACTACATTTTAAAAATAAATCATCAATAATTGTTCTATGATTTATTGAAAATATGAGATCATTTTCATAGTTTTACTATTTGCTGCATGTTTTTAAAGAATTTAATATCATTAAAAATGTACATTTAGTTATTCTAAACTAACTATGTGTCTTATTAATTTTTTGTTTATTCATATATGTTATAAATAATTTAAAAATAATTTTCTTATAATTTCACATCCTATAGTAGATTATTTCTAGGTTTTCAATGTCACAAATATATTTTAGTATTTTAAAATAGTAAAACTGCATTTTTGGATATGATAAACAAATAGCAATACATACTGATGTAGAAAATATTCTTATATTTCAAAGATTAATCGAAATTCATTATAATTAAATTTAAACATAATTTTGTGGTCATTTTCTAAGTTATGACCCTATTAAAGACTTTTATGAAGATTTCAATATCCTTATAACTATATTTTTAGTCATCTCGATCACACTAAATGTTGGATTGAAGTATTTTCCATTTTTACATTTCAAAAATAATTCAATGATTATTTTAATACAGTATGATATCAATGTGTAGTAATCTACTAGGTTTTTACTAAAATACACATGTTTCTAAATTTTAAAGCACTAAAATTTTGTTTTTAGTAATTTTAAGAAAACCAAAACTCAAATTAATGTTGTGTTCATTAATATAACTAAAAACTTTACCAAAATTCATTGTCCTTATATTTACAAATAATATGAGATCTTTTTTGGGTTTTTTCCATATGGTGCAAAATTTTATGACTTTAATATCTTTAAAAATGCACTTTTGGTCTTCTTGAGTAGACCACATGTCATATTTATGTGGTGTATATTTGTATGTGTCATAAATATTTAATTATAATTTTCCTATAATTTCATGTTAATTAATGGTTACTTTTTAGGTTTTTACTGGTACACACATGTTTAAAACTTGTAAAATAATAAAACTTCCGTTTAGGTTATTTTTAGAAAACTAATACTTTGATTGATGTGAAAAATATTACTATATTTCATAAATTAATAATTGGCCATTCTCCTATGGTTTAATGGAAATTATGGTTTGTTTGTTAGGTTTTTACCCTCTTATTAATGTTTTTTAAAGACATTAATATATTTAGAAACACACTTTTATTCATTCTAAATAGACTGCATGTTAGATTGACATTCCATCTATTTATATATGTTAAAAACAATTCAATGATCATTCTCTTGTAAGATCATGTTATTTTATGGTAGTTTTCTAGGTATTTTTAATCAAAAACACATTTTAGAGTTTTAAAACAATAAAATTATTCTTTTGTTTATCCAAAGAAAACAACTGCTCGGATTGATTTGAAACATATTTATAAATTTAAAAAATTATTCAATGGTATTTTTTCTATGATTTCATGACAATATGAGGTCATTTTTTAGGTTTTAATCCCCTCACACACATTTTTAATGACTCTAATATCTTGAAGAAAATCACTTCTGGCCATTCTAATCACACCACACATCAAAATGATGATTCAAATATTCATAAATTTTATAAATAATTAAAAAATAATTTCAAGTAAATTCATAGTGTTTTTATAACTTTTGACAAGTACACATAAATTTTATATTTTTAAAACACTAAAATTACATTTTTAGTCATCCTCTGAAAACCAAAACATAGATTAATTTGGATTCTATTCCTATATTCTAAAAATTAATAAATGGTCATTTTCCTAAGATTTCATGACAATCCAAGGCCATTTACTTGGTTTTGATCCTATGATTCATGTTTTTAAATACATAAATATCTTTAAAAAAACACTTTTGGTCTTCATGGAAAATATACATGTTGGAATAATTAATTTTCTATTTGAAAATTTCATAAATAATTTAATGATTTTTTATATAATTTCATGTCAATTTAATTTCATTTTTTTACTAGTACACACATTGTTTAAATATTTAAACACTAAAACATAAATTTTGGTCATCCTGATAAGACTAAAAATCATAGTGATGTGGTTTCTATTACTAAGTTTTAAAAATTAATCCATGATAATTGTTCCATGATTTCATGAAAATCAATGGGTTTTTCCTTAGTTTTACTATTTGATGTAGTTTTTTAAATACTGTAATATATTTAAAAACTGACTTTTATTCATCATGAACATACCACACAATAGATTGAATTTTTTTCTATTATTAAATGCCTCAAATAATTCATTGATAATTTTCCAATAAATTGATGTCAATTAGTAGTTTTTATCTTGTTTTTTTACTAGTACACACGTATTCTTGAGTTATAAAATAATAAAACTTCTTTTTTGTTCATCTTGAGAAAACCAAAACTCATATTAATGTGATGTTTGTTCCTATATTTCACAAATTGATCGTCGATAATTATTATATACTTTCTTGAAATTTAAAGATCATTTTATAGGTTTTGAATCTTATAATACTATGTGAGACCCATGTTTCTTAATTATAATCACTTTCAAAAATAAAAAAATAATTTTAGTCATATATGTAAATTGAAACATTAAATTTTAAAAATGTAATATAGAATACCTTATGCATCTCCTGTATACATATAATAATCATCTATATACTCATGATGATGCCCATTAGTTAAATCAAGATCCTAAAACATATAAATATAATATATTATAATAATATTGACAAAAATACTAGTAATTTTTATTTTATTTTTTATTAATAATGCCATCACCTGCACTCCATCAATGGGATGTTACATTATCACATCATCTACAAATTTAGAAATTAATAATCATCTCTCCTCATAATTCTCTCACAGATTTTGAAACGAAGATACAATACTGTGCTTTACAATCTATACTAAAACATCTATCTTAGATTGTGTGTGAATACTTACATTTCCGTATGCACTAACAAACTTCTCTCTAATTGCACAGTGTGGGACAATTGTGTCATATGTCAATCAGTAACCATGATCATCACACCATATGATACATTAAAATATATCACCTATGCATGTAGTAATTTATTATTTCTCCTTTTATAGTTGTGCTAGGTCAACATAAAAATAATCCAATTGAATATACATAATGAATTTATGAAAAAATATAAATATTATTTATAAAATAAAAATGAATTTTTTAAAAAATAAATTACTTACTATAGAGATGACAACATCGATATTAGTAGCCCGATGAGTCCTCATCCAAACTAACATGCTCTTAGTGGTCTTGCCTCACCTTCATAACTATATCAAAGTTGATCACCAATTTAATATTTATATTCATGTTTTATTATAAAATTTAAATATATTAATGAGAAATAAATTATAAACATACATTATTTCTAAGATATGTCATGTGATGAGTTCCAGGTGTTGAGGTAGTTATGTACATCACTTGATTATGTGAATGAAAACCATAATTGGTCCACATTAAATGTATTTAGTTTTTATACATATTAATTATTAAACTCATTTTTATATTCAAAGTAATAAATTTAAATGTATCTACCTTAAATGACCAAAACGCAACCCAATTACATTATTGAGTGGGAAGAATGTTTAGTAGGAATCGTTGTATGATGTTTTTCATACTCATAAATACCTCTCGGTGATCTATTTTAACCCTTTGAAATATTTCCATAAATTTTAGCATTTGGAATTGAACTCTGGGTAAAAATAATTTTTATAAGATAAGAAATTATTCTATAAATAAAATAATTATTAGTATCTAAAATAATAATTATAATAATATCATGAAAAATTGAACATTAATTTTACATGAACCTCACTCCATAATCTATTAATTATATCATAGGTGAATGAAATTCACTCATGATTTATCAATTATAATCTTTAGGAGTCTCATATAATATGTCCCAATTGATACATTAATATACTCTCCCCCTCTCTAACTAGATGAAATGTGACGTTACATAACACATCAAGCCTAGTATGGGATGTCCATGATCGAACCCCTTTACTAGGGTCCTTCTGTCTGCTAGAAGATACATCAGAGCCAACTATACATAAATTTCATAATACTATAAATAATAAACCAATATAAAATTGAAAACATAAAAATTAATAATGGAAGATTCATCCTATGATTATTGTGACTTATCTAGATTTGTGAAAAAAATAATGTGAAATCTATAATTCTTTACAAATAATTCATAAACATTTTCACAAATGTTAAGCATTTTTATATGTAATAGGAAAAAACTACTGGAAATATTTCAATGATCAAAAAAATCTATTATATCTCTTTCAATGGTAAACATAAACCATTTTTTTTGTTTTTTTTCTCATCGAGATATAGTGGTTTGGAAATGTTTTTTCTTAGGAATGGTATTAATATTTGGATCCTTTTGTTTAATCAACCCTTTATAGACATTTTCACTATAACTTTCTTATTTAAATCAATACAGAAAAATTAATTATAAACTACCCATGATGCCAATAAAAATTGATCATTAATTACTCAATCATCATTATAAAATATATTATCAAATTTTACCAATATAAATAGGAAATGTTCCACTTTAGTTACATGATACAAATTGACCCAATCACACTTCAATAATTTATATTTTAATCCAATATTGTAAATAAATTCAATGATGTCTCTCAATAGTCTATAATAATAAACTATATCAATGAATAAAAAAATAATTCCATTTTTTTATTGCTCGATTAACATCAATATCGCTAATATGAAATCAAAATCCATTAGATTCCAAATACATATAATAACAATTCATAAAAAATACACCATTAGCTCATTAGTTGAGTTATTTAGTAACTTTTTGAGAACATGATTCACACATGTTATGAATTTTCAAAATGTATACAAGTCAATGGATGAAGGGGTGCGAAAATGAACCAAAGATGTGTTTTAGTAATATTAAATCAATTATATATAACTACATGAGTCTTGAACCACCCATAAAATGTTTTGAAATGAAATTGTTTGATCTAATGTTAGTGACATGGGGCCTTTCCTATTTCAACTCAGTGATATGCGTCCAAAATATCAAAACAATAAGGCATAACAAACAAATTAAATATAAAAACTCAATAAATAATATCTCAAGTATATAAGTTGTGTTATCAATGGAATAATCAATGGGGTGTTGAAACGCATTCATTAATTAAATTAAACCCACATATCACTATCTATATCAAACATATTACCTTCTCCAATTGGGCCTTCATCAATATGTAAGCATTTATCTAATTTTTTTAACTTCATCAAGATATGTAGCATAACAATTACTATACTTTTCTTTTAAAAAAACCTTATAAATTGAATGCATCCATAAAAATTGCATGGAACCACCTGCAATGATTTCACTAGTTAAATATACAGTTAAATAGACCCTAATATGAAAAAAGGATTATGAAAATAGTTCCTATGAGTAACATACTTCAATAAAAATCATATTCAATATATTTTTCAAATAACTGATGTAATTATTTCTTTAACAGATTTGAATAAAAAAATTAGAAACTTTAACCAATGGATTAAAAACATGGGTATGAAAATGATCACGAATTGCAATTGAGATTAACTGTTGAAGTGAAATATGATTATCATGAATATTCAGATCTTTTTAATTTCATTCTCACCATATTAGCATGATTAAAAATATTATAACAATAACCATTAGGCACCATTACTACCATCAATATTGATAAAAATTCATCCTTCCCTTTTTCCATCATTGTATACTATGTAGTAGGAATGTATTACTTATTACCATGAACCTAAAATAAATTTAATGTAATTATCAATACCATTTCTTTTAAATTACATCAATAATTGTCACTAACCTTTTATTTATTCTTAAAACCTAAAATGGTCGACAATATATTATCACACACATTTTTCACAAAGTTAATCACATCAATATCATTCCTTAAAATGATATCTTACCGATGAGGAAATTCAAAGAAAATACTTTTCTTATTCCAATTATGAATGTACGGTCTATTTGTGATAGAAATATATGAAAATATAGGAGCTAAAAAATCCTGAAAATTATACAGTATGAATTTTTTTTGATCAATTTGTACTAAAATTTTATGCCTAAACATGATTTTCATTGTCAGTTCTTGATCTTTGTTCTCATTAAATTACATTGTGTCCTTACTGAACTTGTGTAGTGGAGGAAGAAATCATATGTTTCCAAGATATTTCTACCTTATAAAGTCCTTAATACATATTTATTTATTTCTTTTATTGTAACAAAGGGTGTTGAATTATCCTTTTTACTATAAATTGATAATTTAGTATATGTTAGGAAGTTATTAAATGTCTAAAACAAAGTGACTAAGTATAAAACTTTAATTACCTTCCAAGTCAAAATTCATCACACCTTCCACCTAAATTTATTACAGCTCATCAATTAATGGTTGCATATAAACATCAATTTTATCACTGGTTACTCTTGTTCCATTAGTAATATTGGAAAGATGTAAAAATGGTTGTCTAATACAAAACCACAGGTGAAGGTTTTATGGAACCAACACCACTGGACACTTACTATGTGTCCCAACAATGATAGACCTGAACATTTTAAAACCATTTGATTCCAAACCTAATCAATCTTTATAACTATCATGGAATGATTTTGAGTGTATATAATCAATATCATTCCATGTCATTTAATATTTCAGGCAAGTTAAATTATCAAACTCTTTGTTTCTATTTTTAGGAATTGTTATTATTTTAGAAATTTTAGATGGCATGCAGAATATTTTCAACATCAGTTTTAGTGGGGAGTAATTCATTTTATTCTCAATGATATACTTCCCATAGTTCAAAGAAATACTATGAAGAATCTAGAAACCTTAGTTAATCTCATTATCATTCCACCTAGATAAATTAAAAAAATAAAAGAACCGAGTCATGTATTTTATTTTTTGAACAACATAAAATTGTTGGGAAGTGCATCAATGGTCTTATATATGGAACTTCGATTATTAGTCAACTTTTGATTTTGGTAGTATGGCTTCAGATTATTTACTTTAATAGGGATTACGTTCTATAACAGTACCAAAAACACATCAAAGGAGGTTTCTTAACACTAATTCATGTTCTTTAAGTCTAATAGTTTAATGGTAAATGAAAATCTATTAAATCTAGTGAATCCAATATATAATTCAATACATGTTTCATAAATAATTTCAAAATATTTTCAATTCTTATCTGTCTATACAAAAATAGGGATTAACCTCCCTCTAACTCCATTATTCATGATGTTACTCTCTTCATGTAGAAAATTAATTAGCATTTCATTAAAAATTATATTCATCATATCAACTAATATTAGATCAACATCTATTTGAAAACTTTCTAATTTTTTATAGGGAACATACCCATCCACATATAATGTTTATTTTTTATAGTTGTTTAGAAACCTATTAAAAACAAATTTTCCTTAAAAATATCGCATTTGAAGAGATATATGTTTTCACATTTTCTTCATTGGAAACTACTCAAATCCATTTAAAATCCCCTAGTGAAATACATAAATTGTTTAATTTCATAAAAACATATAACATAAAATATATTCTTTAAATCAATCCAACTCTTATTCAAATATGAATTCATAGAAAAAGATAAATGAAATATACAAACAATATTTATTAATATTTATGAAATACAATGAGATAATATTTTTGTAACATTCACGACAATCATAAATAGTTATTATCAAAATTTCCAAATAAATGAAGGGAAATTTATAATGATAGATTATAGTTACCATACATATAAAAAGTATAATATATATATAATGAAACATGAACCATGTTCATTACACTATTCTTTACTAATATTCTACCTCCCTTATCATAGAGGCTATCTAAAAATGATTCAGTTCATTTTCAGTTTTTTGATTCATTTCTTAAAATTTATGTATATATATTTATTTTTTGTAGAAATTTTTTAGTTAGTTATATTTGTTAATTAAAATTAAAATTTATGTTATATTTTTTTTTTATGATACACGGATTATTTTTTCAAATTTATATTTCCTGAAAATAAAATTTTATAATATATTTAAAAATAATAATAATAATCATTCTGATAATATAATTTCAATATACATAATATGAAAAAAAATAATGAATTATAAAAAATGAGTTAAAATGTAGTATAAATCAAGAAATACAATCAAGTAAATATTTTCCTAAAATATATTAACAAAAAAGGTTATAAATAAATTATTTAAAAAATATATGGAATTAAAAAATAATAAATGAGATATAAATAAATATAAAATATTTAATTTAATATTATTTAATAAACACGTTTATATGATTTTCAAAAATCATTAAAAACTAAAAGTATTAAAGTAAAATTCATTATAATAAATATAAATAAATGTATATTTAAAATAGACTTAGGGAAAATATATATATACTAACCACACATGTTATATAATTTAAAAAATATTATGATTAAATATATATAAATACATGAGAGTTATATACTATTATATCATAAATGTTTCTATGTTAAAAAAACTAATTTAAATGAATAAAATAATTATTCATATATATATATACAAATATAATTAATATATAGTAATTATAGTATTTGTTATATATATTTATATATTTTAAAAAAAATCAAAAATAAAAGATCATTTTCATTTTTAAATTAATATATATATATATATATAATGGGTTTGTAAAAATAATATCTATAACAATATAGTTACACAATCAAGAACAAAAGCATAAAATTATAAATAATAAAAAATATATCAATTTAGGTATTCAAATTATAGTTTTAAAAATGTTTCATAAACTATTAAAACCTAATTAAACAAAAAATAAAATCAAAAAAGTCCTTGGAATCTAGGTATGGGAATCACAATGAGAAAATTAAAAGAAACTAAAAAACCAATAGAACACTATTATCAAAAAATTAATCTACCCAAATAAAAATTTAGGATGATATAATATAGTATATATCTTTATTTTGTAAAGAACATTAGGATTGGTGGAATATAAAACTATTCAAGCAACATTGAAACAAATAGATGCATAGTTCGCCAATGGTAAGAGAAAAAACATGTGACAGTGAAGAGAGAAACTGATCGGAGGAGAGTAAGGGGTCGTGGTCACTAACCAGTGAGGACATGATAGAGTAGGGTAAATGGTTGTTGAGTGGGGAGGCGGTCTTGTGGGTTTGAATTTAGGGGCATGAGGGGTGAGGATTTTGGTATTTTTTAGGAGTGTGACAATATACATTTTTCAATCATAATTGGTATCTATAGCGATTTCCAAATATCAATCACTGACTTTTCCCCATGTAATAAGTGAAAATTTTAATAGTGGTATTAATGTATATATAATATGATTTAACTATAAAAATATGTATGAAAATAAATTACTTATATTTATTTTTATTTCTATAATTTATGAAACAAATTAATCACATCAATTTTAGTTATTTCATTTATAAATTGATAAAAGATATTTTAATCCATCAAAAACTAGCATCTCTAAAGAGATATTTCTAAAGTTAATCAAAATTTTATTGAATATATTTATTAACTATTTTTTATATATTTTTCTATTATTATAGATAATTTCTAAAGTCTATATATTCAAAAGAGGAAATATATATATTTCTAAATAAGTAGGCATGTTGTGTGGTGTCAGAATGTTTATATACATCATGAAGAGGTAGTTTTCTATCAAATTTTTAGTTTTTTAATTTCATAGATATAATTAATAGGTGGTTTATATACTACTTATTTAGTTAATTTTATTATCATTGACTATATTGGAACTGTGAGCTTTCAATTTGAAAGTGACATTTTAATTAAAAACATGTCTCACATACTCAAAACCAGTTAAACATTTTCATATTATGATGATACTTTTGGAAAATGATTAATGGTTAATTTTTGATTTATTTGAATTATCTACATATCATTGTGACATGAGATGTGCCCAATATAACTAGACTTCATGTTTTTAATTTAAATTGACATTTTATTTAAAAACTCGTGTCATATACTCAAAATAGAGAAAACAAGGATGGGTTTTTTTTAATAAGTTAGGAAAATGATCAATGATTCATTTATGATATGCATCAATTAACCACAAGTCATTATAATATACGATTTAACTATTATGACTAAATCTGTGTGTTTTTAGTTTAAAAGTAACTTATTTGTTCAAAATGCACATCACAAACTCAAAATTGATCAAAAAATATTAAATTGTTTTGAAACTTTAGGAAAACAATCAGTTGTTAATTGATAATGTGTTGTAATTAATGTATTTATTCCCTAAATCTATTTATATATGATTTATTTCTATAAATATCATAATTTTCGGTATTGATATGTCATATTGTATGATATATCGAATCCAAATCATATTTAATGATTTATGTACATCATTTGGTATGATATATATACATATACATACATATATATATATATATCAGATTGAAACTACCTTATTAAATCATTTTGTAAGATTAGTCATGTCATAATACAATATTTTTATAATTATTATATTATTTTATTCACAAGTTTTGGTACGATTGATTATGGAATATGAATGTTAATAATTAACATTCAATTACTCTTCCACATAAGCTTTCATTAAAACATGTAGAATCAATGCACTCAAGTATTTAGTTCATGAAAAAAGGTTATGAACCATTAATAATTTTTTAATTACTCTAACATGATCGATTTAAAACTATAATAAGCCTAGGGAGTATCTTTAATACCTATATAATGAAAAAAACACCATTACAAGGGTGGTTTGTAACATCCCAGGTATTAATAGAATAATAAATTTTCATATCTAATAATATTTATGAATAAGATATTAATGTTAAATTAAAGGGGACACTTTTTTTGATAGTGTACTTGATACACAACAATGGGTTTCTTTGAAATATTATGTTGCACACAACATTGAGTTATACAAAAAAATAATACAATAAAAATATTATTATTTTAAATGATAGTTAACGAATAGTCATTTTATTGGAAGGAATGAATGAAACTAAGTAAAATGTGATTACACATGTTTTTTAAATGTTTTTACATTTATCCAAAAAAAATTAGAGGCATAAAATGATAATGAATCCAACTTTATGCATAAAATACTCTATTATTTTTAAAACTCTCGTTTTACCACCTTTTGATGAAGAACCATTTTTAAATCTAGTTTTTGTAAATTTTATATGTTATATTTTAAAAAATAATCTTATTGTTTGAAAGTGGTACATCAAAATTTACTTTTGTTGAAATTTTCCTATTTTTCTCAAAAAATTAATATTTTAGCAAATAGTGAAAATACTGCATTTTAACTCAAACCTGCATTTTCATCTAATTTAATTATACAATTATATTTTCATTTTAACTGGTTTTAAAGTGTAATTAGATTAAGTTTTTTATAATTTAATTCAATTTTATTTATTGGATGTAATTTAACATTGAAATTTGATATAAACACTTGTCAATATTTTGAGGGTTTTTACTTTTAAAAACCCATTTTCTCGTTTTGACAATGAAAATTAATTTTAAATTAATTTTTTCAAATTATGTGTTTCTAATTTGAAAAAAATGTATTCCATAATTGTAATTATAAGGTCCAAATTATGTAAATATATGCCTTTTATTTTTGGAAATTATGAATAGTAAATTTAGTAGTTATTTTTATTTACCATGGTTAAAGGGTAATTCAGGTAAATAATGGTAATAAATAATATTATAATAATATTAAGCTACCATAAAATGTGTCATAATCCTATTTTATAACATATTTCCGACCATTATAATCCTGGGGTGGATTTTAGGACCCCATGGAGCCACTTTGGTTTGATAATGACATGTTATAATAATTAATTTAATGTAAACAAATATATAACATAAACATGTATCTTTTTACTAAAATGATTTTAAGGTGGGGTTATATAACTGATAAATTTTACTATAAATAGTAATTATAAATATAAAAATATTTCCTACATCATGGTATTTTATTTATATGTTCTAGACATTAAATATATAAATTTATCTATGTCACAATGATGATGTAGCGATTCCCTTATTAATGACAGATTCAAATAAATGATATTATAAATATTAAAATAAATGTAATTAGAACATTTTGATGCCATAAAATAATTTTGTGGATTATTATGATATTTTTCTTTCAGTTAATGTATTTTTTTTAATGAATCAAGTTTTTTATGACTTTAACAAAAACCAATTACAAAATAGTGTCAAAATTGACATAAATGAGTTTTTTAAAACAAATACTATTTTATTAAATGATATAATAGTCATAAAAATCTCAGATTAGGCCAAATGACTTATATAATGTTGAAAATATCATTAATTATCCACTTGAAGTTCTATTGTCATTTTATAGCAACCATATTAACCATATAATGTAGAAATACAAGAAGACATGCAAAGAGTTAAATTATTTAACTATGGGTTAATGCCAAAATATAAGATTAAATTTATGACCTAAACTTATTTAAAACATATTATTTAAGAGGATTTAGACCCATAATCATCTTATCATAGAAATATATCACTTTTTAACTATTATAATTCTAAAATAAATTTATAATAAAATAATATTTTAAGACTTTCTTAATGTGCCGCCCCTCTTATAAAAGGCCACCATCTCTACCCACTTACTCACACCTCTCGAGCCCATTGGATCATCAAAATTATTAATAAATAAGCTCAAAAAATACCTCCCTTACTCTTATAATCCTTACCTTGGGTAGAAGGCAATGTAAGGAAGCCTTTTGGATCAAATCCAAAGGAGTTACCTGATTTAGAGGCAACATCATCTCTCAAGCTCCGTTCATTTATTTTCTTTTTCCAACCCTCTAACCTCTATTTATTCCATTATTTTATTAAAAACCCAATATAATAAATATAATATGATGTTTTATGCTAATATTTCTATCTAAACTTAAACACACCTTCATCTAATGGATATAGAACATATTGTTTCTGTGTACGGAGAACTACTGCCTCATGAAATGATGATTGTTCAATTTTATCCTACCACCTCTCATGGTATCCATTATGATGTAAATATATATATATATATGATATATATGATATTTATATTGTCTCTATTCTTCCATAATTTTTATTTAGAATATACCTTTATGCTTTCCATGTTGTGTAGATACGATAATTTTATTTGCAGAAATGTGGACTACTGCCCCCTCAAAGCAATGTGACTCATTCCCGCTATACATGGAACGTATAATGTATGATTTTAATAGAACTGTGAGACATAAATTAAATTTATATAATAATGGTATTATAATATACATTTATGTCATTTTATTATTCCTCTTTTAATATAATGAAGAAATGAAAGTAGCGTTCATGCATACATACGACCTATCATCTACATGAATGGTGCATTTCATTTAATATCTAAAAATATTATAGATATTATAAATACATATATAATGGATATATATTTTAATTAAATCATGAATAATATTCTAGATATGATGGACTTTCGACTACCTGGACAATTTACATCAAAACAAGTTCATTTTTGATTCAAGTACTGAATATCAAAAAAATTTCTTATATGAACTTAAATAATTATGTAATTTTTATGGCATGATAATAAGTGACATAAAAGGAAAAATAAACTTGAAAAAGTTTCAAAATAAATTATAAATTAACATAATTTTATTATTCAACAATATAACAATTGTATGTGACGATTCAGACTCAATGTAAGGGGTTTCGTCTCAATCTCCCTTGATTGAGGCATATTTTGATAATATACACCTCTTTCTTTTTTACAGTGTATAATAAACCCTTGGAATTTAAATTTCATTCAAAGGGGAACTATTTTTCTATAAAGAGTTGTACTAAATGAAAAAAAGGAATGTTTTTAATTTATATGGTTACAATGAATCCTCCACCATCATAACTATTATTTGATATTTGGATTCCGTTATAATCCTTAATGTTTTTAAAAATAAAAGAAACCCCTTATTAACTTTTTCAGTTTTTTGTATAGGAAATGTTTTTAAAAGTTTATTTACTATTTCAATATATTGAAATGATCTCTTATGATTGAAATTAAATTTTATGAGTAAAATTCTTATAATTACAATCTTTTATGTGTTATGATTATATAATGGAACTTGGACAATTGACGGGTGGTTACGTGATAAACCAATGAAGTTTGGTTATGTGATAAACCAAAGATGGGTGGTTCCATGATAAACCATGTATGTTTTGTTACATTATAACCTCCAATGAATTGGGTATGGAAGTCGGCCATATGGATTTTCCATTTAGTGATATGTGTGGAAGTTAACCATATGGTTATTCTATTTAAGTATGTTTACATCCTAAATTACCTTTATACAATATAAATTGCTTTATATGAGTTTATGGTAATCTTTTTGTTACAATAATGGTCAGAAATGAGATTATATTCAGTGAAGAGTATTTACTACTTCATAAAGGTGAAAAGTATTAGTTTATGATAATGTATTCTTGGTTTTCATGTTTTCCCTAGACTAAAAATTTCTTTCATTGTGTATTACTTATTGATATTTTTATACTCATACCATGTTTTGAAATGTTTTTCTTAAGACTTAAAGTGGAATAGAGTCAAGGATGGGATCAAGGAAAAGTTATTCTTTTAAAATGTGAAATGATACCATGTTTCTTTTCAAAGAGTTTTTGTTTTATGAAAAAAATGGATAGTGAGTAGAAGTGTAAACTTGTAATATTTATGTTTTTATGTATGAGTTAAGACCTAATTCTTTAATGCTATAAACCTTAAAAGATCATCGGTGTGAATTAAAGTCAAATTATTGACTTATCTGAACATTAAGTAATGTTTAAGGCAGGGGCCTTATAGTTGGTATTAGAGGTTGGATTAGATAACTTTAGAAGTTAGAAGATTGTTGTTAGAGTATCCACAAAAGACTTTTATGTTATGTTCAAATTGAAATGATATAGCATTTGAATATTACCATGTTACTTCGTCTAAGATATTTTTATTCGGAATGGTTTTCTGCAGAGGAAATAGGGAAGCTGTGTTGGGAAGGCATACAAAGAGATATAACCTTCCAAATCAATATCCTATGATGGTCGAAATCTGAACTGAACAATTTTTTTCAGTGATATATCTGTTGAATCATGTGATAAATGGTGTTGGTGTCTATGCACAAGATCAACTGGACCAACCATAGCAGAATATGTCGATCATGGAGCATTTCATGAGGGAACATCCCCCATCATTCATGGGATCATCTTACCCTCTGCAAGATGAAGGGCAGATTAAAGCTCTATAAATTATTTATGATGTAATATAGTGTTCAGACAATCAAAAGGTTAGTCTTTCTGTTTATCTCTTTGAAGATGAAGCCAATTAGTGGTGGTCAATTATTAAAAATATCGGATGAAGTGAAGAGATTAATTCCATGGAATTGGATGAATTTAAGAATATATTCCTTGAGAAATATATTCCTTAGGATGTTTAAATTAGAATATAAAAGCAATTTTTTGGAATTAAGACAAATAGAGGAAGATTACATGGATACATATGAAAACAATTTCAGCCACTTGTCAAGTTAAGTCCCAAATTTTATCCGGGATATTAATAGTAAGATAAATCGGTTTTACTTAGGATTGAAGTCAAAAAATCGAAGGGAATTAGCTTCTCATAATTTAAAAAGTTATGAGAAACTTGTTCGATGTTCTATGAAGGTAGAAATGGATTTTTTATGAGCATGTGTTCCATGAGAGAAAATAAAAGAAGCGATCCAGTTGGCAGAAAATGGGAAAGAATTCCTCAAAGAAGCCTTGAGTTAAGGAAACCAAATTTCCAACTTCTGAGAAGTGTGGTGAAAAAACATCCTAGAGAATGCCTCTCAAAGTCCAAAAAGTTCTTCAGATGTGGTAAGACAGGTTATATTACTCATAACTATAAGTAATAGGATCAATAAGGTAATTAAAAACTAGCGACAAGATGTTTTAGTTGCAATAAGACAATACATTATGTCAATGTGTGTCCAAAGTTGATTAACTAAGGGGAAAACTGGCAATATTGAAAGCATAAGGGCATGGAAAAATAATTTTCTATAATTATGGTTGATGCGGGACCATCAAATGCAGTGGTGACAGGTATGTTACAGGTTTCTTCAAAATATGTCAATACTCTATTTGACTCGGGATCTTTACATTATTTCATTTTTGAGATCTTTGCAAGTTAATTGGAAATAGAACTTCATGAATGTGATATCAGAATATCGGTAAAGTCTCCAGGTGGAATATGTAACCATGATTTATAGGAATCTTCTTATTATCATTAGTGGGATATTCATTCCTACTAATCTTGTTGAACTTCTCATAGTAGAATTTGATATCATTTTGGGTATGGATTGGATTTTAGTTTATCATGCTAAAATAAATTGTAAACACAAAAAAAATTTATTCAATGATTTCATAACATTTATAACATACCAAGAATCTAAAATATTAATTAAATATGGCAGTGAAAGTTGTCTAGCTAATGTATGTTAAAGAAAGAAACAATTTTCCTTAGTGAAATTCTTGTAGCGAGTGAATTCAAAGATGTTTTTGCTGATGAATTGTTTGGTATTGTTCCCAGTTGGGAGTTTTAATTTACTAATGATTTAGTTCCTGATGAAAACCATATTTCTAAACCCCCTTATCGAATGTATCAAGTAGAACTAGGGGAATTAAAAAAATAGTTTCAAGAATTACTTAATAAAGGTTTCATATTACCTAGAACTTCACCATGGGGTGTTCCAGTTTTATTTGTGAAACATAATGACGGTTCTGTGAGACTATATATTGATTACAAAGACTTGAATAACATCACTATTAAGAATAATTATTTGTTTCCTTATATCGATGATTTTCTTTATCATATCCAGGGAGCTCAATATTTTTCAAATATTGATTTGAGGTTCGGGTACTATTAGATGACGGTAAAGGAAGATGACATTCCAACGATAGATTTCTGAATTAGACATGGGCATTATGAGTTGTAGTTATTCTATTTGGGTTATCTAATGCACCTAATACGTTTATGATTCTCATGAATAGAGTCTTTCAGCAGTTTTTGGTTCCATTTTTGGTTGTTTTTATAGATGATATTTTGGTATATTCTAAAATACAGGAGGAACATGAATGTAACTTAAGGAGTATTTTGAAAACCTTAAAATAAAAGAAACTATATAGAAATTTTAGTAATAGTGAATTATGGTTGAAACAAATTTATTTCCTTAGTCACATTGTTTTTAAATATGGAATAATTATTGACCCTTCTAAAACAAAATTTGATAAAGAGTGTCCAAGACCTACAAATATCACAGGGATTCATAGTTTTATTGGATTATCGGGTTATTATTGAAGGTATGTTGAAAAAAGTTATCAGTTATGTGGACCAATAACTAAGATAACATGTAAGGGAGTTATGCTCATATGGAAAAAATAACGTGATGATTATTTTTAGGAATTGAAAAGAAGATTGGTAAATGCTCCTGTTTTGGCCCTACTATCTAGGAATTGTGAATTTGTTATCTGCCTTGATGCATCATTTAAAGGGAATGGTTGTTCCCTAATGTAGACTAATCCAGTAATTTATTATGATTCTCGTCAGTTGAAACCTCATTAGTTAAATTACCCTACAAATGATTTGGAATTATCTACTGTTGTTTTTTCATTAAAAAATCAGAGGCATCATTTGTATGGAATAAATTGTGAAATATATACTGATCACAAAATTTTGAAGTATATATTCACTCAGAAATAATTAAACATGAGAAAAATTAGATATATGAAATTAATTAAGGATTGTGAATTCATAATCCATTACCATACATGAAATAAAAATAATGTTTTTGATGCTTTAAGTATAAAAATAATGAAAAATTAACCATGCTACGTTTGGAATGAGATCCTTTGGTTATTTATTTGATGAATTTTAGATTTGAATTTTTTGGTGTAGGGAATTATTATATTTTGTTTTGGGTGGCAGTGAAATCATCTCTATTAGACAGAATTAAGAATGTTCATAAAGAAGATAGAGAGTTGTAGAAAAAGGTAGAACTAGTTCAGAAGGGTATGTTACTAGAATTTAACATTGAAAAGACTGTTTTTTGAGGTTTGGAAAGAGATTATGTGTTCCTTGTGATTCAAAGTTAAAGTAAGAGTTGTTATGTGAAGCTCGTAGTTCTCCATTTTTAGTTCATCATGGTAGTACTAATATGTACATAGATTTTGAGAGTATTATTAGTGGGATAGAATGAAAAGAGATATTGCTGACTTTACCCTGAGATGTTTGATTTTTCAATAGGTTAAAGTTGAGAGGTTGTTACTAAAAGGGATGCTTAAGCCTTTCCTTGTGCCAAAGTATAAATGAGAAAAAATTTCCATGGATTTTGTAGTGGTTTTACCAAATAATTATCATGATAACAATGCAATCTGGGTTATTATTGATCTATTGACTAAATTTTCTCATTTTCTTCCTATTCAAGATACTCTGTCTCTAGATTAACTTTCGAGATTGTATATTAAATATATATTCATGTTACATGGAGTTCCTCTCTTCATTGTATCTGATCGTGATCCCAAGTTCACTTTTAAATTTTGGAAAGGCCTTCAAAAGTCTTTGGGAACTGAATTAAATTTTAGTAAAACTTTTTATACTCAATTATATGGGCAGTTAGAATGAAAAATTCAAACCTTGGATTATATGATACATGCTTGTTCAATGGATTACTAGGGAATTTCGGATCACTATATGTATTGGGTTGAGTTTTCTTATAAAAACAGTTTTCATTGAAGTATACCGATAGAACCATTTTAAGAATTATATGGAAAGTAGTGTTGAACTCTAGCTTTTTAGGATGAAGTAGGTTAAAGGATGTTGATGGGACCATAATTGGTAGAAGAGATGGAATAAAAATTTTAGTTGATTCAGAATCACATGACGATAGCTCAGATCATATAAAAAAGTTTTACGGATAACCGGAGCAAGGATCTTTCTTTTGAGGTTGGTGATCATGTCTTTGTCAAATTTTCTCTATGGAAATGTGTGATGTGTTTTTTTAATAAGGGAAAGCTGAGTCTTCGGTTCATTATACCCTATAAAATCCTAGATAATGTTGGATTAGTTTCATACAAGGGGTCTTTACCTCTAATTTTATCCCAAGTACATAATGTTTTTCATGTTTCAATGTTGATAAAGTATATGTTGGATCTATATCATGTTTTGAGTCCAAAGGTAGTTTAGTTGGAAGTGAGTCTTTATTATGAGGAATAGCCAGTAAAGATTCTTGACCGCAGAGAGAATGTGTTGTGGAATAAAGTGATTCATCGAGTAAAGGTTTTATGAAAAAACTATATGGTTTAAGAGGAAACATGGGAATCTGAAAATTCTATGAGGGAGAAATACCCACACCTATTTGATAAGTAAATCAAATTACAAGGACTCAATTTCCCAAAGGGGGTAAGGATGTAACATTTCAGATATTTATAGAATAATAAATTTTTATATATAATAGTAATTATGAATAAGATATTAATTTTAGGTTAAACGGGACACTTTTATGATACCATACTCAACACACAACAATGGGTTTCTCCGAAATCTTACGTTGCACACAACTTTGAGTTACACTGAAAATTAATACAGTAGTATTGTTATTATTTTAAATGGTAGTTAACACCTAGCCATTGTATTGGAAGGAATTAATAGAACTAAATAAAATATGATTACACATGTTTGTTGAAGGTTTTTATATTTATCTAATAAATTTAATAGGCTTTAAATGAGAATGAATTCAGTTTTAAGCATAAATTACTCTAATAATTAAAAAAAGACCGTTTTACCACCTTTTGAGGGAAAACAATTTTTAAATCTATATTTTTCAAATTTATATGTTATATATGACAAAATATACTTCTTCTTAAAAATTGGAACATTAAAAGTTAATTTGGTTGAAATTTTAGAATTTTTTTGATAAAATTCATATTTTAATGAATAGTAAGAAATACTACATTTTAACTCAAAACTATCTTTTCATCTAATTTCTTTATATAATTAAATTCTTATTTTAATTGGTTTTAAAGTGTAATTGGATTATTTTTTTATTAATTAATCAAATTTTAATCATTGAAATTAATTTCACATTGAAATTTCATATAATCACATGTCAATCATTTAATGGTTTTTACTTTTCAAAAACATGTTTTCTCAATTTGACAATGAGAATTAATTTTAATTCAATTTATTCCAATTTTGGGTTTTGAATTTGAAAAAAATGTATTAAATATTTGAAATAAGGGGGTCCAAATTATGTAAATATATCCCTTTTATTTTTGGGCATTATTAATAGTAACTTTAGTAATTATTTTTATTTACCATGTTTAAAGGGTAAATCCGGTAAATAAGGGTAAAAAATAATATTATAACAATATAAAACTACCCAAACATGTGTTCTAATCCTATTTTATGATATATTTCCGACCATGATCATCCTTGGGTCTATTTTTGGTCCCCATGGATCCACTTGAGTGTGATAATGGCATGTTATAATAATTATTTTAATGTAAAAGGAAATATAACATAAACATTTATCTTTTTACAAAAAACGATATTAATGCGGGGTTATATAACTTATATATTTGACTATAAATAGTAATTATAAATCTAAAAGTATTTCCTATATCATGGTATCTTATTTTTAATTTGTATACATTAAATAAATAAATTTATTTATGACACAATGATGATACAATGATTACCTTATTAATGAATGTTTCAAATAAATTATATTATAAATATTAAAATAATTTGAATATGAACATTTTTATTCCATCCATGAATTTTATAGATTATTATTAAATTATATATTTGAGTTAATGTATTTTTCTATAATGAATCAAGTTGTTATGACTTTAACAAAAATCAATTACTAAATGGCATCAAAATTAACAAAAATGTGCTTTTAAAACAAATAATATTTTATTAAATGATATTATAGTAATAAAAATATTATATTTTAACAACATACATAGATAATGTAAAAATTTTAATTTAAAATCCACTGAGTTTATCTTGTAATTTTATCATTACCATATTAACAATGTAGTGTAAAAATATAAGAAGACATGGTAAGAGTTAATTTATTTAACAAAGGATTAATGCCAAAAGATAAGGTTAACTTTATGACCTAAAAATTCCTAAAACCAATTATTTTAGATAATTTAGGCCCATAATCATATTATCCAAAAAAATATATCACTTTTAAACTATTTTAATTCTAAAATCAATTTATAATAAAATAATATTTCATGACTTTCCTAAAGTTCCCATCCCCCATCTTATAAAAGGCCACCACGTCTACCCAATTACTCACATCTCTCGAGTCTCTTGGATTGTATAAATTATACTCAAATAAGCTCCAAAAATTCATCCATTACTCCTATAATCTTTACCTTGGGCATAAGGAAACTCAAGGAAGCATTTTGGCTCAAATCACAAGGACTTTTTCGATTTAGAAGTAATGTATTCTCTCAAGATCCTTCCAATTTTTTTTCTTTACACAATCCCTATCTTCTATTTATTCCATTATTTTAAAACAAAACAATTATCCTAAATTTAATAGAATGTTTTTATGATAAGGGTTCGATATACACTTACACACAACTCCATCTAATGAATATAGAACATACTATTTCTGTGTACGACGAACTACTGCCTCACAAAATGATGATTGTTCAATTTTATCCTACCACCTCTCATGGTAGACATTATGATGGAACTATATTTATATGTGATATATATTATATTTATATTTCCTCTATTCTTCTATAATTTTTATTTAGAACATTCATTTATTCTTTCCATGTTGTGTACATACGATAATTTATTTGAGGAAGTGTGGACTACCGTCCCCTCAAAACGATGTGACTCATTCCCACTATACACGGAATGTATAAAGGATGGTTTTCTTAAATCTATGAGACATACATGAAATTAATATAATACTTCTATTATAATATACATTTATATAATTTGATTTTCGTTGAACTCTCTGTGAGATGGTTATTTTAATAATCACAAATCATTGTTTTATTTATGTTAATTTAGTCTTTTGTTCAATTTGTTATAAATGTGTTTATATATGTTTAAATCTTGTCTACATATGTTTATCTATGTTAATTTATGGATTACTATTGACCTGGAAGTGTTCTAGGTTAAAAAGACACTTTGTGAAGATTTCATATCTCTTGACTCACCGTTACTTATATTTACGGTCGCACCGATGAGAATGGCCTCACCGATGGCAACGGTCACACCGATGACAACGGTCGCACCGATGAGAATGGTCGCATCAAAGGACCACCTGATATCGATGAGGACCGACCAATACCAATGCTGATCAAAGGACCTACCGATACCGATGCTAGTCAAAGGACCTACCGATACCGATGCTGATCAATGAGACCTATCGATACCGATGTTGATCAAAGGACCTACCGATACCGATGTTGATTAAAGGACCTACCGGTACTGTTGCTGATCAAAGAACCTACTGATACCGATGAGGACCCACTGATACCGATTATGATAAAAGGACCTACCGATACCGATGAGGACCGACCAATACCGATGATGATCAAAGGACCTACCCATACCGATGAGGACCGACTGATACTGATGATGATCAAAAAACCTACCGATACCAATGAGGAATGATAGATACCGATGATGATCAAAGAACCTACCGATACCGATGTTGATCAATGATACCCACCTATACAGATGCTGATCAAAGGACCGAACGATGCCGATGATGATCAATGGACCTACCGATACCGATGCGGATCAAATGACCTACCGATCTCATGACTCAACGACAGTCATAAAATCTGTTTGAATTTCTATTAACTCTTATTTAATTTCAATGGTCATATTTGATGTTTTTAATGCAATTAAATTTATTTAATGATATTTGTTGGTATGTCAGGGAACTATAACTCGTACCTATAAAAAGGTAACCATCCATATTACCGGAGCTCATGGAATATAAGGAAGATCGAGCTATAGTAAGAAAGAAGACTTTTTCAATAGAGAAAACACGAGACATATTCAAGAAGATACACATGTACATGAAAATAAGAACACACGAGGAACTTGAAGAACACTCATAATCATCAAGAACATAAGTTTAAAAGAAGAATATGAAGTGTTACAAAGAACACTCTCATTCTCAAGCTGAACACTTACACTGAAAGTGAAGGAACAAGAACCACAACAGTCTGTTTTTCTTGAAAAAAACTAGAGAAAGACTCAGAGATTCATTTTCATCAAACCAAGGAGTCCAGAGCTCCACTCATAACACATATAGCACTATAAAATCATCTCTATCTGTTTAGATCTATTTTGTTTAATTCATTTATTTTTGAGCAGTGTGTGTTGTATTTATAAAATGAATCCTGGTCTGAACTGGAGGATACTAAATCATCACTCCAAACTTCTTACATCTTATTGTATCCCACTGTGATTTGTGGAAGAGGTCAAGTGTGACCTGGACAACCTGTGTGATGTTGTTTTGTTTTCCCATCAAGAACTGTAGTAGAGGTCTTAGTACCTGGACAATCTTTGCACTGCTGTTTACCCCGATCTAGGGTGTGGATCAAAATTTTTATAAATTGTTTGAGAGGATTAAGTCTCGGATTGAGACTGAACCTCTTGTTTTAAACTGATGTGCTTACTTATTTTGGTTTTAACCTATATTGCATATTCCGATGCTAATTACTTTAAAATATAAAATTGTTTTAAAGTTACTTTGATAGTTCATCTAGAAAGTGTTTGTAACTCTTGTAAATTTGTAGGTTAGTTTCAAAATATAATTTAATCTTCTGATCAAATTAACTGAGACCTAATAAATATTTTTAGAACCTAATTGAACCCTTAAAGTTTTAAAAATTCACTATAGTTTAACTTAGTTTTTAATTGGGGGATTTTAATAGAAATATTTTTAACAGAAATTTTAATTGGAACTCAATTCACCCCCCTCTTGATTATCCACTCCGACCAACATTTGGTATCAGAGGTCTATTTATTATTCAAGGTTTTCAAAACACTCTATTTTTCAACTGTGATTTTAGTTGTATCTTTAAGATCTTAAATTTCTTTTAGTTCTAAATTTTATCTCTTTAAATATATTTTTTAAAATCTATCTATGGAAAATATATTAGAAGGTGATGATACCAAAAAACCACCTTTATTTAATGGTAAAAATTATTCCCAGTGGAAGTTGAAAATGAAAATTCATTTGGAAAGTATGGGATTTGACATCTGGACTGTTATAGAGACTCAATATAAAATTCCAGAAACTGAAAGAACTAATTGGGATGAACCTACTAATACTGCTTACAATAATAATTTTAAAACAATGAATGACATGTATTGTGCTCCAGGTGATAAATAATTTAATCACATAACTACTTGTAAAACTGCTTATAAAATTTGGGACACTTTGGCTATTTCCCATGAAGGAACAACCAAAGTTAAACAAATGAGACTAAACACCTATACTATTAAGTATGATAATTTTAAAAGGAATCCGGATGAACCCATTTCTGACATGTATCTCAGGTTCAATGATATTTTCAACACTATGAGCTCACTTGGAAAAGATGTTCCTGCAATGGAGAAAATTATGAGAATACTAAGATGTCTGCCAGAAAAGTGGAGGGGCACATCAGTTTCAATTATAGAATCATGTGATATTGGTGCTTTACCTGTTAAGGAATTAATTGGTAAGATTATGATGTATGAATAAGAACTTAACATAAAAAAGGAAGAAGATGATGAAACAAAAAGGAAGTTAGTGGATTTTAAGTCTACTACCTCAAAGAGAAAGGATAAGGAGAAAGTTCATATACCTACTGAAAACTCAACAAGTGAAAGTTCAGATTCTGATAGTGATGCTGAAATGGCTCAGATAGCCAGAAGGTTCAAGAAGTTCTATAAGAAGAAGAAATTCTTCAGAAAATAAAATTACAAAGGAAAATATGACAACAAATGTCATTAGAAGAAGTATTGGAAAAAGTCTGAAAAGTATGATGAGATTATCTGTTATGAGTGTAAAAGGAAAGGACATGTGAAAGCAGACTGTACAAAATTAAATTTCAAGAAGAAATATGACTACAAGGACAATAAGTATAAGAAATCTATGAAATCAACTTGGAGTGCTTCAGAAGACAGTTCAAGTGATTCTAATTCCTCTCAGGATGAAAAATCTCAGAAAGCTAACATGTGATTTATGACAAACACATAGGAGGTAACACTGGATACTCCTGCTTTAAATTCGTATTATTCTGGATTTCATTCTGATTCGGAATATGAAAATATGTCTAGTGAAGATTTATTTGAATATTGTAATATGCTAGAGGAAGCCTGTAATGAATTGAAGGACAAGTATAAAACCTTGAATAAACAACATGCTTTGACTAGCTCTGTTAAATCTTCACTTGATGTAGAAAAGGAAAAGAATGCTCAATTACTTAAGGAAAATACTGAACCAAAATTGTCCAATGAGAAATTAAGGAAGGACTTAGAAAAATTCACAAATGGAAAAGCTACACTTACTCAAATTCTAGGTATGCAAGTGGAACCAAAATATACCACTGAAATAGGCTATTAGCCTGGACAGAGAAAAATTACTAAGAATAGATTTATTCCTAAATCTGGATAGAATGGTACTAGTTCAAGTTCTGGGAATTCATATGCTTCAACTAGTCACTCACATAGTTATAGATGAAATAGAGTTTATCTTTCGAAATCTATTGATTCTGTAAATTATATGAGACCCCTTAGACAAGTCTGGATACCGAAAGTTTTTCTTGCTAACCTGTATGGACCCAAGAAAATCTGGGTACCAAAATAATTTTCCATCTAAATATGTTTTTTAGGAAACTTGCCTGAAAATTTCCTGTAGGAAGAAATTGTATCTAGAAAGTGTATGTTCAAGACACATGACAAGAGAATTTTCATGCTTCAAAAGCATTATCAATGTGGATAGAGTCCATGTCACCTTTGGTGATAATTCTAAAGGAAAGATCATCGGCCTAGGCCAGATTGGTAACACTGATTCCATTTTAATTTCTAAGTTATTATTTGTTGGTGGACTTAAATATAATTTGTTAAGTATTTCTCAGTTGTGTGATGATGGTTTCAATGTTAAATTTGAAAATGATTCCTGTAATGTTTTTGATTCTAAAAATGTTTTAGTATTTTCTGATTTGAGAAATGAAAATGTTTATGAAGTTGACATAAATTCTTTAGCCAAACAAAACGTTACTTGTTTAAATAATTTTTATAAAGAGTCTTGGTTGTGGCACAGAAGATTAGGACACTGCAATATACACTCACATAGAAAAATGTCTAGGAAGAACTTAGTTAGAGACCCACCCAAACTAAAATTCCCAACTGACAAAGTTTGTAATCCCTTTCAAAAGGGAAATCAACATAAAGTTTCATTCAAATCAAATAAAAATTTTTCAAATTCTCACCCTCTCGAGTTGGTTCACATGGACGTTTTTGGACCTTCTAGAGTTTCTAGTTTAAATGGGAAGCACTAGGTCTATGTCTTAGTAGATGACTTTTCTAGATATACTTGGGTATAATTTTTAGCTCACAAAAGTAAATCTTATTCTTACTTTATTAAATATTCCATGTTTTTAGAAAACCTTAGTGGACTTAAGATTAATACCTTGAGAAGTGACCATGGTCGTGAGTTTGAAAATCATGAGTTTGAATCTTTTTTCTCACACAATGTCTATAATCACAATTTTTCTACCCCTAGGACACCTCAGCAGAATGGTGTAGTAGAAAGATGAAATAGAACCCTTCAGGAAATTTCATGAAATATGCTAAATGAATATGATCTACCTATTTATTTTTGGGATAAAGCAGTGAACACATCTTGTTATATTATTAATAGAGTCTTGATTAGACTTGTTCTTAAGAAGACCCATTATGAATTGTGGAATAATATAAAGCCTAAATTTAGTTACTTCAGATTCTTTTGTTGCAAAGTCTTTATTCTGAATAATAAGGATAAACTAGACAAATTTGCATCCAAGAGTGATGAAGGAATACTTTTAAGATATTCAATTACTAGAAAAGCCTATAGAGTCTTTAATAAGAGATCCAAGTGTGTGGAAGAATCTGTTCACATCATGTTTGATGAAACTGATCCACATGAACCCAAATCTTCCATTTAAAATATTGAAGAAGATTTGTCTATTCTGAACCTTAGTGATAAAATCAATGAACCTGTTGTAAAGACAACCATTTCTAAAAACATTCCAGAATCTGCTCCTAGTGAACCCGAACCTAGAGAAGAACCTGAAATTTCTAGTCCTACCTTTACTAGATCAACTAGGATTCTAAAGAATCATCCTTTAGATGTTGTTGTTGGTAATTTTGATAGAGGGACACAGAATAGAGCTTCTATAATAAATCATGTTGAACATCAAGCTTTTATTTCACATTTAGAACCTAAAAATATCAATGATGCAATCAATAATGAATTTTGGGTAATGGATATACGAGAATAACTAAATCAATTTGAAAGAAACAAAGTCTGGGAAATGGTTGACAGACCTAAGGACACTTTGACCATAGGCACTAAATGGGTTTTTAGAAATAAAGTTGATGAATCAGAAAATATAGTTAGAAACAAAGCATGAATAGTTGCATAAGGTTATAGTCAAGAAGAAGGAATAGACTTTGAGGAAACCTTTTCACCTGTATCTAGATTAGAGGCTATTAGGATTATACTTGCATATGATGCTCATCTGAATTTCAAGTTATATCAAATGGATGATAAAAGTGCTTTTATAAATGGTTTTATAATTGAAGATGTTTTTCTTGAACAACCACCTGGATTTACAAACCCCTATTTTCATAATCATGTTTTTAAACTTTCTAAAGATTTGTATGGTTTAAAATAGGCTCCAAGAGCTTGGTTTGATAGACTTACAAATTTTCTTATTTCAAAAGGTTTTACTAAAGGGACTGCTGATCCTACTCTTTTTTTAAATAGTTTCTAAAGATATTTTGATTGTACAAATCTTTGTTGATTATATTATCTTTGGATCCTCTAAACATTATTTATGAACTAATTTTTCAAAGATTATGAAAAATGAATTTGAAATGAGTTTAGTGGGAGAACTTAAGTATTTTCTTGGATTTCAAAATTTTAAAAAGAAGGATGGTATTATTTTAAATCAAAGTAAATATACAAAGGATATTTTAAAATGCTTTGGTTTGGATAGTAATAAGGGAAGTGGCACACTTATGAGTACCACCTATAAGTTGGATGATGATGAAACTGGGAAACCAGTTGATTAAACTAAATATAGAGGTATGATTAGAAGCTTACTTTACCTTACTGATAGTCGACCAGATATCATGTTTAGTGTATGTATGTGTGCAATATTTCAAGCCAATCTTAAAGAATTTCATTTTCTTGCTGTTAAAAGGATTTTCAAATATCTTAAAAATACTATCAATTTTGGATTGTTTTATACAAAAGGAAAATCCTTTGACTTAATGAGTTATTCATATGCTGACTTTACTGGTTGCAAGTTAGATTGGAAGAGCACATCTAGAACAAGTCAACTTTTGGGAAAGTCCATGGTATCTTGGTGTAGTAAGAAATAGAACTCTGTTGCATTATCTACTGCCAAAGAAGAATACATTGTTGCTGGTAGTTGCTGTGTACAAATTTTGTGGATGAAACACACTCTGTTGGACTATGGATATCAGTTTAGACATGTGTCTATAAATTGTGATAACACTAGTGTAATTAAAATCTCTAAGAATCCTGTGTCTCACTCTAGGACTAAGCACATTGATGTCAGACATCACTTTTTGAGAGATCATTATTCAAAGGGTGATATTTCTCTGGAATTTATTGACTCTGAACCTCAATTAGATGATATTTTTACCAAGAAGTTAACCTCAGAAAGGCTGAATTTTATTAAACAAGAGTTAGGTATGATAGATATGTGAAACCAATCTATGAAACCGATCTGTGAAACCGATCTATGAAACCGATCTGTGAAACCGATCTATGAAACTGATCTGTGAAACCGATCTCTGAAACCGATCTGTGAAACTGATCTGTGAAACCGATCTATGATAGATCTATGAAATCGATTTGTGAAACCAATCTAAGCTACTGTGAGTATTAGTTTTTGTCAAAACAACATTGTTTTACTAAATTTTTATTATTGTTTATTATTATTATTGTAACCCTAAATGGTAAAAATAATGACCTGCAACTATTTCTAAATACTGTTGACCTTCCATCTCCTGCCGAACTATACTTTTTCTGAATCCCAAACCTTTCAAACCTTTCCAACCTCTCAATACTCTCAAACCTTCTACTGGAAAAGCAAAAGAGACAAGGCAAGGAATCTGAAGGTTCCTCTCCTGTGAAACGCGCTCAAGGATAATCGAGCTGCACGACTCAAAGGTCTGTAAACCTAGAGTTAGAAACTCAGGTAGTTACTGCAGAAAAGGAAGTGAGTGCCGAATGGGTGTGATCCAGCAAGTCTGCACTTTTGAAAGTTTTGGAGATGCAAGGATGGAAAGACTGATTATATGATAATGACCGAGTCTACTACCTGAAGCCAGTGCATGAGGTTTATCTAAACTTAAGTACTGTATTGGATGGAGTAAAAGTTGTGAGATTATCTTCTGTAATAAAAGGGAAAAAGATAACATTTTCATCAAAGCAGTGGGTTGAATGTTAAGAGTACCTCATAATGAAATATACGAGGATTATACTGGTAATATTCCTCCTACCACTGAATATTTTTCATATGAACTTGCTCTGAATATGCTGACTGGAAATTATGAATTTAGAAGAATAACAGCTGTTGATTTAGATAGTGAAAGTAAAATTTTGTTTAAGTTTATTCAGCACCAAATCTGTCCTAGAAAGGGTGATTTTTCTACTATAAAGTATCAGGATGTTTTCCTGTTGTTTTTATTGCTAAATGATGATAATATCAATTTGTGTAGATATTTTACTGTTCATATTGCTAAGATGGTAAATCCATCCAAGAAAGATACAACATTTTTCTATTCTAAGAAAATATCTGCCATGCTAAAGTTCTTGGGCTGTGTTGAATATGGATATGAGTGTATCTCATCCAACAATAGTTTCTGTATTGACAAGGATATTAGTAAAAGTAAGAAAATAAAATGGAATCCATGGAAGAAGGCTTGGGTTGCTGATAAAGAAAAGTTGTATCCCTCCTTCAATCTTACTGATCATCCTAAGTGACCAAAGGGAATGAGAGATCTAAGTTTAAAATCTGATAAAGAAGTGGTTTATTCTAACGAGGAAGAAGAGATAGTATCTCCAAAGGACACTGGAAAGTCCAGCAAGGAGAAAGCAGAGGAAGTCATAACTGATGATTTTGTGGAAGTTGAAAAGGAACCTGAGTCACCTCCTGATGACAGGAGTCATCCTGATACAGTGAGTCTGAAGAAAAGAAGAATGGAATTTGGACCAGCAAGTCCACCTCTCATGTTACCAGAGTCAGACCCTCTTCTAGGTGATCAAGAAGAAGCTGAGACTGAAGAATCAAATTCTGAGGAGTATGAATCCAGTAGCAAAGATAGTACTTATGGAACTTCAGTAAATAATAATGGTGATGATAATGATAGCAATGATGATGATAGTGGTGATTATAGTAGTAATGATGTTGATGATGCATGTACTCGACCAGTGGATGGTCAAAATGTGATCCAAGCTGATCCTCAACCATAACTAAATGAGCAAGAAACTGTTCCTGAGGATGAAAGGATAGTACAGTCAGATATTGATGTGGATGAGGAAGTATCTCCTGAAAATTATGGAAGATCTGGTTTTGTGTAACCTCTGTATCCTTCAAGAAAAGCCGCATGAGAAGAGCACCCAGGTCATGTGGTTCTGGGTTTAGATTATCTAGAGGAAGAGGAAGAAGATGTGGATCTTATAAGAGTAAGCGATTCAGTTATAACTAGATTAGTTGCTGAGTTTATGAAGGTGACAACAGACAGACCTCGTCCTTCAGTTTCACAATCTAGACTTAGTCCTTCAGTTGCACAATCTGATCTTGACAGATTTAAATCTGAGTTTCTCCATGAAATTAGAGTGACAATGAAAGAGTAATTGTCTAATGCTCCTACTCGTGATCCTGTGAATATATCCGAAGCAGATATGGATGATATAACTCATATAGTGGTAATTATTATTAATCCAAACCCGTGCAATACTGGTAAGATGATTGGAAGGCATATTACCTCATTGAATCAAACACTCGAGGATTTAAGCAGTTTCTTAGTGTCTTTGTCAGGTGAATTTAGATCAACCATCACTGGTATAATGGATGTTTTGAGAAATTCGATCGAACACCTGAAGAAATCGGATTTGAGAAAGTTGAAGGCTGAGAAAACTCAAATTGTCGCTCAGGCTAGCACCTCCAAAGTGACCAAGATCACTGGTCCTGAGATTAATACCCTAATGGATGTTATCAAGTAAGAGTTGGAAGCTCTTGGGAAGATTCTGGATTTGGACTCCTTGAAAAAGATGAAAGACAATAGTGACCATATTCACAAGATGGTGTAGTTGTATTCAGTTGATGCTACTCAGGCTCAAAATGAAATCAAAGCGAAATTTGATCACTACTTTTCTAAAATTTATACCAAGAATGAGTTGAACCATCAATTTAAAGTCTTGGCTGAGAATTTGAGGCTTCCTCCAGTAACTCAAGCCTTTAAGGCTCAAGTTCAACAGTTGAAGGATTTTACTCCTACTCTGGAGAGGTTCATGCAGAACAAGGATGACTTTGAGAAGGCCATGAAATATGGTGGTGAAGTAATTCAAGATTTTATCAATCTTCTCAAACCATATCTTCATGTGCAAGTGAAGGCAATTGTTCTTCCTACTGCAGAGCCTCTCAGTCTAACAGATGTTGCTCCTGGTCAGATATCAGTCTCTCAATCTCTATCCAATATCCATCCAGTCATCCAGCAACCACCTTCAGAAAGATCTTCTACTCTTCAGCAAGTCACTTTAGCACCCACTGTGTTATCAGTTCAAGCTGTGATACCTCCTCTCTCCATCCGACCATATCAACCTTCCACTAAAGCACCCTCTGGTCTATCCATTCCTCTAACTGCTAAAGGGAAATCTCCTTTACACCCGAAGAAATAGTTGTGTCTGTTATTTTTGATAGGGAGTCTATTCTTGAACTTTTAACTTGTATCTGCTTATTGTACCTTTTATTTTAGATGTTATTTTTAATAGAATCTTCTTCTTTTCTTATCTTCCTTCTCCTATTATTTTTGATAATCCCAAAGGGGGAGAATAGATTCATATTATATGGGGGAGAATAGAAATATAGAATCATTTCTTATATATATCTAAGGGGGACCATCGAATCTATTTCATATATATGTCTAAGGGGGAAACCTTTATATAAGCTCTGTTTGCTATTCTAATTTTTAATTGATTTTTTAAATCTTGTTTATGATCTGATTACTATTGGAATATATTCTTTTTATATAGGGGGAGCATACTGAATGTCATACCATCTTCCCTCTTCTTTTATTCCATTGATTTGTGATTATCAAAAAGGGGGAGATTGTTGAACTCTCTGTGAGATGGTTATTTTTATAATCACAAATCATTGTTTTGTTTATGTTCATTTAGTATTTTGTTCAATTTGTTCTAAATGTGTTTATATATGTTTAAATCTTTTCTACATATGTTTATATATGTTACTTTATGGATTACTATTGACCTGAAAGTGTTCTGGGTTAAACAGACTCTTTGTGAAGATTTCATATCTCTTGACTAACCGTTAGTTATATTTACAGTCGCACCGATGAGAACTGTCACACCGATGACAACGGTCGCACCGATGACAATGGTCGCACTGATGAGAACAGTTGCATCAAAGGACCTACCGATACCGATGAGGACAGACCGATACCGATGCTGATCAAAGGACCTACCGATACCGATGCTGATCAAAGGACCTACTGATACCGATGCTGATCAATGAGACCTACCGATACCGATGATGATCAAAGGACCTACTGATACAGATGTTAATCCAAGGACCTACCGATACGGATGCTGATCAAAGAACCTACTGATACTGATGATGACCGACCGATACCGATGATGATCATAGGACCTACCGATACCGATGAGGACCGACCGATACCGATGATGATCAAAGGACCTACCGATACCGATGAGGACCGACCGATGCCGATGATGATCAAAAAGCCTACCTATAACGATGAGGACCGACTGATACCGATGATGATCAAATAACCTACCGATACCGACGCTGATCTAAGGGTCGAACGATACCGATGAGGACCAACCGATACCTATGATAATCAAAGGACCTACCGATACCGATTTTGATCAAATGACCTGCCGATCTCATGACTCACCGACATTCATAAAATCTGTTTGAATTTCTATTAACTCTTATTTAATTCCAATGGTCATATTTGATTTTTTAATGCAATTAATGTTATTTAATGATAGTTGTTGGTATTTTAGGGAACCGTACCTTGTACCTATAAAAAATGTAATCATCCCTATTTCCAGAGCTCGTGGAATATAAAGAAGATCGAGCTGCAATAAGAAAGAAGACTTTTTCAATAGAGAAAACACGAGACATATACAAGAAGATACACACGTACATGAAAAGAAGAACACACGAGGAACTTTAATAACACTCATACTCATCAAGAACAGAAGTTCAAAAGAAGAATCTGAAGTGTTATAATGAACACTCTCATTCTCAAGCTGAATACTTACACTGAATGTGAAGGAACAAGAACCACGAAACTCTGTTTTTCTTGAAAAAAACCAGATAAAGACTCAGAGCTTCATTTTCATCAAACCAAGGAGTCTAGAACTCAACTTATAACACATAGAGCACTCTAAACTCATCTCTATTTGTTTAGATCTATTGTGTTTCATTCATTTATTTTTGAGCAGTGTGTGTTGTATTTATACACTGACTCCTGGGATGAACTGGAGGATACTAAATCCTCACTCCAAACTTTTTACATCTTATTGTATCCCACTGTGAATTGTGGAAGAGGTAAAGTGTGACCTGGACTGCTTGTGTTCTATTGTTCTATTTTCCCATGAAGAATTGTGGTAGAGGTATTAGTACCTAGACAGTCTTTGCACTGTTGTTTACCCCGATCCAGGGTGTGGATCAAAATTTATATATATTGGTTTAGAGGAATAAGTCTCGGCCTGAGATTGAACCTCTTGTTTTAAACTGTTGTGCTTACTTATTTTGGTTTTAACTTATATTGCATATTCTGCTGCTAATTAAGTTGAAATATAAATTTTTTTTAAAGTTACTTTGATAGATAATCTAGAAAGTGTTTGTAACTCTTGTAAATTATTAGGTTAGTTTCAAAAGATAATTTAATCTTCTGATCAAATTAACTGAGACCTAATCAATATTTTGAGAACCTAATTGAACACTTACAGTTTTACAAATTCACTACAGTTCAACTTAGTTTTTAATTGAGGGATTTTAATAGAAATATTTTTAATAGAAATTTCAATTGGAACTCAATTCACCCCCCTCTTGAGTATCCACTATGACCAACAATTATTATTCTTTTAATAGTACGAACAAATGAAAGTAACATTCATGAGTACGTACGACCTACTGTCTCCCTGAATGGTGCATTTCATTTTTTATCTCAAAATATTATGGATATTATTAATAAATATATACTTGATATATATGATATTTAAATAGTGAATAATATTCTTTATATGATTTAATTTTGACTTCAAGGACAATTGACATCAAAAGAAGTTCATTTTTGAATGAAGTACCAAATATTGACAAAACACCTGATATGAACTTAAATAATTCTATAATTTTATAACATTGAAATAAGTGATATAAAAGGAATAATAAACATGAAAAAGGTTCTAAATAAATTATAAATTAACCTAATTTTATTATTCGGGAACACAATGATTGTATGTGATGAGTATGACTCAAGGTAAGGGATTTCATCTCAATCTCCTTTCATTGAGACATATTTTGATAATATACAACTTTTTCTTTTATACAGTGTATAATAACCCCTTTTACTTTTAATTTTATTCAAAGGGGATATTTTTTTCTACAAATCATTATTCTAAACTACAAAACAGAATTTTTTAATGTTACAACAACAATGACTCCCCCACCGCCATAATCATTATTTCATATTCAGCTTCCTCTATAAGCCTTAATGTTTTTAAAAGGAAAAGAAATAAATTATTACCTTTTTTGGTGTTTCGGTATTGTAAATGTTTTTTAAAGTGGATTTACTATTTTTATATATCAAAATGATCTCTTGTGATTACAAATAAGATTTTATGTGTGAAATTTTGATAATTGAAATTTTGTGTGTGTTATGTTTATATAATGGTACTTAGACATTTGATGGGTTTCTATGTGATAAACCAATTATTGGTGGTTACATGATAAACCAAATATGGGTGGTTCCATGATAACCCATGGATGAGTGGTTATGTTATAACCTCTAATTCATTAGGTATGGAAGTCGGTCGTATGACTATTCCATTTAGTGATATGTGTGGAAGTCGACCATATGGTTATTCCATTTAAGTATGTTTACATCCCAAGTTTACTTTATATGATGTATGGTTATCAAATGGATTATATAGAACTCCCAAATACTATCTTCCTCTTTATTCCTTAGCAATAATGAGGCAAAAACTTGTTGCGGGAGAATGGTGGTTCATTCCCATATGGTGGGTTGTTCTATATAATCCATTTGATACACCATGGATAAGGGGGTCTATTGGCTACCTTGAAGATATCATTCTCAGACATATTGACGAAGACTGTGGTAATGGAAATCATTGGTTCAAGTTATGAATTTGTTATTAATTTTTTATATAACATGGTTTAGGTTTTCATGCATGATAGATCTTGGGGTTTGGGTTTCTTAGTTTTTTCTCTACAATTATTAAGTTCCATTAAATCCTTAATAACTCATTAGTGGTATCAAAGAAATTACATGATTTGTTATCCCTGAAATCATATTTGAAAATGAATAATATTGTTTATCATATTTCCGTTTTTTAGATATCGTAAAAAGTATATGGAAAATTAATTGTGATATATTTTATGATAATTTATCTCATAATATAGGATATAATTTTTTATCTATGCTATGTTTTATGATATTTTATATCATAATATTCGATTATATTATAGAAGAAGATATAAGATATCATTGTTAATAGTCTGTCAAATAATTCTATTTCCATTAGAGAATAGCTTATGATATGAGGTATCATCTAATAAAATAACCATAACTCATGAAAGAAAAATATATCATCATATCACTAAGGAGATATCAGAACCTATATATAAAAGAAATTCCCATAATGGGTTTATCTTGCAAAAATTACAATCATTGGTTGTAGTTGAAATTGTGCGGATGGGTTAATATCACATGAGTTAATCCAACATCTCACAATAGAAATTATATGTTCTCAATTTTAAAATGCGATTGATAACACTAAATGGATTGAGAAACAATTATTATTAATCATATATTATGATTATACTCATGTCATTAAATAGAAGATAATAGAAATGTTAAATTGTTTCTAAATTTCAATATAGAATTTAATTGTAGAATTTATAAAATGTTTATAAATTATAGAAAAATATATTTTAAGATATTTATTTAATTTATAAATGTGTTTATAAATTAATTATTTATATAAAATTTAAAATTAATTATTAAGTGTTCTATAACATTTGATAAATTAATATCAAGAAATATTAATTATAAATATTAAATACAATTTGAAATTTATATATAATACTTACAATTTAGATATAAACAAATTATATAGAATTTATAAGTGTAATTTATAAAGTGTTTATAAGTTTAAAAATTTACAAAAAATAAAAATATTTTATATTTAAAATTATTAATCGCCCATAATATTTAACTTTAATTATTCAAATTAAAATTCCTTATTTGAGAAAATTATTTAAACCATATCAAAAAGAGTTTTGATAATTGATATGATCAAGGATTAAATAATAAATAAATTATATTTTGGATGTTTGTATAATATATATGAATAGTTTATATATAAAATGTAAATATTTTATATATCAAATATGAAAGAGTTCATATTGGAAATAAATATAAAATTTTATATTTTTTTATTATGTATTGTTCATAATGAATGACTAAATTACAAAGAGTTTATATTTTCTTGATTTTTGAATTGTTTATAAATAGTATATCTTATATTTAAATATATGAATCATAGATTTAGTTAATTTATTCCCCACTTTATTCATGAATATAATTTTAATATTATCAACAGTTGTATTCTTTGGTTTAAATAGTTAAAATGCTTCTATAAATTGTTATACAAGCATTTAAGGAGTTACATGATAGGTATAATAATTTATATAGTTTTATTATAGCATGATATTATTATACTTAGTTATGATATTAAATTTATTGTTTTATTATATTTTATATATATTAGGCGTTATAATTTTTGCGAAAAAGTTCTCTCTTAGGTAATATATTTTTGGGTAGAAGGACTTTGGTTTGGACTTCTCATAAACTCGGAGGTTTATGCCTTGCCTAGAAAAGAAGGGGTTGTCTATCTATGAGTAGAATCTTACTATTTTTGGGATTTCTATATTCATAAGATTATAATCCTTTACATGAAAAGGTATCTTGTAATTTTTTATTGGGATTTATAGGGATATGTATAAATGTATATGGATTTTAATTTCAATTAGTAACACAAGATATAACTTGTGTAAAGAGTTATACATCAATATTGTTTAAATATATTTATTTAGTGGAAATAAATGTCTTGAAAACTAAATAACTAGAATAATTCATACATATAATATTTATAACATTATATAGGATGGTTAGATAAAATTACCTTTTAAAATTCTATGTGTTAGATTACATCAAAAGTAACAATTTTCATATCCTTGATCACCCAATCAAGTAGACCATGCCAAATCTAGGTTCCCCTAGATTAACTTGTGTAAGTAAGTCAAAAAATCATGTGATCCAAACTATTATTTGCCTCAATTTGGGCATATTATTTGGGATATACTTATTTTTGAAAACCCTAAATGTTAGGATACTAAAAGAGTAGAGTTGAGTGAATCTATACGATGAATTAGGGTACAGAGTTATCCAATCAACTACCCAAGAATCATATATGATGATTGATATGATTTTATGTAATATATAGCCTTTGTTTACATACATTATTGATCAAATTAATTCATGTTGAAATATGTATTTTTGATTACTAATTGATATGATATATTCTAAAATGGGTCATCATTTTAGTGGGAGAGCAGTTAATAAAAGTCCTTATTAAATAAAATTAAAACATGAAACTCATCTAATATTTTTTTGTTATATATATGATGTCATAATCAACTTCTATCATGAATTTGGGATCATTTATTTTAAATAATAATCTTAATATAATAATATTCTTAAATGTGTATAGAAATATAATAATCACTATTGAGGAAAAATTCTATGTTATGAGAAACCCCTTCCAATGAAGCAATATATTGAAGTTATTTATTATGTGTATCAATATTTTTATGAAAAGTATAGATAAATGTACTTAATGTTTCAAAGTAATTAAATGAAATATGACCAAAATAGTTTTATTCAAACCACATATACTCAATATTATTGAATGATAATTAGTTATACTTGAGATTTTTTAAGGATTGTTCTAGTTGTGTAATTCATTAGGTTTGAAATGTTATGGAAGGATTAATCAGTTCAAAAAAATTTTACTCTATATTCTAAAAGTGTTTATTATAGATGAACCTAACATGTGATGTTTAGCATCTGATAATTTATTGATAGTATAAAAGAGTAAAATATCAATTTGTAAGATGGGCATTTCGTTACATAATCCAAAAATGATCCTTAAAATAGCCAAAAATGGTCATTGAAACCTAAAAGAGATTTTTGAAGGGGAGAAAAATTTACGTATGATAGAATTATCTTGGATAATTTAAGGAATTTAGAAAACTCCATAGAATTTTCATGTCAGGTACCAATGTTATATAACTCAATTCATTAATTATAGGGTTATATGATACCAAATATATATTTTACAAATTTTATTAGTATATAGAAGTTTTAAATCAATTAAAGAATTAGTGGATATTATAGTTTGTTTTTATATGAAAAATAAAAGGGTTAATAAATGATCAATTTTAATATAATGGAAAATATCAAGCTTATATGAATATATATAAATGATGTTTATAGTTTTATAGTTATTGTTGTATAATAAGATTGGTTGTTTGTTAACAAGTAATTTTTATGAACAACATGAGATGTGAAAAATGGTTTCTGATTTATCTTATTTTATAACATATATGATAAGAAGGTAAGGGATAAAAAATACTTTATCTAGGATATTTTTTTTATCCATATGTTTCTTAAACTATAAGGGATTTAATCTCACCATCAGTTGAATATTTTAAATGATCAAATATTATTTTTTATAATAATACTCCAAACACATAGAATACTATATAAGATATGGATAAAATAATTTATTTGTTAAATATTACCACAAATAGAAAATAATATTTATTTTTTTAATATGAGGGAGTTTATGTTTCTTAGAATTATATTATGAAGTGAATATAGTTCTTATGAGGCTAGTGGGAGTATTCATAGACATTGAGAAGTTCAAAGACAATAAAATTAAGAATTATACCAGTAAAAATTCAAATTCAATGTCAATTACTATCCTAAAAGATTTAAAGGTATGGTGGTAAATGGAAATGAAAACACTTTCATTTTATTACCATAATAAAGTGAAAATTACTATTTATCTTAAAGAAGTGTAGTATGTGTCGGTAAAGATATAATAATATAAATATTTACATTAGTTACTAAGAGTTTTCATGGAAAGTTTTTATTGAAACTTTAATAATTATAAACATAGAAAAAAAATTATATAGACAACAAAGTTTATTAAAATTTTAACATTTGATATTGCTAAATGAAAAGGTTTGAATACTATGTTCAAAGTGTTTTATATTTGGAATATGGTTCCGGAGATTAATTATTACTCCAAATTGGGATTATTTACTTAGTCCAAGTAGCTACTCATTTTAATTATCTCAAATCTTGTTTATTATGTGTATCATAAGTTTTATGTTTTATAATAGTCAACCGTTTTCAAGCTAAAATAATAAAATTAGCTTTGTCTTGATCTACCGAAACTATCTACCACTAGTTGTATCAATCTACCATGAGTTAAAATATATTTTACCATTAGTTTAAAAATCTTCCATTAATTAAAATCTATAACTACTAGGATATACTGATAGATTGTGCTACTATCGAGTGGAGCTACAACCACCACCAAGTACATATACCACTGAGTTCTACTACCACTACTGCAAGAGATATTGTTACTATCAAACTATGTTATCACCAAGTGGAGCTATCATTGATTGAATATACTTTTAGTATCATAAGATACCATAAAGTGATTTTTCTTTCAAGTGATTCTACTATCAAGAACATCTATCACCAAGAGGATCTACCACCAGTCATGTCTACTACTACAGCTGTTCAGAATTATGCTCAAACTTAATTTATCTAAAAAATGGATTAAGGAGTTAAATATAAGTCATATGAATTTGGATTTAATAATGACTATTATTTAACAACTCCATATAAGTTTTAAAGGAAATTCAGAAATTTATAGATCTTTCTATTAGTATGAAGATTGTGTTTATTCTATTATTATCCTGCAACAGATAATTGAACCTTCTGAAATAATATAAATTTATAATAAGACCTCATGCATAGGGTTGTAGAGGTTGATGCATGGATTTTTTGATATAAACACATATAAATTGAGACATAGAGATATTGAGATACCATTGTGCATCAAAAAACACTAAAAATTGACTGTCTAGGAATAACAAATTTTTGAGAACTCTAATGACCCTATTTTTCTACACTTCTTGTGCAAACCCGCATAATTGTTTTTAAAATACATATAAAAGAAATCATGAAAAACAAAATATGATCAATTATAAATGTATAAAATCTTCATTCTCTTTAATATTTCTAGTTTCTATTTTTTCATGTTTTTTTGTTGTATTTTGTTTTACACTTTTTATCTATAAAACACAGTCTTCTGTACTAAACTAGATAGTGCTTGACACTCTATCAATTATTTTCTTCTGTAATTTGACATATAACTATGAAATAGGTCATGTGTGACCTTGAATCCTTTTATCCCATTTAAATATATGGAAGGGGGTTTTAGACTAGGTTTTCATTGTATAGTTATTCGTAAAACCCGATATAGGTTCTAGGTCAGTTTATATTATAATAAAATACTTTGTAATGGGTGATTTCCAAGAAGAGGGTATTAGGTCTTTTCTTAAGACTAAACCCATTGTTTAAATCCCACTATGTGATTAATAGTTATTTTTAACTATTTTATAGAAAAATGATATCAATTTTAAAACTAATAAAAAAAATACTTTGATTGTTTTCATTAACAAGTATATCATATACTATGTTTGATACTGGTAAATTAGTTTCAAAAGCCAGAAAGCGTTTTCAAACTTTTTAATCAAGTTTTGATCAAATTTTTGAGAACCTTTTTGAATTATCAAATTATATAATTATACTATTTTAGTTAACTAGGATTATTTTATAAATTAAGGGATTTATTTTTTAAATATTTTAACATAATTTTTTATTTGGAAACTCAATTTACCCCATCTTGTGTATTCCACTCTGGAAATTTTTTTTGGATGACTTCATATATGTTACTCAGTAAGGGAGTTTAGTGGAATAGTTTTATCATATAGTCACATATATATGAAAAAATAATTACATACAAATGAAATAATATTAACAAAACCCTAAAGGTTCGGAAAACATTAGGCTGATTTGATGGTCTATCATATGAGATATTATTATATGAGAACTTATGTATGGTTTTGTTAAGGTTCTTAAATTATTTTAAGAAAATAAAACATATCATGTTAATGAAAAAGTTTTTATCCATGTTTTCACTTTGGTTGTATATATGACATTAATTAACCTATTTAATTATTAATTTGAGTTATCCTTAACCAATTATTACAATATAGTATTATATTTTATGATGAAATGTTAAGGTTATCATGTGTATGGTTTCATATATAGATAAAATATATACTAATGAGGTATAAAAAAATATCACTTGATGAACACTAAAGTTTTGAACATAGAGTGTTATACACTTTGTCTTTGGTATACTAGGGGTGAAAGGTTCATATTTGGATTTCATTAATACCTATGGTGGTGATATACCTAATATTATAACCTTTATTCTTTGATTCATTTATTAGTAAAACATTGAGTTGTAACTAAATTGGGGGGGGGGTATATTTCTTATCATGTTTTTTGTTGAGGATTAACCAAGATGGGATTTTCTTCTTTAATGAAGATTTTGAAATATTATCCCTCAATTGAGATAGATTGAGTAAGTGTACAATTATAACAAGACAAGACATTGTATATGTGTATCTATTGGGTGAGTGGAATGTTATATTTGTATCCATAAGGGTGAATTACATGTGATGTATTCATTGGCATCATCAATATGTACTCAGAGAATCGATAATTCGTGAGTGACTATATAGGATTGACATTGTTCATGTCTCATGGTTACTCTATTTATTTGACAAAGGAATCATATGAAAATAAATTATAACATATTATTCCACTAGTGGACATAAGTATTGTGATACATATTCTTGATGGATATCACATAAGATACCATTATAGATTTATTAGTACTGATTATTTGATAAAGGACACTCTTTGCTTATATTAATCAATTTAGTAATTTTTATTATTTATAAATGACTCTAAGGACCTTAGGGATTTTATTTGTGGTTTATTGAATCTATATTTATTTTAACACATAGAACTACTCTAAAAGTGTTTTATATTTTATCGATAAGGAGTTTTTTATGGGAATTCACAGGGTATTGCATATGATGTGATACATATTAAAGTTAAGGATAAATTTAGTTAAGTGTTTTAATAGATATCTAGAAGGATTTGGATATCGTTTCACATGTTATTTTATATGATATAATATAAGGTGAAATGACATTAGGTCTATGTTTCTTTACAGTAAGGGGGAGATTGATGAAGTTATTCCCTAAATCCATACATTATGATGTGTGTTTTCCATATGAAAATTTATGACATTGAATTTTAATGTGGTATGATATATAGAAAACAATGTATATTTCATGGTTTGGGTATATAATTTTGTATGATATATCGATATTATACTAACACTACCTTATCAAATCGTATTTTATGATGGGATATGTCATAATTAAATACCATGTGAAGGTTTGTATTATGTGATTGACATGATATGTTATGACAGATTTTGTAAGTTGAATTTTAAACATTAGCATTCCATTACTCTTCTATATAAGTTATCATTGACACATGGAAAATAATTAGTGTTAAATGAATAGTCTTAGGGTTACCGATCACTCATAACCAATTTCATTACTTGAATAGATTATAACTTTTGAGTAAATGTCATAGGAGGATTGGGGAGAATCCATGAGTCATGTATAAAGGAGGAAAAACCCATTTAGAGGGTGGTTTGGGATAAAATAATCCTTAGGTGATTCTATCCAAATCTCTCTTCCTCTTTCTTCCATAGCCATATTGAAGTACTAGCATAACGTTTGGGATGAGAGGGTTCTGCCCATGCATTGGGTGATTTAATACCAGCCAATAGATATACCCTAGAGAAAGGTGTATAGTGGATACCATTAAGTGATATTCTTCAAACGTATTGATTAATATTGTGTTAGTGTTGATCATTAGTGAAAGTTATAGATGTGATCATTATTTTAAAAATAACATGGATTTGGGTTTCATGCATTGTAAATTTTTGGGTTTGGGGTTCTTAATATTTATTTTTCATTGTTTAACTATTAAATAATCCTTAAAAACCCATCAAGAATTAACAAAAAATTAAAATTACACATTGGGTGATTTCTTTGACTAAAATCCTATATTTTTAAATTCAAGGTGTAATTCAGCGTAAATTGTGAGTCATAAGTCAAAATTGAAAAAATATATTTAAAATTTTGGTGATAATTTTAAAATATGATTGATGATTATTCCCACCATGCTTCGGCACCAATCCTCATATCCAGTTGACGCAGACCATCTTTTCAGAGGCTGGAATTCACCTGGATTTCTACAAAGAGGCCTTTTAAGGTGCATGGAATGAGAGGATAAGAGGTTAGAACAATTTCACCCTTTTGGGGGGAATTATTACCTAATATGGGACCCTATTATAGATTTAAGACATATTCATGAATCAATTATTGAATCCTAAGTATGAACCTAGAAACCTCAATGTTAACAATTATTAATTTGTATTGATGTCAGAATCATCTATATGTATATGATTTTCTTCATCAATAAAGACATATGTATGTATGTGAGGTTCTCCATCTATGGTACACTTTTGTAAAATAATTATAGATTATTAGGTTGTTTATTTTTTTATGCAAGTTTTAAGCCACATAGTTGGGTGCTTGGTAATTTAACATCTCTAACTAAGATAGAATTGGGTATTATAGTGGGATAATGTAACACCCCAAAATTTTATAAGAATTATTCTTTTTAATTTTATGGATGTCTTGTGTTTTACGCTACACCAAGATTATCTTGCGCTGTACGCAACACCGTATTAGCTTGCAGTATATGAAACACTATTATTGACTTGTTTTACTCACAATTTCAAGTTATTTTGATATAATTCAACACTGAATATAGATTTTGTTCAATGAAATAACATTAGATTATGTTATATGCAACACCAAAGGAATCTTTCATGTAACACTGACTTGTCTTGTGTTACACACAAAAGTGACCTTCCTCGATGGATTGCGTTGTACGTAATACTGAGTTTCACTAAACATTAATATATTATTATTATGAACTAGTTGTTATGAATAGTATTAATCTCATTTTGAATTTTATAACATTATCATTCATCTTACATATTTTCTATAACATGGTAAGAGAACAAAATCATTTTTTCGTATAAAGGAAGCATTTTTAAAAAAATGTAGTTTTGCCGCCTTTTGATGGCGCACCCATTTTAAATCTAATTTTGAAAAGTTTATAAGTTCAATTTGAAAAAATAAACTAATTATTTTGAGTCAGGATATAAAAATATACTTTGGGTAAATTTTTCATATTTTTTTGATAACTTTCATATTTTGATGAATAGTAAAAATAAGCTAAATTTTACTTAAAAGAAACTTTTTTTCATCGAGATAATTTATATGATTAAATTATAATATTGAATGGTTTTAAATTATAAATAGAATATATTATTACCATTTAATATAATTTATATCATTATCATTAATTCTACATTGAATTCATAGGTAAAAACATTTCAATCTTTTGCAATGTTTTAAACCCATTTTTTTCAACAACGGAATTAATTTTTAATTATTTTCTCAAACTTCTGTGTTTTGAATTTGAAAATATGGATTCCATATTTGGAATCAGTAGGTCCAAATTATGTTAATAGGCTAATTTTATTTTTGGACATTCTGAATAGTAACTATGGTAAATTTTATTTACCATAGTTAAAGGTAAATCGGGTAATTAAGGGTAAAAATAATATTATAAAATTACCCTAACACTTTTAGTAATAAAATTGGATGATTATATTTTGTCCTAAAATATACTTGGGTTTAAATGTTATCTATCGGAACCCAATTGGATGAGATTAGGAACTTTAATTTATTTTATTTAAAGGAAAGTGAAATATGTCTCACTCAAAAATTCATAATTATGTTATTTTTAATATAAGATTATAAAGAATATAAATTAGATTATAAATACTCATTTGAAATCTAAAATGTTTATCTTTATTATGGTAATTTATTTGTAAATTTTAAGAAATATTTATTTACCTCAATAGCATATACATTAATGATACAAAAATTATTTATTTAGTGGAAAATCGATAATATAGTTTTTATTAAAATAATAATACCAATCAAAAGGACCAAAAACTTGACCAAACCTTATTAGTCGAGTGTATATAAACCATAAACATCCAAGGGTAGACTTCTGGACCATTTTGATCCTTATAAAACAGATTATCAAAATTATATTATTTTATTTTAAATGATGTCAAAGTTGTCACCTTCATAATTTAATAAAGATAACATTTTAATAGTTGGTTGTTTTAGAAGATAAATTTGACTAAAAGTGTTCTTATGAAATTTATTAGATTTATCTTAATCATAGTATTTTATTTTTAATTTTTATATAACAAATAATTATATTAAATAATTATACAAAAATGTTGTAGTAAATATTTTATGGAGAAAAAGATCAAATAAATAGTTTTTAAAAAATTAAAATAAATATTATATGAACTATTTAATGTGATCTATCAATTTTAACTATTAATATGACGTGTTAGGGATCTATTAAATATTTTTTTTTCAAATATATCTTCTGTGTGGATTTTATTTAAATTCAAATAAGTGAATAGTGTCAAAATTGACACTATTGATATTTTATAAAAATAACATATTATTAAATTGTTTAAAAAATCACGAAAATATTTTAAAATTACAAATTGAAAATTATATGGTTTAAAATACAATAAAGTGTCCAATTAGGGACAATTAAAAACACATAAGTAAGTATTTATAACCATTTAAAATTTTGAATATTATTACCACAAATAAAATAGATTAAATAAGGATAAATCAAAATGATAAGGTTTAAAATAAAATCAAAACATGTCTAAATTTGATTGTTTGATGAGATTACAACCCTATATTATCTCATATTCAAATTTGAGTCACATTTAATGTTTTTAAGTGGGCTTTGAGTTTATTATAAATTAATATTTTGGAGGTTTCCAAAAGTGCCCCTCTACTCTCTTATAAAAGGGCACCTCCTCCCTCTTCTCTTTACTCCATTTTGAGTCTTCAAGCTCGGCCAACCCCTACCAATTCTTTTAAATTTATTTCTTCTTCTACATCCTCTTATTTAGTTGTTTTATTATAATGTAATAACATCAGAACCACTCATAAACAGATATGTTATTATAAATATGAAACAACCCTATTTCACCTTCTACCCATCCTACGAAAAACGAAATCATCGTGTGTGCATACGTATGGAATACCATCTCCATGTCGTGGTATAATATTTTTTTTCATCACTAACATACTTGGATAGGTATACTTATGGAATAAATTACTATATATTATTATTTTAAAGTTATATTGATTCAGAAATATTATACACCATACACTTAAACACAATTCCACAATCATGGGAATGATATCATCGCTCATGCGTACATATGGCCTACCATCTCCACGATGTGATGTGATTCGTTATATATGATATTAATTAAAGATTTATTATATAAATTAATTAAATTAATTAATATGATATATATTATACTAATACAATACTGTAAATGATATAAATATAACCTAAAAGTTAATAAGAATTTATTCGACAAAAAATGCATAATAACATAAAACAATTAACACTTAAATAATGAGTAACATTGAAATGTTACTAATAAATAGATAATAATATGACTATATATGATATCATAAAAATAAATATGATTCTGGAATAAGTTAATGAAATTATTTAAATCATTATACAGGAGGTTCAGATACCGACAAAGTAATCAGACCTAACATAAGGGATAATTATTCCAATCTCATTCTTATCCGAGATTGTTTATACTTAATTATTTACTGGAGTTATAATTATCATCCATGTACATGTTTTCTAAAAAAAAATTCATAAATTTTTTCTATTATTCCAGGTATGTTTAAAGTCATTTTTACCCTTTGTTGAATTTTACCACATTGTATGGAAGGAATCATTCTTTTGTTTTCCATACATGGTACTTTTTAAATTTTCCCGAAAAAGTATGAGGAGAATTTTTTTAAGATTATACGGCATGAATGGATTTTTACAGTTTCATAACACCTTATTTCCATGAATCTTCCTCTACAAGATTTCATGATTAATTTCAACGAATTTTTTTTCTTTTAAAATTGCACGGAATTTTGAGAAAAGAAAATGATTTTGAAGAAAAAAGGATGTTTTCCTCAAGAATTCATTTCAAGTGTTTTATCAAAACTATTTTCCATCTAAAGTGACATTATTTAGTACAGATATGTTTCATGTATAATTTCCCTATTATTTACATTGTTTTATTTTTCTTATGATAAAATTATATCCATTTTTTTATATGGATTATGTTATGATGGGATGATGTATATGAAACCCATTTTATTCATTGGATTATGATGAATGATTTATATTTATTTTGTGGAAAATGAAAGAATGACTTCATTATGAGATGGGTGGGGCCTATATCTCCCTCCAATGCATTGGGTAAATATTTATATCTCATGAGATAAACATGGTTGGAATAGAAAGTAAATTTGGTTCAGTAATACAGAGATAGAACGACAAGTAAACCCAGTTCAGTAATGGACTTTATCCACTATGATTGTCTTGGTAGCAATGCCTTGTATACTATGGAAATCATATCATGTTCTTGATGGTTTTACACAATTACATTTTTTATTCCCATGTTATTTTATCATGATTGATGTTCTTTTATGATCTATGCCTTACGTGTTGCCATGATTTATTTCACAACTCAATATTTTGATGTTTAAAATTTATGTTCTTGTTTTTAAGATCCAATGTATATGGTTTATTTTATTTTCCCCATGCTTACCCTTACTGATAATTTGAGCTCACCCTTTATATGTTTTCTTTTCCCCAGGATATATATAAAGGTTTTAGGTAATAAAACAAAAGGGGAATATCTTTATGGGAGAGGTTGAAGATCTTTCACCATGATTAGAAGATTATGTTACGAGTTTCCAAAGACACTAAACTATTATGGTCCTTGGGTGTCTGTTTTTGTTATGTATTAAGTATTCAGAAATAGTAATGTAATGTCCATGTATGTCAATCTTGGGTATCTATAGTGGTATCAGAGAAAAGGTTTAGTTAACCTTTGGAAACTAGGATGTGAAATCTTTAGTGAGATCCCTAGAGATATTTCTAAGGAATGTCTAGGGATGTCCCTAAGGTTAATTATAAGTATAGGTTACAGTCCTGGAATTATGATAACGAGCATGAATAACCTAGGATTAAACATAAGATGTTAGAGATTGAAAGTACACCCATTTATTATATTTTTTTCCTTGTATTATTTTTGCCTCTAAAATTATTCTTTTTGGGTTTTAGATAATTGATGGAACTCAAAGGAACCGTGTTAATGATCAATGCACTGGGCAATGCAATGATTGTCCTCATGAACAACCAAATGTTATGGGAAATGGAGTAAAAAATCATATTGTTATACTTACACAAGCTATGAATCATTCTGGACTTCCAAATGAGGAGATAAGGGAAAAATATTCTATTGAGTCCTTCATGATGCAACATCCACCTTCATTCAGTGGGTCTTCTGATCCAGTTGTTGCTTAACAATGGATCAGTACTATTGAAAAGATATTTTCCATACATTGATGTTCGGAACATGAAAAAGTCATTCTAGTTGTTTACCATTTAGAAGGTGAATAAAACCAGTGGTGGACTCTAATTAAGAATACAAGGCCCTGAGATGAAATTGAATCCATGTAATGGGATGAGTTCATGAACATATTTTTCAATAATAACTTTCGTCGTATTCTTCAAACAAAGATGGAAAAAGAGTTCCCTGAGCTTAAGGAGAAGGATGATGAATCTGTTGGTATATAAGAATCGAATTTTACAAGGCCAATAATGTATTCATCTAGATTTATTATTCAACCTAAAATTAAAGTTGATCAATTCTTCATTGGATTAAAACCAAGTCTTCGAAAGGCATTAGATATAATAGAATTTAGTAGCTATGAAGAGATTGGTCATTGTGCTGTCAAGGTATAACTGGAAGTTGGAGTTACATATCCATCTCATGGTTTTGACAAGAAACGAAAGATGGAGTTCAAAGAAAAATCTCAAAACTATGGTGAAAATAAGAAAAATGATTCATTATGATCAATGTGTGGAAAGAAGCATGGTGGAGAATGTCTTAAAGGGAATAGAAAATGTTTTAAGTGTGGAAAATAAGGTCATCGAGCAGTTGAGTGCCGAAGTAATGAGAACAAGGTAGCTAATGATGTGAATATAGAAAATACTACAGAGAATGCACCACCAACACTTCAATGCTACAAGTGTGGGGAAATCGGGAATTATCCTAATCCATGCCCTAATCCAAGGGTTAATGATGATAGACATAAACAACCTCTTAAGAAAAAAGACAAAGGGAAGTTACATGCGATCACTATTGATGTTTTTAATGTGACAACAAAGTGGTGGAATGATTAAGTGTTTATGTAACAGGATCATAAATAGTGTTGTGGAATCTCATTTATAGTATTGTGGAATTTTGGAATATCTATGTATTGGTTTATTGTGGTTTTTAATAATTATATGGTACCAGTAACCATGAAAAGTGATTGAAATATCTTTGGAAAGTAGATGGTATGCGCATAATGAAGGGATAAGAAGAAAATAATATGTTGGATATTATTAATTAGCTCATTACTGATATAAGGACAAATTGATATCATGATTTGAGTATATAGAATTTTTTGGGATTTTGGTATGTGTAAAGAGTTAAATTTTGACAGAATTCATGTTTTCAATAAGGTTCTATGGTAATTCATGTTTCAAGAATACATGATTAAGGTATTCACATGTTTCAAATGTGACCAACAAGATATATGTTATGATATATGGCATATAAATGATGGTATTCACATGCCTGTTATATGAAATTTCTAGTAATCATTTTCTTTATACTATGAGTTTGGACAGAAGTATTTTGGATAAGTCTAAAGGTTGGGATGGATTAAGTTGGACATCAGATAGTATTTTTTAAGGCTTGAAATTTTTTTCGATATTATTTATTGTATGTTATAATGGTGTAGTTTTAGAAAAAGGACAACTTCCAGGATGGGAGAAAACCCATCACATTATACAAGGTTGGGGGAATCAAACCCACAAATGAAGTGTGATAGGTCTTTATCACCTACCACTGGCCTGCAGGAAGTCTATGGTTAGTAGAAATTAGTTTTATTTTATTAAGTGGTATAATAGATGAAGTATAAGTCCATTTTTGGAAAAATATACAATTAATATCACCATATATGGACTGATGTATATTTGATAACTTTTGCTACCCTTTGGTTTGAGAATGATGGAATGACCCATCATTCTATCACATGATCTGCTAACACCTCACGAATGAAAAATTCAACTTCATTTTATTAAGATATGATGTGGAAATTGTTCAAGGAATGAACAATGGTGAGATTGTACCAAAATCAAGTAAGTATTTATTCTAATTCAAAATTTTCAACTTTAGGGAAATGATCTTAAAAACCAAAAATGTTTTCCTAGTACCCTCATATTCGATGAATTAGATGGTACCTTAGATCGTTACCAATTTATAGATTTGTGATTGTTGGATTTTTCATAGCCATGATCTCTACCACTCTCCATCAGAACATGATGGTTACATTTCTCTTACATATCCATATTTTCACCTATGTTCTCATATGTGGAAACTCAGTGATGAGTTAGTTTGGTTAACCATTATTAATCTTTAGTATTAATTTTTATGATGTGGGTTTCTATGAAAGAAACTTTAAAGTAGTAAACCATTTATAACCTCGATGAATTTATAGATTGAAATTCATTATATGGGGGTAGAATGTAACACCCCAAAATTTTATGAGAAAGATTATTTTTAATTTTATTGATTTCTTGTGTTTTACGATACACCAAGATTATCTTGCACTGTACACAACACCGTATTAGCTTGCAGTATATGCAACACTATTATTGGGTTGTTTTATGCAAAATTTCAAGTTATTTTGATAGAATTCAACACTGAATATTGATTTTGTTCAATGAAATAAGATTATATTATGTTATACGCAACACCAAATTAATCTTTCATGCAACACTGACTTGGCTTGCGTTACACGCAAAAGCGACCTTCCTCGATGGCTTGCGTTGTATTCAATATCGAGTTTCACTAAACAATAATATATTATTATTACGAACTAGCCGTTATGAATAGTATTGACTACATTTTTAATTTTATAACATTATCATTAATCAAAAGTATTTTCTAGAATATGGTATGAGAACAAAATCATTTTTTCATGTAAAGGAAGTATTTTTCAAAAAATGCAGTTTTGCCAACTTTTGATGGCACACCCATTTTAAATCTAATTTTTTACAAGTTTATAAGTTTAATTTTAAAAAATAAACTAATTATTTTAAATCATGATATAAAAATTTTCTTTGGATAAAATTTTCATATTTTTCTGATAACTTTCATATTTTGATGAATAGTAAAAATACGTTAAATTTTACTTAAAAGTAACTTTTTTCATAGAGATAATTTATATGATTAGATTATAATATTTAAAGGTTTTAAAGTAATAAATCGAATATATTTTTAGAATTTAATATAATTTATGTCATTATCATTAATTTTACATTGAATTCATAGGTAAAAACATTTCAATCTTTTGCAATGTCTTAAACCTATTTTTTTCGACAGCATATTTAATTTTAAATTAATTACTGCAACTTCTGTGTTTTGAATTTGATAAAATGGATTTCATATTTGGAATCAGTATATCCAAATTATATTAATAGTCTAATTTTATATTTTTCCATTATGAATAGTAACGACGGTTAAATTTATCTACCTTTGTTAAAGGTAAATCGAGTAATTAAGGGTAAAAATAATATTATAAAATTACCCTAACACTTGTATTAATATAATTTTATTATTATATTTCGTCCTAAAATATACTTGGGTTTAATTTTTATCTATTTGAACCCACTTGGATGAGATTAAGACCTTTAATTTATTTTATTTAAAGGTAAGTGAAATATGTCTCACTCAAACTGTAATAATTATGTTATTTTTAATATAAGGTTATAAAGAATATAAATTAAATTATAAATACTCATTTTAAATCTAATTTTTTTCTTTATTATAGTAATTTATTTTTAATTTTTAAAAAACATTTAATTACCTTAATAACGTATAGATTAATGATGCATAAATTATTGATTTAGTAAAAAATCGATAATATAGTTTTTATTAAAATAATAATACCAATCAAAAGGACCAAAAACCTGGCTAAAACTTAATGGTCAAGTATATATAAACCATAACCATCCAAGGGTTGACTTGCAGACCATTTAGATCCTTATAAAACAAGTTATGACATTTATATTATTTTATTTTAAATGATGTCAAATTTTTCACCTTCATAATTTAATAAAGATAACATTTTAATTGTTGGTTGTTTTAGAAGATAAATTTGACTAAATGTGTTCTTATGAAATTTACTAGATTTATATTTATGATAGTATTTTATTTTTAATTTTTATGAAACGAATAGGTATATTAAATAATTATACAAAAATGTTGTAGTAATTGTTATATTAAGAAATATATCTAATAAATAGTTTTAAAAATACTAAAATTAATATTATATGAACTAATTAATGTTATCTGCGAATTTTGTAAATTAATATGACATGTTATGAATCTATTAAATATTTTTTGTGAATATATCTTCTGTGTGGATTTTATTTAAATTCAAATAAGTGAATAATATCTGAATTGAGACTATAGATATTTTACTAAAATAACAAATTGAAAATTATATGGTTGAAAATGTCATAAAGTATCCAATTATAGAAAATTCACAACACATAAGTAATTATTTATAACCATTTAAAATTTATAATATTTTTACCACAAATAAAATAGATTAAATAAGGATAAATCAAAATGATAGGGTTTAAAATAAAATAAAAACATGTATAAATTTGATTGGTTGATGAGATTACATCCCTATGTTATCTCATATTCAAATTTGAGTCACTTTGGAAGTTTTTAAGTTGGGTTTGATTTTATTATAAATTAATATTTTAGAGGTTTCCAAAAGTGCCCCTCTACTCTCTTATAAAAGGGAACCTCCTCCATCTTCTCTTAACTCCATTTTGATCCATCAAGATCAGCCAAATCCTTAAAATTACGCTTCCTAACCTCTCTATTTACATTATAGAGGTCCTGGTCTTCTTCAACGACCAATTCTAGTGCCATAAGTGGAAGTTTAAAGGAGGCACTTCGAGGAAGAGGTAATATCTTCTACCGATTCATTAAAATTTATTTCTTCTTCTACATCCTCTTCTTTAGTTGTTTCATTATAAAGTAATAACATCAGTATCAATAATATACTGATATGTTATTATAAATATGAAAAAACCCTATTTCACCTTCTAACCATCCTACAAAAAACGAAATCACTATGCGTGCGTACGTACGGAATACCGTCTCCACGTCGTGGTATAATATTTTTTTTTCATCACCAACATACTTGGATGGGTATAATAGTGGTATAAATTACTATATATGATTATTTTAAAGTTATATTTATTCTAAAATATTATACCCCATACACTTCAATACAATTCTACAATCATGGGAATGATATCATTGCTCGTGCGTACGTATGGCCTACTGTCTCCACAATATGATGTGATTCGTTCTACATGGTCTTCATTAAATAATTATTATATAAATGAATTGAATGAATTAATATGATATATATCATACTAAAAATATTCTGTAAATTATATAACTATAACCTAAAAAAGTAATTAGAATTTATTCGACAAAACATGCATAATAACATAAAATATTTAACACCTGAATGACGAGTAACAATGAAATGTTACTAATAAACCGATAATAATATGACCATATATGATATCATAAAAATAAATATGATTCTAGAATAATTCAATGAAATTATTTACATCATTATACAGGATGTTCAGATATGTACAAAGCAATCAGACCTAATGTAAGGGATTATTATTCCAATCTCATTCTTATCCGAGATTGTTTATACGTAAGTATTTACTGGGGTTATAATTATCATCCATTTCCATGTTTTCTAAAAATGTTTTCATAAAATGTTTAATATTATTCCATGTATGTTTAAAGTCATTTTTACCCTTTTCTGACTTTTTCCACATTGTATGGAAGGAATCTTTATTTTTTTTACCATACATGGTACTTTTTGACTTTTCAACAAAAGTATGAGGAGAATGTTTTTTAAGCTTATACGACATGGAAGATTTTTTACATTTTCATAACACCTTATTTCCATGAAGCTTCTTCTACAATATTTCATGATCGTATTCAAAAAAAAATCTTTTAAAATTGCACGACATTTTGAGTAAAGAAAATTATTTTGAAGAAGAAAGGATATTTTTCTCAAGAATTCATTTCAAGTGTTTTATCAAAACTATTTTCCATATAAGTTGGAATTTTTTAATATGGATATGTTTCCTATATAATGTCCCTATTATTTACATGGTTTTATTTTTCTTATGATGAAATTATATCCAATGTTTTATATGGATTATGTTATGATGGGATGAGGTATATGAAACCCATTTTATTCATTGGAATATGATGAAGGATTTATGTTTATTTTATGGCACACGAAAGAATTATTTCATTATGAGACTGGTGGGACCTATATATCCCTCCAATTCATTGGGTAAAGGTTTATATCTCATGAGATAAACATGGCTCGAACATCAATTAAATATGCTTCAGTAATACAGGACTGGAACAGAAAGTAAACCCAGTTCATTAATGGACTTTGTCCACTATGATGGTCTTGTCAGCAATGCCTTAGATACTATGGAAATCATATCATGTGCTTAATGGATATCCACTATTAGATGTTTTATTCCAATGATATTTTATCATGATTGATTTTCCTTTGTGATCTATTCCTTACATACTTCCAAGATTTATTTTAGAACTCAAGATTTTGATATTTAAACTTTATGTTCATGTTTTTAAGTTCAAATGTATATGGATTATTTTATTTTTTCCATGCCTACCCTTACTGATCATTTGAGCTCACCCTTTATATATTTTCTTTTCCCCAGGATATAAATAAAGGTTTTAGGTAAGAAAAAAGGGGAATATCTTTAGGTAGATGTTGAATATCTTTCACCATGATTAGAAGATTATGTTCCGAGTTTCCAAAGACACTAAACTATTACGGTCCTTAGGTGTCTATTTTTTTATGTATTAAGTATTCCAAAAAAGTAATGTAATGTCCATGTATGTCAAGCTTGGGTCTCTACAAACCAGTCCCATGAGATAGTATTCCTATGTATCATTGTGAAAAGATTGATAACCCATTTAGTTTAGTGACACATAATGGGACACATCATACCCTTTGGGGTCATGTAATGATGAAAAACCTGTGTAGTTTAATGTCAGGTAGCACGGAAATCCAGGAAAAAATACCTAGTTAATGGATGGTGTTTCACTTATGCTGAATCAACCCAAAATAACCTTGAAGGAATTTATCCTCCCAGATTTGGGGTATGATCTTAATAGGAATATATCCCAATGAGAATTGTGATGAAGAAGACTTGAAATGAATATGAACCTTGAGGTTGGATATGAACCTACAAAGGATATATCCTAGAGAACATTAGGGTTAAATTGGGTGTTGGGTTTGGACCTCATGGAGGTTTCCTAGATATCTCATTTGGCTGTGAATCAAAGCCCATATAATTCAGAATGTTAAGGCTTACACCTTTGAATAAGACCCATATATGGATATATATGGGTATTAAATTGAATGGGAAGCCCATAGATGGACATGATTGGTGATTATATAAAAAAGTAGTCTCAAAAGTTTTATTTTTTTGATTTTATGATCACCGCTAACCATTAATACCATGTGAGTCTTACTCAGTGTGAGAAACAAGAGGAAGTGATAGATCAAGAAAACCACACAATATTCTTTGTCCACAAGTGGATGAGGGCAAGGTAACAGGAGAGGGGAATGGAATTGAGGTTCCCATATCCTACTTTTTTTAGTAATCAGGATAGTATGATATGACTACCCATCTAGCTATGGCATAGTAAGAAAGGATAGTGACTTGCTCTAGGAGGGATTCCCTAGTGATAATTATCCCCTCCTCCCCATTCAATCAATGGAATAGGGGAAGAGGGTAGGGATACATATGAAAAATATTTTTGTCCAGCCGGAGGAACCTACTATCACCATACCAAAGGCCAAGAACCTTATTAACATGAGACTGTATGATTAGGAAAATTCCATGGGTACACCTTACTAATTAGGTTAACAATATTACATAATTTTCTATGGGAATGTATGATTGATAGGGAATTCTAGTGTGTCCTATACTCTAATCCTAAATATCGGGTAGCTTTGGAAAAGGCCATTTCATGGTGGTTCATGAAGGGGCCTACTTGGGGTTTAGTTCTTCGTGATAGTTACTTTGTTAAGGGGTCCATTTGTTTCATAAAACTTCACAAAAGGTACTTCACAAAAGGGCCCCAGTTGGGTCTTCACACTTTGTGAGGGAGATTGATAGAGAGGGTTGTTTGAATAGTTCGTGAAGAGGATGAGGTAAGTCTTAATGCTTCATGAAAGGGTATAAACACTAAAGGATACAACCTCATGTACTACTTAATTTGTAGGCTGGTGGTCTTCAATGATTTCATCATCATGTGGTTCATAAAATAATGGTCTATAAAGGGTCTCTCTATGTGAATGATTTCCCCATAATGTATTATTTTCTATGATGATTGATTTTTATTCCCTCTTTCCTTTTCAATATGTGGTGAATTATTACCTTATTAAATTTATTTCTCAGACTATATCATGAAAAAATTCACTCATGAAAAATACACCACACCCATCAGTCTAGGTGGGGGGTTTTTATAGTAGTACAGATGTAGTTTCTCAACTACTGGCAATGAAGGACTTTGGTATGTGGGTGGGATCATCACCCCACAAAAGGAAATTTCATTTGTGAGGGGGATATAAAAAGATTCCTCACCCTACAAAGAGTAATGCCTTTTTAGGGCAGACAAATGATGCATCAACCCAAAAATACAAATTCATTTAGAGGGGGAAAGGACATATCACCCCAAAATATGAAATTCATTTGTTGAAAGACATGTTTTACCATAGGATTGATTCAAACATTGTTAGTGTTGGGTGTTGATATTAGTCTTTATCATGGGAGAAATAATCAAATAAATTTAGATATTCATTTAGTTGTTTTAATTAATGATCCTAACCTAGATATATTCTATAAATACACTGTTGTGGAAAATTAACATGGTTATCTATATAACCCTAATAATTGAGAGAGAGAGAGAGAGTTTGTGGAAGGCTTGGTAAATAATTATGATAGATCAATGATCATTCTCGCTAATGAAATTTTAGAATCTCACCAATGATGGTGATGAAATTTACATTATTTTTCAGTGATCAATCCTAACCTGGGGTGGGGAATTATTTTTCATAGTTTATTTTCCACATTTATTATCCCGTAATGAACATGAATTGAATAAACTAACATATCCTTTCACAGGTCGATCATGTTTCTGGTGTGGGTTCTTTTACGTAGGATTTGGGGAATTTTTTTTATTGGACATTTTTCATTGTTATAATAGAAATGTATCAAGTCCAACCAAATAAATGGATAACATTAATTCCTCATTTTTTTTGTGCATTTCTCACCCATTTTTTCACATGCTTATCACCATCAATTTCTTTTGATAGAGGTTCTATGAATACCTAGTATTCAAACATTGCATAACCTTTTTGGTGAAATGGATTGATACCATGATTAAAGTTTATTATCAAGGGTGAAATCAAGGTTTTAAGATGACGATGGATGATCAAAGTTGGATCAAGATTAGACTCGTTATTTCCATTTTTCTCAGTATGATGTGTGATAATGGTGAAATTTGGTGGTGGAGATTCTCAATCTTATTTGATGGTTAGATTATGGGGAGTTGTGAAAATAAGGTCTTTCAACCCCATATTTTCAATATCTAATCATTATTTTCTGCAACTATGGTAGAATTATAATATTCATGATGAATTGTGGGATTCTAGAAAATCTTGCATTACATGGAATGTACATGAAGAAAACAACCCATGTGGACCCTAGCTACAACATTAGATCTTAAACATTAATAAAAACATCACATACCATGTGAAACATGTCACATTCCATGTGATCTTATGTTAGAGGATTGGCGTGTACCCCAGAGGGTATGTTGGGAGAGACGTGACTAGGAACATGAGCATGGGTAGAGTACACAAGCATGGATCTATACTTCGACATGACCACATACATGGGAATGACCACATTACATGATCAAGGATATAAGTACATGGGCATAGAAAATTGTATACAAGAACAGTTTGGTAGCGCACCATGATCTGTCCTGATCTCTACACACTTTGTACCCCTCAATGGCATGTTGTGTATATAGAGTTTTACATGTTGCATGAGACAAAGAGACATGGGAAGATCCCAAGGGAGCCAAGACACACTGTGTACCCCTAATACATGCCATGTAATTTTTATAGGGTAGTGTGAGGCCCTCCATCTCATCAGTATAGACTTTCTTAAGTTGAGTTGGATCCCTTGGTCCATCCCTATGAGGGTATAGTTTGGCATTACATTCTCAAAATAGGATTGTGATACCCTCTACATGGTATGTTTTGGATATAATTCATGTTATCCTTCTATGATTATTGAGATAGGATCCTCTATCATATCTTCCCTATACGGGGTTTGTGGTATTGGAATGACCACCATGCATAGAGAATCTATCCCATATCTAACAGTTTGATTCAGTGGGGTTAGTGTCATCCCCCATTGGTCTTATGTGTGATACCATATCTAGAAAATGTGATATTTGGAAATATAGTAAGAAATTCGTGGTGAGGTTAGAAGAGCATGAACTCTTTGACGAGTGTCATCAGGGAAAATATGGCTTGTGGAGCGATCACCACCAAATGAGAATTACCTTGAATCCTCAAGAAAAATCTTGTGGCTTGTTGTATTAGTTGAGACCTCTTGAGACCAGTTTCTTATTATTAGTTTGTCTGGGTTCTTCTATATTTATCATTATATATCATATCTTCTTTGAAACACCTATGTATTGATGATATGAAAATTATTTATTCTTTATGTTTGGTTATTTTAGGGTGTCTAACTAGGTATTTTTATACTCACCCCAGCATGGGATCTTCCTACATATGTCATGGTCTTATATAGATGACAAGTCATTTGATGGTGGGCTGAGAGGAACATGAGTATGTAGAGAACAATATTGGGATTGAGTGACTGAGGTTCTTAGTCATGTAAAAATTTATAGTATTCCCCTCATTCCAGGTAGGTTGGACAATTTCTTGATTTTGGTGGGATTGTATTTGGACCCTTTTTATCACTTTGAGTACTTTTATCATGCTATGGTTTTAAGATTATAGATTTATTCATGAATTGGTATTAGTTTTATTTTAAATTCATCATTGCATGATATTGTAGATGTGTGCATGTGCATAGGAACTTAGGCTAATGCATCCCATGTATGAGATATACCTACTCAATGCTTGTCGCTCACCCCTAGCCTATTAGAAGCAATATCGGGGTATATAAACTCAACTTGTCACCAGCTAGGTGAGCCTTGATGGGTTAAGTTTTCTCCTATTAGTATTTGAGTGTGGTTTTACCTTAAGTATAGAGTTTTGAGATTTTATAGTTGTGAGGTTGGTTTAGGATTTATGGTAAAAGTGATAAAGTGTTTCAAGATCAAATTTTCTGCCAAGGACTCAAGTGTTGGCGTAGCAGCCAACATATCCATTTACAAAGACTCTAATTACCTACTTATTAACTCATTTTATGTAATAATTAGTTAGTGTAACTTTTTTGGACATTTACTATATAGAAATGTGTTTTGGTTTCCATGACCTTCTTGAGTGGTCTCCCTAGATTTACTCATTGTTCATTGTGCGTATTTTTTTTATTTCAGTATTCCTTCACAAAGACAACCATCTAGGATTCCAATAGGTGATCATGAGGAAGATCCAATAAGTGGAGAGGCTTTAGTATAAGGTCTTTTACAAGATGTATTATAGCCAGCTTATATTCCAATTATTCTGCCATCGATTGAGAAACAGATTGCATCAATAGTACCAAACAAGGATGTGCGTAGACTGAGTGCATTCCCTGAGTTATCAAGGTAGTGAAATCTCAATTTTTGGGGGAAATCCATTGTCCTAGGTAGATAAGGAATGGTTGGAGGCAGTCACCTAAGTTTTTTACCTTATGAGGACACATGCCGAAAAGATGATGTTCCTATCAGTGAGTCTTATTCATGGATCTGTTGGATGGTGGTGGAGTCCAATGAATCATTCACATGACAAGATAACTCTCTATTGTTCATATTTCAATTGTATCTTCATGGAGGAGTTCTATCTGATCACATTATAGTAATTTCACATTTAGATTCTTTAACATTTTCAATAGATGAATCATGATCATAGAAGATTATTTAGCAAGTTTCACTGACCTATCACTATACCTTCTGGATATGGTATGGGATGTTTATCAATGCATGGAACTTTGAGTAGCAATTATGTTGATATATCATGAATAAAGTGATATCTATTTTTTATCCACACTAATGATGGAGTTGTTGAGTGGGAATTAGTGTTGGAGACCTTTCTAGAATATTATACACTAACAGTGGGTACTGGGAGTGGGAATATAATAGCTGAGACATTGGAAAATAGTATTTGACATCAGTCACATGGATAATAGTGTGGGAAATTATTTTGGAGATGATCCCAGGATAGAGGATCAGTGGTTCGTGGCTCTTAGTATGGCATGTGTTAGCCTATAGAGAGGTGGTGCTTATCTCATGATGTTTGAGGTCCTATTGCTCGAGATTGTCTAACATGGCATACAATTGATAGGTAAAGTCTCAATGGACCACCTATACAGATACAACAGTAGGATTATATAGTTACATAATGTAGAGAATATGGTATATGAGTAGTTAGAGTAGCTGGAGGTGGAAGATAGTGTGAATTATTTCTTCTGCCACACCCAGGTGGTCCTAGCCAGGCTCAGGGAGTGGTCAGGGGAGAGGACAACTGTAGGTAGTGGACCCTTGCGGCCTCGAGGTTCCTGGGATGATTAGAGGTATGATCCTTATATTCTCTACTTTATCCATATTACTGATAGACATGGATGCAATCCACTCTTTTCTTTCCACTTATCTAGTTCAAGAATTAGAGATTCTAATTGAGCCTTTGGATCAAAAATCATGTTTAGATACTCCTACCAAATGTGACTCAATGAACATAAAATTTGGATGAAATTGTGATATGAATCTTGGAGGAGAGAGTTTCTTATGGGATCTCTTTGTAGTAGTGATAAGGCCTTAAAATTTAATCCTAGATATGAACTAGCTATCCAAAGTTCATAGCCATATTGACTATTTTAGGCGGATGATACAATGTATCCTTAGTGATAGAACATGGTTTTCCTTCATGGATGAAGAGGAACCCTAGGTGGAGTAGTATGGGCTCATATATAGGAGGATATAGATGATTTCCCACCAGTTGTATAATATTATCCTTGGAGTAGTAGAAGCTATGGGATATCAGTTTCTTGTAGTGCTGGTGGAGTAAGATGAATAATTTCTTATGGTCATTCTAGGTATACCTCTATGAATATATTTAGAATATTGAATTGAATTACACACTAGGATGGAACAGATACATGATTTATCATATCAGATGGATCTTGCGTAGCTTCATTAGATGAGTGTGAAGTTGGAGGATTTATAGAGGAAGGCCTTCACGAGACCCATTGTTTCCCATTTTGCATCCTTGGTAATGTTTTTCAAGAAGTTAGACTGAATTCTGAGGTTGTTCATGGATTATTAGCACCTGAACAAGGTGACTATGAAGAATAAGTATCCACTAGAAAGGATCAATGACCTCTTCGATCATTTGAAAGGGGTTCAATGGTTATCAAAGATAGACCCCAAACAAGGCTATCACCAGCTTCAATTACGAGATGAGGATATACCAAAAAGGAAATTTATTTTTCATTGTGATTATTATGAGTACTTGTTCACTCCTTTTGTAATGAATAATACCTCAAAAAGGTTAATTGGAATAATGATCTAGATATTTCATCCTTTCTTTAACTCATTCATGGAGGTATTCATTGATGATATCTGTGTGTACTTGTAATCTTTGTAGGAGAACACAAGACACTCCAGGATAATTCTTGACATACTTTAAGAGAACCATATTTATGGGAATCCTTAAAGTGTCAGTTTTGGATTCATAAGGTCCATTTTCTAGGAAATTTTATCTTGACTGATGGTGTAGTAGTAAACCTAGTGAAGGTTGATGAAGTTTTATCTTGGGATCCACCCAAGCGTGTAAAGTATTTATATAGCTAAATCGGGTTAGAAGTATATTACAAGAGATTCATTCCAGATGACTACAGGTTATCAACACAATTGAAAACATTAACCCGAAAGGGGAATACCTTTATTTGGATAGAGAGGTTCTTGCTGTATTTTTAGGATTTTTTGAGAGGATGAAGAGTTCTTCCATTTTGATATTTCTAGAGGAGGGTTTCGAGCATATAGTGTCTTTCGATGCCTCAGGGACCGGACTTGGTTGTGTTTCACTGTAGAGGCTGGTAATGATTACCTATGGGTCCTAGTAGTTCATACCACATGAGAATAAATACATGACCCATGATCTATAGTTAGTAGCAGTATTCTTCACCTTGATGATGTGGTAAAACTACTTTATGGGAGAACATTTTATCATATATTCTGAAAATAAGAATCTTAATTATATCTTCTCTCAAAATGATCTTAACTTGAGATGGAGATAATTTCTAGAGTTCCTCCATGATTATGACTTCAAGATAGTCTATACTTATATGAAGGGGAACATAGTAGTATGTTTTCTCGATATGAGATCTTGTTCACAGTGTTTGGATGAGGTTTTGAAGTTGTTAGCCTCATTGCAGTTGTCCATCATATATGAGGTTAGTGCATCTTATCTATAGTGGATGGTTTTTACCCCAATACTTATATACCATGTTATGGAGGATTAGAATAGAGATAATTATTGTGAAACCTTACATGACATGATATCCACTAGACATGCTCCTAATGTATTTTCTGAAGGTGGGGAGCATGTTTTCCTTTTTAGAGAATGGATAATGTAATAGTGAGATTCTATGGGGAGGTGTTGAAGTATTTTCAGACACCCACTTTGGTGGTACGTATAGGAGTGGAAAATATGTACCATGATCTCAAAAATCATTTTTGGTTACCATGTATTAAGAATTTTGTATCAAACTTTATATCTAGATGCCATTCTTTTTTGTAAGTGAAGGCTGAGTACCAGGTTCTAGGGGGTTTAACTAAACCCCTTGAGGTGACATAATGAATTGGGATGAAATATATATTTACTTCATTATGGAGATTCCATATAAGTATAGAGGAAATGAGGACATATGTGAGATCATAGGAAGACTCACCAAGTCATCCCACTTTGTAGTTATCCATGAGTAGAGCTCAGTATATAGATTATGATGACTTTATGTGCAGTATATAGTCTGGCTTCGTCGAGTTCCTTTGGAGATCATTTCAGATCATAATTCTCACTCCATGTCTCAGTTATTTATAGGATTGTAAAATGTTTTTGGGACTCGATTGCATTTGAGAATGGTATTTCACTCTCATACTAATTGCTAGATTGATCGGACCATTCAGGTTCTAGAGGACATGCTTCAGGACTGTGTATTATACATTGGATGTGGTTGGGAGGAGCACCCAACTTTGGTGTATTATAAATACAAAAATTCCACCATAACATAATTAGTATGAATCCTTTAAAGGATTAGTATGGGAGACCCAAAAAGTCACCATGATGCTATATTGATCCAGGTTAGTCAGCACTCATGGGCCTAGAGTGGGTGCAAGCTCTAACATAGAAGGTGAAAATCACCCTAGAGCAGATAAGGATTGCACAGATACATTAGAAATATTATAAAGACTAATGAAAAAGGCCTTTGGAGTTCATGGAGGGAGACCATGTGTTCGTGATGGTCTCACCTCAATGAGGATTACCGAGTTTTATCATGGATGACAAGATATCTTTGAGATTCATTGGCCCTTTCCAGATATTGGTGAGGTTTGGCGATGTGGCATACTGCTTGGCTTCCACTATAGTTAGACTGGGTACATGAAATCTTCCATGTTTCATAACTAAGGAGGTACAAGATTTACCCATCACATGTTATCAATTGAGGTGATCATGACATCAAGAATAGAGATACATTTGCAGAGTACCTGGTGGAGATCAAAAATCGGTAGGAGAAAACCCTTCATTGGTGAGAAATTCCCTTGGTGCAGGTCTGGTTTCAATGTGAGAATGTTCAAGAAAGCACTTAGGAGAGGGAGACCCATATACAAGCTCAGTACCCACACCATTTTTAATAGTATTTTTCACTTTTCAAGAAAAACATGTCTTAGGTGGATAGAAGGTTACATCGCTTTTTTCAAGTAAAGCACTGGAATATATATTATAATATTTTTGGAGTTAGGCTCTAAGACGGGGAGATATTCTAAGGCCTAGTGAGCCCTAATATGATCTAATGAAAATATTAAATATATTAATATCTTGTGTGAACCAATCTCTCGAAATAGTGTAATAAATCTTAAAGAGGGACTTTGATGGGAAATCTGAGACCTCAATTGAGTATGAAATATGGGTTTTACCCTAGGTATAAAATAAAATTCATTATCATTGGGTGTTGGGATTGGGTTCTATCTTGGTTGAAATAATTAAATAAATTTAAATATTTATTTAATTATTTTAATTAAATATTTTAAACTATATATCTTCTATAAATACACTATTATGGCCAATTCATAGGGTTAGCTACAGAACCCTAAGAATTGAGAGAGAAAATTGGAGGAAGGATTGGTGAACGGTGATGATGGATCAAGGATCATTCTCTCCATTGAAATTCAAGAGCCACACAAATGATGATTACATAGTTTACATTATTCATTATTTACCAATACTAACCTATGTTAGGGAATTTGTTTTCAATGGTTTATTTTCCCCTTTGATTATCCCATGAAAAATGTGAATCGAATCAACTAACATATTTATTTACAGGTTGATCATGTTACACGTGTGGGCTCTTTTACCTGGGATTTGGGAAATTATTATTTGTTTCTCATTTTTGGAGATTCATTCCTTATTCTAATAAAAAATGAAGCAAGACCGACTTAAAAATGGCTGAGTTTCATTCCTTAGTTTTGGTTTCTTAATTTCTCCCTTGTTTATTTATACACTATAACCATAAATTTCTTTGGATAAATATTTGATTAATACCCATTATTTGATCATTGTAGAACCATTATTTCGTTCAATGGATTGATATCATAGGATTGGTTCGTGATTGAGGGTGTGATCGAGGTGTGATGAAAATATTTGATGATTGGACCGGTGATTCTCATTTTTTTCTAATTTTACATGTGGTGATGGTGTGATATGATGGTGTTGATTCCCAATTAGATTCAATGACCAAATTCTAGAGATCATCAAAAACAAGTCCAGTTAAACTCAAATTCACAATATCTAAATGTTATTTGTGGTTGAAGTGGACGAATTGGAAGATGCATGAAGAACCATGGGATTTTGGAAAATATGGTATTACATGACATGTACCCAATGAACACATGTCATGTGGGGTCCTGAATGTGGTGTTAGGATTTACATGTGAATAAAAATATTACACATTGTAAGAAACATATCACACATCATACGATCCAGTGCTGGCGGCTTGGTGCGTATCCTTGAGGGTATATGGGAACAAACACATCCATGCACACAAGAATTGGTAGAGTACATGTGAATAGATTGGTACTTAGACATGACCGAGCACATAGGTGCAGCCCCATTACATGAGATTGACCGAAAGTACATGGGAACGACGAGTTTTACATGATCATGGGATGGTCGCAAATCAAGTGTTAGCACAAACTCTACAATCCATATACCCCTCAAGGACACGCTGTGTATATGAAGGTTTGCATTTCGTGTAAGATGGTGAGACATGACCAGACCCCTAGGTACCTGAGACACATAGTTTAACCCTAATACATATCATGTAAATTTTCTATAGAAGTTTAAGGCCCTTCGTGTATTTAGTATAGACCAGTTTTAATTGAGTGTGATCCCTTGGTCCATCCCTATGAGAGTATAACATAGCACTATATCCTTAACATAGGATTGTGATAAACACTATGAGTTATATTTTAGATAGAGTTTTTATTATATTTATGTGAGCCATGGGTTAGAATATTCAATCATATTTTTCCTAGGTGGGGTTTGTGGTATCAGAAGGCATCTTTCCCCTATCTAGAAATTTTATCCATTTGGGTTGGTGGTGTCCCCCATCAGTCCAATGTGTGACCCCCTGTCTAAAAAATGTGATATTGAGAGATAATATAAGTACATCATGGAAAGGACAGATGACGATGATATATTAGATGATTATATATAGTGAAAATAGGACTCATATACCAATCCCTCCAAAATAGGTAGCACCTTGAATTCCCAATAAGAATCTACAACTACACATATTGGTTGAGAACCCTTGAGATTGGTTTCTTTTTATGATTATATTTGGGTTATTCTCTAATCATTATGTCCCATATATTGTTTTAACCACTTTTCTATTAATGAGTTGATTACTCTTGATGCGTTATGTTTGGTTATTTTGGGGTGTCCTATATTGTATTTCTATACTCACCCTGCATGGTATCTGATTGCACATGTTGTGACTTATGAAGATGACATGACATTTGATAGAGTCATTGGTGGATAGAGAGAAATTGAATCATAATATTGGTTCTGAAAGACTGAGGTTAATACTAGAGTTTATTTGACAATAGTCCCCTCTTTTTGAGCAGGTTGGACTCTTTTAGTTTTTGGTAGGATTGTATTTAGACCCTTTTTGTCACCTTCAATACTTTTTTCATATACTCTAGTTGTGGTATTGTAGATGTATGCATACATTGGTCTAATTTTTAATGTATATTAAACATTATATGATATTGGAGATGTCTTTTTGAGTACAAGTAATTAGGATAATGCCTCCCATGTGTAGGATATACCTATACGAGACTGGTTTGCAACCCATCATGTATTGGAGGTAGGATTGGGGTAGTAAAACTCATATTTTCATTGACCAGGAGGTCCTCAGTGGGTTTGGTCATGTAAATCCTATATATAGTGGGGGTACCCATCTTGACTGGTGCTTGGATATCGGTGGCATCCTTTATGTCTAAGGTAGAGTGGTGGTATATAGGAGCATGCATGGCGGATTGACAGGGGACTTCAACTCCTTGAGATTGTCTATCCATATTGGGATAACCAACATGTATCATGATGTTAATAGAAAATATTGGTGTCTTAGAATGAATAAGGTTATTGTTATCTTGGTTTCTTGATTCTAACCCTCCTAATAGGTGAAGGTAGTATAACATCGCCCTTCCAGTTTACTCTATAATTTTTCTATTCCAGGGTAGAAGTGGGATGATTCCATGATGAAGTTTTATGGGATTCCGAAGGAATCCTTGAAAAACAATTCATTTTTAGTTATCTTTGATCACCAGATAAAGGTATACCAAGTTATTAACTATTAAGGAGTATTCTGTGGTTGATGATCTTGGATAGACTTATATATAGTAGGTGATACACCTATAAAATGTTTCATCTAGTATCATATCAGATAGATATCCTCATTTAACTTGGAGTTTTTGTAAAGTAATTTAGAATATTATGGTCATGTAGATCCATCTATGAATAACTTACCATCCAAAAATGGATGGGTAGTCAAAGAATACCATATAGGTTCTTGGGGACATGCTCCAAGCATGTGTCTTCAATTTTGGAGGTTCTTGTTAAATCCACTAAGCCTAGGAATATTTTTATTTTAAAAATAGTTACCATGAATATATCAAAATAAATCAATTTAATGCCTTGTATAGTAGGTCTTATCGATCACCCTTGTGATGGTTAGAGGTTGGTGAGCCAGTGATGCTTTGGTCAAGCATAGTGTAAGAGACCTATAAGTTGATTTAGAATATTAGGATGTAGTTACCAATCACTTCGAGTAGGTGGGGGTCTTATGATAACCAATGCTAAAGTGCCTTATAGTTTCATGTTAGTCACTGAGCCTTCTTATGTGTGTCCCTAAGGTTATATAAGTGTCAGCTTCAGAGGTAGGGAAAGTTAATACTGAGAATCATTGGGTCATTATTGATTATGGATAGGGTCAACCTCATGGATTATCAAACATATCTCCTATAGACATAGTTAATAATGCATGAAATGTTTCATGTCAGTTGACTCTAATTTTATCAAATGGACCCATCATATGTTATCGATGTTGACAACATTTAGATAGTGATTGGTGCTTCTTTTAAGGAATTTCCACTGCATATCGTGGACTGCATTGAAAATCCCCTTCTAGGGAAGACCATTCCACTTGTATGAGTGCTATAAAAGTAGAGTAATAACCAAGAGGAAACATGGGAATGGGTTATAGAAATTCAATCCTAATGGATATATCTTTTTATTGATGTTTTTGACTCGGGATTAAGAGCTTTTCTCAAGGATGGGATAAAATATGGTAAAGAGGTTGTAAAATTCCACTATCCAGAGAGAGATAGATTATTTTAAATTACTAAAAATTAATTAATTTTTGTCTTTAAAGGGTATCCAAGGGATTATGGTAAGTTTTGAAAGTATTTTGGGAGGTTCATGCTATGAATTTTATTTTTTTTGAGAATTGAAACATGGCACATGGTTACCACACAGTTTGTTCTAATGGTGAAACCAAACTATGAGGAATTGAAAGGGAAGAAGCATAGTTATTAAAATATCATGAAGGAGGATATAAGATCATGTGAAACCAATAATTTATTATAGAGGTATACAATAGAGTTTTCACACATATTTCCAAACCATGCACCTTACCAGGCATACATCCGAACTATGGATATCACACGGTTTGGCTAACTGTGTGCCCAAACCGTGCACCTTGTTAAAGATGGTAAAGAATTAATTTTCCCCATATTTTTAAATTTAATTATTTTTATAATTTTTACCCACATTATTTCATATAAAAACTCCATAGATATCCTCACCTACTCACCTCCATGTTTTGTGGATCTCCCTTATCTGACCTCTAATTCTGTTTCAATCTGACAAATGGGAATGATCTTGTTACGGCTATCACTAATTTACCATATTTTATTGACTTTTACTTTAGTATAAATATATTCTATCATATTTGATATAAATATCCTATTTTAGGGTGTTTTATTCTATTTTTTTTCTTTCATTCTAATTCAATTCAAAGGCTAATATCGGGCGTGTGGTTTGTTCTATACTTAAGGTAGGCATTCTCTATGATTCTCCCATACTTTCACTCTATTTTGTTTACTTTGGTGTATGCATTTTGCATAATGTTGGATTGTCATGTGTGAATCCTATGTTAAAATATAAGGTTAAATTGTTGTTTTCCTTCATAAATTATATTTTAAAAAATTATTAAGAACTATGGGTGAGGTGATTCCCATAAAACACCTTAGCCTTTTTAATGATCATGAAATTGATTTAAAATTGTATATTAGATGGTTTATATTGTGTATAAATTTTGATAACTAATAATAAACTTTATATATGGTGGTTTGTGATATTTTTAATACACCTAATATGTGGAGTTTGGTGATAGTTGAGAATTCACCTAATATGTGGTGGTTTGTGATACCAGAAATACACCTAATATTTGATGGTCTGTAATAATGGAGAGTAGACCTGATATTTGGTTGTATTTTATATATAAATACATCCAATATGTGGTGTTTTTTGATACCGAGAATAAAATTGATATGTAGTGATTTATAGTGTAGGTGTACACCTGATATGTGGTGGATTATGATACTAAGAATACACCTAATTTGTGGGGGTTTGTGTTACTCAAATATACTAGATATTTGGTAGTTTTTTATATTAGAATAAAACTAATATGTGCTTCTTAGTGATACAATTGTGTCAATTGGGTTGGAATGGTTTCAAAACATGCTTAAAGTCATCTAGAACTAGCTGAAGTAGATTTTTCCATCCTCATGTGTCACTACGGAGCCCAGGTTTAGATTTTTATTTATTTATTTTATCCCTTTTAGGCATGTAAACTATTTTATTTACATCACTTTTCAAGAACTTTCTATAGACTTTTTTTATTTATTGTTTCTTATTGGTGGTGTCCTACTGAGTTGTACTGACACCCTACTTGGGCCACAATTTGGTACCTGAGTAGACTTAATGATTAAAAGGCTAGATAAAGTAAATATCCCTATAATAGATTCTTGATTACTAATAGGATGAAGATGAATATAGTATTCAGGATATGGATCATAGCCATTGGATTCTTTTGCTCCATATTTTGGGTTTTTATATTTTGATTACTTTTTTACTCAATGTATATGATTTACTTTATATATGAATATGGGATTCTATTTTGTATTGTTATAGTTATTTTTTCAGATTAAATTTAGTGGTTGGATAATTTCTTATTATTCTATTGTGTCATTATGTGATATATGTTGCCGTTTTTATTTCCATTGTTCTTTACTCTGACACTAATGTTATAGACTTGCCATTTTATTCCACTCACTACTGGTTAGTAGCCTCTGAAATATGGGGAGGAAGTGTTTAGGTATGTGGTTACCACTGGTCTAGACACTGTATAATGTTCCGAGGCAGCGAGACGTTACACGTGTCTATATTCAACCAATGGTTCTTTAGGGAATGGTATAAAATGTGTTATTGAATATTATGGTGAAAGAATTTGAATTAATTAGGTGTTATGTGGGCCCCAAAATTATACATTCCCTCAAGAAATTTACATTTCTCATGAGACAAAACTGTTTGGTTTTTTGTATACTTCTTCCCATAATAGGATAGTGTCTTTTCAAAAAGACTTGAAAACATGGTTTTTATGTATGGAATTATGAATTCAATCAGTATGAGATCATTATTATCAATATCCATGTTTAAATTTATTGTCATGGATATAAAATAAAAAATTATAGTCGATTATATATTGATGTTGATTAACTATTCCTATCATAATATTTATGCCTTGTTTATTCCATGATTACCTCATATATATGTTCTGCCTAATTAAGTGTTTGATCTCACTACTTAATTATGTTTCCATTCCATGGGATATGAATAAAAGTAATACACATGACATATTAAAAGGATAGTATGTGAGCAGGAATTTGTGGGAGATTTTGAATACTCATTATAAAATAAATAGTTTCTTATATAGTGGATAAAAAATGTACATTAGTTTATAATGACATGGATATTACTAGTTTATGTTTTGTCCTAATTAGTTAATGATCTAAACCATAAAATATCCTTGGTATGTAATAGTTTCGAAAATAATTTTTTAATTAATTATGGTTATGTTTAGGATTTTATGGATTATATCTAAGTGGTTATGTAAAGAACATGTTGATGGTATCATATTTAGGAGTGAGGGTAAATGAAATCCAACCTGTCGACTATAGATTTATTTTAAAGTGGCTCTCAATTGATGGATATGGATTGAGGTGGGTTTTTATTATATTTAAATGTAATAACAATAGACTTTTTTTAATAGATTTGTTGGTGGTTTAATGATTATTTGTTTTGTTTTTGGGAAATAGGGAAAATTTGGGATATATTTATTTATTATTTCTATGGATTGGTGAAAAAAAATCATTGGTTTTCATGTAATGTTTATAAAGTGGTTGTTTCCATTATAGTTTTTAGAAAAATGTTTATATATGAAATTTGGATGTTTAAAATTTATTCCTTAGGGTGTTCCCTATGGTGATCATTTTTAAAATGAAAATTTGAATGTGATTTTGTTTTAAAAAGAGTATTTCATTGAGAATTTTGGATCTTGGAAAAAATGGGAGTTTTTTAATATATTTATTTTAATGGTATCTAATCTAAAAAAGTTGCATTGTTTATAGAAATATAGTTTTTATTATTTTTATGTGTAACCCTTGGTGGGGTGTGTTTTTAAAATTCTTTAGTGCAAGTTGGTGACATTGAAAGAAAATTATTTTCTTTGGGTGATACTGTGTCACCTGATTTAGTGATTTATGATTTCAAATTTGAACCCTAGATTATGCGGGGATCATTTAGTTTTTTAAGAGGCATGAATTGATGTTGTTCATGTATTTTTTTGTTTATAGTATAAACCTAAAAATGTTCATATGGAAAAGTAGAAGGATTTTATTTTAGTCTAATTCTCTTAGTGAATCCCCCTATCTCTTAGAAGGAGGTCTAGTAGTTACATAATCTATCCAGACTCTAAATAGAGTGTAAGAAATGGAACTTTATCTACTCATAGAACCCATAACATACTTCTTGAATTTGAAACTTCTTTATTTTTGTGGTGATAAGGGTTTTATGGGAGGGATATTGTGGTAGGAAATTATTCATGGAACCCTCAATTCTATTATGTCACCTCATTCTTAAAGGGTGATATTTGTGGTGAGATTTATTATCAAATATAGTCAGTAATATGGGAGTATATGATACCTCACTAGTTTATTGAATGTGTGTCTTGGGATATTTCTAGGATGGTGTTTATCTAGTGGTTATATCATGATTTTTTGATATTGTATTGGGCTCTCTATCTTTAATGGATCACCTCAAATGGTTCTTTCAAACCAAGAGTTCTCAGAGGATTTGAATCTTCTCAATATGAACTTGGTGTATCTCTTTAGGATGTATTATCCTTTATTCAATGTCTTTGATAGGTTTTTCTTCGGCTCTTGGGGCCTTCAGGAGCGAGTGACATTTGGCCTTATCGACAATCAACATTTGATGATATGTTTTACTTCATAGAAATATCTAAATCTCACCTAGTCCAGAGATCCTATATTCTTCAATGGGTATTTATTTTTTCTCTCATGGTGGTCTTATTATTTCTACTTGAATTGCGATACTCCTTCTATGATAGTGTCGTTAATATTTCTGGATCTTCCTTTGCCTTTTCAAAATCCTTCGATTTTATGTATGCTTTGAAACATAGTCAGTCATTACCTATGTGATGATATTTGTAAAATGGTAGTTTTACACCCAATATATCCTAGAATCTATGTCAATGTTGACATATTAAGACCTCTAGAGTAATGGGTTTGGATCTCTGTCGAGGAAGATCTCCAATGGAAGTTGGTAGTGGTTTTTTAGTCCTAAAATGATTTCTGCTCATCCTGTAAATGGTCAGGGCGTATTCAATTGGGTTATTATCATGGTAAAATTTTAAGACAAAGTATTGTTTATATAACATGATTAGAGTTTAGGACTTTGGATTCTGAGACCCTCAAAGATATTCATTTTGGGAAGATCTAGTTTTAACCATTCATTTTGAGGTAATAACCAAGAACAAGATTTAGAAGGAGGAGGAGCAAGGAGCTTTCACCATAGCAGAAGCTAAACGGATTGCAAGAATCAGAGGGTATGGAACCTACCATCGGGACAAGCATGTGAATGCACGGGAAATCCTAGCTGAACATCCATGTGAAGGTGGGGAGCTGATTTCACGATGAAGATGCTGGGGAGGAGCAGTTCCAAGTAGTTTTTCTGGGTTGTATGTAATATTTGAAGCCTATGGGCAATGAATTCCTCTAAGGCCTATGGGACATGTAATACTTACACCTACGGTCCTTGTAAGGGTTCCACCTCACCCCTGGAAAGGTGGATTATCAAAAATAAATAAAAAATTAAGGCCTTAGGGACATTAGAGAATCCAAAGGCGGTTGATATCTTTGCTCACATAAGACGGAATTGGGGTTGTAGTATGCTGATGTAGGTATCTATTGGAACATGAGGAGCTATGGAGGTGTTCTTTTTTTTTATCCGATAGATTTAGGTTTACTTGAAGGGGAGGATAGGATCACATGGGATCGGTTCTGGTAAAGTCCTAAAGCCTAGATCAGGATCCGGACTCTCATTATGATTTGAGTTTGTATCCACCTCTAACATAAGGGAACCTCATAGGTTTCCATGATTTTATATAGGCCATAATGGATGCATTACACCCAAGGAATGGATAATTTTCTAGCAAGGGGTCATTGGTGGGTGAGGATGTGCTCCATGGTCATGAACTTGCTCAGGCAGGTGTGTATCATGTGGCTAGTTCATGAGATCCATCATACTGCAATCAAATTCAGGATTCAGGGGTTGAAGATAATGAAGTTCTCAGGTCCATTTCTAGAAGTGATATGTCATTTATCAAGATATGTAATCATTTTGAAGGGTTTCTATAAGAAGGGATGGTTTTGGAGTAGGAACCAGCACAAACATCTTTATCATATGATGGTATGGAGGCTGAATTCATGACTCCAAATCAGGGGCTATTTCATATGAATTGGGCATTTAAACTCCTTTACCTGAGAATTACCCCTCGAGTGAATAGGTTTTCTATAAGGTTGATTATGATGATTATATTTCTTTTTAAATATCTATCATTATTATGGAGGGTATATTTATAGGTCTCCACGTCTTATAAAATAAAAAGGGATCAAAGGGGAACCGCAATGAGTGGGGCTATATTATAGATAAAGGGAAGAAATATAAAGTGAGGAAAAACTACTCCTAGTTTCCTAAGATCATGAAAACAAGATCATCTAGTAGGGTCAAGGCATTGGAATGTGAACTAAGACCTCAAAACCATGAATTCAAGATGAGTTCATATCATATAAGTGGACAAATAAAGGCTATGTATCGATACATTAAGAATAAAGAGTTGGGTGATGGAAATGGAGAGAAAATTGGAGAGAAAGAGATTTACCTTCAGTATATTCTTGATTAAAAGGAAGATATGTTGGAATATATGATCAAACTAAATTGCCTAAGGGAGGATTTATATATAATATTATAAAGGGAGGTTTGAATTAATGTTAGCAAGGCTCAAATGGAATGGATCGATCAACAATATTTTATTTTTGGCAAGGGGCTCTACTAATTGAAGGTAAACGTGGAGGAGTAATTTCAATCCTGGGACAAGATCGACACTAATTTTGAAGACTTAATCAAGAAAGACCCGAGTATGAAGGTTAAATCACTTCAATGGAGACTATACTGGGTAAGAGATTCTAAATTTCAAGGCCTTGTTTTGATGATTATGTGACTTCCATATATGTTCTCTAATCCTTTGTATTTTAATAACATTGTTTCCCATTTTTTCCTATAAATGTCTTTGAATAAGAATTTATTTTTCAATCTAGTGTTTATCTTCAGTTATTATGGATTCCTTGTGTGATGGTGATCTTACTTCTGATCCTAGGTTATCCACCTGTGTTATGGACAATGGTTATATATCATGTCATTCATTTGAGGCTTCTTATTGTTTTTTTCTTCTTTTGGTTCATAAGTTCTTGTAGTTTATGAGTGAGTTTCTATAAAGTTTATTTGGTTTTTTGGAGGATCCATATCTCAATACATTTTTTGGTCTCAAAATGTTAGAGTAATTCTAACTTATGGGGATACCATGTTAGGTCTCTCTTACATATTTGGACTTGTAGTTTATGGTCCATGTTTCAGTTATGCATGGATATGCTATAAATATTTATGGATGATTGATTTCTCTATTTTGTGGATTTTTGTCATTTGGTTTTGAGGATTGACTATGTTGAGTGGCTATCTTGAGTGTGGAATTATTTGAATCTTTCATTATCAATTTCCATCTAATTTTAGACTATAGACTTTTTTGGGATAGAAAATTTCATGGTGGGGAGAATTATGACACCCAAAATTCTACTATGGTGTTTAAATTTGAGTTATTTTATCTTATCATGGGTTGATTTGAGTCTGGGAAAATTTTGATTAGATAATTTGGAGCTTTAGAGGTTTTTGGGTGTTAAATTATTTAACATCATAATTAGTGGTAATCATAGGGAATACATGTGAAAGGTGCTTCCATAAAGATGGTATAGTTTTTTATGGTCTCTGTATAGTTTTCCAAAATTATATGGAACAACCCAAGAATAGTATGACGTGTTCTATGGGTAAGTTTCCTTCCATAAGGTTTGTATACAATTTTAAAAATCATGTGTATAAACCATGAATACTTCCCAAAATCACTTAACAAGTGACATTTGACCAGTTCCCCTTTTGAATTAAGAGGGGATTCACCCCTTTCTTCCCCAATATGATTTGAATGGACCTTAAGAGCCATGAAGGAGATCTAACCTCCTTACCTCTTTGATTCTTGGCTTGTTCTTGGTGATTTCCATGTGAGTACAAGGTAAAGACTCTTCTATTATTCTTTATTCCTTTTCACTATGTTTTTTATTTCTCATGGAACCCTAATTCGATGGGTAAGTTAGGGATTGGGTTTTCAATATTACTAAACTAGGTAACTTTTCTTCTTTGGCTTACAGATAATATCTTATTACAAATTTTGGTGGTTATCATTGAAGGAGACATGCATTAGTTTGGTTTTCAATTCTTACAAGTAATATTTTCTCTTAAAATTTTCATTTTGGAATTCAAAGTGTTCTTAATCCTTTTAAATATCTTTTTATTTAAAGTATGAATATATGTGATATCCATGTTAGGTTTCTAAATCATTTCAATGAAGTTTTAGAATAACATAAAATGGTTTTCTTTTTAATTACATGTTTTCATGTTTGAAATTGAATGATTTTATGAGATAATAGTTTTTGTAATGAATATGATAATTTTTGAAATAGTTTTGATGATATGTGTTTGATTTTGATCCATCTTTTGTTTTCAAGGAATGAAAACCAGGTTTTAAAGGGGGAATTGTATTATAATTATTTTTTAACCTTTAAATTATTTTAAGGTGTTATTTGAATAATTTTTAAATGTTTATTTGAATTATTGTGTTGTTATGCGCCTTGTGAAAAATTAATTATTCTATCTTTAGAATATTTTAATGGAAATGAAAGGTCATTGGCCTTGTTTTAGATTTAAAATAGGAAGAAGCATATTTCAAAGGGTGTATTTGAAATGTAAAAGGGAATGTGTAGTTGTAAATTATTTATTATGATTTTTTAGTAGTGTTTTATTAAATAGAAAGGGTATGGAATTCCAAGACATGTTTTATGATAAAGGACCTGTTATAACTTTATAAAGAGTATGGTTTGAATCTTGTGTGACCCTCTTGATTACCCCTTAGTTATTTTTCTCCCTTATGTGATTTTTTTATTACTTTGTGACTATTGTTACTCTCTTTTTTATGGAATAAACTTTTTTATTCCATCAATGTATGATGTTTAAAAAATGGTTGTTCTATATGAGGGTGATAGATGTGATGGAGAGTTATTGAATATTCCATGCTGTTAATATTGACTTTCATGTTCACTCGCCTCACTTTTCTATTTGTCATGGGACCATGGGTACTAAGTTTGGGATCTATTAATTTGTTACACTGGTTGGTTAACATGCTACTAGTGTCCCTATATTCATTCTAGGAACTAGTACTTGGATGGGGTTCCATTTTCAATGATCCCTATGCGGGATAGTTAGACGGATTATGGTTTGTACTCAACATATTTTGACAATTGGTCCATTGGAAATCAATAAAAGCTATATGTGTATCACTTTATCTCCCCAGTCTAGATCCCATTACACATTTATTGAATTATTAGTGGTTTATATAGGGGTTATTATCTTGAGATATTGATTATATCATTTCTTATATCTGTATTGGCATGACAACCTTATCCTGTATATCTTCAATTTCTATCTTTAGACTCGTGGTTCTCACTTTGTGTATGCTTGAACCATTGTATTTTGGTATTTTTTTAATTGGTTTCACAAAATTTAGAAAAACCCTTTTGTATTTTAATACTCTAGTGTATGTATTTAAAGTGGAGATGAAAATGGGTGTTTGGATTTGAAATCGATGGGCTAGTGTAACATTTTCAAACTGTATGTTTTTATTTTTATAAAACAAAAATGAAAGTTTTTTAAATATATCATGGACATGATTTCATTTTTTCACATGTTTATCTTTGAAAATCATAATTTATATATAGTGACCAAGGATTATCATACAAGTATATTACATATTTTTATATGAATATTCAATACACTACAGAAAAAATATTCTAGAGGACCATAATAGTTTAGTGCATTTGGAATCTTGGAACATAATATTCTAATAAAGTTAAACATCTAAAATGGTCCCCACAATGATCTTCCTATTTCGTACTCTTTATAGACATAACCTATATAAATCCCTTTATTCATAACCTGGGGGAAAGTAAAGAAAAGAAAGGGTGAGCTTAAATGATCAGTAACGGTAAACATAAGAGGCACATAAGAAAAACATGAACATAAGGGTATAATAACAAGGTCATAAAATTTGAAAACCATACCCAGCATATCAAATATCATAATCATGATTAAAAGAATAAATATTGATCGTTCAAAATACATTATTCATAAGATAATAAAATAATATGTTCCATGAAAGAATTACATTGGTATAAGACATGGAATTAGTGTCATACACATAAGCATAAAAAATAATTCTGTATTGGTAAAGGATTAATACAAAGGCCATCATAACAGAAAAATTCCTTTACTAAACTGATTTCACTCCTTATTCTAGCCCTGTATTACTATATTAGGTTCACTCGCCATTCCATACATATATCTCATGTGATATATAAATATTTACCCAATCCATTGGATGGATATATAGCTTCCAACCATCACATAATTAAAACCATATTTGTGTGTTCCATAAGATCAAAAACATTCATCATATCATAACCCATTAAATGAAATGGGTATCATAAAAATTTCATCATATCATAACCCATGAAATTAAATGGGTAACATAAACATTTCATCATCTCATAACCAATGTAAAGTGATAGGTTTCATAGTCATTTCATCATATCATAATTCGTGGAAAGAAGTATGGTTAAAAACATTTTATCATGTTATAACCTGTAAAAGAGAAATGGGTTTCAACAAAAATATCTTTATCATAGACATAAACCATTCATAGAAAGAATAATAATGGTATACATTGGTAATATCTCAAATAAATCATATTTAACCACAAATAATGTCATATTAGAATAAAAATAATTTTGAAAGACTACTTGGGACATTCCTTGAGGAAAATAGATTTTCTTGGAAAATATTTTTTTTTTAAATCCATTTTTGAAAATCCAATTCTTTAAAAATATCCTTAAAATATTATAAATTAATATTTAAATTTAATTTAAAAATATTATTGAGGAAAATATATTTTACATTTTTATAAATTATTTTTAAAACATAAAATAGTTTGAAACACCTTTTCTTTGAAAACAACCTTGAAAACTTATAAAAGAAGCTTTAAAAATATTTTGAAACACTTCTTGAGGAAAATTCCATTTCATATTAGAAAAATTATTTTTTAAATATTTTTTTTGGAAATTCATTTCAATTAAAATGACCATTGAAACTTATAAATGAAGCTTTGAAAATAATTTAAAACACTTTTAGAAACATAAAACATCTTCTAAATCCTTTTATTTGAAAATAACATTAAAACATATAAAAGAAGATTTTAACAAAATATAAAACACTTTTTACAACATAAAACATTTTAAAAATCCGTTCCCATAAAAATGATCTTACAATATTTTTTAAAATAAATTTTAAAACATTATTAGAAAACATGGTTTTAGAATAAAACAGATTTCTTACCGAAGAGAGAAATAAAATTGGATTTTCTTAAAAAAAAATTATATTAAGTAAAAAACAGTATAAAAATGGTACTATTACTTGAAAATATCATGAATAACCAGAGAAGAATAAACTCATAATAATTAATAGAGATAGATCCTAATATTTTATCATTGTAAGAAAAATCATAAACAATCCCAATAGATAATGATATTCTAACATAAAATCAATACAACTTTGGTAACATTGAATTGTAATAATTATGAAGGAATAACATAAAATGGTACATAATATATCATGTGGATAAGTAACTTCAATATATCACAAGTTAAAGGGTCTGTAAATACACCTCATAAAAGAACATAGGTGTAAAACATAACATTGGTCTCAAAGAACACAAATTAAGAAACAAAATATCTTATTTCTTGAGTAAATTTTGAAAAATTATCCATGATATTGAATAAAATCAATGAGAAAATTAATTATCATAAAATTATGTAGGTTAATGATATATCTTTTCATAGGGTGGTATATTCACCACACAAAAGAAACTAGTGGTGAATATGGAATAAGTCTCTCAAAAATAAAAGTATGTCTAGAAATATCTTTACCTTAAGTCTTGGATTTCATCATAATCATTAAAAACTAATTTATAATAAATATCATTTTATTATACATATGTTAAATAATCATATATATATATATAAAAGTATATATGATTTAATTATTACCGGTTTTTACCTTCTTATTATCAATTCCTTGTTAAAGATACATTTCGAGTAATAACCAATTTGTTTTTCATATATGATTTGACTTTTAATTTTGGTTCCTCGTACTTAGATCATGAATCAATAATCTATAAAATATAAACTAAAATATAAATATCATATATATTCAGTATATATATATATAGTAATCCATAAAATTTGGTGATAGAGAATGGAATTCACTATTAAAAGAGATTGTAGGTCGTACGTACGCATGAATGTTATTTCCATTTTCTTATCATATTAAAATAAATAATAGTAAATATATATATAAATATAACCATTTAAATATAATTTTATTTCATATTTATCAATTTTTTTATTAAATTAATTCTTTAATACATTCCATGTAATGTGTGAAATAATCACATCTCTTCGTGAGGCAGTAGTCCGTTGTACATATGAACGATGTTATCATATCCACACAGAATCGAAAGAATGAAGGTATATGTTATATAATAGTTCAAGAATAGTAATGAAATAATAAATATCATATATATCATATACAATCATTATTTCTATCTTTATTCCCAACCTTGAAAGGTGGTATTGAAAAAATGATCGACATCAATTTATGAGGCGGTAGTCTGTCGTACAAAAAAATAATGATTTTGTAACCCATTTGATTGATGTGTGTATGGTTATACGTAATAGAATTAATATAATAAAAAATAATTCCATTTTAGATACTAATGTTATTATATGATCATGTTATAATAATAATTGAAGCAGGTGGAGAAAGACATAAAATAAAGATGTTTGTTGAAAAACATTACCACTTCTTTGGGTATCCTCCTTAGGTTTGGACTAACACCTTAATAGGTTGGATTTATTACCAAAATAAGTCTTATAGGATTATATGAGATAATTTTAGATCTTAATTTGGTAGATCTTTGTTTATCCAAATGTATTGATATGTGAGAAGAAGTCCGGATATTGAGTTACCTTTTATAGTTGAGGAGGAGTCACATTCTTTTAAATACTCAAATGTATTCACTATTGGGAGGTCAATATTACCTCAAGTGTCTCCAAATATGATATTTAAATGTTAATAGGTAATATATGGTTGATAAATACCTCCACCACATAGTGAAACACATATTTTAAATATTTTTACCTCAACTTCTAGGTTTTCCTAGTTTTACCATTTGGGGTTTTCACTATGGTAACTGGTTTTATATCCTTGTTAATTTATCCATTACTCACAAATTAAAGTGATAATTACTATTTAATTTGTACCAAATGAATATAAATATTATGTATAATTTATAAAATATAAATCTTCTTTCTGTTGGAAATTAATTTTAACACAAGAACAAGTATGGTGCAAAAACATCACTTTAACATTAACCATGTTAATAAAGTTTTTACTATTTAATGGCCAATATAGTCATTATATAAGAAAACCTGGTCTTTGAATGGATTTTATTTAATATTTATTAACATTTAAAATTATATTTATATAATATAGTTTTTTATTAAATTTTAATCAATTAAAAAATATCATTTATTATAAAATGACATTGATATCATTTTTAAAATTATTTATTTAATTTAAATTTAAAAAATATCAAGACAAAATGGAATTTGAATATATTACTTTCACACATTTTTAACATGATATTTTCATTTAAAAAAATAATGGACCATAATAATTTCTTCAATTTACATCACTTTTATTATGTTTAGTATGAGTTGTTTTATTTTTTATTAACTAAATAATTACTACTTTGGCATTTCATAAGCATTTTAAGTAACTAATTCATCTCTAAAAATTTAATATAAATTATTATGATAAAAATAACTCACTTATATTTTAAAATAATATGTATAACTAAAACATTGTTGTTTTTTCCATAACCCAAAGCATCATATATATTAAAAAGAAGAAAGGTGTCTTTTTTGTATTCTAATTTACATAACTTATTATATGAGTCATAGTCAGAGGAAAGTTGAATGAATTTTAATATTTTAGATACTTAGATTTAAAATCTAGAAATAAATTCATTAAATAAAATTAATATATTATTTGAGATCATTTTCGCCCTTATCATTCTAGTTTACCCCCGGTAAACTAATTTTTACTTGAACCGTGGTAATTAAATTTTACTGCATTTACTATTCATCTGAATAAAAAATTAAGTTTAATTTATTAGAAATTGTACATTATTCTGATTAAAAACATGGAATCCATTTTTCCAATTTCAATTCTCATAAGTGGAAATAATTAATTTAAAAATTAGACCTGTATAGGTGATGAGAAAGCAGATTTTTGTAGCAAAAAATGAACAAATGTTTACAAATATTTTATATCAAATTTAAATTTGAAAATGATTACAATGACATAAATTGGATTAATATATGTATAATTGAACTAATTATACTTTAAAACCAATTTAAAATATAATTTATCTTTATAAATAAATTAAACCAACATGCATTTTTCAATTTAGATTTAGTGTTTTCCACTATTCATAAAAAATGAAACTTTTCAAAAATATACATAAAATTCACATTAAGCTAATTTTGAAATTATGAATTAAAGAATTATGTTTATTATATCAAATTATTTTTCTTAAATTTTAAAATTTTAATTTTACTATGGTTCATAGAAATACAGAAAAAGTATATTTTTTAAAGAAATTGTATTTTTTAGACACACAAAGACTTTACCGAAAATTATATACTATATAATAAATATGTTTTCATTAAATAAAATCATTATAATTAAAATTTAAAAATTATTTATTATTATAAAAATTACTATGTTTAACGAAAATGTTATAATTATTGCATTTAAATAACAAAATTAATAATATATCATTGTTTTGTTAAAACTCAGTGTTGCGTATAACACTAGCTTTTCTAGAGTTACATGTAGTGAAAACATAACTTGATGTTTCATGTAATTAAATCCATCATAATTTATTTGAAAATAATGATTAATAAAAACTTGAGGTGTTACACTCTACCCCTCTTAAAATGAAATTCTCCCTCAAAATTCATCTCAGCCATCAAAGGTTTACGATTTAAAATTTCTTCATATTATCCCACACTATAAAAATGAATAATAAAACTTCCATTAAATTGGAAAATTTGGAAACATAATGGTTACACAAAGTAACTCGTTACTTGGTTTCCACATTGGATAAAATAGGTGAAAAATAGAAACATGGAAAGAGAAGATAAAACTAACACCCAAATACTGATGGGGAGCGACTGACAACATTGATCACAAGAAAGTGGGTGATCTAGAGAAGGTTAACGACCAGAAAACCATAAATATGTGATTATTTAAGAGACCATTTGATTCTTCATAAATGAATATACTAGGATCAATTTTTTGGTATCAATATCCTTTACAATTTTTGTTGTATTTTCGTGATAATATATACTTTTTAGATTTTATTTCATTTCATATGCACAATATTACCCTTGGGTAGTGCCTTGATCAATGTCCACTTCATCCCTTACTCTAGAGAAATAAAGGTGAATTTGTTGTTCCTGAAGCACTATAAGATTATAATATTAATATATAGAATTATAATTCATTCCATATATATTTTTTTATCATTAAATCAAAATTGATATCATAGGTAATCCAATATTCATAAATATTCATATCAAAAAATAATACATTAATATCTAAAACTCATTCAAATTTAAGCATTAACCATTTCATAAATGGTTAACATTTTGACCCTTCAAAAGTATGAAAATACAAAACATATAAATAAGGTTACTAGATGTCTTAAAATCATCCTAACAGTGATCCCCCACATATAATAAGGTTTCTATTAATCGTAACATGTCAAACTTGTGAATACCTTTATCATGTATTCTCTTGAAACATGGATATAATCTGAATTACCATTAAAACATAATAAAAAAATGAATTTTTCCTTACTCCTTAAATAAAACACAAATTATTAGATATATTCATTAAATACAAAAAATTCCACAAACTCCATTAATAATATCATAAACAACTTTTTCAACATGTACTTTATTATTTCTAAGGTCATAAATAATATCCAATTTACTTTATCAAAATCAATCATATCTTTATCCCAAAATCATTATCTCAACATCAAGAACATAATAAGGGTGATCTTTCTATCAATCATGTTTTTTTCATGAATATAAAATTTACATTAAGTATATTTTCTAGGACATTAGCATCTTTCAATATATTATTTTAAATCTTTAACAAAAAACTTATATTGAATAATGATTATATATTTCATGAATGATAATACTTGAATTATAATACATAAATACTTCTATAATCCAAATTAAAACTAAAAATATTAAAGAGGGTTCATTATCTTCTTACTTAATACATATTTCCTTTAATATTCCATTCATACTCTCTTCATCATCAACATTATGACCAATAATCATACAACTTTTCCGATTCTCTTCACGAACTTTCTCCTTAAGAGATTGATTCAAATAATTCCCAAACTACATAAACATGAAAAAATGGATAATAGGTGGTACTTTAGTTCTATTTCTCTCTCACTCTATTACATTAACTTCCCCGTTAATCACATTTGACTTTTTTTTATGACCTACCCTTCAACATTTAAAGAACCTCCCAGTTTAATTCAAGTAATTTCCTTTATTATTATTCACACATTTTGGGCATATAGGAATATGAATATTCTTTACTCTATGGTCTCTATTACCCAAACTATTAATTAACTATATCCTTATCTTATTTTGTGAGTCCAAGAGTTAGTTATGGTATACATTTTTAATCATTTTCTCTGAAAACTGATTTGGAATAATCACAATGTCCTTTACTCCAGTCATTTTCCCATTTGAATTATCATTAAAAAATTGTTCTTCACATTCAACATTAACACAATTCCTTTTTGTTTCCGCAATTTACTAAAACTATAAATCATAATTTGAGTAAAACATATCATACATAAAAAACATAATCATGAAAAATCACTAATAGTATTTATAATTCATGGCATATTATTTTAAATCTATGACACATTAGGATGAACATTGGTAATCCATGATTATAATTTATTTAAATCCTTTATTATGGTTCATAATGATTTTTTTATTTTCCAAATTATATCCCCTAGGTGTGTCAAATCAGGTGTGTAGAAATTCTTGTTTTCATGCCCCAGTTCCTGATTGAGTCTAGCTCATTACAATGTTTTTGGGTTTGATACACCTAAGTACATCTATATCAGATCCACATATAATTGTAGTATCTAGATAGGGATGTAATTTCTTTGATCCTCTCACTCTATCCTTGAAACAAATTCCATAAAATTTTCCTATACTTTGAATCATCCTTATACTTCTCATTAAAGGCATCCCTAGAAACATATTTAGATATTTTCAAATGGATCTCACTATACTTTTCTGATCTTAGTTTCCAAATATTTACTAAACCTTTACTTTGATACCAATTATATCAACCCAAGACTCTCATGCATTAATATTACATATTTGAAGATAAATATTCAATAAATTACACAAACACATGCCTAAGAACTATAATAGTTTATTTCCTTTGGAATATTTTATCACAATCTTCTTATTTATTGAAAGATATTTAATGTTTTCCCCAAAGATCATCCCATTTAGTAATTTTCATAGAAATATACCACATAAAAACCTTTATTCATATCCTGGCGAAGGAAACATAATAAAGGGTGATCTCATATTCTTCTTAAGGGTAAACATAAGATATACATAATAATGACATTAATATAAGGTTATGAGAACAATAACATAACCTTTGAAAACCATACCCAACATATCATAGATCAGAATCACTATTCAAGGAATAAATATTGGAACTTAAAAAGGAAAGAATCACAAGATAATCAATGAAAAATAGATATGATAGTATGACATTGGCATAAGAAATGGAATTTTTGGCATACACATAAGAATATAAAATCATTTCCATATTGGTTAAGGCCCACTACCAAGGCCATATTAGTAGATAAATTCCACTATTATACTGGGTTCACTCCTCGGTTTAGCCCTATATTACTCAACCGAGTTCAATCCAAATTTCATACAGGTCTATATCATGAGATATATGAGTCCTTACCCAATGTGTTGGAGGGAGATATAGGTGCCACCCATCATATAATGAAAACCATATTTATGTGTGTTATAATATCATAAACATTCATCATACCATTACCCCTAAAATGAAATGGGAATCATAAAATATTTATCATATCACAACCCATGAAATGAAATAGATATCATAAACAGTTCATCATTTAAAAACCAGAGGTAAAAAATATAGGTTCCATAATCATTTTATCATAGCATACCCTATAGAAAGAAATGGGTCTCAGAAGCATTTTGTCATTGTATAACCCATTGAAGAGAAATAGGTTTCAAAAAAATATCTTTATCATAAACATAAACCATTCATAAAAATAATAATAAGGTTATCCTTATATCATATACCCAGTAAATAATAATTAATCTCAACAAATTTCATCTTATAAGGGAAATAATTTTGAAAGACTACTTGAGATATTTGTTGAGTAAAATAGATTTTCTTTGAATTTTTTTAAAAACAGAAATCCATTTTAAAGATAAATTTCTTTAAAATTTTACTTAAAAACTTATAAAGGAAGATTTAAAAATCATTTAAAACATTTCATTAGGAAAATACATTGTTTTCGTTGAGTTTTTCTTAAATATAAAACACTTTGAAAATAACTTTTAAAACTTATAAAGAAATAATTAAAAATATTTTCAAACATTTCTTTAGGAAAATATCATTTTTTATTTGAAAAAATATTTTTCATTCATAATTTTATTTCAGAATCATTTTATTTCGAAATAACTATTGAAAATTATAAATTAATCTTTGAAAATAATTTAAAATACATTTTCAAACATAAAACATTTTAAAAATAATTATCTCTAAAAATAACTTTTGAAACTTATAAACAAAGATTTGAAAATAATTAAAAATTATTTTTAAAACATAAAATATTTTCAAAATACATGTCACTAAACATGAGATTACATGATCTGTTAAAAAAATTGAAAACATTTTTATAAAACATGGTTTTAGAAAAAAATTGATTTTTGACTGAAGGGAGAAATAAAGTTGAATTTTATTAAAAATCGATTTTTTATTATATTAAGTACCAAAGAGTTGAATTATTATACTATTACTTGGAAATAACATGAATATCAAGAGGATAAAAACATTCATGATAATTATTGAGAGATAAAGCATAATATTATATCATTTAAGTGTAATCATAAACAATACCGATAAACAATGATATATCAACATAAAATAATTTCCACTTTGGTGACCTTGAATTGTTTTCCCCATGAAGGAATAACATAAAATGGACCTAAAAATATCATGAGGGTAAATAAATTCATGATATTACATTTAAAAGGGGTTTTATATAGACTTCGTGAAATAATATAGGTGTATAACTTAATGTATGTCTCAATGAATGCAAATTGAGACAAAAATCCCTTATTGCTTGGGTAAATTTTGAATCATAATACTCAAGAATGAATAAAATCAATGGAAAAATTAATTATAATTAAATTGGTTATATTAATGATATATCTTGGAATAGTTCATTATATAAACTACACAAAATAAACAAGTGGTTAATATGGCATAAGTCTTTTAAAAATAGAAGTGTGGCTAGAAATCTCACTACATTAAGTCTTGACTTCTATTGTACTAGTTAAACACTAATATATAATAAATATAAGTTTATTATACATATATAATATAATCATATATATATATAATACCATATATTATTTCCATATGACCTTTCATTATCCATTTATTAACAATTACATGTTAAAGTTACGTTTCGGGTAACAACTGGTTAGTTTTTCATACATGATTTGACTTGCTATTTTTGGTCCTCTTAATTTGATCATGAATTAATAATATAAATAATATAAACTATGATATGAATATCATATATATTCAGTATATATTTATTTATAATAATATATAAATTTTGTAATAGGGATTAAAATACACCATTAATAGAGATGGTTAGTCGTACACATGCATGAACGTTGTTTCCAAATTTTTATCATATTGAAATAAATAAAAGTAAATGATATATATTATCATTTAAGTAGAATTTTTTTCATATATGTTACATATGTTTATTAAATGAATCCTTAATAAATTTTATGTATAGTGTGAATGAATCACATTGCTTCGCGAGACGGTAGTCCGTCGTACACATGAATGAAGTTATCATATCCCTGTAATATGAAAAGCATGAAGGTATGTGTTACATAATAATTAAATAATAAAAAATATCATATATATCTTATATAATCAGTTTTTACATCATTATTCTCAACCTTGAATGGTGGTAATAGAAAAATTAATGACATCGGTTCGTGAGGTAGTAGTCCGTTGTAAACACAAATGATGATTTCGTAAGCCATTAGATAGAAGTACGTGTGGTTATAGGTCTTAAAATAAATATATAAAAAATATAATGATATGTACTATTTTTATTTTATTATATAATCATTTTATAATAATAATTTATCTAGGTGTATAATGAAATGAAATAAAGATGTTTGTTAAAGAACATTACCACTTCTTTAGGTATCCTCCTTAGGTTTTCACTAAAACATTCCTATGTTGGCTTTCTGCCCAAAATAAGGATTCTAAGAAAGTAGGAGGGAATTTTAGAAGTGATTTGGTAATATATTTTTTGATGAAAATGGATTTAGAGGTGTGAATAAGTGGGGAGAATGAGTTCCTTTTTGTAGTGGAGGAGGAGTGACATTCTTGTAAATACTAAAAATTATTCACTATTGGGCGGTCAATAATACTTAATATGGATCCAAATCAGTTAATTAATGGTGTGGTGGGATGATATGGTCAATAAATACCACTAAAACCCATTTAAACATATTTTTAAACATTTATATCATTAACATATATGTTTCCCTTGTTTTACCATTTTGTTTTTTCACTACCGTAACTAGTTTTCTAACCTTGGTTATTTATCCATTAATTCAAAATTAAAGTAATAATTACTAGATAATTTGGACCCAATGATTATAAATATTATATATAATTTATAAAATATAAATTATATGTGTTTTTGAAATTAATTTATCACAAGCGCACATAACGTGCAAAAACACATCTTTAACCTTAACCGCACTAATCGAGTTTTTACTATTTAACGGTCAATATAGTCATTATAATCAAAAAAATTGGTTGATGAAGGAAAAATAGTTGATATTAATTCACATTTAAAAATATACAGAAATAATATTGGATTTTTATTAAATTTAAATAAATTAGTAAAATAAAAATTATTATAAAATGACATTAATGTCAATTTTGACATTATTTATTTAATTTAAGTTTTTAAAAGTATCAATAAATTATTGTAATTCGAATATATTTGGTTAAAATATATGTAAAAGAATATATTCATCTGCTAAAATAATTTAACAAAATAATTCAATCATTTTACTCCACCATTATTACTTTTAGTATCAGTTATTTTATTGTTTATTAACTAAATAAATACTATGTTTTCATTTCTTAAGAATTTTATGTAACTAATTCATATCTAAACATTAATATTAAATTAATATGATAAAAATAACTCATTTATATTTCCAAATAATATTTATAACTAAAATAATTTTGTTTCTTTCATATCCCAAAGCATTGTAGATATTAAAAGGAAGAAATGTATCTTTTTGGTCTTTTTATTTACCTAACTTATTATATGGGTCATATTCAAAGTAAAGTGTCAATAAATTTCTTTATTTAATATAATTTTAATTCCAATATATAAATAAATTCATTAAATAAAATTAAGACAATATTTCAGGTCATTTTTACTCTTATCATTCTAGTTTAACCCCTAGTAAACTCATTTTTACTTTAACTACGATGATTAGTTTTTACTCTATTCACTATTAATTTTTGTAAAAAATTAATTTTACATTATTATGAATTATAAATTGTGATTATTATAAACATGAAATACATTTTTTCAAATTCAATTAACCGAAGAGGAAAAAATTAATTTAAAAATTAATCTCGTAGAAGTGATGAGAAATCATGGTTTTTATAGGAAAAATAATCAAAATCTTACAAATTTTTTATATCAATTTCAATATGAAATTGATTAAAATGAACTAAATTGGATTAATAGATGTATAATTAAACAAATTATACATTAAAGACAATTTAAAATATAATTTAACTTTATAAATAAATTAAACAAAAATGCAATTTTCCCTTAAAATTAAGTATTTTTCACTATTCTTAAAAAATAAATGTTTTCATAAATATCCCAAAACGTCACCCTAAGATAATTTTTACATTATGAATTAAAAAATTAAATTTATTTTATCAAATTAATTTTCTAAATGAATAAATATTTAATTTTATTATTATTTAAAGAAAGGTATATAATAGAATTTTTTAGGAAATGAGTATTTTTAAAACATATAAATACTTTAAAAAATTATGTTTTTTACAATAAATATGTTTTATTTATATAAAATAATAATAATTAAAATTTAAAAACTAGTTATTACTATTAATATCACTATCTTTAACAACTGGGTTATAACGATCTCATTTAAATAACTAAATCAATAATACACCATAATTTTGTAAAAACATAGTGTTGCATGTAACGTGCGATAAGCTAGAGATGAATGTAGAGAAAAATTAATTTGGTCTTCCTTATAATTAAATCTATAAAATAAATTTAATTTATTATAAAAAACTAATTCATAAAAACTTAGGTTGTTTCATTCTAATTGTATTTTAAAAATAGCACTTATGAAATGAATTTCATTGTTTCAGTGGTTGGTGACATATCAAGATTTTATCTCAAAAAAACATATTAAAAGTTCGATATTTTTTAATTGGACTCATGTATTGTTATTTTGGATGATTTTAGGTGATTTGGGAGGTGTCAAGAAACACGAGGCTATATGGACAGGGCTTTAGGTAGGGCTCGAGTTTTTTTTATTTTGGTAATCTCTTTATTGGCCAAGATGGACATTTTGTGGATGCATTCAGTTTTTAATTTTTTTTATTGTGTCTCGTAATTCCATGATGTATTATTTTTTATGTATTACATTTTTATTTATGAAAATGGTTTGAATAATTTTTTTTGGGTATAAGCTATTTGACATGTTGATTTTTGTAGTTACATTTATTTTATGTTTCATGGGTATCTAATGTAAGGATGGTTCATTATAAACTTGGAAAGTGTTACACTATCATTTAACTATGATTAAATATAAAAATAATTCCTATATGTATTTCATATAATGCACATATTTATTTTTACAGCTCGTTGGGATCGAGAATTCCCTTCAAGCCTTATGACAGACCATGTCAGGTTATGGGTTTGGTCAGCTCAAGCCGATTCACTGTAAAATGGAATCTGAGGTTTATTTTATTTGGATAGTGACTAATTTTCTTTATAATCCCTCATTTTATTTTTTGATTTCATGGTACAAAGTGTAATAATATTTTTTTAGCTTCAAATTTAAGGGTGGATAGAGTCTAGATGGCTCTTATTTATCCTAGACCACAAGATTCCAGGGGAAGTTAGGATTGGAATTGTGAATTCTAGTTTTCCTTTAGTTTTTTCTAATGAATTTTTATATGTGCTATTTTTATTTTTATATGCTTTGATTTTGTAAGTTATTTTTTAAGTCTCTATTTAGTTTTATGGGGAAATGGAGGAGAGATTGAGTAGCACAGTTATCTCATATAGCATCAGAAATCATGCACGACCCATATAGTTTGGGTATATCATCTCATAGATCCTGAGACACGGTTGGAGCATGTACTTGTTTAATTAGTATCGACATTATTTTTTTGGGTATCATTGTTCTATCGATTCAATGGGGTGGTTATAATGGATTTAGGTAACCACTAATTCTCTCGAGAGACCTGATGGTTTATGGGTTAGATATTATATTAGATTGGATATCAGATATATTCGAGCATTGATGATGTCTATGGTACCTCCTCAGCTATGTGAAGGTATGTCTTGGGAATTTTTTAGGAAAATGTTAATCTAGTGGTTATATCCTTATTTTTTGATATTGGAGTGGGATCATGATATTGTGATCCTATATTAGGTTGAGTGATCATTGAAGGGGTCTGTCGATCACTTTCCAGAGATGTTTGTCTTCTCTCTGGGGATGGTTTTAAATGATTCTAAAAAATATCATTTATTTTTTGGTATTCTTCACCAAGTTTTGGTTTTATTTTTTTTATTTGAGTCATAAAATTATTTAATTAGTTTGTTTGGAGGAGACTAGTCTTGGAAACCAATGTCAGGTGATGTCTTAGTTTAGTCATATGGAAATAACGGTATCCTCATAGGTGTGGATCATAAGAAAGAAAAGGTAGCGCTTTGAATTCATATGAATGAGGTTTAACTTCCTCAATCATTATTTATTCCCAAAGAAAGATGGGGTCTCTTATGTCTTTCTAGTGTGGGGCTTGTAGACATTCTATGTCATTTTATTTTAAATATAAAATATTTTTCTTTCGTTGTGTCCATTTGAATTATCTATAGAATTTTTATAAAATAGTTTTTTCTAAGAGGCATAAAGTTTGATCCTTTGTGTTTGTTGTCATATTTTTGAACATTATATTTATTGATTGTAATATATTAAGATTTTTGGATCCTTTTGTTATGGTGTTTTTAGAATCTAGTGGATTTTCCTTTTATGGAATGTTTCTTGGGGATAGATTTGAATGTCATTTTTTGGAATAACTTTTTTTTGTGGATGGGTGTGAGGGTTAGTTTTGATGTGACTTATTGTTCAATTTAAATTATATTTAGAATTATGTTTTTCACTAGTTTTTGGTTTTTAGCCTTTGAGACTATCCTGGTGAGACATGATGTAAAACTTGGGTGCATGATTAGATAAATAGGGTGGGTGTTCCACCAATTTATATTATGCACTAACTAGTTTTTGGATTAAGCTATTATGGATTCATTATGTGAATGTGACCTATCTTGTGAACTTGGGTTATTCAAGTGTGTTACGGCTTGAGGATACAGCTCATGTCATTTATTTGAGGATTCTTTTGGTTTTTTATCTTCATTACTTGATTTGGAAGTGCTAGTGGTTTTTAAGTGATATTGTCTTAAGGTTATTCAATTTTTTTTAAGAATGAATATATCCATAGTTTTCTTTAGTATGACCATGTTATAGAAAATTTAAATGTTGGGTTGATGTAATTAGATATATTGGAAATATTTTTTGATGATATATTCAACCATTTTGAGAATTTGGTTATTTGTTTTTGGGATCAGATCATGTTGAGAGGTCCTCTATATCGTGGTATTATTCAGATATGTCATTATCAATTGCCTTCAAATTTTCAACCATGGACATTCTGGGGGTAGAAATGTTGGATCATAATGTATATGCAGATGGAATAATATAAGATGGGGTTTTTAATTGTATGTTAACTTTAATTTTTATCCCTAAAGGAATTTATTTTAATAAAATTTAAACTAATTCAATTCATAATACCTCTTAAGGTATTAAAACATTAATTGGATGGAGCTTTGGGTTCGATTATAAAATTATCATAATTGGGTTGATTATGATAATGTAACCAACATTTCATAAATGAAATTATTTGTATTCATAGTTGAAATGATTAAAACAGAGTATGCATGTAATATATCATAATCACTATGGTTATGATAATCAAAGTAAAACAATAAAATGATTCAATCATAAACCATGTTGAATCATATTGAATAATTGAAAAGACAATAATCACTAAAATTGTAATTAAAAAGATTTTAATCAGAGTATATTACTAAAGTATCATAATCATATTAGTTATGATAATCAAAATTACCAATAGTAAAATCAATATATAAAATGATTCACTTACTATTACAAATCAGCAAAAATGTAAAAGAATAGAATTCTTTTAACCCAAATAGAAAGGTATCCAATAACCTCGGATAAAGGTCCCTTGATTTATACTCTCAAGAAAGTCTATCTTACCCACATTAGGGTAAGCCCTCGATACAATGATAGGATTATATCTTTCTATCCCCACAAACCCTCGACCCAAAATATGATTGGTGCCTCTGTCTTCCAATCCTTGGAAGCCCTTAATCCGTGAATGATTGGTTCGTCTATCTTCCTATCCACGGAATCCCTTGATCGTAATCACCAATGATTAGTGTCTCACTATAAAAATTAATACTCTTGAGAGTAATAAGTATGTTGAATAATAAGTTCACAACTTGATTTCATAGTTTTTTATATGAATAAAATATTTGATAGATCTCTCACAGGATGTCTCAAATTCTTCAAAAGTTCTGAGCTCGTTCAAATGATATGGTATTTATAGGTGTTGTCTCCAATGGTCATATTTTCCTCCAATTGTTAGAATTTCTCCTGAAAAGGAGGCGGGACTAGGACACCTAGAACTCCATTGGTCATCTTGAAACTGAAACAATGAAATCATTTTATAATATATATTAAAACAGGATACACGACATCATTTTTACAAAACATTTTTTCATTTCGACAAGATACTATTTTTGTATATGATATAATTGGTCAAAAAATAATTTATATCATCCAATAAAATGCACATTTTAACATAAAATGAGTAAAATTATTTTATATAAGATAGTGAATATGATTTATCCTATCAATATGATATTTAACGGTGTGTATGATGTGAATCATAATCGGTGAGTCTGATGAAAATCATATTCAATGAGTATGATAAAAATTTTATCTAGGGTCATAACGATAATCATATAATATAGTAAAACTTATGGGTTCGATTATTATCATTGTAATATGAAAATATTAATGAAGAAAAGTAAAACAAGAAACATTAAATTAGATAATATATTAATTAATTTGAAAAGATAGTTTGTAATTTCAAAAAAAATGAATAGAAAATTCAAAATAAGACTTTTGACTCAAAAATCCCCCCCCTTTCGAAAATCACAAACAAAAAGTTAAAAAAAATAGATATTTATAAAATAAATATATTTTTTATTCATAATTGAAAAATTATACTTATCCCACTTGGAGTTTTAAAAACTCATCTGAATAAAATTTGAATATGAAAAACCTCCACTTTAGAATAATAAAATCCCTAAGGATCATATTCGATAAATAATGATTCCTATTAGGAGTAGTATTCTAATTTTGATAATTTATCCCCCTTTAAAATAAATTATATCCCTATATAATACATTACCCATTTATAAAACATTCTTCCCCTTTGTGATTTTCAAAAAATAACAGGGAAGTTCTTTTAATACCTGAAAAAAGGGTTAAAGATACAAAATATAGGAAGAGATGTAGTATTTTACCGTCTAAACAATGATGAAATAACATTCATCCAAAAAATGTAGAACATTAAATAAATATTATATTTATTATACAATAATTCATTGAAGGTTATTTTAAAACAATAAAAAACAGTTCAAAAAACAATTCATTTATTTTCCTTCTCTTTCTCCTTGTCCATCTTCATAACATCCAAAAAAGATGCCTTCATTTTATTGAATACTTTACTATCTTACAGGAGATTTTAATGAGACTCTTCTTGAGCCAAAAAGTTCTCTTACTAATCTAAAAAATAATAATCTTGTCTATGAATAACTTCTTATTTGGATTTCAACTTCTCTTCTCAAGAATAGATCTGAACTTCCTGGGCATGAATCTTTTCTTCCTGGGATTTTTTTGGTCTTTTCTTATAATAAAAACATTTCATTCATCAATACAACTTGATTTTTCATATCAATAATATCATCCTTGTAAATAAATATCTTTAATTGAATAACAACTAGCCTCTTTTCAATCACATTGAAATCTTCATACTAGCTTTCTTCTGGCCCTCTGACTGTTTTCAATTTCCGAGTTATATCACTTTGTAACTAATTGAATTCATCTGAGAGTTCATTCACAATATTTATGATATATTCTATTGAATATTCCTAAGATTTTATAATTTCTTCAGACTTTTGATACCACTTCATAACTTTATTACAAGCCTTCTGATACTCTTTGGTTCTTTCTTCTAATATTTGAAATTGGCCTCAAGTTTCATTAGTCTTTTTCTTTGAAGCTTGATATAATCTGGTATTTTATTTTTATATTCTACAAAAAAATAAATCTTTCGTTATAATATTGGAAAAAAAGTATTTAATTTTCAATTATTCTTAGTTATTGAAGAACATATCAATCTCTTTTCAAAGATATAGTCCAGTATGAATTAGTGTCTTCCTCATAATTGGGAAGCTCTAAACTATGACTTCTGACATCTTAATCATCTGAATTCTGACTCTCATTTACATCAAATATAGTTTCTTCTTTACTTTTTTGGATATGGAAGACTTTATGAGCTTGATATTTCTGATCATCTTTCTTAAAAGGTTGAAATTAATGGGATGTAAATTTTAATGAAGTTTTTTGAGAGGATATTACTAGAATAGTATCAGAATCATACTTTTGATTATGACCATCTTCTTTTTCATATTCCTTATTTTATTTTATTTCTTATTCTTTAATTTTACCTTTTATTTATTCTTATCCTTCATCGATATATTCATCTATCGGATTCAACTCAATGCCCTCTTATTCTCTTGAGACTTGTTCTTGAAATATTTCTGGGTGTTCTGATTCTTCTCATACTTTTTGTTTCTTCTTTCTCTTATATTGGAAAGAGGGAGTGACTAATTTTTTTGAACTAATTCCTTGATACTTATTTTGAAACATTATTTTCTTTACTCCTTTCATTAAATTATTTATTTTAATAGTATCATCATTTATCTTCAATAGTTTCTTTTCCTTCTGACATTATTTTAGAATCTCATCAGTATAGAATTTTTCTACAAGAGATTCAGTAGGATTGAGACTGAATTGTGGGTCTCCTTATTTCCTTTCATCATGTTCCATTATCCAGATGGATGTTTTTTCTTCACTATAAACACTTTTATTCCTTGGTTTTATAATATAATTGGACATGTATTTATTTTATTTTTTCTGAAATAGTTGGTACAAATTGTTTTGGTATTTTCAGGCGTCCTCAAACTTTCTCCTTTGGAGTTTTAACTTCAACATCCTTAAAAAAATTATATTACTAATCAAAATGAATTTTTATTCTTCTTACTGTCTCATAACTAATACAAGTAATTATCTTATTTAGTAGTACTGACAGAAGATTAATATTAAAAAACTTCAAACTCATATGAATGAACATACTCGGAATTACTAGAAACATGGTCAACTAGGACTTGATTTAACTAGACTTGAAATTATTAATGGTTATAAATATATAACCCATTAAGTTCATCATTTTTATATTCAAAAAATAATAATTAAAGAGTGAATAAATATGAATCATTGAGAGTTTCTCTGTCACCTCTCCTAGGGATTAAAAAACCCTGCATCCAGAGGGTGGTTAATCTATTATCAGCTGAAAGATGAGTGTTTTTTCTTTTTTATCATCATGAATATAAAAAAGATATTTCTCATATCTTTAATTTATAAATTTTCCCTTTTCTTTTGGCAATTTATGTGAGGGAAAAAATGAATTAACTTTTAATAGGACCTTTAGGAAATGTGCTGCTTGCTTTGTCGGCATACTAATTTCACTATCAAAAACATGAAAGGATACCTTAAAGTGTTCTTCATCAACCTTAAAAAAGTTTTTGAATTGTATCACTTCATCCACAATAATTGTATCTTGAGTTTTAGTTTTCTCAATATATACTAACTCCCATCCTTGAAAATGATTGATTTTTTTAGATAAGACTCATACTTGTCATAGAACTCTATGGTAAGAAATCTTTCCTGAAAGAACTTAATCATTGAGGAATATTTTAATGCCATTTTATTTGAATATGTTTCTGATGATTGACACATGAGTACTATTTAATACACTGAGTATAGTGACTATTAAAATTTGCTATTTGATGAGCAGTAGAGCTTCGACACAGAAAGGAGACAACTGAAGTGTGATAGGGTGGGGTCTCTTTATATAGGTGAAGGAAATATGACTGTGGAAATTCTATGGTTCTGATTAGATCTAGTAGAAAAAATGGTTCAGATGAAATATTGATTTTTTTATATTTAAAAAAAAAATAAAAAAATTATCATATTTTAGGTGAATCTGATAAAGTTTTAAAACAAATACCAACAAACAAAAATGTATTGAAAAACAAAGTGAAAAGTAAAAGAATTTATGCCTTTTGGAATCTCAAGATAGATTTTTTGGTTTCTAATAATTTTTTTTCAAAACAAAAATATAAATTTGAAGGTTAAAAATGATTATGAAATAGAATATTGAGGATGAGTGAAAAAAGATGGTGATGAAAAAAATATGTAGTTCCGAAAAAATTTCTAATCCCAAAAAACTTTCAATTTTTTTAATAAAATAGAAAGCATATATACTCCTCCTTTGAAAAACAGTAAATTAATATAATAAGATGATTTAAACAAGAATTATATGTGAATTATTACTTTATAGTTAACATTCCTAGATTTTATTTAATGTGTTTAAATTTATCTAAATGTAATAGTTTTTTAAAATTATCATCAAGTTATTCTTGCATTCAAATTAATTGTAAAATGATATCTTCTTTAAGTGTGTGATCCCTAAAAAGTTATGAATAATATCTTTTTGTATTACATGTGAGTGATGTGTAGGGTTTTTACTTAGATCTATGGAACTAGTGTTATCACATAGTATTTTATTTTTAGTAAAACTAGTGTTATAATTAGTTAGCATGTGTTGCATCCACAACACTTGAGCACAAAACATTTCAACTACCACATATTCAGATTCAGTTATGGAAAATTCTACTGAGTGTTTTTTATTACAAGAACAATAAAATAATGAATCACCTATGAAATAAAAATTTCCATATATACTTTTTCTATCCATTCTACAACCACCAAAGTCAGCATCTGAAAAAATAATAATTCAAAATCATTTACAGAAGAGTAAAAAAGCCTCAAATTCATAGTTCCCTTTAAATATTGAAAAATTATTTTAACATATCTTAAATGGGATTAATTTATATTTTATTAATACCTTGCACATAAGAATAAATAAAACATTATGTCTGGATGACAAGTTGTTAAGTACATTAGTTTTCCTATCATCCCTCTAAAAGTAGTTTGTTTTTATGGTTGTCTAGATTCATCAATTTCAAGAGTATTTGAGGTACCAATTAGAGTAAAAATAATTTTAGTATTGTCATATACATAATTTTTAATAATATGTTTAATATACATATGTTGGGATAAATAAGTCACTTCTAGTTTTTGGGAAATTTGAAAACCAAGAAAGAATGTTAACTCACTCATCATACTCATTTAAAACTCAGATTTCGTAAGATTCACAAAATAATATTTTAAGGATTGTGGAGTTGATCCAAATATAATGTCATAAAAATAAATTTTAATGATCAAAATATTTTTTTTCTCTTTATTTATAAAAAAGTTTTAGATCAGCAGTTCCCTTAAAAAAGTTGTTTTGAAGCAAAAATCCTTTTAATCTATCATACTAGGATATAAGGGCTTGTCTAAGGCCATATAAATCTTTGTTATATTTGTAAAAATATTCATGAATTTTTGTATCTTAAAAAATAGTATTTTTTTCAACAAAAACTTCCTCTTGATCATATCTGTTATGAAAAGAACAATTCACATCCATTTGAAAAGTTTGAAATTAAATAATTCTTCAAAGTCTAATAGTATCTGAATATATTCAATTCTAGATTCTGGTTCATAGGTTTCTTCATAATATATTCCCTCTTTTTTATTATAACATTTTGCAACTAGTCTTGATTTATTTCTAATGATTTTTCCATTTTAATCACTTTTTTTTGAAGACCCGTTTTAATAAAATTACAGAAGTTTCTTTAGGTATTTCAACCATGTTACATAAGTTATTCTTTTCAAATTAATTTAGTTCATATTTCATTGCCTTAATCAAATCTTCATCACCTAAAGCCTCATCAAGACTTTTAGGATTGAATTGTGAAACAAATACTAGATGTTGTACTTAATTTCTCAAATAACATATTTTCCTTTTAGATTTATTTACATCACCAATGATATTATCACTGTGATGTTTCTTAAAAAACAACTGACTTAGTTTGTGTAAAACCTCTTCATAAACATAATATAAAATGACTTTTGGAGTGAATACTTTAGAAAAGATTTCCTTAGTATTTCCCTTGTTTGAAGAGTCTTCTGTAAAATTTTGATAATTAGTTTTTGGAAAAAAACATCAGAAGATGTAGGTTGGGGTTATTTTAAAATAAAGGGATATTTTTAATAAAATTTAACATGTACTGTTTCCTCAACAATACAATAATTTTTATTAAAATTCTATTGGACTTATAAGTAGTTGAATATCCTAATAAAAAACCTTCATTTTATTTGTGTGAAATTTTATGTAAATTATTTTTTGTATTCAAAATGAAATATTTGAATCCAAATAATTATAAGTATGAAACTTTTGGATTTTGGCCTTTCCATAACCCATAAAGTGTTTTATTACGAAATGGTCTAATTAAAAATAGATTTATAGTATAACAAACAGTACTCAGAGCTTTAGCCTAAAAATGTTTTTCAATACAATATTCACTCAACATGGTTATAGTTCTCTATTGAAAAATAAAATTTCTTCTTTAAACAAAACTATTTAATTGAGCATTTAAAGGAGTTCAAAATTTATGCGTGATACCATTATTTCTTTAAAAATTTTCAAAATCAGAATTTATAAATTCTCTACCATGATCACTATGAATAGTTATCAATTGAAGGTTCCTCTCATTTTTAACTTTGTCTACAAAAGTTTTAAAAAATAATAGATTCATATTTCTTTTCTAGAAAATAGACCCATGTATATCTAGTGTAGTAATCAAATAAAACAAATACATAATACAAGGCTCTAATACTTCTAGTTTTGTAGGACCGAATAATTCCATGTGCACCAACTATAAAGCATCAGAAGTTGAAACTTCACTAATTTATTTAAATATTGAATTATGTTTCTTTCTATATTGACAAGGGTCACTGAAATTTAAAGAATAAAATCTAAGTTCTATTAAATCCTTAAAAATTCTTTTCTTAGGTAATTTATATAATTTCATATGTTTATAGTGTCCTAACCATCTATCCTATAATCAAGATTGATCTTTCATTGCACAAAGTCAAGGTAAGTCTTGGCTCCTAAGGTTTTTTATGTTATGTGTGTATATATTCTCATGCTGATGAGAAGAAATAATTAATTCATCCTTGGAATTGTGAACTACACATTTATCATTCCTAAAATTCATTGGTTATTCTTCATTTCATAATTTACTTATTCTTACAAGGTTGTGCTTAAAACCCTTAATAAAAAACATTTGAAATCAAATGTTTTTGTGGAAGAACAATATTACCTATTCTAACAATGTTTCCTTGAGAATTGTCTCCAAAGGTAACTCTTCCACCATTCATTTCAATAATATTTTCAAAGAGGTATTTTTTACCAATCATGTAACCAGAACATCCACTATCCATTTACCATAAGTTTTTGTTGATGGTAATTCCTTTGTTTTCATAAAAATAAAGCAATTAGGTTTCCGAAATCCAAACTTTTTTTGATCTTCAAATATTAGAAAGAAACTTTTTGGGAACCCACATTTGTTTCAAAAATGGGATTTATTAAATCCTAAAGACATAATTTCGTTTAAGGATCAATTTTTATTCTAATGAACACCACATTGACATTTTTTGAAAAAGGGGGGATTTTTAAGAACAATGTAATTTTTACTAAAAAATGATTTTGTATAAGAATATCATATTCCTAAATTATTACCTTATGGATGATGTTGTTTATAAATTTTTTCAAAACCTTATTTTCCAATGTTAATGTTTTACAATAGTTTCTTTAAAGAAAAGATTTCAGACTTTAGTCTTAGAAATAAATTCTTATCCAGATCAGTATTAGATTTAGAAGTGAGTTTTGAATATAAATCATTTTTCTCTAAAATATATTTTTCAAAATATTTTGAATGATTATCCTTATGAAAATTAGATTCCTGAATATTTTTAAAAATATAATCAATTTCACAATATTTTTGATCAATATATTTATAAAGTTATGATACTTATTTTGTTAAAACATTTATTCTAGAATTGTTTTTTAAAATTTCTTATTTAATTTTCAATTTCCTTTTAATGAAATTTGGAAAATCCGGAAACCTCTTCATATGAGGGTAAAGTTTATTATAATTGGCTAAGGATTATGATTATTATGAAGATGAGGAATTCTTCTCATCAAGATCATTTTCAATTAAAGACTTATTGGTTAAGGATTAAGCAATGTTCACCTTTTCCATGAAAAAATGATTTTCAAAAGGTATTCTAGCAAGAAATTCAATTCTTTTTTTCTATAATTCTCATTGTCTAAAGATTCATTTGAGGAGTCTCCTCCACTAGCACTCCATGATTAAAAAATTATTTATTATTTTTCTTGTAATAATTTTTCTGATTCCTCTCAGAATGTATTTCATTTATATCCTTTCTTTTTAGCTTTGGACAATCACGATGATATGACTAGACTTTTTTATTCATAGCAGGTAACTTCTGTATCCTTATTATCCTTATTATTTTTCTTATATCGATATTGAAAATATTTCTTGCCAACTACTTTGTTCATCCTTTGAGAAATATTGGCTTATTCATTCTCTGAATGTTTTTATTAACTTGAGTTTGATTAAACAAATTTCTTTTTCTTTATAGACATAATAACTTTCTCAGGAGTCTTATATTTATTTTGATTCGAAGTAAAAGTAAAAGAAACTCCTCTATTATTTTTCTTTTCCTTTTCTGCATCTCTTTTCAATCTATTTTAATGTTGCAAAATAGTTCTAAATCACTGATCAAGAGTAACACTTATTACCTTTCTTGATTGATGAAAAACAGTTTATTATGATTCCCACTCATTGGTCATGATGTCTATGATATTATCAACTAGGGTTTCATCGTCTATTCCTTTCTCTCCCATGGATTGTAAACTATTCAAAATTTTATTAAATCATTGTTATAACTTAAAAACCGGTTCTCCATAAGGAAATTCAAAATATTGATAGTCTACTCTTAGCATATATCTTCCAGTCTCAACCACTTTAGATGTACCAAAATAAGTAATCTCCAATTTCATCCAAATACTATTAGTTGCTTCACAATATGAACTCTATGTGTATATATATATATAGTAATTGAACATAGTAAAATATTTGTTTACCTTGTAATTCAGCTGATACTCTTGTTTCTCCAGATTGGTAAGGAGTGTAACTTCCTTTTCAGGAATTTTTTATTCACCATTAAACATAACGAAGTTGTCAACAATGGTGTTTATAAAAAAAATCTTCATTTTTTCCCTCCAGTTTTCATAATCATTTCCATCAAAAATTAGTGGTCTCATAGGATTGAGATTATAAATTGAACTGGAATTAATTCATTCCATCTTTGAAACAATAAAAAATTTCATTTTCTATAGAACACATTAGTGTATAAAATATTTATAAACAAAAAAATTTATAAAATAAATATAACTAACTTGTAAAATCAAAGTAAGAAAATATATGAGCAGTTATATAAGTACTGGAAACCTGCTCTGATACCAGGTTTTGGACCGTAATGTATATGCAGATGGAACAATACAAGAGGGGGTGAATTGTTGGTTTAAAAACATTCTTTTTTAACCCTAAAGGAATTTACTTTTAAATAATTTAAACTAATTCAATTCACAATACCTCTTAATGTTTTAAAACATTAATCCAAAAGGGACTTCGGTCTAGTTATAAAATTATAATAATTGGGTTGATTTCAATAATTAAATACACAGGTTGTAAATGAAATTAATCATATTCATAGCTTAAATGATTAAAATAGATTAATCATGTAATATATAGTAATTACTATAGTTACGATTATAATAGTAAAACAATACAATGATTCAATCATAAAGCCTACTAAATCATATTGAGTAATTGAAAAGATCATAATCACTAAAATTTTATTTAAAAAGATCATAATTAGTGTATATTACTAAAGTATCATAATCATATTGGTTATTATAATCATAATAATAAATAGTAAAATGAATATATAAAATGATCCACCTTCTATTAAAGCAACATAAATGTAAAATAATTCAATGATTTTAACCCAATAAAAAGGTATCCAATAATCTTGGATAAAGTCCCCTTCATTTATAATTTCAAGCAAGTATATATTTCCCACTCTAAGGTAAGACCTCAATATAATGATCGGCTTCTGTCTCGATATCCTCGCAAGCTCTCGATCAATAAGGTTATTGATGCCTCTGTCTTTGTATCCTTGGAAGCTCTCAATCTGTGAATGATCGGTACATCTATCTTTTTATCCACATAAGCCCTCAATCGTAATCACCAATGATCTGTGTCACACTAGGAAAATAAATATTCTTGACAGTAATAAGTATGTAGAATGATGATTTCACAACTTGACTTCAATGTTTATATATGAAGAAGATATTTGATAGTTCTCTCATAGGATGTCTTGAATTAGTCAAAAGTTTTGAGCTGATTCAAATGACCTGGTATTTCTAGGTGTTGAATCCAACAGGAATATTTTCCTCCAAAGGTCAGATTTTCTATTGAAAATATTGAGGGACTTGGACACTTAGCACTCCAATAGTCGTCTTTTAACTAAAACAACAACATCAGTTTATAATACATGTTGAAACAGAATACACGACATCATTTTGATAAAACTATTTTCCTTTCTATATGATACTTTTTTCATGATACGAAAGAATGGGTCTGAAAAGAATTTATCTCTTCTGATAAAATAAAAATGTGAATAGTAAATGAGTCTGATGATTTTAGTTTAGATAATGAATATGATTTATCCTATCTTTATGATATAGAATGGTTCATACAATGGGAATCATAATCGGTCAGTCTGATGAAAATCATATTCAATGGGTATGATGAAAATGTTATTTTGGTTCATAATGATAATCATGTCATATAGTAAAACTTAATGGTATGATTATTATCATAATCATATGAAAAAACATAATGAATAAAATTAAAACAAATTACCTTAAAGTAAATAATATATTAATCCATTTGAAAAGAGAGTTTGTGATTTCCCAAATAAAAAGAAATTAAAAATTCAAAAGATGAACTTTGACTCAATAAGAAAGAATCATATTAGCAAAAATTTGGTCACCCACATGTTTCCTTGGTGCTTAAATATAAGTTAAATTTTCCTATTTTGGGTAAAATTTTGTCCAGGTACTTTTTGGGTTAGAAATTTGGGGTTTTATGGGTTTTCTAGGTTTTTTCAATGTTTAACCACATAGTTTGTGGTAACCATGTGGTGACCATGTGATGGGTGATTCTATGAATATAGTGAAATTTTTAAGGATATCATAATGGTTTTTCAAACCATGAAGAGCTGTATAGGAACCATGTGTCTTGTTCTATAGGTTAGGGTTCTCCTATAGGTTTTGTGCATGGCTTGGAAAACCATGTGGCCAAACCATGAATACATCCCATAATCACTAAAAAAGTGACCATTACCAAAATTCTCATTTCAAATTATGAGTTTATTAACCCCTTTCTACTCAAATATGATTTAGATGGACTCTGTGATCCATGGAAGAGCTCTAAAATCCTTTCCTCTTCAATTCTTTTCTTGTTCTTAGTGATTTTAATGTGATTCCAAGGTAAATCCATCCTCCTTCCTCTTATATTCTTCTTCCTTCCTTTCCCCCCTTGAGTTATCTTCCTCTCATAACCCTAATTATGTTAGAAATACAGAGATTGGTTTTGTGATGTTTATAGCCTTGGTTTCCTATCTCCTTTCTCTTATAGAGGAGGACTTATTGTTTTTCGGGTGGTCATCTTCGAAGGTGACACACTTCAGCTTGGTTTTCACATTTTCCAAGTTTGAATTTCTATGAAATTATTTCATTTTCAAATTAAAATAATGTTTTAGCTTTTAAAGTCTCTTTTTATTAAAGGTATGAATATATGTGATATCCATGTTGTATTTCAAAAACATTTCTATGTATTTTTATCTTGGAATGGAGAGTTTTTTAATTTTAATTCCATGTTTTCATGTTTGAAATGGAATGTTATTATGTGCCAACCATTTTTATAATGTCAATGGGTGATTTTTTAAATATTTTTAATGGTGTGTGAAATATTTTGTAATAGTTTTGATATTCATTTAATAAAAATTATACATTAAGGAGATAATTTTTTATAATGAGGTGCTATCCACCAAATGATTTTAAGGGTGTTCTATAAAAAATTAAATGTTTATTTGAATGAGTATGTTGTTATACCCCTTGTGAAAACACCTTAATGTATATTTAATTTTTTTGATGGAAAAGGAAGTGTAACACCCTGATTATTTACAGTAAATTTTATTTTTAAATAAATTCAATCTCTTCGATAGCTAGTGATGCTCATAACACTGGGTTTAAATGAAACAAGATACTCTAATAAAATCTTAAAATTTAAACACGAACATTTTAACCTAGTAGTTATGTTAGTGAGTATGAAATGGTATAAAAAAATTATAAAAATTATATGGTTTAAACATATATGAAATAAATTCAATTTTTATTTACTGGTTAAAAATAAAATAAGATCCATTTGAAAGAAAAATAAATGTTTTCGGAAAATCTCTATTTTTTAAAAATTCAATTTAGTCACGATTTTCACACATAATTGAAAATTATTTTTCTACCAATTTTTGAAAATTTAATTTAAAAAATTAAAAAAAAAATTTAAATAATTATATCAATAATAAATTATGGTTAAATATTTGGATTATTTCACAAAATAATAATTTTTCAGTGAATAGTGTAAAATACTAATTTTTATAAAAAATTTATTTATATTTAAAAAAAATATGTCCCACCATTATTTTAATTTGAATTAAAATTGAATTATTATTTATGTATATGAAATAAAACTAATTACATTCAAATTAATTTTACACTAAATTTGGGTATAAGTTTATATATAGGCTTTAAAACACCCTTTTTTGAAAACTATTTTAATGTGTATAATGTTTATAAATTTTAAGTAATTAGAATAAAACCTAGTCATGAATGATTTAAATGAATTATATATATTATATATATTTAAATATTAATTTGAAATTAGATAATTATTATTAATTTTCATATAGTTAATATGAGACCAACCTTTCCTTAAAAATTCATTTCTTAAAAAACTATTTTTTTAACACGTTTGTGGGTTTAATTTTAATTTAAATTATTCCAATTATGTGAATTTAATTTTTAAAAATAGATTAAATATTTTAAAAAATAATAATTTAAATTAAATAATAATTTTTACTTATATTTTCACCATAATTAATAGAAAAAATAGTAAAACTAATTTACCATGGTTAAGGTATAAATGAGTTTACTGGGGGTTAAATAGAAATTTTAACAGTTAAAATGACCCTATATTTTTATAATTAATATTTTATAGTTATATTTAATTAATATATATTATTTCCTTCTTAAATTATCCATTTTATATCCTTTTAGCATGAGAAAAATGTGGATGGAATTGCTTCTTTTAAAAAATTCCAAGTTTGTCATCTTCCCCGTTTATAAAAGGCCACCCACTCTTCTCTCCTTTCTACACTTATAGAACCTATTTAATCAGATAAAACCTACCCAAATAACTTACCTACTTCCCTAAAATCATCATCTAATCCTTGGTTTTACAATAAGTTCTACCTAGTAATTATCTTGGTGTAAACCAAAAGAAGTTGGCCGAAGAATAGATGACTTCCTTAACTGAGTGTTTAATTTTATTTCTTCCCAAAACTCATTAAAATATTATTAAAACATGATGATATAATAAAATAAATATATTCCATATAATTATATTTTTTATGTTAATGTAATTTACTATTACAATATCCTTGTCCATCAAATGGGAAACTAAATCGTTGATCGTGTATACGGTGGACTACCACCTTGTGAACTGATGTAATTTGTTTTCCATCACCACTTATCAAGACTTGATATAATGAATTATAAAATATTTATATACAATATTTATGAAATAATTATACTTCTATAATTATAATATCAAATATAACTTCCTACTTTCCATTCCTTAGAAAATATGATAATGTCACTTGTGTGTAGGCAGACTACCACCTTACGAAGTAACGTGATCTTTTTTTCAGTTACACTTTATATGGATGGTAATAGGGATTAATTTTTTTAATATATTAACATAATTAAATATTAATAATTATTCAAAATAAATATATCATATACTTTCTTACCTTATCATCCATTGAATAAATGATAATTTCTTTCGTGTGTATGGAAGATGACCGCCTTACAAAGCGACGCGATACTTTTTTATTATCTCATCACATGGATGGTATGTGTAAGAGTATTTAAAACTAATAATATGATATTTATGATATAATTTTAATTATATAAATATAAAATAACACTTACCTTCATTCCATAATGATCTTCAAAAAATGGAAACGTTACTCATGCGTACGTACGACCTACCCTCTCCATGATTACAACATAGTTCATTTTTCATAACTATACTTCAAGGTTTGTTTAAAAAGAATATTTTAGTTATAAAATGATAATTATTCCATGTTTAACATTTTTTATAAGATTAATTTGTAATATTTTCAACCTTATTCAACTTATTAAATTGATTTTGTACATATGAGTTGTTTATTGTTAAAACGAACAATGTGAAAATAATTAGTTAAGTAATTGAATATGACATGGTAATAATTAAAATAAAAGGAATAATAAAATTTAAAAAGGTTCTCAAGAAATTAAATAATTATCATAATTTTATTATTCTAGAATATAAATAATGAACTAGATGAGTCAGGATCAAGGTAAGGGAACTTTCTAACCCACCCTTTTCATCAGGTTATGACCATTCTCTCTCAAACTCAATTTCTCTCTCTTTAAAGTTACAAAATTCTTCTAAATTTTTTGTTTGTATATATATATCACTCTCTAAAATTTATACCTAGATTAATCTACCTTATCTTTACATGGTAATTCATTCCTTATGACCATCTCTCAAATTCTTTCTTTAAATAATATCTTTGGATTATGTTATGAGACAAGATTATGCAACCAATTTCTTTCCATGGGTAATTCCTATGTTTATTCCTTATGAATTATATCCTTATATGTAAAATATATGAATGTACATGAAATTAATATGATGGATGCACCTATAATTTTATAGCCCTCTAATTTATTGGGTATTGTTTTAGTCTCATTAGACATCATGTATAGTATTAGAGAGTGAACCAAATCCATTATGAGAATCTGTCCACCATGTGATATTATCTTGACAGTTTTCCTTGAATTATATTTATACCATGTTTTATCTTTTTTCCACTTTCCCATGTTTAAATGATCTTATGATACCATGATATTTATGTTGTTTTTCCACTTGATTACTTATATACCTTATATTTTATTATATCATGTTATATCTTTGACTCATATGTTATGATTCCTTATCATGTTTATTCCCCTACTAGTCTTTAAAGATCACCCATTTATTTAATGTTTTCCCCATGTTATCCCATGCTGATTAAGGATCTAAAATGGATTTTAGGAGCTCACTATGGAGAATAAATTAAGAATTCTATGTTTTGGTTTCATTTGATATTGTTTCGGAGGGATTTCATGGCGTGGAATGGGTTTTTCTTGTCACGTTACCATTTCACTTTTCCCTAAAACTCCCAATGGCTCCTTCATCTGTAGCTAAGTACTGACCTCATTTTCAAATTCTGGCAGTCATCTAGGTTTTGAGGCATAGAAAATCTTAGGCACTCATATTTCTTGAGAGGATATGAGGTCTATCTCATTATACCCTTTTGGGGGGAATTGTTGTATACTTTGGGACTCTATTATAGATTTATGAAATGTTTTTGAATCTCTCTCTAATATTGATATGGGACCGTTTACGCTAAAAAATGACTATGGGTCAATTCTATTTTATGTACAATAGATTGGGATTTATCTATATGTATCTGAGGTTCTCCAACATTTTCCCGATAGTGGGAAATTTCTTAAGTGCTGAAGTTACATGACCTTGTGCTTCGGGATATGCTATCATGTGTGGTGTTGGTTGATATTCCAAGTATGGGATTGTGAAATTATTAGGCATACTACATATCTTGGTTTTTTTAGGAATCAAAACCCTCATAGTTTGATTGGATTTGGGACTTACACACTGAGGATTCCCTATTTTTGATGCTTAATGAGGTTCTTGTTACATCCCCCTAAGACCATTTGATCCATGCTCATTTTGAGAAATAAGATGGAGTGTATGATAAGCCTAGAGTCATTTGTATGCAGGATCTATATATTGAGGTAGTCTTTGAGATGTTTGATGTGGAGCTCGAGCCTTTAAAAAGGCACCCTACGTATCCCAGTTATAGCGTGAATTAGAGTCCTCATTGTTATTTAAGGTCGGGGATTACAAACTGAGGATTCCCTATTTATTATTTCTAATTAGGTGCATGTTTCATTCCCCTAAGACCATGTGATCCATGATCGTTGTGAGAAATAGAAGGGAGTCCATGACCAGCCTCATGGAATGTGGATGTGGGATCTTCATATGCAGGCAGTCCTTGAGATATTGGATATGGATCTTGTTCCTTTAAGGAGTTCTCCTATGTATCTCGGTTATGGTAGGAATTAGAGTCCTCATAGTTCAGGAAGTCCTTGAGATATTTGATATGGATATTGTTCCTTTGATGAGTTATCCAATGTATCCCAGTTATGGTAGGAATATGAGTCCTCATATTTCTTTAAGGCTGGATCCTATACACAGAGGCTACCCTGATGAATGGTCCTTCATATTTGGAAGGTGTCTCGTGATCCTATCAGCATACCCTTGGAGTCATCGTGTGACTTGGATTGACACATTTGGGGGGGTTCATGAGATCCATGGTGACATGGTCCAGGGGTGTCACTTGTCTTGGCCAAAACCGTAGGGATACATTGCGAGTTCAGGCCGGCATGTTTAGAGGTGTGCCGCATGTCTTGGCCGACACCTCAGGGAGACATCACGTGTCTAGACAGACATGTCCAGAGGTGTGCCACATGTCTTGGTTGACCTATCCAAGAGACACCATGAGCCCGAGATAACATGTCTGGATGTTTCATGGGTATCAGATGACTCACTCAGGGGGGTGGACTGTGAGAGCAGGGTCTTTATGTCTAGATGTGTCAGCAAGACTTAGATGATGTGAGTAAGCATTGTCATATGAGTTAAGATATTCATTTGAAGGAAATCTCAAGTCTATGGTGACAAACCTAAAGGATTTATGGGATCCGTTTGGTGCTCAAATAAAGTTCACAAGACCTTTCCTGACATGTATGAAGTGTTCAGAATGTCCCAGAAGACCTGACGAATGGATTTCGTGAGATCTGGGTGGAACAACTTGGTTCTGTTGTGTGTCTTTGGATGGCACATGAAAAGCACACATAGGACTTTGATCATGTCCTATGCTTTATTTTTCCACTTTGAATCCCGCCTTTTTCCCTTGTATTGTGAGTTCCTCAGCTTGGTTCAGTGTTAGTTTGTTTGGTTCTCAGGTGATCTGGAAGACACACGATGTGGACTTCACATGTCTCACTAGGATTCCTTCGTATGATCTTTGATTGATCATGTGAAGGACTTTATTCTTGGTGCATGAATGCTCTAGTCGTTTATTTTTGTATTACCTAGCATAAATTTGTTTGATCGTATGAGTGGATGTGAAAAGAATCCTGAGATATGATCACCAACATGGGTAGCCTCTAGCGTCCCGTCAATTGACTGTCAAACTAACTAACTATCCAACCAACCTTTTTTTCGAGTTAGAGTGGAGAATTTAGAGTTTCATACATCTAGTGTACTCACTAATTTGTACGAGGAATCTGACATGAGTCCAGGATAGATTCAACATGGGTCTGGCGTTATGTGGTTTTGCGGGTCTCAGTGGTGGATCATGTTTGGGGTGTCACATGATTTTCAACGGTCATGGGCCCATCCATACTTTATTTTATTATTATCGATTATTGAAGAATCAAACCTTTAATGGATTCCATGTCGTCATGTCGACATGTACAATGGTCGTCGTGAGATCCAAGTGCATATCGGAGGGAACTTGTGAGTCCTTGGATGGCCTATCTTGGGGTCTCGCGGTCCATGTTGGGGGTGTGTTGGACACATAACCTGTGATTCAACAACTTCAAACCCTAATCACCTACCCCTTTCCCATATCCTTCATTCTATGTTACATTTAGTTGGATTCATGTGCAATTTCATGTATGGAACTGAGGGAAATTCATTTATTTTTTGGAGAAGAGTCGTGTGACCGATATGGGTCGCATGGTAATGTGTGAGTATTTAATGGAAAATCATGTCTGTTCATCCTTAGAGTGCTGTGGGGTTTCCTGGAATGTGCTAGGTCTTTCGTTCGGTGAAACTAACAAGATAGAGGGACCACATGTGGAGAGGCGGTCATGACACTGAGGTCTCTTAGTGTCTCGCGGGTCACTCAGGGTGTGTGACTCTTTCCTTTTAGCAATCGTGGATACCAATCACCTCCACCCCTTTGATCCCCTTTGTTTAATTTGAAAAGGGTTGGGAGGTACACTAGTTTTCTCAGGTAATATCCAGGATTTTTACTCGATTTCACAGTGTTTTCTTTCTTGAATATGTGTATTATATGAGAGTGCACAAGTATTGTGTCCAAAAGTATACATTTGTCCATAGAGTGATGTAGAGTTTTCTAGTGGTTCCCATGTGACATAGCTGATGAGACGAAGGGGATCTGTGAGATGCACCGGATAGGTTGGGGTGTGTTTTGTGTCATTAGGCATGCACCACATTTCCTCCAGCAACTACAGACCCATCTCACCTTCTCCTCTTTATCTCATTTTTTCTTTATGTAAAAGGATCATAGGACTGATAAGATGGATTGGACATCATTTTGGGATGTTATTCTTCCAAATGATTCTTTGGTGTGTGATATTTGTGACTATTGGGGTTCTCTTCCTTGGGATGTCTCTTCCCTTTATTTTTAGGGGTTTTCAAATGGTTTTTCATGTACTTTACAATGAAAAACTACACAGCCTTAGGGGATTCTCATCTAGCCTTCACTATTCGGTTTCTGGCGTGAAATGGCGCTTGTTAAGGAGGGTTTTATGGGGATCACTATAGGCTAAGTGCCATGTATGGAGTCTTCACATAACCTTCAGGTGGTCATGCGATCGTGATCCTTTTAGAGGATCCACAAGTCTTTGGCCATCCTCTTCTTCCTTGCTTTCATGGGAATTATAATACCAATGTTCAAGTATTTCTTCCTTTTTGATTTTTTTGTTTGTTCTCATTTGGATGGATTCAACAATTTCCACCCCTCAAGAGCGACATCTAAGGGGACAAGGACTCAATACTGAGTACAACTAGATTCCCGCTAGAGTCCTTGGTGGTGTCGTGAACCGGTGATTTCATGTGATTTTTAGTTCATCGGGTGACCTTTGGTATTCCTCAAGCCACCTATATATAGGGGTGCAAGAAATTTCATTCCACTAGCTTCCTTCTTTTCAAGAGCACTCCCACTACTTCCCTTTCACCATCCTTCACTGAAAACCCTGATTTCTATCCCTTTATGCGGGTCTCCATCGCGATTCTTGAGCACGATCCATGCACTTGCGCAAGACTGCTTATTTCTTAGACACTCATCCATCTCATCTGCAGAATAAACATCAGTAATTTCTCAAAATTAGGTGGTTGTCATGAGGACCCTACGGGATCCACTGGATCAGCCTCTCAATTGGTTCACATGTGCATGTTCAGTTCATGTGATTTTTATCCCTCATGGAGGTCATGTGGCGTGCTTAGGGCCTCACAGGGGTTATACGTCCCAGGATTCCTCTAAAGACCAGGTGGTTCATGAGATCCTCGATGTGGTTCATGAACCCTTGGCTAAGTCATGCAATGAAGAATATGTCGTTGGGATATTTTCATGCATTTACTTCTTTCATGACATTATATTGTTTCATCTAACATGTTCCACTTACTTATTTGTCAGATGGATTTTAGATCCCATCAAGGCTCCTCAGTTGTGGATAATCAAAGGTCCTTGATTTCTAGGAATCACAATGTCGACCCTCTCTATCATGTGCATTATATTATTGAGAATTTGTGGAAGATCCTTTTGCATGGACTCTAGTATTACCCTTATCCGACCAACTTCCATTATATGAGTTTGGTCTGATGGACGACGTAGCTATTCCCAACCTAGCCTTCAATCTACCATCTTGTTGGGTATTCAGTTCCTCCAACTATGTTCAGATGTGAATTACTGAGGATGAACAGCTGAAAGCTACCCAATATCAGGGTTTTCCCTACATACTGGTGAACTCCCCCTAAGCCCTAGATGGTCATGATCACATTCAACAGCCTACCAACCAGATCTATTCAAGCATATTTTCCTCTTACCTGAAAATTCCTAGTGAAGGTTGGTATTTGAAGTGAGACCTTCGACCAAATGATAATTTCTCCAATGAATGGTCATGGCCATTATGGGTATGGTACAGGTGTCTGGAATTCTCTAATAATTTGTATGGGGTTCATATTCATAAAGCTATGTGAATTTCTCATTTCATCATCTACCTCCAGCTTGAACTCCTCCGGAAAATGATCAGTCGTTGGTGCCCTGGGACCAACCCATTCCATCTTATCCATGGTGAAGTGGAAATCAAACTATGTGATATTCATCAGTTTTTTGGTATTACTCCTATCAGATAGATGTATGATGAGTTTCTACCTAATGAAAATGTTTGGCATAATCTCTTACAGACTCCAACTTCAAAAAAATAGATGCTCGTCCTTAAAAGAAATGAATTAAGGAGAGATATAATGGGGCCCTTGATCGTTTTCTTCACTGATTGGATCTAAATATTCTTATGTAGAAATGGGGATAAAATGAGCCTTATTCACCCTTTCTGGTGTCCCTCTGAGTATGTCCACAATGATGTTGGCTCATATTGGGCCATTTTGGAAACTAGAGACTATATTTCATAGGGTTATCAAATGAACCCAGAGATTTCTCTAGACCTAAGGCTAGCAGATTTTCTTGTTATGTTTATAAAAAATGGATCTTCCTAGCTGGGGATTTGTGCTCTATCATTCACGTTATCACCCTGGTGATGGAATCACGACTCGCATATGGGAAATGCCTCAAATTGGAGGTATTGTTCACTGCAAAAAATTACAAGATATTGGTACATATCTGGTAAGGAAACAATCCCTACAGAATTAGTGGTCCTCTTCAATTATTGTTTGGTTTGATAGGGGACCACTTTTTCTGCTATGAGTACTAGAATACTTCCAATATTCTGGATCCCATATCCTACCCCATATTTTTGTACGTTTTTGGAGTTGGGCCTATGTCCCTAACCCCTGTGGAGGTTAAATGAGTGTTGTTCCAATATGAAGGTTTCAATTTTTCTATTTAATTTATACCGTACGGTTGAATCATCAATGATGGCAGTGAATATCTTAATGATAGATCTTATTTGGTCTCCCTTTAGGATGGGGTCCTTACAGTCAGGGTGGAAAATCTTTTTATTTGTGAACCGTATTCACGACATCAGTTTTCTCAAAAATTTGGCTGTGTGTAGAGGGTTTCCCCCCTTCCATTTTCTAGTGTTCATGGGTAATGACATCCTATCATCATTATCCAATTTTGAAATATTTTGTCTCATGAAGACACTAAGACTATGATTATATTTCCACCCACTAATGCTCCCACCTAACTCACCCATGATTATTCTCGGGCATGGATGATGGCATATCCTGATGGTGTGTTGGGAAAGTCATTCTATAATGTATACATGCCATTCATGTTATTGATTCCTATATCTATAGTATCAATGTACTTGATTGAGGATGTGGGCGAGGCATCCAAGAATTTTCCTCCTTCTGATGACAGTTGTTCAAACAGTGGACCAAATTCTATTGAGGAATTCAATTCTACCATGCATATTACAAATGATTTTTCTATTGAAAGGGCTATGTTTGGATCTTCCTCTTCTATTTCATCATTAACTTTCTTGGTCGGTGATCCTTCTTCCATACCAACTTCGTCAGCAACTGAGGCTCGATCACATCATAGGATCTTATGGGAGTGCATCCAAGCCTTAATTACTGAGACCCCTTTCGGAGCCTTCCATCATCAAGGGGGGATTGTTCCACAATTATTCCATGATCTAGGGGAAGGAGGTTTTTATCGGAAACCTCTATTAAAAATTATGCAATAGATCATCCTATCCCGAAGAGACTTGGATTCAAAGAAGAGGAGCCTGCATGATTTTCTGAATGAGGCCTCCCTCACTAAGAAACTAGAAGAGGAGATAGAGGCCCTAGATAAGGGTAGTCAACTATCATCTGAATTTAAATCTCTTATGTATATTTTTACAATGAAGATATGGAGGTATGAAGATATTATTTCTTAGTTGATGTTAAATCTCCCAAAATCATCAACCTCATTGACCACTACTCAAATGAGGGTTGAGGATCTGACTACTCTAGTCAAAGTTGTATCCTATGGTAGAGGCGGAGGAAGAAGATAGAGAAAAAATTCAGTGCTCAGTTGACACATCTAGCCAAACCTTGCTGATCTTTCCAGTTATGTTGATCATCTTTTGTTATAATTCAGTTTCCTTGTAATGTATTCTACATTGTTTCACTACATCCCATTTTTTGTTTAGGTTTTTAGAGATAATCCAAAATGTGGAGATTCCTTCCCCTTTTCCCTATCATGATTGGTTGTTCTTGAAATACTATCCAATCCTCTACTTTTTATAATACTTTTTGGTTCCATTTCATTAATAATAGAGGTAGATGTATATTTCCTTCATTGTGATATAAAAGCGTGAATGTTTTATGTTCCAAGAGATCATTAGTTTGAGATATGTGTCCTAAAAGATAGGTGTTTTTTTTCATATTTTTGGAGATAAACTTGAGTATGATATGGTCACATAACAAGCCTCACAAAAATTGTCACGTGATTTAGTTTAGGTTCTTTTAGCTCGGACCATCTGTTGTTTTAGTTTAAAGTATTTTATCTGGGACTATATGTTACTTTAGTTTAGGGTCTTTTAGCTCAAACCAATTTTTTCTTTAGTTTAGGTTCTTTTAACTGAGACTATATGTTGCTTTAGTTTAGGGTCTTTTAGATCGGACCATCTATTGCTTTATTTTTGGTTCTTTTAGCTCAGAACATCTATTGTATATGAAGCCAACATTACAAAAATGACTCAAAATATTATGGGATCCTAAGTTCTATTATGATACTGATAGGGCTCATGAGGATAAGAGTTCCAAGTGCTATGGAAGTTTTATGAGGTGAAAAATATTAAGAGAAAAATACTATGGAAGATAGGCCCACCTAGATAGTTGGAATGTGGGTGGAATAAATCACAACTCAGAATCTTGATCCAAATGATATATAATGAGGTAGAAATATCGGTATGTCCATTGACACTATAGGGGTGTCAGGTTCTGTCATAGTGTTGTTGAGGATCAAAAGAATTAGTAGGCCCTTTATGTTAGGGCAAGATATCCCATATCAGTGGGTCTGATCCCTTCTGTGTCAGTAGCATGGTCGGGTGGAGAGATCTCTATTCCTTTCCAGGGGCTATTAGATATTTATGACGCTCAAACATCCAGATGATGAATTTGGGTATTTAGGGATGGGTATCCATGAATGGTTCTGGAACCTTAGGGAAATATATCTCTTAATTGAACAACCTAAGACCTACACCTTTGGGTTTAAAATCATGAGGTGTGAGATATCAAAATTTTCAATAATGAAGTGTTGGATTATGGCTTTTAGAATGGGTACAAAACATAGTGATCCAACGTTGAGGATATGAGATCTGCTTGGATAGTCTGATGTGGAGACTATAAATCATAGTCCAAAGGGACCGGGTCATGGGGAAGGTATTAGACATTTATTTAGGGGTAACCTATAACACAATGGGGTGTTGGGTTCCACCATGGTGACATTAGACTCACCAGAATCATAAAGCCCTTCACACCATGCTTGGATATCACCTATTGGTGGGTCTGAGCACCCGCATAATAGTATGGCCAAGTGGAGAAATATATTTTCTTCTTCAGGGGAAATGAATGGTTTGAAAATACCTGAGACACATAAGATAATGAAGTGGGATATATGGAAAATATAATATCCAAGGAGATTTTGACCACCCTAAAAGTTTTGAAACCACATGTCAAACATATTATCTCGATGAGAAGATGTGACAAATCATTACCCTTATTGTTTCCTAGACCATGGGGTCCAGCGAGTATAACTTGGATTTTACTAGGGATACATAGTAGACCCTGTGATATTTATTCCTCATTTACTTGTTCCATAATTTTTTCCTAAACTCTAAAGATTGTGATTTTAGTGGGTGATTACGTGACTTTTTCTCAGGTCTCCCTTTAGGGGTTTTCAACCTAACAAGTTTTGTGTCTCTTTCATTAGTAGTGTAAGGTATTGTGGTTTGAACCATTACATGTAGAGTTTAAGGTCATATAGATTTGAGCAAAGTGTGAATAGTTTAAGGTCATGCCACTTGAACCAGGTATGGGGGATGATACACAAGAGGCTTATTAGGATACACAGGGTCAAGAGTACTCCAACATCCTTCTAAATAGGTTGTGGAGACATTTTAAATCAGGTATCAAGGTTCTTTGGTTATGAGTGACGATATGGGATAGTCATATAGAGAGTGGTTCAAACTCACTGGGGTGTTTAGTGATGTCGTGATGATTACCGGGCTCATGGAAATTGGAATGTCCATCTTTTGAGTGATGTATCCAGTTGATGGCCATAGGCGCATATATAGGAGTCATGGGCATGAATTCATAGTTAATACAAGGGTCCTTAAAGATGGATATTTTTTCCAGCAGCCATGGAAGGTTTAAGGTGGCTTGAGACACTCAATACGTGAAGTGTGGGGAATGGGTTGAGGTTTTTAAAAAGATGAAGTAGGAACTCTGTTCTCTTGTTGGTCTGGGTAAGGCTCTTGTGGTCCATTGATAAGGAAGGGTTATCGAAGATGACCTGAATAGTTTATAATCATGTAGTATGATGTGATTCCATGATGTTTAAAATATTGTAGTGAGGACTTATTTAGTTTAATGTCATGCTGTGAGGATTAGGGCAGATCGACGTGAACAAATAGAAATGTATGAGGCCCATGAAGTATTGGGCTTGAACCCTGGGGGTTTCCAATGTAACCAATCTAGTTGGGAATCAATGTTCGAATAGTTTTAGGAGAACCATGTAGTTTAATGTCATGCAGGGAGGATGTAAGTAGAACCGACAAGAATGAGGGCCAAATATACCCACACCATGACATGTATCCTTCAAGGGACTCAAGACAAGAGGTAAAAAATTAGGCCAATTTTTTGGTACCTAGGGCTAGACCTGAAGACTAAATTTCCAGAAATTCCTATGTATCCCATAAGGATGTGAATAAAACCATACGTAGTTCTAGAGTGACCGTACAGTTTAATGTCATGTGGTACATATGAAGGTCACCCAACATGAATGGAAGGTAGTCCAGTGGTTGGGACTAGAATCAAGGGTTCAGGTATCACTATATATCTCATTGATAATGATAATCAATCCTCACGTAGATCATGAAATGCTAGTGTGGTAGGAGACCGACACTATCAATGGTGTTCTTCTTAGATGAGGTCTATAGGAGTATATAGTTTCATGTTGTTTAGGGGACATAGACTGTGAATTTTAACATCATGTGGCAAGGAGTCATGATATCCTTTTTATCTCCCTATATTTAGGATGATAATGGGTTCATCCCAATCCTTCACACCATGCTTTTTGTGGGGAAACCATTTTCAAAATTTCTAACCATGCGTGAGCTATGCTCAATTCGAGAAACAAGGAATAAAAAATACCCCTCCCACTATTCAGAGTCATATAGTATAGTATGGGAGTATTTTAGGTCTTGTGGTGGATAGGCCAAGACATAGGATCAAGGAATCCATAAATATCTCATTGAGAATGATAATTAATCCATACGTAGTTCTAATGAGACTGTGCAGTTTAATGTCATGTGTCAAAGACTTATCTTCATAGTTTATTATCATTTTTGAGAAATTCCATGAATTTTAATTTCATACAGCTAGGATGAAGGGAACCCAACATGAATGAAATATAATCCTATGGTTGGTCTCATAAGTAAGGGTATAGGTATAACTACATATCTCATTGAGAATGATAATCAAGCCTCACATAGTTCTTGAGGTTGGTTTTGCAGTACCTAGGGTTGGACCTAAATACTAAATGCCCAGGCATTCCTACGTATCCTATAAGGATGGGAATCAAGCCATATATAGTTATAGAGAGACCATGTAGTTTAACATCATGTGGCGTGGACTTATCTATATAGTTTATTGTCATGTGAAAAACATTCCATGTAGTTTAACGTCTTGTGGCAAGGAATTATCTGCATAATTTATTATCATGTGCAATACATTCCATAAATTTTAACGTCACGAGGAAAAGATGAGTATGGGACATAAACCAACATAGATGCTCTGTTTCTGGTGATTATGCAAAGTCTTTCTTGAGAAACATGGAATTTTTGGGTGATGTGACACACTCCCCATCCATGGTGCCCAGTGAATAGGCTTCATTATGATAGAACTTATGTATGACATAGGTTCCCTCCTACTAGGGTTCCAACTTTGGGGGATTCTTCCCTGGTATCATAATGGATCTGAGAGCTACCAACAATTCTCCTTAGAGGAACGAAGGGAGGTGAAAATTCTTATTGAAGGCTCATTCTATCTGGTTCTGGTGGATTTCCAGGTTGTGCAGTGTGTGAAACCTCTTCTCATCTTCCTTCTCCAACTCATCCAATATTTTGATATTTTTCATCATCTTATAGTTTCCCACAAATGGATATTTAGAGCATGGGTAGTGGGACCTCTATGGGTATCACAACCTCGGTCCCATACACCAATGAGTATGGCATTGCTTGTGTAGTAGAATGAGTGGTTGTACGGTAGGTCCATAAAGCCAAGTGGAGTTTGTTCGGTCAGGAATTCTTATCATTGTTCATCATATTCTAGATTATATTTGATATATTCTTATTATATAACTCTATCTATCAATTTTTTATAGCATCATAGTGTTATGAGTGATTAGATTCGATATTATACTTCTGATATAACTTATTCAACTCCACAAAACAGAAGTTGGTGCCTTTTTACATCAATATCGTTCGAGGGAATCTAAACCTAGTGATGCTATTGGACTTTAAGAAGTTGATGATAATATTTATCTCGGAATCCTTGAGGGGTATCACCTCATCCCATTTAGAGAAGAAGTTTGTAGCAATGAGGATGTACTTAAACTGATTGGTTGTGGCCAGGGGATATGGCCTTACAACATCCATCCCCCAAATGGAGAATGGTCTTGAGTATTCAGTTGTGTGTAGTAATTTTGGGGACTGATGGATGAAGTTTGTATGAATCTGGAATGCATTACATTTTCTGGTGAATTCCACATAGTTTTTTATCATGGTTTTCTAGCAATACACTAAACTTCTAATCTAGTAGGAAATCCTTGTTCCAGATTAGTGGGTGTCGTAGGAACCTGCATGGACTTTTTCCATGACAGTGCGAATTTCTCCTACTATGCATCTGATAATAATTCCATTGAATCCACGCTTTTATAGGATTTTATGATCATTTGTACCATCCTATAAGGTTAATTTTTTCGCACGACACTAGATCTATTCCTTTCCATATCAATATTTCCTGAGAGTCATATCCCGAAGATAGCTGATTATGGGATTCATTCATCTTGAGGTGGTCGCTGGTTTGTCGAACTCTGGGGTGGCACTAATCTGGTTGATTTCTTTCATATCGCACATAAAAATCGATGAGACCATTCTTCAATGAGTTATTCGGAAGGTTGCTTCTTCTTGACCAGGGTATGCCAAGATAACTGCTGTATTGGCTAGTGCGTCGGTGTGATATTTCTGTGATCAAGTGATATAATGCAATGAGGGATCAAAGGGGGGTTTTTCCATTAGTCCCCTGACATAGACATTGATAGAGGATTGTTCTTTATTTTTTATAGCATATTCATTGTTGATCAACTTAACACCATCTCGGAATCCCCTTTGATGTTTAGGTAGTCTATGTGAAATTGTAACGCTAGTTCCAACCCAGCGATGAGGGCTTGGTACTCAGCCTCATTGTCCGTCCAACCATCGGACAGTAAAAAAGAATAGGGAATAACTACTTCATCTAGGGAGACAAATATGACCCCTAGGCCAACCCAGATGAGTTTTTGGTTCTCCATTATTGTTCCTATAAGACTCTGAGAGGTGCAATAAAAATATATATCCCACGTTTGGGGAGTGTTATGGGCATATAAACCCCCTAATTTTAAAGGTCCACCCCTTATCATCTCATTTAAAAACATAAAAAGAACATTGGTTTTGCCAATACCTTCCCAAATCACTTCCCCAAATCCATAAATTCATCTTAGAATATTTTTTTGGTCATAAATCCAACCTAGTAAGGCTTTTGGTAAAAACCAAAAGAATTTGTCTAAAGAAGCGGTGACGTCCTTAACCGGTCGTTTTATTTAATTTTTACTCCACATCCTTCAAGTATTATATACCATGATGATATTATGAATTCAATATGTTCCATATAATAATATTTTTTATGTAAAAGGAAAGACTTAAAACTGTATCCTTCTCTCTAAAATGGGAAAAAAATTGTTTACCATGTGTATGGTCGACTATCGTCTCACGAACTGACGTAATTCATTTCCATCCCTGCTTCTCACGGCTGGATATAATTAATTATATAATTTTTAAATATTATATTTTTTATATAATTCTACTTTTAAATTTTTGATCATATATACCTTATTACTTTACATTATGCAGAGAATATAATAATGTCTCTCTTGTATACAGTGAACTACCTCATTGCCAAGCAATGTGATTTGTTTTTCACCTACGCATTACGTGTAAGGTAATAAGGAATAATTTTATATTTATATTTTATATTAATGAAATGTATATGAAATATTAATAATTCTATAAAATAAATATATCATATATTTTCTTACCTTATCATCCATTGAATAAATGATAATGTTGTGTGTGTGTAATATAGACTACCACCTCATGAAGCGAAGTGATTCATTTTCATTACTGCATCACGTAGATGGTATGTGTAGTGGTATTTAAAGAAGTAATATAATATTTATTATATACTGATAATATTGTAAATTTAAATTAACACTTACCTTTTTTCCATCATGACCATTGAAAAATGGAAACGTTACTTATGCGTATGTTCAAGCTACCTTCTGCATGATTATAATGTAGTTCATTTCTGAAAACCATATTTCATGGTTGGTTTAAAAAAATTTAATTTATATTTAAAAATTATAATGATTTAATTTTTATCATTTTTTATATGATGAATTAATAATATTTTAAACCTTATTCAACTTTCCAATTTAATTTTGGACATATGAGATGTTTATCAATAAAACATAAAATGTGAAATTAATTGGTTAAGTAATTGAATATGACATTGTAAATAAAAGGAATAAAATCATGAAAATTTTTTATAAATTAAATAATTAAAATATGTTTATTATTCTATAATATAAATAATGGAAATAAAAAAATCAAGCTCATTGTATAAGGGCTTTCTAACCCACCCTTTTATTGAGGTTATGACCATTCTCTCTCTAACTCACTTTATCTCTCTAGAAAGTTATGATATGGTTCTAAAATTTGTATATATTTATCAAAAAATTATACATATAATACTATACCTTCCTTTGATGGGGTAATACATGACTTAAGTCCATATCTCAGATTAATTCTTTAAGGAATCTCTTTTGATTATGTTATGAGACAAGATTATGAAACCCATATCTTTCTATGGGTAATTATTATGTTTATTCTATATCATTTATATTCTTATATAGAACATATATTCGTGTACATGAAATGTATTTGATGGGTGGGCTCAGAATTATATAACACTCCAATGAATTGGGTAATCCTTTATTCTCATTAGACATCATGTATGGGATTTGAGAGTAAACCTAATCCATTAAGGGAAATTATCCACCATGGGATGTTCTCATAGAAGATAGCCTTGAAATATATTTATATCATATTTTATATCATTTCCAATTTCCCATGTTTCTATGATCTTATGATACCATGCTCTTTATGTAATACTTCCACTTGATTACTTATGGTATCATATCATACCTTTAACTCACATGTTATGCTTCCTTGTAATTTGTATTCCATTATTGGTATTCTAGGTGACCCCTTTTTTCATGCATTTCCCTGGTTATCTGATGAATATTTAAGAGTTAAAATTCATTTTAGGAGATCACTGTGGAGAATAAATTAAGGATTCTATGTTTTAGTTTTGTTTGACATATTTTGAACCTAGTCTTTCAAAGAAACTAGGACTTTATGATACTTGTACTAAAATTATTGGTTATTTATGTTTAAAAATCATGTCGAAATATTTGAAAAAGTATTGGGTCTCTGTAGGAAGGCCTTTTTCCTTATTTTGGATTTTAAAGAGGATTAACCGTATTTTAAAGGGCATATTTGAAGGGTAAAATGGCATGTGTGGTTTTAAAGGATTTCTAAATGTTGTTTTAGTATTGTTTTATAAAAAATAAATGGCTTGGAATTTCAATCCTTGTTTTATGATAATGGACCAATTGTAACTTTATAGAGAGTATTGTTTAAATCTTATGAGAGACTCTTGATTTCTCCATGGTGATTGTTCTCCCTTATGTGGATTTTTATCACTTTGTAATGATTTTTGTTCCCTTTTTAGGTAATATAATTTGTTTATTCCATGGATGAGTGATTCATAAAAGTGGATTTTCTATACAAGGGTGATAGAGGTGAGGGAGAGTTATTTTATATGCCTTTTTTCTGATCTTGGATTACATGTTCACTCACGTCCCTTTTCTATTAATCATGGGAACCCGAGTACTAATTTTGTGGCCTATTCTTATGTTACACTAGTTGGTTCACATTCTTCTAGTCCCCCCAATAATGCTAGGAAATGGGGATAGTAAGGGGTTACATTTGAAATGAGTTTTATGTGGGATAATTGGATGACTTTTGGTTTGTACTCAATATATACCTAAAATTAGATTGATAAGAAATTGAAAATTCTAAATGATATCACATTAACTTCCCTTGGTAGATCCCATGACACATTTATTTCTTGATTGGTGGTCTATATAGTGAATGATTATCTTATGCCTAATCATGATATCCACACCCAACCCATTGGATTGATCCTAGTCAAAGGTGTTATCGACCTTAGGAGATGTCACCAGGAACCCAAAGGGTAAAAAAATTTCCAAGGTTATACTAGATCATTGGGGAATTATTTTTCACAAAACACAGAAAACCTAATGAATATGAACCAAAGATAATAATTCTATATGATTCATGTAATGTTAACAAATATGACTTGAACTATAAAGAAATATTAGAGAATAAAATATAATAAAACATAAAACACTAATAAAAACAAGGGAAAAGAGAACTCAAGACACCAAATTTGAATAAACCCAAGAATCACCCCACAGAAGCTCTATAATCTGAATATAAGCGTCATTACCACTATATGATAATTAATCATAGAAATTTATGACACATTTCTTTAACCTATATCTCTATATACAACATCAGAAAATGAATGTAAGTTCCTTAAATTGGGATCAGTATAAAACACTATAGGTACTCCCCAAAGACTTCCCAACACCCTTAATTAATAAAACAAACAAGTTCAATCATATATATATATATATATATATTAGGATAAGAAATTTTAATTTTGAAAATTTCTAAAAAAAGTGATTAAACAAGTTTCCAAAACCATAACCACTTAGAACCATCATTACACGACTCACACACCCTTTTATGCCAAATGAAAATCTTAATACTTGGGAGATGCGACCCATTCGATAACCATGTCATCACTTAATGGAATCTACCATGTAACACTTTGGCATAGGGACCAAATATGAACCATTAAGGTGCCACAATATAGATTCATAAACTCACACTAACCACACATGTTGAGTTCTTAAAAATAATATTTCTTTTGAAATATATTTTATTTCCAGAAATTTTTTAAACCAATTATTTGTGTAATTTCAAAACTAAATATATAGGTACTAAAATAATGATTTTTTTCCAAAAAAAGAATGTGTGATTTATACATCAATCCTTTAACTTCTAGAACACGTAGAGTGGGATAGAAAACACCTTCCTCATGATAGTTAATGTAAATGAAGAAAGACACACAAGACCTATAGATCCAGCCTTGAAACGTATTCCCCTCATTATATCCCAATAATATCTCATGAAAATAAAAATCATATTATATATATCTATCAATAAAACATTATATTTATGACTCTTCCTGAGAGTATATGGGTAGAACTAGATAAAAAGTGAATGAATGATAACATATCATTGATTAGGGATATATAACAAAATTTGACTCATAAAAACCACCTTTATTATCAAAGGAAATCATAAAGGATTCCTAGTATATGAGAGGAGTTCAAGAGCCTAAGATAAATGCTAAGAAATGAGGGTTTTGGGTGAAAAATTGAGTTAAAATCTAATTTTTAGAGTATTTAATTCATGTTGTACAGTTAGGCTGCATGGTTTGGGAAACTATGTTCTAACTATGTGACTGATACTACCTCCAAACTGTACACTTGCATGGTTGGATTTCATGGTTTGAAAAATTGTACACCAATTTTTATGACCCACTATCTCCACTTTCATGATTTCACCTAGAACCCATACATTTTTTATAAAGTGTGATCCAACTATTAACCTACCCAGAAACTCCCAAAACCTATTTCATGGTTTCTTATAGAAGTTTCTTAGTTTCCCCTAACCATTATCAAACCATATAATCCTATAAATACTTCCAAAAACTCCAAAAACTCAAACCCCATGTATTATATAACTTCAAAATATATAATAAATGTTTATAATGTCTGAAACCATAGGGTGTTATATTATCCCTGTCATTAGGATTTCTATCCTCTGAAATTTTGATGTTTTTGGTGATTTGGAATACTTTAGGCTATTTCTCTAACATTTATTTCTCACATTCCCATGTCTCTTCTTAAATCTGACCATGATACTATAAGACTCATACTAAACCAATAATTTTACAATGAAACACCCATTTTTATTTATCCGTAATTCATATCATCACATGAATCAATGTATCATTAGGTTCAAGGTTAGTATGGTGTTATAAAAAAACATGGTTAGGATCATGATAGTATATATTTAATTGATATACATAAAATAAATTGTTCACAAATCTAAATCTTGGTGGTAAATCTAACCAATAAGACACATCATCAATTAATTATAGTATCTCAAAAAGGATAATGTACTGAGGAGATATTTTACCTTGCTTTCCCAAATGAAGATGCCCTAGCCATAGAGAGACTCTCAAGAAAACATGATCACCAATATCAAATGATAATGTCCTATGATTAATATCTTCATGTGAATTTTTATGTCTCTAGGATATAATAACTTGAATATTCTTTATCATGTCATGCACAAGTCTAGGTCTATTAGGTGAAGTCTCACATATTTTGACCCAACAAAGAAAAGAATGACAAGGAAGACTAGGAAATATTCAAATGGATTCATATTCATTGATTCCAAATAACTATTATTGTATGAGAACTCTGATAATGGTATATGATCCTCCCATGAGATACCAAATTCCATAACAGAATCTCTAAGCATATATTCTAATTTTTTTCTCATCTATTCAGATTTTTCATCTGTTTGAGGAAGAGAAGTTGTTCTCATAGTCGATTAAGTTATGAGGGATTTATAAAAGGATTTCAAAAATTGAAAGGTAAACCTAGGGTCTTCATTATAAATAGTTGAAACTTTCACACCATACAACTTTATAAATTCTCGAATATAGAGTTTTTTCAAGTCTTCCACTACATTTGATTCGTGAATAATGATTAAGTGAGTTGAATTTTTCAGTGAATCTAAAATAAAAAATATGGAATTGTGTTTATAAATCAATATTGGTAGATATATTAAAAAATTCATAGTTATATTATCCCATTTCCATATGGGTATAATTAAAGATTGCAACATAACAATAATCCATTGTTGTTCGACTTGACTCTGTAATAGCTAAGGCATGTCAAGAAATAATCTACCACCCATCTTTTCATGTCATTCCAACAGAAATATATTCTCATAACTTTATATATATATTCTAAATTCCAAGATTAATATACCATATCAAGTGGTGGTAGGTATAAATAATTTATTCCTAACAATTTGTAGGAACCACAATCTTTTCTCTAAAATTCAACACAAATCTCCCATTTAACATCCATCCCTAAATGGTATCCACACTCTTGGTTTTTAAATTCATGGTTATAAATTAAGGATTTGATATTTTATAATCCTTAAAATTATCAATCAAATCATAAAAATAGAAAATATAATGAAAAATGAAACATAAAATTTCTCAAAAAAATCTATATGTATATCATATTTATTTGTCATAAACTACCAATAATCTAAAGCTATTTAGAAAAATGACTATATAGATTCCTACCCAATGCATCAGCCACTAAATTACATTTTACATTATGTATACATTATGTCAATGTCAAACATCTAAAGGTATTTCATCCATATTTTTGTCCTTTGATTCAAATATCTCTATGGAAATATGTGTTTCAGGATTTTATAATCCATGAACACTATGAACTTCTCACCAACAAGGTAATGACCCCTGGTTTTCATGGAATGGACTATAGTAACTAATTCCAAATAATGTGTTTGGATGTTTTTATCATGATCCCATGACTTTCATGTACCATAAGCTATAAAATGATATCTCTATATTGGAACACATCCCAAACCTGATATGGATTCATCATAACATACTGCACATCCTTGTATTGAATTTGGCAATGTAAGAATTAATACTGATGTAAGTTGAACCATAATCTATTGAAATGATTTATAGCACTCAACAATCTATTGGGAAATGATGAATTTCCTCGTCAAAGAAGTCGTCAAATATTCATGTCATGAAAAGTAACAAAAAATAATTCGTAATACCCTACTAAGCTAAGGAAATTATGTATCTCAAATACATTCTTTGATAATTTCTGAGAGATAAATTCTTCTCCCTTTTTAGGATCTACTAAGACTCCTCTTATATAAGTGATGTACCCAAGAAAATTTACCTCTTAAATCCAGAATAAAAATTTCAAAAACATATCGTAAAGGTGATGTTCCTATAAGATACCTAACACTGTGTTTAAGTATTGTTCATGATTGGACTTAGTCCTAGAATACACCAGAATTTATTTGATGAATACCATATGAAAAGATTAAATATACCTCTAAAATATGCTATTCATCAATTCCATAAGAACACCTATTTAATTGATAATACCAAAGGTTATAATTACATATTCATAATGAATCCACAATGATGTCTTCAAAATATCCTCCTTCTATAATCAATATTGGTGATACCCTTATTGTAAATCTATCTTAGAGAACAATTTTTATCCCCTTAATTAATAAACTATATCTTTAATTTGTTTAATATTATATATACTATTTATCATAACCTAGTTTATCTTAGGAAAATTCACACAAATATGAATATTTCCATATGATTTACATACAAAAAGAATATGTTCTTCCCATTGAGACATAGTAGGTCAAATTAATACTTCACTTTCCTATGCTTCCATATAAAACTTAAATTCCCTTAATTATATTAGCTTTATCTTATAATATGTATGTTAAATAATAATGGTCCTTCGTAAGAGATAAATCATAAATACCGATTCTCTTTTGAGTGGTAACCTGGAGAAATTATTGAGGAATACATAAGGAAATTGGTCTATGACAGTTCAAAAATATATATGTTTGATTGAATCAACAATTACTGAAGTAACTATATAAAAATATTAAGAGATATTTCTAAACACCAATACCAAATTTCCTTATCTACTAGAATTAATACCACAATCCATATAAAGAGATTCTCAACACCATTTGAAGATGTGAAACTAACTTTCCCGGAACAATAGTTGATGTGAGAAATGAAGAATGCCAACTGATCTATTCCCAAAATCAAGTAATATATTTCTATCTAAATAATATAGAAATAGTAAAAAATTCAGCCTCATTGATATTTATAAAACACACTACACACTTAAAGGTTGTTCATTATCATGGGACATGAGGTGTTTGATGTTTCTTGACATGAGGAATCATATAAATATTCAATTCCATGTGATCCCTAACAAAAAAATAAATTATATAGTGGTACATTACCATATAAAATTCATTCATGATATTAGAGTTCTATAGAATAGTACCTCCTATCATCAAAGGTCCAAATTGATCCCCCATAATCATCCATTAATCACCATAGGACTACTTACTAGGGGTGGCTGATATTTATTTATTTCTCTATTAAGGATTTGATGACTTATGAAGTCTTTCTGCTATATGAGAGTCACCATAGTTTTCTCAATTATGGGGGAGATTGACATTGCATCTCAATTGAATATTATTAGCATAAGAAACATGTGAAATGTTACCACCATTTACATTATCCATCCTCAAATTCATCATATAATAATGTTTTATATGTCCAAAATTACCAAAATTGTGGCATTCCCATAGAGGAATCAAGAAGTATTTCATGATATGATTATAATATCTACACTGAAAATTTCATTCATAATCACTATATTGAGGTGAAAAGGAAACTAAACAAAATGATTATTTTATCGGTGATTTTATTTCTTGATAAAAATTCTCCCCTTTCCGCTTGTTCTCAATATTGAAGTTCCAACTTCTACCAATGTAGGAAAACGTGTTTTCCCAAACAAAGGTTCAAAATTTATCCTTTTCCACTACTATCAACCTATTCACCATCTCCATATAGTTTTAAATATAGAATAAAAACAACTTTAAAATTATGTTTATTTGTAACCTTACCTCAAAGATTATATCCTTCATGTACTCACTAGAAGAAACTTTTGAGTAAAATTTAATCAGCCTCATGAATTAAGATACATACACCATCACAGAAATATTTTTCCTCTTTAGAGTAAAAAAATATGTTTTTCTCATCATCTTGAAGGTGTGGGAATAGAATTTTTTATTAAAAAACTCTTCAAATAATGTCCACATCAAATCATGGTCATGCTTATTCTGGAAAATAATATCCCATCATTTCCTAACAAGATCCTCTAGAATATGAACTGCTATCCTCACTTTCATTTTCTACAGGGTTCCAATGAAATAAAAAATTTGATTTATTTTTCCTAGAAATGTATTCACCTGTTCGATTCCCCATTATCCTTGAAAAACCGGAGGATTATATTTCTGTATGTATGAGGATGAAGTTTCACAGTGAGGCTATGGAATTTTATTTCCCATGTCCATGTCTTAAAATTAAATGACTATACTATGGATGAGATGATTATTTACTTATAGTATAGGTTGAACCATATTATCATCTACTTTATATAGTGAGTTCCCCATTCATCAAACTAGTTCCATTCTTTCTAAATACATTATGTGACACCACTTAGTCATCATTCAATTGAAAGTAAAGGCTTAAAATATACCAAATAATCTAAAGAAAAAATCATTATAAAACATTTTCGAAAATAATCCCCAATAATAATATGAATAGTATAGTCCAAGTGGGAAGTCTCGTTACTAATATATGACATGCTCCGCTCATCGACTAAACCCGTGATGATGAGATGAACACACTCTTGGAAGTGTCTTACAAAACTTTTTGCAGCCAGGCCATCCTAGGAACTTGAATTCCATCGTAAAGTGGTTATCTATATCTTTTTATTCTATATATTTCAAGTTCTAATATTCCAACCTCCTTGATACCATCCTAAGAAAACAGTCTCAGCAAAACGAATACCATATGTAATATCCCCTACCAAAACATTGGTTCGGGCCATATCGGAGGTGGTACTGACCTTATGTGACATCCCTAGGATACCAAATTTTTGCAACAAGTGATTATGGAATACTTGGTCATTGGGGAATTATTTTCCTTAAGATAAGAAAAACCTACTAAATTAAAAACACAGAAAATAACATTATATGATGCATGTGATGTAAATCATTAAAACTTACACTAGAAATCAATATCAAAGCTGAAGACTAAATAAAAAAGTAACAACAATGACAAAACAAAGAAAAATAACACTCAAGATACCTAAGTGGCATAAACCTAAGAATCACCCCAGAAAAGATTTAATATTTGATATGAAGTCTTGTACCCACTACATCATGATTCATCACTAAAGAATTATAAAAATTTTCATTTACATTTATCTTAGTACCAAAAATATGCAAACACACCAAAGTTCCCAATCAGAGTTTATGTATAAAACTAAGTAGGTACTCCCCAGAATACTTCCCAATGCACACTTGTCGGAAAAAGAATATGTTAGCTATAAAACTAAGTAGGTACTCCCCAGAATACTTCCCAATGCACACTTGTAGGAAAAAGAATATGTTAGCTTATATATATATATATATATTCAAAATAATAAAATTACGTTTAAAAATTTTCTATAATAAAATAATTAAACAATTTTCCAAAACCATAAACACTAAGAAAAATCATTCCACAACTCACGCATACATGCATGCCCAATAAGGGTCCCAATAGTCATGATAAATGACCCATACTATCACTAAGTCATCACCTGATGGAATCTTCCATGTTCTACTTTGGAACCATCCCTAATTCCAAACCAAAAAGAAATCACAATGAATTTTTTTTAAATCACTCAAACAACACTTTCTATGTTCTCAACAAAAACCATTTCCTTTAAAAACTATTTTATTGTAGGAAATTTATCAAACTCATTATGTGTATCATTTAAAAACCAAATATTTATGTACTAAAAGAAAAAAAATCCAAAAAAATATAGAGAGTGTGTGTGTGTGTTATTTAGAAACAAATCCATTATGTTTTAAAACAATTAGTGTGGGAGGGAATCCACATAGCTCACAATGGTTAAAGAAAATGAAAACGAAACATGAATCTTATAAATCTATCCTGAAAAATTCTTCCCTTTATTATATCTTAAAATTATATCTCAAAAATAAAAATTATAAGAGATATGTATATATATATATCTATAATAGATTATATTTGTGGATATATGAGGGAGAGGATGAGTGGATCTAGAGAGAATGAGAAATAATGAGGACATACCATTGATTTTGGAGATCCAGTACACCTTTATTTTTCTAAAATTCCTTCTAAATCAACGGAAATCACCAAGAAATCTTAGGAGAGGAGATGAGATCAAGAGCCTATGATAATAGGCGATAAATTAGGTTTTATAGGTGAATAATCTAGTAAAACTATAATTTTTAGAGAATTTAATACACGTAATACTATTAGGATGCATGGTTTGGGAAACTATGGGAATGATACAACTTCTAAACCACACCCTCACATGGTTGTCTCATATGGAATAAAAATCCATGTGCCAATTGTGTTTTTTCCCACCATCAAAACCCACAAAGTTTCACCTAGGACCCAATGTTTTTGGAAAAACTATGTGGTAATCATGTGCCTACCCATAACTCTAAGAACCTCTTACATGGTTTCTTGGAGAAGTTTCATGATTTTCCCTAATAGTGATCAATCCACGTACTCCTAAAATCAATTCCCAAACACTCCAAAACCATATAGAAACTCCCAAAACGTAACCCAAGTATTATATAATTTATAATTACATAATAAAATGGTAGTTTTCCTAAAAATGGGGGTGTTACATTGATTTAATCATTTAACTTTTATGTATTACTGAGGCACCATTATATTGCATATATTAGTTGTATACCTTTTGAATTTTGGTGCCCATTTTTTATATGCTTGACTCATTTTGATTTGGTTGTTTCCTTTTAAATTTCTTGAATGTTATTTTTGAAACCCCATTTTGAATATAAAGACTCTTGTGTGGCATTTTAAAGTAGATTTTAAAATTATTTTTTGGATTTGAAATCGTTTATATAGGTGGAATGATTTCAAAGTGAATATTTTTATTTTAATAAAAAAATTGCAATGATGTCACAGAGTCGATTTTAGTTTTTCATGTGTTCATATTTGAAAATAATATATTCTACTTGAATTTCCTAACTAGTATTTATGAATTACCTTATGAAATTAATTCCATATTTTTGGGTGTTGGTGACCAATTGGGTTGCTTAGCTCACATATATATATTTCAGGTTGTAGGTTTTTCAGTTGGACTCATGTTTTTTTAAGGTTGAAGTCAGTTGATCTGGAAGGTGGTGTGAAACCAGAGGTTTCATGGATGCAGGTTTAGGTGGGGTCAGAGTTTGTTTTATTATGGTCATCATTTTATTGTCCAAGACGACCATATTTTATGGATTATTTTTTTAATTTATTTGTTGTATATTTTTATTACATGTTGTATACGTTTTTGTGGATTATTTTTTGTATTTATTCAAATGGGTTAAATCAATTCTCGTGGTTATGAACCATTTAGCATTCCCATTTATCTTTGGTTACCTTTATTTGATATCACATTGATGTCCAATAGAAGGGTGCTCCATTTAAAACATAGAAAATATTTTACTATCAATTAATTATTATTTGAGAGTTAAATATTTCTAAAATGTGATTCTTCTACTGCCTAAACACTAGTTTCACTCTATGTGATTAGGACACCCTTCAAGCTATGTGTCAAACTAGTTCAGGTGATGGGTCTGGTCATCTCAAGACAGTTCACTTGAAAATGGAATATTAGTTACATTGACTTCACTAATATAAGAAATAAAAAATAATTAAAATCATATTCTATCCATATATTTAATCTATAAATTAATTAAATAAGTTAAATTCATAATTTGATCATTATGAACAGTATTTACAAAATCTGATGAATTAATACCTTAATTCCAAAAGTCATTAGTTTTAAATGAATTAATAAATATAAGGGATTAAAAAAGATATAATATTTTCCAAATGTAAGGAATTTATTTCCTATATCAAAGACATTGGTGAAATAGTGAATAAACCAATGGTTATATTTTATGACAATAAGAGTTCTATCAATACCAAAAAGAATCCAATTCAGTAATACTAAACCCAAAACATTGAAATTGGGTATCATTTTGTTGATATAAAAGAGGAGAAAGGTTTCATTAAGATAGAGTATCATGGAAAAGATCATCAAGAATCTTATTTTGTGACTAATCCCTTGGAAACACCAGCATTTGAGAGACATTGTTTAATCATTGGTGTTCAACCACCACCTTCAAACAAAAGGTATTCGACAGGTTCCCATATCCCCATTACATATCATCCTTTTCATGTTTTTTATTATATTGATTTTATGTGTTTAAATTACAGTGTGAATGAGATGAAAGGGGGAATGATAAAATAATATTGAAGTGTTAATTTCAGTTTTATAGACAATATTATAGGTATTATATTTTATCTATTATTTCCTCTAAAGATCATTGAATTGCATAATAATAGAGGCATAATTGATGGATATTTTATTAGGAACTTTATTTAAGTATATTATATAAATATACTTAAAAAATATACCTCCCTATAATTTTATTATCAAATTGAGAGTGTAACATCAGGGTAAGAGTGCATATATAGGGGGATCAAGAAAAAAAGAAATATCACATGAAATAATTGACAATGAAATCCAAAGGGGTATAATATTGGAACCAAATATTAATTTTTTTTGGATTTATTGTCAAATTAATATACTTAGAGGAGTTATTGAATTATTCAAATTAATTCCATAATAATCTCGTGACTATGTCACAATTCTTTATGAGTAATTTTGTTCACTTCATAAGAGTTGTTTCTATGAGGATTATAAATAATGGAAAAGGTGATTCTATAAAAGTTAATTAAACACTCTAAAATAGTTATTTCCTAGAAAATTTAGTTCTATAGAAATAATTTTGAGTTTTATAAGTGTCATTTGAGGCTCTATAAGAGTCATTAGACTATTCTGTATGTTCCATTTCACAGCAAATGTGGAGAATCATTTGGAGTTTCATAAGAGATTTTATCATTTGGTAATAGTCATTCACAATTCTTAAGAGTCATTAGTAGAATCCATAAGGGTTATTTTAGGAATACTATGTAGATCATTCTATAGAAAAAGGAAACATCGTAAGGTTTAATTAAATAACTCAGTAAGGATCATTCTATGGATAGAGTAAAAATCATAAGGGTCATTTTAGGCATATCATAAGGGCCATTTCCCACATTATAAGAGTCATTTCCTTTAATTTTTTTGTTAAATTTAATTCTCAATTATATTTTTATCCTCAACTTATTAAAAATCATAATTTTAATTTTCATGAGAGATGGGAGAAGATCATTTCAGGTATAATGTAGCTTTCTACATTGATAGTTCTGGAGATTGAATACATTCCCTTTACAGATTTTATGGATTTTAATTCACACCATGAGTAAGATTTTTGTGTAGTGGATGTATACATGAATTCAAGAAAACCATATCAATACATAAAGAGTTAAATTTAAATTATCAATCATAATATATGATTAATAACTCAATCAAATTTTAAATTGGGAGTTGTAGATGTTATAGAGGAATTATGACTATGCTTTAGAAGAAAGATTGCGAGGATTGTGGAACTATAAATGGTTAGATTACCTGACATGATCTTCATGTAATTTTAATGTTAAAAATTGGAAAATTATCATAAAATGGAAGTATGAAAAATAAATTTAATATTCTTTGAATCTATCAAAAATAAACACCTATTTATAAAATAATAAATGTATATCAAAAATAAATGAAGAATGAACACTCTTAAGGATATGGACTTGAATAATATGGAATATGCATAATGATAATACCCTCATTATATTTCTGATTCATTTTGATCCAAATGATATTTTAGTTAACCTATGTTTTGCATGTTTTTTATTTAACCATTGGACTGAAGTAGTGTGAAAGAGGTCAAGAAGAGGAAGTGATATTGGGATCGATAGTGCATCCTTCTCAAACTCTTGAAATACCTATAGTGGATTTTATTACTTCCTATTACATTAACACATCATTATCATATTCTCCTTGGAATATCCCTTCATGGAAAACCAAGTTAAATATGGTGTCTCTGAATTTGTTTTTTTCTTCCATTTGAACATTGTGTGCATGTCTGATAACTAAAAGATCCAGTTTTTTCGTTCTAACAAAAGGAAGAGATATTTTGAAGAAAAATAAAACACAAACACCATAATTCACTCCCTCTTAGATTGTATTAGGTTTTTTTGAAAAAAAAAATTATTTTAGGTGAACTCATATATATATATATATATTCGAGTTAGAATTTAGGTCACATGTCACAAACACGTTCGTATGCATTCATTATTATCACACTCACTCATGGGAGTTATTGTTAGGTGATTTTGAGAAGTATTTTTTTATAAAAGACATTATATATCCTGAATAGATATTTTTGAAGGATATATTCCAAAAGTAATTGAAGGCATGGGGAGTGGAACTCAGGGAGAATTAAAGTATAAGATCTAGTAAAAGATGAATATGTATAAGGCTTAAATGATCATAGAATCTAGATAATGAATAGGGGAAATGAATATGAATCACATAGGAATAACTAAAAAGGACTTGTATAAGGATAACTTGGCATTTTTTAAAGGATATATAAGATGATTCAAGAGGTCTACATAAATAAAATCATTTTTTATTGAACTAATCACTGGGTTTTCGGAGAGATAAGGTGGTGCACTACTCAGTGGATTTGACTGGATGGAGCTCTACACCTATAGATAGAAATTTAGTAGATATTAGCTCCATAGATCAGACGTTGGTAGACTCGGATCAATTGATTGGGATAATATATAAATAAGACAATGGGATCATGAAGGTTTCGGGCGCAGTGAAAGGGTGGTTGGTACAGAACCCAATATTGATTTTTACCGTGATCAATGATCATTCCGAGATCAATACAATGATAAAATCCATCCTCCAAGGAATATAATAAAAGATTTAGGTAAAGAAGGAAAAGGCCCAAAACCATTAAGGATGATCTTTCACATCATGTTTATAATTAAGTTAATTAATTTCATAAAGAAAATAATACTTGGATATTCGGTATTTTCTTCATTGATGATGTTGATCGTCTAGAATGAACCTTCCAGATTATCTTGTTGTTCTTGTAAGGATCCAAACTAGAATCCCTCTATCGGTGATCCACACGTGATCTGATGCCCTCTTATCGACACCACTCGTTCTCCAGGTGCAAGCGCGGTAAGGTGACTATCTTGTGTCAGTTGTTCTTGATCGCTTGTTCTTCGGCCTTAAACAACGTCTCTTTTTCTTCAGAGGATCAGGAAGAGGATTCAATAGAGAAATTGTTTAGCTCAACAATTCTCAATTCACTAGGTGTGCGGTTTGGTACATGGCACAATAGACGTATGTGTCTATTTATTGACATGGGGCTTCAGTTACAAAATTTAATCATGTGATAGCAATTAAATACATTCATAACCTTATAGAAAACTCATGATATTAATAATAATATGGTTTCATTATTTATGGTGTGCCAATTTACGCAAAACGAAATTATAAATAAAATTTCACATCACAAAATAATAGCAGTGTTATTTTAATTTGTTCCAACTACTTAAATAATTATTTATCTTCTTTAAAATAATTATTTTACTACCAGACAGGCCTTGGTCCTCTCAAACTCCACTTCATTTATTGAACACCCAAAATAATTAAATAAATAATTTATTCTCTTAAATAAATATTCTATTTATAAACTAGTAAATAAATATTTATTAAATGTTTAATAAAATAAATAAATATATATATTACCCACAATATGGTGAATAAATATTTATTTAATTTATACAATCATTTTAACTTGAATAAAATTATTTCATTGTCTTGAGAATAATATTTATTAATTAAATTCAAATAAAATTTAACAGAGACCACCAAAAACACTTAGTGTGTGACCCTCTAAGATTATTTCTCATTGGAATTAGGCAGGCTTGCCCAAAGTCCAAGAGTATTGTCTATCAAAAGGTCAAGGAACCCAAAAAAATAACTTAAAGTCACAACAATGACATCCACATATGAACACTCACTGTGTAACATAATCCCTTTGTCGCAATATCTCATCAACCAGGTTTCATGATAGTGTCATCAACTTTTATGCTTGATACATCATTCTTTAACTACCTGAATAAACTCATCATTACACCATGGCCATGGAATTTTGTGCGATGGTTATATTTCAATCAAAGGGCCAAGATATCAACTTCTATAAATGGAATGGAAAAATCATTCCTCGACTTATCCATTAATAACATGCCACTCATGAGGCACCCAACGTACCCTACTTCCAACCAACTATCTGTTTGACAGTTTTTGTTAGTAAATCAACGTGCATGAGTTGTGAAATGCATTAATGATAATATTAAAGTCTAAGGATCATTATAGACATTCACATATAGAAATATATGATGACACCAAAACATGCGAAAGTCCCACTGGTGGGTCTGTTCTCATAATCTCCTGTCTTAGAGATTACCAAGTGTGAAATTCATGAGAGTAAGTCTCATCTGCTTATGAGTAATCACACCTGATGTTATGCATGTTATGTGTCCCATCATAGTATTTCATCCAACTATTGAACTACATTTAAGAATATTGTTATATAATTTCAAGGTCCTCATCATATCGGGGGACATTCATGGCCTTATCAATGCAACAAATACTCTAGGACATTATTACATCATATTCATGCATAAAAATGAACAATATGTAATTAGATGTTTAATATTTAAATACATTAAATGTACAAGTAATTAAAGTAAAACCAGTTGGTTTTAGGATACCAACTCTTACAAACTCCCACTTTTACTAGAGCCAATTGCCTATGACTTTTAGTCTTCTAGAACTCACATGGTGAACATGTTTCTACTAATTCAAGTATTTAGTCAAGGGGTCCACCATGTTGTCTTCTGTGGAAATAATGCTCAGCGTAACTTCACCTCTCTAAGAAAATACCTCAAGAGATGAAACTTCCAAAGTATGTTCTTCGTCCACTGATGTGACCTTGGCTCTTTTGTGAGATCCACCACTGTAGTATTATCTCAATACAGTGTGATGGGATCTTTAATTCTACGTATCACATCTATATCTTGGTCAAAGCTTCGCATCCAAAATGCTTGTTTAGCTACCTCAGAAGCTGTGATATACTCTAAATCAACCATAGAATCTGCGACCACACTCTTCTTTGAGCTCTTTTAGCTCATTGCACCTCCATTAAAAGTGAATATGTATCCTGTTTGGGACTTCATGTCATCTTGATTAGTTTAGAAACTAGAATCCTTATATCCTATGATGACTGGCTCCTCATCTCCTCCATAAACTAGGATATATCCTTAGTACACCATAGATACATTAGGAGAGTCTTTACTACCATCCAATGGAAGTCACTGGGTAAGCTTGATATTCCTACCGCACTCAATGCATAGGCGACATCTAGCCTAGTATATATCATGGTATACATGACCGACCCAATCGTTGATGTGTATGGAGTCCTTGCCATTATCTTTATTTCCTCATGTGTTTGCGATCACATTTTCTTGGAAAGATGAATGCCATGTGATGCTAGAAACAATCCTCTCTTGGATTGTTCCATACTGAATCTCTTCATCAATGTATGTACTTTGACTTAGGCCAAACAATCTATAAAATCTATCATGATGGATCTTGATCCCAATAATATATTCTTCCATGCCCAATTCATTCATAGATAAGCATTGATTCTACCATGCCTTAACAAACTGTAAGACTGGTATCTCATTTCCAATAAGTAATACGTCTTTAATATATACTATTTGGACAACCACTGCACTCCCACTAAACCATTTTTAGACAGAAGGATCACATTCTTTCTAGATAAAACCAAATTTCTTTTTGGATTTATCAAAATGAATTTTCCATGACCTTGAAGTTTTCTTTAATCCATAAATGGATTTTTTCAACTTGCATACCTTATTGGAATCGTTTGGTGTCATAAAACCTTTGGGTTGTGTCATGTAGACATATTCCTGAAGGTTCCCATTAAGGAAGGATATTTTGACATCCATTTTCCAAATCCCATAGTCATGGTAAGCGGCAATGTCCAATAGAATACTGATGGATTTCAGCATTGCAACTGGTGAAAAGGATACATCGTTGTCAATGCCTTGACGTTGTTTGAACCATTTTGCAACTAGTCATGCCTTATAGGTGATGAATTTTCTTTCCATGTACATTTTCTTCATGAATACCCATTTGTAACCAAGAGAATTTACATCTACTGGAGGATCTACCAATATATAGACTTGGTTTTCATACATGGAATCCATTTTGGAATTCATGGATTCTTGTCACTTTGCAACATCTGTTCCACTTAATACTTCCTTTAAGGTTAAAGGATAATTATTATCAACTAATAATGATTCACAATCCTCAGTAACTAGAAAACCATACCATTCTGGTTCTCTAACCTCTCTTTTACTTCTACGTAGCTTTTGTGTCTCTAGAATAGTTCTTTCTTCCATGGGGCTTTGTGGAATCTGTTCCTGTACCAACTCTAGTGTACCTCGAGCCTCAACTTCATCGAAGTCTATCTCGCTCCCACTATCTCTTTTGGAGATGTGATCCCTCTTAAGGTATATGGACTGTCTTTCCACTATAACCTTTTTTTCTGAGGTGTTTTATAGGTAATATCTCCTTATTTCCTTGGGGTATCATATAAAGGTACACTTTTTGCCTCTGGTGAAAGTTTGTTACCTGAAGAGGCCTTAAAAAATGCAGCACTTACCCACACATGTAAATTCGATAATATGGATTTCATTCCACTGCATAACTTGTATGCAAAACCATTTATTGATTTAGTTGGTACTTGGTTTAGTATGTGTGTTTTTTTTGTAATGCATATCTCCAAAGGGATAATGGAAGACTCTCATGACTCATCATTGATCTCACCATTTCCAATAGGGTGTGTTTCCTCCTTTCGCTCACACCATTCCACTGGGGTGTGTATGGAGAAGTGAGTTGGGATAGGATATCAAACTCTCGTAAGTAATCAATGAAGTCTTGATTGAGAGATTCTTCACCTTGGTCTGAGTGGAGTTTCTTAATCTTCTTACCAAGCAGGTTCTCAAATTCATTCTTGTATTCATTGAACTTATCAAAATAATCCAACTTATACCTCATTAATTAGATATATTCATATCTACTAAAATCATTAGTAAAATTTATGAAGTATGATTACCATTCCCTTACTTCAACTGGAAATGGTCCACACACATCAGTATGAACTAATTCAAGAAGTTATTTTTCCCTTTCACCTTTCCCACTAAATGGGGATTGGGTCATTTTGTCTTGTAAACATGCATGACATACAATAAGTGGTTTTAGTTCGAAAGAATCTAAATATCCATCTTGATGTAACTTTGTCAAGTGTTGCTCATTTACATGACCTATCCGGTGATGCCAAATTTGGGTGTGGTATGATTCATGTAAAGTATCTTTGTTATTTATTTCCATTACTTGGTTTGTGTAATACAGCACATAAATACCATTGTATAAATGTGTCCTACCAAAAAAATTTCTATCTTTGTAAAAGAAGAAAAATTCATTTCCAAACTTAACAAATCCATATGTATCTAATATAGGTTTAGAAATAATGTTTTTAGTAACAGACAGAACATAATAAAAACCCTTTAACACCAAGATCATCCCAGTTGGAAACATGTAGCGGTAATCCCCAAAAGCTATATTAGTAAGTCTGGCTTTGTTGGTTGCTCGTAGATCTACCTCCCCTTAGTAAATATTCATAAATATACTTGTTTTCTATATTTGGATATATATATGAGCACCACATTCTATATATAATAGCCAATTTGTAGAAACAAGTAGATTTCATTCAATAAAAAATGCACATGAAGATTCCCCTTGCTTCTTAGGTTGGGTGTAGTTCTTCTTCTAGTGTCCTTTCTTGCCATATGCGAAATAACAGCCGCATTTTCCCTTGCCTCCCCTTTGATCTTCCTTTTCTTGGAATTTCATGAAGAAGTTTTGGGCTTAAATATCTTTGCCTTTACTTTCCTCTTATTCACCATAATGATAGATGTATTTTCGGGATTCATATCTCTGTCCACTTGGAGAATGAGGATAAGAAGATCAGATTGAGACTTCTTAATGTTGTTCATATGGAAATTGAAAAAAAAAGTTAGAGAAGATTTGAGATAGTGATGCAAGAATGAGATCGGTGCCCAGTTCTTTGGGGAGTTTGAACCCTAGAACCTTTAGGCGCTCAATGTATCCAATGAGCTTGACTACACGAGGCCCAGTTGGGGAACCCTCTCCAAGCATACAATAAAAGAGCGACTTAGAGATATCAAACCTTTCTTGTCTTTCTCTCTCCTGGTAAAGACCATGGAGGTGCTCAGGAATGCTATAATCATCCATGTTTTCATGAGACTTCACAAGCTCATTAGATATTTATGATAGCATCAAACATTGAACATTGACCGTTTCATTCGTATATTTTTTCATAGACCAGAATATCCTCTTCACTCGCCCCTTTGGCATGAGAATCAGGTAATGCTGACTCCAGCACATAAGACTTCTGTTCATGGTCTAGGATAACCTGAAGGCGTCTAAACCATTTCTTAAAGTTACATCTGGTGAGGATGTTATATTTATCTATAATTGATCAAAGGGATAGTGTGGTTGACGAGCTTTTCATTTTTATTCTACAATTAAAAGAGTAGATAATTAGTAATTTATTGATTAAATTTTATGATAAATGATAAATTTTTATTAAGTCCCTCACTATTTTATCAAGTCCCAATGGCCCACACTGTTGAACTTACAAAATCCAGTTTATATGAAATTCTAGTGGAAAGGATCTATATTCCCCTTCTCATAACCCCAAAAAGGGTTGGTCAAGCTATTAGAATGTATTTAGGTAGGCAGGTATTTTCCAACTGTGGGCTTGCAGCTCCTTGATCTTTTGAGTGGTCTCCCCAATCCTGAAATCATGACTTTGGATTTCCTCAAATATTTCCTTCAATATTACACCAAGTCTATAAAGGGATACTCATTTTGATGTAATATGGTTAAGTCAACCCAAAACCATTAATAAGGGATTCCTATATAAAAGTAAGTGTCCCAACAAGGGTTAGTCAAATACATTGTTTTATTGGGTTTTTCCCTTAATCATGTAACAGAAGGCTTGATATGAATTAATATTTTATTTGAGGGATTTGTATCTCTTATGTGTGAATTGATTATTATCATTATCACATTATTATTAACATTAAGTGGAACTTACTTAATTCATTAAACATGTCTTGATAATATTTATGCATAAGTATGGTTTATTTTAGTTCTATGTCGCATGCTTGTTTAATTCATTAATTACAGCATCATGACAATACATCCATAATGATAAACCATGAAACTGAAAAAAATAAAATAAGGATAATGATCATGAGCTTTTATAATGATTATTTTATCTAGCAGTTGATAAAATAACCCTGACCTAGGGGAGAAACATCTTGAACCTTTTGGGTTCAGTTTATCGCTTTCCACATGTCCACCTCTGTATCTCTTGGGATTGGTTTCATCTCAGCTCCAGCTTAAAAGTAATCCTCTAGATTTGGCATTCTATCCATTACATATTCCTTTTTTATAACTCACATTCAGGTGAGGGGTAAAAGGGGGTTTTATATCAGAGAAATCATGGGCACATAGGCCCTACATATTAATGATGAGAGGGCTCGCATGCCAAAGAATTTAATTTAAATAAATAAAATAAAAGAAACCATCCACAAACAAAGTCCTTGGTCTATCTCATGATCATCCATACATGAAACAATATTTACGCATAAATAAAACTAGTATTCAATTCTTCAATTATTCTTGTTTAAGATAAATCATGCCCGAATCAATTAATTATCATCTTTAATTAATCAATACTTTTATCTTAAACTGTTTTCAAAATTTTCTTGAGATTATTGTCCATCATAATTTTAAACAAATAAATTAATTTAAAATTATCTTTGTACGTAACATGTAACTTGGATGAAACCCAGTTAATTCCTATTCATAACAACCCATTGAGTAGAAATGAACATCATGCAGATGTTAAATTAAAAAAAATACATATAAAACACCTATCACATGATTTACCTCGGCTTTATTCATACATGATGGTACACATCTCAAGGGTTTTTATAATATAATAATAATTTTTAACAAATATGCACAATTTGGATGAGTACACGGCATGTAGTTCCAACAAAACGACGTGTATTATTTTTCACCTTCCATCTGAAGTACATGCCCGAGGAAGTGGTGTGTGAGTGTACTTCAGACATATTTGGAGTACACGACATGTACAGTAGGCCACATGCTATGTTGTTCCCCAATACATGGTCTCCAGCCAGTCAAGCCATGTACAGGGTACACAGTCCAACCCTAACATGAAAGGAATACACATCGTGTCCAGTGGGTCACACGGCGTGTAATCTGGAAACCATGTACCACCTGTTCCTGGTCAACACACAGAGTCACTATGATTTAGAGAAACTCCACTGACACGGCTTGGTTTGGATGACCAGACCCGGTGCATTGAATCTTGGCTACATAGCGTTTAATACCGAATACACATCATGTGTTCTTGTGTTGTACAGCCAGGAACCATTGTCACATATGGATTAGATCTTATATTTTATTTTAATAAAAATTGAAAGAAAATATAATTTCTATAAGGTGAATGAGAAACAAAAGAGGAGGAACATATCTTGAGATTCAAATTTGTAGAACGATTATCGTAAATTGAAAGAACTAAATTATTAAATGCGTAAATCATCAAAGAAATATTTAAATAATTATAAACTACAATGAAACCCATATGATACCACTTGAAGGTTCCGAGCACAGCAGAAGCGTGGTTGGTACGAAATCCAACTTTGATTTTTACCATGATCAATGATTATTCTCGGATCAATACGATGATGAACTCCAGTTTCTATGGAAGAGAATCCAAGATTTAGGTAAATAAGGAAAAGGATCGAAACCTTTAAGGAGGATCTTGCACATCATGTTTGTAATTAATTTAATTAATTTCATAAAGAAAAAATACCTAGATCTTTGGTATTTTATTTGTTGATGATGTTGATCATTCAAAATCACCCTTCCATATTATCTTATTGTTCTTGCAAGTATCAAAACTAGAATCCCTCTAGCAGTGTTCCACATGTGCTCTGATGGCCTCTAATTGACACCGCTCATTCTTTGGGTGCTCGCACGGTGAAGCGAGTGTCTTATGTCGGTCATTCTTGATCACTTGTTCTTCGGCCTTGAAGAACATATCTCATTATCGAGAGGGGTGGGAAGAGGATTTGAGAAAAAAAAATTATCTCAATAATTCTCAATTCACCGGGTGTGCGGTTCGGTACATGGCACAATTGACGAATGTGTTTATTTATTGACATGGGTATTCAGTTACAATATTTAATTTCATAACAGAAATTAAATACATTGATAACCTTAGATAAAACCCATGATATTAATACTAATACAGCGTCATTATTTATGGCACACCAACTTGCGCAAAATAAAATTATAAACAAAATTATGCGTCACAAAATAATAGCAGTTTTATTTTAATTTGTGCTAACTAGTTAAATAATTATTTATCATCTTGCAAATAATTATTTTACGATTGGACCGACCTTTTTCACCTCGAACTCTACTTCCATTTATTGAACACCCAAATAAATAAATAAATAATTTATTCTCTTAAATAAATATTTTATTTACAAAATAGTAAATAAATATATATTAAAGGTTTAATAAAATAAAGAAATATATTTTACACACAATTCGGTGAATAAATATTTATTTAATTTATGAAATCATTTTAACTTGAATAAAATTATTCCATTGTCTTGAGAATAATATTTATTAATTAAATTCAAATAGAATTCCACAGAGACCACCAGAAACACTTAGTGTGTGACCCTCTAGGATTCTCTCTCATTAGCATTAGGCAAGATTTCCTAAAGTCAAAGAGTACTATTTAGCAATGGGTTAAGTCAATAAATAGAAATAGCTTAAAGTCACAACAATGACATCCACATACAAATGCTCACTATTTAATATAATCCCTTTGTTTCAATATCTCATCAAGCAGGTTTCATGATAGTGTCATCAACTTTTATGCTTGATAAGTCGTTCTTTTACTATCTGAAATAAACTCATCATTACACCATGGTTGTGGAATTTTGTGCGATGGTTCTATTTCAATCAAAGGCATGAGATATCAACTTCCATAAATGGAAGGGAAAAATCCTCCCTCATCTTATCCATCAATAACATGCCACTCATGATGCACCCAATGTACCCTACTTCCTGCCAACTGTCTACATGACAGTTTTTGTCAGTAAATCAAAGTGCGCGAGTCATGACATGTATTAATGATAATATTAATGTTTAAGGATCATTACACACACTCGCGGATAGAAATATCTAATGACACAAAAACACACAGAATTCATACTAATAGGTTTGTTCTCATAATCTCCTCTCTTGGAGATTACCATGTGCGAACTTCATGAGAAGAAGTATCATCTGATTATGAGTACTCACACCTGACAGTCTGAATGCTATGTATCCCATCATAGTATGGCATGAAACCATTGAACTATATTTAAGAATATTTTTATAGCATTTCAAGGTTCTCATCATAGTGGGGAACTTCCATGACTTTATCAATACATCAAATAGTATAGGACATTATTACACCACAGTCATACAGAATAATGAAAAATATGTAATAATATGTTTAATATTAAAATAGATTAAATGTTTATGCAATTAAAGTACAACTGGCTGGTTCTAGGACACCAACTCTTACATATCAATTTTTTTAGATAATACAATCTTGTAATAATTCTCTTCTATTAGTAATAAAGAGTGATAGTTTTTCTACCATATAATAGGATTATGTTCTAAGCCACATAAACCTATTTTGTTTCTTTTGTGTGTCTGAGTTCATTTATACATATTCTTGTGTGTGTTTTAAAATGTCTACAAGTTGTCAAGAAAATTAAATATGATATTTTAGGTCTTAGTTGCCTTATCTTGATGTTGTAATCGAATATTGCAGAAATTTATAATTTATAACCCTGTTCTGGTAATGATCTTATGAAAATTTTTCTAGAATTCAGGTTCTTGTCAAAATAATTGGTATTGGAGCTTGGTTTCAAACTTCCATAGGTTCATCCCTTATAATTTTTTGTTTTAGTGGGAACATACTGATTTTTAAGAATGATATTGTAATAAGGTAATGTACGGATTGAGAAGTTTTAGGGATTGGACTTTGGATTCAATAGACTACATATTTAAGATATTCTATATTGGAAAGAGTTTTATCTTCTATTTATGGGAATTAAACTAGAAGGAATAGAAAAATTATAATTGGAAAGACTCATCTAGAAAACACTTGGGGTTATTTATATAGTGTTGGTGTGGAATGTAGACTTAAAAATATAAGTGGTGAAAATAAATTTGGAACTTATATTGAATCGTGTAAATATATAAAAAAAATCAGAATGAACAAATTTCTAATTTTGTGGTTAATTTTCATCATTATAATTTTAGAAGGACTGTGGGTGGATGATCATATGAATAAATTTAATGTGATTTTCAATTAGCTAGAGTCCATTTGTGTGAATTTTTTTGATGGTGTGTCGGAATTGATCCTTCTATCATCACTTATAAGATTGAGGGATGTGATAGCTACTATAGTTAGTAACATCATTGGAAAAAATGACATGGTGTTCTAGGAAATAAAATATTTGTTGGTAAATGAGGAGATCTAGAAGAAAGAAGTTTATATTTCGAAAAAAATATCTTGTAATGATAAAAGTTGGGGATGATCCACTCATAAGTAAAAATAAAGTCAAAATAAGGGAAAATTGAAGAGGAAGAATAGCCAAGGAAAGTCGACTAGAATAGAACCCAAGTGCTGTAATTGTGGAAAGAAGGGGAACCTAAGGAAACATTACATGTATAAGATGTAAAATTCTATAAGGATATATTTTTTAATTTCTTCTAAAAATACCATAGTTGAATAGTAGGTAAATTTATTTTTATGTTTTTTATGTCTGTTAATGTCATGGATAATTGATTTTAGGGATCATTTCACTTAACTTATGAGATAGAGATAATGAGGATTTATGTTCTAAAAATATTTGAAAAGGTACATATTTTTAGATGATAAATCTCTTGAAATAGTTTGAAATGATGATTTTATCATCTAAACAAAGATCCATCAACTTTTGGAGTTACAAAAGGTGTGTCACATTATAAATTTAAGGAAGAATTTAATTTTGGTTGGTCTGTTGGATGATGGTTGTTATTTGTGAGATTTATGAAAGTATCATGGATTATAACATGTGGTTCCATGGTGGATTCAAGAGGAGTAAAGGATTGAATATTGTATCTTACTAGGAATTCAGAAGATAAAACACATTTTAGAACAAAAACTTATGGAATAACAATGTTTTGGCATGATCACATAGGACACTTATGTTATAAAGGGATGAAGATCCTAGATTAAAAAGGAATTCTAAAGCTTAATCAAGTGAATAACAAAACATATAGAGAGTGTAACATAGAAAATTAGAATACTCTGTCTTTTAATGTGGAAGGAATAATTCTGAAGAAGTAGAAGTCATAAGTACTAAAAAAATATTTATGGCACTAGATTTCGTTTAATATAATGGAGGGTCATTTTTTCATCATACCTTCATCGATGATTCAACATGGGAGGTGAGTGTGTTTCTTCTTTGGAATAAATTTGATTCATTTGGAACCAATTTCATGAGAGATCCATGGTGGAAGTAGAGATCAGATTAAAGCTTAAGTGTTTGAGGTATGACAATGGTGGGGAGTACATAAGTAGAGAGTTCTAGTGCTTTTTATAGAAGAATGGATTTTTTTAAGAATATGGGGCCCAAAATTCTGGAACAAAATGGTATATTATAGTGAATGAATTAGACACTATGTGAAAGATACAAAAGCATAAAAATTCATTTTTGAGTTTCCTAAGGAGTATTGGGAACACATAGTGATTTTTTCATTGTAAATCATTAAATAGAATCCTTTCTCATAACTAGGAATATAACTTTCAGATGAATTATGTATTGGAAAAAAGGCTTATTTTTCCTGCCTTAATGTATTTGGGTGTACTTACTATGTTCATATTTATTTTAGTAAGATGGATGAATCAATAGAAGATCCCCAAACATGTTCCTTATAGGTTAATTGAATTAATAATTTAGATTTATTATTTTAGATAAAATCCTATAAAATTTCATTATAAGATGAAATATTCACTTCATTGAAGGGATCCTTTATTAGGATCAAGACCAAGTAAAATATATAGATGTGGTCAAAGAATTGTAAAATGTTGAGGTATTTTTGAATAGAAATCTAAACGTTGTGATCAGTTCAGGAACCACTCATGTTATGAAATAATTTTACAGTCTATAGGGTGGAGTTTCAAATAGAGGTTGTATTATAGAGGTTTGACCAATGAAATATGTATTATAAAGTTCAAACATTGATAAATCTCAAGGAAGATTTTTGGAAACAATAGCACTTAAAAGAGAACAACCTCATGAGTTGTGGTGGTCTACAAGAGTTATAAGGCCAATTCAAATGTATGGTACTGACATTCATTATCAGATTCTAATTGATTATAGAGAACCTAAATGTCAAAACTATGTAATAATTAAGATCATGTCATGAGGATCTTAATCAATTAAAATAATTTAAAGATATCTATAGGAAATATAGTATAGTGAAACCCATGAGTCATCTCCCAATATTGATCATTTATAACCAAGTGAGTTATTTTTCCTCTCTTTGTATGTTTATTTTTAAAATAATGAAAAAATGGAATTGAAGGTAGTGATGATTTGAGAATGAAAAAAAGGAAGAAAATAAAATTAAAACGAAAATGGTAAATAGTGTTTGAACCTAGGAGTTCATAGATATATTCTTTAATATTACAATTGAATCTATTCATGTAAAAACTCACTTGATATCAAAAATATATACCATTCAACCTATTAACATTCTATGCTCAATGTAATTGATGTACTCAATACACACAATCTTGTATATCACCATGCACTTTCCACATCTTATAGCTAATATCACGTACTACACTATCATCTCACATTTTTCAGTTCATGATATGTATTCTGTTATAAACAAGGGGTGAATATGTGTTTTAATTAACAATGAAATTAATAGGGTGGTTGATATGAGTGGAGAGTGATAAATATACCATCTTCAATCACATTCCCACTTTAAAAATAAATTCACGAAGATTAAGTTGTATAAATACTCACTTATCTCGAAAAATCAACACTACTTGAACTTTGAATGAGTAAATAATAGTATAATGGAAAAAAGGAAAAATTTATAATGAATATACAACTCTGATACCATTTCTTAAAACGTCTCAATATATTTCATAGATAATTATATAGAAACCTTTTCTCAACACTGCTAAAATTCTTAAACAGAACACAAAAACAACTCTATGTTAATCGAAAAATGTCAAATACCCATCAAAATGATATTTTTTTTATTATTATAAGCTTCAAGAAATCACTTATGTTCTCTCTTGAATCATTTTATCACACCATATATATGGTTAACATCATAATATATAGTCATATGTCTCTCACTAGGAGGTTTCATGGATTTTATTTTCTTCTTCCCTTGATCCTACAACAGCTCCCACAACCCATTTGATTCATAATTCATGCATTATTAACACAAGGTATGGATTCATAAATGATTTCAAAAAATTTATAGACATTATATACTTATAATATTCTCTCTCTTATATACCTCCTATATGATGGACACATGTATAAGGATCTCACCAACGACTTCAGTTGAGTGTCTCAATCCTTCCAGGTGATTCTAGAGTGATCCAGAAAACCCATGAATTCTTTTTCTAGGAGTCAGATTTATTTAAGGATTTCATAATGAAATAAAAGTATCATAGACACGTAGTGATGTTTACTAATCAGAGTCTAATATTATTACCCAGTAGTATGCTCGTAGATGTTATTCATTATCATATTTGGAATTCTTGAGTTACTCCGGCATAGTTTATCCATAACCCTATTTAATATCATATAGAGCAAGGATTTTATCAATGAATCTTACATAACTATAGCTCATATAGGTTCTCAATATCTATCACCCATGGTTTTATTTCTTTTATAGTGTAAAAAATGGTGTGGTTAATCACTTGCAGCGATCATCCCAACTATGTTAATGTAACATGAGGCATATGAATCCAATATTTTAATATGACATGAATACTTTTCCATAAATTTTATTATGATATAGGGTGATTCTAATATAACACAATATATAATACTACGAGTTTAATCTGATATATCATGTGACATGTTCCCAAGTCATGACCGACAACATGCTTCTTATTTTCATTCATACATAATATTTGGGAGCCAAGGTTATCTATACATGTCTTCCCAGCTATAAAAATTAATCTCACATAGTGACTATTTTTCATATTTAATGTCTCGTAGCTTGAAATTTTTGGATTTTCATCTTATTAAGTTCCTTTATTCTACATGTTAATCCTATGTAGTAACTTAAAAGTTTATTTAATCACATGAAATTCTTGAAATTCTTTTTATTCATGGACATAACCTACAAACCATCAAAAAAATATTTTAAGTGCAGGATTGGTTCAAATCAATTCAATATGATTAAAATAAAAAAATCATGATTATAAATCCATATAATAATTAATTATCAAAAAATTAAAAAACAATAAATAGTTATTAATTCACAATTATTAACTAAAATGTGGGTTAATTAACAAATAATTCGAATGCAAAAATTCTAAAAATCATGCTCCCATTATGTAGAAAGTCTTAGAGACATGAATCAATGAGTGTTAGAAATAAAGGAAGAGATGGATTCTTTATATGGTTCTATAACTTGGGATATTTAAGAACTTTTTCCAGAAAAGAAGGTGGTGTAAAACAAGTGGGTCTACTGGTAGAAGGAAGAATCATTTGGAAGGAGTTAGTACAAGTTAAGGTTAGTTGTGAAGTGTTTTAAAAAGAAAGAATGAGTAGAGTTTATTGAAATTTTCTCTTGATTTTTTAAATGTAGAATGATCTAGATAGTGTGTGGAATGGTTACAGAAGAGTGATTCTATATTGAATATTTATATTTGAAAATAACATTTCTAAATAGAAATTTAGAAAAAAATATACATGGATCAACCATAAGGATTCAAAAAATCCAGAAGTAACCTAGTATGAAAACTTAAACAGAGTATTTATAGGATAAATAAAGAACTTAAGTAGTGGAAATGGAAGTTATATTTCTTTTTGTTTAGAAACAAATTCTTCTAGTTCAACATTGATTATTTCTACTATGATAATGTGTTCGATGATGGGAGATTCATTGTACTTATCTTATACATAGATGACATGATATTTTCTAGTATAAATAAGAGAAAAATTGATTTGTAGATGGATAATTTTTCCAAAATGTTCGAGATGAAGGATATTTGTGAAACCAAAAAAAATATTTGGGACAATGATATGAAGGTAATATAAGCTTGTAACTTTGATGTTAACTCAGTCGAGGACAACCGAAAGATAGTGAAGGGATTTACAATTCCTAGATCCAAACCTATATCTACCCATTATCTATAAATTTTAAATTATCCAAATAGAAGGGACCCTAAATGGAATATATGTCTAAATACATAGAAAAAGGTTTCTTATGAATCAATGGTTGGTTTTCTATTGTATTTTATGGATTTAAACATATAAACATTTCTCAATCAATGGGTGTAGTTAATATATTCGTGAAAATTTTGAGAAAGGAGTATTGTGAAGAAATGAAATGGATTCTCTAGTATCTCAAAGTTTTGGAAGCACTAACCATGAATTTTATAAAATATAATTCATTGAAACAATATTTTTATGTAGACTTTAGAGGTGATAAATACACTAAAAAAATTACAATGGTCTTTGTATTTACATTTATGGGAAATACAATAAGTTGGATTCCATGGCTTAAATTGGTAATTTTAAAATCAACTAAAAGATAAAATTACTTCATGAAAGTGAAAGTAGGTAAGGTGATGATATAGTGGAAGGATTTTTTGGATGCAATCAAAAGGAAGAATGTAAATAGAGTATTATGTGACAATAGTCATAGCGAAACAAATCTTACAAAGAATATTATTTTCACACAAGGAAAATACAAATTCAATTGAATTTTCATTTAATCTATAAGATTATGGAGGAATGAGTGTCATAACTATGGAAGATAGATTGAATTTAATTTTTTTTGATATTATAACTAATTTTATGGTCTAGGAAAGTTTGAGACAGTGTTGTGCCTCAATGAAACTTAAGTAAATGGGAATAAATGGATGTAGAATCACTAATTTTTCCTGTAGAAGAAAAATGGAGGAAGGCCATAATGATTTGGTGATCCAAGGACATGGTGGTGAAGTTCAGAAAAAAATTCTCAAGTGCGATATTTTTAGGTTTCTATGAGATGTTTTCCTAGAAAATTCATTACATATTTTATAATGTTTATTTATAAAAAATATATTTAATAATTAGATGAAGGAAATAGAAGTGGAACCATAGAATATCATAAGAAAAAGTGGAATTTGGATCTTGAGTTAATGATTCAAAAATCTAGATGATGAAGTTTAGAAGGGGATTTGACTCATATAGTAATATCTCCAAATGAATTGTATCATGGTATTTTTTATGTCTTAAAAGTCTAAATAAGATTATAAAATATGGATTTGTTAAGATAATTAGTTCTATTTCATAGATCACTGGTTTTCTGGAAAGTTGAACTGGATCATCATTTAGTGGATTTGATTAGATATAGGGCTACCAATATTGATAATAGGGACGTATAGATTTGATACATATATCAGATAGTAGAGGATCTGTATTTACTTGTTGGTCATGTCTATAAATAGGATTAGTGGAGTCAATTATTTGGATATCAAAAAATTTTAATCATTCTATTTTTTTAGTAATAAAGAGTACATGTTTTTATCCTATATAATATGATTTAGTGCTAAACCACATAAATCCCCTGTGTTGGTTTTGTGTGGTGAGTTGTTTTTTACTTCTACATCTGTGGGTTTTGAAACATATAATGGAGATCAAGGTGATTCGGAATGATACAATAGAGATTAGTTAACTGCTTAATACATTGTAATTGGAGGCTTCCATAATAAAAAAACTAAACTTGTTTTAAAGAGATTATCCACAAGGCATAGTTGAAATTTGTGTTATTGACACTATAATTGGGGGTATTTGGAAAATCCAATTGACCCTTCATACTCACCTATAACCTTCACTTGATGTGTTTTACTTTCCTATATTGATAGATGTTGTTTAATGTGAAAATATATTTAGATACACCTAGTATAAAGATTGAGGCTCATGGGTTTAATGGGGTATTTGAGGTTGAGTAGTCTATAATGGTAGTTCTTGACCTCGGCTAGGAGATAGTTTATTTATTAATTTAGGGGTGGGAAAAAAATTTATATGATTTTTTTTATAAATATTTTCATTTATATTCATTATGAATTGATACAGATACTCTTAGTTTTTTTTTTCATTTTGAGTTTTTTTAGCCAGAATTATGGGCTCATATGATCTACTATAGGTGATTTGGGAAATATTGATGCAAAGAAGGGACATTTTAGGTTTTCAATAGAGATCTTAAATGTTTATTAAGTAGGTTTTGTTGTGAATAATATTTTAGTGATCCTAATTTTTCATTTATTCATTATAAATAGTATATTATTATGTGGTTTCATAGTCAATTCATTTATTTTTTCATTTTGATATCCTAAAAAAATATTTAAAATTTTAAATACATTATATTTAGCTCACATAAATATGAATTAAATATATAGTTTATATCTATTAAATAAATCCCTATATATAAAATCTATAACCACTATTTAACTTTGGATTCTAGATTTTTCCTAGGATAGGTGTAATTTTTCATTCTGATTTTGGGCTATGGTTTTGTTTTCTTCATGAATTTAAATTTAAACCTAGTTGATCATGAATTACTATTCTAAATAGAACCATTAACCATCTAATATAATGATTAGTCATCTTTGAAATATCTATGATCCAAAATAATATGGTGATTAGTTTTTGGGAGAGCTTATTATTTGTGAAGCTAATGGATTTATGAACAATTAAGTTATCTTGAATCATCGATGGCATGCTATCAAGGAAGGGAAATTTTTTTTCATTTATTGCCTCGTCATTCATGAATTTCTCAAATATTTTTTATTGAACCCTTTTCATGATAAATTTATTATTTTGATAATGATTTATAAATTTAAATCACTAGAACATAAAATTTTAAATGGTAGTATAGAAAAAATGCCAACTTCACAATGAATAATGTGAAATCACTAGAACATAACAAAATATCTACCATTTCTAAAACATGGTTATTTTTCAAACTATTTCCAAAAAATCTCCTCTATTATAATATCTATAATTTCAACCCATTTATTGTGATGAATGGTATTGAGAAGATTCCCCACTAACCCTCATGGTGTGTGATGATTGGAATTGGGGTTGCAAAATACCGAAGTGGTGTAAACTACATTGATATAAAATGACATCATCATGATGGGTGGAGATATTCTTTATGATGAAGTGATGGTGATGAAAATGAAAGTTTGATGAGGAGATTGTGGGCCTATGTTAAGTTGGTAGGATGAGTGAACTACTATAATGGGTGACTGTGATCAGCATCAAAATTATGATGATTAAGTGGAAGGTAAATGACTGGGCATTTTGGATATCCAAAACACAATCACACAACATGTAGTCAACAAAGCACAAACGATGTGTTATTTAAATTGGTGTATAGTGGTTCTAAAAATTAATTAAATGTCACATAGTGTTTAGTTTGAAAATATACACCTTTTTTAATAATGTATGTGGCTTAGGGTTTGATAAAGTACATTCCCATTACCACATGAGATTGACATAGAATATAGTAGGATGTAAATTCTATTTTAAATACATGACATGATCTAAGCTTTAGTAGTATATATCTAAACTGACTCTTGAGTGATACACATCATGTCAAGTGAAGGAAACATCATCTAGGTTGAAAGAACATATATAAGGCATAATGTTATATGTCGATTCACCCTATATAAAGCACACACCTTGTCAGTATAATACTATTCCATTTACTTTACCTTTTCCTGTGTTTCTTAGATATTTATTCTTGAGTGTCAAAATTAAGAAAATAAATAGTCTCTTCTATGAATTGTTTTTCATGTATAATTCAATGTTAGGCTATTATTCTCTATTAGAGATCATTTTCAATGTGTCTTTGGGTATTATTAGAATCCTGTAAAATATTTATTCTTCATCAAGGTATGGACTCTTATTTTTTTGGTAAACGTTATTTATATTATTACTTTTAAGTATGTTTTCAAGTGGTAGAGGTAAGGAGCGATCCTTCTGGAGGGACCAAGACTAAATCTGAGACTAAAAAAATCTATTTTAGTCTAATTAGATAGCTACTAGGCTACCACGGACTAGTCATTTGTAGAAACTTCAGGGCTAATAAGGCAATAACTAGCTGGAGGAACCTAAGGGCTAGCTGATGTCATGCTAGGTGGTTTTTTTAAAGAGGGTCATTTTTTCCTTTTACCCCTCCAGTCCCTATTTCAACCCCTCAACACAATTTTTCTACTCCTTTTTAGTCTATATTGGTAGGGTGTATCTATCCCCTCTCCCAACACTCTTAACAAGAGTTCTACTTCAAATATTGGGTTTTTGGTCTTATAAAAAAATCATAGCATGGGGTAAGGCTCTCACTCGTCATTATTCCTTAATCTAATTTATTCATTGTCCTTATTTTTTTCTTCATCAAAGCTAAAATAACCCATTTTCAAGGATTTTTATCTTGGTTCCTCATTTTCTCTCATTCCATATCAAATATGAGGCCAGTATTGGATGAGGAGTCTTCCACGATCCCTGGGATGGTTGTCGATAGGATTTTCCCTAAAAGTATCACCGTTTATAAAATCCTTTTTCATTCTACATTCTGGTATTTTTAGGTGTTGATTCTATAATTAATATTCATTTAATTTTTCACCTAAATCACACCCTAGATGTACTAAAAACCTCCCAAACACCATTGGTTGTTAATAAAGTTAAACCCAAACACCCCTTATGTTGTGTTAGTCCAAACACCCATAAAAACACTTTCTATGTAACCAAAACACATCTTAGAGTGTATTTGGGTTTACATTTAGTAAAAACACCAAAAATAAAATTCAATGTAACCAAAACGCCATCCTTAAGGTGTGGTTGGAGTTCCACTTAAAATTAGAAATTTATAGGTTGGACATTAAAAAAACATGGGTAACATAAAACATAGATAATCTATTTGGGTGTCTTAGAAAAATGATATACCATGAACACCATAATTGTTATGTAACTCTAAAAGGAATGGACTTGTTAAAATGTTAATTTATGTGGTTATATCAAGAAAAATATTGGTATATTATTCCAATTTTGTGATTTAATTTTAATGATATCATTTACTTGGATACTTTTTTTGGAACTTATTATTTATTATCATGGACATATTTTTTACTAGTTATAAAACATTGTCACACTGTCAAGGTATGGCATACCTCGAGAAAGCCTTGGATTCCCTCTCTATAATTCCTTGTGTGAACACATAGGATTCCACTTGATTTATTAATGAGAATTCAAAGTGGTCAACACATCTTGGATCTATTTAGTGTCTTAATCTCATTAATTCCATGGTTTTTCATCATAGATTCATATAAAACTCCAAAAATATAGAATACTTGGGTTAATTTTCATGGTTTATATTGATTCTCTTATACATGTAATTCCACGGTTAATACCCTTGAAATCTAATGAAGACCTTCCCTAAATTATAAGGATAGTTTTCCTTGGTTCATTTTGATAATTTTAAGGACATAATTCCAAGGGATCATCCCTTGGATTTCATTTGAAACCCTAGTGCTACTCATTATAGATTTATCACCGTAAGTTGGATCTAAACACTAAATGTAATGAATGCCATAGGTCTCCCATGGTTTTGAAGTGGGTGTGTTGTTAGGGAATTACTTGACCATTTCTATGGATTCCTTAACATTATTTATTCATGGATTTGCTATCTATATGCCTCGAGTCCCTGATCCAATTAAAAGGTCACATGATCAAAGAAATATAGCATCATTTAAAGAAGGTAAGGTCAGTCGAGTATCCCAAAATTAACCCAATATAAACATGGTTTCTATTACTATACAACTTTATATTGTTATATCTATATATTTTTGCATTTTATATTCATAAACTATATTTTCATTGGGCACTATTGGGGGTGGCCTATTGAGTTATACTCACACCTTGTCCGGCCTGCCTCTTAATACCTGGGAGGATTTTAGGGATATATTAAATGAAAAATGAAATCAAGATAATGTGTATTCTTTAATACTATATTAGGTTGGTATCATGAGAGGAGAGTACTGAGATGAGACTTCGGTTGTTCATGTAGTTTAGTAGTTTTTAGTCCATTCCCCCTTTTATCCTAGTACTACTTATATGACTGCTTCCATGACATGATTGACTTGTATTTTTCACTACCATAACATCATAAATATCTAGTGTTTATTTTTTTCATTTATATCCATTTTATTTATTATCTAGATCAATTTTTTATACCTAATTTTCTCTTTTTTTCACTCTAACGAAGAGAGCATATTCGCCCCACCATACCACCATATACCCACAATGCTAGTCAGTAGTCTCTAGAATAAAGGGAGGTTCACATGAGGCCTTATGTCTCAATAGACTAGTAACATATCATTTAACCAAGTTGTGGATATCACAAATTAGTATCATAGATTTTATTTTAATTTATATGCCAGTTTTGGGTTGGTTGATAGGGGATAAGGAAGTGTTAGAACTTGGTAATAAGCATGTGCTTGGGAGTAGCTAACCCACGGGTGGGGGAATTATAATTTTATAGGTATGGTACAAGTTGTTTAGTAATTATCTTATAATAATTTTAATATTTTTACATTTAGGTGACACACATGTTATGTGATGTTTTGTTTTTTTATGGGATTTCCATCATTGGGTCAGTACAGTAAGTGAGCATTACCTCATGCATTATCCTATGCATGTAGGAATTTATATTTCATTCATATTCCATTCCTTATATATTATATTTCTTATATTGAATTTTTCATACTTTATATTCATAGGTTTCTATTCTTGTAATTTTTGACATTACTTGGAAAAACAATTGGGTACTTAAAGTGTACGAATCAACCTAAATCGTGTTTTCCCACATAGGTTGATGATTTAATTTTACAAAACCAACCTTAATATAATGAACATCATAAAACCTTGGTTAAATAAACTAAGAATTTAGATTGGTTTTAGTAAAATGGAGTTCCTATTACAAATTAAAGAGTTTCTACCTATATAACATGTGAATGGAAACTCATTTAATTGAATCATTATATATAGACTAGCTAAATTAATATACCAAAGTTAAAATAACGTTGGTTAAAGTTAAATGGGATTCCAATTAAAACATAAAGATTATTTAACTCTATACCATGGGATTGAAAGCATGTATAACTGAACCATTATGTTAAATACTTTAAACATTAACATATAACCTTGCCCTAGGAATTGGTAGTTGGGATTATATAAATCACTTAAATTAAATATTTTTAGGAAATTAGGGTATCTGGGGTAGTGATTTCTTGAGTCCATTAATTATTTCCCTATCTATAGTGACCTCTATTGTAGTATTTTGTTTTGAGGTTTGTTCTAGGAATTTTAGATGCATGCCTCTACGATGGCCTTAGGTCGGTCACTACGAAGGTGGAGATGACCATTCTCCCATGGTAGTGAGACCTGAACCATCGATGGTTCCACCAATACTGCCACCTATATCCCCACGCATTGTACCACCTATTGTACCCTAATTGGGAATTGATTCCCATATTAGATAGATTTTTATATGCCTGGTTTAGTATATTGAGGGAACTTTGCTGACTAGTTCATCCATGCCTTAGTTGATCAGGGTCTTCCAACAGTAGCATCTTCCAATATTCTCTAGGGAAGGTGGTCCTTGGGCTATAGATTATTGTTTATAGGCTATAAATTTAATCTTTGATCATTTATATATTCTCATAGATAAGTTGGTGGAGTTAGAATCTTATATTCTTTGTGGTTCTTCTAGGTGATGGTGGAACATTCTAACTCGAGAAGATCAGTATTGGGGAATGGTCCGGATAGACTTCCAGACTTTCTTCTTCGATTACTTCGTCACAGAGAATTTTTAGGCTGATCAATCAAGCTAATTCATGAATCTATATATAGGTAATATCTACTTCATTGATTAATTGGATTGATTCATTGATCTCTAGGACTTTTCACCCACTATTGTGGGTGATGGTATGTCTAGAGTGAGAAGTTTTTAGGATGGAATTAGGTATGCTATTCAATATATGATGAATATATTTTGACTAACTACTATATATAATATGGGGAACTAGGTATTTAAATATCATTGAAATTTTAGGGAAGCTGAATGTGTGGGTCTGGGAGGTTCTATAGAAAGTCAAGGAAGTGTATTTTCTATTGGTAAGAAATGTTCCCATATGACATCTAGTTGGGGTAGTGGAAACTAGTGTGATCACACTGGAAATTCTGTAGTACGTCATTAGTTTGGAAGGTTGGTTCACATGAATCCCTTATGTAAAAACGCAACAGTAAAGTGTTGAGGTTTTAGTAAAATGGGTTATCTCCAAATATTATACAGGACGTTTCCACTGGTTCCTAGTGATATGGGATCTATTCAAGCTCAGAGTACTGGAGTGGGATTTGTGGTCATATTCTAGGAAGATAAGTTGAGTATTAGTGGCCATTCACGCTAAAGAGGTGTGTAGGGAAAAGGGATCCATTCATATGATGTACATAACTAATATAAAGGAACTAATTAGAGAGTTTATATTTTTTCTCAAGGCCGGGATCTATCTAGTTACATGCAGTGTAGCCTAAACCTACTAAGAAGAGCACTGGGCCTTCTATAGTGTGTGATACAATCTTATTATCTTTAACTTTAGTTTTTCCTTGTTTTTTATAGTCACTTCACAATAATTTTTATCTAATTCTTTTATGTTAATATTGTGTTTAGGGATTGAATACATATGTGGGATGATATCCCTTGAAACACCCCTAGGAATATGGTCGGAGGGAATTCATCATTGAAAGGAGTGTCCCCTCAAGATAGGAACCCATATATTTCTATAGGACCTTTTCATACTTGGGATGGAAACCTTCAAATTAATTATCATGATATATTTGTTGGTACCCTTTCAATATCATATTGAATTTTAGCACTTATGGGTGTCTGTCTCATCACTATAGGGTGGTAACTTTGATAAAGAGGGATAATGGGTGGTCCACGTAGGTCATAATGTACCTACACGTTGTGGTATGGGTAGAGTATCATCCAATATTTATGGACTCTTAATGGATAACCATGGAGTAGGACATTCTATATTTCCTCTAGTTATGGACCATTTTAGGGACATATTCCCTAATTAATTTTATGGGTTACCTCCTAATATAGAGTTTTAATTTACTGTTGATATTATATTATGAGTATTAATGGGGTACATTACACCTTATAGGATATATCCTACTGAGCTCAAGGAACTCAAGAGTTATTTGGGTGACCGAGAAGCCAAGGGGTTTTTTCGACTTAGTACATCTCTCTGGGGTTCACTTGTACTTTTTTCTAAGAATACAGATGGTAACTTAAATTGATGTGTGGATTAAAGATGGTTTAATCATATTATAGTTAAAAAAACTTACCAACTTCCTCAAATATATGATCTATTTGACAAGTCCTTAGGAACTAGGGACTTCTCAAATATTTATTTGTGACTGGGTTATCATCTTGTGATAGTTAGTTCCCCAGCCATACCATGTAAAACATTTAAAAAAATATATGAGTATTTGGTAATATTGATTGAACTAAAAAAATTGTTGTCTTTATGGACTTAATCAACTGGGTATACCTTCTATATATGGATTCCTTCGTGGTTTTTTTATTGATGGTATATTGGTGCACTCCTAATCACGGGAGGAGAAAATGTGAAATCTAGAGGCCATTTTAACTAATATTCAAAATAATAAACTTTATTATAAACTCTAGATGTGTAGATTTTGGTTTTATAGAGTTCACTACATGGGTTATATCATATTAGTGTTAGGGGTATCCGTGGATCCAAATAAGGTGAGAGTAGATGTTTTTTGCGAGAAGCCCAAAAATGTTTTTGATATTTGATGATTCTTGGGATTAGATTTTTGGTACTGCTGCTTTATTTAGAATTTTTATCACATTTGAGTGAATCATATAAGCTCGAATGAGAAGTTTATAAGTTTTATATGGTCAAACTCTTATGAAAATATTTTTTATGAGTTCAAAGGAAAATTGACCACATCAGTGATCATAATTTTTCCTGAGTCTGGTAATGGGTACAAAATTTATTATGATGCACCATGTGTGAATATGAGATCTATATTAATGTAATGGGATTGATTCATAGTGTACAATTATCATTAGTTGAGGAGTCACGAGTGAAACTCCCAAACACATTACCTTGAGTTAGATGTTTTTGTTCATGCTCTGCGTTGCTGGATACATTACCTCATGGGGAGAGGATCAGGGTATATATGAACCGTAAGAGCCTCATATATGTATTTTATTTGAAGAAAATAGACCTATATAAGTATATGTGGGTTTAATATCTTCATTATTTTTAATTTTATTTCACCTATATTCTAGGTAAAGGTAATTATGTTGTTGATTCTATGATCAGAAAACTTGATCTCAGGTTGTTCAATAAGATAATAGTGAATTCCAGTTGATGACTCTATTTGATAAAATGATACTTAATGTTCAATAATATCAAGTTAAACCAATACTCATGGATTTATCATTGTTTCCAGCACTTATATATTTAATTAAGGTAAGATATATTTCTAATCCTGAAGTATTATATATGATTTACTATATATATGTTGAGGAGTCACTTCTTGGTTGGGTTATTGATGACCATGAAAGTATATATGTTCACAAGAATTTATAGGTCCCAACAGGAATGTGATAGAAACTTATGTGAAAATATCCTGCTTTTAAGTGGGATTATGTATCATTACTTGCATCTATAGTACTGGTTCATGGGGATGGAGAAGGAAATAGTGGGTTTTTTCTCATGGTGTTACACTGTTAGTAGGTGAAACTGGAAAACCAGTGGCCTACTATCCTATTACAGCAATTACCTATCCTATAATGGAAATAGTATGATTTAACTATAGATTTTGTGAAGATGTTATCAAATTTACCCCAAGGTAGTTACTCCATATGGGTGATGATGGATAATAAGATTAAGGTTTCCCATTTATTACATATTTGGGATACTTTCTCAATGGATGAGTTTGGGATATTATATATCCAAGATTTTATATGACTTTGTGGGATTCCATTTATAATTTTATCAAATAGAGACACTCTTTATACATCACAATTTTAGAAAGGTTTGTAGAATGCTCTTGGTTCATATGCACTCTTGAGTACATCTAATCACCATCAATCTGAGGGAAAGATCGAGTGGACTATACAGGTACTTGAGGACATGATTCATGCCTGAATCCTATATTTTGGAGTTTCATGGGATAAATAGTTGCTTATTATTAATTTATCTTATAATAATATCTTTTATGTGACAATTATGATGGATTTATAGGACCCTAGAGCACCGTGAGAGGGGAGGGGTGAATCAAGGTGTCAAATTTTTCTTTTAAAGCAACAAATATTGTTCCCACGTTGGTAGGAACATGTTAAACCTATCTATTGTAATAGTTAACTAATTAAAAATTTATATTAAAAGAGATAACACAATAGTTTTACTTGGTTCAACACTAAGGGATAGTCCAAGAATCATACGCTGAAAGTGTTTCTTTCACACCTAAATCCACTAATCTTGAATAGTTATGGAATACAAGAGTCCAGACACAGTCACTCTATTCCAGGCACACTTTATTTACATGAATTTTATGGATAGAACATTGTTTCCCTGGGAACACTTTTGTTGACTCCCCCAATCTCACTACTTGAAATAATTATAATTCAATTTATTGACATGAAGATTGATTCAACATATTTTCATTAAAGTATTTGTACTAGTATATAATGAGACTTTGCTTCCACCATAGTCCTAAGTTGATGCACTTTGAAATCCCTATTCACTAAAAATGATATTAAAAACTATATTTTTAGAAGATCCTTCATGAAGCTTAATACCTTCACAAATCACCCTACCTTTACAGAACAAACTGCCACCATGAAGCTCAATGAGTCAATGAGGAATACACCATCATCATAGAGAACCCCGTACTCAAAATCATTGGCATCAGTCAAGACTAAACTAGGATTTTTGTGATTCTCAAGATCTAATAGAATGTCAGATTTACATAGATCCCATATCTTCAAAAAATTAAAGTGATTCCATATTTTCCTTGAAACTTTTGTGTAAAGTGAAAAGGGTAGTCTTATATTTATATGATTATCAATTTTTGATGCTCCATAGCCTCTTAGAAATTTTTTCATATATTTAAAAACCACCTTCACATATCTCCTATATTCACAATGATCCATTATTTCTTGATGTTTTTGATAATATTTCCATCAAACCATCACATGCTCACAATGCTCAAATTCTCGTAATCATGGATATCACCATCACCGTTCATGTTGCTCAAATTATTCATCATTCACAATGTTCGTTGTTGTCGTATAGATCACTATAAAATTTATTTGATCCTTCACAAAACAAAATTTTCATAGACCAAATTTGAAAAAATAGTTCCTTTTCTATATTTTCATAATTCCTTCAAGGAAATATAATTTTCACTATGCAATCCATCCTCTAAATTTTATACCCCAAAAATTTGGCAAACACTGGGAAACAACGTCACCTTAAACAATTTTGTCATCTTGAATTGTGAGATCCCATTCCTTGAAAAATCATTAATCTTCCATGAGAGTAATTAAAACAAACATAAAACATACTCCATTGACATTAAATAATATCCTTGGTTCCAATAATCCCCCCCTCCCCCCCCCCCACTTTTGATTTATTGGAAATCTAAAGATAAATTAATCATAGAACCAACCACTACCAAAACATAATTTATAGGAGAAAAATCATGAAACACTCTATATCTATGTGACAAATTATTGGTATAGAAAACAATAATGAAATCATGAATTGGTTTCTCTTGTTTTAGAATTCTTAATGATATCCAAGCTAAGATCTAACTATTTCTTCATAACACTGAATTTTTTTCTCCATTCCCATTTTTTCCTTTGAAAATCATTATCCACCTTAATAACATTGAATTTATCCATTTATCCACTCCCCCTTTGTAAATAAATCCAAAGAACCTAATTTTTACTTGTAGAGCTCAAAAACACAATCCCCCTAGATCATATCTCCCCCATAAACCTACATCACTTCCACAAACAGATTAAAATAGTTCACATAACATGGGAGAGGGGACTACTCATAGACTCATCATGCACTCGGATGTGTCTGAACACCAAGGTTCAGACAATATTTCTTGAACACATGTGCTACCAATGGCACAGTCATAATTTTATCTAATTGGTCATTAGTTCTAACATGATATATTTTAATCATGCCTTGCTCAAATTTTTCATTGAAGAAGTGATATCTTAATTAAATATGTTTTGTATGAGAATGTTGAACATGATTGTGGTAAAATCTATCAAAATATTGTTATCACAATGAATCACCATTGGTTTCTTCACCTCATTACCAATATTAGTCAGTTGTTGCTTCATCCATAATAACTGAGTACAAGCCTTTTTAGCAGAGATATACTCTTCTTCCATAGTACAGTGAGACGTACTTTACTATTTCTTAATCAACTATCCAAAACATTTTATTCCAATAAAAAATGCTCCACCCCTTGTGTAATTTCAATAAACCACATATATAGACTAGTCAAAATCAAAAAAAGCTTACAAATCGTTGTATCTTTCAGCAGCAAAGTATGTGTCAAAATTCTGTGTACCTAGAATATACATCATTTAACTAGTGCCATATTTTCTTCCTTAGGACTTATTTGAATGTGGGCCACTAAACATGTTTCAAAGATGATTTTTTGACATGTTGTAGTCAAGTATAATAATATTACAATGATTTAAATATACATGGTGTAACCCACAGAAGTCGCATCCTCATTCTTTATGATTTTTGTTTCAATCTCAATCAGATTCAACATTGGTTTGGATTCATGCATATTTAATTTTTTCAACAATTATCTCGCATATTGTTCATGATAAATGAATGTTTAATACTTATTCTGAATAACTTACAACCCCATGAAATATGTTATTTCACCAATCATAGACATTTCAAATTCTGATTTCATATGATTTAAAAATTCTTCGACTGATCTCTACTTGATTCCACCAAATATAATATCATCCACGTACACTAGAACCTTAAATTGATCTTCCTTAAAATTCTCCACATAGATATTATGGTTGACACGTCCTCTTTTAATGTTGAGATTTTACAGATAAGTATCCAGAGGAGAATACCATGATTGTGGTGCTCACTTTAGAACATAGAGAGCCTTCTTTAATCTACAAACATGTGCTTCATAATTTCCAATTAGAAACATGGTTTCTCAATGTATAATTCTTCTTCAAGAACACCATTTAAAAATTTTGTTTTGACTTCCATCGGATAAACACTATATCCTCTTTTAATTTTGATAGTAAGAAAAATCCTAACCATCTCTAGTCTCACCACTCGATAGAATGTTTCTTCGACATTAGTTAATCCTTCATAGATTCTTAAAATAAGGTTGGTTCCACAATTGATAGTAAGGCATACTGTTTTTTACTCCTCATTATCCTTCTCTGTGTGGGTTCTTTTCAATCTTCAATGATGTTGGTTTGATCAATATATGCTCTTTTATGTCTTATATGAGGTTCAGAATCAGTTTCTTCAGCTATGGTTTCCTCTTTGGATTATTATTATAAATAATCATCGTTGTGTGGCCCCTGAATGTTTTTCATGCCTTCCTATACTTATACATTTTAATCTATTCCATGACCACTAAAACTCTTTTTTCCAATTATATGGTCTTTAATAAATTTCCAGAATAATCAGGTTAGAAAAAAATTGAAATAATGATTCTGGAATATTATTCATTATTCATCATTTGTATCAGCCTCAAGTGAAATACTTCTCAGCATCTTTATAATGGTGGATCTCATTAAGTATGGATTTCATGAAATTACAGTTTGGAGAATACACCAGAATGGGTCTTTAACTTGTGACTGTCTGTATTGGTTGACTTTCACAATATCACAAAAGGATAATCCTCTTGAACACTTTCTCCCCAACATACCATAAATAAGATCAATGCATTATGGTACCTGCATTATCAAAATTTTCCATAATTGAACATATTCATCTTTATCAAAAAATGATCCTCTATTATATCTGTATATGAATATCAAATTAAGGAATCATTCAAAGGTGGGAACTTCTTCGGCTCGACTACATAGAATTGATAGCTCCATTTTCTTCTCAGTTTCTCTCCCGGATAAATTTATACACCATCAATTCCCTGAATTATAATCCCAAATACAATACATAAATATTAGGGGAGTCAGTTGGATCCTCCTTTCTTTATCAATATGAACTACATGGTTGAGATTATCTTCTCAAACATGTTTCTCTATTTGATCCATTATTCATGCCTTCACATATGAACATATGTTATGATTTATGTTTTCATATCATGTATATATTCACATTCTCTTCTTCTTTGTGTGGAGAATTGTTCTTGTCAATATCCATCATGGATGACACATTCTTACTCCTCTTAAGGAATGCTTCTTGATCTGGTATTAAGGTTAAAAAAACATTTTCAATGTGACCATAATTTATACATCTCTCACATATTACTTCTTTAAAAAATGAGTTCCCTTTTATTAAAAAAACTCTCATGCACTTTGTCTTTATCACGTGGAAGATTTTATTTTCCTTTTGTACCAGCCATGGCCTATGCATCTTCAAGGTTCTTAATTCATTCCAAATCTTTTAGACAAATAAATAACATGTCAGTAGAAACTCTGGTAGCAAGTTTGGATGTTCCACAAGGATTTTTTTGAGTTTCATCCCCCTAATTAGTTATTTCAGATGAACTACCATTCAAATTCATGGATTTAGAATCTAGGGTATTCTCAGCTTCCTTATTTGAGATCGTCTAGGGAGAATTTTTGTTCACAATATTTCTCTAATTTCTTTCTAAGGTAGCTTCTTCATAAATAGACAACATTTTTGGTATTCTTTCCATATCAAAAATTATTTCATGTTGAGATAAGTATGTACCTACCTTATTACTACTTCAATTTCATGCATCACAAATGTTATCAACCTTCACAAATTTTTTAGAAGTATACAAATTATTCTAGATATGTGATTATTTCTTCTTATTCTCTAGATTACTCCCCCTTGAAATATGATTCCTTTGTGATTTTTCATTTAAATTATTGTACCTAAAATCCAGTGAATAATGCCCGAATCTATTGTGGCACAAACATTGACCAATAAAACTTGATCTCCTTATATCCTTTATATATGGTTTTTGGATCTTCTTAAAGACTTTTTGTGGTATTTTTTGGTAACCTAATTTCATAATATTTTTCTTATCCACCCTAGTCTTGGTGGTAGGTTTATTATATCATTTATTCATCCATACTTGTTCAGTATTTATCCTAAAACATGTACTATTCATGATAATTGGTTTTCAATCATTAATACAAGTAGTTATGGATGGAACATGTTTCTTCTCAATGAATTGAGATAGATCATCAAATAATGTCATGATATTCTTATCACATGTTAGTGTTCTTTCATCTTTAGAAGCCTCCACTGAACATTGAGTAGATGCAGCAACTATTTCCTTATTTTGTGAATTCTCAATATATGTCTTCTCAAGATTGAAAAACTGAGCTTCCAAATGTACACATTTCATATTGAGGATGATTTTCTAATCATCAATCATAGTAATATTTTAATAACAATCCTTATTAATTATAAAAACGTCATCTTCATGAATCTTAACATTATAATGAATCAAGGAGTCATGTTCCCTAATCTTCTTGTATATTTCATTCCGTTCTAAGCCCTTGACATTAGTACTATTTTTCAATTTGTCTTGAAGTGAATAGATATTTTCTTCAAGATTATTTTTGACTTCCTCTTTCTCTTCAACTTCTTTGAGGTATTTTGGGGAACATATTTTGGGTTCCATATTTTCTTCTTCAAAGGTTCCAACCTCTCTTGAGATCTCTAAACATTCAAAAAAATTCCTTGTAAGCCCCTTTGCAAAGATTCAACTTCTCCTTCTAGATGGGTGATCTCTTATTGAATACATTAAAATATTCTACAAAAAACGGAATCTATTTCTTCAAAAATATCATGTAGATAATTTTGTAATATCTCAATTTGAAATTCATGTGAGTTTGTAGACAGTTCAATATCACCACTTGTGTTGGGATATTTATTTTGAGGTAAACAATTAAAGGTGATAAAACATACCTCCTGATAACTTGAAATTTTTTATTTATATGGGGTAGAACTGTTGTCCATATATTTGGTAGAAGCCTAAGCCACTTGCACTTTACATTCCAATCTAGATATATATTAATTTTTATAAAGGCATAAGGAACTAGATATTACCACTTATTTATATAAGAGGTACTTCTTCAACTATCTATTTTCTTTATTTTTCCTATTCATCATGGTCTTGGTGGATATAGAATAATGCTCAAAGATTATTGAATATTCTTCAAAATATGTACTTCATTGTTAAAGTATGAAAGAAACAAAACTCTTCAAATTAGATTAGATGTATTGTATGGAATCCAACAAAGTTGAACCTTCTATCTGATACCACTTTTAGGAACCTAGATCACCATGAAAGGGGAGGGGTAAATCAGGGTGTTAACTTTTTATTTTAAAGAAAAAGATCTTGTTCTTTTGTAGGTAAGAACTCGTTAAATTTTTCTGTTAGAATAGTGTAGTAATAATACATTCACATCCAAATAGACAACAAAACAGTTTTACTTGGTTCACCACTAAGGGATAGTCCAATAATTATACGCCAAAAGTGTGTCGGTCACACCTAAATCCACTAATATTCACTAGTTGTGGAATGAAAATGTTCATATAAAGTTACTCTATTCTAGTCACACTACCTTTACATGAATTTTAGGGATATCAAACTGCGTCCCTCGAAAAACTTCCATCGACTCCCCTTGTCTTACTACATGAGATAATTCTAACTCATTTTATCGACATGAATGTCACTTCAATAGATTTGAATTAAATTCATTGTCCCTATCTTGCAAGAGACTCAAATTTCACTATAGACCTATGTTAATTCCCTTTGAAATCCCTATTCACTAAAATATTAATATTCAAAACTATCTTTAACAAATCTTACTACCTTCATGAATCACCCTACTTCATGGAACAAAATTCATTCACGAGTCTCACTGATTCAATTCAGAATACCCCATCATTCTAGATCACCCATTACTCAAAAGCATTGGAATAATTCAAGACTAAACTAGACTTTTCATGATTCCCAATCACACATAGAAATCTATATTTTTGGATCTCCCCTAGATTCACTAAATCAGAGACATTCCATATTTTCCTTCAAAATTTAATGTAATATGAAGAGTGGTAGCCTTATATTTATCGGCTCAACCATTCTCGATGCCCCACCACCTCTTTGTGGATTTTATGAATAATTTAAAACCACATTTTCACAGATCCTCCATTCATGATGCTCTATTATGATTTGACATTGTCAGAAAGATTTCCATCAAACCATCACGTTCTCAAGATGCTCCAATTCTCATAATTTTTGAGATCACCATCACCATTTGCGATGCTCATCATTGTCACATAGATCATTGTCAACTTTATTTTATCCTTCAAAAAACACAATTTGTGAAGCCCATCCTCATGAAACTAATGAATTTTTCATATTTTAATAAGGCCTTCAAAGAAATCCACTTTTCATGATGCAATCCATCCTTCAAATTTTGGACCCTAAAATTTTGTAAAACACTAAGAAACAATGCCACCTTCAACACTATTGAAATATTGAACTGTAAAAGAACTTTCCTTGCAAACTACTTGATCTTGTATGAGTGGATTGAAAAAAAATCCATACTCCATTTCTAGAAAAGAATATTCTTGGTTCCAACAATATATGCCTTTGGGTTTGTCAAAAATCTATAGATAAATTAAAGAAAGTGATAGACACTATAAAAATTAGATATTCAGGAAACAACTCTGCCAATACTCTAAGTCTACGTGGGAAATTCTCGGTGTAGAAAATAATATGGGAATCATGAATTGGGTTATCGTGATTTGGAATGCTTAATGATGTCCAAAATAAGGTCTGAATTTTTTCTCATAACACCTAATTGTTTTATCCATTCTCATTATCCCCCTTTGAAACTCATTATACACCTTAATAATGTTCAATTTATTCATATCTCAATTTCCCCCCTTTGTAAATGAACCCAAAGAACCTAATTTTTTACTTTTAGAGTTCAAAAAATACAATACAAATGGATTGTATATCCCCCATAAACCTGCTTCACTTCCAGAAACTGATTAAAACAGTTCACACAACTAGGGAGAGGGGACTACTCATAACCTTCTCAGGCACTAGGAGGTGACTGAACACTGAGGTTCAACTGATGTTTCTCAAATACATGTTCTGTTAATGGCTTAGTTAGAATATCATCCACTTGGTCATCAGTTCCAACATGATTTATTTTAATCATGTGTTGTTCATCATTTTGTTTTTTAAGTGATATATGATTTCAATATGTTTCATATGAGAATACTGAATAGGATTCTTCATAAGATTGATCACACTCTTGTTATCATAGTGAATCGCCATTGATTGTTTCACCTCATCACCAATATTAGTTACTTTTTTCTTTATCCATTATAGTTGAGTGAAATCCTTTGTAGAATATATATACTCTAATTCCGTAGTAATAAGAGATGTGATTTCCTATTTCTTACTCAACTAGTCCATACATCTCCTTCTAATAAAGAGAACTCCACCACTTGTAGAATTTATATCAACCACATCTCCAGCCCAGTCAGCATAAAAAATAGATGAAAATTCATTATCTCTTCCAGTAGTAAAGTATAAGAAAATTCAGTGTACATTAAATATACCTTGTTTAACTGGTTTCATATATTCTTCCTTTATATTTATTTAAAAGTGGAATGCTAAAAATGTTTCAAATAAAATGTCTATCCATGTTTTAGTAAAATATAATAAGATTCAAATGATTCTCCTCTTCATGGAGGAACCCAAAGAAGTATAATCCTCATTTTTTCTATGTTTTGTTCAAATCGTAATCAGATTAAACATTGGTTTGGAGTCATTCATATTGAATTTATTCAGCAATTCTCTCAAATATTATTCTAGAGAAATTAAATTGTAATCCTTATTATAAATAACATTCTACCCCAAGAAATATGTTAGTTCACCAATCATTGACATTTCAAATTTGGATTTCTTATGATTTTCAAATTATTTCACTAATATATGCCTACTTCCTCCAATTATAATATCATTTACTTACCCCAAAAGAATAAATTTATCTTCCTTTGAATTCATGACATAGATATTAAGGTCGACACATCCTCTTTTAAAGTGGATATTTTTTAGATAAGTATCCGGATAAAAATACCATGCTCATGGTTCCTTCTTTAGACTATAGAGAGCATTCTTTAATCTAAAAACCTATGCTTCATCATTTCCAATCAGAAGTCCAACTAGTTTTTCAATGTATACTTATTATTTAAGAACACCATTTATGATTTTTTTTTGAATTCCATATGATAAACATTATATACTCTTTGAATTATCATAGTAAGTAAAATATTGATCAACTATAGTCTCACCACTCAAGAAAATGTTTCTTCAATATCAATTCATCCTTCATATCTTCTTCAAATGAGATTGGTACCACCATTGATAGTAAGGAAGACAATGCTTTAATCCTCATTATCCTTGTCTATGTAGGTGTTTTCCAATCCCCAATGATGTTGGGTTGATAAATTTATGTTCTTCTATTTCTCCTATGATTTTTTGAAGAAGTTTATTCATCCATGGTTTCCTCTTTGGATTATTCTTCTGAATCATCATCATTGTGTGACCCCTGAATTTTTTTCATTAATTCCTCTAGTTATTCATTTTCTTTTGTTCCATGACCACTGAAACTCTTTTTCCAATGAAATGGTCTTCACGCAATTTCTATAATAATTAGGTTAGATAATAATTGAAATATTGATTCTAGATTTTTCTTCATCATTCTTAATTTGTTTTCTCCTCAAGGGAAATACGTCTCAACATCTTCATAATGACGAATCTAATCAAGTATGGATTTCATGAAATTTCAGTATGGGGAATACACCAGAATGGTTCTTTTACTTGTGATTGTCCACATTGGATGACTTTCACAACATCAATAAGGATAATCCTCTTGAACATGTGTTCTCCAAGATACCGTAAATAAGATCAAGATGTGATGGTACCTTCTTTATCCTAATTTCCCAGAATATAACATCTTAAAATTCATAAAAAAATGATCCTATGTCATATCTATATATGAATATGAAATTGAGGAATCATTCAAAGATGGTAACTTCTTTGGATTATCTACCTAGAATTGAAATCCCTACCTGCTTCCCAAGCTATCTCCCTAATAACTTTATTTACTATCAATTCCTTTCATTATAATCCCAAATACAATACACAAAATATTAGGGTAATGAGGTGGATCCTCCTTACTTCATCTGTATGAACTGCACAGTTGAGATGATTTTCTCAACCATGTTGCTCCATTTGTTCCAGTATTCATGATTTCACATCTGAACATATGTTTTGATTTATGTTTTCATGGCATGGATCTCTTAACATTATATTCTACTTTGTGTGGAGAATTTTTCTTCTTAATAGTCATCATGGATAACACATTCTTACTCCTCTTAAAGAATGCTTCTTTCTTTGGTATTAAGGTTAAAAACCCTTTTTTATGTGACCAGATTTCATGTATCTCTCATAAATAAATTCTTCAACACATGAGTTTCCTATTGTTAGAAAACTATCATAATCTTTTTTTATCACATGGAATATTTTATTTTCTATTTGCACCATCTTTGGCATGTGCATCTTCATGGTTTCTCATTCTTTCCAAATATTCTATAAAAATAACTAACATGTCATTAGGAACTCTTACAGAAATTTTGAATGCTACATAAGGGTTATTCTATGTGTCATCCATATAATTAGTTATTTTGGATTCACAACCCTTCAAATTCATGGATTTAGAATCTCAGGTCTTCTCAGCTTCCTTACTTGAGATATTCTTAGGAGAATTTTTGTTCAAAATATTCCTCTTAGTTCTTCCTAAGGTAACTTATTCATACTTAGAGAGATTTTATGGTCTTATTTTCTTATCAGCAGTGATTTCATGTTGTGATAAGTATGTACCTACCTTGTTACCACTTTTATTGCATGCATTACAAGTGTTATCAAGCTTCAAAAAAAATTTAGCAGTATACAGATTATTCTAGATCTGTGGTTGTTCCTTATTCTTCTCTAGCTTTCTTACCCTTGAAATATGGTTCCTTTTTTCTTTTTCATTTATAGTATTGTACTTATAATCCAATACACAATTCCCATATATATTGTATCACCAACATTTAAAAAAAACCTTGATATCCTTATATCCTCTATATAAGGTTGTTAGACCTTCTTAATGACTTTTTGTGATCATTTTTGGTAAAATAATTCCTTATTATTTTTCATATCCACCATAGTAATGGTGGTAGGTTTCTTATAACCTTTATTCATTCATACTTGTTCAGTATTTTTCTTACAACATGCACTCTTCATGAGAATTGGTTTTGAAGCATTAATACAAGTTGTTATGGATGGTACCTATTTCTTCTTATATACTTGAGATAGATCATCAAATGATGTCAGGATATTTTTATCACATATTGGTGGTCTTTAATATTTATAATCCTCCAGCGAATATATATTTGTTGCAGTAACTATTTCCTTCTTTTATGAATTATAAATATATGTATTTTCAAGATTGAACATCTGAACTTACAAATCTACACAATTCATATTGAGGATGATTTTCTAATCATAAATCATAATAATATTTTCTTCACAAGACTTATTAATTACAAAAACTTCATCTTCATGCAGCTTAACATTATTTTGAATCAAGGGTTCGTGTTCTTTGATCTTCTTGGATATTTTCTTCAATTGTAAACCCTTGAAATTAGTGTTATTTTTCAATTTGTCTTCAAGAGCATGGATATTTTCTTAAAGATTATTTTTGACTACCTATTTCTCTTCACCTTCTTTGAGATATTTTGAGGAACATATTTCAAGTTACCTATTACTTTATTCAAAGTTTTTTACCTCTCTGGAGATATTTAAACATTCATAAAAATTTCCTTGAAAGACCATTTCCAAAGAATCATCTTCTCCTTCTAGTTGGGAGATCTCTACTAGAATACATTGAAATATTCTAAAAACAAAAGAATCTATTTATTAAAAGGTATCATGTATATAATTTCTTAATCTCTCAATTTAATATTCATGTGAAGTTGTATATTTTTCAATATCAGCACTTGTGCTCGGATATTTATTTTGAGGGAAAAATTCAAAGGTGCTAACACATACGTCATGATCAGTTGAAAATTTTGATTTAAATGGGGTAGAACTATTTTCCTTATATTTGTAAGAAACCTAATCCACTTGTACTTTTCATTCTAAGACTGATATATCTTCATTTTAAGAAATTCATGTGGAAACAGATACTACCTATTTTTTATATAAGAGTGACTCCTTCAATTGTATCTTCTCTTTCTTTTTCTTATTCATCATGGTATTGGTGGATATACACATCTTATTAGAAATTAATTAATATTCATAAAAAAAACTTTATTTTTGACTCAAGAAAGAAAAAAAATATTCAAAAGAGATTATCTTTACTCTAAGGAATCCAACACAGGTGAACCTTACCTCCAATACCACTTGTAGGATCCCAGAGATCCCTTAGAGGGGAGGGGTGAATCAGGCTGTCAAATTTTTATTTTAAGGTAACAGATCTTGTTCCTATGTTTGTAGGAACTTGTTAAACTTGTATGTTAGAATATTATAGTAATAAAACATTCACATTCAAAGAGACAACACATCAGTTTCACTTGGTTCACCACTAAGGGATAGTCTAAGGAGAACACACCAACAGTGTATCGGTCGCACCTAAATCCACTAATCTTCACTAGTTGTAGAACTTCAATGTTTGGACATAGTCACTTTATTCCATACACACCCCCCTTTACTTGAATTTTAGTTCTAGCATATTGCGTCCCTCAGAACACATCCATTAACTAACCTATCTCACTGCTTGAGAGAAGTCTGACTCAGTTTATCAACTTATAGGTCACTTCAACAGATTTTCATTAAAGTATTTGTACCAATATAAACCGATACTATAATTTCATTGTATACATAAGTTGATGCACTTTAAAATCCCTATTCATTGAAAATTTTATATTAAAAACGGTCTTTCATGAATCTCCTTCATGATTCTTACTACCTTTGTGAAGCAGCCTACCTCTACGGAATAAACTTCTATCAAGAATATCACGGAGTCAATGTGAAATACCCCATCATCGTGGACCATCTTTTACTCAAAATCATTGGCATCAATCAATACTAAACTAGAATTTTCTCAAGGATCAAGATGTCATATAAATATAGATTCATTAAGCTCCCCTATCTTTGTGAAATCCAAGCGATTCTGGATTTTCCTTGAAAATTTCGTGTAATGTGATGAGGGTTAGACTTATATTTATTAGCTCAGTCATTCGCAATGATCCACCAACTCTTAGAGGATTTTATGGATCTTTAAAAACCACCTTCGCATAGCGCCTCCATTCTTGATGCTCTATTGTGATTTTTTATTGTCATGATGATTTTTTTCAACCCATCACATGCTTGTGATGCTCTAATTCTCATAATCACATAGATCACCATCACCTTTCACGGTGCTCTAATTCTTTATCATTTTCAATGATCTTCGCTATCTCATAGATCACCGTCAACTTTCTTTGATCCTTTATGAAATACAATTCGTGAAGCCCATCTTCATGAAACTAATTCTTTTTCCATATTTTTATAAGTCCTTCATGGATATCCACTTTTCATGATGCAATCCATCCTCTAAATTTTTTACTCCAAAAATTTGGAAAACATTGGGAAATGATTCCACCTTCAATATAGTTGTCAACTTGAACTGTAAGATTCCATTCCTTTCAAACTACATGACATTTCATGAGATTATTGACAAAAAACACAAACCATACTCCGTTTCTAGAAAATAACATCCTTGGGTTCAACTGAATTCTTATGAGAATTAATATGGTAGGTAATGAAATTCACCTCTGTGCTGGTAAGAGGTAGGGAGGAAGAACTTTTGGGACCACGTCTCACATAGGAGACATTGGAGAAAGTGAAATTAATATAGAACTGTATTGAAACATCTCATTCTAGGTAGAATTCATATGTTGATCTACATCACTTAACTCTAGAGTTTGAGTTGGGAGATCAGTACCTAGATTGTCAATCCATTCAAGATTTTGGAGAGGGTTGGTCTTGTAGCATATCGTTTATCTATTCCCCATCAGTATAGTGCTATGAAATATACATTATATATATCTTATCTCCACTAGTACTACCACAAACCATATCGTGTTTTTGATCTTAAGGAAGTTTTATTGGAGGTTAATTATTCATTGAAGGATTATTAAATTCATATCATAGACAATAGATAGAATAATTTATGAAGAGGAATTGTTCCTATGGTATGGGTATTATGGAAACATGGACATATTCATAAGGACATGTGGGAATGTTATACTGATATACATTCTTAGTGGATTGATTTATTCTATGATATAGCTCAACAATGCTTAAAGGTGCACCTTAAGGAAGAATTGTGTAAAGCATGGGAGGTTGTAAGATCCCAGTTATTCATCAAGGTATAGGATGTTTTAATTTTGAATAAAACTTATTTATTTTATCCCTTTAAGTACGTTTTTGGGTATTAAAGGTACATTGGGATCATTTAAAAGAGTTCAAGGATGGAGTTGGGAGTGCATCAAGCTATTGTTGTCCCACAAGATAGTTAGTGTCCCACCATCAGTTATTCAAAAGATGCCCAAAGGCTAGTTGGTATCTAGTAAATAGGATAATTTTTATCCTTTTACCCCTACAAACCCTATTGTAACCTCTTAGCTTGATTTTCCTCAAATTTTTAAACTATAGTAGCACGATAGAGATCTCCCATATCTCTCCGCTCATCCTGTGATTTCTCCCTAAAACATTTTGTGTTTGGTATTCCAATCTAAGTATAGGGAGGCTCTAGGTAAGGATCTCACACTTATTCCATCCTTTATCTAATTTCATTATGTTGTTAGTGTTATCATACTTTAAGCTAAGTTACCTTATTTTTAGGGATTTTTTTGTTCCCCGTTTTCCCTTGTTCTGTCTCTAATATGAGGCTAATAACATATGAGTACTCTTCCATCACCCCTAGGTAGGTGGTCTGTATGGTTTTCCCTAAAATTATCATCACATATAAAATGTATCATTGTGTTCTATTCTGGACTATCTAGATATTGAAGCAAGAATTATTACTCCTTTACTTTATAACCTAAATCCTAACCTAGACATACTACGTACCTCCCAAACAACATCCATGGTTAATAAAAATAACCCCAACCACCCATTAAAGTGTGTTTGGACTAAATCCCATGAAAAATACACTTTATATGTAACAAAAACACCACTTAGGGTAAGTTTGGATGGATATTTTGGAAAACCCTCAAATTTTTCTTCTATGAAACCAAATCACCACCCTTAAGGTGTGTTTTGAGTCTCACATAAAAGTGAAAAAAAATTGGTTAGCCTTTGGAATGCCACGGGTAAATAAAAAAATAGGAAATATAGTTGGGTGTATTAGATAAATCTTTTATCCTGAACACTGTAATTGTTATGTAACTCTAAAAGGAATGAAAAAATTAAATTTTGAATTGATGTGGGTATCTCAAGGAAAATCTTGGGAGACACCTCCAAAGTATAGATTTAATTGTGATAAAATCCTCGAATTGGATGAATTGGTACTCAATTCACCCCCCTCTTGAGTAATCCACTCCGACCAACACTTGGTATCAGAGGTTGAAAATACTTTCTAAAAGTACTCTGCTTTTGAACTGTGATTTTAGTTGTATTTTAAAGTTCTTAAAATTTCTGTTATTTCTAAATTTTTATCTCTTTAAAATTTTCTCATCATGGACAATAGACTTGAGGGTGCTGCTACTAACCGGCCACCTTTCTTCAATGGAACTAATTATGCTCAGTGGAAGCTGAAAATGAAAATCCATCTAGAAAGCATAGGTTTTGATATTTGGACTGCTATTGAATCAGAATACAAAATGCCTACTACTGCTAGATCTACTTGGGATGAACCTACAAAGACTGCTTACAATAACAACTGTAAATCTATGAATGCCTTGTACTGTGCTCTAGGAGATGAAGAGTTTAATAGAATTTCTGCATGTAAAACTGCTTTTGAAATTTGGGATACCTTAGCTGTATCTCATGAAGGAACAACCAATGTTAAAGAAATGAGATTGAACACCTATACTATCAAGTATGATAATTTTAAAATGAAGCCTGACGAACCCATTTCTGACATGTATCTCAGGTTCAACGAAATTGTCAATACAATGATCTCGCTAGGAAAGGATGTCTCATCGAAGGAACAAATTATGAGAATTTTGAGATGTCTACCTGATAGATGGAGAGGCACATCTGTCTCAATCAGAGAATCATGTGACATAGCTGCTCTACCTGTCAAGGAACTAATTGGCAAGGTGATGATGTATGAAGAAGATCTTAAAGTGAACAAAGAGGAAGAAAATGAACCTGCAAGAAAGTCTGTTGCTTTCAAATCCTCAACTTCAAAGAATAAGGACAAGGAAAAGCTTCAAGCTGTAGTTGAAAGTTCAAGCTGTGAATATAGTGGAAGTGATTCTGACAGTGATGCTGAGATGGCTCACATTGCTAGAAGATTTAAGAAATTTTATAGGAAAAAGAAGTTCTTCAGAAAAACAAATTATAAGGGTAAGTATGATCACCAAGGCAAATGGAAAAAGGACTGGAAGAAGAATGACAAATCAGATGATGTTGTCTGCTATGAGTGCAAGAGAAAAGGACACATTAAAGCCGACTGTCCAAAGCTGAAATATAAAAAGAAATATGAATATAAGGACAATAAGTTTAAGAAAGCTATGAAGGCTACTTGGAGTGCTTCAGAAGACAGCACAAGTGGAGCTGAATCTTCAGACTCTGAAAGGAATCGAGCCAACATGTGCTTTATGGAAAACACTTCTGAGGTAACTGCTGAAACTCCTGCTTCAAATTCATATTATTCTGGAGATGATTCTGAAGGTGATAACATGTCTAAATCTGAACTGTTTGAATACTGTGATATGATGGAAGAGACATGTAATGAACTTAAGGATAAATACAAGTCATTAAAGAAACAGCATGCTCTCACCACTACAGTTAAAACCGAACTCACTATTGAAAAAGAGAAAAATGCTCAACTGTTAAAAGAAAATACAGAACTGAAACTGTCAAATGAGCAACTTAGAAAAGAATTAGAGAAGTTCACCAATGGCAAGAATGCTCTGACACAGATGCTAGGAAAGCAAGTAGCACCTAAATATACTACTGGTATAGGATACCAACCTGGAGAAAGGAAAATTGCTAAAACTAGATTCATTTCTAAATCTGGACAGAATGAAGGTAATTTTGGAACTTCATATGTTTCAACCAGTTATATACATAGCTATGGATCTAATAAAGTTTATCTTTCAAAGCATGTCAATTCTACAAATTATATGAGACCCATTAGACAACTATGGGTACCTAAAGTGTTATTGGCTAACCTGTCTGGACCCAAGAAAATCTGGGTACCAAAATCATCTCCCATCTAAATCTGTTTTGTAGGGAACTTGCTTAAAGAGCTCCTGTAAAGAGACGTGGTATTTGGACAGTGGATGTTCAAGACATATGTCAGGAGACTTCTCTTGTTTCAAGAGTTTAATAAAAGTTGATGGAGGCTTTGTCACCTTTGGTGATAACTCAAAAGGGAAAATCATCGGCCTAGGCCAGATTGGTAACACTGATTCAATTTTGATTTCTAAAGTTTTATTTGTTGATGGCCTTAAATACAATTTATTAAGTATTTCTCAGTTATGTGATGATGGTTTTCATGTTAAATTTGAAATGATTCTTGCAAAGTTTTTGATTCTAAGAATGGTTTGGTATTTTCTGCCTTAAGAAATGAAAATGTTTATGCTGTTAATCTGAATTCTTTAGCTAAGCAGAATATTAATTGTTTGAATGCTTTTCATAAAGAATCTTGGCTATGGCACAGAAGATTAGGACATTGCAACATTCACTCACTTAGAAAACTTTCTAGGAAAAACCTAGTTAGAGACCTACCTAAGTTAGAATTCCCAAATGATAGAGTGTGTAACCCCTGTCAAAAGGGAAAACAACACAAAGTGTCTTTTAAATCAAAGAAAGAAGTTTCAACTTCTCAACCACTTGAATTGGTTCACATGGATTTGTTTGGACCATCAAGAGTTTCTAGTTTAAATGGGAAGCACTATGTTTATGTTCTTGTAGATGACTTTTCTAGATATACTTGTGTATATTTTCTAGCTCACAAAAGTGAAGCTTGTTCTTACTTTGTCAAATACTCCAAGTCTGTAGAAAATCTTAGTGGACTCAAGATTAAGACCCTGAGAAGTGATCATGGTCGTGAGTTTGAAAATCAAGATTTTGAATCTTATTGCTCACACAATGGCTATACTCATAACTTCTCTGCCCCTAGAACACCCCAACAGAATGGTGTAGTAGAAAGAAGAAACCGAACTCTTCAAGAAATTGCTAGAACCATGCTCAATGAATATGACCTGCCTATTTATTTTTGGGCTGAAGCTGTAAATACAGCTTGTTATGTTATTAATAGAGTCTTGATTAGACCAGTTCTTAAGAAAACCCCTTATGAATTGTGGAACAATAGAAAGCCTAAGGTTAATTACTTTAAAGTTTTTGGTTGCAAAGTATTTATTCTGAATACTAAAGATAATCTGGATAAGTTTGCTTCCAAAAGTGATGAAGGAATTTTTCTGGGTTACTCTATTTCAAGTAAAGCCTATAGAGTATTCAATAAGAAAACCAAATGTGTGGAAGAATCTGTTCACATCAAGTTTGATGAAACTGATCCACATGAGCCTAAAACCTCTCTTGAAAATCTTGAAGAAGATTTGTCTATTCTGGACCTTAATGATAAATTTAAAGAACCTGTTATAAAAGTATCCAGTTCTGGACTCTCTCCAGAATCTGCTTCTGTTGAACCCGAGCCTATAGATGAACCTGAAATTTCTAGTCCAACCTTTACTAGATCAACGAGGATTCTAAAGAATCATCCTTTAGAAGCTGTTGTTGGTAATCTGGATAGAGGAACACAAACTAGAGCTTCTCTAAGAAACCAGGTTGAACATCAAGCCTTTCTTTCACAGCTGGAACCCAAAAATATCAATGATGCTATCAATGATGAATTCTGGGTAATAGCTATGCAGGAAGAATTAAATCAGTTTGAAAGAAAAAAAGTCTGGGAATTAGTTGACAGACCCAAGGACACCTTGACAATAGGCACAAAATGGGTTTTTAGAAATAAAGTAGATGAATCTGGAAATATAGTTAGAAATAAAGCTAGACTAGTTGCACAAGGATATAGTCAAGAAGAAGGCATAGACTATGAGGAAACTTTTGCACCTGTAGCTAGACTAGAAGCCATTAGGATCTTACTTGCATATGCTGCACATCTGGATTTCAAGTTATATCAAATGGATGTAAAAAGTGCATTTCTAAATGGTTTTATTATTGAAGATGTTTTTGAGGAACAACCACCTGGATTTGCTAACCCCCATTTTCCAAATCAAGTTTTAAACTTTCTAAAGCTTTGTATGGTTTAAAACAAGCTCCAAGAGCTTGGTATGATAGACTTAGCAATTTCCTTATTTCAAAAGGTTTTACCAAAGGGATTGCTGATCCAACTCTTTTTATTAAAAGAATTTCTAAAGATGTTTTAGTTGTACAAATATATGTTGATGATATTATTTTTGGATCTTCTAAACACTCTTTATGTACTGATTTTTCAAGAAGTATGCAAAATGAATTTGAAATGAGCTTAATGGGAGAGCTTAATTACTTTCTTGGATTTCAAGTATTTCAAAATGAAAATGGTATTATTTTGAATCAAAGTAAATATACAAAGGATCTTTTAAAACGTTTTGGTCTGGATAGTATCAAGGAAAGTGAAACTCCTATGAGTACTACCTGTAAATTGGATGCAGATGAAACTGGGAAACCAGTTGATCAAACAAATTACAGAGGTATGATTGGTAGTTTACTTTATCTTACTGCTAGTCGACATGATATTATGTTTAGTGTGTGTATGTGTGCTAGATTTCAAGCTAACCCAAAAGAATCTCATTTGCTTGCTGTTAAAAGAATTTTCAAATATCTCAAACACACGGTTAACTTAGGTTTGTTTTACCCAAAAGGACAATCCTTTGAGTTAATGAGTTATTCAGATGCTGACTTTGCTGGTTGTAAGTTAGATAGAAAAAGCACATCAGGAACATGTCATTTGCTTGGAAAATCCTTAGTTTCTTGGTGTAGTATGAAACAGAACTCGGTTGCATTATCTACTGCTGAAGCAGAATATATAGCTGCTGGTAGTTGTTGTGCACAAATTCTGTGGATGAAACACACTCTTTTGGACTATGGATATGTTTTTAAACATGTTTCAATCAACTGTGATAACACCAGTGCAATAAACATCTCTAAGAATCCGGTATCTCACTCTAGAACCAAACACATAGATGTAAGACACCATTTCCTAAGAGATCACTATCAAAAAGGTGATATTTCTCTTGAATTTATTGGCACTGAACATCAATTGGCTGATATTTTCACTAAACCTTTAAGTTCGGATAGGCTAAGTTTCATAAGACATGAACTGGGAATGTTTAATCAACCGACGTGAAAATGCTCACCGATGTAAGCTTCTCACCGACGTAGAAATTCTCACCGACGTGAAAATGGTCACCGATGTGAAATTCTCACCGACGTGAAAATGATCACCGATGTAAGCTTCTCACCGACGTAGAAACTCTCACCGATTTGTTTTTCTCACCGATGATTAACTCACACCGATGCAAAGTTTAAAACTTCTGTCAGCCGCCAAGAATACGAATCGTTTTATTTTACTTTACTACTCTATTTTAATCGTTTATTTGGAATTCCTAAATGATAAAACTAAGTCTAAGCCACTTCTTACCTCACCGAGCTCAAAATCTCTCACCTTCGAACCTTAGCACCCAAATCGACCAAGAACCCTAAACCCGCGATGGCAAAAACCAAGCTTCCTATCGTCAGAGATGAAAGTGCAGAACCAAATGCTAAGAAGCAAAAGACACAGCATAAAGCCAGTGTTAGTGAAGTCAAAACTAGATCGGGAAGGCGACCAGTGAATCCTCACTTGCAGAATAGAGACATAGTAATCGAGAAGGAACTGTGTGTGGAATGGCTACTACCTAGAAAATCCTTAGTGCTCGAGATTCTGGAAGACCAGAAATGGGTGGATTGTTTTTCAAATAACAATGGCCCATACTACCCGAAGTTGGTAAAGCAGTTCTATGAGTTTGTAACCTTTGAGAAGTCTGAGAATGAGAATCGGGTAAGCTCTTTTGTAAATGGAAAAGAGATGTCTTTTTCTTCAGTAGAGTGGGCTGAGAGTTTAAAAGTACCACATGAAGGTGTCTCTGGGTATGTATCAAGAGCAATGCCACCTAGTAGTGACATTTTTGATTATGAGACTGCCTTACAAGAACTGACTGGGAATGGAAATCAAAGGCAAGTGGTAGCTGCTGAAATGGATGGAGAGAATCGACTGCTTTTCAAATTTGTTCAGCATGTGTTGATACCGAGGAGATGAGATTTTGCAAATCTGAGATATCAAGATATCTATCTTCTTCATTTGCTAAGACATGGTGTAAAAGTCAATCTGTGCAGATTGTTGATGCTTCAAATGGAAGACATGATTAGACCAAAGTCAAAGACCAATGCTTTGTTCTTTGCCAAGCTGATTTCAGTGATGATAAAAGTGAAAGAAATAGCTAAGTCTCAGGATGAGACAGTTGTAGTCAAGAACAATTTCTGCATCACCTCGACTGTATGTATGTATATGAAAATTAACTGGAACCCATGGAAGGGAGAATGGGTCAGTGATGATCAGAAAATCTATGATAGGTTTAATCCTGTGGATTATCCCTCAAGACCAAAGGATATGAGAGATCCGAGTCTAAGACCTGATGAAGAGGAACCTGCTTATAGTGATGAGACAGAAGAAGAAGAAGAAGAAGAAACTCCTATGGATGTTGGAGGAGATCCAGACTTGCCCCCAAGTCCTGTTGCAGAACTGGTCTATTCTAGGAAAGGAAAAGTAGAGGAAGTTTTGCCTACTTATGAGGAAGACCAGTCTGTACCTCACCAAGAAGAAGAGGAAAAGGAAAATGCATTTGAATCGCCTGCTTCTGGTAGGTTAAGTATGAGTCCCTTAATTGGAAACTCAGCTATACCTGCTGCTGAAGAAGAAAGAGAAAGAGAAGAAGCTGTACCTGTATCAGAAGATCTTCTAGATGCTGCACCTGTAGAACTTGTGATAGAAGATTCTGATGAAGAACGGCCAGCAGAAAAGGCTGTTGTGATACATGAGAATGCACCCATTGAGGGGGAGCATCAGTCTGTGCTTGGGAATGTTACAGTAGCTGTTGAGATTGGTGACTGGGTAGAAGATCCAGGGTTTATAGTCTGTGGATTGGATTATCCAGATTCTGACAATGAGATGTCTGTGGATAGACCAAAGACCAATTATGATCTTGCTGCTGAGTTATTGCCAGACGATGTGGTCAGATTTCATGATTTGAATAAGCTGAAAGAGGACCTCAAATCCAGTTTTGTTGAAGAAGTGAAGCTAATGGAAACCTCTCTTGCATCCTCAATCAATTCAATAATGACTACTTCTGTAGTTAATTTGGCCTCAGCAAGGGGATCTGCTGCAGTTGTCTCAAGTGATTTTGTCTCCAAATCAGATCTTGAATCCATGAAAAATGAGATAAAAGAATCATTCAGTGCTTCAGTTGCTAAGATGAAGGAAAGCTTTTATGAAGAAATGAAAGTGCTAGAGAGATCCTTCGAGCTATCTCTGGCTTGTAATTTATCTTCCTTTATGTCTGAGCTTATGGAAGAAGTGAAAGAATGCCAGACTCAGTCTTCAAGAATCGAAGCTGATCTGGAAGCTCTCAAGACATCAGTGGTTGCTTTGGATTCCTATATGAGCTCCAAGTCTCAAGCTGAAAAGGACCTAGCCTATGTGAAGAGTGTAGTCAGCCAGGTTGTCTCAGTGTTTGAAAGTTTCAAAACCTCAGTGAAGGATCATGTTCAATTACAAGACTCTCAAGTTCAAAGCCTAATCAGTGGTTTGTCAAAGAGTTTTAAAGAAACTGTTTCCTTCTCTCTTGGCCCTCTCACATCCAAACCATCAGTTGATATGAACTCAGTTCGAGCAATATTGAAGGAGGAGATTGGTTCTATTCTTACCAGTGGCTCTGGGGACTCATCAGAGTTAAGCCGAGTGGTGCTTTCTACAAGGGATTCTGCCAGAGAAATCATGAAGATAGTTCAAGATTTTATGAGAGAAGCCTCTGCCTCTCAAGAAGCCATAAAAAGCAAAGTGGACTACTACTTCTCCAAAATTTTCACCAAGCATCAACTCGAACACCACTTCAAGCTAATGTTGGAACACATGAAGCTCCCTCCAGTCACTCAAGCTTTCAAAGAACAAGTGAGCAAGCTGAGAGAACTGACTCCTTCCCTAGAGAAATTCATGGAGAACAAAGATGATTTCATCTCTGCTATGGAAAGAGGAGGAGGAATTATTATGGATTTTAGAAATCTGCTGCTGCCCTTCTTGCATGTTGATGCTAGACCAGTCATCATCCCTCCTGCTTTGCCTGCTTCTGCCTCAGCTGCTTCCTCAGTCCAGCTGACTCCTGTTCAAGCCATTCAAAGCCTCAAACCCATGATTACCCAAAAATCTTCAACTTACAAGACTGACACTGTGTCAGTGGCCCATCCTCCTTTACTCTTTTCTGGCATTCCCAAACCTTCACCTGAACCCTCACCACCCGAGCATCCTTCTGATCCCAAAGGAAAATCTCACGTTGCAGATGCGAAGTGAACCAGTGGCCAAGCTTTTTGATAAGAATTCCTTTGTAATCAGTTTTTGTTGTACTTTTTGACTACTATAATACAGAACACCTTTTACTTCTCTTTGTTTTATTTCTATCCTATATATCTATATATATATATGCTTTCCCACTTTTTGATTATCACAAAGGGGGAGAACAATAACAGAGGGGGAGAAACTTTTTATGCGAGAATAAGGAGGAGAACAAAATGAGAAATATTTTCAATGGAGAAAACTAAGGTATAAAGGGAAACACATTATCCTTTGTCTTGTTTCCATTTTTATCTCTGATACCTTATGTCTATATAGTACCTTATTATTTTTACCTCTGATAACTTATGTCTATATCATACTATTTCTATTATCTATGATGCTGTTTTCTCTGAGAAAATTGAATTCCTTATTATACTCTTTACTGTTATATTTTCACTATGTTAAATGCAAATATCATAAATTGTGATTATCAAAAAGGGGGAGATTGTTGACCTCACCTGTTTTGATAATCTCAATCATGTATCTATTTGTGTTGAAAATCCCAATTATGTCTTCATTCTCTATGATATTGTTAAGTATTGTTGATCTATACTTTAATTCTTTCCAATCTGTGATCAAACCAATAACACCCTTTTAAAATAGTCTTTGGAATATGTTAATCATCATTTACCCATGTTCATACAAGTCATAAATTGATTCTAACACAATCGGATGTGTTCTGCATAAAACAGATAAGTAATCTGCCTATAGCTACTGATAAAAAGCTACCGGTAACCAGTCTACCGATAGACTTAGTCTACCGACAGACAGCTACCGATAGACTTAGTCTACCGACAGACAGCTACCGATAGACTTAACACAGAGTGCCAATGTACTCATAAATACAGCTACCGATACAAACGTAGAGCTACCGGTGTAAGTATAAAGAGCTACCGATGGAATAAGTCACTGATGGACGAAGCTACCGATAGACTCACAGCCACCGATACATGGAGCTACCGATGCACGTACCTACCGATACATGGAGCTACCGATGCATGTACCTACCGATACATGGAGCTACCGATGCATGTACCCACCGATACATGGAGCTACCGATGCATGTACCAGCCGACGCATAGAGCCACCGATGTTCAAGCTACCGATGCTGATTACCTACCGTTCATTCAACTCACTGTTTGAATTTCTTTATTTCCTATATTTAATCTATCTAACGGTCATATCATACATTTTAATGATTTGTCAAATATCTGATAAAGGTTGTCGGATGTCAGGAACCCGTACCTCGTACCTGCTGAAAAGAAATCTCTTCTGTCCCCTGATGGGAGATAAATACGAGAAGACTACACACCAAAAAGGAGAGTGTGTGAAAAGAAAACAGACAACAAGAAGCGAACTAGAAAAGTGCGGTGCATCCAATATACCAAACACGACACAAGCACAAGAGGAACACAGAGAAGCTTATAGACAGTCAAGCATACTCGAGGAGTGCTCTGTGCATACAAGAAGAACTTCATCGACTACATTCTCACCACCTGTGAACCTGGAGCATACGACACTCTGTTTCTCAACAGAAACAAGAAGAGGACTCAGACTCACTGCTAATCGAATCCAAAGGAGTCCAGAGCCATACTGAAATTACCAGAACCATCTCTAAACTCTACATCTCTTGTTCTGTGATTTATTACCATTCATTTCGAGCAGTGTGTGTTATCTGCTATATCTAACACATACACTGTCTCCTGTACTCAAACTGAAGGATCTGTAAATCCTTACAAAACTCTTTCATTCATTCTTTCCCACGAAGAACTGTGGTAGAGTTCGTGTGTGACCTGGACAGCTGGTTGCTGTTGTACTGTTTCCCACGAAGAACAGTGGTAGAGGTCTTGGACCTGGACAGTTGTAAACTGTTGAACCCCGATCCAGGGTGTGGATCATTTTTATATAAACTTTTGAGAGGACTAAGTCTCGGCTTGAGACTGAACCTCTTGGTTACATTGTTGTGCCATCTATTTCAAAGTTTTATTCCGCTGCTAATCACTTTAAAACCAATACTGTTTTTAAAGATTACTTTGATAATTAAATTAGCAAGTGTTTATGTTAAGTGTAGATTAGTAAGTTAGTAGCAGCACCCTCAAGTCTATTGTCCATGATGAGAAAATTTTAAAGAGATAAAAATTTAGAAATAACAGAAATTTTAAGAACTTTAAAATACAACTAAAATCACAGTTCAAAAGCAGAGTACTTTTAGAAAGTATTTTCAACCTCTGATACCAAGTGTTGGTCGGAGTGGATTACTCAAGAGGGGGGTGAATTGAGTACCAATTAAAATTTCTATATTTAAAAGCAGTGTCTTAAAGACCCCCAAATAATAAAAGAAATTAAACTGTAGTGAATTTATATTAATGTAGAGATTCTGTTAGGTTCTCAAGGGATTGATTAATTCCCAGTTAATCAACACAGGAGTGTGTGATTATCTTTTGAAACTAACTTACTAATCTACACTTAACATAAACACTTGCTAATTTAATTATCAAAGTAATCTTTAAAAACAGTATTGGTTTTAAAGTGATTAGCAGCGGAATAAAACTTTGAAATAGATGGCACAACAATGTAACCAAGAGGTTCAGTCTCAAGCCGAGACTTAGTCCTCTCAAAAGTTTATATAAAAATGATCCACACCCTGGATCGGGGTTCAACAGTTTACAACTGTCCAGGTCCAAGACCTCTACCACTGTTCTTCGTGGGAAACAGTACAACAGCAACCAGCTGTCCAGGTCACACACGACCTCTACCGCAGTTCTTCGTGGGAAAGAATGAATGAAAGAGTTTTGTAAGGATTTACAGATCCTTCAGTTTGAGTACAGGAGACAGTGTATGTGTTAGATATAGCAGATAACACACACTGCTCGAAATGAATGGTAATAAATCACAGAACAAGAGATGTAGAGTTTAGAGATGGTTCTGGTAATTTCAGTATGGCTCTGGACTCCTTTGGATTCGATTAGCAGTGAGTCTGAGTCCTCTTCTTGTTTCTGTTGAGAAACAGAGTGTCGTATGCTCCAGGTTCACAGGTGGTGAGAATTTAGTCGATGAAGTTCTTCTTGTATGCACAGAGCACTCCTCGAGTATGCTTGACTATCTATAAGCTTCTCTGTGTTCCTCTTGTGCTTGTGTCGTGTTTGGTATATTGGATGCACCGCACTTTTCTAGTTCGCTTCTTGTTGTCTGTTTTCTTTTCACACACTCTCCTTTTTGGTGTGTAGTCTTCTCGTATTTATCTCCCATCAGGGGACAGAAGAGATTTCTTTTCAGCAGGTACGAGGTACGGGTTCCTGACATCCGACAACCTTTATCAGATATTTGACAAATCATTAAAATGTATGATATGACTGTTAGATAGATTAAATATAGGAAATAAAGAAATTCAAACAGTGAGTTGAATGAACGGTAGGTAATCAGCATCGGTAGCTTGAACATCGGTGGCTCTATGCGTCGGCTGGTACATGCATCGGTAGCTCCATGTATCGGTGGGTACATGCATCGGTAGCTCCATGTATCGGTAGGTACATGCATCGGTAGCTCCATGTATCGGTAGGTACGTGCATCGGTAGCTCCATGTATCGGTGGCTGTGAGTCTATCGGTAGCTTCGTCCATCAGTGACTTATTCCATCGGTAGCTCTTTATACTTACACCGGTAGCTCTACGTTTGTATCGGTAGCTGTATTTATGAGTACATTGGCACTCTGTGTTAAGTCTATCGGTAGCTGTCTATCGGTAGACTAAGTCTATCGGTAGCTGTCTGTCGGTAGACTAAGTCTATCGGTAGACTGGTTACCGGTAGCTTTTTATCAGTAGCTATAGGCAGATTACTTATCTGTTTTATGCAGAACACATCCGATTGTGTTAGAATCAATTTATGACTTGTATGAACATGGGTAAATGATGATTAACATATTCCAAAGACTATTTTAAAAGGGTGTTATTGGTTTGATCACAGATTGGAAAGAATTAAAGTATAGATCAACAATACTTAACAATATCATAGAGAATGAAGACATAATTGGGATTTTCAACACAAATAGATACATGATTGAGATTATCAAAACAGGTGAGGTCAACAGGATGCTTTACTTGGAACTTATAATTTTTTACCAAGGATTCCTTTTTTACTATTTATGGAATGTGGTCACACCATCAAGGTATGAAATGATTTAATAAAGCCTTGTATTCCCTCTTTAGAATCACTTAGATAAATCATAAGATCCCACGTGATTCATTGATGATAATGAAAAGTAGTCAACCCATATTGGATTCATTTAATTTGATACTCTCATTAATTCCATATCTATTCATCATGTATTCATTTGAATCTTTGGAAAAAAACATGAATTCTTAGGATAATCTTCCGGATTTTTGTTGATTCTCTCAGACAGAGAATGCCTTGGGTAAGATGATTGGATATCAATTGAGAGTACACTTGAACAATAATGATAAATTTCCTTAGCTCAATTAGAAACTTTTAAGACTAGAATTGAAAGGGTTAATCCATTGGATTTCCCACAAAACACAAGAGTAAAACATAATTAATTGATCACTATAAGTTTTTATAAAAAACAAAAGGTAAATAATTCCATGGGTCTCCCTTAGATTTGAAATGGGTTCATTATGTGGGATTGAATAGAAATATTTTATGGATTTCTTGAAATTATTTATTCTTGGATTTCTTATGTACAGGCCTTGGGTCCCCTGTATAATTAAAAGGTCACATGGTCAATGAAATTCATCTTAGGAGGAAGTTGGTAGGGTCATATGGGTATTCCATTTGGAACATTATAAAAACCCATACTTTACATACATTTTTAATACTTAAGAATTGAATCATAATTATGATACTATAACAAAACCATGATAGGACCATATAGCTATAGTGTCATTAGAAACTGGGAAACATAAACAACTGGCTCATAAATCATCTAATTGTCTCCATCTTTTTTCATCATATCTAGAGTCCCTTTTATAATATCCTACTTAATACCCTTCTTCCTGACCTGGGGAAAAGAAAACATAAAAAAGGGTGAGATAAAATTCTCAGTAAGGGTAAACAAAGGAAATATCAATCATATCATATTCATAAGAACATAAAATTTTGAAGCTCATAACCTAAAAAAGATATCATAATATCATAACATGGGATAAATCATAGTAGTGAAATGTAATCATAATAATCATAACATAAAACATGAAACTTTGTGGAATATACACATAATCATAAAAAATAATTTCATATTAGTTAAGACTCATTCCCAAGACAATCATAGTGGACAAAGCCCATTACTGAACTGAGTTCACTCCTCGTTCCAGTCATGTATCATTGAACCGGATTAACTTGTCGTTCCAACCATGTCTATCTCATGAGATATATATCTTTACCCAATGCATTGGAGGGAGATATAGGTCCCACTCATCTCTTAATGATACCATTCTTATGTGTTCCACCAAATCATAAATCATACATCATAGAATAACCCATGTAATAAAAATGGGATTCATAAACATCATTCCATCATAACATAATCTATATAAGATAAAAGGACTTCATAAAAATAATTACATCATAAAATAATCAAATTAATGAAATAATAGGGATAGAAACATAACCCTATATTATCTTATATGGAAGACAATTTTGATAAAACACTTGAACTCCATTCTTTAGGAAAATGTCCTTTCTACTTCAAAATTTTTTTCCTTTCTCAACAAGTCATAAAATTTTAAACTAAAAGAATTTAATTGAAAATAAAATTGAAAAACTTGTAAAGGAAGATTCATGTAAATAATGTTCTATGAAATCATAAAAATCCATTCATGTCGTATAAGTTAAAAAAACATTCTTCTCATACTTTGGCTGGAAAAGTCAAAAAGTATCTCGTTCTGAAAATGAAAATAGATTCCTTTCATATGTTTTACTAAAAATTCACCAAAAGTTAAAATTGGATTTAAAAAAAATTTATTAGGATAGAAATAATATTACATATTGTGGAAACATTGATGTTAATGATAAATATTCCCCTGTAAATTCTGAAGTATAAACAATCTTAAATAAAAATGAGATTACGAGATTTTCCCATACCTTAGGTATGATATGCTCTGTACGTATATGAACCTCTTATATAATGATTTAAATAATGTTATTGACTTATTCCAGAATCATATACATTGTTATAATATCATATATGGTCATATTCTTATCTCATTATTAGTAACAATCCATTGCTACTTGTTATTCGGGTGTTCATTACATTATGTTCTTATGTGTGTTTTGTTGAATAAATTGTTATTCCTATGTTTAGGTTATAACTACATCATTTACAGAATGGTATTAGTATAATATATTTCAGATTTATTCATTTAATTAATTTATATAATCATGGTTTAATTAATATCATGTAGAATGAATCACATCGCACCGTGGAGACGGCAAGCCGTACGTACGCACGAGCGACGATATCGTTCCCATAATTATTGAATGGTATTGGAGTGGATGATATAATATCTCAGAATTAGTATCATGTTATAATAATAATATATAGTTATTATTTACACCATTATATCCATACAATTAAGGTGGTGGTTGAAAACAGATTACACCACGGCGTGGAGACGGTATTCCATACGTATGCACGCGTGGTGATTTCAATCTCCATAGGATGGATAGAAGGTGAAATAGGTTTGTTTCATATTTATAATGACATATCAGTATGTGATTGATATAGTTATTATTACTTTATAATGAAACCAATAATGAAGTGGAAGTAGAAGAAGAAATAAAATTGAATGAATCAGTAAAGGATATTACCTCTTCTTCGACGCACCTCTTCTAAACCTCCTCTTAGGGCACTAAAGTTGGTATTTGAAGAAAACAATGACCTCTAGTATGTTTCTAGAGAATTGGAGAAGAGAAATTGACAGGGGTTTTCCGAGATTGAAGGCTGAAAATGGTTTGATATGGAGAGGGATTAGGTGCCCTTTTATAAGGGAGGAGAGGGGAACTTTTGGAAACCTCTAAAATATTAATTTATAATAAACTCAAACCCCACTTAAAAACCTTAAAAATGATTTAAATCCAAATTTATATGATATAGGGTTGTAATATCATAAACCAATAAAATTTAGACATGTTGGTAATTTATTTTAAACCTTATCAACTTGATTTATCCTTATTTAATCTATTTAATTTTATTTGTGGTAATAATATTCTAAATTTTAAATTTTTATAAGTAGTTACTTATGTGTTTTGAATTGTCCATAATTGGATACTTTATAAAATTTTAGACCATATATATTTAAAGTTATAATTTTTAAATATTTTTTTGATTTTTAAACAATTTTATAATATGTTATTTTTATAAAATAACAATAGTGTCAATTTTGACACCATTTATTTATTTGAATTTACATAAAATTCACAGAGAGGATAAATTCGAAAAAAAAATTAAATATATTATTAACATTTTATATTAACTTATAAGTTTTATGGAGAACATTAATTGGTTCATATAATATTTATTTTATTATTTTTAAAACCATTTATTTGATATTTAAATCAATAAAATAATTTCTACATCACTATTGTGTCATCATTAATGATAATTATGTAATCCCTAAAAATTTTAAATAAATTCTCATGATGTATATAATTTTATTATATTTCTGGATATTATTTATATTCCATGTTTTATTAGGTGTATCACTAAATTAAAATTATTTTACTTATAAGATATAAGAGAAGGACTTGTTGTCACTTTCTTTGGTTTTAATAATAATTAGATCAATTTCATGGTCAAATGTCCATGAAATGAATCTATTACGACCCTTAAGTGATCTGGGTCGACTTTAAATCATCCAATAGAATTTTCGCAGGTGTTAGGGTAATTTTATAATCTTATTTTTACCTTTAATTACTCGATTTACCTTTAACTATAGTAAACAAAATTATCGTAGTTACTATTCATAATGTCTAAAAATAAAAAGTAGTCGATTAATATAATTTGGACCTATCGATTCTAAATATGGTATCCATTTTTCCTAACTCAAAATACATAAGTTGTAGTATTTAATTTAAAATTAATCCCGCTGTAGAGAAAACGGGTTTTAAAAGTTAAAACATTACAAACGATTGAAAGGTTTTTACCTATAAATTCAATGTAAAATTAATGGAAATGACATATATTATATTAAATGGTAAAAATATATTCTATTTATACTTTTAAACTATTAAATTTTATCATTTAACCGTATAACTTATCTTGATGAAAAAAATTGTTTTTAACAAAAATTTAGCGTATTTTTACTATTCATCAAAATATGAAAGTTATCAGAAAAGTATAAAAAATTTATCCAATGTAAATTTTTATATCCAAATTCAAAAGAAGAAGTTTATTTTGTAAAATTTAACTTATAAACATGTCAAAAATCATATTTAAAATGGGTGCTCCATCCAAAGGCGGTAAAACTGCATTTTTGAAAAAAAATACTTCTTTTATCGAAAATTGACTTTGTTTTCATATATCATTATAGAAAATGTGTACGATGAATTATAATGGTATAAAATCAAAATTAGGTTAATAATATTCATAACATCTAGTTCATAATATTATAATAATTTATCATTGTTCGGTGAAACTTGGTATTGCATACAACACAAGCTATCGAGGAAGGTTGCTCTTGCGTGTAACGCAAGCCAAGCCAGTGTTGTGTGTAGTGAAAGATTACTTTGGTGTTGCGTATAACATAAGACATAAAAAAATATATAAATATTTCTCATAAAATCTCTGGGTGTTACATTATACCCCCCTTAAAATGATTTTCGCCCTCGAAATTCATCACTTCGTAACAAACAGATGAGGATACCTCTCCCTCATTATATCCTAAAGTTCCCATGTAGCTTCTTCTAATTGGTGGTTCCTCCATAAAACTTTAACCAAGTTAGTGATCTTGTTTTGTAGAACTTTTTCTCTACGATCCATAATATCTATCGGTTGTTCTTCATAAAAGAGATCTTGCTCCAGCAGTACAACTTCTGAGCTTAATACATGTGAAGAGTCAGGTATGTACTTTATGAGGAGAGATGAATGGAACACATCATGAACTTGAGAGAGATTTGGTGGAAGTTACAATCTGTAAGCTACCTTCCCAACATGATCTATTATTTCGAAAGGACCGATATACCTAGGTATCATCTTTCCCTTCTTTCCAAATCTCATTACTCTCTTCCAAGGAGATATTTGTAAGAACACTTTATCACCCACTTCAAACTCTAGGTCTTTTATTTGGTTGTCAACATATCATTCTTGTTGACTCTGAGCTACTATTATGTGTTGTTGAATATATATGACCTTTTCTGAAATCTCTTCAACAAGATCAGGTCCTAATAGGTTTCTTTCCCCAACTTCATCCCAGCAAGTTGGAGTTCTGCATTTCATTCCATAGAGAGCTTTATAATGAGCCATCTGAATACTAGAGTGAAAGCTATTATTATAAGAAAATTCCACCAAAGGTATGTGTTGATCCCAACCACATTTGAAATACAAAGAACAGGCTCTCAACATGTCTTCCAAAGTTATAATTGTCCTCTTAGACTGACCGTCTGTCTGAGGATGATAAGCAGTGCTGAAACTCAACTCTGTATCTAGAGTATGCTGAAGACTTCACCAAAACTTTGAGGTAAACCTCAGATCCTGATAAGATATAATTGAAAGTGGTAATCCATGCAATATTACCACTTCCTTTACATATAACTTGGAAAGCTAATCAAGAGAAAAATCCTCTCTTAATAGCAATGAAGTGTGCTGACTTTGTAAGATGATCAACTATAACCCAGATATCATTATTTCCTTTGGATGTTTTAGGAAGTCCAGTGACAAAGTCCATAGTGATGTTTTCCCATTTCCATTATGGTATGGGTAATGGTTGTAACATCTCCTTATACGTCTGTCTCTCATCTTTAACTTGCTGACAAACCAAGTATCGAGAGACACATTCAACAACATCTCTTTTCATGTCATCCCACCATAAGTACTCTTTCAGGTCCCTATACATATTCGTGCTTCCAGGGTGAATAGAGAATGAATAACTATGATCCTCATCTAATATTTCCTTCTTTAATTCTGGGATGGGAGGAACACAAACCTGATTCCTGAACCTTATTATTTCATCAAAATCAATGTGGAATTCAGAAACATTTCTCACCTTCTTTTGTAACTCTGCATCTTCTTTATGTGCCTCTTTAATCCTCACACGTATAGATGGTTGAAAATTTATTTGAGAAAGATAAGTTTTTTCCCCTTCCATTATAATTACAAGATCCATCCTTTTTAAATCCATAAATATTGGATCTTTTGTGATCCTCATCATGGATAAGATAGCATGGTCTTTTCGACTTAACACGTCTGCCACCTTATTTTCTTTCCTTGGGTGATAATGAATTGAGTAGTCGCAATCCTTAATCAGCTCCAACCATCTTCTTTGACACATATTCAGCTCCTTTTGTGTGAAAATATTCTTTAATCTTTTATGATCAGTATAAATATCACACCTTTCACCATAAAGATAATGCCTCTAAATCTTTAATGCAAAGATTACCGAATCTAACTCCAAATCATGAGTTGGGTAATTTTTCTCATGGATCTTCAACTGTCGTGAGGCATAATCTATCACCATATCATTTTTAATTAGAACACACCCCAATCCCTTCTTGGATGCATCAATATAGATCACAGAACTTTCTCTACTGCAAGGTAGTGTGAGCATAGGTGCACTGGATAACCTTCTTTTTAACTCTGTGAAATTCTCATCACACTCCTCTGTCCAAACGAAATTAACTCCTTTTCGAGTCAACCTGGTGAGTGGATTAGATAATCATGAAAAAAATCTCACAAAACGTCGATAATATCCATCAAAACCAAGATAATTTTGGATCTTAGTTACTGTTGTTGGTCTCAACCATCTTTCGATGACCTCTGTTTTTGTTGGATCCACAGATATCCCCTCTTTTGAGATTATGTAACCAAAAAGTGAAACTTTTGGAAGCCAAAATTCACACTTGGTAAATTTGGAATAAATATTATCCTTTACTAGGGTCTTTAATATAATTTTCAAGTGATTTTCATGTTCTTTCTTGCTCTTTGAAAAGACAAGAATATCGTCTATAAATACTACCACAAACTGATCAAGATAGTCTCTAAAGACTCTATTCATTAGATCCATGAAGATAGCATGGGAATTAGTAAGAGCAAATGGCATCACTATAAATTCATAGTGTCTATACCTTTTACAAAAAGCCGTATTTGGTATATTTTCCCTTTTGAACCATAATTGATGATACCCTGAACGAAGATCAATCTTGGAAAAGTTTTGAACTCCACGTAGTTGGTCAAATAAGTCATCAATGCGTGGGAGAGGATATTTGCTCTTGATAGTGATCTTGTTAAGTTCTGGATAATCAATGCAGAGTCTCAATGATCCATCTTTCTTATTAACAAACAGAACAGGTTCTCCCCAAGGTGATGCACTCGGGCATATGAATCCCTTATCAAGATTCTCTTGGAGTTGTTTCTTCAATTCCTACAACTCAATTGGGTCCATTCTATAAGGTGTCTTTGAAATGGGCATAACACCCGGTATGAGTTCTATTGAAAACTCAACTTCAGGATTTGGTGGAAGAAGTGGAAATTCCTCTAGAAAGACATCATCAAACTCCCGTACAATGGGAATATTCTTAATCGTGAGTTTCTCTCCAACCATTTGAGATAAATAACCTTCATTTATTGGAATCAAGACCCATAATATGGAAGAAATTTCCACTGGAAGGTTATATTCATCCTTGCATCGATTGATGATCATAGATTGATCAGGAATATGAAATGTGACTTCCCTTTTTTGGAAATTGATATGAGCTCCATATAAAGAAATCCAATCCATGCCAAGAATCACATCAAATTCCACTATAGGAATAATCACAAGATTTGCAGAATGCACTTTCCCACAAACTTCAATCGGAGAAGAATTGTAAACTTTTGATGTGATTATTGTGCCATTAGGAGTTGTCACAGCTAACTCAACAGCTAATTGTTGGGGTAGTACGGAGATACCATTAGAAAATTCTTCAGAAATAAAAGAGTGGGTGGATCTAGAATCAAATAAAACATTTTCTATTTTAGAGTGGATGGTAACTATACCTTTCACCACTTCATTATCATACTTGACATCTCTAATAGAAATTGAATGAGACTTTCCTTTCTCTTTGGCCTTAAGAGTTTTTTGACACCGATCATCATAAAAAACCCTTGGATTAGGGCATTTATTGGAATAATGCCCCCATTTACTTGAACTTGTAACATTGAAGTGTAGGAGGTTCATTCTATGTAGCTTTTTCTTTATTCGCATCACTAGACATATTTTTCCCATCACTATGGAATTCAATTGCCCGATGACCTTCTTTTCCACAATTATAACATTTATTTGACCCTTTAAAACAATTCCCTCCATGTTTCTTTCCACACTTTGAGAATAAGGGAAAACTCGTCTTCTTTTCATTATGGTCTTTAGATTTTCCTTTCAATTCAATTTTCCTCTTCTTATCAAACCCATATGACTTATGGGTTACTCCAATCTCCATATCAACCTTGAGAGCACATCGAACAATTTCCTCATAGCTATTGAAGTTCCTTATAGCTAATTCCCTTCGGAGACTTGGTTTTAAGACACTAAAGAATCGATCGATCTTACTCTCAGGTTGGATAATAATCCCAGAAGCGTACCTTGCAAGACTTGTACAATTTTCGTCGTAGGTACCAAAAGATTCATCATCCTTTTGCTTCTGTTCAAGAAACTCCTTCTCCACCTTTGTTCGAAGAATACAAGGGAATTACTTATTGAAAAATAAGTTCTTGAACTCGCCCCATTCCATGTACTCAATTTCATCCCTTTGCCTTGTATTCTTGACAACATTCCATCATTGATCAGCTTCACCTTCTAAATGATATACTGCTAAGATGACTTTATCATGTTCAGAACATTGAAGGACAGAAAATATATTTTTTGTGGTACTAGTCCATTGTTCAGACACAAATGGATCAGAAGATCTGCCGAATGAAGGTGGACGCTGCCCCATGAAGGATTCAATTGAATGTTTCTCCCTCCTTTGCTCGTTTGGATGTCTGGCATGATTCATAGCTTGAGCAAGTTGTGTGAGCGTGGCTTCAAGATTTTTCATTCCAACTCCGATAACGTTTGGTTGCTCAGGGGGACAATCATTGCATTGCCCGTCACATTTAGCATTAACATGGTTCCTTCGGGTTCCATCCATTGACTAAAACCAAGAAGCATAGTGTGAGAAACACTAATTACAATAGGGAAAATGGCATAATCTAGAATAAAATTTCACACTTTAGGTCTTATCATAGGTTATTCATGGCCATTTATAAAACACTAATATTGTGTTCTATGATTATACATATCCTTAGGGTTCTTACTATGGCTTTCACATCCTAGTTCGCAAAGGTTGACTATACCTTTCCTCTGATACCAACTATAACGACCCATAATTTACAAACATTGTTATTACTTCCGAATTGAAGCATACTTATTACAATATATAACAAAACCATGATAGGACCGTATAGGTATAGTGTCTTTAGAAACTGGTAAACATAAACAACTGGTTCATAAATTATCTACATTGTCTCCTGCATATTTCATCATATCTAGAGTCCCTTTTTGGCATATCCTACCTAATACCCTTCGTCCTGACCTGGGGATAAGAAAACATACAAAAGGGTGATCTCAAATTCTTAGTAAGGGTAAACAAAGGAAATATCAATCATATGATATTCATAAGAACATAACATTTTGAAAATCTTAACCTGCAAAAGAGATCATAATATCATGACATGGGATAAATCATATTAGTGAAATGTAATCCCAATAATCATAACATAAAATATGAAACTTTGTGTCATACACAAATAATCATAGAAAATAATTTCATATTAGTCAAGACTCATTTCAAAGACCATCATAGTGGACAAAGTCCATTACTGAACTGAGTTCACTCCTCATACTAGTCCTGTATCACTGAACCGGATTAACTTGTCATTCCAGCCATGTCTATCTCATGAGATATGAATCTTTACCCAATGCATTAGAGGGAGATATAGGTCCCACCCATCTCTTAATGACACCATTATTATGTGTGCCACAAAATCATAAATCATACATCATAGCATAACCCATGTAACAAAAATGGGATTCTTAAACATCATGCCATCATATCATAATAAAATCAATGTAATAATAGGGATAGACACAGAACCCTATATTATATTATATGGAAAATAATTTTGATAAAACACTTGAACTCCATTCTTGAGGAAAATATCATTTCTACTTAAAAACATTTTTTTCTCAACATGTCATACAATTTTAAACTAAAAGAAGTTAATTGAAAATAAACTTGAAAAACTTGTAAAGAAAGCTTCATGGAAACAGTGTTCTATGAAATCATAAAAATCCATTCATGTTGTATAAGTTAAAAAAACTTTCTTCTCATACTTTGTCCGAAAAAGTCAAAAAGTATCTCGAACTGAATACGACAAAAGATTACTTTCATATATTTTACTAAAAATTAACCAATATGTAAAATTGGATTTAAACAATTGTAGGAGGATATAAATAATATTACATATTGTGGAAACATGTATGTGGATGGTAAATATTCCCCAGTAAATTCTGAACTATAAATAATCTCAGATAAAAATGAGATTACAAGATTTTCCCTTACCTTAGGTCTGATATGCTCTGTACATATCCGAACCTCCTGTATAATGATTTAAATAATGTTATTGACTTATTCCAGAATCATATAAATTCTTATTATATCATAAATTTTTATATTCTTATCTCCTTATTAGTAATATTTCATTGTTACATGTTATTTGGGTGTTCATTGCTTTATGTTCTTATGCATGTTTTGTTGAATAAATTATTATTCCTATTTTTAGGATATAGCTACATCATTTACAGAATGGTATTAGTATAATATATATCATATTTATTCATTAAATTCATTTATATAATCATGGTTTAATGAAGATCGTGTAGAACGAATCACATCGCACCGTGGAGACGGTAAGTCGTACGTACGCACGGGCGACGATATCATTCCCATAATTATTGAATGGTATTGGAGTGGATTATATAATATCTCAGAATGAGTATCATGTTATAATAATCATATATAGTTATTATTTACACAATTATACCCATCCAAGTAAGGTGTTGGGGGAAAAAAGATTACACCACGGCATGGAGAAGGTATTCCGTACGTACGCACGCGTGGTGATTTCATTTTCCATAGGATGGATAGAAGGTGAAATAGGTTTGTTTAATATATATAATAACATATCATTATATCAGTGATACTTATGTTATTACTTTATAATGAAACCAATAAATAATAGGAAGTATAAGAAGAGATAAATTTGAAATAATCGGTAAAGGATATTACATCCTCTTTGACGCACCTCTTCTAAACCTCCTCTTAGGGCACTAAAGATGGTATTTGAAGAATACCAGGACCTCTAGTATGTTTCTAGGGAAGTGGAGAAGAGAAATAAGTAGGGTTTGTTTGAGATTGAAGGTTCAAAATGGTATGATAAGTAGAGGGAGGAGGTTCCCTTTTATAAGGGAGGAGAGGGGCACTTTTGGAAAACTCTAAAATATTAATTTATAATAAACTCAAACACCACATAAAAACCTCCAAAAATGACTCAAATCTGAATCTAGTTGATATAGGTTTGTAATCTCATCAACCAATAAAATTTAGACATGTTGGTAATTTATTTTAAACCTTGTCAACTTGATTTATCATTATTTAATTTATTTAATTTTATTTGTGGTAATAATATTCCAAATTTTAAATTATTATAAATAGTTACTTATGTGTTGTGAATTTTCTATAATTGGATACTTTATGAAATTTTAGACCATATAAATTTAAATTTATAATTTTTAAATATTTTTGTGATTTTCAAACTATTTTATAATATTTTATTTTTATAAAATAACAATAGTGTCAATTTTGACACTATTTATTTATTTGAATTTAAATAAAATCCACACAGAGGATATATTTTAACAAAAATATTTAATAGATTACTAACATGTCATATTCACCTATAAAATTTGTTGATAACATTAATTGGTTCATATAAGTTTTATTGTAATATTTTTAAAACCATTTATTTGATATTTCAATCAATAAAATAATTTCTACATCACTATTGTGTCATCATTAATGATAATTATTTAATCCCTAAAAATTCAAAAAAAAATCTCATGATGTATATAATTGTAGTATCTTTCTGGAGATTATTTATATTCGATGTTTTATTAGGTTTATCACTAAATTAAAATTATTATACTTATAAGATATAAGAGAGTGACATGTTGTCACTTTCTTTGGTTTTAATAATAATTATTTCATTTTCATGGTCAAATATCCATGAAATGATCTATTCCGACCCTTCAATTATATGGTTACACTTTCATTCATCCAATATAATTTTTTCAGGATTTAGGGTAATTTTATAATCTTATTTTTACCTTTAATTACCTGATTTACCCTTAACTGTAGTAAATAAAATTTACCGTAGTTACTATTTATAATGTCTAAAAATAAAAAGTAGCGTATTAATATAATTTGGACCTACTAATTCAAAATATGGTATCCATTGTTTTAAATTCAAAACACAGAAGTTGTAGTATTTAATTTAAAATTAATCCCGCTGTTGAGAAAATGGGTTTTAAAAGTTAAAACATTGCAAAAGTTTGAAATGTTTTTACCTATGAATTCAATGTAAAATTAATGTAAATGACATAAATTATATTAAATGGTAAAAATATATTCTATTTATACTTTAAAACCATTAAATTTTATCATTTAATCATATAAATTATCTTGACGAAAAAAGTTTTTTTTAAGAAAAATTTAGCGTATTTTTACTATTCATCAAAATATGAAATTTATCAGAAAAGTATCAAAAATTTATCAAATGTAAATTTTGATAACCTAATTCAAAATAATAAGTTTATTTTATAAAATTAAACTTATAAACATGTCAAAAATTATATTTGAAATGGGTGCGCCATCAAAAGGCGGTAAAACTGCATTTTTGAAAAAAAAAAATACTTCTTTTATCGAAAATTGATTTTGTTTTCATATCTCATTATTGAATTTGTGTAAGATGAATTATAATGTTATAAAATTAAAAATTCGGTTAATTCTATTCATAACGGCTAGTTCATAATATTATAATAATATATCATTGTTTAGTGAAACTCGGTATTGCGTACAACACAAGCTATCGAGGAAGGTTGCTCTTGCGTGTAACGCAAGCCAAACCAGTGTTGTGTGTAGTGAAAGATTCCTTTGGTGTTGTGTATAATATAAGAAATAAAAAAATATAAATATTTCTCCTAAAATATCAGGGTGTTACAAACATGATCTCTACATGGTTTCTATTAATTTACTTCTCTATATTGTTAAATATTCACACTATTAAATTTTATATTATTATACAAGATTTATAGTAGAAACTATTAGTAGTGGAATAATGAGTTATACTCATACCATGTTCAGTGTACCACTTGGAACTCGGTCAAATTTCATGGATGTAGGAAGTGACAAAGGAAATCACCCTACTGCAGATACTTGAGTTCTATATTAGGTTGGGAGAATGGGTGTATAGAACCAAGTTATGATTAGGTTTCTCATGGAGATTATCATTTTTTGGTCTTTAGTTTTTCTTTTTATTATCCTATTACTACATGTATGAGTACTTCCATGACATGCTTGACTTGTATTTTTCACCACCATAACATCATCTGTATATAGTGCTACTTTTTATTTTTTTATTACATGGATGGATTCTTTAGACTTTATTTATACTATTTTTCACTCTGATAAATAAGTTATAGTATCCCAACAAAACCACCATACACCATTACTATTATTCAATAGCCTTTGGAATATGGAGAGGCACACTTGAGGCCTTGTGTTCCGCTGTATCGGTTACTTGTCAGCAAATTGGGATGGAGAAGTCAAAAATATTATCTCCAAAGAGGCATTGAAGGGGTTTAGGTGAGGAATTTAGAGTATAAATGGGGTTTATTACTCCCTTAGTTAAACACTTACATCAGGTTGTGGTCCCCCATATGAAAAATAGAGATTAGGTACTCTCTTGCAAGTTGAAGAGTTGTCTTCAATCCAAAGAAACATTTTTCATGACCTCTATCATCGAACTAAGAAGGTCGTATGAAATCTTTAAGACCATTTATTCTCTTTTGTAAGGTAAGATAGTTATGGGTGACCCTAATATGATTATATACATTTCTTTGTCATATGTTTTTAGTTACAGTAAAATGGAAAACCCTAAATATTACTATACTAGAGGAATAAAATAGAGAATATCCATATGTTGGATTGGGTAATAAGTTTTCCACTCAATTATCTTGGAGTTATATATGATATGATTAGAATGATAGCTGACCTAAATAACTAATTGATGAGATTAATTACAAAGTGGAATCATTACAGAGTGAAATATTATTCATTCCTAATTAATAGAAATGATGAAAATGGGATCATCATTGTAGTGGGGGAACATTAAATAAAATTCGTTATTAAATAAACATATAACATGATATTTTTCTGATAAAAATATTCATTGTAGATAAAATTACATTATCATCATCATTTAATATTTATTTGAGATTAATATTAGATAAAGTGAATCTTAATGTATGAAATGTTTTTAATTTTATAGGAACTTGATATGAATTTCCAAATAATAAGGAATATTTTATATGCTATGGAAACCTATAATTGAGAAAACACAGGTTGAAGTTGTACAATAAATGATTATATATGCTTATTAAAAGCATAAAAGGGTCCAATTTAGGTTTAAAAGTAATTATTTTAATATAATACAACTGAATTAGTTTTAATATCTACTAATAAACTCAATGTGATTGAGTATTCCAATGAAGTAGTGAGACTGAACATATCTTAGGAAATAATTTTTATATCGAATTCATTTTGGATGTATTTTTGTAAAGGTTTCATAAATATTAATTTGTTTAGGAAATGTTTACCCTATCTCTTCAAACGGTCTGGGATGACAGAGTAGGGAATGGTATGTACATGCTCTTGTGTTGTGTTTATAGTGCTAATAGGTAAAATTTTAATATATAAGAAGAATATTGGAGGGTCCAATATCTATCCCTGGTCAATGAAAACTAAGGGATGAGTCCAAAATGAGATGAAGTTCTTTTTTGTGGTGAACCTAATCACTGGAGGAGGAATTTACCAGAATACATGAAAGGTTTAAATAAACACCATAGATATTACACATCAGGTATTAATTTTATAGAATTGAATTATTTTATTTGGAAGGGTATACGATACCAAATATATATTTTATAACTTTAATAAATATAAGTGTTAAAAATATTGTTAAGGATTAATGGAGCTTATCATTTTTATTCAAATGATGAATTTAAGTGTTTATACATTGAGGATTTAGTATAAATAAGTTTTATAATGCTCAAATTGATATAAAAAATGATGTTTATTTTCATTTTTTTTCTTTTATATGATAATATTATTTTTTTGTTCCTAGGAAGTTGATATGAAAAATATGAGATGATAGTTTCCATGAACATGGTTTATGATTCATAAAACTCTATAACATTTGTTGAAAATGGGAAAAGGATAAAAATGTTTTATACCAGATAAAAAAATTACCCCAGTTATTTTTTAAAATATGAGGGATATCTTCTCACCACCAAATATTTGAATTTTTTAAATAATGAAATATTATTTTTAGAATAGTTCTATAAATACATATAATATTATATAATATATGATTATCAATTGTTAATTTGTTAAGTAAGAACCAAAATGTTCCTTAACCCCTAAATGTGGGTTTTATCTAAAAAAGACAGAAACTACCCCAAGGGACAATTCCAGAGATGAAAGATCGAGCACACACAAATTTTGGGTCACGCGTGAAACTCCATGTTTAGCGTGAAACTAAGTTTAGTGCGAAGGGGATGGTGGAGGAACAAGTTGTGTAGGAAGTTAAGAAGCCCCACATACCTAATAATATAGTTTCATTCAATATTGGTAGGTGTGCATAACCTGGATATTATCATGAAATCCCTTTGCATGAAAAGGAACCGATGAATAGTAGCCTTATGTGACCTTCCATAAGTGGAAGCGCCATGTAGAGTGCAAAAATTATTTTCATGCCACAGGTAGAGTTCCACACCTAAATACACCCATTTTGGATATTAAAAAAACATATCCCCCACACCATTTGAGGATGGAACTATGGAAGTTGAAGTATTGGCTCTCTCTCACACAGCCCCCCTCTTTTGTGACATCGCAAAACTCTAAACCTTCATGAACCCTTAACGATATAGAACTTGCAAGAATAACATCACATGGGTCCCAAATTTTCTCATTTGATCCAGTGGCCCGAAGGCCTTCATTTTTTGTTGATTTTTTATAATCCAACTTTCAAGGGGTGAGGTGAAACACTTACAAGGTCTATAGGCGTAAGTATTACATGGCCCGTAGGCCTTAGAGGAATTCATTGCCCGTAGGCTTCAAACATCACATACAACCTAGACTAACTACGTGGAACTGCTCCTCCCCAACATCTTCATCATTAAATCAGCTCTCCACATTTGAATGGATATTCGGTTAGGCTATCTCATGCATGCATAGGCTTGTCCCAATGGAAGGTGTCATACCCTCTCATTATTGAAATCTGTGTAGCTTCTGTTGTGGTGAAATCTCCTTGCTCATCCTTTTTATAGAGCATGTTCCTTGTAGGTTGTCTGGTTTTCATCTGCACTTAAGGTGGACCTAAGGGCTTGAGGTGGCCTGAAGGCCTTACTGGCCCAAAGACTTGGGTGGTCCGAAGTCCTTAAAGGACTCGGGGACCAAATCGGTGGCCCGAAGTCCCAAACGGTGGAAACTTCCTTGCTGATGTAGTCCCAAACAGTGCCTACTACAATTCCCTCTACAGTTCCTGGTACAGTACTGCACAGTTCCGCTACTGTACCTACTATTGTACTGCTAAAGTACCCTGAAAATTGTGCCTCCACCTGGATTTGATCCCGGGTCACCTGGATGCACTTAAGAGTCCTCACCAACCGGGTTGAGGCTCATGTACAAACCAAAATTTTTCATTTAATGTGTAATATATCAATTCAAAAATTCCCATAAATACTAGGCAGGTTCATAAAAGATGTGTTCCCCTCTCACAACTGCAACCTTAGCATGACCCTAGAATTTTCATGCACCTATACTTCCAATATCCATGGCCTGCCCTTATGAAAGATCCCATGGATCACACAAAACCATTTGTGTGCGCACCTATAGAGTTTCAAACAATAAACTCTAGGTCCCTAACTGAACACCTCCTTCATACAAACACACTTTCACATAAGTTGACTACTCAGGTGCTCTGTACCTACTCCAACTGGGTTCACCCACTCCATGATCATCGTGAAACCCGTATCATCAACCACAATATATGGACCCTTTAATTAAAGTAAGGAATAGAAATTTATACAAACTATTTATCACAATAATAAGAACCCAAATATCATGATCACTATTTTCCACTTTACCACAATAATGTTTGCGCCATGCACCACCCAGAGGAACCAGTGTTGTAGACATGTAAGAACAAAAGGTGGAATCATCAAGGGAAACCACTCACTTTTCCCTATAGGGGGTCTAATGTTGTATCCTCCTCACCTAATCCTAAATGGTCTCCCTAGTAAAAGGACCCCATCACATCAATGGTGTATGATGTAAATTATATATCCTAACATCTTAGTTACACGATGTTAAACATCACACAAATTCCCACAATACATGGTGTTAAATTGTAACTCTATCCTATACAGTGAACACAAGATGCCCCATGTTTTAATTGCATGGGATAATATAAAGACTCATACCCTGTGAAATGAAAATAGGATATCCCATGTATGGTCATCATGGAATGACACCTACTTCCTCAACATGGTATGATATACCCATAAAGGGAAGCTTACATGCTTAGTACATACACTATCCCTTGGTGTAACTCCTTCTATGATGTGAGAATACTCACTGTATGATGATGAACTACATGGATTGGTTCTATTATATGACCTTAATCCATGAAATTGAACTACATGGGGTTTGATCCCTATCTTTTAACATGGTATATAGGACACCTTCCTGTGGTCAAAACCCGGCACACCTAGGATACCTGTTTGAGGTTCAATCCCAACCCCTCAACATCACCATTAAATCTGGATGTCTTCCCCTTGGAAGGAAACAACTATGAAGTGTGATAATATCTCCTTGGGAACACTCAACCTCACCAAACTACCCCAAAATATGTTAAATTCATGACCAACCAACCTCTACAAGACATTAAATCTATGAAAAATCTATCCCCACAAGATGTTAAATCTATGACTAACCTATCCCCAAAATATTTTAGATCTATGACTAACCTGTCCCCACAAGATGTTAAATCTGTGACCAACCTATCCCAAAAAGATATTAAATTTTTGTCAAACATATCCCCACATGAATTTAAATCTGTGAACCCTATCAGAGGAATCATAAGCACTAACTCATTCAATTAACATGAGATGCATGAGGTAAAACACATCATAAGTATTACACCCCAAGAATGAGCTTCCATATTATGAACATGAAATTCCTTGGGTTCCACACGTAATATTCCTCATACATGACATTCCCTCAACATATAAAGAGGAAGATATTATAGGTTCCCAACACACCCAATTCCAACATATGTCTATATTTTTCCAACATCATCATCCACTCTGACCATAGGTTTCTGCTCTATCATTGTATAAAAAATTTAATTAATGGACACTCACCTTTGGATGGAACCAACAAAGAGATTTAAAAAATGACTTAAATCAATGAGAGAGATCTATACTCGACAACGAGATCTAAAGATGAATCCATGGACGGAGGAAATGAAATACCATCATTCCATTGCGATCAAGGAGCTAACATCACCAACCATGGTGGTAGAGGCTGATCAACTATTGAAATATGGAATGTGGTGGAACCAAGAAACCACCCTAGAGGAAGAGAAACCATTCCATGGAAGTGAACCATGTTAGGATATACTAGGAAGAAAAAAATTGCATCTCCAAATTCTTGATGCACACCCTCAATCAAAAGAATCAAAAAAAATGGTGAACCCAACATGAAGAATAATCTCCTTTAACCATGAGTAGAAAAATAATTTTTGACACCACCAGATTTGAATTTTACTGGATCTGAACATTCAGTGTTATGGTCACTAAACTAACCTGGTGGGCTCGGTATGAAATTGTTCTCCTACAATTAGGGGAAAATGAGCGGTGTTATGAATATCTAGTCTGAGGTATCATTGATTTTTATCATTACTCTATCTTAGAAACATCTAATAAAGAATGGATAATTTTGTGAACATTTGGAATCTCATTCATCATAACCATACTAAATATTTACTTCATGCATGATATATGACTCAACTTTCTATAAATGTTCAATAACCCACCACTAATAGGCATGGAGGTAGGAGAAAAGGTGGTGTGGAAATACCACACAACTATGCTTCATCCATGACAGTCACCACTTCCATATTAATCGAGCACCCCCACCCCCATCTCCCCATATGATTTCACCCATCGAAGTATCATTGATGATCTAGTTCAATGATTCAAGCTATAAGGTGTCATTCAAACTAGGGATATGGATCTAAAAGACCTTGAATCCTTAGAACCATACTGACCCCCCCCCCCAGGCTCACATAGGGTGTATACCCCTTGGTTACCATGAAAAATCACTTGAGGATCCTATCCCTAGAATTTTCCAACGGTTCACTCCCCTATGTTGAGGATGTCAGGGATGTTCAGGTGAAGCCTAAAAATAGAACCACCAGGGAGCCTCCCAAGAGGGCTCCTACCTATCCATGTTAATATAACTAGATAGTTAAACATGCCAACAAGAAGGCCAACCCTATACCTGCTCTATGCACCTTGGTCCAAAACACCATGAACTAACACCAAGGACAGGACATAAACTCATATCAATAAGAAGCCTCTTCCTTAGCTTCAGTGGCCCCTTCCATCTTTAAAACACCTCATCCCACCTTCAAAACCACCATGCATGGTTTTTTATTTTTTCAATTGGAATTGAGGCCCTAGATTATCACAAGGTATGTTAGGTTTACTCTCCCCATCATAGGTTCCACCAATAACCATCATGGGAAACCCCATGGTAACGAATTCTACTATGGAGATCCTCTACAAAATACCACCAATTTATGTGAAGTTCATCCCCATGATAGAGGATTTACCCACCTAAAATATTCATCCCATGGTAGTAGGATGAAAACCCATCGTGGGGGTTATTCCCACAGGGCATCTTTGGTGCACACGTAAGGAATCACCATGAACCACAGGGTATTTTTCTCAAAAAGTTCCCACACCATCTGAGATTAGAATTAAGAAAATTCCATTACCCCATAATCCAATTAAAATTGGAGTTGATGGATAGCTAATTCAATGTGACTCTACCCACATCATCAGAACTAGGGTCAGAATCTAGGTGAGGATAACTATCTCGGAAGATGAGGTTCATAAGTTCCCCAGATCCCTCTATAGGTATATGCATGTGGAAGATATTATGGAATCCTTCTAGGATATTTTGGTGAAATAATCCCTTCCATTTTCATCCATTATCCTCTCTACCTCCACTCTGGATGTGGGAGAGAAGTTGAGATCAAATTTGGAACCCTCCAATGGTGTTGAACACTCTATTGAGACACAAGCAGATGCTTTCTCTACCAATCAATAGGAGTCCACTAGTGAACCATACCACATGTATATGGTCATGAATTTGGAATCACCTTCGTAAGACTCTCTAATGTTATAGGGATGGTTTTCCCATGTAGAACTACCTATGTTGGAAAATTAGCACCAAAGTAGGTCCTAATCACTACCACCCACAGTTTACCAACTAGAATTTATTGTATATTGGGTCAATTAGGATCCATATTTCCACCTAGATGATGTGAAATGGTATGATTTATAGAAAATCTTAGTCACTAAACAACTAATATTCATGTTTCAATCACCCATTGCCCTATGAGTTACATTCTTGGAGTCCCTAAATGAGGTACAAGTCTCATTTCTCCATAAAAATATCTCGATGATATACAATAACCTTCTAGATCACTTAATGGTATAACTAGGGGGCCAAAAATATCTTGAGGACATCATCAACAATATCAAAGGGTAAACATTGTAGTTGATTATCCACTAAATGAGGCTAATATTAATTGTTAATATATATAATATTAATTTTCTTTATTATTCATAAACACCATTTTAGTTTATTTTACACTTTGAACATCATTTCACATTATGATTGTAATTCCTTCTTAAAATGCACTATTATGTGGTACATTTTTTAACATCATTTAAAGTACCCAATGATTCATCTGATTTTAAGGAATATAATTATCCATATTGTTATTTAATATTTTGGGAAATTTATCTAAACTTAAATGTGAACATGTTTCATTCAGGGATAAATGGAGGATTCATAAAGGATGATGGAGATATTTGGAGATGAATGGAAGCAATTCTAGAGAAGGCACATTGGACACCAGCCCACTGATGAGAATTTGGGACCCACATTACAAACCCAATGAAGCCTAAATTTTGTGTTATGCTATAAGATATGTATAGGAACAAATCACTCTCCAGGATACAATGCTAATTCGGCCTCCATGGTGGTCATTATGGTGGACCAAGTTAAGATAAACTTCTGGCCCAGATTCTGCGGTCCAGAAAAACAGTTCACTAATCTATTCATATCTCAAAATAAACATCTCCAAATGGGCCCAAATTTTACAGGAGGTTATAATTCATACAAGGATAAATTTTATTATTCTATGTACCACTCTGATTCTGCCATATAGACGGTCTTCTAAGTGCATCTGTTCGATGGATGAAAGTTGGCTGCCACCTCGGGTCATGTGTGGAAAAGTCCAAGTTTCACAAGCTTTACACCACCCTAGGACTACCATAATCAAGTGGGATGCTTTTTAATGTTTTAGGATCGACCCAAGGCTCCAAAAATTCCTATTTAAGGTAGTGTTGGTGGAGGAGTTGATCATCTTTTGAGCTTTCTTTCATTGTAATGTTATGCTGCGATTTTGTTGTATCAAGTTTCCCTTTCACATGTAAGTTGTTCAATTCACTTTAGTTTCTTAATAAAAGTTATTCTTCTCCTCTTATTCTATTGTTCTTTATATCACTTTGATACTATTGTATCAAGCTGTGAATTTATTCACACCAAACTTTGTTAAATTATCACACAACGGTGGAGTGATCGTTATTTTATTGTGTTTTTTTACTTCTCCATTTCCTCCCTCATGAGTCTACTTTCCGCTTCCATTGAAGCCATAGAATAAATGGAGGGATAACTCACTTGTGGGTTGATCCAAGGGAGTATAAAGGGGATGGATTTTATTTTATTTATCACCCTATTAATTTCTAATCACTTCTTTAATTGAGATTTTTATTTGATGATTTTAAATTCCATCGTCCTTGTTGAATTTAAGGCCACACACTTCAAGTGCTAATACGAACCTTTACCTTGAAGTGCTCAAAACTTTGATCCTTTAAGTGTATAGTTGATTAGTATTATGTTGTGTTTTTATAAAATCAGTAAGTTATGAAGTTGATTTATCTCCTTAAATGAACTCTACTCAAATATAAGAAATTGAAATAATTTAAAAGGGAATACGTCCAATCCACCCCAAGTGATAACCTAGGATCAACACATTATTTTAATTTGAATTCACATAAGCCTCTTATATTTCCTTTAAACCAATCTAAAATCAACCCAAGTTGGCCACTTTATATCCAAAAAAATTCCTTATAATATACGTGTCAATAAGTTTCTTCTTAGGTCACTGAGGATTCGACAACCCAAGCTAAACTACAAGGACCGTCCTGCCTTCTTCTCTTGGGTAAATTTGAGCATGAATCAAATTCTGGTGCAGTTTCTGGGACCCAATTAATTCATCTAAACACCCATTCTATTCTCCCCCATTTTTTCTTTTCTCATCCAAATTCTCTTATCTTGTCCCTTTCCCGTTTTTTTCTTTTCGCGTATGTCCGCCTACACCCTTGATCAATCAAACCATCTAGTTAGGGTAAATAGTCATGGGGTTTGTAAGTCAAGTAAACCAAGGGAAATATTTCCATTAGATCCTAATCTTACTAATACTCCAGAGTCAAAATTTGAGCCTATTTCAATGGAAGTGCTTCAATGAAACCAATTCATAAACCCAGGTGGGAACCAAAATTGAAACCCAAATGAGGCAGCCCCAAACTTGGGGAATGCAATTGATCAAACCATGAATGACTAACTCGCACCTTTCTGGACCAATACCTCCTCATGAATTAGACACAATTCCCTAGGAGATTCCAACTACATCTTTAAACCCCATGTCCTAAACCACCTTCCCACATTCCATGGAATGGAGTTCGAGATTCCCAACCTTCACATTAAGGGGTTCAATGACATTGTAGAAACCTTGTGTCAACCACATCAACTAGAATCAGCTAAGATGAGGCTATCTCCTTTTTCTTTAAAGGATTGAGCTAAAAATTGGCTAAACAATTTGACACCATCATCCATCAACTCTTGGGACCAACTACAAAGAGAATTCTACAAAAAAATACTTTCCCCACCACAAAACAATTAAACTTAAAAAGAGAATCCAAAAAAATTTTGACAAAGAGGGAGAGTCATTCTATGAAACATGGGATAGGTTCAAAGACACTCTAAACATGGTTTCACACCATGGTTTTTATATTCCTGAACAAGTGAGAATTTTCTATTAAGGGTTGGGTCCAAGGAACAAACAATTCATTGACATGATGTGTAATGGACCCTTTAAAAACAAATCCCCAAATGATGCTTACGAGTATCTAGAAAGCCTTTCTGAACAAAAACAAACATGAGGAACTTCAACTTATTCTAAAAAGACACAAAGAACTATTGGAATTCATATACTTAGAGAAGATGAAATCCATAGGGCCAAACTCGCAGCACTCTCTAGGAAGGTTGAAGAGATAGACCTTAGGAAAATTCATGAAATCCAAACTGTTGACCCTATTTGCTCAATTTGTGACAAACATGACCATAAGATAGACAAATTCCCAACCATTCCATACATCAAGGATGTTATTTTAGGAGGACCCCCAGTGGAAGTAAATTCTTTGAACTTTAAAAATCCTCAATACCAAAAAAACTTCAATCCATGGTATAATGACCACCCAGGCTTCCACTAGAAAGATAACCGACAACCTAGCCAACCACAAGGACAAAATACTTACCCCCATCAGAACTACCAAGCCCATAACTAGTTCCAAACTCAACCTATCCAATACCAACAGCCACCAGTACATTTTCAACAAACCATCCCACCTCCAAAATATCCCCCTGGGATAAATTATTCTTCTCAAGCACCAACCCAAACTGTTCCACAAAGCCTACTAGAACAACTATGAAAAAAAATGGAAGGGATGAACTCTGAATTCTCTTCCCTTAAACAAGAACTTAAAACCATCAAAACTGGAAAGGCACCCATGCCTACTCAGGCGGTTCCATCCTCAACTTCATGGGGAGAGTCAAGTTGTACTCAAACTACTCATGAACAACTAATGGTTGTGACTGTTTTAAGAAGTGGGAAATCAATTGAGAAACCTGAACAATTAATTCAGAACCCACCTAAAGATTCAAACTTGGATGAAAATTCAAATGAATCAAATGATAAAACTAAAAAACACGATAAAATTTTCAAAGAAACAACTCTTCAACAAACAACCCCACAACCCGCACCATTTCCTCAATGCATGAGGGGGAAAACCAATCCTGAATTGAGTGAAACATTGAGGGAAATATTCTCACAAGTCAAGTTGAACATTCCCCTTCTCGATGCCATCCAACCCATAACTGCTTACTCAAAGTACCTTAATGACTTGTGCACTTTTAAAATAAAATTTTCACATAAAAACCAATTCCTTTTGGATGCTAATGTGAGTACCACCATTCAAGGGACCATTCCTCTTAAGTTGAAGGACCCAGGATTCCCTTACATCAATGTTGAACTAGGAGAGAGCAAATTTTTCAAGGCCTTGTGTGACCTAGGTGATATTTTTAATCTCATCCCTTATGTTGTGTACTGCCAGTTAGAACTAGAATAACTCCAACCCACATCTGTCACACTTCAACTTGCTGATCGTAGCATTAGGGATCCAAAGGGGATTTTAAAGGATGTTCTAGTAAAGGTTGAAAACTTCATCTACCCTACTGAGTTCATTGTCATTGACAACCATACAAACTTAGGAAATAAGGAACAATCCCCAATCATCCTTGGCTGTCCTTTTCTTTCAACAATCAACTCTGTTATCCAAGTCTGAAATGGGAACATGACCATCACCTTTGGAAACACGAGTCTAGACTTGAACATCTATAATGCAAGCTCACAAATAGGGGATGATGAGGATATTCATGAAGTAAAAATGATAGGAAGAATTGATAATGAATCCATAGAATATCAAGGAATATTTGATGGATGTTTAAGTAAGGATGATATTGATTTCCTTTGTTCACATGAAGGAATTTTATCTCCTTGGCTTGAATCATTTTCAAATTGCTCTTACGATGAAGTCTTAGGTCCAACAGTCAGTGAAACCTTTCAGGAAACCAATTTCATGGAGACCAATCAAACTTTCTTCCCTAAATCTGACCAAGCTATTCTAGTAGCTGAAACTTCTACATGTGGGGAACCAATCCTATCTATAACTCTAGGAAACAAAATTGATATTGATTCAATGTCCCAATATTCTGCTGAAATTCCAAACCAACATGATCTTGAATTGAAGGAACTTCCCGCTGCACTCAAGTATGCCTTCCTAGGGGACAATCAAACACATCCTATTGTCATTTCTTATTCTCTTGAAGCCAATCATGAGAGGATGCTTCTAGATGTCCTTAGGAAACATAAGAAAGCCATTGGTTGGACCCTTTCTGATATTCCTGGGATTAGCCCACTCATCGAGACTCATAGGACTATTCTGGAATCTGATTCAAAGCCATGTCGTCAACCTCAATGGAGAATCAATCCTAATCTCATGGAGGTAGTAAGGTAGGAACTTCTGAAATTGTTAAAAGATGGTATCATCTATCGCATAGCTGAGAGTGAGTGGGTGAGCCCAATCCAAGTGGTTCCCAAGAAGGCAGGAATAACAGTGATAACCAATAAGGATGGAGAGATTCTTCCAACTAGGGTGAGTAGTGGATGGAGGGTCTCCATTGACTATAGGAAGCTAAAATCATTCACCAAGAAGGACAATTTCCCCTTACCATTCATTGACCAAGTCCTTGAGATAGTGACAGGTCTTGCCTTCTACTGTTTCTTAGATGGGTACTCAGGGTACAATCAGATTGAGGTATCTCTAGAGGATCAAGGGAAGACTACATTCACCTATCCATTCGGCACCTTTGACTTCAAATGCATGCCCTTTGGTTTATGCAATACCCCTAGAACCTTCCAGTGGTGCATGATGGGAATCTTCTTAGACATGGTAGGGGATTTTCTAGAGGTCTTTATGGATGACTTCTCTGTGTTTGGGGACACATTTGAGGGATGTATGAGGAATGTAGAGATAGTCTTGTCAATATGTGAAGAAAATAATCTAGTCCTAAACTGGGAAAAATTCCATTTCAGGGTTAAAGAGGGACTATTTCTAGGCCATTTGGTCTCAATAAGAGGGATTGAAGTTGATAAAGCCAAGGTTGACATCATTCGTCACCTTCCATCACCCAAAACTGTCAAGGAAGTGAGGTCTTTCTTAGGACAAGGACTTTAGTTCAATCTCTCGTCCCATTTGTGCTCTGCTAGTAAAGGATGATCCATTTGTTTGGACATAAAGCTATGAGGGTTCATTCTCAACCCTCAAATCCTCTCTCACCTCTCCTCCCATTATGAAATATCTAAATTGGAACCTTCCTTTCAAGATTATGTGTGATGCCAGTGAATTTTCTGTAGGAGCTGTGTTAGAAAAATGTTGTGATAAAACTCCTTATGTCATTGCTTATGCAAGAAAATCCTTAAATGATGCCCAAATAAACTACACCACCGCTGAAAAGGAGTTACTTTCAATTGTGTTTGCCTTATAGAAGTTTAGGTCCTACCTCTTAGGATCCCCCATCATTGTGTTCACTGACCATTCTGCACTAAAATACCTCTTCCAAAAACAAGATGCAAAGGATATATTGATTAGGTGGGTCCCTATCTTACAAGAATTTGACCTTACAATCAAGGATAAAAAGGGTGTTGAAAAATTTGTAGCTAATCATCTCTCTAGGATGGAATTAAAAGAAAACTCAAATCACCTTTCCGTGTCTGATTAATTTCCTGATGAGCACCTATACTCTATGAGTGATTGCCCTTGGTATGCTGAGATAGCCAATTTCTTAGTTACAGGAGTCATTCCAAAATTAATAAGGACTCAAGCTTGAAGGAAATTCCTTTCTGATGTTAGACATTATGTGTTTGATGATCCATACCTCTATAAGTTCTGCCTTGACCAAGTCATTAGGAGGTGTGTCCCAGAATCTGAACAAGAGTCTATCCTTAAATTCTGTCATAGTGTGGCATGTAGAGGTCACTTTTCCTCTAAGAAAACAACTTATAAGATTCTTTAGTGTGGTATCTTCTGTCCCACCCTCTCAAGGGACTCCTACACATTTTTTCAAATCTATCCTAAGTTTCAACAAGTAGGGTCAATTACAAAAAGGAATCAAATTCCACTCATTTTCATCTTAGTGATTGAAATCTTTGACTGCTAGGGAATCGATTTAATGGGTCCCTTCCCAAACTCTAGGGGATACCTCTACATCCTCTTAGCTATTGATTATGTCTCAAAATGGGTTGAATCCATTCCCACCAAGTCTAATGACCATCATGTTGTGATCCGATTTCTGAAATAGCATATATTTTCTCGATTTGGAATTCATAGGTCCATAATCAGTGATTGAGGAACCCATTTTTGTAACCTTCCATTCTATTCACTCTTGTTTAAGTATGGAATTTCTCATAAAGTTTCCACTGTGTACCATACTCAAACCAATGGTCAATATGAATTATAAAATAGGTAGATTAAGAATATTCTTGAAAAAATTGTCAATCCTTCTAGGAAAGATTGGTCTAAGAAACTCTTGGATGCTCTTTGGGCCTATAGAACCGTGTATAAAACCATTTTAGGAATGTCCCCATATAGGTTGGTTTATGGAAATGCATGCCATTTACCTATTGAAATTGATCATAAGGATTTTTGGGAAATTAATAAAATGGATTATGACCTCTCATTGGCCGGAACAAAAAGGGAATTAGATCTCAATGAACTAGAGGAACTAAGGATGGAGGATTATGAAAATTCAAGGATCAATGAAGCTAGAGTTCAAGACTACCAATCTTGGAATATCAAAGTAAAAAAATTTGAACCGGGAAAATTTGTGCTCTTGTATAGTTCAAAACTTCATTTACACATGAGAAAGTTAAGGTCTAGATGCTCAGGTCCATACATAGTGCATAATGTAGAGACCCGAAGCCTGACTTACATGGACTTTACATTACTTTTGTGGAATAATTAGTACATAACAAAACCACACACACAAGGATCGTAATAGTTTAGTGTCTTTGGAAACTCGGAATAAAATCTTCTAATCGTGGTGAAAGATCTTCAACATCTCCCATAAAGATCTTCCTTTTTTTACCTAAAACCTTTCTTTATATCCTGGGGAAAAGAAAACATAAAAGGGTGAGCTCAAATGCTTAGTAAGGGTAAACAAAAGAAATATCAATCACATCGTATTCATAAGAACATAACATTTTGGAAATCATAACCTGAAAAAGAGAGCATAATTTCATAACATGGGATAAATCATGGTAGTGAAATGTAATCACAATAATCATAACTTAAAACATGAAACTTTGTGGCATTCACACATAATCATAGAGAATCATTTCTTGTTAGTCAAGACTCATTGCCAAGACTATCTTAGTGGACAAAGTCCCTTTCTGAATCGAGTAACCCTCGTTTCAGTCCTGTTTCACTGAACTGGTATAACCTACCATTCCAACCATGTCTATCTCATGAGATATAAAATCTTTACCCAATGTATTGGAGGGAGATATAGGTCCCACCCATCTTATAATGAATCCTTTCTTATGTGTGCCACATAATCATAAATCATAAATCATAGCATAACCCATGTAATAAAAATGGGATTCTTAAACAACATGACATCATAAAACAATTCATATAAGATAAAGGAATTCATAAAAATAATTCCATCTCAACATAATCAAATCAATGTAATAATAGGGATAAAAACAGAACCCTTTGTTATATTAGATGGAAAATAATTTTGATAAAACACTTGAACTTTATTCTTGAGGAAAATATCATTTCTACTTCAAAAATACTTTTCCTTTCTTAACATGCCATACCGTTTTAAACTAAAAGAAGTTGATTAAAAATAAACATGAAAACTTCTAAGGAAGATTCTTGGAAATATTGTTTTAAAAATCCATTCATGCCGTATAAGTTAAAAAAAACATTCTTTGTACTTTTTTCGGAAAAGTCAAAAAGTACCTCGTACGAAAAACGACAAAAGATTCCTTTCATATTCTTTACTAAAAACTCACCGAAGGGTAAAATTGGATTTAAACTATTGTAAGTGGAAGGAAACAATATTACATATTGAGGGAACATGGATTTGTAAGATAAAATACACCCCAATAAATACTTACGAATAAACAATCTCAGATAAAAATGAGATTGTGATATTTCCCTTACCTTAGGCCCGATTTGCTTCGTATGTGTCCGAACCTCCTCTTCTTTGAAACGCCTCTTTGAATCCTCCACTTAGGGAACTAAGATTGGTATTTGAAGAAGACCAGGACCTCTAGGATTATTCTAGGGAAGTGGAGAAGGGATTTTGGCAGGGTTTGGCCGAGCTTGAGTGCTCAAATTGGTGTGAGGAGGAGGGGGAGGAGGTACCCTTTTTTAAGGGAGGAGAGGGGCACCTTAGGAATATCTCAAAATATTATTTTATACTAAAGTCAAAATCGGTTTATAATGGTTCCAAAGGGTATTATTTCGAAGCTAAAGTGGGGATGGGTCGAAATCCTATCATCCAATAGGATTTAGACAAGTTTAGGGTATTATTTTAACCTTATCAATTATATTTAACTCTAAGTTAAATAATTTAACTTTTACCGTGTCTTTTTGTTTTTCTTTCACTATATGGTTAATACACTTACTATAACATGCCAAACGAACCCCAAATTGTTTAATATTAATATATATATCCTTATCTATGTCATTTGGCCGAACCTTAGATTTTTAGGAATAAAATAACAATTAATAATATAATATTTGATTTAAAAACTATTTTGTGTCAATTTTGACACTATTTGATATATGATTTTTGTGAAAGTCATAACAGAATTATATGTTCGAACCAAGTTGATTAAATCAACACTAATATATCATAGTAACCTAGAAAATTAGTGGAATTCATAAAAAGTCTCAAATTACATTCATTTGAGCATTTATAACATCAATTATGATAATATTTCCTTAAAAGGGTAATTACTGCATCATCGTTGTGTCATAAATAAATTAATTTATTTAAAGTCTAAAAATTATAAATAAAATATAATTATGTAGGAAATCTTTTTAGATTTCTAATGAATATTTATAGTCGAATTTATCTTATGTATAACCGCATATTAAAAATGTTTTAGTTATTAAACTTTGATTTTAACTATTTTAATTATTCATTAAATAAAATAATATTAAATGTCATAATCTAATCCAAGTGGACCTAAATGGTCATATTATATTTATAAGGTTGTTTTTGGTCGAATTACACTTATCCAATAGAATTATGACATGTGTTAGGGTAATAGTAATATCATATTTACCCTTAGTTACCCTATTTACTATTAACCGTGGTAAAAAAAAGTAAAAAGTTACTATTGACCAAAAATTATTTTCATCTCATTGAACCAAATTTTAGTCCTTGATATTAACTGTGTTTGTCAGATTTTCGAAATTCCATTCACAGAAGCGGTAAAATTAAGTTTTATGCAAATTTCAGTTTTTAACCTACCACTTAGTGGTTTCACTATTCATCAAAAATTGAATGTTTTCAGAACAATGCCAAAATTTCATCCTAAGCTATATTTCATATTCCAAATTCAAAAATGAATTCTATTTTACCAAATTCATAACATAGAAATTGCATTAATTAATTTTATAATTAAATCCCGCTGTTAAAACAAATAGCGTGTTTTTAAGAAACAATATCTATCAAAAGATTGACACTTGATTATGTCTGGTTTAAATGTGAAATTACATCCAATGACCAACATTGTATTAAATTGTAAAAATATATTCTAAATATACTTTAAAACCACTCAAATTAATTATTTATCACTATTAATTATTTCGATTAAAAAAAGTTGTTTTTAATTATAATTTAGTAATTTTCACTATTCATCAGAATATGAAAGTTATCCGAAAAGTACCAAAATTTCACCTTAGGCTAAATTCGATACTCCGAATCCAAAAATGAAATCCATTTTGAAAAATAAAATTTACAAAATTTCAAAAAGTGGTTATTACTATTCATAACGGCTAGTTTTAATAACATTTTAATAGCTTATCGCTGTTTAGTGAAACTCGTTATTGCGTACTACACACGCTATCGAGGAAGGTCGCGATTTCGTGTAATGAAAGGAAAGTCAAGGATGAGTGTTGTGCAAGCTCCTTTTGGTGTAGCGTACAACACAAGACATTAGTGAAATAAAAAAGAATATTTTTCATAAAATCTCGGGCTGTTACATTCTACCCCCCTTAAAATGAATTTCGCCCTCGAAATTCGTCGGGGTTATAAATGGTTTACTATTCGAAAGTTTCTTTAATATAAACCCACATCGTAAAAAGGAATTCCAAAACTTGGATTTAAAAACTAAAGTATGAAATGTAACGATTACCCAAATAAACTATTCGCTGGGTTTCCACATAGGTAAAAATATGGATATGGAAGAGAAATCTAACCATCATGTTCTGATGGAGAGTGGTAGAGAACATGGCTATGGAAAATCCAGTAAATCACAAATCCATAAATTTGTGACGATCTAAGGTACCATCTGAATAATCAGGTATAAGATCACTAGGACAACATTTTTGGTTTTCAAGATCATTTCCCTAAAGTTGAAAATTTGAATTAGAATAAATACTTTCTTTATTTTGGTACAATCTCACTGTTGTTCATGCCTTGAACAATTTCCACTTCATCTCTTAAATAAATGAAGTTGAATTTGTTATTCGTGAAGTGTTAGCAGATCATGCGATAGAATGACGGGTCATTCCATCTGTCTCAAACAAAAGGTTAGCAAAAATTATATACATAAGTCGATCTATAGTGAGATTAATCACATATGGTTCCTAAAATGGACTTATATTTCATATATCATACTGCTTAATATAATAAAACTAGTTTCTACTAAACAGGGACTTCGTGTAGGCCAGTGGTAGGCAATAAAGGCCAGTCGCACTTCAGTTGTGGGTTCGATTCCCACAGCCTTGTCCGAAGCGATGGGCTGTCGCCCGTCCTACAGGTTGTCCTTTTTCTAAAACTACATTACTATAACATCCCATCAATAATATCGAAAAAAAACTTCTATCCTTAAACAATATTCACTTATGTCAAACATAATCCATTTCAATCTTTAGGCTTATCCATAATACTGCATTCCACTCTCATAACATAGTGAAAACGATTACTAGAGATTTAATACCATCGTTGATCCCCATATATCATAAGATATGTTTTGTTGGTCACATTCCAAACATTCAAAGTCCTTAATCATGTATTCTCTTGAGTACCTTAGTGAAAACATGAATGCAGTTTAAAGTTAACACTTTCCACATACCAAAATCCTCAAAATTCTATATACTCAAACCATGATATCACTGAGTCCTTATATCAATCATGAGCTCATGAATACTATTAAACATTTCATTTTCTTGTTTTCCCTTCATTATGCGCATATCATCTTATTTCTAAAAAATATCTCAATAACTTTGAATACCACATCAATAAATATTGCAATACTCAATGATACAACATTATTTTGGAATCACATTACATAAATATAGCATCCCGTCTTTTTATAACATAACTTTTCATTCCATTACACTGAACTGAGGATCTTTAAGGTTTAGTGTCTTGGAAACAAGGAACATAAAACATGAAACAAAAAAACATTCTTCTTAAACACTTGAAAGGCTTCTCCTCATGTTCACCCTAGGCTCATTACTGCATCTCATAACCTGGGGACATACATCAAAAGGAAGGGTGAGCAGAAGGCCCAGCAAGGTAAACAAGTGAAACATTTTACATATGAACTTGAGATACATCAATAAAGTCATGAAAAAAACTTTAATGCATGAAAATGAAATCATGAGGCATATCATAATAAAAATAAAACTTTTTCATAACTTGAAGATGTGGCTACATCATTTAACATAGACAATCAGGAACATATCACCAAGGTCCATCCCCAAGGTGTCATTTTAAAATTACCAAGGTTATTCACCAAGGTATCGTGAAAATTGTAATCTCTAGTGGTTACATCATTACCCAATGCATTGGAGCGCTATCACGGCGCACCCTTAAATTTGCCTTTATTATCATGTGAGCCACATATATCATCATCAAAAATTTCATAAATAACCCATATAGCATAAAATAAATGGGTTTCACTTCATAATCATAACGTTTTAAAAATTACTTTAAAGACATGATATTTACGTCACTTTAAAACCCACAGAAAAGGAAGGTGGGTCTCATGTATGTAAATACCAGAATTTAAAATAGAACATTTTGGTATATATGTGAATACCCCTTTAGAATAAATAGCTTTGAGTATTCACTTAATAATATAAAAGAACTTTAGAAAAAAAAGAGAGACATTTTGAGACGGAAATTCTGCAGCATAACGGCTATGTTATGAGGTTTTAGAAGACATTAAGAAGAGAGGGAAAATGGGTCAAACATTCACAAATGACCCATAAAATAGTAGATGGAAATAATAAGAAGGATACATGATCATGGTAATGAAATTTCAAGGACATACCATTTGAAATGAAAAACATGGAAGGAAGACAAAAATTAGATTTCTCTTATGAAAGTTTGGCAGCCTAACGACGCCACTTAAAACTTCAAAATACTGAATTGAAGAGGTCAAATGGGGTCTCTCATAATATGAACATAAGAGTCCATTATGATAGATATAGAGATCATACCCCAACATAACAAAAGGAACTTGAAATAATTGACATGAAAGTAGAACTTCAAAACGAGAAGGTTGAAGAACCACTTAAAAATTCGGCAGCCTAACGGCGCCACTTAAAACTTCAAAATACTGAATTGAAGAGATAAAATGGGGTCTCTCATCATAGGAACATAAGAGTCAAGTATGATATATATAGAGATAATACCCCAACATAACAAAAAGGAACTTGAAAGAATTGACATGAAAGTAGAACTTCAAAATGAGAAGGGTGAAGAACCACTTAAAAATTCGGCAGCCTAACGGCGCCACTTAAAACTTCAAAATACTGAATTGAAGAGTTAAAATGGGGTCTCTCATCATAGGAACATAAGAGTCCAGTATGATAGATATAGAGATCATACCCCAACATAACAAAAGGAACTTGAATGAATTGACATGAAAGTAGAACTTCAAAACGAGAAGGGTGAAGAACCACTTAAAAATTCGGCAGCCTAACGGCGCCACTTAAAACTTCAAAATACTGAATTGAAGAGATAAAATGGGGTCTCTCATCATATGATCATAAAATATCAGTATGATAAATTTAGAGATCATACCCCAACATAATAAAAAGGAACTTGAAATACTTTACATGAAAATAGATCTTGAAAAATGAGAAGGGAGAAAGAATTCGTTACAAAAATTTCAGCAGCCTAACGGCGCCACTTAAAACTTCATAAAACGAAATAATGAGAGAAAGAGGGGATCTCTCATTATATGAACATGAAAAGGGCAGTAAGATGAGTATAAAAGAACATACTTCAACATAAGAACATTGAGCATAAAAGGAATGACATAAAAGAGATTACTTGAAATGAAAGAGAGAGGTTGGATCCCTTACCTTAAAATGTAACTCTTAAACCTCAAAGGTTGGGACCTTGAGGGCTTGGGGGCACCTTGGGATGACTCCTTGGGAGGTAATGAGACCATAAATTCGTTGGGAATGAGTGGGGAGTCGAATGGATGAGAGGAGGGCTTGGTATTTATAGGGAAAGTGAGGGGACAAGGCATTAATGGCCAAGGGACACCTCACATGTGCTTTTCTCAAACCCATGTGCTCTCCCTTGTCATTTATCATGGAGTTAGGCCACATGGGGCCCCCAAAATAATACTTCATCACCCTTGGCCGGCCAACCCTCAAAAGATCTCATGAGATCATCATGACACCGTTATGATGTCATTAAACATACCGAAACCCTAAAACTGTATTTTTACTATTCACTGAAAATTCAACTTTCTCAGAAAAATCCCAAAATTTCAAATTAACCAAATATCAATGCTCCGATTTCAAAAATGAAATCCATTTTATAAAAATAATTTTCTAAATATTTTTAATTTAATTTTTAAATAAAAACACTATTCCTCGAAAATTCATTTTTTTCAGAAAAAACCCCAAAAATTACCGTAACATAATATCGATGCTCTGAGTTCAAAAATAAAGTCATTTTTATAAAAATAATTTTCTATTTATTTTTAATTAAATTTTTAATTAAAAAACACTATTCACCCGAAAAAACTAATACTTGAATAATAATTAATGAAACCGTTATTTAACTATTTTATTGAATCACATTACTTAATCAAGGTGCCTAGATTATTTTAAAACTTTCTTTAAGTGAGATTACTAATCCATTTGGTCATATTACTAATCCTAATCATAAAATCACTATTCATAATTTACTATTCATCAAAAATCAAGTTGATCTTATTAGACTCTAAATTTAGTACTGAACATAATTGCAGAAGACCATTTTTTGAAAATCATTACACATTTTTAATTATTTAGGGTTTACATAAACATATTTAAAATATCCTTTTTCTAAAATTCATCAAAAATATGCATACTATATTTATCCGGTCATTTCAAAATTCATAAACTTCATCATAAGAAGAAATCCCAATTTTTATTTAAAACAAGGATTACACAAGGTAGTTACGGTCTCGTTACATAACCCCTTATAATACCAGCATAGGACCTATGAGTAAGGTGTGCTAGGGTGATAGAAGCTTGGGGCGGCTCAGTCAACATTGCCAGAGTAGTAATTTCTATCAGTTTGAACTTCTCACGAAGGCGATTTTGTTCCAGCTTCACATTATGAAGTTCGGCTTGGATTTGATCCAGAGCAAAGCCCAGTGGTGCTACCTCCTTCCCAAGCTCTGTTAGATGGGCTTCAATCGGTCCAAGACTACTAGGTGAGGCCATCGAATCTTCTTTCTATAATAATTAACCAAGATTACTTATATTTAGAGACAATAATCAAAACATTTTGTTCACAGCGGTCATGTTGACCGATGGTTATATAATAGTCAAAACCCACTGATCTCATTTTAATTATAATCATTTTATCAAATAAAACATTTTTGTTGAGTATAACAATAACACATAAAATTAGGAAACAAAATTTATTTAAAAAAATTTCGGGTTGTTACAATAAACACGTAATCATTCCACCACATCGTTATCATATTCAACATTGCCAATAGTGATCGCATGTGACTTCCCTTTGTCCTTTGCCTTAAGCGGTTGCTCATGTCGATCATCACTAACCGTTGGATTAGGGCATTTATTAGCATAATGCCCCATTTCCTTGCACTTGAAGCATTGAAGTGTTGGTGGTGCGTTCTCTGCAGTGTTTGCTTTATTCACATCATTAGAAAACCTTTTTCCATTACTTCGACACTCAGCTGCTCGATGACCTTCTTTTCCACACTTAAAACATTTTCTAGTCCCTTTAAGACAATCTCCACCATGCTTCTTTCCACACTTTGTGCATAAGGAAACATTCATCTTCTTTTCACCATTATTCTGAGATTTCTCCTTGAACTCCATCTTTCATTTCTTGTCAGAACCATGTGATGGAAATGTAACACCAACTTCCATTTCTACCTTGATAGCACAACTCACAATTTCTTCATAGCTACTGAAGTCTCTTATAGCTAATGCCCATCGAAGACTTGGTTTTAAGCCACTGAAAAATCGATCAACTTTACTTTCAGGTTGGATGATAATGCCAGATGCATACCTTGCAAGTCTTGTAAAATTCGCTTCGTATATACCAACAGATTCATCATCCTTTTTCTTTAGTTCAAGAAACTCCTTCTCCATATTTGTTCGAAGAATACGAGGGAAGTACTTATTGAAAAACATGTTCTTGAACTCGTCCCATTCCATGGACTCAATTTCATCTCTTTGCCTCGTATTCTTGATAAGATTCCACCATTGATCAGCTTCACCTTCCAAACGATATACTGCTAAGATGACTTTATCATGCTCAGAACATTGAAGAACTGAAAATATCTTTTCAGTGGTACTGATCCATTGTTCAGCAACAAGTGGATCAGAAGACCCACTAAAAGAAGGTGGACGTTGCCTCATGAAGGACTCAATAGAATATTGTTCCCTTCTCTGCTCATTTGGAAGTCCAGAATGATTCATAGCTTGTGTAAGTATAGCAATAAGATTTTGCACTCCATCTCTCATAACATTTGTTTGTTTAGGAGGGAAATCATTACATTGTCCATTGCATTGATCAACACGGTTCCTTCGGGTTCCAGCCATCGTCTAAAACCCAAAAAGAATAGTGTGAGAGGAAAAAATCATGCTAGGGAAAACAATATAACAAAGGGGGAGTACCTTCAATATCTAACATCTTAGGTTTAATTCTATGATCGTTAGCGTAATTCTAGTACTATAACCTATACGTATACTTAACCTTAGGGACATCCCTAGACATACCTTAGAAATATCTCTAGGGATCTCACTAAAGTTCTCGCATCCTAGTTTCCAAAGGTTGACTAAACCTTTCCTCTGATACCAATTGTAGAGACCCGAAGCCTGACTTACATGGACTTTACATTACTTTTGCGGAATACTTAGTACATAACAAAAACACACACACAAGGATCGTAATAGTTTAGTGTCTTTGGAAACTCGGAATAAAATCTTCTAATCGTGGTGACAGATCTTCAACATCTCCCATAAAGATCTTCCTTTTTTTACCTAAAACCTTTCTTTATATCGTGGGGAAAAGAAAACATAAAAGGGTGAGCTCAAATGCTCAGTAAGGGTAGACAAAAGAAATATCAATCACATCGTATTCACAAGAACATAACATTTTGGAAATCATAACCTGCAAAAGAGAGCATAATTTCATAACATGGGATAAATCATGGTAGTGAAATGTAATCACAATAATCATAACTTAAAACATGAAACTTTGTGGCATTAACACATAATCATAGAGAATCATTTCTTGTTAGTCAAGACTCATTTCCAAGACTATCTTAGTGGACAAAGTCCCTTTCTGAATCGAGTAACCCTCGTTTCAGTCCTGTTTCACTGAACCGGTATAACCTACCATTCCAGCCATGTCTATCTCATGAGATATAAAATCTTTACCCAATGCATTGGAGGGAGATATAGGTCCCACCCATCTTATAATGAATCCTTTCTTATTTGTGCCACATAATCATAAATCATAAATCATAGTGTAACCCATGTAATAAAAATGAGATTCTTAAACAACATGACATCATAAAACAATTCATATAAGATAAAGGAATTCATAAAAATAATTCCATCTCAACATAATAAAATCAATGTAATAATAGGGATAAAAACAGAACCCTTTATTATCTTAGATGTAAAATAATTTTGATAAAACACTTTAACTTTATTCTTGAGGAAAATATCCTTTCTACTTCAAAAATACTTTTCCTTTCTTAACATGTCATACCGTTTTAAACTAAAAGAAGTTGATTAAAAATAAACATGAAAACTTCTAAGGAAGATTCTTGAAAATATTGTTTTAAAAATCCATTCATGCCGTATAAGTTAAAAAAACATTCTTTGTACTTTTTTCGAAAAAGTCAAAAAGTACCTCGTACGAAAAACGACAAAAGATTCCTTTCATATTCTTTACTAAAAACTCACCGAAGAGTAAAATTGGATTTAAACTATTGTAAGTGGATGGAAACAATATTACATATTGAGGGAACATGGATTTGGAAGATAAAATACACCCCAATAAATACTTATGAATAAACAATCTCGGATAAAAATGAGATGGTGATATTTCCCTTACCTTAGGTCCGATTTGCTGCGTATGTGTCCGAACCTCCTCTTCTTTGAAACGCCTCTTTGAATCCTCCACTTAGGGAACTAAGATTGGTCTCTGAAGAAGACCAGGACCTATAGGATTATTCTAGGAAAGTGGAGAAGGGATTTTGGCAGGGGTTGGCCGAGCTTGAGTGCTCAAATTGGTGTGAGGAGGAGGGGGAGGAGGTACCCTTTTATAAGGGAGGAGAGGGGCACCTTAAGAATATCTCAAAATATTATTTTATATTAAAGTCAAAATCAGTTTATAATGGTTCCAAAGGGTATTATTTCAAAGCTAAAGTGGGGATGGGTCGAAATCCTATCATCCAATAGGATTTAGACAAGTTTAGGGTATTATTTTAACCTTATCAATTATATTTAACTCTAAGTTAAATAATTTAACTTTTACCGTGTCTTTTTGTTTTCTTTCACTATATGGTTAATACACTTACTATAACATGCCAAACGAACCCCAAATTGTTTATTATTAATATATATATCCTTATCTATGTCATTTGGCCGAACCTTAGATTTTTAGGAATATAATAATAATTAATAATATAATATTTGATTTAAAAACTATTTTGTGTCAATTTTGACACTATTTGATATATGATTTTTGTGAAAGTAATAACAGAATTATATGTTCGAACCAAGTTGATTAAATCAACACTAATATATCATAGTAACCTAGAAAATTAGTGGAATTCATAAAAAGTCTCAAATTACATTCATTTGAGCATTTATAACATCAATTATGTTAATATTTCCTTAAAAGGGTAATTACTGCATCATCATTGTGTCATAAATAAATTAATTTATTTAAAGGCTAAAAATTATAAATAAAATATAATTATGTAGGAAATCGTTTTATCTTTTTAATGAATATTTATAGTTGAATTTATCTTATGTATAACCCCATATTAAAAATGTTTTAGTTATTAAACTTTGATTTTAACTATTTTAACTATTCATTAAATAAAATAATATTAAATGTCATAATCTAATCCAAGTGGACCTAAATGGTCATATTATATTTATAAGGTTGTTTTTGGTCGAATTAAACTTATCCAATAGAATTAGGACATGTGTTAGGGTAATAGTAATATCATATTTACCCTTAGTTACCCTATTTACTATTAACCGTGGTAAAAAAAAGTAAAAAGTTACTATTCACCAAAAATTATTTTCATCTCATTGAACCACATTTTAGTCCTTGATATTAACCGTGTCTGTCGGATTTTTGAAATTCCATTCACAGAAGCGGTAAAATTATGTTTTATGCAAAATTCAGTTTTTAACCTACCACTTAGTGGTTTCACTATTCATCAAAAATTGAAAGTTTTCAGAAAAATGCCAAAATTTCATCCTAAGCTATATTTCATATTCCAAATTCAAAAATGAAGTCTATTTTACCAAATTCATAACATAGAAATTGCATTAATTAATTTTATAATTAAATCCCGCTGTTAAAACAAATAGCATTTTTTAAGAAGCAATATCTATCAAAATATTGACACTTGATTATGTCTGGTTTAAATGTGAAATTACATCCAATGACCAACATTGTATTAAATTGTAAAAATATATTCTAAATATACTTTAAAACCACTCAAATTAATTATTTATCATTATTAATTATTTCGATTAAAAAAAGTTGTTTTTAATTATAATTTAGTAATTTTCACTATTCATCAGAATATGAAAGTTATCCGAAAAGTACCAAAATTTCACCTTAGGCTAAATTCGATACTCCGAATCCAAAAATGAAACCCATTTTGAAAAATAAAATTTAAAAAATTTCAAAAAGTGGTTACTACTATTCATAACGGCTAGTTTTAATAACATTTTAATAGCATATCGCTGTTTAGTGAAACTCGTTATTGCGTACTACACATGCTATCGATGAAGGTCGCGATTGCGTGTAATGCAAGGCAAGTCAAGGATGCGTGTTGTGCAAGCTCCTTTTAGTGTAGCGTACAACACAAGACATTAGTGAAATAAAAAAGAATATTTTTCATAAAATCTCGGGCTGTTACACATAAGGTGTACCCCCATGGGGATGTGGAAATTCAAGATCCCACCAATGGTCAAACCTTTAAAGTTAATGGTCATTTAGTCAAACCATTCATCGAACCAATCCAAAAACATGAAGTTGATGAAGAATTGTTTGAACCCACCCTAGATGAAGAAAATAATTAATCAATTAGGGGTCCAAGTCAAGCTAATGACGTCAAACAAAGCGCTGCATGGGAGGAAACCCATGGTTTTCAAGTTTCCTATCATTTTGTTGTTTTAATCAAATTTATATTTTAAATAGGATTAATTAATAATTTTGATATTTAATAAAATAAATATACTGTTGACATGTTCTTATATTATGAGTATGGATGGGTACGAAAGGGGAGTGCCATATTCATCCGTGTCACGTGGCGTGATCCTTGAGTAATACCTTACCTAGAAATTTAAAAAGAAGACAATGTATAATTAGTTTATTTTATATTATTTTTATGTGTTTGTAGGTTAAAATAAAAATACAAAAAAATTAATAAATAAAATTATAATAATAATAAAAAGGCCACATTGTAGGTCATGGGGAAAACCCCATCACAACCGGCGAAGCCGCAGGGATTCAAACCCGGGACCGAAGGGAGATAAGGGCATGCACTTACCACTGACCTACGACTTTTTGTGATTCCTTATTCTATAATTTATATATATATACTTATATTTTAATTTCTTTATTATATATATATATATATTGTTTTGTTTTGTTTTTTTCTTTCTTTTTTCCTTTTTCTACTAGGGAATTCCCAGAGTGACATCGAGATCAAGGGACTAAATTGGAGCAGCAAGAACTTCAACTTCAACCACCAGGTGACTTCATTCCATGATCCTCATATTTCAATTTCCTTTTTGAAATCCCCTTACCTACCTCTACTCCTTCTAAATTTTCATTTCTTCAAACACTGGGGACAGTCTTATTTTAAGTTGGGGGGATATAAAATTAAAAAATGCTTTTGTGAAAAAAAATGATTTGAAAAAAAAATGTGTGTTAATGGAAGGAAAAATTCCTTTAACTTTGAACTTGATATTACACATTAAAAACTTTAAAACTGAATATCAAATAATTTAGAATGCCCCAATTTTGATTTTAATCCTTGTATAATTTCATGAGCATTGATTTTGGAAAGTGTGGTTGTCCAATGTGATATTTCATCATTTATATTTTCATCCAAATAAAAAAAAGATCACAATGCACGTCATTTGGATAATGGGGTATTAGTTTGAGTTCATGGGGTCCCCAAAATAAATATCATAAGTTTGGTGATCATTTTAGTTTTAATATGAGTATTCAATAACAAAATAAAAAAACAATAAATTTGCACGTAGAGTAATGAAATGACCTAATGTGTGGCTTTCGGCACTTGGGGATCGTGACTCCATAGTTGTCTGGCCCAGAGTTTGTAATTTTATCTCTATTTTGGTAATTTGAATTGTTTTTATCTAAGTTAACTCGAGATGATTCCCGAGTATGTGGGCTTCACTTGGTGCCCTAAGGTCTTTGAACCTGGGAGTCATCGGCAAAGTCTCACTACATGGGTTGACTCCTTTGATTGCAATTTCAATTATCATGGAAAAATTGCAAAAAAAAACAAAAAATACAATATATAAAAATTATTGAATACTCATCTTAATATTGAAATGTGATTCCACCTAGCGCTTCCATCATTTTCCCCTTGAATAAAGATGAACCCCCCCATGTCTATTGTGATACACAACACTTCCTCATACTTAATTGATATTGGATGAATTATGGCAATGAATTTGAACAAAGGAATGGGCTTGGGATTGGGATATACTTATGAAACTATCTTGTATTAAAATATTTTGATGGGTTTCATGATTGTTTGGTATATGGGTTTTTTGTTATCATTGTCTATTAAAAAAAATTTGGAAAAGGGAATTTGAATTTCATATTGTTGAGATACATTTTTCTCAGGACTAGCAAAACTCAAGTTGGGTGGTGTGATTAGCCACTAAATGAGGCTAATATTCATTGTTAATATATATAATATTAATGTTCTTTATTATTCATAAACCCAAATTTAGTGCATTTTACACTTTGAACATCATTTCACATTATGATTGTAATTCCTTCTTAAAATGCACTATTATGTGGTACATTTTTTAACATCATTTAAAGTACCCAATGATTCATCTAATTTTAAGGAATGTAATTATCCATATTATAATTTAATATTTTGGGAAATTGACCTACACTTCAATATTAACATGTTTCATTCAGGGATCAATGGTGGATTTATAAAGGATGATGGAGATATTTGGAGATGAATGGAAGTAATTCTAGAGAAGGTAGATTGGACACCAGCCCACTGATGAGAATTTGGGACCCACATTACAATCCCAATGAAGCCAAAATTTCATGTTATACTATAAGATATGTAGAGAAACAAATCACTTTTCAATATCCAATGCTAATTCGGCCTCCATGGTGGCCATTAAGGCGTCCCAAGTTAGAGATAAAATTCTGGGCCAGATTCTGCGGCCCAAAAAATAGTTCACTAATATATTCATATCTCCGAATTAAAATATCCAAATGGGACCAAATTTTATAGGCGGTTAGAAGAAATCCGGTAATCCATTGTAATCTTCTATGGCCCACTCTGATTCATCCATCTAGAAGGTCTTATAAGTGCGTCTGTTTGGTGGATTAAAGTTGGATGCCACCTCAGGTCTAGTGTGGAAAAGTCCAAGTTCCACAAGCATTCCACTACCCTAGGCCTACCATAATCAAGTGGGATGCTTTGTACTGTTGGAGGATCAAACCAAGGCTCCCAAAATGCATATTTAAGGCAGTGGTGGTGGAGTAGTTGATCATATTTTTAGCTTTCTTTCATTGTAATGTTATGCTGTGATTTTGTTGTCTCAAGTTTTCCTTTCACATTTAAGTTGTTTAATTCACTTTAGTATCTTAATAAAACTTCTTCTTATCCTCTTATTATATTGTTCTTCATATCACATTGATACTTTTGGATCAAGGTGTGAATTTATTCACACAAAACCTTGTGAAATTATCACACAACAGTGGAGTGATCGTTATTTTATTGTGTTTTTTTACATCTCCATTTCCTCCATCATGAGTGTACTTTCCTCTTCCATTGAAACCATAGAATCAATGGAGGGATAACCCACTTATGGGTTGATCAAAGGGAGTATAAAGGTAAAGGATTGGATGTTATTTATCACCCCATTAATTTCTAATCACTTCTTTAATTGAGATTTTTATTTGATGATTTTTAAACTCCATCGTTCTTGTTGAATTTAAGGCCACACCCTTCAAGTGCTAATACGAACCTTTACCTTGAAGTGATCAAAACTTTGATCCTTCAAGTGTATAGGGGAGTAGTATTATGGTGAGGTGGTATAAAATCAGTAAGTGATGAAGTTTTTTTATCTCCTAAAATGAACTCAACTCAAATATAAGAAATTAAAATAATTGAAAAGGGAATACGTCCAATCCAACCCAAGTGACAACCTAGGATCAACTCATTATTTTAATTTGAATTCACTTAAGTCTCTTAGAGTTCCTTTAAACCCATATAAAATTAACTCAAGTTGGACACTTCTTAGCCAAAAACAGTCCATAGAATGTACATTTCTATAGGTTTCTTCTTAGGTCTCTGAGGATTCGACAACCCAAGCTAAACTACAAGGACCGTCCTACCTTCTTCTCTTGGGTAAATGAGAGCGTGAATCAGTATTGCTTCAGGTGGATCAATGCTCATATTCATATGGAAATCGCTAGAATTTTTAGTGATCTAGTTTTCTGATACTCACTATGCTATGAAGAATCGTGCATGAGGCATCTCTTCAGATGAAAATCGTGGGATGGGGTAGTATACTTCCCTCCACATTAGTCCCCTGCCAAGTATACACTAAAATCCTCAGGCTAGCCATCCCACCAATGATAAAGACCTACCTCTAACCACTAAAACCATAAATATAATTATAGTTAATCCCATGGATGATCATAGAAGATAGACTAATAACACAATACATAATGGAGAAAACCTACCCCAATGGGATTCATAGTATAAAGAATATCCATGATCGGTGCCCTCACTCGCCACTAGAGTTAGATGATGGGCCTTGGGAGACCCTCAATGAGGCGATGCTTCCCTCCCATCAGAATTTACACAAAGGAAATGGGGTCTCTAATTCTATCATCATGTCATAGTCCAAGCTAGAAACTTAGTCAGATTCTAGGTTCACTGCTTTGTTCCAATATTTTGATGGCTACAAGAGGCTCACTATCAAACTCTTTATTGAGAAACACCCAAGACGATATAATTTCATCAAAATACTCATCTCTTCTCTTAATAAGTAGCTAGTTCTGCTTGTATGAGATCTATAGTTAAGGTAGGAGGACCCATACATCCAATAAGGGTAGAGTTTGATGGCGCTAACAAGTGGCCAAGATATGGCCCTCCTACCCCACCTGAACAACACAAATTCCCCCCTCAGGACCATGATCACTATGAATCATAGGACACTAAACTGGTAAAATCATTGGTGACCACCTAACATCACTAAGAAGATGCGAAAGCTACTCTCATCATTCATCTTGAGACTCTAGATATGTGAAAGGTTTCAATTACTCCAAAAGAGAAGTCGTCCCAAGCGTGGTTGAACCACATCTGTCCACCCCAAGAATTTGGTAATCTAAGCTTCACCCCAGTAAATAGAATAGATGATCTACTACAGCAATTGAGCCACTTCACCTCGAGGTGCAACTCAATGCTTGGGACTATGAAGAAATAAGAATACACCAAGATTTTCTACATCATTCATACTTTTGAAGGACCTACTTTCATTTGGTATGCTCTGCTTCCCCTAGGATCAATCTATGGTTGGTAAGATCTTTTCAAATATTTCCTCTACTATTTCATCTCCACTATGTGCAAGATTGGAATCGCTGACCACTCCAAATGAAAATAGAGTCCTTATGAGAAAGTTCTAGACTTCATTTTCTCGTGGAAGGGACTCACATTCTCCAAGGATATGAAACTCTCCCACAAAAATCTATTGATGATGTGTGTAAATAATTTCAAATATTAATTGGTCCCTAACCTCATATCTATTAGGTATTCTGATGTGTTTTTAGAGTTTTTTTAAGACATCTTCACTTGGAAGAATCCTTACAGTGGACCAAGAAATGGTTGAACCCATTACCTATTTGAGATCCTATGAGAAATCCTATAAATGTGGAGAAATGTGATTCTATTTAGATTGGAGCCCCTTATCTAGTACACCTTAGGGTGCCTCTTGTGTATAGGCCTCATCATTTGGATATATCTCACAAACCATATCCTCATAAGTCATATACTCTCCATACAAATTTTTCCCAAGCCCCCTTTCAGGTTCAGGATCCTAGGATTCCCTTTTTTGAGAAAAATATTAAGACATAATTTTTCAAGGATGTGTTGTCCTTTGTTACATCATTTGTTCATTATATAAGAACATCTTGATGCTTTCTAAATGAAAAAGGACTCAGTTGGCTAACCTCACTGATCTTACCAAATTTTTCCCATACCACATAGTCATTAGGAATACCATCAAATGGTGTTTTACCTTCAATGATTCAAGACTAGGTATATAATAAAATGTTCACATTGGTCAACGTCCGTGCATAGGTAACACAAGTATCTACTAACCACAATTTTAGTGATTAGAAAAATGATTCATAGAAATAGGCTACAGGCTAGAGTATGTATAAGTATAATAACTTTTTAGACTATAAGATAGTTACTCACACGTACAACATTATCCATTCCCATTTGAGTAAAAAAGTAAACCTTTTAGTCATCATGTACACTATTTCCACCTAATAGGTATCACAACCTTCCTTGTCATGGAAGAATATGTGTTTATGACACTAGGGAAATCATAATCACCTATCAAATCCAAAACCAGTCTTCACCCTTGGTAACTTCGTGCCTCCCAAAATTGGAATGACATCTAAAATTCATTTATTCCTAAAATATTCCACTGATGAAGAACAATAATATGTTTTTTTGAACACCATTAGGAATTTTTATCATTTTATGATACTTAGGGATGAGTAACTTCCCTATATTCCATTAGAAACCTATGGTCGACACTAATGGAGGAGAAGTTGATGCCATGATAAAATGAAAGGAATATAGGTTGGTTATTTAAAAGAGATTGTTTATTATATTGAGAACATGACAACAAGCCTCATATAGGGCTCAACATGAACAACCCTCCCAGGTCGCTCCATCAGGGATTTCTCCACATATGATTTTATTTTTCGATCATATTAATCGACCAAAATGGCATAATTCTTAGCCACGACTTCCTAGAGACCAAACTCAGTTGTCTAGTGATCAGCCTATGCCATTCAGTTAGCAGTCGAATAAAACTAATACAATCTAAGAATTATCCCCTCGTCTAATGACACCTGTTGTTCTCCCAGTTAGATAATGGTCCTTTTTGGGTAAAAGCATGCATAATTCTTGAAAATATTACATGCTGAAACACCTCACCAATATTCCAGTGAGACTCTTGATCCTTGATGCACTCTTCCTATAAAATCATACACATGAGTCCCTTATCAAGGCCTTGAAGATCCCTCTCTAGTTTGAGACTATGATAACTATCACTGATTCCTAACATATGAAAGAAGCTGGATATGAAAAATTTGAAGCCATCATTTCCTTCTCCAAAAAAGATGATGGTGTAATCATCTAGGGGCATATTCATCCATTTCATATCACTAATCAATTTAGCACCATAAAAATATGCTAATGATTTGTGGACACTAGTTATGGGATCAACGTCATCCTAACTTTAATGATCTAAAAGCTAGGTCTCATGGAATCCAATATAAATCTCTCCAAACAAGCAATTCAGGGATATGACAAGAGTGATTAGAAACTATATATAAAATTCAGTTGAAGACTTAGTTCAATGGAATGGTATGAAGCATTGAATTAATGGTTTTATCCTAGGATATGGCGTAAAATTACATATTGGGAAGGACCTTGATCCATATTCACATATTGGTCACCCCTACTTTCCACAATTTCCCCAAATACTCCCTAGACTATCTAGTAGGGGTACTCCATGGAAATGCTTCTCCCTTAAAATAATGCGAGACCTACTACCTAGATAATGTGTATTACAAAAGGGAGGGAAAACAACTCTAGACTAATGGGGTTGAGTGTATCAATGACCCCAATGATATAACAACCACATTAATGGAACCTTGGGAATATTTGAAAGATAGATTTATATTTACAATCCACCAATTAGAGCTGAAAATCCCATATCTAGGAAGCTAATTCATCATCTCTAAAGGGTTTATATAGATTAACACATACTCCAACATGGGAAAGGATCATCCAGTACCAGAATGACTAAATCTTACACAATACTGATGGATCCTCCCTATTTCCACTAATTCATAACACCACTACATGTTCCAAAATGCAGGGTTAACTCATTTGAAATCTTCTTGACACCATTTCTTCGACATCCAAGGTAGGAACCGTAGTTAGAAACCACATGGGATTATCTCAGAAGATTTTATTTCCACAATCTCAATATAATAGGAACTCTCATCAAGGATTCCACTTTCTCTAGTGCATATTCTACCACCACTATAGAATATAAATATTTCATAGAGTCCCCTTCTCATTTTGGTCATCATGTCTCAAATGAGGATAAAGATCTTGATGACTCCCCTATAGCCTTTGAATAACATGTACACAACATGGGAAATGATATTACCCTTGTAAATATCAACATAGAGTAAGATTTTACTATGTGTATTTCTTGAAAAAACATTGGTTTATGTTCTCTTGGATCTATAAGGATATTTCAAGGATCGATCCCTGGGTGAACATTCTTCACCTTGGCCTCCTAGTGAGCCACTACGAGTTCAAATAGCATTCCATGAAAATGATTCCATTACACAACACCATGTTCAAGGCCTAAGTTGAAAATATAATCAAGTAAAACTACATTAAATAGGTTTAGTATCCTAAGTGGATGGCCGATAGTGTCCTGATTATGAAGAAGCATGGGTAGACCAGAGTACACATCAATTTCTAAGACCTCAACCTCCACTACCCAAAGGATTATTTTCCCCTAAAAATAATGAACCTATTAATTAATGTAACAGATATTTTCCAAGACATTTACTTAATGTATGGGTATTTAGGTTATAACTAGATCATGATGCCCCCAAGGATTAAGAGGTCACTGCTTTTAGATAACCCTAGGGAACCTTATTCTATTAGGTGATGAAATTTTTTCTGAAGAATTATAAAGCTACCAATCAATGTTCCAAGAACTATATATTCAATCAAATAATGGGGAAATTTTTGGAGTGATATGTGGATGAATTTTTGGTTAAATTGTTTTAGAGTTATGACTATCACAAGGACTTCAAGAAAGTGTTTGACTTCCATCTCTCCCATCATCTGAAAATAAACCCCTTTAAGTGTGCATTCAGGGTTACCTCTAGAAAGTTTCTCAACTTAATTTTAAAGTATATTGGCCTAGATATAAATCAAGAAAATATAAAATAAATCAACAATATTCCTCACCTATATATTCTTCAAGATCTGTGAGGAGTTCAACTCCACTTGGCATATATCTACCATGTCATTGAGCATTTAGCCGGAAATTATAAGCCCTTCTCAAGGCTGATGAAGAATGGAACTGTCTAAATGTGGGATGTGGACTACCAAATCACATTCAAGGATATTAATAAGTTTCTACTGAATTCTCTAGTATTTATGTCTCCTGTCCCAGGGAAGCCTTTAGTCCATTATGTGACCACCCTAGAATAGTCTTAGGGTGCCCTTTTATCTCAGAAAACAATTAGGGATTGGAAAATAGACTATATTATATTAGTCTCATGCTAATAGACATAGTGAATAGATATTATCCCATCAATAAGAGCTTCCACACCCTTGTCGTTTTGGTTCATATGTTATGACTCTACTTGTAGCACTATAAGATACAATTAGTATCCCACATCGATCCACTGAAGTACATTTTAACTAACTCGTGTTAATAGGTTGAAGGGTGCATTAAGAAGTAATTCTACAACAGTTCAAAATTATGTTTTTCCACTACAAATCCATCAATTTTTATTCCTTGGAATATTTCCAAGACGCACATCCGACCCCTGAGGAACTACCCTTGGATGTTGATTTCTCAGATGATTCCATCATCTATATAGATCATGTTGTCTAGGGTTGGTAGATGAATTTTTATGGTACCTACCATGTCCTGACCTTCATAAGTGTAACAAACCCCAAATTCAATAGTGTGGTCCTTTGGATTGTATTCATCACTCCCACAAAATCCATCATTCCATAATCATTCTTTTTATCTGAAGGTTGCACCTACAATAAGGTTGAGTACCATGATCTTATCACTAGCCTCAAGTTGGAACTTGATATTGATGTTTGCCTCCTTTATGTGAAGTGAGACTCTTATCTAGTAATAAAGAATATAAATGATGAATATTTCATTAGGAAATAGGAAATTTTTACCCTTATGGAGAAAACATGTGAGTTGATAGACTAGTTCCCTTTCCGGTCGGAGGTGACTCGTGTTCCCTAATTAGAGAATGACCGAGCTGACAATTTGGATGTCCTGGATATATCTATTATAGTTCTTGAACAAGATGTATTAGTCATTCATGTAGAACATAAAAGTATCATTGACCTATTTCTTCTGACAATGAAGACTGACACATAAATCGGTTGGTGGATTGAACTTCTTTGGTTGTTCCCTCAAGTTCCCCAATGATCAAAGAATAATATAATTGGATGGATTCCTTTACTGATAATCTCCATTAAGAAACTCTGACACTATACTAAGCTGAGTGTGAGAAAATTCATTAGTGTGCGGTGCAATATATCTTCCAGGATGGCCCCATCCTTGATCACACCCTCTACAATAATGGATTAAATGGAGTATTCCTCTAATATATTCAAGATAAAGAGATACATTTAGTCGTGTATGAGGTTTATTCTAGGTCATGTGGGTCCCATCAAGTGGGATAGAATCTCTCCCATCATAACTAAAGGTTGGGTTACTTTTTCCCCAAGATGATCCATGATTACATTAAACTCACAATGAGGTGTCACGCATGCCAGACCAATGCCAACTTTGTGCATAAACCATTATAACTTATCCATAAAACCAAGTAATCATTGAACTTTTCTATATGGGGACTAGAATTCCTGGTTCCATACCCTCTAGTGATGACTCGACAAAGAAGGTTCATTTGGAATTCCATATAATTATTTTTTTAGTGGGTGGTGTCCATCCCCATCAAAGAGGTAAAAACCTAGCCAGTGATCAGGAATGTGGAGTTCCAAATCATCTATCTATTTGGGATTCCTTTCACTATTCCCATAGAAAATGACAATAAGTTTTGATCTTCTAAGTTAAAGAATCTTCATACTAAGTAAAACATCATGTTTGACCAAACTTCCTACTAAAATGTACAAAAACTTGGGAAAATTGAGGCATTAAAGAAGACCCTATCTAATATCCTATAGATTATGGTAGGATATAATAAGAATATTTGGCCCAATAATCTCTTTAATTCCCTCTATTAATATCTAACAATGTCTCAAAATTTTATCCAAGAGACCCCATACTCATTATTGTATGGGACAAAAGTAGTTATATATATGGATTTTTATCTATCATAACTTGAAAGGGTCATTTATGATTAGTAGAAATAGTCTAAGAAAGAAAAAATTCAGTTGGATAAGTTAGAATCAATCAAATAAAAAAATCCAACAATTTCATAACCTGGAGATACATAATAATCAGAAGGCATGAGCATTTTAAAAATGGTTCCCCTTTGGTAATTCCTACAAGATGATATGGTATTGGATCATTGGATTCCCATGATACCTGGAAATAATCCTTTAAAACTAGATCCCCAATGGGAATGAACTTACATCATTAATAAGAGGTAATCTAATGGTGTGTACTCATTGATCACCATGTATGAGGAGTTAATCACACATAACTCCAATGACTGGTTCCTCATGCATTACTTCGCATGAATTTTCATTCAGAGTTGTACAAATTTAAACTACAAAGACCAACATCCTCAGCACTTGATATTAATATTTAACCTTACCCAATGTAATAAACATGAGATGCATCATATGATAAGTGTGATATGATCTAAAGGAAACATCCTCAACACATGATATTAAACAATAAACTTACCCTATATGATAAACATGGGATGACTCATGTGAAAAGTATGAGATAAACCAAGACTATCATCCCCATCGCATGATGTAAAATTGTGAGGAACATTGGGTCCTCTCCAAAGAGGATTTCACCCTATCAGCATTGGTATCTTACCACTCTATGTGTTATAACTTCATGTGGATTGATTATTTTCCCCATGAGATATGTAGTGATGCCTAAACCACATATATTTTGGCCCATTCATAGATTCAATCTCCTATAGTGGTATCATCTTCACTAGGATCAGTCCTCTGTGACCTTTGTTCACATCAGGTTAATGATTTTGGACTATAAAATCTTCTCCATCCTCACTACAGATCCATGTCATAGTAACATAACATAAAATTGTATGAAATCATCCTATCCATAGGAAATTAAACTATAGTATACCCTATTATCCATGAATTATATTCCCATTATGACAAAAATGATATGACTTATGAACCAAGAATAATATTCCAAATGTAACGATCATGAGATGACCCCTGAGTAGCATAAATCACACTCCTCATCCCACCTATAGGTTGATAATAACCCATATATATATATATATATATGTATCCATGATTATCCCTAGTGGTCCCCATGGACCTCTTCATAAGGTATAAGTTCCAATTATACTTTCATGGCCTAATCAGTGGGCCAAGATTCCCTCATGAACCAACATAGGATGAAACATGGGAATCTCTCATGAATAAGCCAAAATAGTACCCCATTAATCCTAAACACCCCATGGGGGATAAGTATAGTAGTGGGTAGCTCGATGCATAGTCCATGTTCCATATTTACATGAAAATGACCTTAAACTATGAGTTTAACCCATGCAATAACCATGGGATTATATATATGATTAGAACAATATGCTTTATATTACAGGTCGAGATGCCTAGTGTGATAGGTATGAGATGATACACTCTTCACCAGGTTAATTCCATGTGTATTCCACCAGTCACACCATATTTACTCCACAATAGTAGTGGGGGACCCTTGGAACAATCCCAACTCAGTCAAAGATATGTGACCTTAAACTATAGAAGCCATATGTCCTCACTTTATGATGTTGATATATTTTTTCAATGTATTTTTCATATAATGTTAAAATGTAAATTCCACATCCCTGTCACACAATGTGAAACTATTTGATAACTTGAGCCCCACATGAGAGGGAACCCTCCTTTCTATCATCAATCATCTACCACTCCATGTTACATAACTACATGTGGCTTGATTCCTAGTTCCATGTGATATGCAGTGATGCCTAGATCTCATATCCAAGGGCTATTCCAACCACCAACTTATTCTAGGGACTTAACTCTTCAAAAAATGCATAATCCACTCGTACTGATACTCTCATCTAGAGTGCTCAAGAACATGGTGGAATAGCTCACATAGTGTCTAACTTCCGCCCCAAGCTTCCCAAAATTTTCATTTCCACACTTTATATCTTTCTCTATTTGAATTATTATCACCCTCCTAATATTAATATGTCCCCTAATAGAAATGGGGCCAATCCACATTGGATTACTTACCATTCTAGTCAAATGCCTTGAAGTATTCCCCAAAACAGATGATGGTTCCCATGTTTTGAACATGGTCAATGGTTGACCCAACATTCATTTTCTTTATCCCTGAATAGTGTGGCTTTGGGACCTCAGTTTTTAATATCGTAACTAATTTTTCCCTACCCATTTGTTAGCCTTTTTCATTATCTATATATCATAAGTCGTTATTTACTTTCCTTTAAACCTCCCTTTGTTCTGGTGGGATTTTAATAGCCCTAGTGTTATTCCCTTGTGTGTTTGAGTATGATGACCATCAAAGTTGGAATCGTTGGAACTTCCCCAAGTTGAATTCGTTTCCTCCTTATCTTTCTCTTCCTTAAAAAGGGGGAAATCCCCTCCTCCCCTTATTTTTCACACCGATCATGGATCATGTTCTCTTGTGAGTTTTGGGGGATTATTCCACAAGAATGGTCAAGACACACATGCATTCCCTCAATGGAATGCATCCCACATGGTCCGAACTCTATGAACATAAACTAGTAGCCCAATTCTAAGAATCACAACCTTAAACTCTGTGAAACTTTCCTTAGGGGTGTTTCATGGGTAACTAGGTTTCCTTGTCATTATCTTCACATTGGGTTATAACTCCTTCTTACCAAACAAACTTATTTGAGTAACACAGCCTTTGGTCCATGTATTATGAACTTAAACTATGTGAAGATTACTTTATGAAGGTTTCATGTAGAATTGTCCTTCCTTCTACCACTCTCTTTATGTCCGGATGCTGACCTTATGTGATAGATGAACAATCCTTGAGACACAACCCCACTTTGGTCCAAGAACCATGACCTAAAACAATGTGTATCTCATTCAATAGGAGTTGATGTAAATGGGTTACTACCCCTTCATACCAAAAATCATCCTAGGACATCAAATCCCATACTGTCCAAGCATCATGACATTAAATTATGTGCGACCTACCCCATGACCACTTGTATAGTGTAGGTCCTTCTTGGTGAAAATTCATATAGGGTTTTGAACCCTTTAACACCAAAAAAATCCTCCCAAAGTACCACCACTTTTTCCATTCACTATAAACTTAAACTATGTGTATATACCCACTTATGTTGGCCCCAAACAATCATCTAGTTTTCCTCATCTCTTATCTTTAGAAAAAATAATCCCCCTTCCTTTAGACATATCCTCACCTGAGAGGACTTCCCCTTCCAAAATTGGTATCCTAACATGTCATGTTTTAGAAATATGTGTGTCTTGATTACCCATTTAGTGGGATATGTAGTGACACCTAGAGATCCTATTATAGGGCCGACTAAAAATACTATCTTCTAATGATTCTTTTCAGTCCCCCTTTCCCCATGAAGAGCCTTATCATCTTCACACATATTGAGTGATTATGGAACTTATACGGAGGTGATCCATGAATTATGACATTAAACTATATGAAAACTAGTATGGTATCAGGTCTCTTTATACATTTCTTTATATTGGGTTTACAGTGATTCCCCTACCACACAAGATCTTTCAAACAGTCTGAACATTATGACCTTAAACTAGGGGCCCTATTCAAAACGTCGTGGATTTAAACTATGTGTAACCACCCATACATATTCCCCTAAATATATATCTTTCTAGTATAACATGAATGACCTTAAACTACCCTAGTAAAAAGGAATATATTTCTTTCAGGTTTAAAACCCATAGGGGAAACCTGAATAAAATTCATACTTTTTCTCACCACGTTTACCTCATAGCTTGGGAAAAAATGAGGGGGTGCATAGAATAGGTAAAAAGCATGAGGGACTCACCACTTAGTCCCATAATAAACTTTGCAACACTTTTTGGATCCACTAGTTCATAAAGGAAAATAAAACAAGAGTAAAACCTTAACTCCCCCTACTTCACATGGTCCTCCCACAAGTACCACCCTTTGTGTTCCCTTTTCATTCATCTTTGTTATTGTGAAGGGGTGGGTTTTCATTTACATAGGTTCACAAATCTTGACCATATGATGATAAACAATATGGAACCGTGGTTAAAGGTATGTAAAATAAAACTACAATAATCTCATGTCCTCACCATATGATATTAAGCTATATGTTTAATATCATTTACACAATTTGTTAAAATCCATTCCTCCCATACACATTCCATGACATAAAATTATCAATTATCACCTGAGAGGACCTTTCCCCCTTTCAGTGCTAGTCATATTCTACACCGCTCAAGTTCTTTGATCATTGCATAGAACTTGAGATGATGTTCCCATTTTAAGGTGAGTTCATCTTTTTATTAGGTCAATACTCCTACCCTATATTCTAAGAACCTTGGTGTAATAGTACCAATATTATTGGAATCCATTCAAAAATTCCCTCAACCCATCACCATGTTTCAAATATTCCATGATTTTGATCCCCATCATCTTCTATGTTTGATCAGACCCACTAACAATGATGTTTTGTGGCCAAAATGTCTCACGTCCCATCATGTCCACACACCTTAAAGGACACTCTATGCCAATTTTATAGGTCCCATGTTTCGAACATGATCAATGGTCGAACCACATTTGAATGTCCCCGATCATGGAAGTATGAAAGTGAACCTTTCATTTTGAACATGGTCAGAATTCATCCTCTATCATCCAGTCACTCCTTGTGTTCTATTTAATAACCCATGTTTTAAAAAAAATATTATGTTTGATGGACTATATGACATACAACACTCAGCATAAATGAGCCCCGATATACTATTTAAATATGACTATTATAATCTAGAAATTAAATTAGAGGCTATGAAAAGGAATAACTAAATTATGAAAAGTATATAGTATAAAAATTTGTAAAATAAATTCATTTGTTATCAATTTATTATAAATTAAAATTAATAATCATTTTAAAGTTAAAGAAATATTATTCTGGGAAAACAATTTTTATGGTCACAATGTGTTTTTATATTAATAAATTAAATTAATCACTACTATTGAATGGTTTTGATAAAATTTATATATTATATATTCAATAAAATGTTTTATAAATTATCTAATATTTTTATATGCATGAGAAAAGAATAAACCTATTTTTGTGCTTAAAAGTTGTATTTTTTCAAAAAAAAAAGGTTTTTTCAAGTTTTTCACACTTATGTTAAAATTAATTTATAATAATTTTAGAAAATTATTTACAAATAATTAAATTAATTTTTGAAATATTCATGTAAATATTATCTTAGAGTGAATTTTTTAGAATTTTTGAAATGAAATTTTTTTCAGTGAATAGTGAAAAAATACTAATTTTTATGGAAAACTGAATTTTTATTAAATGAATTTATAAGATAAGTTTTGTTTTATAATTTTTTTAAAAGTAAAATTATTTTAACTATATTATAATTTATCCAATTTAGGTCACCATAATCAATTATATTTTCAATTTGGATATATAAACTTTTTATACTGTTGGAAACATTTCCTTTGAAAAACTGTTTTTTCACCATGTCAATAGGTTTAATTTTAAATTAAATTATACCAATTAAGTGAATTGAATTTGGTAAAATGGAAAAAATATTTGTAATAATAATAATTAATATTATATAATACTTTATCTTATTTTTTAGTAATAATTAATGGTAAAAAATAGTAAATATTTATTACTGTGATTAAGGTTAAAACAAGTTTACTATGAGGTTAAACTAAGAAGCTAAGGGTTAAAATAACTTATAAACTTTTAAAATTCATATTTTACCCATATTTTCCCCATATTTTAACCTTATATCACCTAATTTTTTATAATAAGTCATTGTTTATCCTTTTTTCATGTTCAAAACGTGAGTATAATTTATTCTTTTCAAAAATTCCAAGTGTGTCCTCTCCCCCACTTATAAAAGGGAACCCCCTCTCCTATAAAATTAAAACTTTAAAATCCATTTGTTATAAAAAATAACTAAACAAATAATTTCCTTACATACCTTACCATGATCTATATTCCATCATTTTATCATAAAACAATTCTAGGAAATATTTAGGTAGAAACCTAATATTTTATCCGAAGAAGAGGTATAGTTCTTAACCATGTGTCTTAATTTTATATCTTCTTATACCCACCTAGAAAATTATAAAAATATGATAAAATAATAAAAACAAATTATCTCCCATATACTTATATGTTATTATATTAATATAATAACTTATATCCATCTGATCATACATCAAATGGGAAATAAAACTTTTGATCGTGCGTACGATGGGCTAACACCTCGCGAAATGATGTAATTCATTTTCCATAAATTTCTCTCAAAAAGATATATAATGATGTATTTAATATTTATATATGATATTGATGACATAATTATACTTATATAATTATAATATCTCATATATATTCTTACCTTCCAATCCTTTATAAAATGATAACAATGCTTGTGCACACATATGGACTACCACCTCCACTTAGCAATGTGATATGTTTTTTATTTTATTTTTACATGGATAGTAATAATGATAGATTTAATGAATATATATTATGTAATATTTTTTATTTATAGGTGAATTATTACTTAAATTTCTCTCATTTCATCTGTTAAAAAAATGAAAACATCATTCATGTGTACATACAACCTACCGTCTACATGGATAGTGTAACTAAATTTTATTTTTCTAAATTTCATGTACTATTATAAACCCTTATATACTGAATATATATCATATTTATATCATGATTAAAAAAATTTATATTATTAAACCATGATCAATTACAACAAACAAAACTACCAAACCAAAATATACATGAAAAACGAAGCAGTTATCACCCGGAATATTAATTTAAATAAAGAATTGTTAATAATAAATAATAAAATGTTATAATTAAATAATATATGGTATGGTATATATTTTTTATGTTTTTATAATATATTTATAATAAATATATATTTATTATACAGTAGGTATGGACCGTATAAAGGAAGTTAGACCTGGGGTAAGGGATTTTCCTCTCAAATTTTCTTCTTTGGGACATAAGTTTTGTTATGAACATATATTCCTTTATGTGGTTTATATAAAAATCATTTGAAATATAATATTATTAATTTATTTATTATAATGGTATTTAATGTTTCATTAAATTTATTCTTTTATGGATCTTACAATTAAAAAGTTACCAAAGTAGTAAGGGGTTTTCATTGCACTTTTAATTCCATGAGACATATGTGATATTCATCACTTCTTTCTTTTGTGTTGTGTATATACTACACATTAATGTATTTTATTTTTCTTATCCTGAAAATTATGGTATATAAATATTCATATGAGGATATTTATTTCATGGGTCTTACGATTCAAAAGTAACCAAAGTGGAAAGGGTTTATTTCACAATCTCATCATTATTCATCATTATTTGTGTTTAAGTATTATGTGGGGAGAATTATTTGGTATTTATATATTAAGATAAATATATTTTATTATAAAATTTTTATTCATGATATTTTCAATTAATAGTACCATTTAACTCTATTTTTTACTTAAAATTATTTACAAAATGTTTTCAAGAAAAGATGAAATTATTTCTCTCTTTGGCCCAAAATCCTTTTTCTTCCATAAAAATGTTTTCTGAATATATTTTCATAATGTTTTTTAAAATTATTAAAATTATTTATTAAATAAATATTTACCCATGTTTTATTTTAAAAAAAATGGTTTGAATGGGATATTCTATTAATTTTCTGAATAAGTTACTTATTAAATCTTCAAAATAGTGTGAAAAATAATGTTTTATTAACTTATAAAACATACACAAAATTTCCCACCATATTGAAAAATCATTATTTTGAAGCTTCTATAACAATTTTGAAAAGTTTGTTTTTATATAAACTATTTTTCCTAATATTTTTGATAATCTTACTTATTAAAAGTGACTTTCAAAGTGAAAAGGTTATTTTCCTAAAGATTGATTTTACTGAAATTTTTATGGTATTACTATTCATAAATAAAACAACCATTATTTTAATTATACTCCATTGGGTATATGTTTTAATGATACAATTCTCCTTATTTACCTGGATGGTTTCTGATCAGTTTGACTGGGGATGTTCTATTTTGATACTATTATCTATATTATACTTGATGTTTTATGATTATGTTTTTTGATTGGGGAAATTTTTAACTTTTTTAATGCTTTTTTTTTCAATAAAAATGTTTACATTGATTATGTTTCTACCTATTCACATGAGAAATTTATTTTACTTAGTAAGTGATGGGAGGGGTCTACTATATCCCCATGATTTATCGGTAGGTCTCATGAGAAAAACTAGCTTGGGTATTTACCTAAGGCCTTTACAATTTATGTGAAATGTATTTTCAGGTGGCCTTAATGAAATTTTTATGATGTGTACCATTATGAATTCCCTCATTATGATATTTTTTATTGATATAAATGTGATTATTTGATTCTTTATGATATCCATGGATAATTTTCATGATTTTATGATTAGTTATATAAAATTATTTGGTAAATATTTATTCATACCATAGTATTCTTTAGGCTCAAGTATTTTATTAAATAGAATTATTTTTAAGTTATTTACCTTGACATATTGATTACGTATTATATATTCATAACATCATCCACTGTATTCATACCCTTATAGAGAATGTGAGATCACTCCTTTATTATCTTTCATTTCCTTATGATTCCATGAAATGTTTTGTAATTGATATACAGGAATATACTAAATGGAATAGTGGCGTTCTATAAGAAAATACTATGTTTCATTTCAAATTTTAAAATGTAATGCGAAATTCAAGTATGTATATATTTTTAAATACTATTAAACTATTCATTATTTTATGTTGTGATCACTTGTATCTATCACCAATGTAATAAATTAACCACTGAAAATATACTATTAGTTTTAGGGTAATTATATTTGTCATTAATGAAATCTTATTATAAAACTTGGTAACCATATTTATAAAAACATATATTATGGAACATAACTATAAGATAGACTTTGAATAAATTTTAAATTGTGGAATAATATCCTAAAGTTTTGTTAAGGAATAGATTATGTGGTTTTTCTAAAAAATTACATCCTTCTATCGATATTATAAGTGGATATGGCTCTATCACGGTTGGACCTAGGGGTAATAACTTTAAAAATGGGGCATTGGTATTTTAAGTGGTCACCACTTGGTGAAAATCAACAGGCCTTGTTTCATACCTGGTTTGACACTCCTAGTGGATATTCATTATATAAGTCACTTTTCCTTTATAAATATTATGATGGATTTGAAAATAAAGATATACCCAAATAAACTAGATTTATGACTCATAGAAGGATTTTTTATGATTTTCAGGTACCATAATGATTTAATAAGTCTAAGATTGATTATAAATTTAAAGTTTTAGATGCCACTTCTAAGATTTCATATGATAGAAGTACCTTGGAGAGGTTTATTGAGTTTTAATAGATGTTTGAGGTATATATAAACCTTATGTATAACATGTGTTTTAGAGAGAAGATAATTTGATAAATAATTCATTTGTGTTTTTTGGGAATAAGTTTAAAGTTATTTATAACATTTAGGGTTAATATGATCATTGGTTTTAAGGTAATAATAATTAATTATGTTTATTTTATTTCATGGATATAAATAAGTCATATAAAAAACCCATACAGTAAGAAGTGATTTGATGACTAATTTTATTTTTGAGGTTTTTCATCATATTTTTGTGAATGTTATATTAATTATTTTAATATAGTTTTAGAAAAATAAAAAATCAAATATTGTGGGACAACACGTCGCATCTAGTGAGATCGTGGGGATTGAACCCACAACTAAAGGGAGACAATGGTGCAGTGCTTACCACTAGTCTACATTATGTTCTAGTTAATATGACTTTTTTAAATTAGATTTATTTATAAATATTAATTTTATTTTGGTAAACATATTATAGGATCAATTTTTTTTTATTTTGAGGTAATCAATCATATTATAGGAGGTGTTTTATTGATTTGATGTATGTATAACCATTAGGTTTAATATAAAGGATTATTTGGGAATAATTCAACTATATTTTTTAGGATGTAAGCTAAAAGGTATGAGATCACATTTTAGGTGATAAAATTCATTGATATTGGTCTTAATTGGGATGTGTGGTTATTTATTTTTGGAATAATATAAGTTAAAACATTCATTGTAATTTTGAAGTAAAATGTATTATTTTTTCATTTTAAGGTTTAAACATTTTATTATTATCTTAATTTCTGGTAAGTACTGGTGAATATTTAAATACACTAATAATATATTATTATTCATTTATGGATCTTATTTTTTGTTAAAAGTTAATTTTAGTGATTTATGAATAATAAATCATTATTGGATATTCATTTCATGGGGTAAAAGATGTAGAGTAAATTGACCGAAGCATAACCAGAGGATGGAATTGTTATTATGAGCTATAAATATATCAATTGTGTATATTTCTCAATGTTATTAGTCAATATGGTAATGGAATTCCTCAATTCTAGTAAAAGAATCTTGAAACAAAAAATGTTATCCAATTACCTTTATATCTGATTAATCTGTAGTCTATTAACCCATCATGGATTAGTGGGTTTTGTGTGGTTAAATTTCTCATGATCATTTCCTGTCACTCTATTATTCTATGGGTGTTTGTTTTATTCTCCATGTATATATTTTCACTTCCCACTAATGCTTTCATATTTGGAAACCAAATTTTTTTATGAGCTTCGTAGTTCTCTTTCCCCTCTTTTAAGAGGAATGTCTATTAACCTTTTTACAAATTGTGTTTTCTACAGAGCAATTTTCAAATTTTAAACCCTTTATTTTTAAGAGTGAAATTTAATATTTTGAGTATTTTTTTAATGTGGGTATATTTTAACAACCCTAGTTTTTTTAAAACAAATTCTATGTTCGATAGCATATACAACCTGCAATCCTAAGCCTAAAAGAACCATGATGTACTATTTAAATATTACTGTTATAACATAGTCATTATATTAGAGGTTATTAATATGAATAAATAATTTATTAAAATTATGTAGTTTAAATTTTTTTAAAATAAATATATATGTTATCAATTTATTAGAAATAAGAATAAAAATAATCATTTGAAAGTAAAAGATATGGTTTTTTAGAAACCATTTTTATGAATGCTATGTGTTTTAATTGTAATAAATTAAATTAATCACTATTTGAGAATGATTTTAATTAAATTAATACATATATTCTATATTCTATAATTTTTTTATCATTCATCCAATAATTTTTCTATGAATGAGATATGAATAAACCCAATGTTATGCTTAAAAAATATTTTTTTTAAACATCTTCATCACGTTTCACACACATATGTTAAAATTATTTCTTTACCAAATTTAGAAAACTTGTTTGAAAATTATAACATAATATTTTAAATAATAATTTCATAATTATATAAGTGTTAATTTTTTATAATTATTTGTAAATATTGTTTTTTTATGAATAGTGAAAAATACTATTTTTTATTGAAAACTAAATTTTCATTTAAGTAATTTACAGGTTCCATTTTGTTATAATTTTTTTTAAAAGTTAAATTAGATAAATTATATTGTAAATAAAGAAATTTATTTCATTTTAATAAATTATATGTTAAATTTGGATATAAAAACATATGATGCTTTTAAAAACATTTCCTATAAAAACTCATTTTTCATCATTTCTGTAGGTTTAATTTTTAATTAAATTATACCACTTATGTGAATTTAGTTTGGTAAAATGGATTACATATTTGGAATAATAATATATTATACTATATAATAAGTTAAAATTAATTTTTTCATAATGAATAATACAACAGTAAAAATTAATTACTGTAGTTAATGATAAAACAAATTTACCTAGGTGTTAAACTAATAAGATAAAGGTTAAAATGGCATAAAGACTTTTTCAATTCATATTATATAGACTTATTTTATACTTATACTATCTAATATTCTATAGGTATTCATTTTTGATCCTTTAGGAATGTGAAAAACATCTGTATAATTTCTTCTTTTGAAAAATTTTAGGTGTGTCCTCTCCCCCACGTATAAAAAGAAACACTCTCTCCTCTCCTATTCACACATATAGATCCCTTTATTTCGGAAAATAACTGAAAAAATAATTTCATTAAATCCCCAAACACGACCTATATTCTTTTTTTTATCATAAAATTATTCTAGAAAGGCATTAGGTATAAACCAAAAGAGTTTCTCTAAATAAGATGTGTAGTTCTTAACCAAGCGTATTGGTTTTATTTATTTCTCTAAACCATTAAAATATTATAAAAATATGATAAAATAATAACAAAAATATCTTAAATATACTAATATGTTATTATTTTAATGTAATAATATTTATTCATCTCCTCTTCCATAAAATGGGAGATGAAACTGTCGATTGTATGTACGGCGGACTACCGCCTCACAAAACAATATCATTCGTTTTACATCACCATCACTCATGGATGGATATAATGATGAATGTAATTTTTATATACTATATTTATGAAATAATTATTCTTCTATAATTATAATATCACATATTTATTTTTTACCTTCCAATCCTTGGGAAAATAATAACAACATTTTCGCGTGCTTGTGGACTACTGCCTCTATGTGGTGTTGTGATACATATTTTATATTAATATGAATTGTAATAAGGATATATTTAATGAATATATATGATATAATAACAATTATTTGAATTTTAACTATTACTTAAGTTTCTTTTATTTCATCCATCGAAAAAATGAAAACAACGTTCATGAATAAATACAGCTTACCATCTCCATGAACAATGTAACTCATTTTTCTATCTATAAATTTTATGGAATATAATAAAACTTTATATAATGAATATATATTATATTTATATCATGGATAAAATTCTTTATATGATGGAATCATGATCAAGTACAAGGACCAAAATTACCAAACCAAAACATACATAAAAAATATAGCAGTTATCACTCGGAAAAGTAATATTAATAAACATTATTAGTAAAATGGTGATAAAAAAATATAATTAAACCATATATTCTATAATATATATGGTTATATTTATATAATATATTAATAATAATACATATGTATTATATAATAATTTCATATATGTACGAAGGAATTCAGACCCAAGGTTAGGGATTTTCATCTCAAATTGTCTTCTTTGGGATAGAAGTTATGTTATGAACTGATCTTTTTTTATGAGTTGTATACACATAACATTTTATAGGTTATATAATGATTTTATTTATTATCATGATATTTAATTTTTCATTTAAATTTATTCTTCCATGGGGCTTATGATTCAAAATTTACCAAAGTGGTAAGGAGTTTTAATCACACTTTTACTTATGTGAGACATATTACATATTCACCCCTTATTTATTTTTTATAGTATAGATAATTATCATAAATGTATTTTATTATTTTTCTAAATCAAATTATTGGATAAAAATATCCATCTAAGGATCTTTGTTTCATGGGTCTTACAATTCAGAAGTTACCAAAGTGGTACGGCTTATTTTACAATCTCATCATTATTTTGGATTGTTTGTGTTCAAGTATCCCTTGGGGGATATAATTTGTTTTCTATTTATTAAACTGTGTCTATTTTATTTTACTATGATTATTCAAGAAATTTTCATGAAATTGGTCTATTTTTATCTTTTTGGTACTTAAAATTATTGAGAAACTATTTTCAAAAAAATATGACTTTATTTCTCTCTACCATTGAAAATAATTTTTCTATTATATCCATGTTTTTTAAAAAAATAATTTTTTTAAAATTCAATAAAAGATGAATTTTTTTCACACATGTTTGACTTTTTAAAAAAATAAAAGGAATCTAATTATCATTTTGCAAACAAGGTACTTTTTAACTATTTTACAACAGTGAAAAAAATGCTTTTTTAACTTATACAGAATGTATAAATTAACTACCATTATGAACAATCGTAGATATTAATTTTACTTTAAATTTTTTTAAATGATATTTTTATGAATTTTGTTTCCTAATATTCATGAAAGTTTTAGTTTTTAAAAGTAATTTTCAAAGTGAAAATGTTATTTCCAAAAAAAATTAATGTAATTTTTATGGTAATTCTATTTATCAATAAAAACCATTATTTGACCTATGATCCATTAGGGATATGTTGTAATGATACTATCTACCTTATTTCTCTAGATGGTTTATGATCAGTTTGGCTGGGGATATACTATGTTTAAACCATTCTCTATATTACTCTAGATGGTTTATGATTATGTTTATTGATTGGAAAAATTATTAACATTTCATAAAATATTTTCTCAATAAAAAAAATTATATTGATTATATTTTTTCCCTTTCATATGATGAACACATTGGACATAGTAAGTGATGGTAAAGGCCCCCTATATCCCCTCTATGCATTAGTAGGTCTCATAAGACAAAATATCTTGGGTATTCAGTTGAGTCCTTACTCATTTATATAATATTTATTGGAATAAGGACTTGAAAGTTTGTTTATGATGTCCATAATTATTCATTCCCTAATTATGAGATCAATTATTGATGTCCTTATGATTATTTTATTAGTTATGATATTAATGGGTAAGTTTTAAGCTATTGCGATTAGTTATATGGAATTATTTGATCAACATTTATTCCTACCATATTATTCATCATGACAAATTTATTGATTAAATGGAATGTTTTTTCAGTTATTTACCTTTCAATACTGATTATTCCTTATGTATTCATGATATATTCCATTTTACACATACCCTTACTAAGCATCTGAGCTCACCCCTTTCTTTTGTTTCTTTTTCCTAGGATATTAGGAAATGTATTCAAATTGATATATGGGTATATGATAATGGTAATAATGGTTTTCTCATGTAAAATACTATATTTTTTCATATTTTTAAATGTAATGTGAAATTCAAGTATGTATCTGGTTTCCCAATACTAATAAACAATTTAGTCATTTAGGATGCAATCACTTGTATCTGGTACCAATGTAATAAACTAACTGCAGACTCTAGGCTACTAGGGTTGAGGTCTTTACATTCCAAGTATTGGATGTCTCAATTCACATCTTATGTATTCACCTTTTTTTAGGTAGAATCCAACACCCCAAACATTACCCTTCTTGTGCACCTACACACATTGGAAAAGGAAGTCGATTGTGTAGAGATACCCTCCCCAACCAAGGCTTTAATAGTCATGACCCCTTAGTGGCCAATGGATCATTCCAAACCCACCTTGTTTGGAACTCTCATATAATTATGTTGTATTCTATTTATTTTTTATTTCCTATACTAATCATGAATCACGTGGGCTTAGTGGTTTATAGTTGATTATCTTGATAGTATGATTGATATGAAGTAAAAGAAGGTATATGTATTCATGGAATTTAAAAAACTATCTCTTAATTCATTATTAAGGAGGTTCATATGTAGGATAGAGCCTCTATTTATTTTAAAAAAAAGGAAATTATCCCTAAGGATCAACTTCATCAATTGAGCACTCTAACTTGGCAAGCCTTCATTGGGTAGCCTCTAGGTTCTACTACCACATATAGAGCACCACTACTTCCTTGTCAAATATATATTTCACCTAATCATCATGTATTTACACCATATACAATGAATTCTAACACTTAGATTATAGATATTATTCCCTTATTGCCTTATCCTCATCCACCACCAACTACACCCAAACTTTGCTGATAATCTCTTCTTGAGCATTGATGATGGATTCAAGATTTTTTGCATGATCCTCCATCCAAGAATGTTCTTGTTCATCTAACTAAATATCCTTGGTACTTTCATACTTCTCCTTTTACTTTGAATTATAAAACTCTTGATGATCTTTGTGCACTCTCTCAACAAGATGATGGTGATCCAATGCATGTGGGGCATGAGAATCCACCCTATGGTGCCTAGGTTTAAAACCAGTGGTAGCAGAAACCCAACAGGCTCACTAGGTCTACCTCAAAGGTGTGGGTGATGAAATAATTTTCACTTCACTATTTCATATTCTAGACAATGCAATTCTCTTCACTAACATCATACCTTAAGTCTTCTAGATATTCAAAGGGTGTAGGTTCATACTTAGTGAATGTCATGAGAACTATAGCAGTATATTCCTCCTCAAGGAGCCTCTCATATGGTCTAGGCTCAACTTCAAGAGGATATACATCTTGTTATAACTCTTCACCTATGGAGGCATCTGCTCCAGCCTCGATGTCCACCTCCCAGTCAACCATATCCACATCTAAAATTGGTTTCTCTTCTAGTATTAAGGTCGGATCACCCTGAATGATTGGCTCCACAAGGGCTATCTTGGATACTGGGAAAAGAATATTGGATCCCTCAGCAGCACCCAATTTATCAATATTCACAACCTTGAGAACTATTTTTTAAAAAGGTAGGGTAGTTATTATAACATGTGGTAACAAATAAGATAGATGTCACTTGTGTAAAACAAGAGTTACATGAGACGAGTACTTGAGTGATATCCACATCTGGGGAGTTAAATGATAATTATACTTTTGGATACCATTTGAAACTATTTTTTACTTCAAAAACTACTACATGATCTCTCAACGACACATTTATAGAAGAAGTATGAATAAAAATGGTCAATAAATAAAATTTGAGTAATTATCTATGCTCCAAGAGAATAAAGGAATATGGGATTCAAAACCCCACCTTAGGAAGGAACAGGAATATCAATGATCATCTATCCTAAAAGGCCTACCCCAACAACATGAAAAAATTCTATTAGGATGCTTGAGATAGGCCCCCATATATGAAAAAAAGGTTGGAGAGTCTGAATCCTCCCCTCTAGTCCCCTCTACATATGACTCTTCTATCAAGAACTTGGGAATAGATTCTGAGGTCGACTCCACAAAACACATCAAGGCACCCTCATCAATCTCCATGGAGGACCCTTGGACCACATATTTTGCTTTCTATAATATTAAAAATCATGTTTTGTGGGTTTTAAAGGAAATAAAAATTTAAATATTCTAATCAGTCAAAAAATCATCACGTCGAACATGGTCTCATTCTATTCATCATCTCAAGAATTGAAATCCCCACTCTCTTGAGAGGTTTATTTGTTAGAATCAGTTCCCTAAGACTCCTTTCTACTAGAAAACTATTTTTTTAGTGTTGAGAGATATCACCTCTTGGGTTTCCATTTCAGTGGATGTGGTTTCATCAGGATTCGCACTGACCATAATTTTCACCAGGTATTGGTAGGATTACTCTCCCATGATAGTACATGAAAGTATATATGTTTGATAGGTATTAAAAAATATATCAGAAGCTTACTCAGGTCATTATCCTTGTAAGAAGAACCTCCAAAATCTCAATCCATCCATGGAAATCCTCCTTTATAGTCTCTTCTTAATCTAGGATAGCTAAAAATATACCATTCCTTACATTATTTGGGGAAGAAGATTTTATTGAATGGATGTACCAAATGGAACCGCTTCTTTCCCAAGGACTCTTCGCTCATCCCAGGATGGGATATCTCTTATTTATCTTATATAAACTTCCTATGAAGCTCTGCTCCACCAAAGACTAGAGGTGTGACATGCCCTAGAGGTTATGCCTCTACTACTCTAGCAAGATCCCTTGACACCTAACTGCACCTTGAAGAGAATCCCACCTATTCCATGATACTCATGTGGCTATGTTCACAGTTCCACCTTCCTAAAACACTAGCACAATATTGTTCTTAGGTATTTTTCTACCTAGTTCCCAATATAATTATACATGAGGAAAACACTGATGTTGGTTGGATAAATCCTTTTGAAATCCCCAACACCCTCATCTATGAGCATCCACTACAGTTGATAAGAAATATAGTGGTTCATCTCCTCATGAACCGCTATGTACACTCACTTCAATGGATATTATATTCACTTGAACTAACAAGAAAATTAGTATGGGGTGTATGGTTCATAAAAGGTGTTTATTTCAATATTCATGACCAACACCCCACCTGTAAAATCTTGTAGATAATCCCTCTACTCCAACATCCCTCATACATCATCAATTATCTCACTTTTTGGGTTATAATTGGTATGAAGTTAATGTTAATTTCTTGTTAATGTTTTCCTCCACCCCAGCTTCACTAAGAGTCACCGATAGAACCCCAAAAATATTCAGGAGTGGTGGTAAAATTATAGCATCTAGGTGACTGATGGAATTTGGTTACTTAGACCACCTAAAGTGTACATCAACCCATCCATGGAGGAATTGGAATGATCCACATATATCTCTGGGCATGTATACCCTTGTGACATGGTCTAACTATTTTGTAGATCTAGGCCAGAATAGGGATGTCCAAGTTTACTTGTTTCCCTACCACTAAGATTGTTTCCATTACCAGTTTCCCCAGTCATAGGCACATGTATGCATCCCTAACTAGTAACAATAAAATACTAAAAAAGTGTCTTGGAACACCTTATATTGATTCACTATGAGATGTCAATTCACACAATAGCCCCATTTTTTGTAGTGGCCCTCCTCCAATATCAACCAAATTGATCATGACCTCCTTCTGTGTTTTTCTCCCAAACCCTACTTTGACTACCCAAAAATTTTATCATTCAGCACGTTCAAGAACATTCCCAGCCATATCATAAATGGGATGTATTTCTGTAAAGGGGTTTGAATAACTAATACATAGCATAGCTGGTCTAGGAGGGTCACTTCCATAAATGGCATTTTTACTCTACTCCCCCAAGAATTGGGTTTTGGGAGGATATTGTTATATTAAAATCCTATTAGATGGATCCCACCAATATGATACATATCCATCAAGATAATTCTCACATCTTCATTATGGAGGTGTAGTGTTTTCATATCTGGTGACCACTTAATAAGGATCTCCAACAGTATCTCTGTTTGATGGTAAATATAGAATTGGGACATCCACACTGCTTTATGTAAACTAATATGTCATATTTTGACCATTTATTCTTTATATATGATGTGTAATCAGTACAAACAAACCCATTAATTGGAAAAATGTTCCCTATATAATAGATGGAAATATTCATACCATCCCATACGGTTGTTTCGAATGCTATCTTGGAAGATTCCCATATAGTGGGTAGAGATTTTTTCATCCACTAGTTGTTCTCCCATCAATATAATTTTCCTCCCACTCGGGGTATAAATATTTGTATTATTTCATTCACTAATTGGATGGTTGTAAAATGGAAATATTCCATTGATTTATCTCATCATGATAGAAAAACTAGAAGCTCATTGTATTCAACTCCAATGGCTAGGATAACCACATAATCCAGTTATACAATATTGTACTATGGTAGCTTATTACATTGTGGGCATTCCCCCTAGTAATCTATTAGAGAGTTGAAAAAATCATTGTTCTTGGATATTATACTCCTAGTCTGAATAATTATAGTATTTATCTCCATTTATGCCCTCCTGGTAGTAGCAGTAGTGGTAGCAAAAACTTTATCAAATTGATCATCCATTTCTGAGTTATTTTGAGGATTTCTAGAGACTAGATCGTGAAACTAGCTCTTGTCTGATGAAATTTTTTAAGTTTCATAGAACTCAGGATCACTTCATGAAAAAGGATGTATTATGCATTAATTTAATATCATCTAAAGATTACTTGCATTAATACGATGACTTACATCTTGGGAGTTCGCACATAGGGTTCAAGTGGTGAACATGATAGATGTCTTGTTGTGTGAAGAAGTACAGTGACTATAAGGGGACCCTTTTGCTATTTACAAGAATGGTAACCCGGGTTTTATTTCATGAAAAATAAATTTTCATGACCTGGAGTTCACACATGAAAATTGTTTGTGCAACCCATATTGAATATTGCACAATGAAATAGAAAACGGCCCAAAGATTCTGTGTTTTCCTTGGAACTATACCTTTTTGTTCTCCATACGCTCTAATTCTATGGGTGTATTTTAGGTGTTGAAATTTTGTATTGACCCTCTAATGTTAGGTTTTCTCCAAAACAATGACACAACCCGCCCCAAGAGACTATTATAGAGCTCATAGATCGAGTACGTTCATCTTTTGGGTTATGCACACAACTCACTATTTGGAATGAAACTGAGTTGTGAAAAAAAGGAAATGATGGAGCACCTAGTTTTGGTGGAATTTAAGAATCCCTACATACATAAGAATATATGTTTTCCCAATGATGGTCCAGTGTGTGGAACCTGTAAATTAGCATGCAATATCTTTACACAAGAAAGGTGATGATGAACCCCATCCTTATGTGACCATCCATAGAAGAAATGGAATGTGGAGAATGGAACATATTTTCATGAAAAAGGAAGAGTTTTATACCATAATACACTCATTTTGGATATTAATTGGGGGGATCTAGAAATTCAAGTGTCGAATCTCACTCGCACAACCCACACTTCAGTGACATCATACAACTCCATACCTTCATGGATCTTCAAAGGTAGAGAACTTGTGTGACTGAAATCTCATGGGCCCCAAATTGTCTTGGATCATGTTCGATACTTCCGTGTGTAACTTTCGCTAAAATTTTGGAGGTTTCACTCAAGATGAGTTCCCTTTACACAAACCCATCCTTATAAAAACTCCATAAGTTTCACAAACATATCTCCTAATATCCATATCCTTTCATTATGTCGAATCCCATGGATTGTGAAACATCAATTGAATTTTAACCTATAGGGTTGTGTGCAACAACCAACGAGTCACTGAATAAATTACTCCTTCAACTAAACACACTTGCACAAAAGTTGAGTGCTCAGGTTCTCGTCACCAACTCTGACTGTGTCCACCCATGCAACGATCACACATACAACCCATATCATCAACCATCATGTTCGGACCCTTTTCTTTAAGCATGGACTAGATAATCGTACCACTATTTTCTCTTCATAATAGGCACTCTAATATTAGGTTCCCCATTTTCCACTTCTCCACAGTATGTTTTATGCCATGCACCCCCTAGAGATGTCTATGTAGTAGCAATGCAATCCCTAAAGGTGGTATCATCAAGGGAAACTTCTCACCTTTTTCATTAGGTACTTCTAATGTTGTGCCCTCCTATCCTACTATGAAATAGTATCCATGGGTATAAATTCCATCAAATCGAAGATTTGTGATGTAAAACTATATATCCTAGAGTCCTAGTCACATGGATTTAAACTGCATAACAATTTTTTCAATACATGAGGTGAAATTATAGCTCTGTCCTATATAATGAACACAGGATACCCCATGTATGACTTTAATGGGATGAAATCACACCTCTTACAATGTGTGATTAATATAGTATTCCCCATGTGCAATCATCATGAGATAAAACCTCCTTCTCCAGAATGGTATGAGACACTTGAAATTGTAAACCTCTATGCATAATCCCTACGCTATCCCTTATTTTCACTTCTTCTATAACATGATCATCCCCACCACACAATGATGAAATTAATGGATCATTCCTATCACATGACCTCAAATCTGGACATAAAAATATTTGTGTTTTAATCCTTGTATTTTAATTGGACACATAGGATGCCTCCCTGAGCTTCAATCCCTAAACAACCAAGATACCTTTCTAAGGTTCTATCCTGGCCCTTTAACATCAACATTAAATTTACATGTGTTCTACTTGTAAGGATGAATCTCAAAAGTGTGATCATATTTCCCTATGACATGCTCAACCCTGGAAAATAGTCCCCATAAGACATTAAATATATGACAAACCTATCCCCACAAGACATTAAATTTTTGACAAATATGTCCCCACATGACATTAAAACTATGAACTCCACCAGAATCAATAGAATAACTACCTCATGAAATATACATGATATTCCCAAGAAAAAATATCCTCAGAAATATTATTTCCTTGGTGCAAAATAGCCCATGGCAGACATGGGATGCCTTGGGTTCCACATAATATGCCTTGTACATGAGATTCCCCCGACTTCAAAATAGGAATAATTTATAAGTTACCAATACAACCAACTCCCATATATTTCTAGATGTGTCCAAACATATCATCCACTCTGACCACATGTAGTTTTTCTATCATGGAAGAAGAAGTTTAATTGACCATCATCGACCTTGAGATGGTATTGGGAATGATATTCATGGACAAGACATAAATATTTGATAAAGACCTAGACTAGGAAATGAGTTCTAAGGATGAATACTTGGAAGGAGTAACTAAAATACCATTATCTCATTTAGATAAAGGATATTACATCACCAACCATGGTGGTAGAGGCCACACACATTTGGATATTTGGAATACATGGCAACCAACTAGCCACCCTAGAGGAAGTGCAACCAGTACATGGAAGTGAACCACTTTAGGAGAGGATAAGATTTCAAAAGCGTACATCACCACAATCCTAATTATTACCCCATCTTGAAAGAATCATAAAACATTCACTAAAAAAATAAATTTTACTTCCTAAACATAAAGTATTTTTTTGTATCTAAACATTATTTTCTAGAGAAAATATAGTTTCTAAGATGATTGTGGGAGCATGTGTGAAGTTAGAGAAGTTAAAAGTATTATAAATAAAATATTATACCAATATATTTCAAACTAAAAGTTACATTATATCCTAAAAGAGTTTATGATGTATTGGTAAAGAAATATATTAATATAAATATTTTTTTTCTAAAGTGATATTAAAGAAAATCTTAAATGGAAATGTCTCTTGATAATGATTATGAACTGATAAATAGTTCTAAGTAAATAATAGAAGTTATTAAAATCTTAAAATTTAATTTTTTTTATGTAAAAGAGTTTTAATAATTTTTTCAAAGAGTTGAACATTAGGAATATAATTCCCAATTCTCACCATTATTATAGTATTTCATCATAGTTTTTTCCTTTTAAAAATCATTTAGTGGGTTATTTTATCATATGGTGACATAGATATGTGGTAGTAATTAACTAGGGATGTAATAAGTCTAATAGAACCCTAAAATTGTTTTATCATCTCTAGTGGTCTATCATATGGGATATGATTAGATAGAAACTTATGTAAGGATTTGTTACTTTTCGTAAAAGAAAATTAGGATTATTAAATATTCCATGTTATAAAATGGTAAAATATACTTTATTATTATTTCATGTTGGTTCTATATATTTAATGACATGAAATGATAATACACCTCTCAAATTATAACTTTAAGTTATCCCTAACTGATGTTCATCATGGATTATTATTGTTTGTAACAAAATGTTAATGTTAGCATGGGTATGATTTTTTATAGTGATACTGAATATGCTCATGAGGTGAAAAGGATGTTTTATACAATGTATAGACCACCTAGTATACCATATTGAAGAATTATAGATTATTTATTTAGTATAAAAGGGTTTTATGCTTGTTATTTAATTACTCTACCTAAGATTGGAAATATTTTTGGCATTAAAAACTTTATTCATTGATTCTTTTCTTATGCTAGACTTGAGGTTGAGATAATTAGGTGTGGTTTATTATATTTATGATCATTTAAATGGGTGAGGCTTAAACATGATGGGATTTTTTATCTCTTATGAATAGTTTGACATTCAGTCCCTTGATTGACATAAACTAAGGAAGTGTATGAATATAGCTACATAAGTTACATATGGTATGCTTATTTATTTTAGATAAGTGGAATGTGATGTAATCATATGCTTAGGTGAATGACATTAGATGTGTTTATCTATAAGGAAAATATATACTCAAATAATCAAGAATTTATAAGTTTGATATATGGGATTGGAATGCATTATTTCCCATGGTCACTCGATGTTTTGGAAAAAGGGATTATAGGATTTTTCACACTTACATATTATACAACTAATGAACATGGGTATAGAGATACATGTATTTAATAGAGATCATACTAGATCACTTTGTAGATTTAATAACATTTATGCCTATTTATAGGATACTATTTTTTTATAGGTATGTATTATAGATTTCATATTTTTTTCAACACTATAAAGAACCATGGGGTTTCACTTTTTGTTTGTATGAATGGGTATTAAGTTTTATAACAAAGTGTTTATGGAAAACATTGAGAACTAATCTAAAATTGTTTTTGTGGACATTTGAAAGAAATTTTGAATGTATTTTCACATGTATTTTCATATGATATAATGTGTGGTGTAAATAAATGATGGATTTTCCAAAAGGATATTTAGAAGATGTCCAAAAGGAGTTTTTTATACACTTTCATAAGTTATTACATATATTTGACATAAGCTAAAAGTGTGCAATGTCAATGAGACTTAAATAAAAGTGAGAGATTATTGTAATTTTGTAACGAAGTCAAAAAATGATGTTAAGGTTTATATCACATCAGATTTTATTCTAAGATACATCATTTCATTGTAAATATCACCACATCAAGGTGTATTACATGGTATTTTACATGTTATGTGATAAATCATGTTAAATGAATATTTGAGGGTTATAAATATTATAACATTTTAAAAAATTATAAAATGTTTTATTCAATATAAATAAATGTTTAGAATCCAAGGATTCTCCTTTAATAGATATATAAAGAGTCTCATATTTTTAAACTATGGACATATGAATTCTTTAATAACTCCTAAATCTAAAGCTCTTTTTTTACTCTCTCCCTATGTCTCTTCACACCTCTCTTTAACCCAAGGTTATGTAAAACCATGAGAAATAGAGGATCATTCATATTAATTGGGAGATTCAAACAGCCTATAGATACCCTAGGATGAATGATCGCATAGTCCATTTCTCAATAATCACTATTAAGCTCATATATAAGATCTTGGACATATTTTGATCGATAGAGAAAAAGTACAACATGATTCATTTCTTTATTAAGTGCCATAATAAGGGAAATACCATGTGGTTTAATCCATTTTGGTTAATGTTTGTTATATATTTGGATAAGTTTTATACCCTATAAAACCCGTTAATTTATCTATAAATTATTTTTAGAATATGAAAATTATAAATGGGATATGTCAAATTTGTTATAGAGAATTGATATATTTACTAAAATAGGGTAATTGAGGGTAATGTTTCCCCATGATATTTTTTAATATCTTGAGAGTAGTCAATAATTTTTTGTGTTTTGGAAAACATTCTTAAGGTTTCAAAATTGGATTTAAAGTTATTTTTGATGGATAATAATCATCACAACAAGTCATTTTTTAATTGATAAACTATTTTTCTGAAAACTACTTATTTTAAAAAAAATCATGTATAGTCATGTCAAAATAGTTTATACTTGTGATAGATCATCACAATTCAGTATTGACTTCACAATGGTCATCATAAATAATGCATCGCATCCCAAATAGTGGAAAGTAATGACATATATCTCATACAAAAATCATAAAAATATATATTTTATTATGTAAGACAATTATCAAAATTACACTTTATCAACACAAATACATTTAATAGAAATCAAAATACATCATAAAAAACATATTAGTGAACAAAAGTAAATAGTGTAGAAGAAATAAAGTAATTCATAAGATGCACTTATTTTCTTAATTATACAAACTCAAGAAGAAAAATTAGAATATAAAGTACAAAAAAATACTATAAAAGTTCAATGATGATATGGATAAGAATTTGTAAACAACAAAATAATTTTATTATGTAAAGGAGATAAAAATTTATTTTCCAAGAACTCTTCCTTTTTTTAATCCAAAGTGACTAGAGAATTATTACCCTAATGCATAAGAACCAAGTTTTGGAATGTAAACACTTTGATTAGAATATTAGAATATCAATCTCTTACTCTATAACTTCTTTAAAAAAAATAAAGCATCAAGTCCTTACCCCAAGACTTATCCAATCAGAATATTGGAAACAAAACTTATTATCTTCATAACTTCATTATAATAGAAGATCAGAAGTAAAATGATTACAAATGAATTACTTAGTCCTTTTATAATGAATAACTCGAAAAAAAATCCCTAAGATCAATAAAAAAAATAAAAAAATGGAATATCTATATCATAGAGCCCATGATAAGATCTATAATTTTATCACATTTGTACTTTTTCCTCAATCCGCAATCCCCTATTTATAAAATTTTCTTGTAAAAAAATCATGCCCAGCTTTATAAGAGTTTTAGGATGAAATCTATCACTCAAATCATTGAATACACTCCTAAAACTAGTTTTATTTTTGTAAAAGGGTCATATTATTCTTGAAGTTATTTAAATATGAGTATGATTCAGAATGGGATCATAAGAAATTAATTCATAATAAAAAATTCTGCATCAAAAAACTTAAACAAACATTAAATTAATATGAATTAAAATTAACAAAAATTTATAATTTGTAATATTATATTAATAATAATTGTTTCTAAAAAAATAAAATTAAACAAACATCAAATTAACATGAGTAAAAAGTAATTTGGAAGAAGTAATTTGGATACAAAGATGAAAAACATAAATAAACTTCAAGTAAATTTAAAAAATATAAAGTTTATTACGATTTATCAAAATTAGGATTCAAAATATTTAATTTTATAAAAATCACTCAATAATTTTCCTATTTTTTATAATCATAAGAAAAATCCAAAAAGGTTATTTTAAATGAAATAAAGAAATGAAAATAATTCTACTTATTACAATAACCTTATTAGTGTAGACATGCATTTCATAAATAAACTCCACCTTACAAAAGCCTCCTAAGAATATCCTTTTATACCCTTCTATATTTTCAAAAATAATCAAAGAGAGTTTAAAAAATATGATAATAAGTTCAATAGGGAAAACAATAATGGAAAAAAATAAAAAAAAATGTTTTGATATTCTTCTAGAATACATTAATTCAGCATGATACCATATAATAATTCTATATAGAAAATGACATCCCCATTTATTGAGGATTTTATCAATGAATGTAGTAACATGTACTAAGTTTTTTAGTCTCTAATACTCACCACCTTCTCCTAAAATAAGTGAAACCAAACATTTTGGTACCCAAACTTGTTTGGGTCCATAAATGTTAGCAAACATGACTTTAGGTACCCATATCTTCTGAATTATTCTATGTTGAACAACTATGAATTCCTTATAATATATAATCATTTGTTGTTCTGAAATATTTCTTCTTCTGTAGAAATCATATACACTTATAGTGACCTCTAATTTGATGTTAATTATAGAATGGCGCACTATTAAGAATAAAATTATTTGATTGAAAATGTAACTTATTAAAAGATGAATAACTTATTCGAGATGAATCCTTAGGTGTTTTCATTATGTCTTGAAGTTTATTAATTTTTTTACTTTTAAAAGTAAAATTAAAAATAATCTTATTCAAATATTCAACATTGTATTTTAGTATTATTACTTTATTGTTATCCTCTATAGGTAATGAAATGAAAATAGATTTGGCATTAAAATTAGAAGTAATTTTTGAAATACACTCATTATCCTAAAAAATTTATACTGTAGAATGGTTATATTTATTTAAAAAATTCATATATTTTATCTTTGATTTAGTCTCATATTATTTCATTTCCTCAAATGAAGGATAATAATATTCACCATTCAAAGAAGAATATGAATCTAAAGTCTTTTTTGAAATAAATTCACTATATTTATCCATGAAACAAGTCTCATTCGGAGGAATTGTAGCATTAATTCCAGATATCAATTTTTCATAATAACTTCCTAGAAAACTCTTAGAATATGAATCCGTACTATAAATCCTAGTATCTTATAGACTTAATAACATTATTTCATATATATTTATATGATTTTTTGTATTCCTTATCAATAAATTTTAATATTAGGAAATTTTGTTTAATGTATCCTGCATTTTTACACTCATAACAAATAATATCTTTAAAATTATTCATATTATCCATTCTTTTATAATTTTTATATTTATATCCTATATCAGTTATATTTTCTTTTAGAAAAAATATATTCTTAAATATCCTACCAATTCATTTTCTTAGTTGAGAAAATTATCCTTTACTAAGATCCATATCACTATCAACTAAATGTTTCTTAGAAGATAACTTATGAATAGAAAAATTTGACGTTTCATCTTCATAAGTAGTATTAGAAAAATAAACTTTATTCTTAAAATTTTCTTTCTCTACATATCACTTCATCGTATTCTTATAATACATTAATGTTCTAAAAAGATTATAAAGAGTAGTTCTCTTCGAATACTCTTCATTTAGTAAAATGTGAATAATCTTCTCCAAAATTAATTTTTAGTAATAAATTTTTCACAAAGTGATTAAAAATAGTTCACATCGATCAAAAACCTCTTTTACATATGATTGATAGTATCTTCAAAAGAAAATTAAATTATTGACATTCATTAAATTTCATGGCCCTTATGGATTTTAAAGTCATTGAATTTCTGAAATGTGTAATTTATAATTTCTTCTATATTCCACTAGCAATATTGTAAGATGAAAAATTACTATATGTAACACCCCAAGATTTCATAATACATTATCTCATTAAAGTAATTCAATAGCTTGTGTTACACGCTACACCGAGTTCCAACGCACCACAACTTAACAAACTAGCTATTCAAAAAAAACAGTTTTGAATAGTATTAACTGAATTTTAAATCATATATACTCTATATAATTTTAACATCCATATTATGTGTTTCTGAGACATAATATAAGAACAAGTTCATTTTTTTCAGATAAAAGAAGTATTTTTCAAAAAAACACAATCTTACCGCCTTTTAATGGAGAACCCTTTTTAAAACCAATATTTGACACTTTTAAATATTCAATTTAATGAAATTAAATTCTTCTTTATAATCGGGACATAAAAATTTTGTATTGATAAATTTTTGGTACTTTTCTGATAACTTTCATATTTTGATGAATATTGAAAATTACTATGTTTTAATTGAAAATAACTTTTTAAATTGAAATAATTTATAGTTTAAAATTATGAATTTGAATTTTTTTGAAGTATAATTAGATTATATTTTTATCATATAATACAATGTATTTCATTATAAGTAATTTCACATTTAAATTTGACATAAACACATGTTAATCTTTTAATAGTTTTTACTTTTTAAAAACCCTCTTTTTCGCTTCAACAACGGGAATTAATTTTAAATTAATTAATGAAACATCAATGTTTAGAATTTGGTAAAATAGAATTCATTTTTTAATTATTAATATCAAAATTATCTCGATGTGAATTTTTGGTATTTTTCTGAAAACATTCAATTTTTGATGAATAGTGAAAACAATGTGTTATCGTTTAAAGCCGACTTTTTATTTAATAATTTATTCATTTTATTTAAATTTATTTTAAGTCAAAATAGATATATAATACCTATATAAGTTCAATGTAATTCATTGGAGTCATTTTATAATAAAATTAGTTGTATAAATTTTTATTGAAAATTTTACCGTCTTTTCCCAACCTTCTAGGAGCATTTGAAAATTTGCATAAAACTTAATTTTACCGCTTCTGTGAATTTAATTTCACAAATATGAGAGACACAGTTAATATCAATAAGTAAAATTTTGTTCAATAAGATGAAAATAATTTTTGTTGAATAGTAACTTTTGACTTTTATTTACCACCGTTAAAAGTAAACAGTGTAATTAAGGGTAAAAATGATATTATAATTACCCTAAAACATGTCCTAATTATATTAGATAAGTGTAATTAGACCAAAAACAATCTTAGGAATAAAATATGATCCTCTTTGGTCCACCTGGATTAGATTCAGATAGTTATTATTATTTAATTTAAAGAAGAGTTAAAAGTGTTAAATTCAAAGTTTAATAACTAAAACATTTTTAATATAAGGTTACACACAATATAAATTCGACTATAAATATTCATTATAAATATAAAAATATTTCCTACATAATGGTATTTTATTTATAATTTTTAGATATTAAATGATTTAATTTATTTATGACACAATGATGATGCAGTAATTACCTTATTAATGAAATATTAAAATAATTGATATTATAAACATACAAATAAATGTAACATGAGAATTATAATGTATTAAAAAAAAAATCTAGGTTAATATGACATGCTAGGGTTTATTAGATAAATTTTTTTAAGTGATAAGGTTGTTATGACTTTCACAAAAACAAAATACCAAATAGTGTCAAAATTGACATAAATTAATTTTTAAAAAAAATAATATATTATTGATTGATATAATATTCATAAAAATATAAGGTTTGGCCAAAGGGCTGAAATAATATTATATTTGTCATTAATGAAACACTATATGTTCTCTTTGAATTTTAGAGTATGTTTATTAACCATATAGTGTAAGAATACAAGAAGACCCGGTAATAGTTAAACTATTTACCTAATAGTTAAATCTAAAAGATAAGGTTAAAATGGTAACCTAAACTTGTATAAAACCTATTGTTTGATATATTTTCGACCTATTCCCACCTTAACCTATAACTAAATAATTTTTTTTCCATTAGAAACCGGAAATGATTTTATTATAAAATAATATTTCAAGCTTTTCCTAAAGTGACCCTCACCTCTCTTATAAAAGGGTACTTCCATTTCACTCAACATCAAACCTCCAAATCCATTTGGATTGGCCAAAACCATCCCAAATATCCTTAAAACTTCAATATAATAAACATATAGTCCTTAATTTTATCATAAATCCAACCTAATGATCCCTTTTGATCAACTCAAAAGAAAACACCCGAAGAAGAGGTAATAATTTCACCACCCTCTTTCAAGTTCTTTTCTTCTTCCACTTTATCTATCTTTGTTATTTACATAAAAAAATATTAACTCTAATACCTAATACATACTTTGATGTTATTATAAATATGGTACAACCATATTCTTCATTCTACCCATCCTATAAATGACAAAGTCACCATACGTGCGTACGTACGGCTTACCGTCTACACGGCGTGGTGTAGTTTGTTATTCAAACACCTAATTATATGGATGGGTATAATAATGAGTATAACTAATGTAAATAATAAATATAACATGTTAATGATTATTTATATATGATATATCATCCAATTACATTCAATTTCACCATCAATATAATGATATTGTCGCTCGTGCGTACGTACAGATTACCGTCTCCACGACGTGATGAGATTCATTCCCACGTTCACCATTAAACGATGATTATAAAAATATATATTTTTAATAATTATCTAATATATGAAATAATTATTCTACTAGATATATATATGTATATATTTATGTACTTACATATATCTTATTCACTTATTTCCATTCAATACGATATGAAAATGGAAACAGCATTTATGCGTACGTACGACCTACTGTCTCCATAAAAGGTTCCTTCCATTTCATATATCTATATATTATAAATATTTATATTATAAATATATATGACATATAAATCAAGGTTTATATTCTGGAATTATTTAAATCATGATATAAATGATATGATCAAGAATAACAAGTTAAAACATGTACGATAAAGAAAGTGATTATTACCCAAAATGTTAATTTAACATGGAAATCATTATTAAATGGGTACTATAAAGTCATAAATGAATAATGTATGATATAATAAAAATAAATATGGTTCTTCTATAACTTAATAACATACTATTTTTATTATACATAAGGTTAAACGTACCCTCGACCAAAGGAAATTTCAAGGTAAGGGTTAATTCCTCAATATCATTATTATTCGAGATTGTTTATGGGTAAGTTTTTACTGGGACATATTTGTTATCCATGTCCATGTTTCATAAAAGAGTTTTCAAAGGGATTATTTTTAAGGGAATATTTTATTAAAACATAATTTTAAATGTTTTAAATATTTATTCTTCTAAATCATTCTCATTGATGTCCATGTTTTCAAAATGTTTTTTGAGGATTTATTTATATGGACATGAATGTTTTTAAAATTTTAAGTCCATTCAAAAGTTTCAAAGTGGTATGAGACACTTTGATTCAAAAATGTCTTTAAATTTCTTCTTTTCTAAATTTTGTGACTTTTAAATGTTTTCATGAGAAATGGATATTTCTCACAAAGAGTTTTACAAATCATTTTCATCTATGTCAACATCCTTTGATGGATTTTAAACTTATTTAAATTTGATTTATTATGATACAAATCATCCATATTGTATTGAAATGTTTGTGATAAGTTTGACTATGGATGTGTTATTTTTATACCATTCATGGTTTATGGACAAAGTATTGACATTTAGTATGCTAGTTTTAAAACGAATGTTTATGTTATGTTTCAACCTTTTCATATAAGGAATGTATTGGACATAGTATGTGACAGGTGGAGCCCAATATAGCTCCTCAATGAATCATTAGGTATCATGAGACAATTAGATGTAGAATTGGTTGAAGCCTTTCCCAATTTGATATATGGTTTTTGCTGAGGCCTTAATCATTTTTAGACATCTTGGCTGAGGCCTTGAATTTTTTTTTCAGAATGTATGGCATTATACATTGCCTCATTATGAAAATAATATTGATGGTTCATGTGGTTATTTTACTAGTATAATACCTATGACTATGTTTTATTATGGAATTATTTACTCAACTCATATTTCTGTCATAAAGTTTTTATGTTTATTATTTTTAAAGGCATGTGTTTTCAATTATTCATCATGCCTATTGTTTATGTTATCTTCCACTAAATTGTTTACCCTTACTGAGCATCTGAGCTCACCCCTTTCTTATTTTTTATTTCCTTGGGATTTCTAAGAAGTGTATTATGATTAAAATGTTAGATTAAGCTAAAAGGGGATAATGACGTTCTCAAAGAACTATTTATGTTGTATTTTATGTTTGAAATTGTAATGTGGAGTTGATGTATATAATCTATTTCCAAGATTACTAAACTGATCGGTCTTTCAGGACATGATTTTTTTATATCATGTCAATGTATTAAAATAATGCAATGACTCTGGGTAATTGGGGTCAGGGTGTTACAGTTGGTATCAGAGGAAGTTTAGTAACAACCTTGGAAATAGATTTAGATAAAATCTAATTAGGGAACATTACCCTAAGATATACTTCGAGGATTAGTATAGAAGAACTTCCTAGAATTTTGGTAAAGTAGAGATTTTGAGTATTTTCCAAGAAATACATCCTTGTTTAGATACGAATAGGTAGAGGCAGCTCTGGCATAGATGTACCTAGGAGTGAAAACTCTGACAAGGAGTTTTGGGCTTGACCTAGGGTATCCTGGTACACGAAAATGGGCCTTGCTGCACTCTTGGTTACGACATTCCTAGGGGATATGCTTAGAATAATTCACATTTTCGTTACAAACCATTATTAAGGATTTAGGAGTAATTAATTTCTCAATGAAAACATTTTTTTATGATTATAGATCATATGCATAATCTTTTCAATTTATGTTAGGTATTTTACAAGTTTGGAATTATGCATTGCGATTCATAAACTAACCTAGTGTATGTCATTATTAGAAATGGAACCTAGTATAAGGAATGATAATTCCAGCAATACGCATGATCCAAAGATTAAGAAGGATCATATATTTCATGGTAAAAGGCCAAAATTTAAAAGGGAAATAGTCTACCATGTATTCTCATCTTATGAAGAAATAGTATCATGTGTTAATAAGATAAGTAAATAATTCTCTGAGTCCTATGGATTTTAAGGGAAGAAAGAGAAGAAAGGGATGGAAGAGAGAAATATGGATAAAGGGAAGAGGGGAAAAAAGAATTTTCCCATATGTGGTAACTGTGGAAAGAATCACCTTAGTAAATTATTGAAGGGAATGAGAGTTTTTTATAAGTGTGGAGAAAAAGGACATCAAGTACATGATTTTAAGGGTATGAAAAAGGTTTCAAATGTACAATGCTTCATCTGCAAGGAGTTGGGACACTACACAAATCAATGTCCAAATCATCAGAGTATATCCCAAATGTTGCTATTGGATAATAATCAAGTTATGATACTACCGAAGATGAAGAAGAATGATTAGATTTCTTATGTTGTTATTAATGTATTGTGTCATTTGAGTATTGTATTAATGATGTACATGTTATAAGAATTATAAAGTATATAATAATTTTACTACAGTACTATTTCATTAAGGATTTGAGATTGTGTGGAATCAAGAAAAGTGACCCAATAGCAAGTTAAACCTTTTGGAAAATACATGGTTGAAGGAAAGATAAAAATTTATTATGGTCCTAATACTAAGGTATTGATTTTCGAATAAGAGATTATTGATTTAGATAAATTATATTGGATATTGTTGACATCCTTGGAACTGATTAATGGTTTGTTTATTCCATCATTATTGGAGTTTACAAAATTTTTGGATAGGAGTATATCCAGTATTCTATAAGGAATAAGGGAACATGAATGTAATAAATAAAGTTTAATGGTAATTTAGGGTGTTACAGTGTTTTAAAAGAATACATGATGAAGGTATTCACATGTTATTACATGGAAAAAAGGACCTTAGTTGTTTTCTTCTCTTAAAAGGGAATTTCGATGTGTGGCCTTTTCGAACCCTCCAAACATAGTAACCCCCTCCCCCATGAAGAGGTCACTGCCCTGAGGTAGAGCCCTAGCCAGGGAAAAATTCATTGCCAACTGAGATGGCAGAGTGTCCCGAAGGGTGACAGCCTGATCAGTGATGGTTTTTCAAATCAATATGTCAGCACGTTGGGTCACGCCTCATTTTTTCCGCCCAGTTGAGACCAAGGGACCCAAAAAGATGAGTGGATTGAGGGGGAGAGGATTTCCCCGAAATCAGACTCCCCGAATTAGAACACTAAACCTCCCAAATAATGGCGTTTTTATACCACTCTCCTTCACCACCACGCCACCACCGAAGTGGCAAAAAAGATCTTCATTGTGTTTACCTTCCTTCTAAATTTTGGACTGTGAGTTTGGACAGAAGTATTTTGGATAAGTCTAAAGGTTGGAATCAATTAAGTTTTACATTGGATACTATTTTTAAGGTTAAATCATTTCTTGAGATTATTATTTGATTTTCATAAAAAGGACAACTCGGAGGTCGGGCGATAACCTGTCACATCCGGCAAGGCCATGAGACTTGAACCCGCAACCGAAGAGCAACAAGGGTGCATCACCTATCACTGGCCCACATGATATCCCGGTTTGTATAATGTAGTTTTCTTAAATGTTCTAAAAGATAAATTATAAATTCATTTTTTTTGAAACCTATATGATTAGGATAAATATAATATTTTTGAATTATATTCTCCTTTGGAGTGAAAGATGGGTTTGTGGTAGGAATTAGTTAAAGGATAAAACTCTACTTGTCAAGAGTATATATATATATATATTTAAATAGATATATATTCCACTTATTCTATGAATAAATTAATTCTTAAACTTTATAGAAGAGATATTAAAACCAAAAATGTGTTATCCTAATATCTTATGTTTTTTGAACTAACGATATTTTAAATCATCATAGATTAATGGCTTTGAGGCCCTCAAAATTTACACTTGTTTGTGATTGATGAACTTAATCACTCCTTATAAATATTTACGTTTTTACTACAATTATGTGTCTCTAAATTCCACCAATGTTCTCCAAATCGGGATCATAATTTTTTGGTGACTTTTTTATTTCCCTTTCTCTCTTATTAAGACTAAATTTTATTAACCCAATTTCCGATGTGGGTTTTACACAAAGGTATTTTTATATTTTTAACCTTTTATTTTTGATTTTTTTTTCAAATTTTAAGGACACAATTTATTGAAGGAGGGGAGAATGTAACACCCCAAGATTTCATAGTACATTATCTCATTAAAGTAATTCAATAGATTACGCTACACGCAACACCAAGTTCGAACGCACCACAACTTACCAAACTAGCCGTTAAAAATGGTTATGAATAATATTAACTGAATTTTGAATCTTATATACTCTATATAATTTTAACATCTATATTATTTGTTTCTTAGACATAATATAAGAACAAATTCATTTTTTCAGATCAAGAAGTATTTTTCAAAAAAATGCAATTTTACCACCTTTTAATGGAGAACCCTTTTTAAAACCAATATTTGACACTTTTATATATTCAATTTAACGAAATTAAATTCTTCTTTAGAAGCGGGACATAAAAATTTAGTTTAGATAAATTTTTGGTACTTTTCTGATAACTTTCATATTTTGATGAATAGTGAAAAAACTATGTTTTAATTGAAAACAACTTTTTTAATCTAAATAATTTATAGTGTTAAATTATGCATTTGAATTGTTTTAAAGTATAACTAGATTATATTTTTATCATTTAATACAATTTAGGTCATTATTAGTAATTTCACATTTAAATTTGACATAAACACATGTCAATCTTTTGATAGTTTTTACTTTTTAAAAACGCGCTTTTTGGCTTCGACAATGGGAATTTATTTTAAATTAATTAATGAAACATATATGTTTAGAATTTGGTAAAATATAATTCATTTTATAGTTATGAATATAAAAATTATCTCAGTGTGAGTTTTTGGTATTTTGCTGAAAACATTCAATTTTTGATGAATAGTGAAAAACAATGTGTTATCGTTTAAAGCCGACTTTTTATTTAAATAATTATTTATTTTATTTGAATTTATTTTAAGTCAAAATACATATATAATACCTATATAAGTTCAATGTAATTCATTAGAGTCATTTTATTATAAAATTAGATGTATAAATTTTTATTGAACTTTTTACCGCCTTTTATCAACCTTCTAGGAACATTTGCAAATTTGCATAAAACATAATTTTAACGCTTCTGTGAGTAAAATTTAAAAAATCTGAGAGACACAGTTGATATCATTAAGTAAAATGTGGTACAATAAAATGAAAATATTTTTTGGTGAATAGTAACTTATGACGTTTATTTACCACAGTTAAAAGTAAACAAGGTAATTAAGGGTAAAAATGATATTATAATTACCCTAACACATATTCTAATTGTATTGGATAAGTGTAATTATACCAAAAACAGCCTTAGGAATAAAATATGATCATCTTTGGTCTACTTGGATTAGATTAGGACAGTTATTTTTTTTAAGAAGAGTTAAAAGTGTTAAATTAAAAGTTTAATAACTAAACTATTTTTAATATAAGGTTACACACAATATAAATTCTACTATAAAAATTCATTAAAAATCTAAAAAGTTTTCCTAAATAATTTTATTTTTTTTAGAATTTTTAGACATTAATTAATTTAATTTATTTATGACACAATGATGATGCAGTAATTACCTTATTAATGAAATATTAAAATAATTGATATTATAAATATCTAAATAAATGTAAATTGAGGCTTATAATGAATTAAAATAAATCTATAGGTTAATATGACATTTTAGGGTTGATTAGATTTTTTTTGAAGTGAAAAGGTTTTTATGACTTTCACAAAAACAAAATACCAAATAGTGTCAAAATTGACATAAATTAACTTTTAAAACAAATACTATATTATTGGTTGATATAATATTCTTAAAAATATAAGGTTCAGGAAAAAATCTTAAATAATATTATATATGTCATTAATGAACGAATTTAGGTTCTCTTGTAAGTTTAATGTAAGTTTATTAACCATATAGTGTAAGAATACAAGAAGACGCAGTAAACGTTAAACTACATAACTAAAAGTTAAATCTAAAATATAAGGTTAAAATGGTAACCTAAACTTGTCTAAAACATATTTTTTGAGAGTTTTTCTACCCATCCTCACCTTATCCTAGAAATAAATCATTTTGGAGCCATTAGAAACCAAAAAGAATTTTATTATAAATAATGTTTCAAGATTTTCCTAAAGTGACCATCACCTCACTTATAAAAGGGTACTTCCCCTTCTCTCAAAATCACACCTCCAAATCCATTTGTATTAGCCAAAACCTGACCAAATATCCTCCCAACATCCCTAACATAAAACTAGAGTCCTTAATTTGATCATAAATCCAACCTAAAGATCCCTTTTGATCAACTCAAAAGAAAACACCCGAAGAAGAGGTAATAATTTCACCACCCTCTTTCAAGTTCTTTTCTTCTTCCACTTCCTCTATCTTTGTTGTTTCCATAACAGAATAATAACTCCAATACCTAATACATACATTTATGTTATTATAAATATGGTACAACCATATTCTTCCTTCTTTCCATCCTATAAATGACAAAGTCACCATACGTGCGTACGTACGACTTACCGTCTACAGGGCGTGGTGTAGTTTGTTATTCAAACACTTCATTATTTGGATGGGTATAATAATGAGTATAACTAATGTAAATAATAAATATAAAATGTTAATTATTATTTATATATGATATACCATCCAATTACATTCAATTTCACCATCAATATAATGATATTGTCGCTCGTGCGTACGTACGGATTACTATCTCCATGACGTGATGAGATTCATTCTCACGTTCACCATTCAACAATGATTATAAAAATATATATTATTAATAAGTATGAAATATATGACATAATAATTCTACTGGATATATATATGTATATATATGTACTTACATATATCTTATTCACTTACTTCTGTTCAATAGGATATGAATACAGAAACAACGTTTATGCGTACGTACGGCCTACCATCTCCATAAACGGTGCCTTCCATTTCATATATCTATCTATTATAAATATTTATATTCTAAATATATATGATATATAAATCAAGTTTTATATTATGTAAGTATTTAAATCATGATCTAAATGAAATCCATAACAACCTTATCACTTCAAAAAAATTAGACATGGAATTGGATGAGGCTTTTCTCAATTTGATATATGGTTTTGGCCGAGTCCTTATTCATTTTTAGACGTCTTGGCCAATGCATTGAAATAATGTTTCATAATGTCTGGCATTATACATTCCCTCATTATGAAAATAATATTGATGGTACATGTGGTTATTAGACTAGTAGAATACCCATGACTATGTTTTATTATTGAATTATTTACTCAGCTCATATTTCTTCCCTAAAGTGTTCATGTTTATTATCTGTAAAGGTATGCGTTTTCAATTATTCACCATGCCTATTGTTTATGTTATCTTCTTCTAAATTTGTTACCCTTACTGAGCATCTGAGATCACCCCTTATGTTTTATTTTCCCAGAATTTCCAAGAAGTGTATTATGATTGATATGAAGGATTATGTTAAAAGAGAATATTGGAGTTCTCAAAGAACTATCTATGCTGTATTTCATGTTTGAAATTCTAATGTAAAGTTGATGTATGTAATCTATTTCCAAGACTTCTAAACTGATCGGTCTTTTGGGACATGAGTTCCTTGTATCATGCCAATGTATTAAAATAATGCATCGACTCTGGGTAATTGGGGTCGGTGTATTACACTATAGATATCCCATGTCATCAAACATAGAAGTGTTTTGGATTCTATAGATTATTATATATTCTATTTTTTCCTCTCAAGTTATGTTTGGGATTTTTTATCTAAAATATTATAATATATATTGTAACATCCCAAGATTTCATAGTGTGTTATTTCTTCAAAATAATTCAATAACTTGCACTACACGAAACACCGAGTTCAATCACACCATGACTTACCAAAAAAAGCCATTCAAAAGAGGTTATGAATAGTATTAACTAAATTTTAAACTTTATATAATCCTTATAATTTTAGAATCCATATTATGAGTTTCTTAGACATAATACAAGAACAGATTCATTTTCAGTATCGCACTTTTATCAACTTTTAATAGTGAAACCCTTTTAAATACAATATTTTAAACTTTTTTACTAAATGGGGACATCAAAAAATTTAAAATGAAACATCCCAATCTTCCACGGTATGCTTTCCTTTGAATAATACAGTAGTGTGTGTTGTACGCAACTTCGAGTTCTAACACACCACAACCAATCAAACTAGCTGTTATGAATAGTAATACCTACCTTTTAAAATTTTAGAAATTTTATCTCTCAAAATGGACTTAATTTTTGGATTCGTAGTATCGAATTTAGCCTAATGTGAAATTTTGGTACTTTTCGGATAACTTTCACATTTTGATGAATAGTTAAAATTACTAAATTATAATTAAAAACAACTTTTTTAATCAAAATAATTAATAGTGATAAATTATGAATTTGAGTGGTTTTAAAGTATATTTATAATATATTTTTACCATTTAATATAATGTTGGTCATTGGACATAATTTTACAATTAAACCGAACATAAACAAGTGTCAATCTTTTGATAGTTATTATCTCTTAAAAACACGTTTTTTGTTTTGACAGCGGGAATTAATTTTAAATTAATTTCTGCCACTTCTGTGTTTTGAATTTAGAAAATTGGATTCCATATTTGGAATCAGGATGTTCAAATTGTTTAAATAGGTAACATTTATTTTTAGACATTTTGAATAATTACTGCGGTAAATATTTTATTTACCAAGGTTAAGGGTAAATCCGGTAAATAAGGGTTAAAAAATTATATTATAATAAATATAAGTTACCCTAAAACATGTCCTAGCCTTATTGGTTGATACATGTTCGACCATAGGCATCTTTGGGTCGATTTTGGGACCCCGTGGTGCCACTTGTAGGTGATATGGACACTTTATTTTAATTAAGTTAAAATGAATACAAAAATGACACAAGCATATATCTTTTAGAAAAACAATTTTTACATAGGGTTATATATGTTGTATATTAGATTATAAATATTCATTAGAAAGGTAAAACGATTTCATACATAATTATATTTTATTTATAATTTTTAGACATTATATAATTTAATTTATTTGTGACACAATGATGATGAAGTAATTACTATAATAGTGAAAAATTAAAATAATTGATATTATAAATACCCAAATAAATATAATTTGAGACTTTTAATAAATTAAAATAATTTTCCAGGATAATATGACATATTAGGATTGATTTAGTTAAATGTTTTGGAAGTAATCATTCAGTTATGAGTTTCACAAAAATCAACTATTGAATAGTTTCAAAATTGTCATTAAAGAGTTTTTTAAAAAAATATTATATTATTAATTGATATTAAATTCCTAAAAATCTAAGGTTCTGCCAATAGACATATCTCATGATATTTTCATCATTAATGGACCACTTAGTGGTCTCTTTGATATATATGGTATGTTTATTAACCATATAATATAAAAATACAAAGAGACATTGTAAAAGTGAAACTAATTAACTTAGAGTTAATACTTAAATATAAGGTTAATATAAGTACCCAAACCTGTCTAAATTATATTGGTTGAGTGGTTTTCGACCTATCCCCACCTTAACCTTTGAATAGTCAACTTTGGAGCCATTATAAACCGAATATGAATTTATTATAAATTAATATTTCTAGTTCTTCCAAAGGTGCCCCTCACCCCTCTTATAAAAGGGCACTCCTCCTTATCCTTTCTTCACACCTTCAAAGCCTTTTGTTTCGGCCAAACTCTGACCAAATACTCTCCCAACTTCCCTCACTACAACCAAGAGGCCTTAGTTTGATCAGAAAGCCAACCTAAGGAGCCCTTTTGATCAAATCAAAAGGAAGAACCCGAAGAAGAGGTAATGTTTTCACCACCCCTTTTCAAGTTCCTTTCTTCTTCCACTTCTTATTTCTTTGTTATTACCATACTAAAATAATAACTCCTGTATCTCACATATACTGTGATGTTGTTATATATATGGTACAACCATATTCAGTATTCTATCCACCCTTTGAATAACATGTCACCATACGTGCGTACGTACGGCTTACCGTCTCCACGTCGTGGTGTAATTGTTATTCAATATATTATTATTTTGATGGGTATAATAATGATGTGTAACTCATGTAAATATTAAATATTACATATTAATAATTCTTTATATGTGATATACCATCAATTTATATATTATTTTAATATCAAAATAATGATATTGTCGCTCTAGCGTACGTACGGACTACCGTCTCAACGAACGCGATGAGATTCATTCTCCATCGTATCCATTCAAGTATAATTATCATTTGATGATTAATAACAGTATCTAAGGACTTGATATAATTCTGGATATGATTAATATACAACCTGTCCATTAAAAATATGGCTTACATAACAAAACATATAAAAGAAAACGTGTAAGTTAACACTCGAAACAACGATAATACTGAGATATTATTAACAAATCAATGTTAAAAGATCATATATGATATCATATGAATGTATATGATTTTTGTATAATTTAATAACAATTATTTCACCATTATACAGGAGGTTAACCTACCCCAACCAAGGAAAAGTACAAGGTAAGGGGTTTTCATCTCACTCCTTATTCCCGTGAGATTCATGCCATATTGCCACCATTACCTTTTGTGTGGTGTATGTACTGCCCATAATTATATTCTTTGTGTAATACACTCTAATTTATGTGTATTTACAAATTCATTGTATGATACCTCTTTCATGGGTTGTATGTTTCATAAGTTACCAAATTGGTAAAGGTTATTTCGCAATCTCTTCCTTATCCGAGGTTGTTTATACGTAATTATCTACTGGGATTTCTTTATCATCCACATCCATGTTTCTTCGAAATGTATTTCAAAACATTTTTTACTATTTACAAAGAATATGAGTTAAAGTCATTTATACCCTTATGGGTTTATAAAGGAATCTTTCTTTCATTTTCCAAACAAGGTTCTTTTTAACCTTTTCGATAGAATTAAGGTAAGAATGTTTTTTTTAACTTATACGGCGGGTGCGGTTATTTTCCGCCGTTATAAAATCGCCGAATCTTCCCTTACAAGCTTATAGGAATATTTTCAAACTGAATGTATTATTTTATAATTATGTTACTTTTAAAATGATTTCAAAAAAAGAAATATTTCTCTAAAATATTTTTGATTTCATCTATTTTAACATCCTTTGATGGATTTTAAGCTTATTTGAAGTTGATTTATTATGATACAAAACATCCCTATTTTATTGAAGGTTTTGTGATATTTTTTACTGTGGATAAGTTATTCTTATGTCACTCATGGTTTTTGATTAAAGTATTGACATTTTATAAGTTATTTTGAATCCAAATGTTTATGTTATATTTCAACCTTTCATTTAGATGAATGTGTTAAACAAGTATGTTCCGGGTTGGGGACCGATAAAAGTAAGCCCTCCGGTTTGGTCTCCGGTTATTAGAGGAACTCCGGTTTGGTCTCCGGTTATTAGAGGAACTCCGGGTTGGTGTCCGGTTATTAGAGGCACTCTGGGTTAGTGTCCGGTTATTAGAGTCACTCTGGGTTGGGTTCCGGTTACAGTTAGCCCCTAGGTCTTGGGATGAGGCCTTGACAAAGAAATTAAAGTTTAGCATTATGCATTCCAACATTATGAAAGTGGTTATTGATATTTCATGTGATTATTCGATTAGTAGAATATCCATGTGAATAAGTAAATGGCATTATTTCATTTTATTTATGTCATACTATGGTGAAGTTCAAGTTTGAAAGGCTTTTGTTTTAGTAATGCATTGCCTTAAATGTTTATGCTTATTTTTGAATGTTCCGCTATATTGTTATCCTTACTGGGCATTTGAGCTCACCCCTTTTCAATGTTTTATTTTTCCCAGGAACTGAAGAAGTAAGTTATGAATGACCTGCAGGGATATTATGAGGGATATGAGGGTGGATTATGGAGAAAATATGTTGTTGTAGTAGTTTTTCACTTTATGATGTAATGTAAAACTTTATGAATATATCTAGTGCTTCCAAGGCTACTAAACCAATCGGTCTTTCGAGATTTGATCTTTCTTGTGATCATGCCAATGTTATGTAATAATGCACCGACGCTGGGTAACTAGGGTCGGGGCGTTACAGTTGGTATCATAGGAAGTTTATTACAAACCTTGGAAGCTAGATTTAGAAAAAATCTGATTAGAGCACGTAGACCTAAGATGAACTTTGAGGATTAGTATAGAATAACTTCCTAGAATTTTGGTATTGTAGAGATTTTGTGAGTTTTCCAAGCAATACATCCATGTCTGGATACGAGCAGGTAGAGGCGGCTCTGGCATAGATGTACCTAGGGGTAAAACCCGAAAACACCGCTTTTAGCTAGACTCAAACGGGAACTGGTTCACGACAACAGGCCTTGCTGCACTCTTGGTTACGACACTCCCGGGGGATATGCTTAGGATAACTCTCATTTTCTTTACAAATCATTATGAAGGGTTTATGAGTATATACTTCCTCAAAAGACACATTTTTATGATTATGGATTATATCCACAAACTATTTAATTTATGTTATGTGTTTCACAAGTTTGGGATTAGGTATTGTTATTAATAAACTAATCTAGTGTATGCCATTGTTTAGAAATGGCGCCTAGTAGAAGGAATGAGAACCCCAACAATGCACATGATACAAAGAGAAAGAAGGATCATATATTTTATGGTCTTAAGCCAGAATTTACAAGAGAAATAGTCTCGCATGTATTATCATCATATGAAGAAATAATATCATGTGTTGATAAGATAAGTAAAGAGTTTACTGAGTCCTATGGCTTTGAAGGGAAGCAAGAGAAGAAAAGTATGGAAGAGAGAAAGATGGATAAAGGGAAGAGGGAAAAGAAGAATTTTCCCATATGTGATAACTGTGGAAAAAAACACCCTGGAACTTTCCTGAAAGGAATGGGAGTTTGTTATAAGTGTAGAGGAAAAGGGCAAAAAGTACGTGACTGAAAGGGTAAGAAAATGGTTTCAAATGTACAATGCTTCATTTGCAAGGAGTTTGGACACTACGCAAACCTATGTCCCAGTCATCAGACTATACCGCAAATGATGCTATTGGATAATAATCAAGTTATGATACTACCACAGATGAAGAGGAATGATTAAGGTTCTTATGTTGATTATGTCAATTGAGTGTTGTATCAACAATGTACTTGTTATAATAATTATGGAGTATATAAGTATTGTACTGCAGTACTATTTCATTAAGGACGTGAGATTGTGTGGAATAAAGAAAAGTGACTTAATAGCAGAATAAATTTTTGGAAAATATATGGTTGAGGGAATGATAAACCATAATATAGTTCTGATACCAAGGTTGTGATTTTGAAATAATACATGATTGTTTTGGATAAATTGTATTGGATATTCTTGACTACCTTAGAACTGATTAATGATTTGTATATTCCATCATTGTTGGGGTTAAAAATATTTTTGGATTGATGAAGCATATCCATAATTCTATATAGAATAAGGGAGCATGAATGTAATCAATAAGGAATATTGTAATTCAGGATGTTTCAGTGTATTAAAAGAATACATGATGAAGGTATTCATATGCTATTACGGGGTAAAAAGGTTCTACATTATGTTTACCTTCCTTATAAATGTTGGACTATGAGTTTGGACAGAAGCATTTTGGATAGTTCTAGTTTGGATTATTTTGGATTTCCATAAAAGGACAACCCAGAGGTCGGGCGGCAACCCGTCGCGTCCGGCAAGGCTGCAAGACTTGAACCCGCAACCGAAGGGCGACAATGGTGTATCACCTACCATTGGCCCACGAGATGTCCTGGATTAAATAATGTAGTCTTTTTAAAAGATCTGGTAGATGAATTATAAATTCATTTATTTTGGAACCCTGTACGAATAGTATAAATAGAAATTTTTTTACGTTCTATTATCTTTTAGAGTGAAAGATGAGTTTGTGGTAGAAATTTATTAATGGATAAAACTATAATTATAAAGTAAGTATATCTCCTTATGATCTTATCCAATCTCATAAATAAATTCCTCAACATTAAGAAAAGGAACTTAGAAAAAAAATGTTGTCCTAGATGGTTCCTTAAATCATCACTAATTTATGGCTTTGGAATTGTTGGCCTTTTCATAGCCATGTTCTCTACCACTCTCTATCAGATAATTGATGGTTAGATTTCTCTTCCATATCCATATTTTCCTACATGGAACCCTAGTATGTGTTATTTTTGGTAATCTTCATACTTTCCACTCTATATTTTAAATAGAGGTCTCATTAATTCATTTTTCGATGTGGGATTTCAACTAAGATATTTTGAAACGTCAAAAATGTGTTATCCCAATACCCTATGTTTTGTTGAACCGATGGTATTTCAAATAATCATAGATTGATGAGTTTAAGGATCTCAATTTTATACTTGTTTTTGATTGATGACCTCAATCACTACCTATAAATATTTACGTTTTCCCTCAAATTATATGTCTCTAATTGCCACCAATGTTCTCCTAATCGAGATCATAATTTGGTGGTGACCCTTTCATTTCTCTTTTCCTCATATTAAGACTAAATTTTAGTAACCCAATTTCTGATGTGGGTTTTCCCACAAATATATTTTCTATTTTCAACCTTTTATTTTCTAAGAACAATTTCAAATTGCGAGGACGCAATTTATTTAAGGAGGGGAGAATGTAACACCCCAGGATTTCATAGTGTGTTATTTCTTCAAAATAATTCAATAACTTGCACTACATGAAACACCGAGTTCAATCACACCATGACTTACCAAAAAAAATCCATTCAAAAGAGGTTATGAATAGTATTAACTAAATTTTAAACTTTATATAATCCTTATAATTTTAGAATCAATATTATGAGTTTCTTAGACATAATGCAAGAACAGATTCATTTTCAGTATTGCACTTTTATCAACTTTTAACAGTGAAACCCTTTTAAATAAAATATTTTAAACTTTTTGACTAAATGGGGAAATCAAAAAATTTAAAATGAAACATCCCAAGCTTCCACAGTACGCTTTCCTTTGAATAATACACTAGCGTGTGTTGTACGCAACTTCGAGTTCTAACACACCAAAACCAATCAAACTAGCTGTTATGAATAGTAATACCTACATTTTAAAATTTTAGAAATTTTATCTCTCAAAATGGACTTCATTTTTGGATTTGGAGTATCGAATTTAGCCTAAGGTGAAATTTTGGTACTTTTCGGATAACTTTCATATTTTGATGAATAGTGAAAATTACTAAATTTTAATTAGAAACAACTTTTTTAATCAATATAATTAATAGTGATAAATTATGAATTTGAGTGGTTTTAAAGTATATTTATAATATATTTTTACCATTTAATATAATTTTGGTCATTAGACATAATTTTACAATTAAACCGAACATAAACAAGTGTCAATCTTTTGATAGTTATTATCTCTTAAAAACACGCTTTTTGTTTTGACAGTGGGAATTAATTTTAAATTAATTTCTGCCACTTATGTGTTTTGAATTTAGAAAATTGGATTCCATATTTGAAATCAGGATATTCAAATTGTGTAAATAGGTAACTTTTATTTTTAGACATTTTGAATAATTACTGCGGTAAATATTTTATTTACCATGGTTAAGGGTAAATCCGGTAAATAAGGGTTAAAAAATAATATTATAATGATACTAAATTACCCTAAAACGTGTCCTAGCCTTATTGGTTGATACATGTTCGACCATAGGCATCTTTGGGTCGATTTTGGGACCCCATGTTGCCACTTGTAGGTGATCGGGACACTTTATTTTAATTAAGTTAAAATGAATACAAAAATGACACAAGCATATATCTTTTAGCAAAACAATTTTTACATAGGGTTATATATGTTGTATTTTAGATTATAAATATTCATTACAAAGCTAAAAATATTTCATACATAATGATATCTTATTTATAATTTTTAGACATTATATAAGTTAATTTATTTATGACACAATGATGATGAAGTAATTACTATAATAGTGAAAAATTAAAATAATTGATATTATAAATACCCAAATAAATATAATTTGAGACTTTTCATGAATTACAATAATTTTCAAGGATACTATGACATATTAGGATTGATTTAATAAAATATTTTCGAAGTAATCATTCAGTTATAAGTTTCACAAAAATCAGCTATTGAATAGTGTCAAAATTGACATAAAAGAGTTTTTAAAACAAATATTATATTATTAATTGATATTAAATTCCTAAAAATCTAAGGTTCGGCCAAGAGACATATATCATGATAGTTTCATCATTAATGGACCAATTGGGGGTATCTTGGATGTATATCGTAATTTTATTAACCATATAATATAAAAATACAAAGAGACATTGTAAAAGTGAAACTAATTAACTTGGAGTTAATACTTAAAGATAAGGTTAATATAAGTACCCAAACCTGTCTAAATTCTATTGGTTGAGTGTTTTTCGACCTATACCCACCTTAACCTTTTAATAATCAACTTTTGATCCATTATAAACCGAATATGAATTTATTATAAATTAATATTTCTAGTTTTTCCAAATGTGCCCCTCACCCCTCTTATAAAAGGGAACTCCTCCTTCTCATTTATTCACACCTTCAAAGCCTTTTTATTCGGCCAAACTCTGCCCAAATACTCTCCCGACTTCCCTCAATACAACCTAGAGGCCTTATATTGATCAGAAATCCAACCTAAGGAGCCCTTTTGATCAAATCAAAAAGAAGAACCCGAAGAAGAGGTAATGTTTTCACCACCCCTTTTCAAGTTCCTTTCTTATTCCACTTCTTCTTTCTTTATTATTACCATTCTAAAATAATCACTCCAGTATCTCACATATACTGTGATGTTATTATAAATATGGTACAACCATATTTAGTATTCTATCCACCCGTTGAATAACATGTCACCATACGTGCGTACCTACGGCTTACCGTCTCCACGTCGTGGTGTAATTGTTATTCAATATATTATTATTTGGATAGGTATCATAATGATGTGTGAATCATTTAAATATTAAATATGACATGTTAATAATTCTGTATATGTGATATACCATCCATTTATATATTATTTTAATATCAAAAGAATGATATTGTCGCTCGTGCGTACGTACGGACTACCGTCTCCACGAACACGATGAGATTCATTCTCCATCGTATCCATTCAAGTATAATTTTCATTTGATGATTAATAATAGTATCTAAGGCCTTGATATCATTCTGGATATGATTAAGATAAAACCTATCCATTAAAAACATGGCTTACGTAACAAAACATATAAAAGAAAACGAGTAAGTTAACACTCGAAACAACGATAATACTGAGATATTATTAACAAATCAATGTTAAAAGATCATATATGATATCATATTAATGTATATGATTCTTGTATAATTTAATAACAATTATTTCACCATTATACAGGAGTTTAACCTACCCCAACCAAGGAAAAATACAAGGTAAGGGGTTTTCATCTCACTCCTTATTCCCGTCAGATTCATGCCATATTGCCACCATTACCTTTTGTGTGGTGTATGTACTACCCATAATTATATTATTTGTGTAATACACTATAATTTATGTGTATTTACATATTCATTTTATGATGCATCTTTCATGGGTTTTATGTTTCATAAGTTACCAAATTGGTAAGGGTTATTTCACAATCTCTTCATTATCCGAGGTTGTTTATACGTAATTATCTACTGGGATTTCCTTATCATCCACATCCATGTTTCTTCGAAATGTATTTCAAAACATTTTTTACTATTTAAAAATAATATGAGTTAAAGTCATTTATACCCTTATGGGTTTATAAAGGAATATTTCCATCGTTTTCCAAACAAGGTGCTTTTTAACCTTTTCGACAGAATTAAGGTAAGAATGTTTTTTTAACTTATACGGCGGGTGCGGTTATTTTCCGCCGTTATAAAATCATCGAATCTTCCCTTAAAAGCTTATAAGAATATTTTCAAATTGAATGTATTATTTTATAATTATGTTACTTTTAAAATGATTTCAAAAAAAGAAATATTTCTCTAAAATATTTTTGATTTCATCTATGACAACATCCTTTGATGGATTTTAAACTTATTTGAAGTTGATTTATTATGATACAAAACATCCCTATTTTATTGAATGTTTTGTGATATTTTTGACTGTGGATAAGTCATTCTTATGTCACTAATGGTTTTTTTTAAGTATTGACATTTTATAAGTTATTTTTAATCCAAATGTTTATGTTATATTTCAACCTTTCATTCAGATTAATGTGTTAGACAAGTATGTTCTGGGTTGGGGACCGATAAAAGTAAGCCCTCCGGTTTGGTCTCCGGTTATTAGAGGAACTCCGGTTTGGTCTCCGATTATTAGAGGAACTCCGGGTTGGTGTCCGGTTATTAGAGGCACTCCGGGTTGGTGTCCGGTTATTAGAGGCACTTCGGGTTGGGTTACGGTTACAGTTAGCCCCTAGGTCTTGGGACGAGGCCTTGACAAAGAAATTAAAGTTCAGCATTATGCATTCCGACATTATGAAAGAGGTTTTTGATATTGCATGTGATTATTTGATTAGTAGAATATCCATGTGAATAAGTAAATGGAATTATTTAATTTTATTTATGCCATACTATGTTGAAGTTCAAGTTTGAAAGGCTTTTGTTTTAGTAATGCATTTCCTTAAATGTTTATGCTTATTTTTGAATGTTCCGCTATATTGTTATCCTTACTGGGAATTTGAGCTCACCCCTTTTCAATGTTTTATTTTTCCCAGGAAGTGAAGAAGTAAGTTATGAATGACCTGCAGGGATATTATGAGTGGATATGAGTGTGGATTATATAGACAATATGTTGTTGTAGTAGTTTTTCACTTTATGATGTATTGTAAAACATTATGAATATATATAGTGCTTCCAAGGCAACTAAACCAATCGGTCTTTCGAGATTTGATCTTTCTTGTGATCAAGCCAATGTTATGTAATAATGCACCGACTCTGGGTAACTAGGGTCGGGGCGTTACAGTTGGTATCAGAGGAAGTTTATTATAAACCTTGAAAGCTAGATTTAGATAAACTCTGATTAGAGCAGGTATACCTAAGATGAACTTTGAGGATTAGTATAGAAGAACTTTCTAGAATTTTGGTATTGTAGAGATTTTGTGAGTTTTCCAAGCAACACATCCCTGTCTAGATACGAGCAGGTAGAGGCGGCTCTAGCAGAGATGTACCTAGGGGTAAAACCTGAAAACACCTCTTTGAGCTAGACTCGAACGGGAACTGGTGCACGACAATGGGCCTTGCTGCACTCTTGGTTACGACACTCCCGGGGGATATGCTTAGGATAACTCTTATTTTCTTTACAAATCATTATGAAGGGTTTATGAGTATATACTTCTTCAAAAGAGAAATTTTTATGATTATGGATTATATCCATAAACTATTTAATTTATGTTATGTGTTTCACAAGTTTGGGATTAGGTATTGTTATTCATAAACTAATCTAGTGTATGCCATTGTTTAGAAATCGTGCCTAGTAGAAGGAATGAGAACTCCAGCAATGCACATGATACAAAGAGAAATAAAGATCATATATTTTATGGTCTTATGCCAGAATTTACAAGAGAAATAGTCTCGCATGTAGTATCATCATATGAAGAAATAATATCATGTGTTGATAAGATAAGTAAAGAGTTTACTGAGTCCTATGCCTTTGAAGGGAAGCAAGAGAAGAAAAGGATGGAAGAGATAATGATGGATAAAGGGAAGAGGGAAAAGAAGAATTTTCCCATATGTGATAACTGTGGAAAAAACACCCTGGAACTTGCCTAAAAGGAATGTGAGTTTGTTATAAGTGTGTAGGAAAAGGGCACAAAGTACGTGACTGCAAGGGTAAGAAAATGGTTTCAAATGTCCAATGCTTCATTTGCAAGGAGTTTGGACACTACGCGAACCTATGTCCCAGTCATCAGACTATGCCGCAAATGATGCTATTGTATAATAATAAAGTTATGATACTACCACAGATGAAGAGGAATGATTAGAGTTCTTATGTTGATTATGTCAATTGAGTGTTGTATCAACAATGTACTTGTTATAATAATTATGGAGTATATAAGGATTGTACTGCAGTACTATTTCATTAAGGACTTGAGATTGTGTGGAACAAAGAAATGTGACTCAATAGCATAATAAATTTTTGGAAAATATATAGTTGAGAGAATGATAAACCATAATATAGTTCTGATACCGAGGTTGTGATTTTGGAATAATACATGATTGTTTTGGATAAATTATATTGGATATTCTTGACTATATTGGAACTGATTAATGATTTGTATATTCCATCATTGTTGGGGTTTAAATTTTTTTTGGATTGATGAAGTATATCCAGCATTCTATATGGAATAAGGGAGCATTAATGTAATCAATAAGGAATATTGTAATTCAGGATGTTTCAGTGTATTAAAAGAATACATGATGAAGGTATTCATATGCTATTACGGGGTAAAAAGGATCTACATTATGTTTACCTTCCTTATAAATGTAGGACTATGAGTTTGTACAGAAGTATTTTGGATAGTTCTAGTTGGGATTATTTTGGATTTCCATAAAAGGACAACCCGGAGGTCGGGCTGCAACCCGTCGTGTCCGGCAAGGCTGCGAGACTTGAACCCGCAACCGAAGGGTGACAAGGGTGTATCACCTACCACTGGCCCACGGGATGTCCGGGATTAAATAATGTAGTTTTTTTTAAAAGATCTGGTAGATGAATTATAAATTCATTTATTTTGGAACCCTGTACGAATAGTAAAAATAGAAATTTTTTTACGTTCTATTATCTTTTAGAGTGAAAGATGAGTTTGTGGTAGAAATTTATTAATGGATAAAACTCTAATTATAAAGTAAGTATATATCCTTATGATCTTAGACAATCTCATAAATAAATTCCTCAACATTAAGAAAATGAACTTAGAACAAAAATGTTGTCCTAGATGGTACCTTAAATCATCACTAATTTATGGCTTTGGGATTGTTGGCCTTTTCATAGCCATGTTCTCTACCACTCTCCATCAGATAATTGATGGTTAGATTTCTCTTCCATATCCATATTTTCCTACATGGAACCCTAGTATGTGTTATTTTCGGTAATCTTCATACTTTCCACTCTATATTTTAAATAGAGGCCTCATTAATTCATTTTTCGATGTGGGATTTCAACTAAGATATTTTGAAACGTCAAAAATGTGTTATCCCAATACCCTATGTTTTGTTGAACCGATGGTATTTCAAATCATCATAGATTGATGAGTTTAAGGACCTCAATTTTATACTTGTTTGTGATTGATTACCTCAATCACTACCTATAAATATTTACGTTTTCCCTCCAATTATATGTCTCTAATTGCCACCAATGTTCTCCTAATCGAGATCATAATTTGGTGGTAACCCTTTCATTTCTCTTTTCCTCATATTAAGACTAAATTTTAGTAACCCAATTTCCGATGTGGGTTTTCCCATAAATATATTTTCTATTTTCAACCTTTTATTTTTGAAGAACAATTTCAAATTGCGAGGACGCAATTTATTGAAAGAGGGGAGAATGTAACACCCCAAGATTTCATAGTGTGTTATTTCTTCAAAATAATTCAATAACTTGCACTACACGAAACACCGAGTTCAATCACACCATGACTTACCAAAAAAAATCCCTTCAAAAGAGGTTATGAATAGTATTAACTAAATTTTAAACTTTATATAATCCTTATAATTTTAGAATCCATATTATGAGTTTCTTAGACATAATGCAAGAACAGATTCATTTTCAGTATTGCACTTTTATCAACTTTTAATAGTGAAACCCTTTTAAATACAATATTTTAAACTTTTTGACTAAATGGGGACATCAAAAAATTTAAAATGAAACATCCCAAGCTTCCACGGTACGCTTTCCTTTGAATAATACAGTAGCGTGTGTTGTACGCAACTTCGAGTTCTAACACACCACAACCAATCAAACTAGCTGTTATGAATAGTAATACCTACCTTTTAAAATTTTAGAAATCTTATCTCTCAAAATGGACTTCATTTTTGGATTCGGAGTATCGAATTTAGCCTAAGGTTAAATTTTGGTACTTTTCGGATAACTTTCATATTTTGATGAATAGTGAAAATTACTAAATTTTAATTAAAAACAACTTCTTTAATCAAAAAAATTAATAGTGATAAATTATGGATTTGAGTGGTTTTAAAGTATATTTATAAAATATTTTTACCATTTAATATAATGTTGGTCATTGGACATAATTTTACAATTTAACCGAACATAAACAAGTGTCAATCTTTTGATAGTTATTATCTCTTAAAAACACGCTTTTTGTTTTGACAGTGGGAATTAATTTTAAATTAATTTCTGCCACTTGTGTGTTTTGAATTTAGAAAATTGGATTCCAAATTTGGAATCAGGATGTTCAAATTTTGTAAATAGTTAACTTTTATTTTTAGACATTTTGAATAATTACTGCGGTAAATATTTTATTTACCATGGTTAGGGGTAAATTTGGTAAATAAGGGTTAAAAAATAATATTGTAATAATAATAAATTACCCTAAAACGTTTCCTAGCCTTATTGGTTGATACATGTTCTACCATAGGCATCTTTGGGTCGATTTTGGGACCTCATGGTTCCACTTGTAGGTGATGGGGACACTTTATTTTAATTAAGTTAAAATGAATACAAAAATGACACAAGCATATATCTTTTAGAAAAACAATTTTTACATAAGGTTATATATGTTGTATTTTAGATTATAAATATTAATTAGAAAGGTAAAATTATTTCATACATAATGATATTTTATTTATAATTTTTAGACATTATATAATTTATTTTATTTATGACACAATGATGATGAAGTAATTACTATAATAGTGAAAAATTAAAATAATTGATATTATAAATACCCAAATAAATATAATTTGAGACTTTTAATGAATTACAATAATTTTCTAGGATAATATGAAATATTATGATTGATTTAATTAAATTTGTTCGAAGTAATCATTCAGTTATTAGTTTCACAAAAATCAACTATTGAATAGTGTCAAAATTGACATAAAAGAGTTTTTAAAACAAATATTATATTATTAATTGATATTAAATTCCTAAAAATCTAAGGTTCGGCCAAGAGACATATATCATGATTGTTTAATCATTAATGGACCACTTGGGGGTCTATTGGATGTATATGGTAAGTTTATTAACCATATAATATAAAAATACAAAGAGACATTGTAAAAGTGGAACTAATTAACTTAGAGTTAATACTTAACGATAAGGTTAGTATAAGTACCCAAACCTGTCTAAATTCTATTGGTTGAGTGGTTTTCGACCTATACCCACCTTAACCTTTGAATAATCAACTTTCGATCCATTATAAACTGAATATGAATTTATTATAAATTAATATTTCTAGTTTTTCCAAAGGTGCCCCTCACCCCTCTTATAAAAGGGTACTCCTCCTCATTTCTTCACACCTTCAAAGCCTTTTGGTTCGGCCAAACTCTGCCCAAATACTCTCACAACTTCCCTCACTACAACCTAGAGGCCTTAGTTTGATCATAAAGCCAACCTAAGTAGCCCTTTTGATCAAATCAAAAGGAAGAAACCGAAGAAGAGGTAATGTTTTCACCACCCCTTTTCAAGTTCCTTTCTTCTTCCACTTCTTATTTATTTGTTATTACCATTCTAAAATAATAACTCCAGTATCTCACATATACGGTGATGTTATTATAAATATGTTACAACCATATTCAGTATTCTATCCACCCTTTGAATAACATGTCACCATACGTGCGTACGTACGGCTTACCGTCTCCACGTCGTGGTGTAATTGTTATTCAATATATTATTATTTGGATGGGTATCATAATGATGTGTAACTCATGTAAATATTAAACATGACATGTTAATAATTCTGTATATGTGATATACCATCCATTTATATATTATTTTAATATCAAAAGAATGATATTGTCGCTCGTGCGTACGTACGGACTACCGTCTCCATGAACGCGATGAGATTCATTCTCCATCGTATCCATTCAAGTATAATTCTCATTTGATGATTAATAATAGTATCTAAGGACTTGATATCATTCTAGATATGATTAATATACAACCTATCCCTTAAAAACATGTCTTACGTAACAAAACATATAAAAGAAAACGAGTAAGTTAACACTCGAAACAACGATAATACTGAGATATTATTAACAAATCAATGTTAAAAGATCATATATGATATCATATGAATGTATATGATTCTTGTATAATTTAATAACAATTATTTCACCATTATACAGGAGGTTACCCTACCCCAACCAAGGAAAAGTACAAGGTAAGGGGTTTTCATCTCATTCCTTATTCCCGTGAGATTCATGTCATATTGCCACCATTACCTTTTGTGTGGTGTATGTACTACCCATAATTATATTCTTTGTGTAATACACTCTAATTTATGTGTATTTACATATTCATTGTATGATACCTCTTTCATGGGTTGTATGTTTCATAAGTTACCAAATCGGTAAGGGTTATTTCACAATCTCTTCATTATCCGAGGTTGTTTATACGTAATTATCTACTGGGATTTCTTTATCATCCACATCCATGTTTCTTTGAAAAGTATTTCAAAACATTTTTTACTATTTACAAAGAATATGAGTTAAATTCATTTATACCCTTATGGGTTTATAAAGGAATCTTTCCGTCGTTTTCCAAACAAGGTGCTTTTTAACCTTTTCGACAGAATTAAGGTAAGAATGTTTTTTTTAACTTATATGGCATGTGCGGTTATTTTCCGCCGTTATAAAATCATCAAAGCTTCTCTTACCAGCTTATAGGAATATTTTAAAATTGAATGTATTATTTTATAATTATGTTACTTTTAAAATGATTTCAAAAAAAGAAATATTTCTCTAAAATATTTTTGATTTCATCTATGTCAACATCCTTTGATGGATTTTAAGCTTATTTGAAGTTGATTTATTATGATACAAAACATCCCTATTTTATTGAAGGTTTTGTGATATTTTTGACTGTGGATAAGTTATTATTATGTCACTCATGGTTTTTGTTTAAAGTATTGACATTTTATAAGTTATTTTTAATCCAAATGTTTATGTTATATTTAAACATTTCATTCAGATAAATGTGTTAGACAAGTATGTTCCGGGTTGGGGACCGGTAAATGTAAGCCCTCTGGTTTGGTCTCCGGTTATTAGAGGAACTCCGTTTTTGTCTCCGGTTATTAGAGTAACTCTGGGTTGGTGTCCGGTTATTAGAGGCACTCCGGATTGTTGTCCGGTTATTAGGGGCACTCCGGGTTGGGTTCCGGTTACAGTTAGCCCCTAGGTCTTGGGATGAAGCCTTGACAAAGAAATTAAAGTTCATCATTATGCATTCCGACATTATGAAAGTGGTTATTGATATTGAATGTGATTATTCGATTAGTAGAATATCCATGTGAATAAGTAAATGGCATTATTTCATTTTATTTATGTCATACTATGTTGAAGTTCAAGTTTGAAAGGCTTTTGTTTTAGTAATGTATTGCCTTAAATGTTTATGCTTATTTTTGAATGTTCCGCTATATTGTTATCCTTACTGGGCATTTGATCTCACCCCTTTTCAATGTTTTATTTTTTCCAGGAAGTGAAGAAGTATGTTATGAATGAACTGCAGGGATATTATGAGGGGACATGAGTGTGGATTATGGAGACAATATGTTGTTGTAGTAGATTTTAACTTTATGATGTAATGTAAAACTTTATGAATATATCTAGTGCTTCCAAGGCTACTAAACCAATCAGTCTTTCGATATTTCATCTTTCTTGTGATCATGCCAATGTTATGTAATAATGCACCGACTCTGGGTAACTAGGGTTGGGGCGTTACAGTTGGTATCAGAGAAATTTTAGTACAAACCTTTGAAGCTAGATTTAGATAATCTCTGATTAGAGCACGTAGACCTAAGATGAACTTTGAGGATTAGTATAGAATAACTTCCTAGAATTTTGGTATTGTAGAGATTTTGTGAGGTTTCCAAGCAATACATCCCTGTCTGGATACGAGCAGGTAGAGGCGGCTCTAGCACAGATGTACCTAGGGGTAAAACCCGAAAACACCGCTTTGAGCTAGACTCGAACGGGAACTGGTGCACGACAACGGGCCTTGCTGCACTCTTGGTTACGACACTCCCGGGGGATATGCTTAGGATAACTCTAATTTTCTTTACAAATAATTATGAATGGTTTATGAGTATATACTTTCTCAAAAGATACATTTTTATGATTATGGATTATATCCAGAAACTATTTAATTTATGTTATGTGTTTCACAAGTTTGGGATTAGGTATTGTTATTCATAAACTAATCTAGTGTATGCCATTGTTTAGAAATGGCGCCTAGTAGAAGGAATGAGAACTCCAGCAATGCACAAGATATAAAGAGAAATAAGGATCATATATTTTATGGTCTTAAGCCAGAATTTACAAGAGAAATAGTCTCACATGTATTATCATCATATGAAGAAATAATATCATGTGTTGATAAGATAAGTAAAGAGTTTACTGTGTCCTATGTCTTTGAAGGGAAGCAAGAGAAGAAAAGGATGGAAGAGAGAAAGATGGATAAAGGGAAGAGGGAAAAGAAGAATTTTCCCATATGTGATAACTATGGAAAAAAACACCCTGGAACTTGCCTGAAAGGAATGTGAGTTTGTTATAAGTGTGGAGGAAAAGGGCACAAAGTACGTGACTGGAAGGGTAAGAAGATGGTTTCAAATGTACAATTCTTCATTTGCAAGGAGTTTGGACACTACGTGTACCTATGTCTTAGTCATCAGACTATGCCGCAAATGATGCTATTGGATAATAATCAAGTTATGATACTACCACAGATGAAGATGAATGATTAGAGTTCTTATGTTGATTATGTCAATTGAGTGTTGTATCAACAATGTACTTGTTATAATAATTATGGAGTATATAAGGATTGGACTGCAGTACTATTTCATTAAGGACTTGAGATTGTGTGGAACAAAGAAATGTGACTCAATAGCAGAATAAATTTTTGGAAAATATATGGTTGAGAGAATGATAAACCATAATATAGTTCTGATACCGAGGTTGTGATTTTGGAATAATACATGATTGTTTTGGATAAATTATATTGGATATTCTTGACTACCTTGGAACTGATTAATGATTTGTATATTCCATCATTGTTGGGGTTTAAAACATTTTTGGATTGATGAAGTATATCCATCATTCTATATGGAATAAGGGAGAATGAATGTAATCAATAAGGAATATTGTAATTCAGGATGTTTCAGTGTATTAAAAGAATACATGATGAAGGTATTCATATGCTATTACGGGGTAAAAAGGATATACATTATGTTTACCTTCCTTATAAATGTTGGACTATGAGTTTGGACAGAAGTATTTTGGATAGTTCTAGTTTGGATTATTTTGGATTGCCATAAAAGGACAACCCGGAGGTCGGGCGGCAACCCGTCGCGTCCGGCAAGGCTGCGAGACTTGAACCCGCAACAGAAGGGCGACAAGGGTGTATCACCTACCACTGGCCCATGAGATGTCCTGGATTAAATAATGTAGTTTTTTTAAAAGATCTGGTAGATGAATCATAAATTCATTTATTTTCGAACCCTGTACGAATAGTATAAATAGAATTTTTTTTACGTTCTATTATCTTTTAGAGTGAAAGATGAGTTTGTGGTAGAAATTTATTAATGGATAAAACTCTAATTATAAAGTATGTATATATCCTTATGATCTTAGCCAATCTCATAAATAAATTCCTCAACATTAAGAAAAGGAACTTAGAACAAAAATGTTGTCCTAGATGGTACCTTAAATCATCACTAATTTATGGCTTTGGGATTGTTGGCCTTTTCATAGCCATGTTCTCTACCACTCTCCATCAGATAATTGATGGTTAGATTTCTCTTCCATATGCATATTTTCCTACATGGAACCCTAGTATGTGTTATTTTTGGTAATCTTCATATTTTTCACTCTATATTTTAAATAGACGCCTCATTAATTCATTTTTCGATTTGGGATTTCAACTAAGATATTTTGAAACGTCAAAAATGTGTTATCCCAATACCCTATGTTTTGTTGAACCGATGGTATTTCAAATCATCATAGATTGATGAGTTTAAGGACCTCAATTTTATACTTGTTTTTGATTGATGACCTCAATCAGTACCTATAAATATTTACGTTTTCCCTCCAATTATATGTCTCTAATTGCCACCAATGTTCTCCTAATTGAGATCATAATTTGGTGGTGACCCTTTCATTTCTCTTTTCCTCATATTAAGACTAAAGTTTAGTAACCCAATTTCCGATGTGGGTTTTCCCACAAATATATTTTCTATTTTCAAACTTTTATTTTCGAAGAACAATTTCAAATTGCGAGGACGCAATTTATTGAAGGAGGGGAGAATGTAACACCCCAAGATTTCATAGTGTGTTATTTCTTCAAAATAATTCAATAACTTGCACTACACGAAACACCGAGTTCAATCACACCATGACTTACCAAAAAAAAACCATTCAAAAGAGGTTATGTATAGTATTAACTAAATTTTAAACTTTATATAATCCTTATAATTTTAGAATCCATATTATGAGTTTATTAGACATAATGCAAGAATAGATTCATTTTCAATATTGCACTTTTATCAACTTTTAATAGTGAAAACCTTTTAAATACAATATTTTAATCTTTGTGACTGAATGGGGACATCAAAAAATTTAAAATGAAACATCCCAAGCTTCCACGGTACACTTTCCTTTGAATAATACAGTAGCGTGTGTTGTATGCAACTTCGAGTTCTAACACACCACAACCAATCAAACTAACTGTTATGAATAGTAATACCTACCTTTTAAAATTTTAGAAATTTTATCTCTCAAAATGGACTTCATTTTTGGATTCTGAGTATCGAATTTAGCCTAAGGTTAAATTTTGGTATTTTTCGGATAACTTTCATATTTTGATGAATAGTGAAAATTACTAAATTTTAATTAAAAACAACTTTTTAAATCAAAATAATTAATAGTGATAAATTATGAATTTGAGTGGTTTTAAAGTATATTTAGAATATATTTTTACCATTTAATATAATGTTGGTCATTGGACGTAATTTTACAATTAAACCGAACATAAACAAGTGTCAATCTTTTGATAGTTATTATCTCTTAAAAACACGCTTTTAGTTTTGAAAGCGGGAATTAATTTTAAATTAATTTCTGCCACTTCTGTGTTTTGAATTTAGAAAATTGGATTCCATATTTGGAATCAGGATGTTCAAATTGTGTAAATAGGTAACTTTTATTTTTAGACATTTTGAATAATTACTGCGGTAAATATTTTATTTATCATGGTTAAGGGTAAATCCGGTAAATAAGGGTTAAAAAATAATATTATAATAATAATAAATTACCCTAAAACGTTTCCTAGCCTTATTGGTTGATACATGTTCGACCATAGGCATCTTTGGGTCGATTTTGGGACCCCATGGTGCCACTTGTAGGTGATAGGGACACTTTATTTTAATTAAGTTAAAATGAATACAAAAATGACACAAGCATATATCTTTTAGAAAAACAATTTTTACATAGGGTTATATATGTTATATTTTAGATTATAAATATTCATTAGAAAGGTAAAAATATTTCATACATAATTATATTTTATTTATAATTTTTAGACATTATATAATTTAATTTATTTATGACACAATGATGATGAAGTAATTACTATAATAGTGAAACATTAAAATAATTGATATTATAAATACCCAAATAAATATAATTTGAGACTTTTAATGAATTAAAATAATTTTCTAGGATAATATGACATATTAGAATTGATTTAATTAAATTTTTTCTAAGTAATCATTTAGTTATGAGTTTCACAAAAATAAACTATTGAATAGTGTCAAAATTGACATAAAAGAGTTTTTAAAACAAATATTATATTATTAGTTGATATTAAATTCTTAAGAATCTAAGGTTCGTCCAAGAGACATATATCATGATATTTTCATCATTAATGGACCACTTGGGGGTCGCTTGGATGTATATGGTAAGTTTATTAACCATATAATATAAAAATACAAAGAGACATTGTAAAAGTGAAACTAATTAACTTAGAGTTAATACTTAAAGATAAGGTTAATATAAGTACCCAAACCTGTCTAAATTCTATTGGTTGAGTGGTTTTCGACCTATACCCACCTTAAACCTTTAATAATCAACTTTGGAGCCATTATAAACCGAATATGAATTTATTATAAATTAATATTTCTAGTTTTTCCAAAGGTGCCCCTCACCACTCTTATAAAAGGGCACTTCTCCTTCTCATTTATTCACACCTTCAAAGCCTTTTGGTTCGGCCAAAATCTACCCAAATACTCTCCCAACTTCCCTCACTACTACCTAGTGTCTTTAGTTTGATCAGAAAGGCAACCTAACAGGCCCTTTTGATCAAATCAAAAGGAAGAACCCAAAGAAGATGTAATCTTTTCACCACCCCTTTTCAAGTTCCTTTCTTCTTCCACTTCTTCTTTCTTTGTTATTACCATTCTAAAATAATAACTCCAGTATCTCACATATACTGTGATTTTATTATAAATATGGTACAACCATATTCAGTATTCTATCCACCCTTTGAATAACATGTCACCATACGTGCGTACGTACGGCTTACCGTCTCCACGTCGTGGTGTAATTGTAATTCAATATATTATTATTTGGATGGGTATCATAATGATGTGTAACTCATTTAATATTAAATATGACATGTTAATAATTCTGTATATGTGATATACGATCCATTTATATATTATTTTAATATCAAAAGAATGATATTGTCGCTCGTGCGTACGTACGGACTACCGTCTCCATGAACGCGATGAGATTCATTCTCCATCGTTTCCATTCAAGTATAATTCTCATTTGATGATTAATAATAGTATCTAAGGACTTGATATAATTCTGGATATTATTAAGATACAACCTATCCATTAAAAACATGGCTTACGTAACAAAACATATAAAGGAAAACGAGTAAGTTAACACTCGAAACAACGATAATACTGAGATATTATTAACAAATCAATGTTAAAAGATCATATATGATATCATATGAATGTATATGATTCCTGTATAATTTAATAACAATTATTTCACAATTATACAGGATATTAACCTACCCCAACCAATGAAAAGTACAAGTTAAGGGGTTTTCATCTCACTCCTTATTCCCGTGAGATTCATGCCATATTGCCACCATTACCTTTTGTGTGGTGTATGTACTGCCCATAATTATATTCTTTGTGTAATACCCTCTAATTTATGTGTATTTACATATTCATTGTATGATACCTCTTTCATGGGTTGTATGTTTCATAAGTTACCAAATTGGTAAGGGTTATTTCACAATCTCTTCATTATCCGAGGTTGTTTATACGTAATTATATACTGAGATTTCTTTATCATCTACATCCATGTTTCTTCGAAATGTATTTCAAAACATTTTTTACTATTTACAAAGAATATGAGTTAAAGTCATTTATACCCTTATGGGTTTATAAAGGAATCTTTCTGTCATTTTCCAAAAAGGTGCTTTTTAACCTTTTCTAAAGAAATAAGGTAAGAATGTTTTTTAACTTATACGGCGGGTGCGGTTATTTTCCACCGTTATAAAATCGTCGAAGCTTCCCTTACAAGCTTATAGGAATATTTTCAAATTGAATGTATTATTTTATAATTATGTTACTTTTAAAATGATTTCAAAAAAAGAAATATTTCTCTAAAATATTTTTGATTTCATCTATGTCAACATCCTTTGATGTATTTTAAGCTTATTTGAAGTTGATTTATTATGATACAAAACATCCCTATTTTATTGAAGGTTTTGTGATATTTTTGACTGTGTATAAGTTATTCTTATGTCACTCATGGTTTTTGTTTAAAGTATTGACATTTTATAAGTTATTTTTAATCCAAATGTTTATGTTATATTTCAACCTTTCATTCAGATGAATGTGTTAGACAAGTATGTTCCGGGTTGGGGACCGGTAAAAGTAAGACCTCCGGTTTGGTCTCCGGTTATTAGAGCAACTCCAGTTTGGTCTCCAGTTATTAGAGGAACTCCAGGTTGGTGTCCGGTTATTAGAGGCACTCTGGGTTGGCGTCCAGTTATTAGAGGCACTCTGGGTTGGGTTCCTGTTACAGTTATCCCCTAGGTCTTGGGACGAGGCCTTGACAAAGAAATTAAAGTTTAGAATTATGCATTCCGACATTATGAAAGTGGTTATTGATATTTCATGTGATTATTCTATTAGTAGAATGTCCATGTGAATAATTAAATGGCATTATTTCATTTTATTTATGCCATACTATGTTGAAGTTCAAGTTTGAAAGGCTTTTGTTTTAGTAATTCATTGCCTTAAATGTTTATGCTTATTTTTGAATGTTCCACTATATTGTTATCCTTACTGGGCATTTGAGCTCACCCCTTTTCAATGTTTTATTTTTTCCAGGAAGTGAAGAAGTAAGTTATGAATGACCTGCAGGGATATTATGAGGGGATATGAGTGTGGATTATGGAGACAATATGTTTTTGTAGTAGTTTTTCACTTTATGATGTAATGTAAAACTTTATGAATATATCTAGTCCTTCCAAGGATACTAAACCAATTGGTCTTTCGAGATTTGATCTTTCTTGTGATCATGCCAATGTTATGTAATAATGAACCGACTCTGGGTAACTAGGGTCGGGGCATTACATATATTCGTAATTTGATATATTTCAAAATGTATGTTAATAATAAAAATTTTCATTCAATCATTCTAGATTTCATAATTAACACTAATGTGCATAGTTATTGATGGGACTAAAATTTAATATTAATAATCTAATACCACTATTAGTGTGGTATGTAAGGTTGAACCACCTTGTAAGATTAATTTTTGAGACCCAAAAAATAGAAAACAAATAAAAAATAGTGAAAATGGTGGAATGATAGTGAAAATGTTGTATGAATATTAGGAAAGAGAGGAATTACAAATAGTTGATTGAGCTAGGAGAATTAGAAAGGGAATAATTGATAGAAATGGACACTTCTCTTTCATGGAATTAATCATAGAGGATATGAAGTTGTTTATAGAGGATTGTAATACATAATTTTCCTTACATAAAACAACCTCATCAAAGTTCTCTTATAAGAACATTTATTCTTAATAGAACTCATGATGGATATTATTCTTCAAAGAGAAAATCAGACGAAATTGTTTCCTAGAAAGTACTTCAATTATAGTTTCCACGGAAAAAAGAGACTCTAATTTTCTCATGTTGGTACTTAGAGTAAAGTGAAAAGATGCTCTTGAAGAAGATAATATGAGAATTTTTTATGAAAATAAAACAAAAAAATTTAATTAAAACCAATGAAAAAATAGGGAAAATGGTAATCAATTCATCTAATGTAATCCATTAAACTACTTAGTTACACCTCAAATTAGAAGAAATAATTATATTAAATGAAATAATTTCAATATAAGAATACCAAATGTAATAAGAAATAGAAGATTAATCTTATCTGATCATATTAGCTCCTTCCACCTTCTTGATTATCTCTAAATTCCTACTAAAATATTTCCTTGTCTTATAGTCTAGTACTAATCTCAGTCACATGCTGCCTCTGTAGTGAGTAATCAGGAAGAATGAATGGGGGGCTGGTCCTAGGGTTGGTATCTCCAAAATTATCATCTTAAATCATGCACCAATTCTTTCCTTACATCCAATATCAATGGCATAAGCCTCAAACCTTGCCTAAATTGCCTTTGATGGATGTGCCTTAACTATTCATAATCACTTTCATGGGGACCCAAGATGAAAATTTTCAACATATTGCACTCCCTACATGTGGGGTTTCTCCCTCAATAAGTATTAACACTTCCTCAAATTTCCTAGCTTTAAATTTTTTCTTATGAACTCTATAAATCTCAATGATATTTTCAGTATCTCCATATAATTTGGTTTTCTAATTGAGAATTTAGGTAATATTGAGATTTGATCCATTTTATGAACCCTTCTATAGAATTAACATCACCTATAAATGAGATTTTAATTACATTACTACCCAAATATAACCAGGACCTCTATAATTATACCCTTATGTGAATCCCATCCGACATTTATTTAGGTCGTATTATTCATCTAAACTCAATTTCCATCTTGTAAATCTCATCAATTCTATGATCTTGGCTTGAAACTCATTATATCAACAAAAAAACATAAATAATTCTTCATTTAAAAACTGAATATTATCTCCTTCATCATATTTCACATGATTGATCTCAGTCTTGCACCTATAAATTTATCTCTGGAACTAACTTCATTTGAACCATACTAGGAATATAAAAAAAAGAGACCAGTTTTTAGTTCTATACTCAATGAATTAAGAAGGTTTTTCCAAAATATGTTAATTTTTTGACCAATATCAATTATTTACAACATATCTCATCTTTATAAATATCCAATCTAATGCCTAAAACACCAGTTTGGTGAGACACCCACAATAAACATCAAGAAAACTCACTTAATTATTTATTAACATGAGTCACCATAACCCAACTCTAAAGTAAGTAGTGAACCTAAATATGGTACTCTTAATCATTATTTCATTAAGTACCTTGTGTGAAGTGTTTTCTATCTTCATAGCTGATGAACTTTGGAAAATCAAATGCCCCCTATCATTCATCAATTCACCCCTACACACATAAAATTACACCAATAATTGAGGCATCTTGATCTTCAATTAGATTCGGTCTCAAGAAACCTTTAACAGATGTCTCCCAAAATTAACCTCTCCAGTATACTTTTATGATCAATAATGGGTGTCATCGATTTCTCTACTTGAATTCGGAAGACTCAAATTCATCAGATCCTCTCAACTCTCATAATAATCAAAACCCTCTTCCTCAATCATGATTCCATCTATTTATATTAGTTTATATTCTTCTTAAACTAATGAAATCAAGCTCATTATTCTTAATTCTTAACTATAGTTAGTTCCCCTTACACACTTAAAGCTTTAAAACCTTCAGCGTCATGAAACTCAGTGTTGGCTCCTTCAGTTTTTCAATATTTTCTCTTCTGTTGTCCATGAATTCAATTGTTTCTTGAATTTATTTCTCCTTCTTCAAGTGAATCTGTTCATTAGGATATTGAATAACCACTTGTTCTTATGGTGATAACCTCATGACATGTTTTCCATATTCACATTTCTATGATATCTTGTCTAGGGGTAGGCCATCCATGGTCTATTGTCCATATCATCTTGTAATCTTCAAACAGAACTAACATTAATGAGAATTTTATCAATAGAAAATAAAAAATCGTCATATTAAAGTATATAATTAAACCATTAGTTTCGAAAATGTGAAATAAAAATTGAATTATATAAATTATTTTAAAAAAAAGGAATTATGAAGGAATTAATTATAAAAATATGAGATCATCATAAAAACATATTCTTAATGTAAAGTCACAAAAATGATATTCCTAAAGTAAATGAAAAATCAGAGCATATTATAATTGATCATTTAAACACAAAAAAAAACTCATTTTTATCAAAAAATTCATTTTATTATAGATTCCACATCAAATGGACTAGAATTCAATAATTATCTAATTAAATAACATTGTTAACATTAAACACTAATTAAATACCAAGAAAGGTTATGGAAAATATATACAATAAGGGGCTCACCAAATTCCCAAAAACTTAAGATGTTTCTTATCCTCAAGTAATCCATGATTTTACATTTTAAATAGAATACGGGACTTAAAAAATAATCCCATAAGGTTCCATTTTGAAACATTTACTTACACAACAATTAATATTTTGAGATGGGATAAACTTTTAAAATATGTTTCACATTAGGACCTACCTAGATTCAAAAACACAAGCAGAAATGCTAAAAGAAAATATGAATCCATCATTGAAAATTCCATGAATCCTTTATGAAATTCACTCACTACATAACTTTAATCCATGTTCGAGTTTTGGTTCTTAATTTGTAAGAAATTTAGATTTAAGTGGAATTTAAACATTAACAAGAATCAGTTTTAATTATCACTATCTACTAGGTTACTCAAACCAAAAATCCATCATTAAATTCATTGACACAACTCAAATGGTTTTATTATAACTAAATTTATCAGTCTTCATTTGGATTCAATATTCTTGTCCCTTGAATGAATTCATTTTTGAAAATTAGGAACTTAATTTGAATTTTTCCCAGCTATGAATGTGTAGATAATTTATTATATTTACAATTGGCTTTTTTATCATGCATCAACTATCCAATATATCAAATATTCATCATGAGATCAAAATATACATTTTACGCCAATTTAAAAGGTCTTATATGACTATTTTTTAGTTTCCTCCCTGAGGTGTTATATTTCACAAAGGCTAAGTTATGTAGGTTCAAGTTCAAAGGTTATGTTTCATTGTATTCTAATTTCAATTAAATAAAGATTTTACCTATTACATTCCCTTTAATATTTAAAAGTCATAAATTCAATAAAAATTTTGGAAAACATCACTAAAAAATAATTCCCATTTAAAAATTAAAATATCAATGAATCCTAAGTAAATAACAATAAATTGTCCAACAAATGGAACTGCATTTTGAAAAAAATGAAGCTTAAGGGCTGTTGATTTTTTTTCAAATTTATCAATTGTTATTTCAAAATATTAGTAATTTATGATGTGTATATCATTGAAGTGCAATTAAAAAATTTAAAGGCCCCTCACATCCACTCATAAAACCTAACATTGTCTCTAATGTTGAATCCGGACGTGGGAGAACATTTTACAGTATATTTGGTTCAAAAAATATTTGGAAATGTGGTAGTGAAAAGGCATGTTGGAGGTGTTATAGTAATGTTCAAAATTCATTTCAGCACAAAAAAAAAGAACGCATAAGATTCATATTATCCAATACATAAATAATCTCAGTTTAGTCAAATTTTTATTATAAAAATCATGCATAAACATGATTTTAAACACATAAAGTAATCATGGAAGAAGCAGTGACCAGTAAGATTAACTAAGATTAGAGTATGCATGTAGAATCTTCAAAATTATTTTTAAATTATTTTAGATTAAAAAAATAGAAAAATTTGAATATTGATGGGTAATAATAAAAATTATATAAGTTACTTCTCTATAAAGAAGCCTTATCCATTTAAGTATAGTAAGATTTATCTCCCCTTTTCCCTTAAAAAATAGTCTCCATGGTTCTTTAGTTAATTTCCCTAAAAAGTAAAAATAGTAACATTATTGTTCAATAGAAAAATATCAATAATGAAATAACAACCAATGTTTTAGGTTGCAGAGTATGGTCTAGTAAAGACTAGGATGCAACTCCTTTTTCACTATGAAGAATAACGGGATTATTTAGTAGAATGGATGCATACTTTATTTTGATCCTGTGATCACTTCACTAACCATGGAAAGGAATTATATATAGACTCCATTCTTGTGGTTGATGAATTACATGGTTTATTGGCATAACACATGAACACTTCACATGCATGTTCACTTATTTTCATCATGTGGTCGATGCATCCCTTAGTGTGGTAATTCCTTATTTTAATCCTCATGATAACCCTTCTATTCATGTGGTAGATCCTTCACACATTTTGTATTCATACTGATATTACAACCACTTGAATAACAATTGATCCATATAAAAACCCAAATATTAAACACATATTTTTTCATAATTTTTAACATACTCTTCCAATAAATTAAATCTTGGGATCTATAGTTCTAATGTATCTGGAGGATTAGATTTAAAAATACATCATCTTAAACATATAAACATTATCTATATCTAAAGTATAACATAGTTCTCCAAACTTCCATAGATCATCAAAAAGTGTATTGGATATCTTGATGAAAAAAAAGGAATAGTGTGAGCTAGAATTCCCATTAAGGTAATAAACATGGAAATGAAACATAACATGGTAGTAAAGATTCATAACGTGATAACATAAATAGGGTTCCCATAATAATGGAGACATAGAATAATGAAATTACATCATAAGATCATAAACATTTGTAAACAACAACAAAAATGTTATTGTAAACATAAGTCAAGGATCACTCCTAAGACCATCATCATAAAGTGGAAAAGGTCCTATAGTAGATTAGATTTTCTCCATAATCCCTTAGATAACATATCTTAAGATAAAAATATTTAACCAATGCATGATAGAGATATATAATTCTAGACCCACTCATCACATAAATTAAAATTATACATATACATGCTACATGAGGAAAATAACCCATACATAACTCCTAATCATGATAAACCCATGTGAAGGAAGCATGCATAATAATTCTAATTCATTCCAAAACTGACGGATAAAAAATAAGGATTACTAATAGATAAAGGAATTTACACTTATTTGTGACCAAGAAGCTCAAACAACTCTTGAAAACCACAATCTAATAATATCCATCCCAATATTGATCCTGCTCCTTCTGACCAAAAAAAATTATATTTACATTGGGTGACTTTAACTATTATACTCTGTAGGATTCTCCCTAGAGACTCTCATGTAAAAGATAAAGAAATAATAAAAAATTATAATGAACAATAAGTGAAACTAACTCATCCACTAAATAGGTAACCAAGTTTCCATCCTCACCATTGATATCTCTCATAAAGTTATCACATATAAGATATCATATGTTATTATAATAAAACAACAAGGGTACCCCTCTACCATTTCCCAATTGGTTTTCCACTCTTCCCCAACATCGTATGTCCTGATCCATCACTCTCCAAAAGAATCCATCTTAAATACACGTGGGCACAAGTATCGTATCATACATGTCATGCAACACAGCATTTCATCATCACATCCACATATCCATATAGTAAAAAAGAATTTTATGGGAGCTATCACAACTTGTATGTCATGTATTATACTTTGGGTGTTAGACCTCAAGCCACCACAACCTATACACTATGTAATATACCTCGATCCATCACTGTCTATACGGGTCATACCTATAGTAGTCCTTTGGATACTATATCAAGAGATACATGTGTGTGTAATAACCAAAATCCATTATAGACCTATACACACACATATATATGGGAAAGTATGACCACCATGCATACCAACATATAATAATACCAAGAGAAGGGGGTGTATCCAGATAGGGTATTAGTCATCCATCTTCACCATTAGGATGTTGGGGAAAACACCTTCCCAGAGTCCATCGAGTGTCAGTATCCCTACCAACCTGGGTTGGGTATATATCAAATCACAAAACATATAATATATAATACAACACACAACCACACTATGGAAAATTTTCTTGTCTCAAGATCAACTCCATATATTGTCACTTGAACACCCCTCTGCCACTACTAGGGGATAGATATCCTACAAGCACATAAGAATTTAAAAGGATTACATTAAGTTACTTCTTTCCTTATTCATTCTAGTTCATATTATTTAATTCATTAAACATTAATTAACATTATTCCAATTTCATTTCATTAACCAACAAAGTGAATTCCATTTCATACAAGCATTAACCAAATGAGTCCATGGTTTCTTAGGATTAACATATTTTCATCATTCCATTTAAAACCAACCCCATGGGTTAAATCATTTATTAACCATTTAGGATTCCATAATTCTAGGTACTATAGTAAATAACCAAAGATACCATCAAAAGATTTATAACCAAGCATATCAAGTCGTTTTAAGTAGTGGGCAAAGAGATTTATAAAAACAAAGAGCACGGTGATTTGGACCTTCAAAAAGAATGCATCCCAACCTTTAGAATTATAATTTGTAAGTCGATCTTCAACCTATTCCATCATCTCAATGTTATCCCTAACACCATCATGGATATCACCATGAATCCCATGGTCATAGGCATCAACTATTTCAATAATCTAAGGCCCCCCACCTATATCTAATCATCCATCATAGGCTCATAAAACATCATATAGAAAGGATCACATCTAGAGAAACATATATGGAATAAAACAAAAATACTAGGAAACATGATTCTATGATTTAAAATAAGGCATCCAACCTTCATATGCAATTAGGATACCATGGCCCCCAATACAAGCCATCCAACCTTTATAAACAATGGCCTCTCTCTACCCCAAGTATTTATCTTTATCAGGAAACCAGTTCTTATTCCATATTGAATTAACTGATTCATTTATTATTGGTTACAACTATAGGTAACCTAAGGAATCAGCTATAATAATCTATTAGATTATTTAAACATGCTCTTGAAGCATATCTTTTGGTTTCATTAGAATTTAGGGAAGAACAGAAATTAAAAAATAATTTAATCATTATCATATTCAAGCAGTAATAACTTCAAGTTATTTATCTAATTACATTTACACATGGAATATCATATTCCATTAAACATGCATTTTTCATCAATTTGATTACCATAAAATTATAAAGAACGCTATATTTATTAAACATGAATCTAATTTAATTATTTATCCAACCAGAAAATTATTATTGGCTTTACATTCTTTACCTAATTTCATCAATTTCAACATGAAAAACTAACCATAACACCATTCTAAACAAATTTTATTATAAATTGAACACTATATAGAAAATCACAATGCAAGCTGTTAGCATGGTGAAAAGCACATGTGATAACTAATCATAAAACAATTATTATTTAATATGGATTATACTTTATTAGGATAATTCCACCTCTACCCCAATAAATTAAAGAATGGTCAATTTATGATTGCATGTAAATAAAATTGAAGAAAAGAATCCCCTACTTTAAACTCCAAAGTTCTTAAAACAAGGACAAAATTCCAATGCAGATCTCTGATCACCTGTCCCAAAATGAAACTATGATCTCCCAAGGATGCTACAATATGAACACACTAAAAATAAAAGAGAATACTACATTGTAATGATAGATATTGAAGCTATAAAAGGAGGAAAACGAGATTGGATGGAGGAGAAACTGTTGGAAAAAAGAGATAAACCTACATTAAATCACCACAGAATGATCTCTAAGAGATAGGTCATAATATTGATTAAAAGATTATTTAAAGGACTTTTAAAATAACTCTAGGGAGACAAGGGTTTGAGTGCAATAGATGAGATAAAAGTGGGTTCGGAGGGATTGGGGGTATTTATAGGCATTATTAAAATTATAAGACCATCGTGGAGCCCCTACGACCAAACCACAGAACTACCTAACAAAGGGTATACTACAACATATCCCAAGGTACTGTGTCAAATCCCCCTTAGCCAAAGTGCATATATGAAGAACATAAAGCAAATCAATCCAGATCCTATTTTCTTGGGGGAGGGACTATGAAGCGTCCTACAACACATGGCACACCAATCCCAATTTTATAGAACTTCCCAAAACCCATACATTGTAGCCTCCTCACTCCATGTTGTAGTTCTCAACACTAGGGAAGGGCCTAAGCTGCAACCAACCACCACGAAGCACTTACCCCTCAAAAAGGTAGTATCCAAAAATATCCTCCCTGAGCTCACCTACTCCATTGTTTTATCTCCATGCTTATAGAATCCAACCTGCCTACACCGCATCTACAACCAATATGCTCCAACGGACAAGCGTATGGTGTAGCCTTGGGATCCATGACATACAATTGGGTCAACTTCACCATTTTCCTCCAAAATCCTTAGAACATCCTTTGGGTGCCTCCAACACTGAAAACACACAAATATTAGTGCCATTAATATTTGAGCCCTTACATTAAATACCTCTCAAACTACTCTCATCCTCCAGAATTTAAAACAACACCCAAAGATAAAAGAGAAAAGGGTTGTTCGAACAACCACCCCCACAATATACTTCTCAAGAATCTCACCATCATATGAGCTCAACCACCTCACTTGGATGAACAAATAATAAAACCATGAAACATCAACAAACAGCTCCTAAATTCCCTCTTAGGGGATATACCTCTCAAATGAGAGAAATGACACAATAAGAAACTTTAGATAAAACCATATCATAAACCAAAAATTTTAACATTCACAATAGGAAATGCTATATGAGAATATCTAAAAAACAAATAGATCAGGGTACTTAGTGCATATCTAAAACTCATATTCTCATGTACTCTCCTCTATTCCACTATTTAACGTCAATACACGATCCAATGGAATAGTACACCTAAAAAATACCTTCTTCTGGTAGTCCTGGATCACCACTAGATACTCGTCGAAGGTTTTGAAATAGTGGGTGACATAGAACCAACTATAAATTACTTTTAGATTACAATATCATGTTTACAATAAGATATACACGATGTACACTTACCATTATAGTGTAAGCATTTATATGTCTACTATTCAATGGTAATGTCTATGGATTAATTATGATATCAAAAGTTTATAGTAGATCCTAGGATATAATGAGAACCTTGAGATACTATGACATTAATCATAAAAAAATGTATTATGGTGTAGATACATCATACTGATTAGACACGATTGGTGTATGACTACAAAGTGTTGAGGATCATAATAATTGAAACTTCTTCTCATGAAGTTCACACTTGATGATCTCTGGTAAGTAAGATCATGAGGACAAACCCACCAATAGGAACACCACATGTTTTATGTGTCATTGGTCATTCCTATCCATGAAAATGTGTATTGGTTACCTGAATTGAGATCATTATCCATGTGTAACATTTGACCGTGTACTTTGATGCAAAGAAAAAACCCTAATAATGAAATCAAGGTGAGGTATCTTGTGATAGGTGCACCATTAGTGGTATGACATTGGTTGAATGGTTGAGATATAATTTTTTTCTTTCGAGTTGAGGAAGTAATATATCTAGGGCCCGATTGATTAGGATGGTATTACTATCATAAATCCTTGGCCAAGGTAGTCGAATGTAGATCTGTCTAAATAGATCAAAAAATAATATAGAAATAATGGATGATGACAAAAGTGTGCATCATTCTTTATGACTGAATATCCTGAAGGCCTTCTTTTTTATTGATTTTCTGATAACCCCCCTTCCAAGGTAAGGGGTAACCCTTACAAGGACCATAGGCTTAAAAATTACATTGCCTGTAGGCTTGGAGATATTATAGGACCCGTAGGTCTTAAAGAAATCATACAGACTATGACTACTTGATGTCTCCCCTCCCAACATTTGCATCGTGATCAGCTCTCCACCTTTTCATGGTTTTTCGGCTAGCATGTCCATGTGCCGAGGTGCACAGGTGCGGTACTGATGAAAAATGTCATACACTTTCATTATTCCAAGTCTGTTTAGCCCTGCTCTGGTGAATGCACCCTGCTCTTTCCCCCTTTGGAGCGGTTCCTTGTAGAATCTGTCCATGCAACTGCTTATCAGGTGACCCTAAAGGCCTTGAGGTGGCCCGAAGGCCATGAGGTGACCCGAAAGCCTTACCGACCCGAAGTCATGGGTGGCCTGAAGGCCTTAAGGACTCCAAGCCCAAACCGGTAGCCCAAGTTGAATAGTTTCGGTTACTACAGTACTGAACAGTACATGCTACATTTCTGCTATAGTGCCCTTGAAATTATGTCTCCTCCTAGTTTTTAACTAGGGTCTCATGGATGCACTTAGGGAGACCTCCCCAACTGGGTTGAGGCTCATGTGCATCCTTATTTATGAGATATTAAAATATAAAAAAGATTATATTACACAGTGCATGTTTCTAGGAATCTTGTCATCTCTATGACTACTTCTTTTCTTCTTTAGAGAGCTTGATGGGTCGACAGACTCCACTCTTGGTCTATGAATATTGTTCACTCATTGCTACCGAGATATGGGCCTAGAGGGTCACACGCAATATTGTATTCAAGATTCCTCCATATTCCGATGAATTGGTATATAGGACATGGTGGATCCCAACATGGGGCCGGAGAGTTGTCCAAGTTTATCGATCATTGATAAATAAATAAATTCATTATTATTCAAGTAAAGAATAATTGGGTTGAATTTATTTATTCATATTATTTACAAGTGTTTAAGTAAATATGAGGAATAATATTATTTGAATGAATATTATTTTAATATTCATGTTCATTTAATATTAGTTGGAATTAAATGTTGAGTTAAATGACTTTGTTTTATCACATAATATATTTAATATATATTAGTGGTTTGTGCTAAAACATAAATAATATTTATGATGTAGTTTAGTTAATCATAATTATTTATTACCAATATAATGGACATTAAATATATGGGAGTCGGGAACCCTTTCTGGGTATTTAGAGAATCCAATATAAATAGAAGAGAGGATCATTCCATGCAGTGTTCATGCATTCAGGATTGAGAGCGTCTCTCTCCTCCTAATTACTAAAGAGAGAAACCCTCCAACCCAGAATATGATCCAAGATCTCCTTTGCGGATTGAAGGTTGGGATCATGGTGATCGATGAAAAGCCGAATGTTTCATTGAAGCTCCATGCTCGCACTCATAATTCGACGAACAATGAGCGCACAAATTCTTGAAGTATGTGTAGACAATCTTGAGGGGTTCAGTTTTAGATCCTTTTAGAAATGATTGCTCGAAACAAGCTGCAGTCGTGCACGCTTCAATTAGAAATTAGGTGCATGATCTATTTATCTTTTGTGCTTTGTTTAATTCATGTGAGATCCACAGGAACGAACTGGGGCTCAGATCACCGGAGATGACAAGTTATGTTATCCCGGCGATGAAAAGTTTTAAATTCTCGAATCACTAGCTTCTATTGTGCACCCAGTGGCTTCAATTGGTATCGGATTGATTGTGTAAATTATCTAAGACAAGAAAAAATTATTTTTCTTTAAATTTTAGTAGATGGTATTAATTTGGTCCTAAAGGATCTGACTTTTATTTTATCTGAGATCAGATGACCATGTTATGTCCATTCAAAAAAATAAGGAAAATTTTCAGTTTTCACCTATTAAAAGAAAACATATATTTTAAATATGTGTCTTGTTTCAATGGCACAGAGACAAAACGACAATAAAAAAATTCAAGCAACCTGATAAATTCCGACTAATTGGTGGACGAATTGGATCCGGTCAGTGGCCAATTAATTCCACCGGTATTGTGGAAAGTGAATTATATTACATAATAATTATAATATTATTATTTTATAATAAATAATTTTTTTATAACCAGATTTGCATTTATTGAATACAAAAAAAAAAGAAAAAAATACATTTTTTGATAAATTAGAGATATGTGTGGAAAGTGGGGTGGTGATATGGTGAAAAGAAAGACTTTTTAACAATTTGTCAGTGCGACCCTGCAAGAAAGAAACAGAAGAATAAACCAAAAAAAGGTGTCCCCGTCTGTGTCTTCTACGTGGTTTTTTAGGAGCAGGGTTTTTTTTTTTAATTTAAAGGGGCATGGTTTGTTTTAATTGGGGATATGGGTTGGTTCAGCGCCAAATAAAGTGGCGCTGGACAAAAGGGGGGCAAAGCGCCACTTGAAGTGGCGCTTTGACCGGCCCCACACCACCCACCATATATATATATATATAACAAATTTATTTAATAAATATAATTAAAAAAATAAAATAAATACAATTACAAAAATATGAAAATCATAAATTTATATATATGTTAATTACAAATTATATATATATATATATATCTAATATAATTAGAAATTTGTAATTAGTAATAAATATTTATATTTAATAAATAAATATAATAAACTCATATAATTGTATATATAATTAAGTAATTATATAATAAATTCATTTATATATATAATTATATAATTATAATTATAATATATTAAATATATTAAATTTATTTATTATAATAAATATAATAAATATAATTAATGAAATATAATATTATAAATACATAATAAATAATAAATATATTATAATTATATAATAAATTATAAATATAATTATTATTATATAATTACAAATATAATAAATATAGATATAATAATTATATAATAAATATAATTATATATTTAAAATTATAATAATTATATGAATATAAATATAATAATAATTTTATAAATATAATTATAATAAGAATTATATAATTATTATAATTTTAAATATTATAATAATAATAAATATAGTAAAAATTATATAATAAATTACAAATATAATAATAATTATATAATAAATTATAAATATAATAAATATAGATATAATAATCATATAATAAATATAATTATATATTACAATGATAATTATATATTTAAAATCATAATAATTATATAATTATAAATATAATAATTATATAATTATATTGTATTTATTAAATTTAATATATATATTAATTATAATTAATAATTATATAATTATAAATATAATTATTAGATAATTATAAATATAAATATAATAATTATATAATTATAAATATAGAAAATATAAATATAATTATGTAATTATTTTATATAATTATTAGATAATTATAAATATAATAAATATAAATATAATAATTATATAAGTATAAATATAAAAAATATGAATATAATTATGTATTTATTGAATTTTTTTTATTATATTTATAATTATATAATAAATATATTATATTTATTATATTAGTTATATTTATTTTAATTTATTATGTATTTATAAATTATTATATAATAAATTATTAATATAATAATTGTTATATAATAAATTAAAAATATAATAATATAATAATTATATATTTATTATATTTATAATTATACATTTATAATAATTATATATTTATTATATTTATAATTATATAATTATTATAATTAGGATCATAGAATTATAATAAATTTATAATTATAAATATAATAATTATAAATATATAATTATTATAAACATATAATAATAATAAATATATAAATATAATAATTATAAAATTATAATAATTATATAGTAATAATAAATATATAAATATAAAATTATAATTATATAATATTTATTATAATAAATATCTAATAAATGTTTAATAAATACTATTATAATAACTACTATAATAAATGCACAATAAATTATAATAAACGTATAATAAATATACATTTATAATATTTATTATAATAAATGTATAATAAATGTATAATAAATATTATTATAATAAATAGTATAATAAATCTATAATAAATGTATAGTAAATGTATAATAAATATTTGCAATACATTTATTATAAATGTATATTTATTATAATAAATATTATAGTATTTAATTATAATAAATGTATATTTATATTTATATTTATGATATATATTATTTATTCATTATAATAAATCTACATTTATTTTATACATTTATTATAATAAATATGTACAATAATTGTATAATAATTATTATAAAACATTTATTTTATAATTATAATATAATAAATGTAATATTTAATTATGTATATATATTATATAATTACCATATCTATATTTATTATATTTATAATTATATAATAATAATTATAATAATAATTTATTATATAATTATATTTATTATATAAGTAAATTAATTTTATAATTTATTATATTTATTATGTTTAGAATTTATTATGTATGTATTATATTTTATTTTTTTATATAATTTTATTATATAATTATTTATATTTATATTTATTATATTTTATTAATTATATTAATTATATTTTATTATATTATATTTATAATTTATTATAATAACTTTATTATATATATATATATATGGGGGTTGGGGGTGGTGTGGGCCGGTCAAAGTGCCACTTTAAGTGGTAGATGTTATATTTAATTATATTATATTAAATTTATTTTAATGTATAATAATTTATTATAATAAATTTATTTTGTTATGTATTATATTATATTTATTATATTTGATTATATTATATTTATTTTATATTATATTTATTTTATTTTATTTATTTTAGTAATTATTTTTATAATAATAAATAAATTTATTATATATATATATATATGTATAATTATGGATTTGTTATATTTATAATTATATAATTATTATAATTTTATATTTATTATAATTATATATTTATTTTCTTATACATTTATTATAATTGAATATTTATTATATTTATATATTTATATATTTATTACTATTATATATTTATCATAATTATATATTTATTATCATTATTGTTTTTATAATTATAATTATAATAAATATAGAATTATAATAAATGTATAATTATAAATATACTAAATATATAATTATAATAAATATATTATAATTAATGTATGTATTATATTTATAATAAATATAAATAAATAAATTTATTATAATAAATATAATTTATCATAATTTTATGTTTATTATAAAAAATATAATTATGCATTTATTGTATTTATTTTTGTAAGTATATTTATTATAATTATTGTATTTATTTTAGTAATTACATTTATAATAATAAATAAGTTTATTATGAATAAGTTATATATATGTGTGTGGGGGGGGGGTAGGGGTATGTATATATGTTTGGGGGGGTTGGGGTATGGGGCCGAACTGGTCAAAGCGCCAAATAATCTAAATCCTACCTCAAAAAACTAAAAAAAAAACACCCCTACCACTAAAATTGCAGTCTTGTACGAGAAGCCAAACGAGGGGGACTACCCACTCACTGTTAGCTCGCAAGCAGCAGCCTCTTCCTTCCTGATCAACGGACCACTATCCTGATCCTCCTCCACCGTACACGGCTAGACCACCGTATCTCACCCCCCAGACCAGCACAGGCCTCCGCCGTCCGGATCCACCTCACGCATTCCCTACGAACCCGCTGACTAGGTCGAGGGCCACTGCCTGACCAGTCACCCTTTTCTCCTAGAACCATGCGGCCGCCGCCTCTCACCGCTGCACATCGCTGCCTGCCTGGTGCCCTGTTGAAGGCGCCCTCTGCGGCTGTCTAATAGCCCGAGCATGCCTCTCTTGTTGCGCAACACCTTCGTGGGAGACCCCGCCAATGGATGCCTCATCACCGCCAGATCTGGATTGATCGCGGCGGCATGCCTCCTCTGCTCACCTTCGCCTCGTCGCCGACCACCCAGATCCCGCTCCCGACTGGCCACCATGATGTCACTGCGGGGCCACCGCCTTGCCATCACGCCGGTCGACACACCACCTTGGTCGAGCGAAACCCATCGTGGCTGGTCTCTACCACACCCAGGGCGCCGCCTCACCTCGGCCTGCCACCGGCCGCTCACTCCACGAGCATGCCATCTGGGAGGCCCACTAGACCCGAGCAGAACCGGTCGCTGCCGCTCCTATTCCACCTCCTCTAGCCATATCTGCAGGTGTAGAACCCCTGCCATGCACCTACCGTACGCGAACCCCCAAGCGAGGTTACTCTTGTTAGTTATGTATGCCTGCTGTGGGTTCTCGCCCTGCACGGGCTTTGCACTACTCCAAACGGGTTTGTGTGGGTTCGACATGACCTGCATTAGGGATACACTGGGTTTGGAGGCCGGACTTAATCAAAATTAATTTAATTTTATAATTAAATTATTATTATTGAGTTAACAAATAATAATTTTAATACCCAGTTATAAAATTAATTTAATTTAGCTGTGAAATTGAATTAATTAATTAATTTAATTTTTGGTATTAAAATTAATTAAATTTAGGGACTGAATAGAATTAAACTATGTGAATTTAATTCATTCATTTAATTAAATTAAATATTATTATACTTTAATTTATTACAATTGAATTTTTTATCACGGATTTATTTTACCCGTTAACTGATCTTAAGTATTGATCATCCTATGCATGTCTGGTTAATTTAATTTAATTAATTATTTAATTGCGTGCGTTGATTGTGATTAAATAAGATGGTCTGTAAATCGTCATTTTTTTGTCAATATGTACAAGGGTATGCACATCCAAATTTATCCGTTATATATTTCACTTCGAGTCCGCATCACCTGCGTGTGAGTACATTTATATTTTGACGAAGTTGATGTATGATGTGGACCCCACCAAGATGAGGTGGTACACCAGAAAATATGTGGACCCCGCTAAGATTCAAATGTACTCCCGATGATAAGTGAATACACTGGATGGGGATGAGTGACATCATGAGTCATGTTACAACTCAGGTATGATTCACCAAGGTCATGGCAGGTCCATTAAGTTTAAATGGATCAACCAATATTAAATGCTCATGACGAGTCGAGTAGTATATTTTCTTTATGCATTTATTAATTATTTTATGCATTTGTATGACAGCAGGAAGCACATAAAATAATAATTAGTGAAATATATAAAGAAGTGATGAAATTTTTTCTGTTAATGTTTATTTATAAGAGTGATAACATTTAATAAACAAGATTAATAGAAAAGGATTACATTCCTTGTGAAAAATATAAAAAACCCTCAAAGAAATATTAAGTCACAAAATGTCTTTCGTTATTTGAATTTAGACACGTTTAGGTGTTAGGGATTTTCGGTCATCCATTTTGAGGGTGCCTCCTACTACTGGGGAGTTCTTATGAGAATGGTTGGTTGACTAAACTGATGTTGAAGCAGAGGAGTAGTCATTGCTAGATTTCTATAGCTTCAAAGGCAATCACGAAATAAATCATTTTTATGATTTTACGCTAAGACTTCAATTAGCTGATCAAAGAGTCACGAGTTAATGTCATTGTCCAGTCAAATGCCTACCTTGAACTCTCCAAGTAGTGACATAGCCATAGCTTGTTGACTTCGATAAGAGAATAAAGGATCCATGCCACTAGAATACACAAGCAATATAGTATTCCAATTATAGTACATAGGGTTCCTAGAAGTTCACAAAATAGTGGGGAACATTTAATGATTTAATTAATTAATCAATATTATTTAAATTGGCAATCAAGATAAAAATAAAATCCAAGAGATTTTATTTTTATAGAAAATGGAAAGTAATACCACAAGATACACTGCAATAATCATGGAAAAATTAAAATTTTAAACTAGAACGAGTTTCTAAATGAAATACATGCACTTTTTTTTACAATACTAAGATATCAAAAATTCAAGGTGTTGGTGTCCCCAATACCTATTAAGCCACCTCAGGAAGCAAGTGTGTAAAAATGCTTATAGGAGACTCATGTATGAAACATATGATGATTATTTCATAATGTTATAATCAATGTCCTATGTGAGTTTTGGATACTACATCATGACATGAATGATTACACATTTTGTCTCATATCTAATAATATTACACAAAAAAAGTCAACTGAGATATGAATGGGTTATTATTACAATGGATATGTGTAAGTAGAAAGATGGAACATGATATTTCAATGAATCCTTTTCTCATATCATTATCACCCATTTACTCCATTATCATTTAAGATTACAAAATGAATAATATGAATTAAATGCTTCATTAACTTTTAGTTAAGGTTTTCCAAGAAAATAAAAATATCAAAGAAAGGTTAATATTTAGTTCTTAAGGAGAACAAGATATAAGAAAAGGCGGTCATCCCAATTTCAAGAGCATTGCCAAAGGTACATTCACAATGTTCTTCAATGAAATGAGGTTGGATATTAAACATATGGTTATTTATTTTTCTGGTTGCGCCCAAATTTACCCAAGAAAAATAGTAAAAGTGGTCGCTTGTAGTACATCTTGAGTTATCAAATCCACAAGGACCGAAGAAGTAACCTTTAGAAACAGACATTATAGGGAGGTGATTTGGGTATGAAGTTTCAAACATGGGTTTGAATTTATTGGATTATTAAATGGGATTTTAAATACTTAAGTGAATTCAATTTAAAAATAATGAGTTGATCCTTGGTTATCACGTTGGGTGAATTGGATGAATTTCTTTTTAAATTATTTCAATGTCTTAAATTTGAGCGTTTCCTTTAATGAAATATGAACTTCCCAAATCACTTCCATAATTTTGAGTCTTCACTACCATAAGGATAATAACCTATACACTTATAAGATCATATTGATGAGCACTCCAAGGTATAGGATCTTTTTAGCACCCGGGATGTGTATCGGTAAAATTGGTGAGTTCAAAGGAGAAGGTACATCGTTGAATGAAAATATAAAAAATAGAATTGATTAAGAATTATTAAACTAAGAAATAACATCCAATCCATCCTCTTGATAATAATTTAGATCAACCCATTATAGGTTTATCCCTCTATTGATGTTATTCTATTAATAGAAGCGGGTAATAGACTCATGAGGGTGGAATTGAAGAATATGAAGAAAAACTGAATTACAACCACTCCACCAATGTGTGATAAAATTCACAAGTGATGGTGTGAATAAGTTCACACCTTGATTCAATGGTATCAACGTGATATTGAAAAGAATAAAATAATAGAAGATGAATAAGAAATTTTATTAATAAATTATAGTGAATGAAAAACTTACATGATAAAAAGTGATGATGTGATTATAAAATGAAAGCGAAAAATAACAATTGAAAGTAAAAATCATAGATAGAAAAGAAAATCATGGATAAAAATTACCTTCACCACAAGATCCTTTTATAGGAGTATTATGATACTTATAGACACCCCCAACAATCAGTTCCATCCCCATTAATTTAGAGAGTTAAAATGTGGGTGATAAAATCAAGGGAATTAGACATTTCGAAGTTGACCAGGAAAATCATACATATTCATCTCCCTTGTTGACATGTGAATTTTTAACTAAAGATGACCGAATTTGAAGGATATTTAGAAGAAAAATATCTTCACATAGTTTTCCTCTATCATCTTTAAAAATTTCAAGTCATTTGTTTTCTCATTTTGGAAGGTATTCTTGAAATGGTGGGAATACTTTATGGGTGTTCAGGTCTGGTCCACCATTTAAATATCAACTTCATCTGCATTTATCTCCAAAAAAACTTCAGAATTAGATCTATCCACAGTTGAATAAAATGATCATCATAATTTTCTATTTATACAGTTAAAATTTGAGCTTTATTGGGATTATATTATGGGCCCCACTTTTGTTTGATGGGATTTAGGCCCATTATGCTTTTTCCATAATATTTATTCATTCATGTTGAAAAATCTCTATCTTTTCTTGGGATTCATCCATCAATCCTAAAAGATAAAATTTTCCAAAAAAACTGATCAATCATATTCCAAAATATTAAATTCAAAAAATTAATAAAATTTTCTCCACAAATAGATGATTTATTGGGCCCAAATTTTTATTGTAAACATGAATTGCATTTGAAATGATAAATGAAGTTAAATTTCTATAATACAGTAAAATTGATGTTTATGGACTTTGAAACACAGGGATATTAAGATAAAATCAACTAATATTGTCCCCTTTTAGTGGCTAATCATTTTCATATCATGAAATAAGTCTATAAGAAGTTTTAAAACAATGAACTAAATCGAAGAATCAAGTAGACGCTTCTTCATGTATATTCATCAATAAAAATGGTAATGGATCAGTTATACTACTTGGGTATTAAAAAAAATTCAATCACATATGTGTATTGAAATAAGGTAAATGATTAAGTGTATAAACATTAAAATAAGTAAGGTGTATTCTCCAAGCAGCTGAGAAAGGGTGGTTCCTAAGTCAGCAGTTAGAAGCACACAAAGTTTGTTTACCAAGTTTAATGATTCCAGTTTAACTTTTACATGGTATTAGAAAACATAAATATCACATTTACTTTGTACACAAGGATACATTATTCAATTATTGTAATTAATGTTTTTTTATGTCAAATACTCAAGTAATAGTTCAGTGATACTTGAATCATAGGCAATACAAGATGAATATAAAATGTAAGACTTATTTAACCAATTGTGAAAAAAAGACATTTTCAAGAAAAACTAAATGAATAATTCAAGGATATACCCATTATGTTGTTTAAACTTAGTAGATCTAAAAACCTTACATATTATCAACATATATACATATTTGGTTTTGGACAAAGAAACCTTTAGAGATAAAGGCATGCCACATGGCATTCATAATTAGTTAAAAAATAAATCATGAACTATTCCAAGAGTCTGCTAAGGGTAAATATACTTCATTAGATTCACATAAGTGTTTATTAAGGAATTTAAAATTGAATTATTATATATTCATGGTCAAAATATATGAGTTGCTTCAGGATAGTCTGCCGAAGAATATCTTGACCTTGCATTCATCAATTAATATAATGTAGCCTGGAGAAATTACTAAATGAACATTACCTTATCTTTATCAGAGCTCTAATGGTAATAATTATGATCATTAATGTGTCTTATATGTTAAAATTGATCAAAAAATGTTGCGTATAACCATTCTTAAACATACATCTCCTTATAAACATTAGGGTCCAGTTGTAAGTAAAAGGGGCATCAATGTTAAAACTTATGCATTGAAAATACTTCTATTTTTTAGGACATGTATCACAAATAACAGAATTATCATATAACCATAATCCAACTAATATGACTAATGGATATCATATGAGTTATATTATGGTGGGAATCCATTATGACATAGGAACATGTGTTTAGATGCAAAGAGTTTGTTAATATATAGACAAACTTATATCAAGAAAAATAAAAAGTGAATCTATAGTAATCATCCTATAAGTTTCTTAAGATATTATAGAAATACCTAAGATATAAAAGTGGTAGTCAAGTGATAGAATAAATTTATATAAAAGGGTCCACATCCCTACTTGAGATAGTGAGAGCAAGATTGACTTGGGGTTAGTCGATGCTGGAGATGCACAAATAGTTGGCATAGGAACAAGTTCCCTGAGACCTTATGGAAGAGGAATTTTCTAGAGACACATACTATGTAGGAAGGATACAAACATGGTTACAGTTTTATATTCACTAAAGCCGATAAAAAATTATTAATTGAGAATAAAAGTTCCTACAATTAAGAAGTATATGACAATTAGATAAAATTTACAAGATCAATTAAAATTCAATAATGGATTCCATATATCAAATTATAGGAGGTTTTTTATTTTGAATAATACAGTGGGTATTCAAGTGATATGATACATGGGTGGTACAAGTTTGGTACTAGTAATGTTTGATTGGTAATACCAAGTTATTGTACCTAAATCCATTAGAATTTTACTTATCATAGATAATTTCTATGATCATGTTATTGATAATTAGATGTCAAGACCACCAATCATGGTGGGTGTCTATATGACATAACCAGAAAGGGATGGTGATATAACAAAAGGCCAATAAAGGGTGCAAGTTATTGAAATATAGTTCAGTATTAAATTAAGAAAAAATATCTTAAAACATTCATTTGGAATGAATCTTTTTCCATGAGTCTAGAAGAGTTTAGTGGGAGGGTTATAGTTTTCCTGGTATAATATGCTTGGTGACATATATAAAAGATCTATTTATCTTATAGTTAGTTAATACCATAATAAAAGAATCTCTCTAGATATTGAGTTAATTTATCAGATTATGTTTTGGGGAACAAGATCTACTGATGTAGATCTAACTGTTTCTTTGACCTAGCCAATCTTACATATACTGACATGGTGTTGAAAAATAAAGTTGGAATAATTTGATAGAAAATTGTTACCAGTGTCACGTGGAATATATATCTTCAAGAAGACATGCATGGAAATAGTGGGAAACTAAAATGGTGATTTGAAGTCCATATTCTTATATAATGGATCAATATCATATGCCCTGATATGTAAAAGAAATGAAATTTCCATCATATAACTTATTATAGGTAAGTATCATTTATATCCATGAGAATTCAAAGGGAATAATTCCTAATTATCTTATTATACCTGAGAAGGTACAAAAGATAAGAACCAGGTATGTGGAGAAGAAGGATACTGGTTTGGAGCTGACACAAACTATCCTTCCTTAGATCAATATGATTTAATATCACTGTTGGGCTAAGGGAATAAGTGAGAAAAGTTCATACAATCTAGTGGTAGCTATAACTACAAATACCAAGTTTTTTGTAGCTTAAGAGGAACCTAAGAAGCATTATTAAATGCAATGACTTGTTCTAGTTCTTGAAATCACACCTAGTAAGTAAAGTTTCATCATGATGATAAATATTTTGCTACTACTAGACAAGATTTCATGTTATGATAGTGGACAAATGGATATCTACTCAGGGTTTATATCTCTTGAGAATATTAATCCAATGAGGTGAGGTCATACATAAAATAATAGGAATGCAAAAAAGATGTGGCAGACCCAACAACTAAAGTCACGATTCCACAGAAACATGATATTAATCATGTGAGAGCTAAAAAGGATGGTTAAAAAGTTGGATCTAGTGAAAGTGGGAGTGTTGTAATAGTGGGTTCCTTAGACCCAATTATACAGTACTTTTAGATTACCATATCATGTGTACAGTTATATATATATATATTATATACACTTCCCATTATCGTGTAGATATTTCTGTGTCCACTATTTAATGATAATGTCTATAGATCAATTGTTCCATCAAAAGGTTATAATAGATCCCGTGATATAATAAGAATCTTGAGATACTATGAAATTAATCTTAAACAAATGTCATATGGTCTAGATACATCATACTTAATTGACATAGTTTATTTATAAAAATCTGGTGTTGGGGACTCATAATCATTGAGACTTCTTCTCATGAAGTTCCCACTTAGTGATTTTTGGTAAGTGATATCGCGAGGACATACCCGCCAATAAGAACAACACACGATTCCAGTGTCATTTTTTATTCCTATCTATATACATATGTATTGGTCTCTTAACTTGAGATCATTATCAATGTGTTTCATTTGATTATATAATTTGATGCAAGAAAAAACCCATGATAATGAAATAATGGTGAGGTAACTTGTGATGGGTGCGTCATTGGCGATATGACATTGGTTGAAAATCCGTGATAGAATTTTTCATTTTTGAGTTTTGAAAGTTATATATCATGGTCCTGGTTGATTAGGATGGTAGTACCATCATAAATCCTTGGCCAAGGTAGTTGGAGGTAAATCTATCTAGATATATCAACAAATAATAAAGAAATAAAGGACGATAATACAAGTATGTGTCCTACTTTATGAGATATCTAAAGACAAATAGATTATGTTACATAGTGTGTGTTAGTATGTTGTTTTTCATTGATATGAACAATCCTTATCTTTTTAGGGGCTTTGATGGGTTTCTAGACTCGGATCTTGGTCTATGAATACCAATCAATGCTTTTGAGATAAGGGCCTAAAGGGTCTCACACACAATAGTGTATTCAGCAACCTTCTCTATTCTAGTGAACATGTATATAGGAAATGGTGATCCCCACTATGGGGTCTAAGAGTTGTCTAAGTTTATCAATCACTAATAAATAAATAAATTCAATATTATTCATGTAAATAATAACTGGGTGAAATTTCTTTATTAAAAATATTTACAACAGTTTAAGTAAATGCGAGGAATTATATTATTCAGATGAATATTATTTTAATATTCAGGTTCATTTAATATTAGAGAGAATTATGATTCCAGTTAAATGAGCCGGTTTTATAATGTAATATATTTAATATATATTTTAGGTATGTGATAAAATATAAATAATATTTCTAATGCAGTTTTTTCCATCACAATTATTTATTTCTAATATAGTGGATGTTAAATATACGAGGGATGTGGAACCCTTTTTGGGTATTTAGAGAATCCACTATAAATAGAAGAGGATAGGCTTATTCCATGCACTGTTATTGAATTAGGAATTGATAGATTATCTCTCCTCTTGATTCATAGAGAGAAAAATGATCCAACCAGGCATACAATCCAAGATCACCTTCATGTATCGAAGGCAGGGGATTGTGGTGATCAAAGTGACTCTGAAAGATTCATTGGAGATCCACGGTAGCACCCAAAATTCAATGAATGGGGATCATTCAGATTCTTGGATCATGTGTGGATCATCTAGATAGGTTCAACTTCAAATACTTTGAGTAAGGATCACTGACAATAAGCTACAGTCGTGCGCGCTTTGATCCAGAATGTGGTACGTGTTCTATTTATCTTTTTCCTCTATTTAATTCACATGAGATACTCAGGACCATACAAGAGATTGGATTTCTATATATTAAATGTTTCTTCATCATGATGATATATTTTTTTAAAATTCTTGGTTCACCACCTTCCGTTGTGCGCCCCGATACCTTTAGATGGTCACATTATTATCAATTTCAATATCACCCCAATCAACGACACAAGATTATTCATGAAGGTAACAACAGAGACGAGACACATGAAAAACATCATGTATCCATCTCATCTATAGGGGAAGTGATATTCAATATGTTATAGCTCTATCACAAGATAACACCTCAAAAGGCCCAATAAACCAAGGAGAAATCTTACTCCCATGGAAAAACATTCACTAACCATGATGAGGAATCAACTTCATGAACACATTATATCCAAGTTGAACTCTAGTGGTATCCTCCTATGATCGACATAGGACTTTTGATGATCATGCACTACTTTTATCCATTTTTAGATTACCCAAACAATCTTTTTAGTATTCTGCACTAGCTATAGACTAATAATTGTTAACTCTCCGACCCTAGTTAAGCATAATGGTGAATGATAAGGTCCACTGTAAAAAGACTTGAATATTTCCATACCAATGGTGGAGTGAAAAAATATTTTTTGTAAGAAAACTCAAACAAAGGTAGGTTCCTCATACATGAATCTCCAAAATTGAGGAAAAAACAACAGAACATGTCTTCAAGATTTTGTATAGTATGCTCTTTCTAACCAACCATCTATAGATATAAAGTAGTTCGAGGTAGAAATTGAGAGACAAAATCATGATGGAGACCTGTCTAAACCCTAGAGGGAAAATAGGGATCATGTTCATAGATGATCATCCTCAGAACTCCATGGAGTCTCACCACCTTCTCCAAATACCACCACAAAAAAAACCTACTAAGCTTGACTCCTGAATCATTATGAGTTGGGGTAACTTCATAAAATGATCCACTATCAACAATATAGAATCAAAACCTACCTAATTTTGAGGTAGAACAATAATGAAGTCCATTGAGATATCCCCCCACTTCCACTAAGAAACATCTAACAGCTAGAGAAATCCAATAGGAACATGATTCTCAGCCTTTACCTTCTAGAAAATCATACACTGGGACACAAACACTACAATTGAACACTTTAACCAAGGCCACAAAAATTACCCTCTCAAAATATCAGTACATCTTTGTCATACTAGGATTTATCGATAAGGGTGAGATATGGAACTCATAGAGAACCATCTCACATTTCACCAAAGAGAAAAAAAAATCCTTCCTTGAAGCAACAAATAATGCTGATCATCCTTAGACCAACCATCAGGGGTATCTCAAAAAAGAAATCATTCTATCCATAAAACTACCTAAGAATTCCCCACTTGGGACTCCCCCACCTACTACAAAAAATATGACAACACCTTCAACTATAAAAGACAACCTCTCCCTCTAACATCTCCCATATCAATATGCATCAATGATATCATTTACATCACTCTCCAAGAATCTCCATATTCACACATGACATCACTAAATTAATTCCTTATCATCACATCAACTAAAAAATTTCCCTTGTTTGATATATAAATATCTCAAAGTTATAATCCATCAATGATTCTATCCACTACTGCTTTTATAAGTTCAAGTCATGTTGGTAGAAGACATACCTCAGGATCTTATGATCGGTAAAAACCACAAAATTCTAATTGATGAGATAATTTTACCACAAATTAAAGAAAAATAAAACATCCACTAACTCAAGAGAATGGGTGGAATAATTATTCTTATAGATACATAACTACCAAGATCTATAATAAAAAACCAATATTTTATCCATCAAAACACATCTCAACCCAAGACGGGAAGCATCACCTCAAACTTCAAACTGAATGACCTCTTCTAGAAGATGAAGAACTAGAATGCTGACCAAATTCTCCTTCGAGTACTCAAAATATTCTTGAAACTAGTCAGTCCATAAGAAAAATTGATTCTTTCTATTCAAGGTTTTTAGATTAGTCAAAAAACTAAGATATATTGGACATGAGCCTCCTCTAATATCCTACAAGTCCAAGGAAACTCTATAGTTATACAATAGTCATGTACGAAGCCCAAGAAACAACTATCTTTATCTTTAAAGAATTCATAGCTACTACCAACTCATACATGAAATTCCAAAATAAAATCACTTCATGAGCCCAAGACTCGCACTTAGACAACTTCCTAAAAAACTAATGATGATGACAAAATCCAAAAATTGAATATAGATTCTATGCATTATACTCCTCAGAAAATAATAATAATAAAGTATTTCACTGAGGAAAACCACCAGAAAATGATCCATGAACTCTCTAAAGACTATGTTCATTAAAACCTTAAACAAAGATAGAGAATTCATCATAATTAATACAATCACATAAAACTCATAATTCCTATAATGAAAAAGGAAAGTAGTTTTCAATATATTCTCATCCTTTACCTGCATCTAATGGTATCCTAACCACAAATCGATCATTGAGAACCAACTTCTTCCTTTCATCTATTTGAAGAAATCATCAATACATGGAATATCATAGTGGTTTTTAATTTTCACCTGATTCAAGTGATGATAATTGATACAATGATTCAAGATATAATCTCACTTATTCAAAAAAAAATTGGTTCACCCCAAAGTGATACACTCAGCTAAAAAAACATTGCTACAATAGATCAGTGAGCATTACCCTTGGATCTCATAACTCATAAGGTGACATAACATATAGAGACATTGATATAGGACAAATTATATGTTGTAGATATATCCTAAAAAAGATCTCACATCGAGTGGAAAATACTAAAAACTCCTTAGAAAATACATGAGGGTAATCATCCACAACCCTGAGAAACACTGAAAGCTAAACCTTTGATGAACTTAGTATCAAATTAGATATTAAGGAAGAAAAGGATGAAACACACCTCTAACCCATACGAGGGTTTCACTCACTAATGAAAATTTCTAGTGCTCCATAAGAATTATAGAACACAAAATTCCTCATAATGAAATCTGTAATATCCTTCACTATATATATCCATTCCATACCATGGATGATGCCATTGGGTTGTATCTATAAATATAAGAAGTCTCCTAAGGAGCAGTGCTACCCCAACACTATCTCATAGTCTCTACACACTTCATAGAAATAATTTCAACCTCCAACTAGCATAATTAGAACCAAGGGAATTGTAATTATCTCCACCTCAATTCCCAAAGCATGGACTAGGGTAGGTGATATAAAAGTGTGTGTAACTCTTGAATCAAAAAGGCATGCACCCAAGTAGAAAAAAATAAAATGGTACCTTGAATTACATCTAACTCACAGAGTTCTAGAAACACTAGAGTATTAAGTTGACCATGACTTGATCCAAAATATCTATGAACCTTATGATATCTACATCCATGGTATTTCTATAATCTATATGTATGAGGAGCATCTTGGGGTTTTGTTATGCCTTCCATGTCTCCTCTCTATTGATCCAACAATGGAGTATACATGATGCTTCTATATTTACTAAAACTATCTCTATAGTTGAACTCAAAGAGGAATACATGATGTGTGATACCCAAGTAGAATGGTTGGGAACTATTTATACTAATGGACTTGTCCTCTACAAGAAAAACATGGATATGATCCATTGGTATAATCCTGAGAGCCACCACCCCTAGATAAATGAGATAACAAGGGTTGGGACCTACCCCCAAATGATTTAAAGATCTTCTCTCTAGGAAACTAGGAACCCTAGGCCATATATTTTCATTTCAAGGAATCCTAATGACTCCCCTATCATGAAAACCTGGTTCTATCCAACATCCTCTCAACACCCTATGGTCATTTCATCACCTTGGGTTATGTCGATAATATAAACTGGGTAACCTAGTGCTAGATATCCGTACATAACCTTAGGCCCCTCATTTGTCAACAAGTATGAATCATATCCGAAAAGGGTCCCAAAATGGATCCTAAACTCCCACACACTAGAACCGCTATATTTAAGGGTAAGAAAATCCTGATGACAGACTACCTTAATGGTCAAATAAATAAATAATTCTTGGTACTAGTCTCTGAACTTCTACCAAAATACCTCAATATCCTCACAATACCTAAGGAATAAGATCCAAACCTTCCTAACAGCTCCACGAATCATCATCACAACCAATGAAACCTAGTTATCCTTCGATGCATGGATCCAACCTATATCAACATCCTCCAACCTGTCCTATTTGAATGAGTCTAAATCATATCCCACATACTTCTATAGACTATTTCATTAAAACTCTCAGAGTTTACTCATCAAAGTGTCATCATCATACACCTCTACTCTGTGATGATCTATTGAACATCCTCAGTGTGAATATAACAAGGATGTGGACCTAGAGCAATACTGAAAGGCACTATCATGGGTGATTTCAAATGATATGTGATTGTTGGGTACTTAGGTGTAGTAGAGTGGCTAACCAAGGTCATCTCTCAAAAGAGTAATTAAATTTAACAACATATTAATGGTATTTTGAAAATAAAATAAAATTAATTAAGAAAACCAGTTAAAAGGATGAGGTTTTTTATCTTTTATAAATCTATAAGATGTTTTCTAGAAGAAGATTGTATTTTTTTTGTTTTTATTTTTTAAATGATGTTCGATTAAGATAACACAACAAGAAGATATTTTTTTAGAAAATATTTAAAAGTTTTAATTGATCTAGATCTACCTATTCACTCAATTATTTATCATTATAATTTAAATTAACATCCACTTAATTATAATCCCCTAATTTTCTAACCCTCGATCCCTACGAGAGTTAACTTAACAATAAAGATGAAATTACTTAAACCCTTGGCTTGCTTCAGAACATTCAATCGCAGCACCCTGATTTGATTGATGTTCTTAGGTTAGATTATGGTAAGTGGTTAATTATAGCACATATACACTCTAGAAATGAGTATTAACTGAGTTTAGGTATTATATTTGAACACTAAAAATTTATCCTGTGTGGTCATTTATTACCAATTAAGATTGCACTCTCATAATTTACACAACTTCCGACCTCGCTTGTTTTTGTGTCAATTGTTCAATTGCTTGATTAGATTCATTTAAATAAAAAAACTCAATCAATAGATCATATAAAGTGAATTATAGTATCTCATTGATTCAAAATAAATTAATGAATAAGGTTAGAGGTAGATCTATTACTAAAAAGAACTACTTTTCCATGGGCGGTGTAGTCATCGTAGAAACACTTTACATGTGCAAAGGTTTAAAAAGGGTAGAACCCAATATCGTTTCTACTCTTGATTCTAGACCAATTAAGAAGATTAATAGAATTTTTTTTTAACAAAATAGAGAAAAATAGAAGAAATTAATAAAGAACTAAGGAGTTTATTACACAAACAAAAGTATTACAACACAAAGAAGAAGAAGAAGGCTTCATTGAAGGGATACTTTCTTCAAGAGCTACCCTTATTTAAATGGTTGGAGAGTTGGAGTGTATCCACTTCTACTCTACCCTAAACTTTATAATGCACTTCCCAACCCCTCTAAATGAGAAAACACTAATTTATAGAGTGGAGGGGAGGCTAGGTTTAAATAATTTTCAAATGCAAATGTGGAATCTCTGCGAAATATATTAATCCAATTTGCACCGCCCATTTTGCCTCCAAAACGCGTGAACCACCTGTTCTTCTAGTATAATGATTTGTGTAAAATTTGGTTGGTGAGGTCCTCTAAAAATTTGGACCCTATATAAGCTCGGATGAAACATTTATGTCCCAAATACCAAACCAATGACCAATATAGTGGGTCCATCCCACATTTGACTTCATGGTCCATTTAGTCCAACCAAATGCACGTTTTAGTTCCAATGTCCTAAATAAAAGTTGTATCCAATTAAGTCATGAACACAGTTACAAATTTTAAAATTCAAATAATTAATATTAAAATATGTATCTCTGAAATACTACAATGCACTATAATGGGTAAAAATGAAATTTTTATCAAATTTTAAAATGAATGATCTAATCCAAAATATTAAATAAATAAAAATATTAAACACAATGTGAGGAAATTTTATCATTTATTATCAATAAAATATTCAATAAAAATGTGTTTTATCAACTCCCCCACACTTACCGATTTTCACTCCTTGGAAAAACCCCATATCATGTATTCGAAAAAATTGTGACAAGATATAGATATTCATATTTATCAATCCACAGTGAAAATATAGGCAAAGTAAGAGTCTCATCAAGAGTCAATATCAATAAATTTTAAATTCATTGTCTCATAAATTGTGTCAAAAAAAATCCAATGAGATTCATAACATTAATTACAACAAAACAAGTAATGGGTCTACCATGCCACTAATTCACCACATGTGTGTGTGTCAACCATTCAAATCTCGTCTCTCCACCCTTTATATAGTATATTCAGATCAATAAAAACTTGTATTCTTACCTTATTCTATTCCACCGAACCTGTTCAACATCCTTTGTAATCAAATTCCAAAACCCACCCATTTCAGCATTCCCAGAAGTCAAACCAGGAGCTCCCAACCTAAATATCCCCACATGCTATACATTTCATCACTCCCCTCTTTATTGATTGTTTTTTTTTGATCTTTGGATTTTTTTTGAATTTTTTTAGAGGGAGTACAACAGTCAGATATTATGTGCACACACATAGGTCAATCTAATATAATGATGGAAATGACCAAAAGATAAACGAACGTATGGAAAGACCATGTTATAAAATGAAAATGATTACTTACCCTGAATATACATTTAATTGGGTAAGATAAACTCACAAGTCATGATTGTGTGAAAAGTTGTGTGGAGAAATCAATGACACAATTTACCATGAACAAATATCACAAATAATGATGCCAAAATATTAAAGGTTTTATAATGACACAACCATTCATATCATCGAAAACTTCAATTTTTATAAAATTCAACCCTTGATGATGAAATCTTACTCATGCTTATATTTCTACCAATGGATGTTGAAAACATGAATTTTTTATATGTTCCACATGAGAATGTTACATGATATTTGTTTTCTTTTTTATTGATTTTTTTTGTGTTTTTTTGAAAATTTTAACCAAAAACATAATAGAAAATACACATAAAACTCGCAAATGAAAATCCTAAATATCTAACCCAAAATGTTGTCCTCTCCCCCACACTTAAAATATCGAATGTTCCTCAATGTGAACGTATGAGATGATATATGCACATGAAATGTATAATTTTAAATAGGAAAATAAATATAAAAGTGAAAGGGTTAGGAACAACCTGATATGCTCAAGTGATGATGGGGTCATGAAGTGTGATGAAATCCACTACATCAGTAGGAAGTCCCTCAATGTATTTATTCAAACGTTGCCCATTGACTGTAAAGATATTTCTTGTATCCTCTTGTGTGATCTCCACTGCACCATAAGGAAAAACATTAGTCACAACATAAGGACATAACCACCTGGAATGAAACTTACCAGGCATCAGCTTCAGTCATGAACTATAGAGTAAGACTTTCTCTCCAACTTGAAATTCTCTTTTCTGAATCATGTTGTCATGAGCTGCTTTTGATCTTTCCTTATAGAGCCTTGAGTTCTCATATTAAGACAATAAAATCTACTCAAGCTCTTAAATTTTCATCTTCCTTTGGATTCTAGCTTAGGCCAAATCCATGTTACATTTCTTTATAGCCTAAGAATCCCGATGCTCAATTTCCACCGGGAGATGACATGATTTCCAAAAAACAATTCGAACTGGGGACATACCAATGGGTGTATTATATGTTATCCTATAAGACCACAATGAAACATCCAAGAACTTGTTCCAATCCTTTCTATTTGTCTGTACAGTTTTCTCCAAAATTTGTTTCAACTCCCCTTTTGAAACCTCATCCTATCCATTTGTTTTGTGGGTGGTATGGTGTTGATGTTTTTTGTGTCACCCCATACTTCTTAATGAGGGTAACCAAATTCCGATTGAAAAAGTGTGTCCCTTGGTCACTGATGATGGCCTTAGGTACTCCAAATCTGAAAAAATATATTCTTTGAAAAATTCCACAACAACATGAGAATCATTAGTCCTGGTGGACTTAGCCTCCATCCATTTTTTCACATAATCAATGAAAACCAAAATATACAAGAAAACTAAATGAACTAGGAAAAGGACCCATAAAATCAATTACCCATACATAAAAACTCTCACCGAATAATATGGGTTGTTGGGGTATCTCGTGTCTCCTAGAAATATTACCATTGTTTTGGCAACGTGAGCACGACTTACAAAACACATGAGCATCATGGAATAAACTTGGCCAATACAATCCAGAGTCAAAAACTTTCATAGCTATCCATTGGGGTGGAAAGTGCCCACCACAAGCAATTGTATGATAGAATTTTAGAACAGACTCAAACTCATGATCAGGAACACACCTCCTAATAATTTGGGCACAACACATGCACCATAAGTAGGGATCATCCCACACATAAAATATTGACTCAATCTTTAACTTTTGGACTTTATGTCTCTTTAAATTTGTAGGAATTTAATATGCAACAAGGTAGTTCACTAAATTAGTATACCAAGGATGCGTACCTGATATGGAATAAATATGCTCATTGGGGAAAGTGTCCCGAAGTTGTACCTGGTCCAATGTGTCATCCTCTAGTTTGTGAGTTAGCCTACTCATGTGGTCTACCACTAAGTTTTCTGAACCCTTCTTGTACTTTATCTCAATATAAAATTCTTGAAGAAGGAACATCCATTAGATAATCCTGGGTTTTGCATTTGGCTTCTTCAAGTGGTACCTCAGAGCTGCATGGTCAGAAAAAACAACTACTTTAGAGCCCAATAAATATTAACAGAATTTATCTAATGAAAATATGATAGCAAGAAACTCTTTTTCTATAGTTGTTCAATTTGATTGGGCCTAATCCAATGTCCTTGAATCACATGAAATCACATATGAACGTCACTCCATCATATGAGATAAGATATCCCTGACCATGAAGTTAGAGGTGTCACACATGAGCTCAAAAGGAAACTCCCACTACGAGGGCTGTATAATCCGTGGAGTAGTCAGACACTTCTTTAGATCATCAAAGGAAGTCCTATGAGAATCATCAAACATAAAATTAGAATCTTTTTGAAGTAATCATGACATAGGAAGAGAAATATTACTAAAATCTTTGATGAAGCACCGATAAAATCTTATATTCCCTAGTAAATATATAACATTAATCACACATAAAGGATGTGGTAAGGATGAAATAATATCTACCTTAGATCTATCAACCTCTATCCCATGTTTTGACACTACATTCCCTAAGACAATTCCATGCTCTACCATAAAATGACACTTTTCAAAGTTCAAGACCAAATTCTTCTCAATACAATGATTCAACACCTTTCCCAAACTAGATATACAATCACTAAATGAAGACCCATAAACTATAAAATCATCCATAAATACCTCCATTTAGGTCTCAATAGAATCAGAAAAAATACTCACCATGCATCTATGGAAGGGTACCTGGGGAATTGAAAAGTCCAAATGGAATCCTTTGGTAGACAAATATACCAAATGGGAAAGTTAATATTGTCTTATACTGATCCTCCAAAGCAATAGGAACCTGAAAATATCCAGAAAATCCATCCAAGAAACACTAGTGTGGACTGATTTAGTTTCCTATAAAAAATACACACATGTAAACTATTTTGTACCCTCATTGGAACCAACTCTTCTTTCTCATTTTTAACAATAATAACACCACTTTTCATAGGAACAACCTGAATAGAATTCACCAATTGGGAATGTTAAATGGGATTGCTTATACCTACCTCGAGAAAATTTTCAACTTCTTTTTTAACAACTTCCAAAAGAGTTGGATTCAGTCTCAATTGTGGTTGCCTAACCAGTTTATCCCCATCCTTCAAAATAATCTTATGCATGAAAATGGATGGAATAATACCTGATATTCCACCCAAGGTCCACCCAATTTCCATGATGTTCTCCCTCAAAAGGTTGAAATTTTTTTCTTCATGTTTAAAAAAGAGATTGTTAGCAATTATAAAAGGTAATTTCTTTCCATTTAACAAGTATGAGTATTTTAGATTTAGTGGTAATGGCTTGAGTTCCAATGTAGGGGGTGATGTATGGATGGATAAATTAAAGGAACTAAAATATGTGCACAATGAACATTAATATCAGAATATACATCATCAAAATTAGAGAATGAATCATCAAATCACTCAGCATACTCCATATCCATTTCATAATCAAATTGAACATTATCAAAATCAAAATATGAATCCATTTTAAAATCAAATATAAGAGAGTCTTTTGCATTCGAAATAAGTGTGGAAGTACTCTTAGACATCAAACTAGTACCAATGCTCATAATCTCCCTAAGCATAGGGTAATAAAATCCCATGGGGTTTTTATTTGGTGGTTCAAAATGGGAGATACAAAATGTATAATGGTCCTCTGAGGGGTACTTCATAGATTCTATAACATTAAATATCACAAATTCATCTCAAAACTCCATGGAAAGTGTACCCTCATTGACATTTATGATAGTGTTTTTAGTGTTAAGGAAGGTTCTACCTAAGATAATGGTAGCATGAGAAATTTTCCAATCATCCTCCATGTTAAGAATGTATAAATCTACTGGAAAGATCATGTCTCTTACCCGAATGAGTACATCCTCAAGGACTCCTGCTGGATATGTCGTAGCTCTATTTTCTAACAGCACTATTACTATTTTCGGTTTCAACTCACCAACTCCCCTATGGTTCATGGGATGGTGAATGTCCCTGGAACCTTGCACTTTGTTGGAATTGCTAGATTTGGTGCAATGAGTGCTATCACATTCCTTCCAAGATTGATCCTCTCATTTCCCTTGAGCCCTCTTCGATTGATACAAATTTCTTTTAAAAATTTGGAATACCTTGTGATTTTATTAATGGGTTCAAGTAAAGGGATGTTGATCTCCACACACATTAATATATCCAAAAGTTATTTTTTCATCGCCTCTTCATCCATATTTTTGGTTTGTACCACTCTGTTTGGAAATGGAAGGGGTTTAGTTGGAACATAATAAATAATTTTTTTACCTTTATCTTTCTACTTGGGTTTCTCATTAGTTGGTATGGAATGGTTCTTCTCCAGAGTTGAGGTGAATCCCAGTAGAATGGTGAGTGTATAAGTATCATTAATTTTCCTCCCACTTCTCAATGTGATGGAACTAACCTTCCCCTAGGGATTTGGAGTAGGCCGGGATAGTAGATTTCCATAATTCTTACTTACGAGTTCATGGAGGGTAGTGGAAATCTAGCTCATTTGACTCTTCATCACCCTCAGATCTAAACATTGACTCTTCAGATCATTCCGTTGATTAAAAAAAATTGTTTCAAAAGATGATCAATATTAGAATATATATTTGGTTGAGAATTCCCTTGTTTTTGACTTGTTGATTATTGAGATTTAAATCACCTTTGGGGTTGTTGGAAACCCTGTTGGTAAGGTAGAGGCTGTTGGAAGTTTTGTTGAAAAGGGGGCCTTTTTCACTGTCCAGAGCTATACCTCATGTCTGTTTGATCCTTCCATCCTTTGTTGTATGTTGGTGAAAATGAATCAAACTTCTTTTGGGGATATGTTTGTTGTTGTTGATAATATGGTCTCCATGGGAATATTGCTGCACAATCATCCGTCTCTTGTACTTGCGGGCAATAGTTAGTTGGGTGGCTTGTCTCAGTTCCAATGACACAAGGCCTTGAAAGAGGGGGTTGGGATGTCTTTTGAGCCAAAGCAATCTGTCTCACCATAGTTGTAAATTCTTCTAACTTGGTATCAATAAAATGACTTTCAAGTGAATATGGACTTACCTAATGTAATCCCTTGACATGTGGTGTACCTCAATCACCAAATTGTTTGAAGTTTTGGGCCATCTTGTCAATCAATGCACGTGCAGCTACTGGTGTCTTGTCCACCAATTCTCTTCCAGCCACGACATCCACCATTCTCTTCTCCATAGGTGTGATTCCTTTATAGAAGTATTGGATGAGGAGTTTCTCACTGATTTGGTGATGTGGGAAGCTTGCACAAAACTTCTTGAATCACTCCCAGTACTCATACATTGACTCCCCTTGGGCTTTCTTGACCCCAAGATATCCTTACAAATGGATGTGGTCCTTGATGCTCAAAAAAATCTTTGCAAGAAAATATGTTTCAAATCATTCCAACAAGTTACATCTTCAGGTTGTAAATAATACATCCAATATTTCGAAGCTCCATCAAGTGAGAATGGGAATGCTCTTAGTTTTATTTGGACTTCAAATACATTTCTTGGTTCCCTAGTTGAGAAAACCACATTAAATTCTTTAAGGTGTTTATTGGGATCCTCACTCAAGAGGCCATAAAATTTTGGAACTAGGTGAATTCACCCAGATTTCTGTTCAAAGTCTGATTTAATATTTGGGTATGTAATGCAATTTGGTTGATAATTAATATCGGGTGAATCCAATTCTTGGATAGTTCTATTAAGTTAATTTCAATTATTTTTATCCATTGGTTCTTATTTTATGTTTTAATTTGAATTTCTTCCAATATCAATGTTCTAGGAGTGGATAAATTCTCCAACCGGTTGAATGTTGAAACTTCCCATAGACTGAGAATGTCTGATTCGATCCCAAAGGATAAGTTCAATCTCAAGTTCAAGATATAAAAGATCCTTAGGATTAGTTAGTGTCATAAATCAATGAAATATAAAAAATAAATGAATAAAATTGGACCATAATAAAAAGAAAATAAGTTTGAGTTGGTCTGATAAAAATAAAAGAAGAGAGTAAGAGAAAAAAACGTGAGATAAGGTAAAGAAGAAATAAAGTGGAGAAGAAAAGAATAAAATGAAAAATAAAATAAATACCTCTAATTGGTTGAATAAATTACTTTCCTCCTTGGTAATGGTTCCAATTTGAAAGGTGCTGTCATGGGTGCTTTCAAATGATATGTGATTGTTGGGTACTTAAGTGAAGTAGAGTGGCTAACCAAGGACATCTCTTAAAGGAGGAAGTAAATTTAACAACAGATTAAAGGTATCTAAAAAATAAAATAAAAGTAATTAAGAACACTAGTTAAAAGTATGGGTTTTTGATTTTTGTAAATCTAGAAAAAGTTTTCTGGAAGAAGATTGTATTTTTTTTATTTTTGAAATGATGTTTGATTAAAATGACACAACAAGAAGATGTTTTTCTTAGAAAAACTTTAAAACGAATAATAGATATAACTCGACATCTTCACTCAATTATTTATCATTATAATTTAAATTATCATCCTCTTAATTATAATGCCCTAATTTTTTAACCCTAGAACCCTACGAGAGTTAACTTAACCACAAAGATGAAATTACTTAAACCCTTGACTAGCTTTGGAACATGCAATTGCAGCACCCTACTTTGAATGATGTTCTTAGGTTATCTTATGATCAATGGTTAATTAGAGAACATATCCACTCTATAAATTAAAATTAATTGATTTTAGGTATTATATTAGAACTTTACAAATTTATCCCGTGTGGTCTTGTATTACCAATTAAGATCGCACTCCCACAATTTACACAACTTCCGATCTCGCGTATTTTTGTGTCAATTGTTCAATTTATTGATTACTTTAATTTAAATTAAAATATAAATTAATAGATAATATTAAGTTAATTACAGTATCTCAATAATTACAAACAAATTAATGAAGAAGGTTAGAGGTAGATCAATTACTTAAAAGAACTACTATTCCATGGGCGGTGTAGTCTTCATAGAAACATTTTGCATGTGAAAAGGTTTAGAAAGGGTAGAACCCAATCTAGTTTATACTCTTGATTCCATCCCAATTAGGAAGATTAATAGAAGAATAAATTTGAACAAAAACAATGAAAAAATAATAAATTAATGAACAACTAAGGACTTTATTAGACAAACAAAAGTATTACAACATGAAGAAGAATAAGAAGAAGGCTTCGTCGAAGAGATCCTTGCTTCAAGAGATAACAACTTTGAAATGGTTGGATAATTGGAGTGGATACACTTATAATCTTCCCTAAACTTCCCAATTCCTGTCCCAAACCCTCCAAATGAGAAAAAAAATAATTTATAGAGTGTAGGGGAGGATAGGTTTAAAGAGAATTCAAGTGTAAATGGGGAATCTCGGCCAAATATTTTAATCCAACTTGCACTATCCATTTGACCTCAAAAACGCATGAACCAACTATTCTTACAGATGAACGATTTGTGAAAAATTGGTTTGAAGAGGTCCTCTAAAAATTTGGTCCCAATATAAGCTTGGATGAAGAAGTTATGGCCCGAATATAGAACCAATGTCTAATCTGGTGAGTCCAGCCCACATTTCACTTCATGGTCTATTTAGTCCAACCAAATGCATGATTTAGCTCCAATGTCCTGAAAAAAAGTTGTATCCCTATTAAGTCAAGAAACACCTTTATAAAATTTAATGTTCAAATAATAAATATTAAAATATTTATCTTCGAAATACTACAGTGCACTATAAAGGTTAATACTGGAATTTCCATAACATTTTCAAATGAATGAAATAATCCCAAATATTTTATAAATAAACATATTAAAAACAATGTGAGGAAATTTTATCATTTATTATCAATAAATTATTCAATAAAAATGTGTTTTATCACATACCTGCAAAATGAAAAATTGTTAGAGCTCATAGAAAAATAATATATAATATTTAACATTAATTAATTAATTCTTTATTTATTTATTTAAGGTTAACCTAATCCCAAGTTTTTTCCATTAAAAAATTGGAAAAGAAGAATGATACATGATCCATTCCCAGGTATTTACCCCATAACCAGTATAAATTCATTTATTACCTCAATAAACTTAACAATCAATGCATTATATCATAGGGGTCCCTAAATAGTCCCGTCTCAATCAATATCCCATGTTTATATCAATTACTAAAATTACCTGACACCATTTCCATAGAAAACCATGTAGTCTCACCCATACCTAACTTGAAACTCCATCCTATCCCTTAAACCAAACCTTTGATACCACTCTATCACGACCCCCTCCCCTTAAATATTACCCCTTCTAGGCCAATAATGAGATTATGAGGATGGTGACTACCCAATTCCTGACTCCAGTAGGCCCTATGTTGGAGAATAGCACTAATTGTATATCATACATACAAATAGAAGGAATTACCCTCCAAAAGAACATACGAAAGAGAGAGATAATACAAAACAACCATTAACTCTTTCTCAGATAGATAAAATAATCTCCAAATACATAAATGTAATTTTACACAAGACTAAAAAAATTGGAAAGAAAACTACAAGTACTAAGAAGGTTAACTCAGTAGTTACTATGAATCCTAAAGAGATCTTACAAAATCATACACTTATAATATCCATCGTTATCTCCTAAATACTCATACTTTCCTAAAAATTGTTTATATATATGAATGGTGAGAAAAATATGTATACTCAATAAAATAATCCTTGGAGCCTATCATGTAAAAGATAAATAAATAATACTAAATTCGAGTGAACAATGAGTGAAACTAACTCGTCACCTAAATAGGTATACTGAGTTCCCTACCTCACCCTGTATATATATCACCATGTTTTTCATACAAGTGATCACATATTATTGTAATAAAAAACAAAGGTACCCCACTATTTCCTCTCTACTAGATTTCTACTCTTCCTCAATATCATATGCCCTAATCCATCTCTCTCTAAAAGAATCCATCCTGAAGACACTTGGGATAAAATATCATATCATGCATCTAATGAATCAGATCATATCATCATCTCATCCACATATCCCTGTAGTAAACAAGTGTTTTTTGGGATCCACTATAGTTCATATGGCATGTATTATACATAGGGTATTATAACTAAATCCATCACAACCCATAAACCATGTAATATATCTTGAGTCATCATAGCCCATACACATCATACCTATAACAGACATTTGGATACTATATCTAGAGTTACATGTGTGTGAAATAACCATAATCCATTACATAAATCTATACACATATGTGGTAAAAGGTAACCACAATGCATACTAGCACATAATACTACTAAGATAAGAGAGATGGTCTAGAGGGGGTAGTCATCCATCCATCCTAACCACCAGGATCTAGGGAAAACACCCTCTTATATTCCACTAGTTTTTAGTCACCCTACCACCATGGATGGGATAATGTATGGAATAACAAAATATAAAGGATATAATATGAATCACAACCACACTATGGGAAAAAATAGTCCTAAGATCAACTATAGTTATCATTACTCAGAAACCCGACTTCCACTATTAGGGACACAACATCCTATAATCTCACAAGCATTTAGAATACTTAAATTAAATTGCTTATTTTATTTTTTCATTCATGTTCATCTTAATTATGTCATTATCTATTAATTAACATTATTCCAATTTAATTTCATTAAACATAAAAGTAAAGTCCACACCCTCTAGAAATAACCCAACTAAGTCCATGGTTTCTCAAGGATAACATAATTTTAGCATTCCATCTAGAAGTAAATCCTTGGGTTAAGACATTTATTAGTCATTTACAATTCCATAATTCTAGGTACATTAGGAAATATCATATGTTACCATCAATATATTCCTAACCAATAACATATAGCTACCTTAATCATTGGGGAAAGGAATGTAGATAACTAAGAAATTGGCCCATTTTAAACTTTAAACATATTCAATAAGAAATCATCCCCGATTTCAACATCAAAAAGGGTAATCCCAGCTTCAACCCATTCCATCATCTCAGTGCCATCCTAGAAACTAGCATGAATATAACCATGAATCCCAAAATCACACGAATATACTACTACCACAACCTTAGTCCTCCCATCCCATATATCATAATCCACCCCAAGCTCATATCACATCACATAATAAGTCTCACATCCTTACAAACACAGAATCTAAAGAATAACAAACATAGGAAACATAGCATCAAGGCCCTTATACAAGGCATCCAACCTGCACATGTAATTGTCTCTCACGACCCCCAATACAAGGTATCCAACCTTTATAAACAAAAGGATCTCTCATCCCCAAGTATATATCATTATAAAATAGCTACTTTTTATTCCATATTGAATAAATTGATTCATTTATTATAGGTTATGACTATGGGTAACCTAAGGAATTGACTATAACAAGCTATTATATTATTTAAATATTCTCTTCAAGCATACCATATTTTTTTATTAAACTTTATTAAATAAAAACACATTAACATGACTTTAATCATTATCATCAACAATAATTACCAACTTCAAGTTATTTATCCAATTACATTAACACAAGGAATATAATATTCAATTAAAAATGTATTTTGCATCAATTTGATTACCAAAAAATTATATGGAACACTCGATTTATTAAACATGAATCTTATTTAATTTTTTATCCAACCAAAAAATTATAATTGGATTTAAATTATTTATCCAATTTCATAAATTTCAATAAGATAAATCAAGGATAAAATCATGATAAACAAAGCATATTATAGATATCACACTATCTAAAAATCACGAGGCAAACCGTTATCACGGTGGAAAACACATATGATTGCTAAATATAAACCAATTATTATATAATACGGTTTATCCTTTACTATGTTACTTATAACACTACCAAAATAAATTAAACCACGATCAATTTATAATTTCAAATAAATAAAAGAGTAGCAACAAATCCCCTACCTCAAACTTTTAATGTTTTTGAAATAGAGATGTAACACCAACATGGATCTCTAATCACTTCTCCCTCAAGAAAACTATAATCTCCTAAGTACATAAAATCATGATCACACTATAAAACAAAAATAAAACTCTAATAGAATTATGGAGATCAAACTCTATAGAATGGTTAGCATAACAGGAGGAAATGTGATTAAATGGAGGAGAAACCATAAGAAATGAGGAAGAACCTACCTCAGAACACCACATATTGATCTCTAGAGGACAAGATTAATATCAAATTAAAGGGGAATTAAAGGAATTAAGAAATTAATCAGAGTTACCTATGGTTCAGTTGGATAATATGGAGAAAATTGGGTTTAGATGGGATGTGGGTATTTATAGAAATTTTGAAATTTATAAGACCATGGCGCTGCCCCTAGGACCACGTCATAGAACTACCTGACATATGGTATACTACGACATAACCCAAGGGAACATACTATAGTCCCTTTTTCAAATAATATGTTATTGTAATATGGAACAAATCCAAATAGATTCTATTTTCTTGGGGGGGGGGGCTATGACACAACCTATAGCCCACAGTGCAACCACCCTTGATTTTCCAGAACTTCCCAAAACCCCTATGTCGTAGCTTCCTCACTCCACCCCATAGTTTTAGACCCTAGGTAAGGGACTATAAAGCAACCAAATATAATGAAATAGATACCCCAAAAAGTTAATAATCTTAAAACTCCTCCCTGAGAACCCCTATGCCGTAGTCGGAGCTCCACACCCACAAAATCCGACCAGCCAACGTTACACCCATAACTACTACACTTCAACTGACTATATTACAGTGTATCCTAGGGATCTAAATAATATAATTTGATCAAATCCACCATTATTCCACCAAGAACTCTTTAAACATATCAAAACCTCCTCCAGAAGACACCAACACCCAAGACACACAAAGGGAAGAACCACTCAGAACTAGGCCCTTACAGTGAAGTTTTATGAAATATATAAAAGTTATTTTTAAGGAAGGAAAGAACTGAATAGTTTTACATAAAAATATAATTTAAATAATAGGGTTCTCCATAAAATATTTTGTTTTTTAATAATTTATTCATGGTTTTATGGTGGTGATTCTTGACGTGAGATAATAAATAGAAAAGTTCACATAAGTTGGGTTTACTTAAAAGTGGGAATTTTGAAGGTAAATAAAGACATTAACAACCCAAAATATTAAAATTATATTGAACTAGGTATGTATTTAAGGGATATATATATAGAAAAATATAATAGGTTTATGAAAAAATATCTTAGAAAATAGAGAAAAAGAAAGAGAATTTGTAACCGGTAAGTCATGTAGGAGGTATGTAAGATCCATTACCTCATGCCTAAAATGATTTTCACTTTCACATAACTCCCTGGAAAATAAAATTAAGTTTATTAAAAAAATTCATAAGAAAATTATAATATATATTTATTTTTTATAATATCTATTTATTATCATGTGTCATAAATTTATTACATCATTTCTGATTACGTCCATTACTTTAAGTACTTTTGTCAATTTCTCGAAAAATTTAATAGTACATTGACTAAGTTAAAAGTGCTTTGAAATTGATTCAGAATATATATAATCATATATTATTATATCCTCAATTATTCCATTATCACATCATATAATTAAATAGTTTTTCTATGAATAGAAACAAGTTTCAAAAGGCACTTCGATACGCCCTTTTTAGCGGTAAGATTTACTATAATCATTTGTTTTTAATATTTATTATCTAATTTATAATATTATAATTATAGAATTTTAATTTTTTAGTTTTTAAAAATTTTATAAATTAAATAATTTCTTTACACCCATTTTATTCGGTAAGGAAAAAAATAGAAACATTATCACGTGGAGGCTGTAGTTCGCACGTACACATGGTGAAGTTTTCATTTTTTGAAAGGTTTTAGAGGAAGGTATAAAATGGATATTCCATTAGTATAAAAATAAATATTATAATATTTATTTTATCATAATCTGTTGGATATAATTGGTTTGGTGTGGTATATTTATAAAACAATAAAGATGGTGTAATGAAAAATACTATCCATCGCTTTGGATTTTATTTTTTGTTCACCACATTAAGACACATTTTCTTAGTACATTGGATAGAGAAAAGATTCTAGAAAATGGGAAAAGGGTATATGAGATACGATTTTAGAGTTTGGGTGTATCCTAAGGCTATTTGGAAATATGGATAGGTGTAGGAGTGGTGGGGTGGTTGTGCCTTTTATAATTGAAGAGAAGGATATTTTTGGAACATATAACTTTTTAATAAAAAGAGAGCACACATTTCACATGGCTTGTGAAGAAAAATTGGAAAATAATAGAGTTTGGGAATGGGTAATGTCAATAAATGTTCAACCACATTTTTCTAAACATTTTTAAGTAATTTATTCTAAGATTTTTACGTTTGAAATTTAAATTTTTTATCAAGGTAACTAATTTTTATGTAAGTAATTTTATAATGAAAAATAAAATAAAATGAGTCTTATTAAAAAAATTTAAACTTCTGATTCTAAATAAGAAATAAAATTAATCAAATAATATATATATCTGTAAGAAAAATTAATTTTAACATTATCCCATGTAACATGCAAAAACCCATTTTTATAAAAAATATATTTTTAGGCATATGTTTTATGTTTAGGATAAAATTATCAATTTTTGTTGAACCCTCTAGGAATCTAGTTTCTTTACTATATTTTGATAATCCCAATTGTTCTTTTTTATATGTTGATAATCTCAATATTGATTATTTATAGTTTGATGATTCTTATTGTGGATAAATACTTACTTTAGTATTTTTGTACTTCAGAAACATATTTATATGTTATGATATTTATAGTATAATCAAATAATTTGGTTAAGAAATGCTCTATTATTTTATGTTTAGTATTAGACTTTCGATTACTGGATGTATGTATACTATGACTTAACTCATTCTACCAATAGAATGCTTAAAAAGAATAGAGCTACCAATACAGAACAAGTCTACCAATACAGTTAAGTCTACCGCTATGTGAGAGCTACCAGTACAGATTAGTCACCGTTACACAAGTCTACTGATACATCAATGTCTACCGATACATCAAGGAAGCTACTGACAGGGACTTACCGCTACTGATACAGACAAGTCTACCGCTACTGATTCAAGACAAGTCTACAGCTACCGATACAAGAAAGTCTACCGCTACCAATGCAGTAAAGCTTACCGCTACCAAAGTCTACTGACTGACATGAAGTCTACCGATAGAAGGGTTACCGATGGAAAGGCTACCTTTACACAAAGGGCTACCGTTACACAAAGGGCTACCGTTACCCAAGAAGCTACCGATACTCAGACCTACCGATACACAAGGCTACCGATATCCAAAGCTACCGTTCCAGAGACAGAACCCGATGCTGCTTTAATTTCTTTATCATTATTTAATCTCACCAACGGTCATATCAGGTATATTTTAATACACTGAAATAAATTTATTGTGTGTTGTTGGATGTCAGGGAACCATACCTTGTACCTGTAAAAAGTAAATCACTTCTGTTGCTGGAGATAGTGCTTTAAATAAGAGATGCCCCTGCTGCTAAAATGAGGTTGGAAAAAAAATAAGAGTGTGACCAAAAAAGTGTGCATGAAAAGAGACGACTAAACTTACACGAAGAACTCATACATTCCTGCATACTAGAAAGAGATGAGAACGTGAACGATAACATCCACACAAGAACTTCATCGACTACAGTTTCATTGTCTCTGAACCTGGATGTCAAGTGAACGACACTCTGTTTTTCAGACAAAAACCAGAAGAGGAATCAGAACCATTTCTGATCAAATTGAAAGAAGTCCAGAGCTGCACTGCAATCACTAGAGCCATTCTAAACTCTACATCTTTGCCTCTGTGATTTATTATTTACTTTTCGAGCAATGTGTGTCATCTGCTGTATTTTTACACACACACTGTCTCCTGTACTTTAAATCGTAGGATCTATAAATCCTCACTCAAACTCTTACATCTTTTATTTCCCACTGGGATAGTGGTAGAGGTCGTGCATGACCTGGATAGCTGGTTTTCTGTTGTGTTTGTTTCCCACAAATAACAGTGGTAGAGGTCTTAGACCTGGACAGTTGTATACTGTTGTAATCCATGATCCAGGGTGTGGATCACTTTTATATAATGTTTTGAGAGGACTAAGTCTCATCTTTATACTGAACCTCTTGTTTATATCTGATGTGATTATTTCTTTTCAAAGCAATTTTTATTCCACTGCAAACTACTTTAAAACCAAAAACTGTTTTAAAGTCACTTTGATAATTAAACTCGCAAGTGTTTATATTAGTTGTCAATCAGTAAGTTAGTTTCAAAAGTTAATCAACTCTTCTAATTTGATTAACTGGGAAAAAATCAATCCCTTTGGAACCTAACAAAACCTTTACTTTGATATAAATTCACTACAACTTAATTCTGTGTTTTATTTTGGGGAATTTGGTAAATGGTTTTTAAACAGAAATTTTAATTGGAACTCAATTCACCCCCATATTGAGTGTCCACTCCGACCAACATTTGGTATCAGAGGTTTAAAATATTTTCTGAAGTACTCTTTTTTTCAACTGTGATTTTAGTTGTGTTTTAAAGTTCTTAAAATTTCTGTTATTTCTAAATTTTTATCTCTTTAAAATTTTTATTTTAACCTAGTTATCATGGATAATAGACTTGAAGGTGTTGCTATTAATAAACCTCCATTTTTTAATGGAAACAACTATGCTCAGTGGAAGATTAAGATGAAAATTCATTTAGAAAGCATGGGTTTTGATATTTGGACTGCCATAGAATCAGAATATAAAATTTCTACTACTGTTAGATCTACTTGGAATGAAGCTACTAAGACAGCCTACAATAATAATTGAAAAGCTATGAATGCTCTGTATTGTGCTTTAGGAGATGAGGAATTTAATAGAATATCTACTTGTAAGACTGCACATGAAATTTGGGATACTTTAAGTGTTTCTCATGAAGGAACAACTAACATTAAGGAAATGAGATTGAACACCTATACTATTAAATATAATAATTTTAAGATGAAGCCTGATGAACCCATTTATGATTTGTATCTCAGGTTTAACGAAATTGTCAACACAGTGGTCTCACTGGGAAAAGATGTTTCATCAAAGGATAAGATCATGAGAATTTTGAGATGCCTACCTGAAAGATGGAGGGGCACTTCTATTTCAATTAGAGAATCTTGTGATATTGGTGAACTGCCAGTTAAGGAACTTATTGGTAAGTTGATGATGTATGAATAAGATCATAAAGTAAACAAAGAAGAAGAATATGAACAAAAAAGGATGTCAGTTGCCTTCAAGACATCTACTTCAAAGAATAAGGAGAAACTTCATGTTATAAGTGATAGCTCAAGCTGTGAAGAAAGTGAAAGTGCATCTGACAGTGATGCAAAAATGGCTCACATAGCCAGCATATTTAAGAAGTTTTATAGGAAAAAGATGTTTTTCAGAAAATCAAATTACAAAGGTAAGTATGACAACAAGAGACACTGGAAAAAGGAATGGACGAAATCTAACAAATCTGGTGAAGTTGTCTTCTATGAGTGCAAGAGAAAAGGACATATAAAAGAAGATTTTCCAAAACTGAAATACAAGAAGAAATATGAGTATAAGGATAATAAGTATAAGAAATCCATGAAGTCTAATTGGAGTGCTTATGAAGATAGATCCAGTGAATCTGAAGCTCCTAAAGCTAAAATCAAAAATAAGGCAAACATGTGTTTTATGACAAACACCTCTGAGGTAACATCTGAAATTCCTTCTTTAAATTCTTATTATTCTAGAGATGATTCTGATTCTAAAAATATGTCAAAATATGAACTATTTGAATACTATGATATGTTGCAAGAAACCTGTAATGAGCTGAAAGACAAATACAAAGGTTTAAAGAAATAGTATTCTTTAACTGTTAATCATAAATCTGATCTTCACATAGAAATGGAAAAGAATGCTCGGTTACATAAAGAAAACACTGAACTGAAATTGTCCAATGAGAAACTTAGGAAGGATTTAGAAAAGTTCACAAATCGAAAAGATACTCTTACTAAAATTCTAGGTAAGCAGATTGCACCTAGATATACTACTGGCATTGGATACCAACCTGGACAAAGAAAAAATACCAAAACTAAATTTATTCCTAAATCTGGACAGAATGTAGGTAGTTATAATTCTGGAGGTTCATATGCTTCAACTAGTTATATTCATAGTTACGGATCTAATAATGTTTATCTTTACAAATCTGTTGATTCTGTAAATTTTATGAGACCCATAAGACAAATTTGGGTACCTAAAGTTTTATTGGCTAACCTGTCTGGACCCAAGAAAATCTTGATACCAAAATCATTTCCTGTCTAAAACTGTTTTGTAGGGAACCTACTTAAAGAGCTCCTGTAGAAAGACCTGGTACTTGGACATTGGATGTTCAAGACATATGTCAGGAGACTTCTCATGCTTTAAAAACTTAGTTAGAGTTGATGGAGGTTTTGTCACTTTTGGTGATAATTCTAAAGGGAAAATCATTGGCTTAGGCCAGATTGGTAACACTGACTCAGTATTAATTTCTAAAGTTCTATTTTTTTATGGACTTAAATATAATTTACTGAGTATTTCTCAGTTATGTGATGATGGTTTCAATGTTAAATTTGAAAATGAATCTTGTAATGTTTATTATAAAAATGCTTTAGTATTTTATGCCTTGCAAAATGAAAATGTTTATTCTATTGATTTAAATTCTTTAGCTATGAAAAATATTACTTGTTTAAATGATTTTCATAAAGATTCTTGGCTTTGGCATAGAAGATTATTACACTGTAATGTACATTCACTCAGAAATCTTTCTAGGAAGAACTTAGTTAGAGACCTACCAAAACATGAATTCCTAGCAGATAATGTTTGTAATCCATGACAAAAGGGAAAGCAACATAAAGTTTCTTTCAAATCAAGGAAATAAGTATCAAATTCTCAACCTCTCGAGTTGGTTCACATGGATTTGTTTGGACCTTCTAGAGTTTCTAGTTTAGATGGGAATCACTATGTCTATTTTCTAGTAGATTACTATTCTAGGTATACTTGGGTATATTTTCTAGCTCACAAAATTGAAGCTTGATCTTACTTTGTTAAATATTTCATGTCTGTAGAGAACCTTAGTGGACTTAAGATTAAAACCTTGAGAAGTGATCATGGTCGTGAGTTTGAAAATCATGAGTTTGAATCCTACTACTCACACAATGGCTATAGTCACAATTTCTCTGCCCCTAGGACACCTCAGCAAAATGGTGTAGTGGAAAGGAGGAATAGAACCCTTTAGGAAATTTCCAGAACCATTCTCAATGAGTATGACCTACCTATTTATTTTTGGGCTGAAGCTATCAATATAGATTGTTATATTATAAATAGAGTCTTGATCAGACATGTTCTTAAGCAGACCCCTTATGAGTTGTGGAACCACAGGAAACCTAAGGTTAACTACTTCATAGTTTTTGGTTGCAAAGTCTTTATTCTTAATACTAAAGATAATCTTGATAAGTTTTAATCCAAGAGTGATGAAGGAATTTTCCTAGGTTACTCTATTTCTAGTAAAGCCTATAGAGTTTTCAATAAGAGAACCATATGTGTGGAGGAATCTGTTCACATCAAATTTGATGAAACTGATCCACATGAACCTAAGACCTCTCTTGAAAATCTTGAAGATGATCTCTCTGTTTTGAACCTTAATGATAAAGACAGTGGACCTATAGTTAAAACGTCCAGTTCTGGAAATTTTCCAGAACCTGCTTCTGTTGACTCCCAACCTGTTGATAAACCTGAAATCTCTAGCCCTACCTTTTCAAGACCAACTAGGATTCTAAAGAACCATCCTTTAGAAGCTGTTGTAGGAAATCTTGATAGAGGAACACAGACTTGAGCTTCTCTAAGAAATCAGGTTGAACATCAAGCTTTTCTTTCATAGTTAGAACCTAAAAATATCAATGATTCTATCAATGATGAATTTTGGGTAATAGCTATGCAAGAAGAACTAAATCAATTTGAAAAAAATAGTCTGGGAACTAGTAGAAAGACCTAAAGACACTGTGACCATAGGCACAAAGTGGGTGTTTAGAAACAAAGTTGATGAATCTGGAAATATCATTAGAAACAAAGCTAGACTAGTTGCACAAGGTTACAATCAAGAATAAGGAATTGACTATGAGGAAACCTTTGCACCTGTAGCTAGATTAGAGGCAATTAGGATCTTACTTTCCTTTGAATCACATATGAATTTCAAGTTATATCAAATGGACGTGAAAAGTGCTTTCCTAAGTGGTTTTATTTTTGAGGATGTTTTTGTAGAACAACCACCTGGTTTTTCAAATAATCACTTTCAAAATCATGGTTTTCAACTTTCTAAAGCTTTATATGGTTTAAAACAAGCTCCAAGAGCTTGGTATGAAAGACTTACAATTTTTCTTATTTCAAAAGGATTTAAAAAAGGAATTTATAATCCCACTCTTTTTATAAAAATAATTTCAAAAGATGTTTTAATAGTACAAATCTATGTTGATGATATTATTTTTGGATCTTCGAAAAAATCTTTATGTACTGATTTTTCAAAGGTTATGAAAAATGAGTTTGAAATGGGCTTAATGGGAGAGCTTAAGTACTTTCTTGGATTTCAAATCTTTCAAACTAAATATGGTATTATTTTAAATCATAGTAAATATACTAAGGATTTATTATAACGTTTTGCCTTGGATAGTATTAAGGGAAGTGATACACCTATGAGTACCACCTGTAAATTGGATATTGATGAATCTGGTAAACCAGTAGATCAAACTAATTATTGAGGTATGATTGGGAGTTTGCTCTATCTTACTGCTAGTCGACCTGATATTATGTTTAGTGTATGTATGTGTGCTAGATTTCAATCTAACCCTAAAGAGTCACACATACTTGTTGTTAAAAGGATTTTCAAATATCTTAAATACACTGCCAATTTGGAACTATTTTACCCAAAAGAACAATCATTTGATTTAATAATTTATTCAGATGCTGACTTTGCTGGATGCAAGTTAGACAGAAAGACCACATCTGGAACATGTCATTTACTTGGAAAGTCCCTAGTATCATGGTGTAGTAAGAAACAGAACTCAGTTGCATTATCTACTGCTGAAGCAGAGTATATAGCTGCTGGTAGTTGTTGTACACAGATTCTGTGGATGAAACACACCTTATTGGACTATGGATTTGAGTTGAAACATGTTTCAATTAACTGTGACAACACTAGTGTGATCAAAATCTCAAAGAACCCTGTGTCTCACTCTAGAACTAAACACATTGATGTTAGACACCACTTTCTAAGAGATCATTATCAAAGAGGTGATATAACTCTTAAATTTATAGGCACTGAACTTCAATTAGATGATATTTTCACTAAGCCTTTATGTTCAGAAAGATTAAGTTTCATTAGACATGAATTAGGAATGATAACTTACTCTTAAACCGTTAGAGAATCATCACCATTAGATAATCCTCACCGTTAGAGAATCCACACCGTTAGAGAATCCTCACCATTAGTGAATCCTCACCGTTAGAGAATCCTCACCGTTAGAGAAACCTCGCCGTTAGAGAATCCTCACCGTTAGAGAAACCTCACCGTTAGGAGACCTCACCATTAGAAGACCTCACTGTCAAGAGACTTTACCGGTACATCTCGCGCTGTTTTAATCATATGTAAAGCCGAGACTTCGAACCATTTTTAAAAAGATTTATTTTATTTGTGAATCCTAAATGATATTAAACCCGATATTATACTTCACTCAATCTCACCGCAAACTCGTCTATTCGAATCCCTCCAATCTCAACCTCTCAAGCCGCGAAACCCTAAACCTCAGATCTGTAATGGCCTGCATTAAGAGACCTTAGGTTACAGATGGTAGTGATGAGATGCAAGAAAAAAGACAGAAGGTGACCAATGTTGATGCCAATGGAAGCAGTGAAAGTGTAGCTCGAAGGAATCCAGTAAACCCGCATCTCTCAAGGTGAGAGATTGTTGTTGAGAAAAAAGTGTGTGCAGAATGGCTCATGGAGAGTAATTCTGTTGTTCTTAAGGTTTTAAAAGAACAACGTTGGCTCTAGTGCTTCACAAACAACAATGGACCTTATTATCCAGGACTGGTGAAATAGTTCTATGAGTTCATTCGTTTTGACAAGTCCGAAGAATAAAACAAGATGTTTTCTTATGTAAATGGTCACGAATTTTATTTTACGTCAGTTGAATGGGATGGGAACTTAAAAGTTCCACATGAATGTGATTATTCTATTTATTCAAAATCCATACCCTCAACCAGTGACTTGTTTAAGTATGAAGATGATTTGTTAGAGCTGACAGGGAATGAGACCCCTAGAAAAATCATAGCTGCAGAGATGACATGAGAAGATAAACTTCTTTTCAAGTTTATTCAACATGTAGTTAGTCCAAGGAGAGGATACTTTGCTACTCTGAGATTCCAGGACATTTATTTGTTACATCTGTTGAAGCATGGAGTTAAGGTAAATCTGTGTAGATTGATTATGATTCAGATTGAGGATATGACTAGACTGAAGTCTAAGTCAAATGCACTGTTCTTCTCAAAGTTGATTTCTGTTATGATGAAAGCAAAGGAGGTGGATGGACCTCAAGATGAAATGATAGTAGTTAAGGATATCTTCTGCATCACCAAGACTATCTGTAAATATATCAAAGTCAGCTGGAATTCTTGGAGAAAATCATGGGTGAATGATGAAGGAAGAATATATGATAAGTTCACACCAAAGGACCATCCCTCTAGACCAAAGAATGTGAGATATCCTGGTCTTGGACCAAATGATCCAGAACCGGTCTATAGTGATGATGAATCTAAGGAGGAAGAGACTTCAATTGAGGAAGTAGGAGACCCTGATTTACCTCCTAATCATATGCCTCAAACCATTTCCTATGGAGCAGCTAGCCCTCCAAAAGAACTACCAAGGAGAGAAACTATTTTGAAGGTCAGTGATACTGAGACTGAGGAAGAAGAAGAAGAAGCATGTCAGTATGTTGTTAAGGGAACTTCTGAAAAGGATGAGGCGACCGAATCTGATCGTGTCATTAATGGAGAAAAGGAGGCTTCTGGTGAAGCAAATGATGAAAAAAATGAAGAAGAAGAGCTCAGTTTGAGCCCTCTGATAGACAGTACAATCAAGATAGTGCCTGATCAAGAAGCAGAAGTAGCATCTATTGTTGAGAGAGTTTTTGAGCCATCAAAGAAAATGGATATTGAATCTGCTGCAATTGTAGAGGAAATTGTAGAATTACATCAAGCAGAAAAGTTGGAGGAGATACCTCAGGAGAACATTCCAAGTGAGGCGGAGCATCTTGGTTCAGTATCTGTTTTGTATGACATTAATGGTTGGACATCTGATCCAGGATATATGGTTCCTGGACTTTCCTATAGAGATTCGGATGAGGAAGACCGGCCCCAAAGAGAATCAGTTATCCTGCCTGATGTGGCTGAAAATTTGGCAACCAAGGAGGACCTTGAGTCCGTAAAGGCTGAAATGAAAGAGACACTGAGAGAATCAGTGGCAGATTTGAAGACAAGTCTGGTTTATGAAATGAGAAGTGTGGAGCAATCCCTGGAGCTATCTATGGGATGTGTTGTTGCTAGTCCAGTGAAATTAATGATGGATGAAGTTAAAATATGCCATACTCAAATTGAGAGTTGGACTGGAGTTTTAATGGATCTAAGACAATCGATTGCTTCATTGACTACTTTGAACAGTTCTCAAACCTAATTTCACACTGATATCAGATATATCAAAGAAGTAGTCAAGAAATTTGTGGAAGTTTTTGAGGCTTTTAAGACTTTAGTCAAAGAACATTTGAATAGTCAAGATGAACTTGTTCAGAAGGTTGTTAGTAATCTAACCCAATCTTTCAAGGAGACAGTAGCTTTCTCAGTTAAAACCCTTCCCTCATCCAGCTCCTCTGTGAACCTTGACCAGATCAGAACTTTTATTCAGGAAGAGTTGGCTAAGGCCAGTACCAGTGACTCAATATTTCAGAGAACAGGATATTAAGATCAGGGAGCTTACTCTTGCCTTGGATAAATTCATTGAAAATCGAGATGATTTTGTGTCTGCAATGGAGAGAGGAGGGAGTATTATTATGTATTTCAGGAACCTGTTGCTACCCTTCTTACATGTGGATGCCAGACCTGTGATTGTACCTCCTAATCTTTCTACTTCTGCCTCTGTTAGTATACCTCAGTTGACTATAGCTCAGGCTCTTCGCAGCTTGACACCTATGATCCCACAGAAGAGCACATATTTCAGATCCGGAACAGTTTCAGTGGCTGACCCTCCAGTTGTTCTTTCATCTATTCCTAAGCCTTCTACTGAATCTGACCCTGCACCCTCTTCTGATCCTAAGGGAAAGACTCATTTTCAATATGAATATTGAGTGATTCTACATGTTTTTGATAGGATTCACTTTTATTTTTTGACCTTCTGATTTTATCAGTGTATCTCTTGTCCATTAATTAAATACCTCTTACTTTCTCTATTGTACTATGTTTCTATTACCTTGCTAGTCTTTATTTTTTCTCTGATCCCTTCTTTTTGTTAATCACAAAGGGGAAGAAAAACATGAGTCCTAAGAGTTAACAAAGGGGAGAAAAACACAAAGGGGAGAAAAACACAAAGGGGAGAAAAACACAAAGGGGAGAAAACACAAAGGGGGAAAATGAGACCTAAGAGAATCTTGTAGTACATTTGAAAGGGGGAGAAATATGGAAGATTTGTTTTAATAAAATCAATATTTTTCCTCTAATTCTAATTCTTCTCTGATTGTAATTCTTTTCATTTTGGCATAAGTTGTGATTATCAAAAAGGGGGAGATTGTTGAACCCTCTAGGAATCTAGTTGCTTTACTATATTTTTATAATCCATATTATGCTTTATTATATGTTGATAATCTCAATATTTCTTATTTATAGTTTGATGATTCTTATTGTGGATAAATACTTACTTTAGTATTGGTGTACTTCAGACACATATTTATATGTTATGATATTTATAGTATAATCAAAGAATTTGGTTAAGAAATGCTCTATTATTTTATGTTTAGTATTAGACTTTCAGTTACTGGATGTATGTATACTATGACTTAACTCATTCTGCCAATAGAATGCTTAAACATAATAGAGCTACCGATACAGAACAAGTATACCGATATAGTTAAGTCTACCACTATGTGAGAGCTACCGGTACAGATTAGTCACCATTACACAAGTCTACCGATACATCAAAGTCTACTGATACATCAAGGAAGCTACCGATAGGGACTTACCACTACTGATATAGACAAGTCTACCGCTACTGATACAAGACAAGTCTACAGCTACCGATACAAGAAAGTCTACTGCTACCGATGCATAAAGCTTACCGCTACCAAAGTCTACTGATTGACATGAAGTCTACCGATAGAAGGGTTACTGATGGAAAGGCTACCATTACACAAAGGGCTACCATTACACAAAGGGCTACCATTACACAAGAATCTACTGATACTCAGACCTACCGATACACAAGGCTACTGATATCCAAAGCTACCGTTCCAGAGACAGAACCCGATGCTGCTTTAATTCCTTTATCATTATTTAATCTAACCAATGATTATATCAGGTATATTTTAATACAATGACATTTATTTATTGTGTGTTGTTGGATGTCAGGGAACCGTAACTCGTACCTGCAAAAAGGAAATAACATTTGTTGCTGAAGCTCGTGCTTTAAATAAGAGATACCCCTACTGCTAAAAGGAGGATGGAAAAACAAATAAGAGCGTGACAAAAAAGTGTGCATGAAAAGAGACGACTGAACTTACATGAAGATCTCATAGATTCCTGCATACCAGAAAGAGCTAAGAACGAGAATGAGAACATCCACACAAGAACTTCATTTACTACAGTTTCATTGTCTCTGAACCTGGATGTCAAGCGAACGACACTCTGTTTTTCATACAAAAACAAGAAGAGGACTCAGAACCATTTCTGATCAAATTGGAAGAAGTCCAGAGTTGCACTGTAATCACTAGAGCCATTCTAAACTCTACATCTTTGCCTATGTGATTTATTATTTACTTTTTGAGTAGTGTGTGTCATCTGCTGTATTTTTACACACACACTATCTCCTATACTTTAAACTGGAGGATCTGTAGATCATCACTCAAACTCTTACATCTTTATTTCCCACTGGGATAGTGGTAGAGGTCGTGCGTGACCTGGACAACTGGTTTGCTGTTGTGTTTGTTTCCCATGAATAGCAGTGGTAGAGGTCTTAGACCTGGACAATTGTATACTGTTGTAATCCTCGATCCAGGGTGTGGATCACTTTTATATAAATTTTTGAGAGGACTAAGTCTCATCTTGAGACTGAACCTCTTGGTTATATCTGTTATTCTTATTTCTTTTCAAAGCTATTTTTATTCCGCTGCAAACTACTTTAAAACCAAAAACTGTTTTAAAGTCACTTTGATAATTAAACTCGCAAGTGTTTATATTAGTTGTAAATCAGTAAGTTAGTTTCAAAAGTTAATCAACTCTTCTGATTTGATTAACTGGAAAATAATAAATCCCTTGAGAACCTAACATAACCTTTATTTTGACATAAATTCACAACAGCTTAATTCTGTGTTTTATTTGGGGGAATTTGGTTAATTATTTTTAAACAAAAATTTTAATTGGAACTCAATTCACCCCCCCCCCCCCTCTTGAGTGTCCACTCCGACCAACAATTTCATTGATTATATTAAAATTAAAATATTTTTAAAACTGATATATGATTTAATTAGAATTAAAATGAGTTTTAAACCTAATTTTGTTAGGATCTCTTTTGGGATGACCACACTGAGATGGGGATGAATTGGTTCAGAATGAATTTTTACCAATTTAAACTTTTGTCCCTTTATTTAACTATTTTAATTATTCAGTAAATGTATCTCTTAATTTATTCACCTATAATTAGAAATAATGTAGAAAAAATAGTAAATTACAATGGACACCAGGGTTTTTTAATAAGGTTTGTCTCATTTGAGGACTAATCCCTAGTATACGGTGGTTATTATCCCAAGCACAATGATTAATTTTTGTTATGAAAGAAGAGAGAATAATGGTGTCAACTTATACCCATTATCTTGAAACCAAATAAGTATAATGAATGATATATAATTTAAGAACATGATCTGGGATGTCAGTCTACCCCTTCTAATGTGATCACCAGTGTAGTACAAGTCTTCTTCTCTAGACTTAAATTAACCTGATCAACTTCCTAACAATGAAACAAACAAATAGATGCCTCGATTTTAGAGAAACAGAAAGAGAAGTCTTGGATTAAAAAATAAATTGTATTACATAATTATAAAATTATCTATATGGAAAAATATTGTTATACATTAGTCACAAAGATATTAACATGTTCTAGACTACTTTTATCAGATTCTTTTAACCCAAAAGACAATCAAATAAAAATAGGTTGGCCACTCTCTTATTTTTCTTGTGATATTTGATACACAATAGCAATAATAGAATAAAACTACCATTTTAAATCACTAAATTCAAAGGTGAATCATTCATGTGTTATATGGAAACTCAAATCACAACATGAATGTATTTTATTTATGCATAACATAATCTCCAAAACCCCGTGAAATGTATTCCTTCATTTTATTATCATGGTGTTTTTTTCATTATGCATGCATGCATTATCACATGCATTCTTAGTGGAAATTATTACATGATTTATCTTCTACTTATGATAACCCATTATTTATCCTTATGATTGTTATTCTTGTCTACATAAGAAAACAAGATTAATTAATGTAAACATAGTATGTGATGTGTCAATACTCTTCATGTAAGTGCTTTGTGTGAATGAATGATGTGAACCTATATTGTCTCCATCACGTGACTAGGTTAGTACATGGAAACTCAAACATCATCTTTGCACAAACTAGGTGCAAAACAACTTCACAAAAGAAAGAGATGATTCTTAGTTTAGTTTCTTTACAAGCACATTAATTAATTGTGACTTTTAAATATACAGCATGTATCAGAATGTATATGTGTTTCATCTTCATGAAAAATAGAGTACATAGTTCTTTCCTTATTCATGAATGCTAGTGGACCATGGGATCTTTCCTCATGAACTCAACATATTTTTTAGAAATATTCTTCACATAACTGTGTCAAGAGAACAACATATGTTGCTCTGTTTTCACAATGGAAAATTAAATCTATAGAGAGTTTTGGAAGCCACTCTCTTCTTCAATCTATTGGTATTTTTAGAGGAGGTTCACCACATCTGATCTTATTTTTATTTCATGTAAATCCTGTTTCAAAATCTTGGAAAATATTTTATTTCAAATAATGATTTTGAATTACTGAACATCTCATCATTTTTAATGCCTTACAATGCTAAGAAAAGTGGTGTCTTTTCCTTCTTCAAAATGTTTTTAATAAAAAATAAATGTGTATTCTCTCTTTTTGTATGGACTTAAAGATCTCTTCATATAAATAATTATTTTAACATTCATTAAAAAATTATTCACTTCAAAAGATTTAGTAATAATTTGTAATCTCAAAAAACCTCTTTCATATGTTTAGAACATTATGAAAAATTACACAATCATCATAGTTACATGAATAATTGTTTAACCATGACATCCAATTCAATTAAGTGAATCCATAACAATTTTTCAAGCATCTACACTTAATCTCAAAATCTGATCATCAATGGATAAAACACAATCTTAAAAAAACATGCTTGGTAACACCAATCAATTGACAATATATTCTTATTCTTCAATAAATATTTGAATACTCATTAAAAAAATAAAACACAAACTAAAAGTAGGTTCTTTAGTCTCCCCTTTGTATTTATTGTCAATACCAACAAAAAATTCCATGTTAATATGTTCATCCAATTCTCATATATGATTCCTTACTGTCATACTTTATCCTTCACATCATCATTTTATTGCCTCCCCTTATTGATAAAAAATCAAGAGTGCCTAAGATAGGATGGTATCATTTTTCTCTTTATAAATCTATGATCAATTATTATATTACAATTCAAGATGGGATAACCCAATGTGGAAAATAAGAGGTTTTAATTTATATTACAAATATATCCATCATCAATAAAAAATTTGATACCAAGTGATATAAAAAACTTACTTCTTTCCCCAAAGACAATACAACTATTTTATGTTTGATAGTAATTTGTTAATACCAATTGATAAAATGTTAGAGGATCATATCTTATCCCAACTTTTTATATAAATATTCTCAAAAAATTTAAACATGAAATTTCAGAACTCATATCAAGACATAGATTAAAAACATTCAAGTATAATAGGTAGGTAATGTTCTTGAAATTATTCCTAAATTTTCATTAATATTCTATTATTCATTTAGTTGATTCATTTATGTTCTCCCCATTAATATCATATTTCCTTTCAATTTTAAAATAGGGATAGAAGAGTGTTCCAACATACATCATCAATGAATTATTGAACAAATACCTTCCAGAGATATCATATTAGGATGAAATATAAAGCTATAAGAACTTCTTTGGATACCCCCCTCAAGGTATGATCTCCATCTTCACTTTATCAAGATAGATCTTGCCATTATTATTATTTTGAATTCCAATTGATGTGAATATCAATTTTTGTGATCATATCCATGATGGTGAACAAATATTTATTGATCATATCTAATATCATGATAAACATCTTCAATTTTTATCTCTGATATTTTTCAATATATATTCTTAAAGATAAAATTAGATAGATAAAAATTGGATGGAGACTTCCATAAAAATTGGAATGATTATTCCTTCTTGAAGATATGGTAATATAATTTCTTCAACTATGTTCTCCCCCTGAGTATATGCATCACCTTTAATTCCATGTAAGTAATGAAAAAACACAATGTATATGAGAATAAGGTGGATATCCTTTTCTATTTAGTTAGGGAAACAAATCTATGAATTTTTTCTCAACCATGAAACTCCCTTAATAACTCCATATTTACATGAAGATTCCTCTACAAGATTTATTGACTATTTTCAACAAAAAAACCTTCTTTTTAAAATTTCATGGGATTTTGAGAAAAGAAAAAGATTTTGAAGAAGAAATGATATTTTCCTCAAGAATTCATTTCAAATGTTTTATCAAAACTATTTTCCATCCAAGGTGAAATTATTTAATATATTTATGTTTAAAGTATAATGTCTCTATTATTTACATGGATTAATTATTCTTATGATTAAATGATATCCATTTATTCTATATGTATTATGTTATGATGGGATGATGTTTATGAAACCCATTTTATTCACTGGGTTATGATGAATGATTTATGTTTATTTTGTGGCACATGAAAGAATGATTTCATTATGGGATGGGTGAGAACTATATCTCCCTCTAATGCTTTGGGTAAAGATTTATATCTCATGACATAGACATGGCTAGAACGACAAGTGAATCTGGTTCAGTAATACAGGTCTGGAACGACAAGTAAACCTAATTCAGTAATGGACTTTGTCAACTAGGATGGTCTTGGAAGCAATGTCTTGGATACTATGGAAATAATAACATTTTCTTAATGGTTTTCCGCAATTATATGTTTTATTCCCATGATATTTTACCTTGACTAATGTTTCTTTATGATATATGCCTTACATACTTCCAAGATTTATGTCATTGCTCCTGATTTTGATGTTTAGATTTGATGTTCACGTTTTTGCATTCAAATGTTTATGGATTGTTTTATGTTCTCTATGCTTACCATTACTGAGAATTTGAGCTCAACCTTTTTAATTTTTATTTTCCCTGGGATATAAATAATGGTTTTAGGTAAGAAAACAAAAGGTTAAGATCATTATGGGAGATGTTGAAGATCTTTCACCATGATTAGAAGATTTTGTTCTGAGTTTCCAAAGAAACTTAACAATTACAGTCCTTGGGTGTTTGTTTTTGTTATGTATTAAGTATTCCACAAATGTAATGTAATTTCCATGTATGAAAATCTTTGGGTCTATACAGTTGGTATCAGAGTGAAGGTTTAGTTAACCTTTGGAAACTAGGACGCGAAAACTTTAGAGAGATCCCTAGAGATATTTCTAAGGTATGTCTAGGGATGTCCCTAAGGTTAAGTATAATTATAGGTTATAGTCCTAGAATTACGGTAATGATCATAAAATTAATCCCTAGATGTTAGATATTGAAAGTACTCCCCCTTGATTATGTAGTTTTTCTAGTACGAGTTTTTCCACTCATACTATTCTTTTTGGGTTTTATGAAATGGCAGGAAATGGGAGGATTCATGTTAATGGAGAATATGATGGAAAATGGAATGATATTATTCATGAGAAACCAAATTAAATGGGATTTGGATGTCCAAACATCTTTATTATACCTAATAAGAAATATCATAATATGATCAATAATATCAACTTTGGTAAGTTTCTGGACTCGGCTAATAAGAGAAAGATAGAGTTTCATGATGATCATAGAGGAAAGAAAGTTCAATTTCCCTCTTGTAAATCATGTGGGAAGAGGCATCAAGGAGAATGTTTCAATGGAACTGGAAGATGATTTGGGTGTGGAAAAGAAGGACACAAATCTAGTAATTGTAAAGGAAAAGGTTTAGTTAAATCCCTGGATAAGGATAATGGTATTGGTAAGACATCAACAAAGGTTAAATGTTTTAAATGTGGAATGTATGGGAATTATTAAAACCAATGCCCTAAGGGAAAGTCTCATGAAGAGAATCAGCATGGTCGTATGGATAGTATTTATGTTGATAATGATGAATAGAATACAAATTATGTATGAGATGAAAGAATTTTTGAAGCTTAGTCAATGGTTTATGAAGGTAGTGGAATGATTGCATGTTTATCAAGAATAATGTATGGTACTATGGAATAATGAAACATATAAGGATTATTACACTATTGTTTTTCCTAAAGTATCTGAAAGTATATGTTGAATGGTACCGGTAATCATGAAAGGTGATTGAAATATTTTTGGAAAGCAGTTGATATGTGCATAATTAAGGGATAAGAAGAAAAATGAAATGTTTGATAGTATTGAAGAGCTCATGACTTATATAAGGACAACGTAATATCATGGTTTGAGTATATAGAAATTTTGAGATTTTATTATATTGAAAGAGTTAACTTTTGACAGCATTCATGTTTTCACTAAGGTTCTAGGGTAATTCATGTTTCAAAAGAATACATGATTAATGTATTCACATGTTTGGAATGTGGCCAACAAAATATATCTTATGATATATGGGGGATAAATGATGGTATTCACGTTCTTGTTATGTGACCTTTCAAGTAATCATTTTCATTATACTATGAGCTTGGACTGAAGTAATTTTGATAAGCCTAAAGGTTGGAATGAATTAAGTTAGAAATATGATAGTATTGTTTAAGGGTAGAACTTTTTTCGATATTATTGCAGGAATTTCATAATAATGTAGTTTTAGAAAAAGGGACAACCTGTAGGATGGGCGACAACCCATCGCATCAGAGAAGGTTGTGGGAATCAAAACCACAACCAAAGTGTGACAGACCTTTATTGCGTACCAATGGCCCACCATAAGTCCCCAGTTAGTAGAAACTAGTTTTAATTTATTAAGAGGTATGATAGATAATGTATAAGTCCATTTTAGGAACCATATACGATTAATCTCACCATAGATGGACCTATGTATATAACTTTTACTAACCTTATGTTTGAGACAAATGGAATGACCTATCATTCTATCACATGATCTGTTAGCACTTCACAGAAGACAAATTCAGCTTCATTTCTTTAAGAGATGAAGTGGAAATTGTTCTAGGCACAAACAACAGTGATATTGTACCAAAATCAAGCAAGTATTTCTTTTAATTCAAAAATTCTTCAACATTAGGGAAATGATCTTGACAACCAAAAATGGTGTCCTAGTACTCTCATATCCGATGAATCCGATGGTACCTTAGATCATCACAAATTTATGGCTTTGTGATTATTGGATTTTTTATAGCCATGTTCTCTACCACTCTCCATCAGAACTTGATGGTTAGATTTCTCTTCCATATCCATATTTTAACTTATATTCTCCTTTGTGGAAACCTAGTGATGAGTTACTTTGGGTATCCGTTATGTTTCTATGAAATAAACTTTCAATTAGAAAACCATTTATAACCCCCGATTAATTTCGAGGGAGAAATTCATTTTAAGGGGGGTAGAATGTAACACCCCGAGATTTTATGAGAATTATTCTTTTTAATTTATTTGATGTCTTTTGTTATACGCTACACCAAGATTATCTTGCGCTATATGCAACACCGTATTAGCTTGTAGTATACGCAACAATATTCTTGGCTTTCATTACACGCAAGAGAAACCTTCCTCGATAGCTTGCGTTGTACGCAATACCGAGTTTCACTAAACAACAATATGTTATTAAAATATTATATAAACTTGCCGTTATGAATAGTAATTACATCTTTTTGAGATTTTATAAATTTTATCATTCAAAATGGACTTCATTTTTGGATTTGGAATATAGAAATTATCCTAGGGTGAATTTTTGGTATTTTTATGAAAACTTTCAATTTTTGATGAATAGTGAAAACACTGAGTTATTGGTTAAAACCGAATTTTTATTTAAATAATAATTTATTTTATTTAAATTTATTTAGGGTAAAAATAGATACATAATACCTATATAAGTTCAATGTAATTAATTGTAGTCATTTTATAATAATTTTAGATATATAAAAATTTTATTGAACTTTTTACCGTCTTTTACCCACCTCCTAGGAGCATTTGAAAATTTACATAAAACGTCATTTTACCGCTTCTGTGAGTTGAACTTAAAATATCCGGAAGACACAGATATTATAAAAGAGTAAAATGTGGTTCAATATGATTAAAAATAATTTTTGGTGAATAGTAATTTTTACTTTTATTTACCACGGTTAAAAGAAAATAGGGTAATTAAGGGTAAAAATGATATTAGTATTACCCTAACACATGTCCTAATTCCATTGGATAAGTATAATTCGACCAAAAACAACCTTAGGAATAAAATATGACCATTTAGGTCCACTTGGATTAGATTAGGACATTGATTATTATTTAATTCAAAGAAGAGTTAAAAGAATTAAAATCAATGTTTAATAAGTAAAACATTTTTAATATAGGGTTATACATAAGATAAATTCGACTATAAAAATTAATTAGAAATATAATAAGATTTAATACATAATTTTATTTTATTTATAAATTTTTAGACACTATATAAGTTAATTTATTTATGACACAATGATGATACAGTAATTACCTTATTAATGAAATATTAACATAATTGATATTATAAATACCAAAATATATTTAATTTGAGACTTTTTATGAATTAAAATAATTTTATAGTTTAATATAATATATTAGGGTTGGTTAGATGAATGTTTTTCTAAGTTATAATGTTGTTATGAATTTAGAGAAAACAAAATACTAAATAGTGTCAAAATTGACATGAAAGAGTTTTTAAAACAAATATTATATTGTTAATTGATAGAATGGTCCTAAAAAACTAAGGTTCGGAAAAAAGACTTATATAATAATACATATGACATTAATAAACCAATTTGGGTTCGATTGGTGGTTTATAGTATGTTTTTTAACCATATAGTGTAAGAATACAAGAAGACACAATAAAAGTTAAATTATTTCACTTAGAGTTAAATCTAAATGATAAGGTTAAAATAGTATCCTAAACTTGTCTAAAACCTATTGGTTGAAATTATTTTGATCCACATCCACCCCGGCCTCAAAATAAGTAACTTTGGATCCATTATAAACCGAATATGAATTTGTTATAAAATAATATTTAAGTTTTTCCTAAGGTGCCCCTCTCCTCCCTTATAAAAGGGAACCTCCTCCCTCTCCTCTTTACACAATTTTGATCCTTAAATCTTGGCCAAAACCTACCAATTTCTCTTCTCAACCTCTTTAGTTATATCATAGAGGTTCTGGTCTTCTCAAAATACCAACTCCTATTCCCTAAGAAGAAGTTTAAAAGAGGCACGTCGAAGAAGAGGTAATCTCTTCTGCCGATTCTTTCAAGTTTATTTCTTATTCTACTACATATTCTTTAGTTGTTTCATTATAAAGTAATAAAATTAGTATTACTTATATAATGATATGTTATTATAAATATAAAACAACACTATTTCACTTTTTATCCATCCTACAAAAAATGAAATCACCGTGCGTGCGTACGTATGGAATATCGTCTCCACACTGTGGTGTAATATGTTTTTCTACCACCAAATTACTTGGATGGGTATAATGGTGTAAAGAATAACTATATATGATTATTATAACATGATACTAATTCTGAGATATTAAATAATCCACTCCAATTCCATTCAATAATGGTAATGATATCATCGCTCATGCGTACGCACAGATTACCGTCTCCACAACGCGATGAGATTCATTCTCCATGTTAACCATTCAAGAATGATTATAAAGTATATATAATGAATAATAATCAAATATATGACATGATAAAGCTACTATATTTATATATATGTGTAATCTACTAACTTCCATTCAAGTCAATAAGGAAAGGAAAACAACGTTCATGCGTACGTATGACCTACCGTCTCCATGAACGGTGTATTTCATTCTGTTTATCAATATGTCATATATATTTATATTCTGAATATATATTCTATATAAATCGTGGTTTACATTCTGGAATTAAGTAAATCAGGATATAAGTAATAAAAACAAATTGAAACACATATGATAAATGAAATGATTTTACCCAAAACTCTACTTTAACATGGAATTTACAAAAGAACGGGTAATATAAGGTCATAAGTGATCCATATATGATATCATAACAATGAATATGATTCTTCAATAAGTCAATGACATTATTTAAATAATTATACAGGAGGTTTGGATATGTACGGAGCATATCAGATCTATGGTAAGGGATAATTTTTCAATTTCATTTTTATCCAAGATTGCTTATACGTAAGTATTTACTGGGGTTATATTTTTCATCCATGTCCATAAATATGTTTTTCATAAAGTGTTTAATATTATTAAATGTATTTTTAAAGTCATATTTACCCCTCTTTGACTTTTACTTTGTGTTATGGAAGGAATCCTTATTTTGTTAACCATACATGGTACTTTTCGACTTTTCCGTTAAAAGTACGAGGATAATGTTTTTTTAACTTATACGGTGTGAATGGATTTTTAGGGATTAATAAATCCATATTTCCATGAATCTTCCTCTACATTATTTCATGACTATTTTTAACAAAATAATTTTCTTTTAAAATTGCCTGGCATTTTGAGAAAAGAAAATGATTTTGAAGAAGAAATGATATTTTCCTCAATAATTCATTTCAAATATTTTATCAAAACTATTTTGCATCTAAGGTGACATTATTTAATATGTTTATTTTTCAAGTATAATGTCTCTATGATTTAAATGGTTTCATTTTTCTTATGATGAAATGTTATCCATTTATTCTATACGGATTATGTTATGATGGGATGATGTTTATGAAACCCATTTTATTCATTGGGTTATGATGAATGGTTTGTGTTTATTTTGTGGCACATGAAAGAATGGTTTCATTATGATATGGGTGGGACCTATATATCCCTCCAATGCATTTGGTAAATATTTATATCTCATGAGATAGATATTTCTGGAAGTACAAGTGAATCTGATTCAGTAATACAGGGCTGGAACGATAAGTAAACCCGATTCAGTAATAGACTTTGTCCACTAGGATGGTATTGGCAACAATGTCTTGGCTACTATGGAAATCATAACATGTGATTAATGGTTTTCCATGATTATATGTTTTATTCCCATGATATTTTACCTTGACTAATGTTTCTTTATGATATATGCCTTACGTACTTCCTAGATTTATGTCATTGCTCAAGATTTGGATGTTTAGATTTGATGTTCACGTTTTTGCATTCAAATGTTTATGGAATGTATTATGTTCTCTATGCTTACCTTTACTGAGCATTTCAGATAACCATTTTTATGTTTTCTTCTCCCCAGGATATAAAGAAAGGTTTTATGTAAGAAAACAAAAGGGGAAGATCTTTTTGAGAGATGTTGAAGATCTTTCACCATGATTAGAAGATTTTGTTCCGAGTTTCCAAAGACACTAAACTATTACGGTCCTTGGGTTTTTATTTTTGTTATGTATTAAGTATTCCAAAAAATTAATGTAATTTCCATGAACGACAAGCTTTGGGTCTCTACAAACCCTTAAACGGGTGCTCGGAATGGAAATGTGAGGGCAAAGTTGAACTTAGAATGTGAGGTTTACCCTAGGTACGACTAAACATTAGTCGTCATAGGTCATTTGCAGAAAATTCACCACGATCATTGAAATGAATAAAATAATTAAATAAAATTATTTTATTTTGAATTTTTGACGTAATTATTGAAACGTCTTTAAGTAGATGATTATGGTGAAATACCAGGGTTAGCCGCATTACTCTGTAGACACTACAGGACTATTGGACGGAGATCTGGTAAATCCCCTCAGGTGGAAAATGGTGAACGATCATGGATCGATGAATGATGAACCTCAAATTTAGTGGATCTTGCCAAATACAATGACGACAGATCATTCTTCATTATTTATAAAACAGAATCGAGGTAGATTGTAAGATTTAATTTGTTTATTCCCAATTTTTATTTCCTATGATGAACATGATTCAATTGATGAATGGATTGATTCATATATTGTGCATAATGTAGGATGAGATTATATTTGTGGGGATATTGAATGAATTGTCTTTTTTATTTGATTTATTCAATTTTAGTTATAACAGCAACGAACCAAGATCGACATGAACATTGATTGAGGTTTGTCCCTCTTGATTGATTTGTGGTTTTTACTCACCCACTCATCTTTCATCATGGGTATTCTTTACTTGAACCATGAATTAACAAATATTGGTTAATTGATCATTTTACACCCATTTTTTAGTGCAATGATTCAAAATCATAGATATGGGATTGGCCCGACATGACAGAGGTGCGATGATGGAGATGGAGAAATTCAGACAAAGGAAGAATCCTGATTTTGTGTTCTTCAGTGTGTAACAAATAATGATCATTAGATCTATTTTTTGAACATATTAGACACCATAATAAGTTGTTCTAGAGATGGAGAGGCTCCGGTAGGATGATCCTAGGATACAAGTGAGATTGGAGCTAGATTCCAAGGAAAAAGAGGTGCGGGTGTGAGCGGGAGGAAGAACCGGGGTTTCTATAAAATTCCAATATACACGGCATGTAATCTTAGATTTCATGGAATGTGGGACCCCCTTTTGGCGGCTAGATTTTCCATGATAATGTTAAGGATTACTTGGCATGTGAAACTATCACACGGCGTGTGACCCTATCACACAATGTGTGACCTCTCCCAAGTAACTCGATGTGTATCTTGAGAAGTACACAAACATTGGGTAGACTACATGGGTATCCTAAACTCCATGTACTCCCACACATGACACAATCTAGATTAGGTACATAGGTGAAGTGGTGTGCTGGTGCACAGAAAGTCCTACATGGGATGGAGAAATGTATTGATACACATGTAGTCTACACAGGTAGTCTACATGTCGTGTAGTACTACACGGACATTGTTTTAATGACATGATCTATTTACATAGGCATAAACCAGGGTCAGGGGACATGGTGTGTAACCCCTCTACATGACATGTACTTTTTATTACATGGATTAGATCTCTTTTCTTCTATGTCTTGGTAATGTTTCATTTTGATTTATTCACCTTATCCTTTTTCTGAAGGTCAGTACGAATCATTTTGTACTCCTAGGATAATGATCCCTTCAACAGTACTTCCTAGATAGAGTTGTTGGAATCCCCACTAAGAGGGCAGAAGTGGGATCCTCTATTCATTGTTTCCCTAGGTAAAGTCTTGGGTATTGTCGGGACCAATCATACTAGGTGATGATCATCTACTTAGCAGGATAATCCAGATTGAGTTGTTGGTATCACCCCACAACCCTAGATGTGATCCTCATATATGTATCATATTCTCTTCAAATATATCAATATATTATTTCTCATGATGAGACTTGATGAGATGTTCCTCTCAGAAGGATGTCATCAGTGTTATCATACCCAGGAGTGTGTTATCCCAGATGATTTATCCATGGAATATTCAAACTGGAATCCTAGGTCGTTATACTATGGGTTTATCTTACTCCTAGACTATGTTTCTTTATTTATTATATCTATATATTCTTGTTATTTGTGTTTTAGACATATACCTATGTAGAGATGACTGTATGTTCCTTTGTTAAATGCTTTGTGGTTTCGGGGTGTTCTACTGAGTATTGTTATACTCACCCCTGAACATGCTTTGACTGCATGTGTCATGCCTTTTGTATACTATCGACCTTTTTCCTGAGTCCTAGGTGGGCCAGGACCAGGTGGTTCTAAGTGATACCGGACAAAATGAGGCATGTTCCTATGATTTTTAGACAACAGCCCCAGTACCTTTACATTCAGCTGGACTTGTGTTACAGACTTATTTGTGGTGGGCCTATATTTGGCTCTATTTACCTTCCTTTACTTCTTACTGTAATCTTTTTTTTGAAATATATATGTATTCATGCATTGGTTGTTTAGTTGTTTTTACATTTTAGTATTTTTCGGGCTTGTAGATGTGTACATGTGTATAGGTTTTTAGGCAATGCCTCCAATGTTAGTGATACGTCTACTCAGTTCTGGTCACCAGCCCCTAGCCTATTGGAGGTGGGCTGGGGTAGTCAAGGAAGATACCCTAATGGGAAAAGTCATGACATAGTGGTATCAGAGTAGGTCAGTTCTAATTTAGGACTGGGAGTCTATGAGATTGGTTTGGGGAAATAATGTTAAGTGTTTCGTGTTTGATTTTCAGGCCAGGGACTCCAATGTTGGTGTAGAGGCATACATATCTATACACTAGGACTCTAATCACCAAATTTTCAACTCGGTTCATGAGAACATCAGTTGTAGGGAAAAAATTGTACATGAATCATATAGGAATGGGTTGTGGTTTCAATTTCCTTCTTGAGTAAGCTCTCCAGATATACACATTGACCATGGTACATCTTTTTTTACTTTTAGGATGCCTCTACGATGTATAACATCTAGGATTCAGCATGAAAATTATGAGGATGATCCCCTCATTTATGAGTCTTTGATTTAGGGACCAGTTCCTGAGATGTTACCTCCAAGTGGTGCACCATCCATACAACCTATAGAGAAACACATGGTACCCATAGTACCAGCATATGAGGAGAAAAAGTTGAGAATACTTCATAATTTTTTGTAAAAAAACACCCTTCAAGTTTTGAGGTGATCCTAAACCATAGGAAGATAAGGACTTTATTGAGGTGGGGAACTGAGTTTTCAATCTAGTTAGGACACTATCAGATCAAATAGTGGTCCTGGTAGTGAGCCTTCTTCTCAGGTTAGTAGGGAAATGGCGGGGTTTAGTTGCACTATCTTATGATGAGGAGACTCTTTCATTTATAGAGTTTTATCACCTTTTCAGAGAAAATTCATCACCAAATATGCTAAGGGATATTCATATCTAGGATCTTATGTAGGTCTTGCAGGGAAACATGACAGTAGATGAGTATTCATCGAGGTTTAAAAACCATTCCAGGTACTCTATGGATGTGGTTTGAGATTATTTTTTTAGGGCTAGAAAATTTGAGAGAGGTCTATTTAGAGACATCTGAGCCAGAATTATTCATCTATTCATTCCTACATATTTTGGGGTACTAGAGAGAGCTTCGATGTTTGAGAATTTCTTGGCTGAGAAGATATAGCCGGTGGATATCAGCAGTGGGAAGGCAGGAGAAAAGACCTTGGCAGTAGGGAGCTGACATCAATCTTAGAGACTTGTATGTGGGATATATTTCTGAAGTAGGTCTCAAGATATAATATATGTTGTAAAGAGATCATAGGGTGGGTCTAGTCATCTGATCGTACCACGATTCACTGTTTTATTCCACCCTTACACCGCTGTTTTAAACTAGTTTTGTAATGAATATTCCAAATATAATAATAAATATCACTTTATGTTTGAATCATTTAATTAATTTTAATCATAATTATAATGGGAAATGTTACTTTTTTTTATTATTTCAATGTAGGTGGAGGTGATTTGGAGGGCCCTTGATGAAGTGGAAGAAAAATGGGCCAAAATTGCATGGATCCATGGACATCTATCGATTGTTCTGCATATTACACGATATCCATGAATCCAAATGGGATGATACTTTGTTTTCCTGTCAAAAATTTAATATTCTACATTTCATATTAAGGAACCCAATCCTGGTTCGGCTTCTATGGGTCCCATCCGAACTGATCTATCTAAGACACCGAATTTGGACCAAGTCAAATGCGGTGTTCTGTATTTTATTAATATCTTGAGCTGTAGATATCCAAATGGTGCCAACATTTCGGTGGAGACAGTCACGAGGTAGGGCTACAACTTTTATATTTTCTCCAAAGCGAGATAAGGCTGTCTGAAGATGGAAACGTGTGTTACAAGTGGATTGATGAAATATGTGTGCCTAAAACCACCTTCCAATTTTCTTATAAAAGGGAACCAAGGGAACGTCATTTCAAGTTCGGCCAGGAGGAAAGGTGCTGCCATTTTGGAGTCCCCAAGGAGTCTTCTCAACATCTTTATAATTTCTAGAGGCTATGGGAAGTTCTACTTCAACATCTTCTTCTTATTCCCCTCCCATGGGTTTCTAAACCCCTTGTGATCACCCGGGGAGGAATGTGATGTAATCCCGAGCTTCAAAGTTGTATTATTTTGAATGATCTTTTTTAATTCCAGGTTTTATTTTGTTTTTACTAATCCTCTATTTTTATTTAATTGAGTTTTATACTGGTATGTTATACTCAACTCAAATGATCATGTTTGGGGGTACCCTTTCATGTGATGTTTCACAAACCGTTCGTCCCCTTTTCTTCCCTCATTCAATTGCGGTATTTGTGTGGTTCATATTGGTCAATTGAACTCACATAAGCACTATCATGATCATTCACATTTATATCATGATATCACAATGAAATAACATGCAAACCTGGACATAACATCGAATTCTTCATGTGTTGCCTTGGTGAGTTTCGGTTATGATGTCGAACACAAATCACCCAATCATCGGCGGTGTCCGGTGAATCATTATGTGTTTTCGACTGAACGCTAGGAGGTATCATAGTATAAACTTAGTAACATTATGGTTTTAGATGTTACAAACCAGTGATTAAAGGATCATAACCCCATCCCTTGAAGCGACGAAGGATAAGCATCACGAGACTTCCCCGGGGTGATCACGTTTAATCAATCTTGTTCATTTCTACTTTGTTTTATCGATTTCATTTCATATTTTCATCATTAATCATAAAACCCCAAAGTTTTACAAAACCTAATTCAACTTCTACTTCAATAATCAAAACCCTCTTTTTAAATTAATGGTCTAAGGCTCCGTCGAGAGACGACCTAGGGTTCCTGCTATACTGCAAAAATTCTAGTCAAAATTAAACAACTAATTTGACGCGCTCGACAATGTGATCAACTTTTGGCACCATTTCCATGGATCCAAGATCATTTTTTTTCTTTATTTCTTTCTATTTATTTATTTTACTTCTTAATTAGTACTCCTTTAAATATCCCACCCCCATTTGATTGTTTTTGTTTTTGATTTTGTCTTTATATTTTTGTTTTTTTTGTGTGTTCTTTATCTCTCTCTCTCTCTCTATCTTATTATACATCTCCCTCTATAATTCTATATTACAACATTATATTCTCTTTTAACCCTTCTTAAGTGATTTTATTCTTATTCAAAAAAAACATCACAAATTATTTTCATGACCCGATCTGGTAAAGAAACACTACTTGAATTTGACCCAAAAATTGAAAAGTCACTTCACACACAAATAAAGGCATCTAGAGAAGGTCAATCAAGTAACATTGAGGAACCCCTGTTGGAACCTCAAGTGGTCCTAAAAAAATCCAAAATTTAACCCAATCAAACCCAAGAAAACATGGCTATAAATAACCGAACTTTAAAAGAACTGACCACCCTTGATGTGGAGTACCAACCTGCATACATCCAATATCCTGAGGAAGCAGCCAACTTTGAACTGAGATCAGGTCTCATCCACCTCCTTCCAAAATTCCTTGGTCTTTCTAGTGAGGACCCTCACAAACATCTCAAATAATTTTACATAGTGTGCTCCACCATGGAACCCCAAAATGTGTCTGAGGACTTAATCAAGTTTAGAGCCTTCCCTTTCTCCCTTGATGGTGTAGCCAAAGATTGGTTATACTATTTGACTACCACAATCAGGGGATGAAATGACCTAAAAAGACTTTTTCTAGAGAAGTTCTTTCCTGCCTCTCGAACTGCTTCAATTAGGAAAGAAATATGTGGAATTAGGCAATCACAAGGAGAGATCCTTCATGAATACTGGGAGAGATTCAAAAGACTTTTCTCAAGATGCCCCCACCACTAGATTAGTGAATAACTTTTAATTCAATACTTCTATGAGGGACATATCCCCATGGATCGTGGAATGATTGATGTTGCAGCTGGTGGTGCCCTAGTTGATAAAACTCCTTCCGCCGCTCGTGACTTAATAGCTAACATGGCTCAAAATGCACACCAATTTGGTACACGAGCTATTTCACCAACCTGAGGAGTTCATGAGGTAAGTCATTCAACCCTGGAAAAAAAGGTAGATACTAAACTTGATGAGATGCATACCCTTCTAAGGCAATTAGATCAAGCACAAGGTAATTCACACTCTACTTCTATTCCATTACATTGTGGGATTTGTTCCGATAACACTCATTTTTCTGACCAGTGCCAACAACTTCAAGATTCATCTGAGTCTTGTGAAACTGTGTTCCCAGGGCGTCCATTCCAACAAGCACCTCCCTTTAAGCAAGAACAATTCAGGACAAATCCAAATCCAGGGTGTCAAGAACAACCCCAATACCGACAGGGAGGAAACTCAAGCTACCCCAAGCAGAATTGGTATCAACAAGGCCAAGGTATGCAACCTTATTGTCCTTCAACTTCTCAAAACAATGATCCTCCTCCTCTCAAATCTGAACCAAGCCTCGAGGACGTGGTGAAAAAAATGGAAACCCAGAACCTCCAGTTCAAAAAGACCACACAATCAGCAATTTAAGATTTGTGAACTCAAGTGGGACAATTGGCAAACACCATCAGTGATCTTAAGATGCAAGGGTCTGGACAACTACCATCCCAACCCATTCCCAATCCGAAGGACAAAGGTAATGTATATGCAATTACACTTCGTAGTGGTAAAAAAGATTCTCCTTATACTGATTCTACTCAAAAGGTATGCCCCCCTCTTGAAAACACTCTTTCTCCACCCATGAAAGATTCCAATGAAGAAAAACAAAATAAAAATGACAATAAAATTATCATTAAGGATTCCCATGAACAATCAATTCCTCTTCCTTTCCCTAAAAGACTTTCTAAATCTAAGAAAAACTTTGATAATGAGATTGAAAATGAAATAATGGATACATTTAAAAAAGGTCAAGTTAATATCCCATTATTGGATGCAGTCAAGCAAATTCCATGTTATGCCAAATTTCTTAAAGAACTTTTCACCCATAGACGAAGGCTGAAGGGGAATGAGAGAGTCAACTTGGGTAAGAATGTCTTGGCCTTGATTCAACCAGAAATTCCAACCAAATGCAAGGATCCGGGAACATTCACGATAACATGTACCATATGGGAGACCTTCTTTTCTGATGCTATGCAAGATTTAGGTGCTTCCATTAATGTAATGCCTCATTCCGTGTATACTTCTCTACAGGTTGGAGAGCTTCAACCAACAGGCATTGTTGTGAAACTTGCCTACTGGAGTACAACACATCCAAAAGGAGTGATTGAGGATGTCCTTGTTAGAGTAAAGAATCTCATCTTCCCTGCTGATTTCTACATTCTTGAGATGGAAGATACCCGAACCCAAGGACACGCTCCTCTCATACTTGGGAGGCCATTCCTCAAAACAGCAAAGACGGTCATCAATGTTCACAATGGAACATTTTCCATGTAATTTGGTGGAGAAAATGTAAGTTTTAACATCCTTGAGGCTATGAAACACCCCGTTGAAGAGCACTCCACTATTCAAGTCTATTCGATGGAAGTTCTCTCAAACGATGCACACACACACAATTCTCTCCTCAACCCAAAATCTGATTCGTTTTTGTTTTCTTCACCATTGAATTATTTGAGTTTTGATTCATATTTTGAGTGTTGTGTGGGTTATGAAAAGTGTAAATTTTGTGCTTTAATTGATGAGTGTGTTCATTCTGAGGTACCCATGATAGTCGATGATTCTGCAAATCTCATTGCTATAGATTATTTATCTTTAGAGAATAAACATGAGCAGATAGACAGTTCAATGGTCCTCACTCCCCCTAAATCCCCTCCCTCAATCTAGAAACCACCGGTGTTGGAGCCTAAACAACTTCCTTCTAATTTAAAATATTCATATCTTGAGGGTATTGACCAATTTCCCGTCATTATTTCCAATAACATCTCTCCACAATAGGAATCGAAACTGCTCAATCTTTTGAGAGAGTGTAAAAAGGAAATAGGATGGACATTGGCTGATATTCCTGGGATTAGCCCATATATTTGTTTGCACCATATACTTTTGGATGATGAGGCTAAGCCCGTAAGACAATCTCAATGCCGGTTGAATCCCACTCTCCTTAAAGTGGTAAAATTGGATGTCAGTAAATTACTTGCTGCGGGGATCATTTATCCTATATCTGATATTAAATGGGTTAGCCCAGTGCAAATTGTGCCTAAAAAAATTGGAATAAAAATTGTGTCAAATGAAAGGAATGAGTTGGTTCCAACACGTGTGCAAAATAGTTGGCGAGTCTGTATTGACTACCGTCGACTGAATGAAGCCACGCGGAAGGACCACTTTCCATTACCTTTCATTGACCAAATGTTAGAATGATTGGCCGGTAAGTCCCATTATAGTTTCCTTGATGGTTATTCGGGTTATTTATAAATCCATATAGCCCCTAAGGATCAGGAAAAGACCACATTTACCTGTCCATTTGGAACATTTTCATACATAAGGATGCCATTCAATCTTTGCAATACTCCTGGTACTTTTCAGCAATGTATGTTTATTATTTTTTCTGAGTACCTTGAGAGTTGTATGGAAGTATTTATGGATGATTTCATGGTATATGGATCTTCTTTTGATGGTTGTTTAGAACACCTAGGTTCTATCCTCAGCCGCTGCATTGAAAAAGACCATGTTTTAAATTATGAGAAATGTCATTTTATGGTTGAGCGGGGGATAGTTCTTGGGCATGTCATATCAAATAAGGGAATTCAAGTTGATAAATCTAAAATTGAATTAATTTTAACGCTTAAATTTCCAAAATGTGTTCGTGAGGTGCGATATTTCTTGGGTCATGCTGGTTTTTACCGCTGATTCATTAAATACTTTAGTAAGATCGCACTTCCATTATCTCGGTTATTACCAAAGGATTCTGAATTTGTTTTTGATAAAAATTGTGAGGATTCTTTCAATTCACTAAAAATGAGTCTCACATAACCTCCCATAATCCAACCACCAAGGTGGGATCTGCCCTTCGAACTTATGTGTGATGCCTCTAACTTTGCAGTTGGGGCAGTTTTATCACAAAGGGTTGAGAATTCCCATCATGTCATTGTGTATGCCTCACGTACCCTTGACCCTGCCCAGGTAAACTACACAACCACTGAAAAATAACTCCTTTCTATTGTTATTTCCTTGGAAATATTTCGTTCATATATTCTTGGGTCAAAAATCATCGTCTTCTCTGATCATGCTGCCCTTTATTTCCTCCTAAAGAAACCTGAAGCCAAACCCCGACTCATTCGATGGATGCTCCTCCTCCAGGGTTTTGACCTTGAGATTATAGATAAGAGAGGGGTGTAGAATGTGGTAGCTGACCACATTAGTAGTATTTCCCCACCATTGGACCATCATGTTGACTCACCCATACCCATTGGAGAATTCTTCCCTCATGAGAACCTTTGTGATGTTCTGGACCTTACCCCCTGGTATGCAGACATTATGAATTTTCTAGCAACATCTAGGGTCCCCACTAATTTTATCACTTCACAATCCCATAGACATAAACATGATTCTCGATGGTACATTTGGGATGACCCATATTTTTGGAGGATCTGTAGTGACCTGGTTGTTCGTAGGTGTGTCCCTGACCATGAGTTCACCTCTGTTTTGACCTTCTCCCACACCTTGGCATGTGGGGGCCACTTTGGCTCTCAACGTACAGCTCGAAAGGTCCTTGACTCAGGAATTTATTGGACAACATTGTATAGGGATTCCCATAGATTTTTCAAGTCATTTAGTCGTTGTCAATTCATAGGGAATATCTCCAAGTGGAATGAAATGCCCCAACAACCCATGTTATTTTGTGAGATCTTCGATGCATGGGGCATTAACTTCATGGGGCCATTTCCAAATTCATTTGGCTTTGTATACATCTTATTGGTTGTTGAATATGTATCTAAATGGGTGGAAGCAAAGGCCACCTGGACCAATGACTCTCGAGTGGTTGTTGATTTTGTGAGGTCCCAAATTTTTAGTAGGTTTGGTTTACCAAGATTCATCATTAGTGATCAGGGTTCACATTTTTGCAATCGCAACATGAAAAATTTTCTTCATAAGTATGGGGTTGATCATAAAGTCTCCACTTCATATCACCCCCAAACTAATGGATAATAAGAAATATAAAATTGGGAAGTTAAACAAATCTTGGTAAAAATGGTACAACCCAATAAGAAAGATTGGAGTTTGCGCTTGGATGATGCACTTTGGGCATACCGTATAGCTTTTAAAACCCCAATCGGAATGTCACCATATAGAATTTTGTTTGGAAAGGCTTGTCACCTCCCAGTGGAGGTATAACACCGTGCATATTGGGCTATTAAACAATGTAATATGAACCTTTCAGATGCTGTTGTGAAAAGAAAGCTTCAGATTCAAGAGTTAGAAGAAATTCGACATGATGCATATGAAAACTCATGAATCTATAAATATAAGACAAAGGATATTCATGATAGCATGATTCACCAGCGGAATTTACATATTGGTGAGAAGGTCCTCATGTACAATTCTAGGCTTAAGCTCAACACAGGTAAGCTTCATTCCTGATGGCTCGGTTCTTATACTGTTACTAATGTTTACCCTTTTGGTGCAATACAGGTTTTGCATGAGCAGAGTGGACGAAGTCTTACCGTTAATGGGCAGTGATTTAAAAACTTCTATAAGGATTTTCCGAAGAATCTGGTGGAGGAAATCCACCTTCTCGAAGCATCATACTAATAAAACACACCAGATTTTATCCTTCCTTCTCATATTCTCAATTATTTCAGTGAGGACACTGCATACTCTTGGTGTGGGGGGTGGATACATTCCTGGGTTAGTTAGGAATTTTCATTGTTTTCTCCTTTTGTTTTCTCTTTTTGGCCTTCTTTATGGTATTTTCATTTTTCCCCATCAACAATTTCGAAGTTCCATGATTTGGCGACCGTAAAGTGGGGAAAGTAAATATACCATAACGAAGGCTAAAAAGAATATTTGTATGAATTAAACATTAGGGAGTGATTTTTAGTGAATTGGTTTTCTTTCAATGATATAAATGGCCATATCTATGTGAAACCTTTGAGATGATTGATGCCCATTGTGTGAGTAGTTTTTGGGAAAACCGTGTCAGTAATATCTCAAAAAAAAATTGCACCAAACCACAAAGTGTGATTATTTCTTACTTAATATAAGGTAAATATATGTTGGGTTAAGATTTTTCAGCTTTAAATGATATTTCCATACGTTCGTTCCTTATCCGATCTATTTCATTATTGTACCAGATTGACCTATGCGTGTGTACCTAATGTCCGACTGTTGTACGCCATAAAAAAATGTTGTGACTTGGGCAGATAAAAAACTACTCCTCCTCAACCTTTGACCTTGTTATAACTATTTCAATTAGTTTCGTGAGGAGATCAAACAAGGGTTGAGAGATGAATGTGAGATTTTTTCCAATTGAAACATCAAAAAATATATATATAATAAATGAGGGGAGTGATGAAATGTGAAAAATATGGGGATATATAGGTCGGGAGATTATGGTTTGACTTCTGGGAATGCATGAATGAGTGGGTCTTGAAATATGATTGCAAAGGATGTAGGACAGGTTTGGTGAAATAATCATTTAAGCTAAAAAATGTTAAAATAACATATATTTATTGGATAAAAAGTGGAAAGAAGAGCATGGAATGGTTTTCACACACACATGGAGAGTTAGTGTCATGGTTTACTTCTGAATACCTTGCTCAATTGGGTATCATGAATCTTTTTGAATTTCACTATGATATGATTTCTGAGACATCTTTTTCTATTTTCACTAGGAAGAACTCCTTGGTGTGGTTCGTTCATTGATCACTTTACTTTAAATAAAATTTCCTCAAATGATAAATCTTCAGGATGTTGGAAATATATATATATATGCATCATTTTATTTGTATATGTGACTTTTCCTAGGAGTGCAAATGTTTAGGTGTGGGGGTGTGATCGTACCACGATTCACTGTTTTATTCCACCCTTACACCGCTGTTTTAAACTAGTTTTGTAATGAATATTCAAAATATAATAATAAATTTAACTTTATTTTTTAATAATTTAATTAATGTTAATCAACATTATAATGGGAGATGTTACTTTTTATTATTATTTCAATGTAGGTGGAGGTGATTTAGAGGGCCCTTGATGAAGTGGAAGAAAAATGGGCCAAAATTGCATGGATCCATGGACATCTGTCCCCTGTTTTGCACCATACACAAAATTCAGGAATCCAAATGGGATGATATGTTGTGGGCCTGTCCAAAATTTAATAGGCTACATTTCATATTAAGAAACCCAATCCTGATTCGACTTCTATGGGGCCCATTCGAACTAATCTGTCCAAGCCACCGAATTTGGACCAAGTCAAATGCGTTGTTCTATATTTTATCAATATATTGATCTGTAGTTGTTCAAATGGTGCCAAAATTTTGGTGGAGACAATAAATAGGTAGGGATACAACCTTTCTATTTTCTCCAAAGCGAGATAAGGCTGTCTGAAGACCAAAATGCATGGTACAAGTGGATTGATGAAATCTTTGTGCCTAAAACCACCTTCCAATTATCCTATAAAAGGGAACCAAGGGAACCTTATTTGAAAGTTCGGCCAGGAGGCAAGGTTATGCCATTTTGGAGTCCCCAATGAGTCTTCTCAACATCCTTAGATGTTCTGGAGGCTATGGGAAGTGATACTTCAACATCTTCATCTTCTTCCTCTCCCATGGGTTTCTAAACCCCTTGTGATCACCCGGGGAGGAATGTGAGGTAATCCCGAGCTTCAAAGATGTATTATTTTGAATGATCTTTTTTAATTCCAGGTTGTATGTTTTTTTCCTCATCCTTTATTTTTATTTAATTTAGTTATATACTGGTATGTTATACTCAACTCAAATGATCATGTTTGGGGGTACGCTTTCATGTGATGTTTCACAAACCGTTCATCCCCTTTTCTTCCCTCATTCAATTGCGGTATTTGTGTGGTTCATATTGGTCAATTGAACTCACATAAGCACTGTCAAGATCATGCACATTTATATCATGGTATCACAATGAAATAAATTGAAAACTTGGATAGAACATCGAATTCTTCATGTGTTGCCTTGGTGAGTTTCAGTTATGATGTCGAACACAAATCATCCAATCATCGGCGGTGTCCGGTGAATCGTTGTGTGTTTTTGACTGAACCCTAGGAGGTATCCTATTATAAACACAGTAACAATCTAGTTCTAGATGTTACAAACCAGGTATTAAAATATCATAACCCCATCCCATGAAGCGATGAAGGATCAGCATCACGAGACTTCCCCAGGTTGATCACGTTTAATCAATCTTGTTCATTTCTACTTTGTTTTATCGCTTTCATTTCCTATTTTCATCATTAATCATAAAACCCCCAAGTTTTACAAAACCCAATTCACTTTCTACTTCCATAATCAAAACCCTCTTTTTAAATTAATGGTCTAAGGCTCTGTCGTGAGACGACTTAGGGTTGCTGCTATACTACAGAAATTATAGTCAAAATTAAACAACTAATTTGACACACTCGACAATGCGATCATCATCCCAAAGAGAGGTGATGCTACTCATGTGATGGCAGGGGACTTCTCACCCAAAATTTTCTGACCTGCCATACAACTAATAGAGAGACTGTGGATGGGCTACCGATGAAGAGATAGTGATAGGAGCAGGCAAGTCTGTTGGATGGTGGATGTGGTAGAAGAGTTGGGAGAGAAGAAGTAGGTGGTCAATGTCTAAGTATGTTACCACCAACACCCCCATGGTGGTCCAAGATAGGCTTCGGGAGTTGGAGAACAGGGGAGAGAACATCTATAGGTGGTCAAAGCTTATGACCCAGGAGATCCAGGAATAATTTGAGGTACAATCTGTGTCTTTTCTAATTTTCATATAGTATTCATAGACATAGGTACTAGTCATTATTTTCTCACCAAATATCTTTTTCAAAACATAGAGATTCTGGTTGAACCGTTTACTCGACCCTTACGCTTAGAGAATCCAACTGTAGAAGTCTTAACAATCATGCACATGTACTGATTGTGTGACATGAATCTTGTAGGTGAGAGTTTTGGTTGAGATATCATGGTATCATAATCGAGGCCTTATGATGTCATTCTTGGTATGGATTAGTTATCTGTAATTCATGCCTAGATTGACTATTTTATGTGATGGTTGCAGTGTTTCCATAGTGATGGAACCAAGTTCTTCTTTGTTGGTGACAATGAAACCCAGGAAGTGAAGGATAGACTCATTCAAAGGAGGGTGTAGCCGATTAATCATCAGTTGGCTAGACTGACTCTTGGTATAATGGATGTTATGAGTTTCTAGTTTTCTGCGGAGGTGGTGGAGTACGAGGACATATTTCTTAAAGATTTTGTAGGTTTAACTCCCCATAGAGAGATAAAATTCGGCATTGATCTACTCCCCAGGATGACACCAATATCTTTACCAGCATATTGGATGTCTCCCATAGAGCTTTGTGGCCTGAGAGTGCATTTGGAGGACTTACAGAGTAAGGGCTTAATGAGGAACAATCTTTCACCCTAGGTATCCCTAGTTTTTTTTCAAGAAGGTAGATGGGAGTTTGAGGTTGTGTGTAGACTATTGGAATTTGAACCAGGTGATTGTGAAGAAAAAGTATCCACTTTTAGGATCAATTACATCTTTGATCAGTTGAGAGGGGCGTGATGGTTCTGAAATATTTACCTCAGATCATGATATCACCAACTGCGAGTACGGGATGACGATATACTAAATATGTAATTTTGATGTCTCTATAGTCCCTATGAGTACTTGGTGATTCCATTTGGAATTAAAAATGCCCACGAAGTGTTCATGGGACTCATGAACTAAATCTTCCTGCCTTTATTAGACTGGTTCATTTCATTCTTCATCAACGATATCCTTGTGTACTCAACGTCCGAGGTGGAGCATGAAAGACAATTAAGGATAGTTCTGGATATAATATGAGGGAACCATCTATACGAAAAGATATCAAAGTAAAAGTTCAAGATTCATAAATCCACTTTCTAGGACATGTTATCTTATTGGATGGAGTAACAGTGGACCCAGCCATGGTTGAGGTTGTTTTATCTTGGGATCCACATAAGAGTGTAATGGAGGTTAAAATATTCCTTGGGTTGGAAGGATATTATTGGAGATTAATACCTAGTTTCTATAGGATATCAGTACCCATGACCTCTTTGACTCTAAAGGGGAAGCCTTTCATGTGGATAGAAAAGTTCCAGTATGATTTTCAGTAATTGAGGAAGAGTTTGATGAGTGCTCAAATATTGAGATTACTAGAGGAGGGTGTCGAGTATGTAGTGGTTTGCGATGCATTTGGGGACCAGGCTTAGTTTTTCTTGATGTAAATTAAAGTAGTGATTTCCTATGGTTCAAACCAGTTGAGACCACATGATCAGAATTAAGTGACCCATGATGTTGGGTTAGTAGTGTCAGTTTTTCCTTTGAATATGTGGATACACTACCTAATGGGTGAGTGGTTTATCATTTAATATGATCTCAATATTCTTATGTATATCTTCTATTAGAGGGGTATTAACTTGAGGTAGAGGTGATGTCTAGAGTTCCTCAAAGACTATGAATTGTAGATTGTATATAATCTTAGGAAGGAGAACGTGGTAGCATATGCTATCAGTAGGAAATTTTGTTCAAAATTATTGAGTGAGGTGTCAGAGAAGTTGGCATCATTGCAGTTATCCCTTTAGGATGGATTTAGAGAAACTTACCTCCAGTAGATGGTTTTCACCCCTCCACTCATACAACGAGTCAGGGAGGCACAACTTGGGGATACCAACTACGAGACTGTATGTGCTCAGATATCTATAGGGCAATCTTTATATGGATATTCTAAAGGAGGGGAGCATGTCGTTCTATTCCAGATGACACATTACGGTACCAGTGATTTTGTGGGAAGAGGTTCTAAGAGAGTTTCACACATATCTATTGGAGGTAAATCCAAGTGTGGTAAAGATGTACCAAGACATCTGACGTTAGTTTTGGTGGCCTAGGATGAAGAAAGGAGTTGCAGAATTTTTATCTTGATGCCTTACTTGTCAACAAGTGAAGGGTAAGAACCACGTTCTAGCAGGATTAACTCAACCCATTAAGGTTCCAAAATAGAAGTGTAAAGGGATATCTATAGGGTTCTTTAAGCGATTACCATGCATGTCTAGGGGAAACTATGCCATCTCAGTGATTGTAGACCGACTCACCATGTCAGTCCACTCCTTACCTATCCAACTGCTGAGTTTAGTTGAAAGAATGGGACACCTCTATATTCAAGAGATAGTCTAAAACCATGGAGGTACATCAAATACTCTTTCCGATTGTGATTCTCTCTTTACATCCCAATTGTGGAAGTGATTACAAGAGGCATTTGGGACCCAGTTATGCTTGGGCACAATGTTTCACCCCCAAACTAATGCACATACTTAGTGGAATATTTAGGTTCTAAAAGACTTGCTACAAGCTTTCATGTTAGACTTTGTCCATATTTGGGTGGATCACCTACCACTGGTGGACTTTCTTTACAACAAAAGCTACTATTCCACTATCGATATGGCACCATTCAAGGATTTTTACGGGCGACCATGTAGGTCACCACTTTGTTGAACTGACCTAGGAGAGTCAGTAATCATGGTCCCAGAGTTGGTGTGAGCTACAAAAAAGAAGGTGAAGATCATATAAGAGTGGATGAAGACTAAAAAAGCCATAAAAAGTCTTATACTGATGAGAAATGAATTCCTTTGGAGTTTGAGGATAGAGACCTTGTGTTTATACGTTGACTTGGATTACAGATATTTTGTAGGGGTGGCAACCTATCTTTGAGGTTCATCAAAAATTTCTGGATACAATATAGAGTTATTGAGGTGGCGTATCACTTGTCTCTACCTCCACAGTTAGACTAGGTACATGACGTCTTCCATGTGTCACAATTGGGAAGGTGCGTGCATGACCCATCACATGTTATCAAATGGGAAGAGCTAGACATTGAGAATGGATCGAACTTTCCTGAGTACCCTATGAAGATTGAGGATTTATAGAAGAGGATCCTTCATGGGTAATTGATTCTATTAGCATCAGTCTGGTGGAAACACAGGAATATACAAGAGAGTACATGGGAGTAGGAGGCTTAGATTCATACTCAGTGCCCTCATCTGTTTGAGTATCCCTTCTTTTGGATTTTCATGACGTAAATCCCCAAGGTGGGGTGAATGTAATGAAACTGATTTTCGACGTATTATTTTTTAATATTATAAGGATTATTTGTGAGTCCAGGCACTGATATGATGTGAAATTATGAGGCTTGGTGTGACTAGATTAAATGTTCAAAATATATTAAATATATTAAATGGCACGCACAGAAGATTTTCTAGAAAAAGTGGAATAAATTCTAAACAGGTGCCCGTATTGGAAATTTGATGGAACCGTTGAACTCAGAATGTGAGGTTTACCCAAGGTGTAACTTAACATTAGTCAGTGTGGGTAGTTTGAAGAAAAGTCATCATGGGTGCAGAAATGAATAAAAAAATTAAATTAAATAATTTTAATTTTAATTGTTGACGCAAATATTGACATGTCTTTAAATAGATGGTTATGGATAAATCCTAGGGTTAGCTTCCAAACCCTAGAGATTTAGGAGGACTATTGGATAAATCTCTAAGAAATCCTCTATAGCGAACAACGATGACATATCATGGATCGACGATTGACGAACCTCAGATTCAATGAATCTTTCCGATGACAATGATGATGGATCATTCTTCAACAATTGTTAAACCCAATCAAGGAAGGGAATCCAATTTAATTTGTTTATTTCCCATTCTTATTTCCTACAATGAATGTGAATCAATCAATGAATTTATTTATTCACAGATCATGCATATTTTGGGATGAGATTATATTTACAGTGATATTGGGAGAATTATCTTTTGATTTTATTTCTTCAATTATTTTTCGAATGACAAAGGACGAAGATCAACATGAAAATTGAAAAATGTTTGTTCCTCTTGATTGATTTGTGCTTTTTCTCTCCTCCAATCATCATTTTTCATGGGTGTTCTTCACTTGGAATGAGGCTTGACAAATCACGCTTAATAGATTGTCACACACCCATTTCTTGGTGAAAAAATTCAAAAGTGTAGATATAGGGTCCGAACAACATGACAGAGGTATGACAATAGATAATTAGTGATTCAGACGATGGATGATTTTTGATTATTCATTTCTTAGCGTTCATTAATGTGGAATGAAAAATGACCATTAGATTTATTTTTCAAATGGATTAGACATTAGAATCTGTTGTTCGAGTGGCGACAAGGCTCGGCCATGATGGCCCTAGGATACTGGTGAGGTTGGAGGAAAATTCGAATGTGACAGTGGTGCAGGTATGAGTGGGAGGAAGAACCAAGGTTTCTAGAAAATCCTAACATACACGGTGTGTAATCAAAAATTTCATGGTGTGTGGGCCCCCATTATGGTGGCTAGTGTTTCTGGAAGAAGGTTAAGGATCACACAGTGTGTGAACCTATCACACAGAGTGTGACCTAACCTAGGGAACTCAACGTGTATCTTGAGAAGTACACGGACACGAGGTGGACTACACGGGTAGTCTACACACCGTGTATTCCCCCACACGACACTACCTAGACGAGGTACATGGGCGATGTCATGTACTGGTACATGGGAAGATGTACAAGGGCTGGAGCCATGTGATTATACACGGGTAGACAATATGAGTTGTCTACATATTATTTAGTAGTACACATACATGGTTTTAATGACACAGTCCATTTACACAGGCAACACATTGGGTCAAGGGACATAGTATGTAACCCCTTTACACACAATGTACTTTTTCTTACATGGATTATATCTCTCTTCCTACATATCTTAGGAAATTTTTGTTAGGGTTAAATCCCCTTATCCATTTCTTAAAGGTCGGTATGAATCATTTCCTACTCCTAAAAAAATGATCCCTTCAGCGGGACTTCCTAGATAGAGTTGTTGGAACCCCCTGAGAGGCCTGGAGTGGGATCCTCAATTCATCTTCATTCCCTATGTAGAGTCCTAGGTATCGATGTTACCAATTCTACTGGTATTTGATATTGTACTTAGCGGGTTAATCCAGATTGAGTTGTTGGTATCACCCCATGGCCCTAGCTTTGATCCTCCTCTATGTATCAAATTCTCTTCAGACCTATCATCACATTGTTTCTCATGATCATACCCGATGATCAGTACCTCTTAGAAAAACATCATCAGTGCTATGAGACTCATATGTGTATTCTCCCAGATGAGTGATTTGTGAAATCTTCGAGTTGAAATCCAAGACTGGTATAATATGGTTGTGGCATACTCATAAACAATGTGTCTTTATAGATTATATATGGATATTCTTGCTATATGTACTATAGAAATATACATGTGTAGAGGTAACAATATTTTACTTTGTTATATGCTTTGTGGTTTTATGGTGTCCTACTGAGTTTTGTTACACTCAATCCTACACGGTATTTCCTCGTACTTGTTATTTCTTGTACAAATGATATTCCTTTCAACAGAGTCATATGTGGGCCAAGACCAGGCAGTGCTTAGTGAGAATGGGAATACTGAGGTGTGTTCTTGTGACTTTCAAATAGAAGTCCCAATACATTTACTTTTAGATTAGACTTGTGTTACAAACTTCTTTATTGTAGGATTATATTTGGCCCTTTTCACTATCCTTTATATCTTGTCGTACTCTAGTTGTGGGATATATATGTATGAATGAATTGGTTATTTAGTTGTTTTTTCATTTTAACATTTTATGGTATTGGAGATGTGTGTGTGTATAGGTTTTTAGGAAATGACTCCATAAATTATTTTTAATCGGCGATGATGGCTGCAACCCTAGTCACTTCCCCGCCGAAGGGGGAGGGACCTCCTTTCGCAGCCTCTCGGCCTTCCTTCTCCCCCTTCTCCAACCCGGATTCTTTTCCTCCATTTCCTTCTATTGATCTCATCCCCAAAGTTCCTGATCTCCATAACGGATGCCCTAACCTCCCTTTATCAAATTCGGAATTCAATGGAGCTTCGGCATGCCTGCATCTGACCTTGGTGGCTTGCTTCAGACATCGTCGACCTTTGGTCGATGATTTTGACAGGTTCGTTTTCGCTTCCTGGGGTTTAAAGAATGGTGCGGTGGTGGGGATTCTTGATAAACGGAACATAATGGTTCAATTTTCGTTGGAGGAAGACTTGATTATCGTGTGGTCCAGAGCTCCTCGCATCTGTAATGGATCTCGTTTCTACCTCTCTCATTGGTCCTATGATTTATACATGAACCGTGATGCTCCGTCAACAGCCATTTGGGCCAGTTTCCCTGAACTCTCCCTCCCCTTTCAAAACCCGGATATTCTTTTTATGCTAGGCAATATGGTTGGTTGGTACTTGTGCTCTGATAGCAGAACTGAGTCGGTCTGTCATCCTGTCTCCCCGCGTATCTGTGTTGAGGTAGATGACTGTGTCTGGATCATGGTTGGGGAGGAATTCCGGTGCAGACAACCAGTGATTTTCAAATCGTGGTATGACTTCTGCTCTTCATGTCACTGGTTGGGGAATTTATCCCATGCCTTTCGTCGTGGTCGCTCGGCTGAAGTTCCGCAAGATGGGAGGCCGTCTCTAAATGTGCTGGATGTCGAGACTATGGGCGGCAAGGCCTCAGTGAAGGTTTTCCATCCATCGAAAGGGGAATATTCTGGTCTCCCAGTGGTTCAGGAAGGAAACCCTCGGGAGGTACATGGTTCTGCAGCAGAGGTTCACCGTGTGCTCTGCCCCTCTACGGTGTCTCCAGGTGCTATCAAGGGAATTCCTCATGAGTCAGGGTCACGGGTCGCGGCTGTCTTCGCCCGCTTGTGACAGGATTTGGGTATCAGCCAAGTGGTGTAGGAGAAGACAAGGGAGAAAGTGCAGGAAGGGGGCATGGGTCTGAAGGGATATGTGGATGTGGATGCATTGAGTTCAGTTCCAGCAATCTCTGTAGAAAGGAAAAATGAGAATGAAAAAGTGGTGGTGAATATGGCCTCAATCAGTAAGGGCCAAGGACCTGGGGGTACCCATGGTCGGGGCTGGGAGGAAACTAATCTGCTGCCTCATTTCATGGGTCGCGGTTACGTGCATCCCAAAGATTCAGATTGGCCACCGTGCAGTAATGGGTCCAGGGAGGTCCTCTATAAGGAGGTCGTAACTCCTGTAATGTCACTGCAGGGGCAGCTTTGTTCGATCATGGCTTCAGGACCCTCTCCAGGACAAGGAGACCAGGTTGGGGTTAGTGTTTTGGGTCCCTTGGACCCAAACATTCCCTTATCCTCAAAGCCTGGGTGAGAGAGGAAGATTAAGAACACCATGGAGGTTAACTCATGCAAGGTGTACTCTCCGAGCAGGTCGAGGCAGGGCCCAGGGGTGGCATTGAAAAACTACTTTGAAAGTCTGGAACTACAAGAAGTGATGCACGTGGATGATGACTCAGGAGATGACGGTCTCAGCCATATCTCATTAGATAGTTTAGAATGTGTGGGTCCCCACATCCCCAGAAGGAAGAAAGGGAACAAAGGGAAGCGTGACTCACGAAAATGCATTGTGGTCCAGGGGAAAAAACCCAAGGGACGCAAAGACTATTCTCACTTACCTAAACCAATGGAAACAAGGTTGGCCATGAAAGGCGGCTGTAAGGGTAACAAAGGACTACACGGGGAAAGTGGTGATCCAAGTAGAGAACCAAGAGTGATGGAAGAGGTATGGGAGTGTTTGAATCTCATTATTCACTCCAAGGAAGAAATGATCGAAGAAGTCCTTAGACCCAATGCCTCAAATGAGGATATTTTAAGAATATATGAAAGGTATGTGCAGGTTGAGGCCAATGAGGAGCAACAAGTGTGGATTGACAAGCAAGACCGAATCATTTCTTGAGGTTTCAACCAAGGAAAAATCAACTTGGAAGAATTTATTCAGACGATGGAAAAAATGATTTCTCACTTCAAAGACCTTATCAGGGAGGATCTAGACATTCAGGTAAGTACTCTTCATTGGGAATTATATAGAGTGTCTAACTCAAAACACCTTATCCTTGTGTTCAATAACTTCTTGGGCTCCTTCAACACTTAGTGGTCTCTTTTTTGTGAACAATGGTTCCCCACTTTCCCTTAATGTGGCTTTTTAATAAAAATTTATATTTGGTGGTGTTGGAAATGACTCCCATGTCAGTGATATGCCTGCTCGATGATAGTCACCATCCCTTGGCATATTGGAGGTGGGTTTGGGGAGTCACAACATGGGCCCCACTGGGAGGAATCATGATAGAAACACTACACGAGATAAAATGGTTTCCCATCACCTTGGTATTAGACTATACCACTAAATCTTCTTCATACATGTTAGACTTGTCTTTATCAGAATTACAACATGGAGAACTGAATGATTATTCCTATTTAACAAAGGGGGGTGTCTTATTAATCTTTCTCCACTATTTCATCTTTCTATTACTCTAGGTATTGGATTAGATAGAGTTATAATCTATAGTATGTACTACTCGTACATGTTTTCACTCTATTCCAAATTGTGAATTGATGTATCAAATATTTATTAATATTAAAATTGGAGAATCTAAATATAGGTGTGACATGTCCCTCTAATATCAATTTTTAGGACCACTTTGGGGATGACCACACTAAGACGGGGGGTGAATCATTATAGAATGGATTTTTACCACTTTAAAATTTTATCTCTCTCTTTACATATAATACTTATTTAGTAATTTCATCTATTGATTTATTCACCATTAATTAACAATCATGCACATAAAACAATAAATAAAAACGGACACAAGGGTTTTTTAATGTGGTTCATCTCCTTTAAGGACTAGTTCCCAGTGTAATGTGGTTATTATCCCCCAAAAATAGCTTCATTTTATATTATGAAATAAAAAATGATCAATAGTATGGACTTTAACACATTATCCTAGAAAAAACCTAGTAAAATAAAATATATATCTTTGAAGAATAAGATGTGGGATATTGGCCTAACTCTTCTGGAGTGATCACCAATGTAGCACAAGTCTTCTTCTCTAGACTAAAATTAAACCAATAAACTTCCTTACAATGTATCAATCAAATATATACCTATATGTTATAGTAATCCAAAGGTATTTATTAGATTTATCAAACAATGGGTTGAAATAATTATAAAATAATCTAGAGGGATACCTCTTCTTATACTTTTGTCATTGAGATATTAGGATGTTGTAGACTAGTTTTATTATATTATTCAGACCTAAAAATCGATTGGAAACTCCCTTCTTATTCTTGTGATATTTGAAATGAAATATATGTAAAAAAATTACACTATCAATATTTCTCATTAATATAAAAATCACATCATTCATGTGTTTCAAGGAAATCTCAAATCACATCATGCATGTATTTGGTTTATGTATAGCGTAATCACCAAACCCCCATGAACAATATTCCTTCATTTTATTATCAGTATATTTTTGTTCACTATTTATGAATGAATTATTAATTTCCTTATTTCATGTCAACTATTATGTGAGCTATCTTCTTCTTCTAAGTAACAACTATTTATCCCTGTGATTTTTATTCTTATTTAACTATGATAACCAAATTACTTTCTGTAAACACTGTATGTGGTAGCTCGATCCTATTTGTGTAAGGGGTTTATATTAATTAATAACTTGAACCTATATTGTATCCTTTTCATGACTAGGTTAACCCATGGAATCTCAAACCTTATCTTCATGGAAACTAATTGCAGAATAACTTTTTGAAAGTGAGAGATGATTCATGATTTCGTGTCTTTGCAAGCACTTGAATTTTTTTCACTATATAAAGATACTTAACATAATTGAATGTATATAATATTATTCTATATATAAATGATAATTCATAATTGTTTCCTTCATCAAAAATCCTAGTGGCTCATGATATCTTTCTTCATGATCTTAATAGTGTTTTCGGAACTCTTCTTCATAAAACTATTTTGAACATGAAACATATAGTGCTTTGTTATTTAAAATTGAAAATGATTGATATCAAGATTTAGAAACCACTCTATACCTTGGTAACTTGAATTTATAGATGAGGTTAATCATATATAATTTTCTTTTTATGCCCTATAAATCCTCATTGAAAATCCCAGAAAATATGTCTTGTCAAAGAATGATTTTGAATGCTCAAACATCACAAAATTTTTAATTCCTTGCGATGATGAGAAAAATGGAATATTTTCCTTTTTGATATCAAAAAAATCAAGAACCAAAATAAATCTTGTTTATATGATAAATTATTGCATGCATCATATTCATCAATGTATATCATCATCTACATCTTTATTTTATTTTTGTTTCATGGAATTGGAATACCCTTTGATGATCGTTCATATGAAAATATAAGAGTGAATGAATATCAGTCCATAATCACATTATAATAAGATTTATTCATTCAATCTCATATTGATGATAGAAATATAAATATATTTTAATCTCATTTACAGAGCCTATAAGTCTAGAGGTTGAAGATAGTCTAATGAAATAATTGGACGATTCAAATACATTTGATCGGGTGGCGTATGTTATGACTGTTTAATTTTAAAAAATTAAAAATAATGTTCCTAGTGAATATACCACATAGATATTATCTTCATACTTAAACTTTCTAGAAATAATTCCCATTTTTATTTTTATATTGATTTGATATAGAGTTTTTATACTTACAATACTACTCACACATGCCCTCACTGGGCCACGCCTCACCTGTCCAGTCCACCAGGGCACCCTGTGAGCACATGTGCATTCTTGATCCTCTTGTTCGTTTATGTGCTTCATGGTGGGTTATATTTATTCCCAGTCCAGCTTCAACCATGATGGATGGTCCGAATAGCTCCCATGTGGGTTTGAGGTTTTCTCCCACATGTGCATGGTCGAGCTGGTATGACTAGTTAGCCTGGTTGGTCCAATTTTCTTAATAAAGGCCTAACTCAATACTTAGTAAATATTAATTATATAATTTAAAATCCAAGTAAAATACTTATTAAAAAAATTATTAATGCAAAATTCAACTTAATTATTATTTTTTCATATCCATTAAGATCTCTTCATGTAAATAAATATTTACATGGTCTTCAATAAATTCGTCACTTCAAAAGATGTAGTAACAATATGCAATTTTAAAACACCTTTCTCATATGTTTATAGTATTTTGAATAGTTACAAAATTTTTAAAGTTACATGTATAATTTTTCAAGCATAAAATCCAATTACATTAAGTTAATCCAAAACAATTATCCTAGCATCACCAATTCATCTCAAAATTTGATCTTCTATTGGTGTAGCTCAATCTTTAAAAAATATTTTTCTAAACACAAATGAACTTGTAAGATATTATTTTTCTTAAAAAAATATTGAAATACTTTTTGATAAAAAATAAAACACAAACACAAATTAGTATCTTTAAATTACACCACATAAATTTCTTTTTAAGAGAAGTAAGGAAAAAGAAGTTTTTATTAAAGCATTACCTAAATTTTCTAAAATGTGTGTAGGATGTATATATCCACATAGTATTTTAAAATGATTAATTTAACTTTAAAAAATATATTATTTATAGTAAAATTTTTTTCAAAAATTTTCATATTTTTCTTATGAATAAAATGTATTAGTATTAGTAAAATCTTAATTTTTCACTATTCACCCAAAAAACAATTATTTTAGAAAAAACCAAAAAACTAATATTAAGTTAATATTTACATGATAAATCCAAAAATGGAGTTATTTTTTTAAAATTAAAACTATAAATGTATTATAAATATAATAATTCAAAATATAGTTACTACTTTCTCTTCCTTCTAGTTTAATGGCTATAATAATCATTTCGAATAAATTAATTTTATTAAAGTTTCACTAGTTTTGGTTTTTTCCATTATTTCATGTAATATATGATACTAAAAACAATACTTCCTAAGGGTAAATAATCACTAATATCTTGGTTAATTACATTATTAACCCTTTAATAAAATTTCCCTTAAAATTTTATTTCATACACTAAGGTGGAAACAAATAAGGGTACTTCTGTTTCATGGTATCCTCAAGCCCCCTATTTCCTCTTCATACATATGGTTTCTCTAAAGTAATTTGAAATTTTTATTGTTCTAATTCTGCTGAAATTTGTCTCTACTATCCAATATCTTCACCGAGTACAATATTTAAGAGATATCATTATCCAACTACACCACCTCTAAATTTATTACATGTGAGGGATTTGGTATGCACTTCCTCAAGAGGGATATGTGGAACACATCATGTACTTAAAATTGGTTTAGTGGAAATGGTAGTTGATAAGACATATATTTTATGTGATAAATAATATCAAAGAAAAATATTTCTCATACTTAGCTTCCCCTTCTTCGAAAATCTCATGATTCTCTTCCACAAAGATATATGGAGGAACACTTTAACACTAACCACAAAATCCATGTCTCATCAATGATAATCAGAATAATTCTTTTGTGAACTCTACACTACTTTAATGTGGTATTTAATGTTCATTACCTTTTCTACCATTTATTCAACCTTCTCAATTCCTTATAAACTTTTTTTCACCTACTTCATCCCAGAACACAGGTGTTCTACATCTATTCCCATATTGGGCTCCGTAAAGGTTTATTCATATTCTTGTGTGTAAACTGTTGTTGTAAGAGAACTTCAACAAAGGAAAATGTTATACCTAGAATCTCTTGATGTCCATATAGAAATATCTCAACATATACCCAAGTGTTTGGATATTCTGTTAATATTGGTCTTTATTCTGGAGATGATAGGTTGTACTGAAGTTCAACACTATGTTTTGAGCATGCTGAAGACTCTTCCAAAACATTTAGATTAACCTTGGATCTTAATATAATATAATATATAGTGTTTTTTATATGGACTCACCACTTATATAAAGTATATATTTTCAATTTTATCTAGTGAAATATAATCTCAAATGGAAATGAAGTGATCAATCTTTGTAAGACAATCCACCACAACCCATATAGCAACCCTACTTTTCTTATATGAAATATTGCATCATTTTAAAGGCAGAGAACATAAAAGAAGTACACAAAAAGGATCCAAAGTGTTAGTGTCTTGGGATAATTAGAACCATACATAAAATTTATAAAATAAAACATAAACATTTATTCAATTACTTCTTCTCAATATTTTTATTGACCATCATATTCTCCTTAGTAAAAGTAATCACCTGAGGATATCCATCAAAGAAAGGGGTGATATAAAATCCCAATAAGAATATTGATAAGAACATGAATCAATATAACATGGGGTGAACATAACCCTAATCATAAAATCATCATCATAATCATGATAAGAAGTATTATATAAAGGAATGGAATGTGGACATGCATAAAAATGAAACATCATGTATTAGGTGTCAAATACCACACATATTAGTGAAAACATATAGCATCATGTTCACTCATATTTTACTTTATCTCATGATATTTTTTACATTACCCAATTAATTTGATCTATATATAATTCTAGGCACCCCTGTCACATCATAACATTTACATTGTTCTATATAATTTTGGGCGCACCCATCACATCATAACATTGACATTATCATGCATGCCACATAGAACATATATCAATATTGGACATAAAATACCTCACGGAGAGAAAATTGGTTTCATAAAGAATACTTTAATGGATAAATAATGGGTTTCCAAATATAAAAAGGTAATAACATTGGTATAATAATCATCAATCTTGAGTGAGGAAGAAACAAAATCAAGAGAAGTAAAACAAGTGTTTTTAAAAGGAAGAGTTATTATGAAAAAATATTTTATTTTGTCATAAAATTAGATTGGAAGCATTTATATCCAAAAAAATAAAAGGGAAGGATAAATAAATTATATTTAGGTGACATTAATGGAACATACATACTGAAAATGGAGTGAAAGAGGGAAAACCCATAGGAAGAGAGTTGGGGTTGAGAATCCCCTTACCCTATGTCCGAACACTCTCTTCTCTTTAATATCATAGATAATCAAATTAAATGCATTAATTGAAAATATATAACCTTTTATATATTAATTTTATTCATTATAGTTTTATTAATTTCATTTATGGTTTTTTATGAGTTATATAAAATAATTTAATTGTTAGGGACTGTTCATTTTTTTGGTTTTCATGATCAGATTTCTTGAATATGAGTATGGAAGTTTATGTAGAATGGGTATAATTATTAAGAATTTAAAATATATTTTGTTAATGAATATATAGAGGTTTAAATGGTTATATATCATTTGGTTAAATGGACTGAGGATAAATCATTAGATAAATAGTTAATGATAATCATTTCAGTTGATTTTGGCGGTTTTCAATCACAACAAACTCGATTAGTTTTATCATTTAGTATAATGTAAAAATTGTAGTTACAAAAAAAACAAGGGTTAAGAAATATATTTTATAGTATTTAACAAAAATTATAAGGTTTTTAGGAATATAATTCAAGGTGTTAAAGGAAAATTAAAATGCATCATCCACAATGTCAGTAAATTGACACATGACGGGCAATGATTTCATTTTTAGAATAAAAGAGAGAGAGAAAGTTGTTTGATGATGGATATTTAATTAAAATGATATAATTATAGGATATAAAATATATTGGAGTTATCATGAACATTTTTATAGAGTATTTTAGGATATAATAAGAATAGAAAAATAAATTAAAAGAAATTAAAAGAAAAAGGAAGAGGATTTTACCTCTTAAATCTCTCCTCCTTGGGAACCTCCTTAGAGAAAAGGATTTGGTATTTTGATGAGACCAAGGGATCCTAGACATGGGTTAGGGTCTTGGTAAGGTACTATAGTATAATTTAGATAGGGTTTAAATCTTTATAGGTGTGATTAAAAGAGGTGATGAGGGGTGGTATTTATAGTGGAGGAGAGGGGTGTTTTCTCATTATTTTATTCGTTAGTTTTTTATTTTTACACAAGGAAAGAAATAGTAATGATTGCATGAATAAATAAAGTAAATAGAGAAGGATAATTTTATATTTTTTTCTTAAATCATAAATGATTCAAGGAATAGTTTATTTAACTTATAATGTATACATACCATAAATTATCGTATTTTACTATTCACTAAAAATTCATGTATTTCAGAAAAATACAAAAAATTAACCCTAACCAATTTTCAATGTGTAGAATTAAAAAATGAACTAAATTTTTTGAAAATAATTTTTTAATTATGAGAAATTTATGTTTTAAGTAAAATCATTATTTACTCGAAAAATACAGATTTTAAAATTAAAAATGATTTTCTAACACTTTGAAAAATTAATCAAGGTCTCATAAAATCTTATTATAATCATAAGAAAAAAATATTAATTTATTAATAAATTTTATGAAAATATATTTTCTTTAAAGTTATTTTATTAATTATAAATTTTTAATTAAATATAAATGAATTTTGAAAAATACCAACACTTAGTTTACCATTTTTAAAACATTTATTTACTTATTCCATGTAATAAATATATCATATTTTCATTCATAAGATACCTAAATTTTATTTTTACTTTTAAAGGTTATGTTACTATTCTATTGGATGGATTACTATTTCTAAGGGTCATGTTATTATTCCAAGTTTCAAGTTACAATTGCATCAATATAGGTTCTTTAATTTCTATAAATACCTCTTATTTCATCCATTCATCATTTAAATTTTTTTATTGTGTTATCTATGTTATTTTATGTGATTTATACTTTATGTTGTTATTATAATAACGGTGAAATTACATTGAAAAAAGTTAGGTTCATTACAACCCATATAAAATTGTTACCTTTTTTATATCTTTAGAAGACACTTGAAAAAAAATACATAGTGATGTTTTCCCATTTCTATGTAGGTATTGGTAATGGTTGTATCATCCCTTTGAGATTTTCCTCTCAACCTTCACCTACTAACATACTAGAAACATTGTGTATATTTTTCAATCTTTTTTCATATTGTATCACCAATATTGATCTCAGATATCTCTATACATTCTCATGTTTCTGTTGAGCAAATTATTGTTCTCAACAATACATAATAATGTTATTTAAAGGGGGAGATTATTGAAAATAATACTCTGTCTCTTTATGATAATTTTGATGCTCATAAATACCCTTAATTTCTTTATAATGATTTTATTTAGTATTTTTCAGGAATTTATTAATTTATTTTACTCTTGAAATAACGAGAATTTATTACTTATTCAGTAACTGTTTTAGAACGTTCTCGAATCACTGTTCATACCTTAATTATTCAGTATCTGATTTAGCGTGTCCTGGAATCACTATTCATACCCTACGTGGATAAACTTAGCGTAAGGATGAAAAGCGTGTATAATTTTTGAGATAAGAGAAAAGCATGGTTAATCAACCATACGTTATCAGCAAAGTATGGAAGAAGAACCTTACGTTAGGAAGGAACCTTACGTTTGGGTTATCAACAAAGTATGGAAGGAGAACCGTACGTAAGTACTAAACGTTACATTTGTTTCTCAAAATTATGGTTCATCAACCTTACTTTTGTAAACAACCATACGTTCTTTGAATGGATCTTTTATCTTTTGTTTTAGAGTTGAAGAAAAAGTATGGATGATCAACCCTAAGTTTATGATCAACTTTACGTTTAAATAAAGTAACATGAACCCTATGTTTATGTTCAACCTCACATTGTCAATCCTACGTTTGGAGGCCACGTCAGCAACCTTACATTTGGCGTCAGAAAGTTTAGAAGATGATATTTTTATGCAACGGTCAGCAAGCTGATTGTTAGGTAGATTTCAATCCAGATTTAAAGTCGATTTTAAAATACTACTTTGACCAATTCAAAGTCATTGTATCAATGGATTAAAGATCAAATTAAAAAGAGCTATTTATGCCGAGTCTTTAGGGAAGTTACGACTACTCTATAAATTCAAATTTTTGAATATCACAAATCAAAAGGTGAATTTTTTGGATCTAAATGTGCAGGGGATATGCTTGGATTTATTATATATGTTTTCTCTGAAACACGAGGCACTAGAGTGTGGTGATCAATCTATTATTCAAAAATGTGGAAAACAGAGACTTCTTAAAGCACTCAGTTCTGCTGATTCAAAAGGAGCGTCAAAGCTCTGTTTATTTAAGAAGAAGGAACTCGATAAAAGATTCACTTGTTCTACATCAAATATCTACTATGGATATACTACTGCTGATGTTGTGAATTATATCTCTATATCTACTGCAACCGGATCGACTCAGAACATATTCAACTTGGAAATCAAAATTTCTAGAGACGACGATCCATCTGCTGTCAATTGCATTCTTTTGCAATTTTGAAGTTCAACTAGAAAAGTTATTTCTAAAATTATTTTTATCTTGAGTAACCAGCTTCTCGTACTAAGCTGAGTAGGTTCGTGTTTGAACCAGAAGGCTTTGTCAGCCTAAAAATTGTAAAGGTGTCAAATGCCTATTTTTCAATTGTTGGAAGGTCTGTGGAAAAAAGGACCAGATAGTGAAAATCACCAAGCTCGTGGAGTTGAGCGTTGGTGGAGTGGACTAGAGGAATTATATTCCCCGAACCACTATACATCTATATTTCCCTTCTTTTACTTATTCCACTTCATGATGAAATCTGATAAGGCATAGAGGACATAACTCGTTCAATCGAAGAGTCAACGAAAAATTTGAAAGACACAATTCACCACCATCTTGTGTATAATCTGTATATTCAAGATCCAAAAATTAGTATCAAAGGTGGAGCATCTGATAGAGCCTTAAAAAGCTAGAAGCATTTAATGATTATACAACAGAGCATCATGACTAATACAAGAGAAGGGATTTCAATGGTCAGAGCACCATATTTTAATGGAGACAACTATGGCTGTTGGAAATCGTGCATGATAATATATCTGAAAAACCTCGGATATAAAATCTATTCAAATATTCTGACTCCTTATGAAATTCCTGAAAATTATGAGACATGGAGTGCTGCTACAGAGGCAGACTATGATATGAATTCAAAGGCTATGAATGAAATCATCTGCAGTATAGGACCAGATGAATTTAACAGAGTATCTCAGTGCCCAAAAACATATGAGATGTGTAAAACTATAGTTGTGGTGTATGAAGGAATAGAAAATGTGAGACAAATGAGATATGCAACTGAAAATTTTAAATTTGATACTTTCATAATGTTTGAAGGTGAAAGCATTTACCAAATGAATATGAGATTGATAGAAATTGTCAATAATATAACAGCTCTAGGAGAACCTATCAAGCAGGCTGATCAAGCATTAAAAGTACTGAGGGTACTTCTTACTCGATGGAATGGTATCTCTACTGCAATCAGACAATCAACACATGTCAAAAATCTAATCATGGGAGAGTCGATTGGTACACTGATGATGTACCAAGCTCAAATGCAAGATGAGGCAAATGAACATAAAGTCTACATTAAAAAGGATGATACTACCTTGAAGGTAACTTCACAACAAAAGAATAGAAATATGAAGAATAGAGAATTCAAAGCTAAATCAGAGAGCTCTGACTGATCAAACTCAGATGAAGAACTGGCTCAACTAGCCAGAAAATTTAGAAAAATCTATAGCAAGAAAAGAGACTTCAAAAAATCCTTCAAAAGAGATGATAAGGAAGTAAGATTCTATGAATGAAAGAAGATGGGGCATATCAGATCATATTTCCCACAATTGAAAGATGCAAAGAAGAAGAAATTCTTCAAAAGAAATGACTATGAGCAGAAAGACAAGAAAGCTATGAAAGCCACTTGGAGTGTATATGAAGACTCAAGTATCTCTCCTTAATCAAGCTCAGAGAAATAATAAGTCAATCTAAAAGAAAACATGTGTTTCATAGCAGAAACTGATGAGGTACACTCATATTACTCCTTTGACTCAAATAATGAATCAAATTCTGAATCAAGCTACACAAATAAAAAACATGCATCCTACTGCAATATGCTTGAAGAAAGATAAGACTCACTATTTAAGAAACATAAGTCACTAAAGAACATAAATAAAGATGTTTCAGATAAAAGATATACAATGCTGAAACAATATAAGGAATTAACTATATTAATTTTTATTCAAGAATGAAAACACTGCAGGATGAAGTAAAATCTTACAAACAGGGAAGATTGGTTTTTACAAAAGGAGAGAATTCATTAAATGAAATTCATGGAAAAAATGTCATTAAAAAGAATATATTTGGAATTGGTAGTAAAGGAGAAAAACCTAAGCTACATAAAAATTATTTTGTTTCTAGCTCTAAAAGGGTTAATTGTAACTTTTGTGGGACAAAGGGGCATATAGCTAAAAACTTTTTCTTACGACAACCTCAAATTTGTGTCATTAAGAAAGACTATGTTTCAAAAGACTTATATGATTCAGCTTATTTTAAAATAACAAAAAAAATATGGATACCCAGATCATTGCTAGCTAACACCCCTAGACCCAACAGAATATGGGTACCAAAGCAATTTGTTTGAATGTCCTTGCAGGTAGCAGGCCACCAGAGTAGAAAAGATATATGGTACTTGGACAATGGATACTCAAGACAAATGAGTGGAAACTCATTGAATTTTTCTTCACTCACCCAAAAGGAAGGAGGACTTGTCACATTTGGTGACAATGCCAAAGGAAAAATCATTGGCATTGGAACTGTTGGAGATCCAAAAACAGTCTCAATCAACAAAGTAATTTATGTACAAGGATTAAAACACAACCTGATAAGTATATCTCAACTTTGTGATGATGGATATACTATTGATTTTACTAATAATTGTTGTACTGTTTCTAAAGATAAACTGTTTAAATTTAAGGCACCAAGAACTGATAATATCTATACATTGGATTTAAATTCCTTGTGTAAACAACAAGTAAACTGCTTGACTGCTAAAGTAAGTGAATCTTGGATCTGGCATAGGAGACTTGGACATTTCAATGTATATGTTTTACATAAATTATCTAATAAACATCTAGTTTCTGATTTTCCTAGTCTCAACTTTGAAAGTGACAGATTATGTGATGCATGCCAACTTGGCAAGCAACACAAATCATCATTCAAATCTGTTAATAAAGTTTGTACAACTAATCCTCTAGAACTTATCCATATGTATTTTTTGGACCTTCTAGAGTATCAAGATTAGCTGATAAATTATATTTTTATGTATTAGTTGATGATTATTCTAGATTTACATGGATTTTCTTTTTGAAATTTGAAAATGAAGATTTTACTTTATTTGAAGGTTTTTGAAAATCTGTTCAAAATGAAGAAGGTTTTAATATAATCTCATTGAGAAGTGATCATGCTATAGAATTTAAGAATCAAGAATTTAATTCCTTTTGCTCAAACATGGGTATTAAATATACCTTCTCTACACCAAGAACACCTGAACAGAATGGGATTGTAGAAATAAGAAATAGAACAATTCAAGAAATGGCTAGAACTATGTTAAATGAATATATCCTACCTATATATTTTTGGGTAGAAGCTGTAAATACATCTTTCTATATAATTAATAGATTTTTAATTAGACCTATTTTGAAAAATACACCCTATGAACTATGGAATAACAGCAAACCTAAAGTAAATTACTTTAAAGTTTTTGGATGCAAGGTCTACATCTTGAACACCAAATATAATCTTGGTAAGTTCGATCCAAAATCTGATGAAGGTATTTTCTTAGGATATTCTGATACCTCCAAAGCTTATAGAGTCTATAATAAAAAGTCAAGGATTTTTGAAGAATCAGTTCATGTGAAATTTTATGAATTTGATCCCTTTAAGAAAAGGACAGATCAAATGGGTGAACCTGACTCTAATTATAACATAGACTTGAGAACATGAAGAATGATTTTGAAAATGATATAAAAGAAATTCAGTCCAGTTCAGAGGAACATGATACTGAAGAACCTTTAAATGTATTACCTGGACATTATAGAACCCTAAAGAATCACCCTTTAGAAAATGTGATAGGTGACATAGAGACTGGTATTCAAACTAGAAGAAACTTTGGAAACCTAGTGGAATTATCTTCCTTCCTATCCCAACAAGAACCGAAGACTATAGAAGAAGCTTTAGATGATGAAAGTTGGGTAATAGCAATGTAAGATGAATTAAACCACTTTAAAAGAAATGAAGTTTGGGAATTAGTGGAAATACCTAAGAATTATCCAGTAATAGGAACCAAATGGGTCTTTAAAATTAAACAGGATGACCAAGGCACAATAACTAGAAATAAAGCAAGATTAGTAGCTAAAAGATATAATCAAGAAGAAGGAATAGATTATGATGAGACTTTTGCACCTGTAGCTAGTTTAGAATCCATTAGAATCCTTTTAGCCTATTAATCTTATATGAATTTTAAATTATTTCATATGAATGTTAAATCTTCCTTTTTAAATGGTTATTTAATGGAGGAAGTTTATTTTGAGAAACCTCTGGGTTTTGAAAACTCTCAAAAACTGATTCTGTTTTTAAACTTACTAAATCTATTTATGGCGTTAAACAAGAACCTAACGATTGGTATGAAATATGAAGTTCTTTTATTTTGAAAAATGACTTTACTGTTGGATTGGCAGATCCAACACTCTTTAAGAAAACTGTGAAAAATAATGTTTTATTGGTTCAAATTTATATTGATGATATAATTTTTGGATCAACTAATAAAACTCTTTGTCATGAATTTTCAAAATTAATGCAAGAAAAATTTGAAATGAGTATGATGGGAGAATTAAATTTATTTTTGGGTCTTCAAATATTTCAAAAAGATTTTGGAAATGTTTTAAATCAAAGAAAATACATTGCTGATTTACTTAAGAAATTTGGACTTGAAAACAATAAGCCATTTACAACTCCTATGTGTACTAATATAAAAATTGATTTGGATAAAACTGGGAAATTAGTTGACAACAAGTTATATAGACGTATGATTTGTAGTCTGTTATATCTTACTGCTAGCAGGCTAGATATAATGTATTCAGTATGTCTTTTTGCAAGATTTCAATCAAATCCCAAAGAATCTCATTTAACTACTGTCAAAAGAATTTTTAGATATTTAAAAGGAACTATTTGTCAATCTCTACTTTATCCTAAAACTTATGATTTTAATTTGATTTCATATTCAGATGCTGACTTTGGAAGTTTTAGATTAGATAGAAAAAGCACATTAATAACATGTCACTTTTTAGGAAAGTCTTTAGTGTCATGGTCTAGTAAGAAACAAAATTCAGTTACCCTGTCAATAACCGAGGAAGAATATGTTTCTGCTGGTAGTTGATGTGCACAAGTGATGTGGATTAAAAACACTCTAATGAAGTTTGGATTGAATTTTAATAATACACCTATTTTATGTGATAATATAAGTGTAATTAATATATCAAAAAATCCTATTAGTCATTCTAGAACTAAGCACATTGATATAAGACATCACTTTTTAAAAGATCATGTTATTAAAAAGGATATATTTTTAGAATTTATAAATACAGAAATTCAATTAGAAGATATTTTTACTAAACCACTTCCCACAACAAGGTTTGATTTTATTAAGGGGGAGTTAGGTTTATTTAATTTTAAATATTTTTTTTAAATGTTTTTTATTTAATTTTATTTATTTATTCAAATTTTATTTTGTTTTTGAACACTATTTAAGATCTTTTTTATGATTAAATTCACCTTATGAAAATTTTATTTGTTTTTAAAATAAATGTAATGATTAGAGATTACACAGGAATCAAGGCTGTCAGAGCCCTTTCGAATTTGAAAATGTTTCTTTTCCCCAACAAAACCCTTTAGAACCTGAAAACCGCATACTATTGCACACCCCTGATCTTCGAATCTTCAAACCCTAAAATCTTGAACCTTCAGAAATCTACTCAGAAATGGAAAGGACCAAGCGAGCAGATGAACCCAAGAGCAGTGACGCGAATAAGAAAAAGACAATTGGACAAAAAAAAAATCAAGGTAAAGTTATAGATATGGAATGGCTATTCGAGATGAATTTGATGTTGAAACAGGATTTATCTTTTCAAAACCTTGAGTAGACTTTCAATAGTGAAAGGTCTGAGTTTTTGTATAAGGCAGAAATGCGTTATTTCTTCAGATCATTTCAGTTTAGTCTAGGTGAGGATGAAGACACTATGATTTAAAAGATTGAGGATAGAGATTTCTCAATCTCTTCTATTGAAATAGGAAAAATCCTAAATTGCTCGCATGAAGGTGTATACCATTTTGATTTGAAAAACACAAGAGATGCTATGCATAAATCTGAGGACATTATTTCCTTTTTGTTTGGAACATCTTTTATTATGAAAATGATGGTGAAAGATTTAGAACTAGATGCGAAGATCCTGGTTAAATTTGTTCAGACTGGAATAGCTCCCAGAATGGCAGAAATAGAAAATATTTTGTACCCTGACATGTACATAATGTATCTTCTGTTAAGTGATATCAAATTAAACTTCCCAAGGTACATGGTAAGGAACTTCAATTACTGTTTTCAAATTGATGACCGGATGGACTTTTACCCCTTAGGTCGATTTATTTCTAAACTATTGTTCAAGAAGGATATGGTGAGACTGGTGGATGCCAGAGTTCGTTGTCATCACATCAATGTATTCAAAGCTAGAACTCTAAGAAAAATTGGCTATTTCTGGAGCACCATTAAAGGAATACTTTTTCCAGTAGGAGTTGAGGATGACTCATAGAGTGCGCAGGCTCAACCTGCTAAGTCCAAGGAGGGAAAAGCTGAATCAAGAGTCAGTAATGTAACAAGAAGGATCCGATTTTAAGTGGAAGATGCTGAGGAAGAAAAAAGTCAGGAGAGACTTCAATCTTGAAGAACTAGTCCTGTTAATGAGGAAATTACTTCCCCAGCATTGGCAACAACAGAAGCTTTAATTTCTTATACTAAAGTAGGAGAAGATGATATTGATAAGTCCATGGAAGCTATTAGTGAAAAAACATCACCAGTAGAGGGATCATGAGTTCAAGAAGAAGATCAAAGGGAGACTCAGGAACATATTGTAGCTGATGTTAAAGTTACACTTCAACAGGAACAAGATAAGGAGGTAGATCCTGGTGAGGAAGTGGCCAGACCTCAGGAAACTCCTAAAAATATTGTTCTTGAAATTCCAGTGGAAGAAAAATATGCTGATGTTTGTGATGAACCTCTCCTTGATGCTCCAATAGAGGTACTTCAAGAAGATTTTTCTATGGAGGAGTCTGAGGACTCTAAGGAAAAATCTGTGGACCAACCCACTCAGGACAAAGAGAAAGAAAAATCTGATGCTGACTCATTACCTTTGGTACCGCTACATCATCCAGAGCCTGAGAATGTGAATCAAGCATAGGGTGCCTCTAATTCAAGGAAGAATGAAGTTGAAGAACTGTACAAAAAGGTGTCTCAGTTGGAATCTGAGAATGTCACTCAGAGAAATTCCTTAGACTTAGAACAATTGAGATTTCAAAATCTTAAGGAGAGTATAGTCTCAAGGCAAGAAGTTGAAATGTTTAAAGATGAAATGATGAATGAAGTTGTCAAGTTGAAATCTGAAATGGTTATGAAGTAATATTTATTAGATCTAAAATTTTTTATGGAGAACCAATTTGAATTAGTTTCAAATAGTGTTGTTAGTGGATCAGGTACTTCACCTGATTTAATCAGAATATTTCAAGATTTCACAGCCACAATGAGCAACATGAATGACAGGTTGCAAGATCTTTAATGTAATAGTGCTCCATTATCAGTGTTGCTGGACAATCAGAAATTTTTAGTGGATCAACTGACATCTAGTGAGCCACCAATCAAAACATTGTTAAATCAGATGTCAGAGAGGCTGTCAGTGTTTATAGAAAAAGAGGAAAGGATTCATGATTTTTTCAGGTTCAATTTAATCGAGGATATTCATATGACTCCGGATAATAGAGAGATCATTATCAAACATGGAGTTGGGATGATAAAGAGACTTAGGGAATAGTTTACAGAAATCAAGTCTGCAATCCAGAGGAGATAAAACCTATTGACTACCTTGCCCAAACCTTGATTCATGTGTATATCATTATCATGTACATACTTCTAGTTTTGAATGAAAATTTCCTCTATTTTTTATTTATTTCTTTCTCTATTTGTTTATTACTGTTTTACATTAACATATTCCAGTATATCAGATTACCTTACTATTAAACAGTTAATTATAGAATTTACTAATGTTCAGTACAACATCAATCTATTTTTTATTCCATATTTTATCAATCTTTTTGATATCACAAAAAGGGGGAGAACTTTGGGTAAACACTACATTTTTTAAGTATCTTTTTTGGAGAAATTTGGATTTACATTTATCTTATTGGGGGAGAAATTAAAAATGGATAAATTTAAGGAAAAATTAATATTGTATTTATCTTTTCAAAATTTCAAAACTATATGTAATTAAATTTATAAGTTGATTTCATTAATTATTTTATGGTTTTTTTGATCACCAATAAGGGGGAGATTGTTGAGAAAAGTATTGTTTTCAACAATACATAATAATGTTATTTAAAGGAGGAGATTATTGAAAATAATAATCTGTCTCTTTATGATAATTTTGATGCTCACAAATACCCTTAATTATTTTCTAATGATTTTATTTAGTATTTTTCAGGAATTTATTAATTTATTTTACTCTTGAAATAATGAGAATTTATTACTTATTTGGGAACTATTTTAGCGTGTTCTAGAATCACTGTTCATGCCTTACTTATCCGGGATTTTCTTTAGCATGTCCTGGAATCACTGTTCATACCCTACGTGGATAAACGTAGCTTAAGGATGAAAAGAATGTATGCAGTTTTAGATAAGAGAAAAGTATGGTTAATCAACCATATGTTATCATCAAAGTATGGAAGAAGAACCTTACGTTAGGAAGGAACCTTACGTTTGGGTTATCAATAAAGTATAAAAGGAGAAACACACATAAGTACTAAAAGTTACGTTTGTTTCTCAAAAGTATGGTTCATCAACCTTACTTTTGTAAACAACCATACGTTCTTTGAATGAATCTTTTATCTTTCATCTGAGAGTTGAAGAAAAAGTATGGATGATCAACCCTACGTTTATGATCAACCTTACGTTTGAAGAAAGTAACATGAACCCTATGTTTATGTTCAACCTTAAGTTGTCAACCCTAAATTTGGAGGTCACGTCATCAACCTTACGTTTGGCGTCGGAATGTTTGAAAGATGATATTTTTATGCAACGGTCAGCAAGCTGATTGTTAGGTGGATTTCAAAACGGATTTAAAGTTGATTTTAAAATACGACTTTGACCGATTTAAAGAATTTTTATCAATGGATTAAAGATCGAATTAAAAGGATATTTTTATGCCGAGTCTTCAGGGAAGTTACGACTACTCTGTAAATTCAAATTTTTGAATATTGCGAATCAAAAGGTGACTTTTATTGATATAAATGTGCAGGGGATATGCTCGGATTTATTATATATATTTTCTCTGAAACACCAGGCACTAGAGTGTGGTGATCAATCTATTATTCAAAAAGCTGGAAAATAGAGAATTCTTAAAGCACTCAGTTCTGCTGATTCAAAAGGAGCGTCAAAGCTCTGATTATTTAAGAAGAAGGAAATATATAGAAGATTCACTTGTTCTAAATCAAATATCTACTGTGGATCTACTACTACTAAATTTTGAAATATATCTCTATATCTACTGCAACCGGATCGACTCAGAACTTATTCGACTTGAAAATCAATATTTCTAGAGACGACGATCCATCTATTGTCAATTGCATTCTGTTGCAATTGTGAAGATAAACTGGAAACGTTCTTTATAAAATTATTTTTATCTTGAGTAACAACTTCTCGTACTAAGCTGAGTAGGTTCATCTTTGAACCAGAAGTCTCTGTTAGCCTGAAAATTGTAAAGGTGTCAACTTCCTGTTTTTCAGTTGTTGGAAGGTCTATAGAAAAGAGGACCAGATAGTGAAAATCACCAAGCTCGTGGAGTTGAGCATTGGTGGAGTGGACTAGGGACATTCTGTTCCCTGAACCACTATACATCTATGTGTCCCTGCTTTTACTTATTCCGATGCATGATCAAATCTGATAAAGCATTGAGGACAGAACTCGTTCAATCGAAGAGTCAACCAAAAATTTGAAAGACACAATTCACCCCCCTCTTGTGTATAATCTGTATATTCATGATCCAACAGTTTCCTGATTGGATAGAGAATTTCATCTAATGAGAATCATTCAGTACATCCTTCTTTATCTCTAGATTTTATAGAATAGAAATTCATTTCCCAAATCTCAAAACTCCTTTATCATAAACCTTAAACTTAAATTTTTCTACCTTCTTAATGGCATCCACCTTTTTCCATATCTCACATCATCCTTTTTATCTTTCATAATCTTCTAAATTAGTGATGTATAAGAAATCATTTTAGAAAGGTAACATGATGTTTCTTTATTCATGATTCCCATGCTAATTTATTTCATATCCAAGACTATTAAATACTTCTAAGTACTCATCACATGTTGAAAAATATTTGATCATTATTAGTACTTATCATAGATAAGTTTGCAATATTTTTTTTTACTTTGAGAATATTCCACTTTATTTTCCTACCACACATGTTAGTGGATTGAGAAATAATAATCCTTGATCATCTCCAACTACATTCATTTTTGAATGTTGAGTTTATTCTATGTGAATATATATTTTAGGCTCTCGTGGTGTATATATACATCACACTTCTCTTTGTAGAGATAACTCCTCTAAATTTTCAACATGAAGATTATTGCGGCCAATTAAAGATCATGTGTTGAATAAATATATTCATTCACCTTCAACTTTATTTTTGATGACCCCAACCCCAGTATCCCAAAGCCAGTGCCTTATTTGTTAAATTTTCATAGATATAATTGTCAAATCCCAAAGGACCGATTAGTTTAAAATCATTATAAAATAGATTACATACATGAACCTTGCGTTGAAAATTAAAATGTAACATAAAACATAGAGAATACTTTGATAAATCCATTATTATACTAGCTTAAATTTTCATATAAAACATCCCAAAATCATGGGAAAAAATGGAACATATGAAAGAGGTGATCTAAAATTCTAAGTAAGGGTAATTGTAAAGTATAATCTATGAGTAAATATGGTATAAACAATATGGAAAGGTAAATAATTGATACAAATTCCATTTAAATAATCACATGAGTTAGGAAACATGACCATATATATTCTAATTAATCCAATTATCACATGGAATAATAATAATGATGTAATACAAAATGATTGGAATTTTCACTATCAAGATCTATCCTCAAGATAACTACTCTCATGATCTATCCTTATGACAATTTAAGTCTATGGGTAGAAACCCATCTAATTTGTGTCAAGATCTATCCTCCTGACAATTTAAAATTGTTCACAAACAAACATGAAGGGTTTGTTGCCAACCTATTTTGTCTCATGAGACCTACCGATGCATCGAGGGGATATAATGGGACCCAAACATCACTTAATAAGTCCAATTCATTCAACATATGAATGAGGTGAAATATAAACACAATAAACACTCATATTTTAAAAATTGGGATATAAAATGTGAATACTTTAACTATAAACCATGAATAGTATCAAAATTGCACATCCATGGTAAAAATGATCATAATTATTCAATAGAATATGGTATATGATATCATAATATATCAAACTTAATGAAGCATAAAATTCAACAAAGGATATTGACATTGATGAAAATACTCTAATAAAAAATTCCTGAGAGAAATAACTATTTTAACATTGAAATTATATATTTAAAAATCTGTATAATTTTTAATGAAAATTTTTTACATGAAAATTACCTTTTAAACTTGTAAAATATTATTCCAAATGTTAAGGGTTCATAATAGTGAAAAAATCCTCCCACGACACATAAGTAAAAAAACATTGCTTCTGTCAAGAAAGTCATAAAGTTCCTTATTTGGAAAATGAAAAAAGATTCATTTAAAACTATTTTATAAAATGTTGAAAATGGGTTAAAAGAATTTAAAATTTATAGGATAATAGTAAAATATTTTTTTTAAACATTTTTAGAAATCATTGACATATAAGACAAATAGTTTCCAGTGGAGACTTAAATAGAAGCAATCTCGATTAATGATGGGATTATGAATTAAACTCGTACCTTGTACTTTCATTTAGTAGAATGTGATTTATACTAATGTATAATGTTTTAAAACATGTTATTAATTTTTACCAGAACCATATCTATATTTATTATATCATATATGAACTTCTTATATTTCTTTGTTAATAATATTACATTATTACCCTTATTTTGGGTGTTAACGACTTCATTTTCCTATGCATGTTTTGTAATGTTAGTCCAGTTTATTTTGAATAGGATATATATAATTCATATAAATAATTGTATTAAGTTCATAGATTTTATATTTACTCATTATATACATTTTTATAATCATTCCTGAATCGTTATCGTGGAAAATGAATCTCATCGCGTCGTGGAGATGGAAGATCGTATGTACACATGAGCGACAATATCATTCCCTTAATGTTGAAAGGGTAAGGAATTGGATTATATATTAACTATAAAGAAATAATATCATGTAATAAGTACTATATATATTAATTATTTCCATCATTATATCCATAAAAATAAAGTACTAATGAGAAACAAATTACACCACAACATAGAGATGGTAAATCATACGTACGCACGCGTGGTGATTTTGTTTTTCATAAGATGGATAAAAGGAGTAATATGGTTGTACCATAATCATAATAACATTTCAGAATATAGATGATACTGGGGTTATTAATTTAGTATGAAAACAACATATGAGGAGGAATTATAAGAAGAAATGAACTTGAATGAGTTTGTAAAACAATTAACTCTTATTTTGTGGAATTCTTTTAGATATCTTCTCAAGGGATCTAGTGTTAGACTTTTTGGAAGACTAGGACCTCAAAAACTTGGATATAGATGTTGGAATGATAAATGGGTAGGGTTTGGTCGAGATTTAAGGCTAGATGGTGTTTTAGGAAGTGAGGAATGAGGTTCCCTTTTATAATTAAGGTGAGGGGCCCTTTTGGAAATCCTCAAAAATTAATATATAATAAGGTAATTCTAGGGCCAGAAACTTATAAATGAGATATAAATGAATTGGAGAAGACATTTTTGGCTATATATTATCCTATTTTTGATTATTTTACATTTTTATATATTTAAATAATTTTATAATATATTAATTCAATAAAATATCATTGTTATCAAATTTGATATTGTTCATTTAATTTGACTTTAAATGCATCAAGAAAAAGAGAGAATTCAAATATAACGATTTCAATAATCTCTAATAAATCTTATAGATCTAAAAAATTTGTTATACACTTTTATTCACCCAAAATATATCAAAATTAATATTATTAAAATCAATTATTTTATTTTTCAGTTAATTAAATAAATAGTGTTTTAACATTGAAGAAGCATTTAAGGAAATTATATAATTTATAAAATTTAAACTTATATATAATGAAATTAATTTAATGATGATCTGATTATACATTTATATTCGTTCATATCTTGATTTTTTCTTCCACAGTGGACATAAAAAATTTATTAAACACAATGGAGTGATATTTTTGTAACCATCTTGGACTTTAAAAAATATATAAGTTATTTTCATTGAAGAGTATCCATTAAAAAAACCCAGTTCGATATTAAGGTGATAATGATAGAATCCCCTTAATACAAATTTTTTTGGACAAGTGTTTATTATATTTTTAATCCTTAACTTTTTTTAACCCTTATTTAACCACTTTAACTCTTACTATGATATCATGTAATTTATACATTAAGGGTTGGTGTTATCACTATAAAATGAAAAAAGACCTCTAAATGAGTAATTTATGAAATTGTGAGACTTATCCCAATAATTTGGATGAATATTTATATTTTCTAAAGTTTTATATCATTTAATAAAATATTATTTATTTTAAAATATTTATAATGTCAATTTTGACACTGTTTCTTATTTTATCTTGTAAAAAACAAGATAAATTTGAACCAAGACTTATAAAACATTAATAACATGTAAAATGAATCAATAAAATTATAGTATAACATTAAATATTTAAAATTATGTTTATTTTAATATTTTTAATATCATTTATGTTATTCTTCCATTATTTAAACGATTAATGCATCATCATAATGTCACCATTTAAGTTAATTATATTATCATTAAAAATTATAAAAAAAGTATCATGATTTAGATAAAAATATTAGCTTTAAAATTACTATTTATAGTCTAATTTATATTATGTATAACCATATTAAAAATGGTATAGTTATTAAAAATATGAGTATGAAAATTTTAACTTATATTTAAATAAAATGTAATAAATGTCACATTCTAACCCAAGTGGCATAAAAGGTTATGATTTTTTCCCAAGGATGATTTTTTAATAAACTCACTCATCCAGTGAAATTAGAAAAATTGTTACTATAATTTTATAATATTTATAATATTAGTTTTACCTTTGATTACTCGATTTACCCTTAACCATTGTAAATAAAATTTTTCTAAAGTTACTATTCATAATATCAAAAAATTATGTCTATCCTATAAGAATCAAAATATCATACTAATTACAACCATGTATGTCTTTTTCTTCAAAATTAAATTCACAAAAGCTCCAAAATTAGGTTTAATGCTAATCCCACAGATGTGGGGAGAAGGCGGGTAAAAAGAACATTCAAAAGATCATTAATTTTTTATGTCTAATTTCAATATAAAAATTATTCCAATAGACTAAATTTTATTAATATATATATATAATTGATATATTTTAACTTTAAAAATAAATTTAAATTATAATAATTATTTAAATGATAAGGAATTTTTTTAATTATAATGTAGTATTATTCACTATTCATCAAATAATGAAACTTTTCAAAAAATAAAAAAATTCACCCTAAGATAATTTTGATTTTTTGAATTCAAAAATAAAATATTTTCATAAATAAATTTTTTAATATTTCAAAAATTTTGTTTTAAAATAAGCACCCCATTAAAAGGTAGTAAAACTTAATCTTGTGAAAGATATCGCAAAAAGTCGTTCATGGTGTACTATAAGCTTACTCAGTGTTACGTGAATTAAATGCTATATAATATATTGAATTTATTTAAAAATAATAATATTTTAAATTCTTGGGATGTTACATTATCCCCAACTTAATTAAATTGTGACCTTAGAATTTAAACTTGATATCAATACTGAAGAGTTGATATTTTAAAATACTACTATTGAAGAACCCACATCACAAATAGGGTTAATAACACATATTGTTAATAAGTAGGAAAGTGAAATGTGAAGTTCATTAAAAAATCAGAATTTTGAATAGGAGAACATTAATGTCATGTAGAGATACATACATATAGAAAAAACATAAATATTTATAAGGAGTGACTGAGGTCATCAATCATAAACAAGTGAATGATCAATGAAAATTTTTGGGAATCAAATCCAGAAATCTGTGATGATTTAAAATACTATGAACAAAAATTATCTTTATATTTATTTTTAGATACTTTTTCTAGAGTTGAAGAATTCTTTCACTCTATAAGATTTTATGGAAATATAATTACTTGATATGATTCTATAAACACAATCACATCCTTTGGTTTTTCCTTGAAATATTTATATAGAACAAGTTGCATCATAGGGTGAAGTAATACATTACCCTATAAAACCTTTTCCAAATACAAATTAAACCTTTTCATAAATGGTTAAATTTTCCAAAATGAACTTATAATTAATCTTTCCACAACATGAAGCATCTCTTATCTTTCATATTCCAAACATGTGAATACATTCATTATGTATTATATTGAAATAAAACTTTATTAAAAAAACACATGCTTCCTTATTCCTTTAATAGAACATATATTATTGAATATACTCATTAAATCCAAAAATGTTGTAAACTCTATTAACGATGCCATAAACCACTTTTTTAACAAACCACTTATTATTTCAAAAGTAGTTAGTACTATCCAAATTACTTTATCCAAATTAATCACCTCTTTATTCTTAAATCATTATTTCATTATCTCGAACATATTAAGGCTTATCTTTCTTCCAACCATATGTTTTCCAAAAAATATAACTTTCTATTGAGTAACTTTTCGTGGTCACTAGTACCAATCAAAATAAGATCTCAAATCCTTAATTAAATAGTATTGTATTACAATACTTTTATATTCAATAATTCTTATAACCAGTACATCATTGATAAAATACTCAAATGAAATATTTCTTGAATCCAAACACAAGCACATCAATCATTCCTCTTCATTCGTGGTAGTAGTATAATCTTGATCGCAGTCAATTAGCCTAATTTGGGGTATTTCGCTTTGACGCATGAGACATTGATTTGTGTAGTGTCCCATATACTTATCATTGAACCATTGTACATTAAAGACCTTTCTCTTTTCCTTGAAATTTCAAGAATAATGGCCTTTCTCTCCACACTTGTAGCAAACTACCATTACTTTTAAGCAAGTACCATGGTGATTATTTCCATAATTATTACATATCAAAAATAATTTTTTCCCTATTTCCTTTTATCTATATTTTTTAAGATAATATTTTATTATCATGATTCCCTTCAAATACATAATACCTAGAGTAATATTTACATATCTCATTATCACATGAAACTATTCCCTCATATTAGGAGAATACTTGGGAGACTATTCCCCTTCAAAATATTAGCATAAGACCATGACATATATGATTATTTTTACTCTTTGGATCATGTGCATCAATGATGTTCATATTACTTATACTAGTATCTATGTAACAATTATGTCATACACTAAGTTAGATCATATAATAATGTATAATCCTCAAAAAATACTAAACATAAATTGAAAATTTTATGCATATCTAATCTCGTATTCATAAACATGGTTTCTTTAGAGGCATATTTACTTTTAAATACCTCATAATGGTTGGTAATTAAAATTTTAATTATCCTAAGTGTATCCCCCAAGAGTGTCAAACTAGGTGCACAATAAGGCCCATTTTTGTATACCAGGTTATGTTGAGTGAGGCTCGAGACACCTTAACACAGTTGTTACACCTAAGTACATCTATGATAGAACCATGTCCACTTATAATATCCTTATAAGGATGTATTTCTAGGAAGACCCACATAATTTTTCCTTACTAAAATTCTAGGATGTTGTTATATGATTATCTTCATAGTTTATCTTAGGGTTATGTTACCTGATCTATGTTTTCTAAATCTAATTTCCAAGGTTTCTACTAAATTTCTTCTGGTACCAACTATAAAGACCCTGAACTCAGCAACTCAGAGCTAGTGCCTTAAATATTACATCGACATAGATAAAAGTGTTGAATACCAAAGGAATGATCAATTTACATGTTTTGGAAAATAGATTACATACATGAACCTTTCATTAAAAATTAAAACTTAAAATACAATATGAAGAATCCATTGATACCAAAATTATTCTACTAGAATAAATTTACATATAAACCTTCTCAGAGTCCTAAGGAAAAATGAAACATATGGAATGGGTGAGCTCAAACACTTTATAGGGGTAAGCGTATAGTGAAATATATGATTAAATATCACATAAACAATATTTCACAGCAAATAACTAATAAACATTCCATTTATATAAAAACATGATCTAGGAAACACAACCATGGATATATTAACTAATAAAATAATCCAATGGAATAATAATAATAATAATAATGATAGAATGATTAATGCTGGATGTCTGCACAATCAATAAATATCCTTAAGATAGCTACTCTCAAGATCTATCCTCATGATCGTTTAAGTCTGTGGGTAGAAACATGTTTACTTTGTGTCAAGATCTATCCTCTTGATAATTTAAAATTGCATGGAAACAAAAGAGAAGGGTTTGTTACTATCTGATTTCATATCATGAGACCTAAAAATTCATCAATGGTATATAATGGGCCTTGAACATCACTTACTAAGTCCAACACATTCCACCTCTAAATGGGGGAAAAATAACACCATAAACACTTGTATTTTAAAAGCTGGCATATGAAATGAGAATTCTTTAACTAAAAACCATGAATGGTATCAAAAGTGCACATACACAGTCAAACTAATCATAAGTCCTCAATAAAATATGATAGATGGTATAATAATAGATCATACATAATGAAGTATAAAATTTAACAAAGGATATTGACATAGATTAAAATACTCTAATAAAATCATTAAAAATTCTGGACACAAATACCCCTTTTAACATTGAAATTATTTATTTAAATATCATGAAACTGTAAATAAAAAACTTTTATTTGGTTTTTTTTTAAATTTTAAATTAAGATCAAAAATTTAAGGGGTCATGATGGTGGAAAAATATTCTCACACCTTATATGTTAAAAAAACATTCCCTCCATCAAAAAGTCGTAAAGTACATCATTTAGAAAATGACCAAAAGATTCCTTTAAAAATATTTTATAGAAATTTGAAAAAAGGTTAAAATACTCTAATATTTATAGGATAATAGAAAAATAATTTCTTGAAAACATTTTTAAAAATAATTTACATATAATAGAAATATTTCCAATTAGATACTTCAATATAAACAATCTCGATTAATGATGAGATTGTAAATTAAACCCTTACCTAGCACTTTCCATGAGTTGAATGTTATTTATCCTCCTTTATAATTTTTTAAAACTTATTGTTAATTTATAATAGAACCACATTCATTTTCATTATATCATATATGATCTTATTATATCGTTTTGTTAATAATATTATGTTATTACCCTTGTTTCGAGTGTTAACTACTTCATTTTCATGTGCATGTTTTGTTGTGTAAGTCCTATTTATTATGAATATGATATATATATTTCATATAAATAATGAAATTATGTTCATATATATTATATTTACTCATTATATATATTCTTATAATCATTCCTGAAGGGTTATCATGGAGAACGAATCTCATAGCATCGTGGAGATAGTAGGTCGTACTTATGCACGAGTGACGATATCATTCACTTATTATTGAAATGGTAAAGAATTGGATGATATTTTTATTATACATAAACAATATCATGTCACATGTACTATATATATTCTTTATTTCCATCATTATACACATCTAAATAAAGTGTTTATGAAAAAAAAATTACACCATGGTGTGGAGACAATAAGCTGTACGTACGCATGTGATGTGATTTTTTCGTAAGATGGATAATAGGAGGAATATGGTTGTCCCACAATAATAATAACATCTAAAAATATATATTATACTATATTTATTACATTATAAAAGAAAAAACATATGAAGAGGAATTAGAATAAGAAATGAACTTGAATGATTTGGTAAAACAATTACCTCCTCTTCAGTGGACTTCTTTTAGATATCTTCTCAAGGGATCCAGAGTTGGTCTTTTTGGAAGACCAGGACCTCGGAAACTTGAGTAAGTATATTGGGAGGATAAATGGGCATGGGTTTGTTGAGCTATAAAGATCAAAGTGGTGTGATAAAGTGTGGGAGGAGGTTCCCTTTTATAATTAAGGCGAGGGGCACTTTTGGAGATCCTCAAGATATTAAAATATAATAAGGCTATTCAAGAGCCAAAAATTTACAAATGAGATATAAATTAATGGGGTAATACATTTTAGACTATATATTATCACCTTTTTTATTATTTTAATTTTTCTTAAACAATTTAATAATATATTCATTCCATAAAATATCATTATTGTCAAATTTGATACTACTCATTTAATTTTATTTTAAATTCATTATGAAAAAAAGGGAATTCTAATATAATGGTTTCAAACATCTCTAATATATCATATAGATCTATAGAATTAATTATACACTTTAATTAATAAAAAATATATCAAACTTAATATTATTAAAATCCATTATTTTATTTTTATGTTAATTAAATAAATATTGTTTTAACATTGACGAACAATTTAAGGTAATTATATAATTTTTAAAATTTATAAAGATAATTATATAATTAAAGTAATGTCAAAATGATAAAAATAGACATTTATATCCATTTATTTCTTGATTTTTTCCCAATGTGGATACATAGAAAATAATAAATGCAATAGAGTACGATTCTGTAACTATCTTTGACTTTAAAAAATATATAAGTTATTTTCCTAGAAAAGTGTCCATTAAAAAACACCAATTCGATATTAAGGTGATAAGGGTGGAATCCCCTTCATAAAATAATTTTTTACTAGTTTTTATTATGTTTGTATGCTTAATGTTTTTCTTTAACTTTTATTAAACCCCTTTAACTCTTATCGTGATATCATGTAATTTATACATTAAGGGTTAATATTATTACTATAAAATGCCAAAAGACCTCTAAATGAGTCATTTATGAAATTTTGAGACTTATACCAACATGTTGGATGAAGCTTTAGATTTTAAGATGTTTTATATCATTTAATAAAATATTATTTATTATAAGATATCTATAATGTAAATTTTCACACTATTCATTATTTTGTCTTATATAAAAACCAAAATAAAAAGATAAATTAGAACCAAGACTTATAAAACCTTAATAACATGTAAAAGTAATAAATAAAATTCTAGTATTACATTAAATCTCTGAAATTATATTTATTTTAATATTTTTAATATCAATTATTTTATTATTTTATTATTTTATCAATTACTGCATCATCATTGTGTCACCATTTAAGTTAATTATATTATCATTAAAAATTATAAATAAATTATTATAATTTATATAAAAATATTATCTTTAAAATTAATTTTTATTGTAGAATTTATTTTTTAAAAAAATCTATATTAAAAATGGTATAGTTATTAAAAACAGGGGTATGACATTTTTAACTTATCTTTAAATAAAATATAATAAATGTCATATTCTCTCCCAAGTGGCTTAAAAGGGTTATAAATTTAGCATATGTATTATTTTTGTCAAAAACCACTAATAAAATTAAATTAGGACAAGTGTTAGGGGAATTTTATAATATTTATAATATTATTTTTACCTTTAATTACCCTATTTACCCTTAGCCATGGTAAATAAAAATTTACTAATGTTACTATTCATAATATCAAAAAATTAATTTTATCATATTAAACTCTAAATATCATAATAATTACAATCATATATATCATTTTTTTCAAAATTCAATTCACATATGTGGAAAAATTATGATTAATGCTAAACCTGCGGACATGGTGATGAGGTATGTAAAAAGAACGTTCAAAAGTTAAATAAGCTTTATATATAATTTCTATATAAAAATAATTCCAATGAACTAAATTATATTAATATATGTATATTTGATCTATTTTGAATTTAAAAATCAATTTAAATTATAATAATTATTTATATGAAAAGGCATTTTTTAAACTATAATGCAATATTTCTCATTATTCTCCAAAAAATGAAACTTCTCAAAAAAATACCAAAAATTCCCCATAAGATAATTTTGACATTTATAATTTAAAAATAAATTTAATTTTCAAAAATAAAATTTATAATATTTCCAAAATTTAGTTTAAAAATAGGTATGCCATTAAAAGGTGGTAATACTCGATCTTGCAAAAGCCATCGAACAAAGTCGCTCTTGCATATAACCGAAGCTAACTCTGTGTTGTGTACAATAAAAAATATTGATTTTATTGATTTTATTTATAAAGAAAAATATTGTAAAATATTGGTTTTTTACAGTATTGAGGAATAGGCTATCAATTTATTATTCTTTATGAGTACACATCCCAATCCCTTTTTGGATGCATAAGTGTAGATCACAAATCCCTCTCCACTTGTGGGTATAGTGATTGTGGTTCACCTATTATTTAGATATGTGAATATCTCTTCACACTAATCTATACAAACATACTTCACCCCCATGTGATTAATGTTGGTTATTGGGTTTGAGAGTCTTGATAAGATTCTCAAAATTCACTAATAGTACCTGATAATCTGAGAAACTATAGATCTTCATCATAAATGATGGTTTAGGCCAATAATCGATCACCTTAGTATTTAAAGTGTCCAAAAATATATCATTACATGTGATAAAATTACACAATACTTCTACTTTCTCCATCCAAAACTAAAAATTACAATACTTTTCATATAACTTATCCTTACCCAAATTCTTCAACACAATATTCAAATTGTCCACATGTTCCTCCTTTCCTTAAGATTATAAATGAATATCATATCTAAACACTATAAAAAATTTATCGAGGTAATCTATAAATAAATAATTCATTAACTCTATAAATATCGTTAGAGCATTCGTGAGTCCAAATGGAATGACTATGAACTCATAGTGCTCATACATCATATGAAATGAGATATTGGGAATATCCTACTTCGCCATCAATTGATGATATCTTGACCAAAGGCCCACTTTAGGGACGTATTGAGCTCTAAATAAATAATTGAACATTTCATCAATACGTGGATGAAGATAATTGTTCTTTATAATGATCTTGTTGAATTTATAATAGTAAATAGCCAGATACAAAGACTCGTCCTTATATTTGAAAAATAGGACCAGTTCACCCCTTGATAAAGCACACAGGTGTATGAACCCATGTCTACATGTTCTTGTAAATTATTCTATAGTACATCAAATTAAATGCGAGTTATTATATATGGAGTCTTGGATATCACAAGATATCTAAGTTATACATTCAATTTATAACTCGACTTCTTAGATTGGATAAAGACCAGGAAATTCATTGCGTAATACTTCAATATAATCCCTTATAATGGGAATTTGCCAAAGATTGGTCACCTACATTGATTAAATTATTTGACTTAGATATGATTGATCATAAGTAATAAATATCCATGTATCTGAATAAGACTCAAAAGAAGATTTGTCTTCCTCCTTACAGTTGTATAGAATTAAAGCACAATTCAAGATATATATGGTTATTTCCTTATTACGATAGTTGATATGGTCTCTATAAAGAGACAACCATTCCATTTCCATAATAGAATCAAACCCCAATAACGGGATTATGAACATTTTCATCGGGAGATTCATCCCATAAATTTAAACTGAGTAAGAGTTACATACTTTATAGGAATTAATCACTTTATTAGGAGTTTTTACTAATAGATTTGGTGTTTTAATAGTTTTACTAAACTTACATGATATAAAAGAGTGTGTAGAACCAGAATCAAATATTAAGTTCATGATTCATGAATGAATAACTAGAAAATATATCACCACATCATCTCATTGATCCACCTTTGTAGTATTAATATAATAATCCCACCATTTCTCTCTTAAAATTGGGTGTTTTTGATGTTGTTTATCTTCAACAACCCTTGGATTAGTGCATTTGTTTTAATAGTGTCTATGTTCCTTACAGTTGAAACATTATACCATGGTATGAGGATTGATATGTATATTTTTCTTATTAAATCACATTATTAGGATTCTTCATCTCACTTCTATATGTTTTGGCTTGATGTCCCTCCTTTCCACACTTGAAACAGTTCATGTTCCCCTTAATATAGTTTCTAGGATTATTCATTCCACACTCTTGACATCTGGGATATTTTATTTTCTTAACACCATAAGATTTATTCATTGATAAAATAGTGTTAAACTCCATTATATACTTCTTATCTCTAATCCCATGATACCACTGAGAATCCCCCATTTCCATCTCAACTTTGAGGTAAAATTAAACACCTTATTTATTGCTGTCAAAATTCTGAATAGCCAAATCTCTTCCTAGACTCTGATTTAGAACACTGAAGAAGTGGTAATATTTAATTTTGGTACTAATGATAAACGTGGAGGTATAACATTCAATACTTTCAAAGTTCACATCATATGATCTGATAGATTCGTCATCCTTTTACTTGAGTGAAATGAACCCCATATCTATTTTAAGATGGAGAGTGAGGGAGAAATATTTATTAATAAATAAATTATTGAATTTATACCACGCCACAAATTCTAATTATTATTTCTTAATTGTATTCTAGATCAGTATCCACTACTAATCAACTTCCACCTTAATGAATTAAATTTCTAGTGTGACATTCTCTTTCTCAATTTATTAAAGGAAAATGAATATCTTCTCATTTTAGATTATTCATTGTTAAAAAAATTATGGGATTAGATGATCCACTAAAATTTAGAGGTATTTAATGAATGAAGGACTTAACTGTAACTTGATCTATTATATGTAATTCCATGGGACTCAAGTTATTATTGATAACCTGAGTCAGTTGTGCCAATAATACCATGAGGTTCTTATCTCCTTTTACAATCGTGTTAGTCATTTCATTAGTATATTCATCACATTCCCATTGAATATGTCATTAAGATGATTTATCCTACATCCATAAATTTTCTAAAATAAATGACATTTTGTAATGAAAATACTCTGACTGTAACACCCAAAGATTTAAAAAATAATAAAACTATGTTTGATCATGTATACGACATGCTACAATGATCCAAAATGAACCGTGAAATATTATTATTTAAACATTATTATTTTAACCAAGATGTTAAATTGGAGGTTATGAATATGATTAAATACTTTATGAGATATATTTATAATTACTAATCCATATTACTATACTAATAAATGATTTGTAAATAATCACTCAATTTTTAGTAAAGTTGATTTATTCTTAAAAAAATATGTTATCTTCAAAAATAGCTTTTATTACTTTTAGTGGGAAATAACTATAATTAATTTATGTAACTTTCATAAATTGTATATGATAAAAAGGATTTCATTTTTAAAATAATTATATAAAAAATAATCTTAGGGTGAAAGTTTTAGATTTTTATGAAAAGAATTATTTTTAGTGAATAGTGAAAATATCATGTTTTGTAAAACTATAATTTCTTTTAATTAAATAAATTAATTTTTTATTTGGTATTAAAGTGACATATTATCCATTGAATTTATAATAATATTATTATTTTCATTTTAATGATAAATTTTCATGATTTTGGTATATATCAATTTTTATGTTAAAACACATTTTTCTAAAAACTATTTTTAAGTGCACATTGTTTTTTCAATTTTAATTAATTAAAATAAACCATAATTAAGAATGATATATATTAAATTTATAGATTACATACCAATATATATGAATTTAAATTCATAAAATTAATATTACTAGTGATATAGTTAATGTAAAATCATATTTTCTATGAAAAATATATTTTCCAAAAAAAACCACTTTGTATCACACTTTGTGAGTTTAATTTTAAATTAACTTTTTCCACTTATGTAAATTGAATATTTAAAGATGTATTTCATATTTGGAATCAATAGGTCCAAAATTTTTAAATAGGGCCCTTTTATTTTTTTCTCATTATGAATAGTAACCATAGTAAATAATTATCCACATAGTAAGGGTAAATTAGGTAATTAATGTTAAAAATAATATAATAAGGACTAACAATTGACTTTAAAAATTAACTTTATCCTATTTTATAGATTTAATATTTGGAATCAATAGGTCCAAAAGTTTTAAATAGGTCCCTTTTATTTTTTTTCTCATTATGAATAGTAACCACAGTAAATATTTTTCCACATAGTAAGGGTAAATTGGGTAATTAATGTTCAAAATTATATAATAAGGACTAATAATTGAATTTAAAAATTAAATTTATCCTATTTTATGAGTTAAATTCCTCCATTTCTATCCACAACTAAAATATATGGCCACTTGGTGGCATATTTCATTGAATGTTTCCTTTATACTAATTAAGTATTAGATAAAGAAAAAAATGTCACTTTCTTGCTTTTAATGTCTATAATATTTGTTGACAGGGATAAAAAACATTATTTTTAGTTATAAATAGTGATTTTAAAGAAAAATGATGTCTTTTATCATGATAACTTTTTTATAAATTTTAGTGATGAAATAATCACCTTAGATTCTTATTCAACGCCGAGACAACACTAATTTAGTTAATAGAAAAATAAAATAAATGATTTTAAAAATATTAAAAGTGATACAATTTGAAATAATTATTGTGTTCCATAATTTTTTTTATAAATATATCATTTTAGTGATGGTTTAAATTATTATATTCATACTCCATTGATTTTATATTGTTTCTAAAGTCAAAATAATTGAATAGTTCCAAAAAATGACATTAATTATATTTTATAGTAAATAATATTTTATTAAATAATTGAAAATTACTAAAAAATCCTATTATTAACTAATATATTGGGATATAGTTTGAAATATAATCAATGGACCATTTATTATCCAATTTTTATTTTATTAATACTATCTTGACCCCAAAATAGTAAAAGACATTATTATTAGAGTTAATGATTGTTAAAATAAAGAGATAAGGGTAAAACCCTAATTTAAACTTCAAAAAATATTTTTAGATGAAGTAAATAAGGAAAAAATAATATTATATTAAATTTATTTCATTTTTATCCTTTTTTACTTGAAAATTAATTTATATTAATTTAATATATTAATAAATTCCCATAGTGCCCCTCCCCTCATTAATAAAGGGGAACCTCCTCTTCTCTTTTATTCACACATCAAGAAACATTTGGTTTAAAAAAATACCTTTAAAAATAAATTCTTTAATTCCAATCCAATGTTCTTGAGGCCTTGGTTTGATTATAAAACCCTCACAGGAAGGAGTTTTGTGCAAACCTAAAGAGGTTTTCCAAAGAAGAGGTATCATTATTAACCGAGAGTTTTTTGTTTTATTTATTATTCCACCTCCTTCAAATATTATTTTCAAATTATAATATAAAAACATAAGTATCGACCATATAAATAGATATTTTAATATTAATCAAAATAACCTATACCCATCACCTCTTCTATTAAATGTTAAAGAAAGCCATCTTTCATGTGTATGATGGACTAATGACTTGCGAACTAATGTAATTCATTTCCCATCACCACCACTCAAGGATGGTTTTAATGATGGGTTTAGTATATATATGATATTAATGAAATTTATTTCATTATATAAATATAATATTTCATATAAATTATAACCACTCCATTCATTTAAAAATGATAACTATATTCATGAGTACGTGTAGATTATCATCTCCACAAAGTGGTGTGATTTGTTTTTTTATAACCCATCAAATGAATTATATATATAAGTATATTTAAAAAAATAAAATGTCATTCATGTTATAATTATCATCTATAAAGATAAAATAATACTTATGTTCTTTCCATCATGATATTTGAAAAATTAAAATGTAACTCATGTGTACATATGACTTATCATCTCTATTATTATAATGTAGTTAATTTTTCTTAAACATATTTCATGGTTTGTTTAAAAAGTATAATTTTTGTATACAAATTACAATTATTTAATTATTATTATATTGGTGATGATAGAATAATGACATCCTTTACTATAATCAAACTACCAAAGTCATTTTGGACATATGAACTGAGTATCGTCAAAATGTCTTATGTGAACTTAATTGATTAAGTAATAAAATATAACATGGTATTAAATAAAATAAAAGTAATAAACATGAAAAAGGTTATTAAGAATATAAATAATTAACATAAGTTTATTAATCATTAATATAAATAACATATGTGACAATCATACTTGAGGTAAGGTGTTTCATACTCAGTATTTTTCATTGGGTTATATTAATTATTCATTATATTTGATATTATAATATTATGTGTGTACAAATTTTTAATTTTATGTCACATTTATACTTTTTTATGTGTATTTATATTTGCTAAAGATAATCAATTAATTGATTAATTCTCACCTCAATAGTATTATATTTGTAAGAGATTTTGTCTAAATTTTAACTATATTCAGACATATTTGGTATTATACACCTATTTATTTTTATGATGTGTATCATATACCTATTTGATATTTTTTATCATCAATATCTTTAAATTCATGGTATTTAATTTTTCAATTGAATTTATTTCCTTCATGGGGGTTGTGATTCAACAGTTACAAAATTGGTAAGGGTTTAGTTCATAATCTCATCATTATTTAGGACTATTTATGTTTAAACCTTTTATGAGTGAATTATTTGAAATTTCTATCAGAAACCAAAAATATTTTAATCTCCTATGGTTATTTATATAAATTATAAGTTTCCCTTTCGTTTTATCCTCTTTAAGTAGTCAAGATTCCAAAATCATATTTTAAAGGAAAACAAACATTGTTTTTCCTACTCAGTCGGGAATATTTTTATTCCATATCCACATTCTCTATAAAATTTATTAAAGAATATTTTAAATATTATCCAATGATTTATTAATTCAAATTTTAAAAGAAATTTTAATTTCTAAAATATGGTTTAAAAGGAATATTTTTTTTCTAAATAATATAATTTTTGACTTTTTACATAAAATGTGGAAGGAATATTTATTTTAATGTACTCAACATGAATATAATTTTCCAACCTCATGACTGGTCATTAATTTAAGGATTGATTTATAATATTTCATGATTATTTTCAAAGGAAATGTTTTTTTAATATTCTGTATTTTTTTAAAAATGTAAATTTTAAAAATAAAATGGTATTTTCTTCAATAATGTATTAAATAAACTTTTTATGGTATTTTTTTAATCAAGAATAATAACCCTTTTATTCTCCATTGGAGATATGTTATAAATATATCTTTTTTGTTCTTTTTATAGTTAATGATCAAGTTGAATGATGAAATATTAACTTTCAACAATTATCTTTTTAATAAAAAAAAATTTATGTTGAGTAAGTATTGAATTAATATTATTCCCTTTCATATGATGAATGTATTGGACTTAGTAAGTGATGGGGGGGACATATATAACACCTTGAGGCATCGGTAGGTCTCATGGGACAAAATAGTTTGGGTATTTGTCTGAGGCCTTACCCATTTATGTAAGATGTCTAGGCACGAGGCCTTGATGGTATGTTTATAATGTTTGGTATTATGTATTAAATCATTATGAGATTAGTTATTGATGACCATTTGATTATTTTAATAGTTTTTATATCCATGGTTATTTTTCAAGCCCATGTTATATTTATATGAAATTATTTTATCATAATTTATTCCTACCATATTATTCTTAATGCTAAATTTATTGATTAAATGACATGTGTTTTGAGTTATTTACTATGCCATTTTGATTATTCTTCATTTATTATTTAATATATTCCACTATTCACATTCCCTTATTGATCATTTTAGATCACACTTATTTTGTTTCCTTTCTCCAGGTTATGAATAATCATTGAATGAGTTCAAGGATGCACAATTTTTTAACATTCACTATATTCTTATATTTCGTTACCAATGTAAAGTGGGAAGAATGTTTTTATATAGTTCTTTAATGCTACTAAACTATTTTTTAGGATGTGAATTCTTGTATCTTATTACAATATATGAATGTGACCATCATATTTGGGTTAATGGAGTTGAGGCCTCTATATTTGGTATCGTAATAAGTTTAGTAGAAACCTTAAGAACTAGATTTATGAAAATATAGATTAGGGAACATAACCATGTGGATGAATTTTAAGATAATTCTAAGTATAAGACAATATCCTAAAGTTTTGGTAAGGAATATATTATTTGGTTTTCCTAGAAATGCATCCCTATATGGATACTATAAGTGGATGTGGTTTTAGAACAAATACATCTAGGGGAAATTACCCTGAAAATTGTTGGATAAGTATATCTTAGTAATCATTCTAGTGAACAGTTAGTGTGCCCTTAATGTAAATTTGGTTTGACACTCCCAAGATATATTCTTTGGTTAATTTAAATCTTCTCTATAAACAATTATGATGAATCATAGAATAGAACCTATGGAAACCTAATGTTCCTTGGGATTATCATTATAAGGATGATCAAATGTTTAATGAAATAGATACCCCTTTGAGATTTTGTGTGATGGGAATTTAAAATTATTAATGATACTTTGGGAGACATTTATGGGAATAAAACAATATAATGTTTGAACATTTTTTTATGAAAAAGTTATTTGAGAAATAGTTTTTTTATTTTATGGAAATAAGTTTAAATGTATTGATAAACTTTAGTTTTTATATGATATTTGATGATATGGTAATTAGGGGTTATTAAAATTTGGAAACGTATGTTTTATTGTATAGATAACAACGGGATAGAAAATTTATTTGATAATTAATGTTATTTTTGAGGAATTTTATCATATTTTTTTTGGATCGTTATAATAAATTTATTAATATAGTTTTACAAAAATGGGTACCTGTGTTTTAGGTGACAACTTTTCATATCTAGCAAGGTCGTGAGGCCTGAACACACAACTGAAGGGTAAAAAGGGTGTAACAACTACCACTATCCAATGTGATGTCCTAGTAAGTATGAAATTGTTTTTAATTAAATGTTTTATATTTAAATATTAATTGTATTTTGGTAAAATATTATAGGATTATATATTTTTAATTTTTGGGTGAATAATGATATTTCAGGAGATATTTTATTAGGTTCAAGTATATATATAACCATTTGGTTTAAAATAAAGGATTATTTGGTAAAATTGTTATAAATTATTTGAGAGTAATATAAAGGGTATGAGATAATATTTTAGGTTAAAAAAATCATTAATGTTGAGGTTATTGGTGTTATTTGGGATAAAGGGTTATTCATTTTATGGAGTGATCTACAATAAACCTTTGGTTTAATTGTTAAATTTTTTAGATTAATGAATTAAGTTTTATTCATTTTTGATATTAACTTATATTGTACAATCCATTTTGGTTTTAGTAAATACATGAGGAATATAATGTTTTTATTTTTTGTATTATGTGATGCATTAAAAGTATATTTCAGTTCTCTAAGAATGAAAAATTAATATTGAATACACATCATTTGGAGAAAAAGATGAGATTGTGGTGGAAAATGATTAATGTATAAAATTATACTTTTCAATTAAGTATATTTCTTTATGTTCTTAGTCTATATGGTATAGGAATACCTAAAATATATGAAAAGGGATCTTGAAAAAATATAATCTATTATCTTCATTTTTTATGAATCAATGGTCTTTTTCATATCTATTGGGTTTACAGTTCTTTGGTTTAACTTTCTTCCGATAATTCAATTTCATGTAATCAATTCTTTGAGTCACTATCTATAATTATTTAGAAATTTATTTTCTCCTATATGTATATATTTTCACTTTCCACTAATTTTATCCTATTTGTAAATCTGGTTATGTGACCTTCATATTTCCCTTTCACACTTTTAAAAGGAAGTTTTATTAACCATTTTTGTGATATGAGTTTTAAAAAAAGGTATTTTAAAATTTAATACAATTCATTACCAGGATCAAGTTCAAATTGTGAGGACACAATTTAATTTTAGTGGTTATAATGTAACACCCTCAGATTTTTTTTAAGAAAACTACATTTGACAGCATATATGACACGCAACACCAAGCATAAATGATCCGTGCAATATTATTTTTAAACATGACCATCATAACCTAGATATTAAAATAGAGGGTATGAATAGTATTAACTACTATATTAAATAAATATAAAATTACTACTCAATATATATTTTTTGAAAAATGATTAGTAAATAATTTCACAATTTTTAGTAAAGTCAATTTATTCTTAAAAAAATATGTTTTCCTCAAAAATGGATTTTATTGTTTTTCTGAGAAAATATTATAATTAATTCAGGAAAATTTATTAAATTTTATTTCATTAAAATGATATCATTTTTGAAATTAGTATATAAAATTATCTTATGGTGAATTTTTCATATTTTTCTGAAAAGATGGGTTTTTTCAGCGAATAATGAAAAATATCATTTTTTTGTAAGACTGTAATTTTGATTAATTAAATAAAGTAATTTTTTATTTTTTATTAAAGTTACATATGATACATTTTATTTATAATAATCTATTTAATTTATTTTGAATTAAAAATTTTCTTGATATTGTTAAATCTATTTTTAATCTTAAAAATACATTTTCCTAAAAAATATTTTTAAGTGCATAATGTATTTAATTTTAATTAATTAAAATAACCCCTAATTAATAATTATTTAAATGAAATTTATAGATTATATATCTGTATATTTGAATTTAAATTCATATAATAAATATTAATTGTCATATATTTAATGTAAAATCATCTTTTCCTTAAAAAATAAATTTTCCATGAAAAAACCACTTTTCCTTGTGCTTTGTGAATTTAATTTTAAATTAAATTATACCTCTTATTTAAATTGAATCTTTAAAATTTATTCCATATTTTTAATCAAGAGTAAAAAATTGGTAAATATGACCCTTTAATTTTTGGTCATTATGAATAGTGACCATAGTAAGTAATTATCACCACGGTAAGGGTAAATCAGGTAATTAAGGTTACAAATAATATGATAAGGAATAAAAATTGAACATAACACTTTACTTTATCCTATTTTATGAGTGTAATTTTTCCATTTCTATTCTATACTCAAAATATATGACCACTTAGTGCCATATTACTTTATATTTTTTCGTTTATAATAATTGAGTAAAAGATAAAGATAAAAATGGTACTTTATTAAAATTTAATATCTATAATATTTTGTGGTAGGGATAAAAAAATATGTTATAATCTAAATATTAATTTAAAATATAAATTATTTTTATCATGGAAATTTATTTATAATTTTTAGTAATGAAATAATTACCTTAAATGCTAATTCAATGTTAACACAATATTTATTTAATTTAAACAAATAATTTAAAAAATATTACACAAGTAATATAATTTGAAACAATTATTGTGTTAATTATTTTAGAAAAAATATAACATTTTAATTATTTGTTAAGTGATTATATTCAAGTTTTATTACTTTCATGTTATTTTAAAAGTCAAATTAAATGAATAGTTCAAAAATGACATTAATAATATTTATAAAAAATAATATTTTGTTAAAAGATTTAATTTTCCTAAAAAATATTATATTTTCACAAGTTATTGGGATATAATTTGAAATAGAAAACATTGAAAATTTATTATAAAATTTTCCTTTTATAATAAATATCATAATCCCTAAACAGTAAAAAACTTTGTTATCACAATAATTTTCAAAAAGGGTTAACATAGGTTTAAACTAATAGATAAGGGTAAATTATTAATATAAACTTGTCAAATTTTTATTGGATTACAATATTTGAATACATCGCCCATAATATCATCTAATTAAATAATATTAGATCCTTTTGTCCATGAAAATTAATTTATATTAATTTTATATTTTATGAAATTCCAAAAGTACCTCTCCCCTCACATATAAAAGGGAACCTCCTCTCCTCTTTAATTAATACATCAAAAAGGATTTGGTTCAAAATATACCTACCCAAATATATTTGTTACTTACCTTATGATGTTCTAGATTTCTTATTTTGATTCAAAAAACCTCTTAAGAAGGATTTCAGTGTAAACCTACAGAGATTTTGTAAAGAAGAAGTATCATTCTTAACTGAGATTTTTTGTTTAATTTATTATCCCACATACTTAAAATCAAATTAAAACGTGATGATATAATAAAAATATTATATACCAAATAATTTAATTTTATTATTTTAATTTCATACCCTATATCTATATCCTCTTCTATCAAATGTGAAACGAAACCATAATTTTTGTGTATGGAGGACAACCGCCTCACGAACTAATATAATTCATTTTTCATCACCACTACCCAAGGATGGTTTTAATGATGGATTATATATATATATATATATATTTTATTAATAAAATTTTTATCATTATATAAAGTTAATATATCATATAATTTATTACCTTTCCATTCATTTAAAAATGATAACTTTGTTTGTGCGTAATGTGTGGATTGTCGCCTCCACCAAGAGATGTGATTCGATTTTCATAACCACATACCATGATTAATATATATATATATAAGTGTATTAAAAGAAATAATATGATAGTTATTTTTTAAATATCATCCTATAATGATAAAATAAAACTTAGTTTCATTCAATCAGAATCATTAAAAAATGGAACCATTATTTATGTGTACGCATGGCTTATCTTTTCTATAATTGTAGCGTAGTTCATTTTTATTTACTGAATTTAAAGGTTGGTTTAAAGTGTATAATTAATTTATAAAAATTATAATTATGTAATTATTATTATTCTGAGGATTATGGAATAATGACCATGATTACCACAATTAAACCACCGAAGTCATTTCAGATATATGAACTGAATATCGCTAAAACATCTGATGTTAAATTAATTGACTAAGTAATTAAATATAACATGTAATTAAATAATATATAAGGGATAATAACCATGAAAAAATTTCATAACCATGTAAATAATTAAGATAATTTTATTATTCAGGAAGATAAATAACTTACCCGATGATTCTAATCTCAGGTAAGGGGTTTCATAACTCAATTTCTTTTCATCGGGTTATATTAATTCTTAATTTTCTTTGATATTAAAATATTATATGTGTAATTTATTTTAATTATTAATATTTTTACACTAGTGTTATGTGGAATTACATTAGATACAAATAATCAATTCATTTATTAATTTTCACTTCAATGGTATGTTCTTTGTAAGAGATTTCGTCTCAATTTCCACTCCATTGAGACATATTTTGTATTACGAAACTACTTATTTTTATGAGAAGTATCTAATAAACCATTTATTTTTAACATGAATTTTTATGTTGATTATGTATTTAATGTATCTTATCTCTTTTCACATGATGAGTAAATTAGAATTAGTAAGTGATCGGTGAGACCCACTATAGTTCCTAAATGCATTAGTGGCTCTCATGATACAAACTAGTTTGGGTATTTTTAGGAGCCCTTACCCATTTATATAAGATGTATTGGCACAATGCATTGATGATATATTTATTATTTACAACATTATTCATTTTATCATTATGATATTATTTATCGATGTCCATGTGATTATTTAAATACTTATGATAACAATGGCCAAGTTTTTTGCTAATGTGATTATTTATATGGAATTATTTAATCATAATTTATTCATGGAATATTATTATTTGTGATAAATTTATTGATAAAATGAAACATTTTTTCAGTTATTAACCATTCCATATTTATTATGCCTTATTTATTTTATAATAGCATCTACTATTAACATTCCTTTACCAGGAATTCGAGTTAACCCTTATTTTTTTCCTTTCCCTAGGTTATGAAGAAAGAATATTTGAATGAGTTTAAGGATGTTTATTTTTTTTTTCAAATTCATTATTCTCATATATTTTATTACCAATGTAAAATGGGAAGCATGTATGTATTTGGTTCTTCAAGAACTAGACTATTTTGTTCTTTTGGATGTGACTCCTTATATCTAATACCATTGTAATAAAGTAAACATCGGCTCTAGGTTACTGGATTCTAGGCCTTTACACTTATTGATAAATGTATAATAGGTAATACACAAACATAGAAGAAGTAACTTGTACCTTATGTGAAGAACATAACTTAGGAATATATATGTTTCAGTCTATAATATTCATTATGTTTTTTTATTAGGTCTCTAACCTAATTAATTTCCATGGAAAAAATATTTTTAAATCCTTCATAATGGTTTTTGAAAAGAATGTGAATTAACCAAAGAATATACCTTGGGAGTGTCTATCCTGGTGTTAATTTAGGCCTTTCTTTCATGATCTAGGTCAAAGTTGAGTTAATACCAAACATTCCCTCTTTTGGAGTTATTACCTCAAGGTGCAACTTTCTAGATCCTGCATCCACTTTCTAGTATCCAGAAATGGATGTAAAGGTAAGGAAAATAGCACAATATCTACTTTACCAAAATTTTAGGATGTCCTATTATAATTAGGATTATCCTTTTGAATTATCCCTAGGTTTTTCACTAAGGTTATTTCATCCTAATCTCCAAAAATAACTAGACCTTCCATTGATACTAACTATAGTAACCTAAGCCTTTTATATATATTATTTCATAATTCATAACTTAAATTTCCAATAAATACAAGATGGGGATATATATGCCTTGTATTTTTTGATGATTAGACATAAAAATACATCATCTTTAACATAAATGTCAGACTCCTCATGTTTTAATTCTCATAACTAATGTTAATCATGTTTAACATGTCACAACTCATGTATGGACCTTGAAAAATATGATTTATCTTATTCTATTATGTTTAATTATACTAACGATGAAGACTTAATCAATTATGTGAGTATTAATTCTTATGATAGTGTAGATATTTGGATAAATCTGAGAAACGGTAAGTCAGCCACCAGTTCCAGATTTTGGAAAAGTCCCTGACACCGTAACCTTGACAGCATAACCCTGACATCATAACTCAGACACTATAGTCTAGACATCATGACTCTAACACCGTAACTAGTTCCAGATTTCATATAGACTATGACATTAGTTCCTTGCTACCATTTACAAGAAATTGCAACAAGACACCATTCAGAATTTTAAAAAAGGACTAGACACCATTACGTGAGACATTGTGATCCTAACACCGCATTTGTGCTACTGGTTCAAGATCTCAATGAAACTATGGAATCGTTATTGTCTCACCATGACTGTCTCACCACTCAAAGGAAAAGGAGAAGACAACATTTCTGGTGAAACCATTTCAAGACAAACTATGACACCATTCCATACTTAACCATTTTTCTGTTATTTTCAATTAAATTTAAAAGTTATTTCTAATGGTCATATTTGAGTATCTTAATAACAATAATATAAATAAAATACTCTTTTTCATTCCTATTAGCATATAGTATGAGGTATGTGGTGTGGAGATCGTGCTCCCTGATAGCCATAACAAAGTCACCTCAAAGATAAAATATGTGGGGTGCACAATCTGAAAAACAAAACAAGAGTTCCAGAAGTTGAATGCATAAGAAATAGAGCCGAACACATCCACTGAAGAACACACAATGAACTCTCAATTCCTGGTGGCTAAACTATTATGGATCAAAACCTCAAACATCCTCACATCAACAACTCTAATAAGAATAAGAGCTATAAAGAACATCTCATTGAACTAGAAACTAGATCATGAGACCCACAATACTCTGATTTCACAGAAGGACTCAAAATTCAGATTTTCTACATCTTACAAGTTGAGAGAAACATAGAACAAAACTCAGAGCATTTCAAATCCTTTCTCATTATCTTTGCTCTTCTATGTACTATTTTTTTACTTTTTGAGCATTGTGTGTATCTGTATTAAAAACACACACTATCTCCTACATTAAACTGGAGGATACAAGATATCCTCACCTGGACATCTTTTTATACTTTGTGTTACACACGTGTAACTGCAAAAGAGGTCATGTGTGAACTGGTTGTTAGTTTTCCCACATAGAATAGTGGAAGAGGTCTTGTGACCTGATTAGTCTTGTGTACTATTGTTAACCTCGATCTAGGGTGTGGATCAAATATTTATATATATTTCTTGGTAGAAGGTGATCAACAAGTGGAGTGGATTAGGTGTCGACTTGAGACTGAACCACTTGTTTTATCTTTTGTGTTTTTCAATTTAGCCTTTCTCTATTTTAATTCATTTTTCAGAAAACCAAATTTTATTTTGATAGTTAGTCTTAGATAGTAGTTATAACTATTTTTCCTTATTAGAGTAGTTTTAAAAGTTTTATGAATATCTCATATTGATACTACTAAGAATTAATAAATCTTATGAGAAACTATTTGAACTGTAAAACTATTATAATTTTATTACCTTGATTAACTGTCATGTTTTAGTTTTAATTAGGGGAATATTTTACGTAAACCTTTTAAACCAAATTTTTTATAAGAAATCAATTCACCCCCTCATGAGTTTCCTACTTTGACCAACATTTATTATCAGATAAGTTTTTAAAATCTTTATTTTCAAAATTTTAAATTATAAATCTGTTTAAAATATTTTTCAACTGTGATTTTAGTTGTGTATTTTAAAGATATTTTAATTTTGGTTATTTCTTTAAAATTTTATTTCTTTATCATAGATCATATATTGGAAGGTGTTGTTACCAACATACCTTCATTATTTAATGGAACAAATTATGCATAATGGAAAACTAAAATTGAAAATGCACTTAGAAAGTACGGGTTTTGAGATTTGGTATTCCATTATAGATTAATATAATATTCCTACTAATGATAGGCACACTTGGGATGACCTAAATAAGGCTGATTATAACAAAAATTTCAAAGCCATGAATGCATTATATTTTTCTTTAGGATATGAAGAGTTTAACAAAATTTCTTCATGTAAAATTGCCCATGAAATTTTCACATGAATGAACCTCTAGTGTTAAGGAAATGAGACTTAACACATATACTATTAAATATGATAACCTTAAAATGAAGCATGATGAGCCAATTTCTGTCATGTATCTTAGGTTTAATGAAATTGTGAACACTATGATCTCTCTGAAAAGAGATGTTACAGCATATGAAAAAATCATGAGAATATTTAAATGATTATTAGATAGATAGAGAGGGACCTATGTCTCATTTAGAGAATCTTGTGATATTAGAAATCTGCCATTCAAGGAGCTGATAGGAAAGATTATGATGTATGAGGAAGAATTAAAAGTCAACAAGGAAGAGGAATATGAACCAATGATAAAGTCAGTGGACCTAAAAACCTCTACCTCCAAAACTAAAGAAAAGGAAAAGGAGAAATTATGAGCCCCTATAAAAAGTTCCAACAGTGAAAAATCTTCACCAGATAGTGATGAGGAAATGGCTCAATTATCTAGACGATTTAAGAAATTTTATAGAAGAAAGAACTTTTTTAGAAAGCCTAACTTCAAAGGTAGATATGATCACAAGGAAAATAGATGAAGGATTGTAAAAGAAGTGAAAAATCTATTGAAATAGTCTGTTATGTGTTTAAGAGAAAAGGACATGTAAAGGCTATGGTTGTCATTTCCACCGAAGTGTTATTTTCAGCTATCCAAATTGTATTACCCTAACAAGTATAGTAATAGTAAGGGGTCGAACCATAGGAAATATGAGTTATTTTTTTTCTTTCTTATCTAGTTTTTACTTGTCTTAATGAAGTATATGGAATTTAAATTCTATTTTTTTATATTTTGATGAAATGTGTGATTGGATATTAGTTTCTAAGAAAATTTACTTAAAGGATAAAGGAAAACATGGTATTTTCGTTTGATGCAAATTTGGAGGGAAAATGTGTTGGAGCTATGGATTTTAATAGGTTGTTATTAAGTCAATTTAGTTATGAGGTTGTGTAAATCATAATAATTCAAATATATGGGATTACTTATGTAATAAACCCCACTTGGTCCAGTATGTTTTGTTAAATCAATGGAAGTCAATTTCATTGGTCTGGAAATTGATTTCTCTTGATTTTTATATTAATTGCATCCCTTTTGAGATGATTAAAAAAATCCAATGGTCATTGATGTTTTTAATAGTAATTCCTTAAGGATCCCTAGAAATCCCATTCTTGGTCCGATATGAAATTTATAGTGATGTTTTAAAAGGGTTAATAAGGAATTATGAGGAAGAAAAGATAAATAATATGATTAAAACTTCGCAATTGATAAATTACAAAATTCATTTGTCTACATCCCCAACACATAGAGAATTTAGCTTCTCATGTAGTAGCTATTAATTAATGAACTTGTAGTACCTGGATAAATATTCTTAAAATCCTTGGAGCAAATGTTGTCAGGAAGGTAGCATGAAATCACATTCCTTTCTCTCTCATATCCTCTTCTATTTCTCTCTACTTCTCTTTTAGGCCGTACCCGGAGTGCTCTCCCTATAAATTGAATGAAATATGAATGAAATGAATGAATAACTCCCAATATTGGAGGGCCTTCCACCTATTTATAGGTTTTAGGAGTACACAGCATGTACTGGAATATACACAGCATGTACTATTTTCAACGTTCTTTTTCCATATTTTTCTCCACCGGTGGATGACCTAACATGCCATCTTTGACTTAGAACACAACACCGCCTAGTAGGTGGAGGTACACGACATGTAGAGAAGACATACACATTATTTTCTCTCCTTCATCAGGCACTAACTACTTCTAGAAGGGAATACACTGTGTGTATGCATGACACACAACGTGTAAATGTCAGTTAGAAAATGGACGTGTAGAATTCTTCTTAGCCACCAACCACTTCTAGAAAAGGATACACGACGTGTATGTGTGGCACAAAACACATACATGCTTCTAGTAATTTGGGCATGTACTTGGTATGGCCAATATGTGTTGGGGTTCTCATACACATCATGTATTGGGAAGTTCACGGCGTGTAGTTTGGAATTTTTGATTAATTTTCCCCAATTTGTGTCTTTATCATGGAAATACCTGAAAATAATTATGATCACCAGATTACAACATTTTATCACCCAAATAATTTGTATCCGGTGAAGAACATGTTTTAAAAACTCAATAAAATGTATGAAAATGTATACACAAATCAGGCACATCAAACCCCCCCATAGGTAGTCATTTTCTTATCCTCAAGAAAAATATCAACATCCAATCGATAATATATATATTCAAAAAAGGGAAGCATTCAACATTAATTATTCTTATAAATACTATAGGCATAGAAAAGGATTTTATAAAGACACAAAAACATATTTTAATTTTTAAATGATACTCTAATCATGCCTCATTTATAGTTTTAATTATGAAACTTTCATTATCTTTTATGCACATCATTCAAAATTTCACAATTACACATTCTACTTGATTATTTACCTCACCAGAAAATAATACTTTCATCACTAAAGATCATTTTATTAGATTTGTGATCAATATTATGTATATGCACTCTATCCATAGGCTTTCAAGTGTTCTCATTCTCTACTTTAGAAATTTAAATCACAAAAATCATTATGGATTTCATCAAGGTTCAAATGTTTCCAAGGCTAATGTTTGGTAGGTAATAACATGAAAAATAATCTTAGAGGCTTGAAAAAGGAGGCTAAATTCTTAAACAACAATACATGATTTTCAAAAATTAGAGTTCAACGAAAATGCATACCCAATCAAGAACACTTAAAAAGGATATCATCACCATGATAGTCTTTTTCCAAAATGGGTCCATAAACCATCAGTAAAGTGTAATAAATGTACTTAGTCCCTCTTTTTCATTTTTTTATAAGAAAATGGGCCACGAAGAATAAAATGTATAATAGAATATGGAACCCTTTTCCCAAATGAAAAAGTGAAAAACTACCTCACACTTAAGTTCATGGTTGCTCACCAAAATGTACCATGAAAAACCAAAAAATCCTCTCTAAAATCAAGGTAATAATCATGCAAAATTATAAAATAATTATGGTAGGAAGGGAAAATAGGCTTGTAATGTAGCTTCCTATCAAGGTTGTTCCTAGTTTCTATGGGTTTACGAAGATTAGATGTAGGGTAGGTATCAAGGTCAAAGGGGTTGAAAAAAATAAAATTCTTCAATCATTTTAATGATATTAAAAAATATTTATGTTTTGAAGAGAAAAAAATGAAAATTGTGGTAGTTATGCATATCCCATGAATCTCTCAAGAAAGAGGGTATAAGAAAGAATATGTCAAAAAGTCTTAGAATACCTCTCAAGAATGAGCAAAATGATAAAGGGTCAATCATTTCATGGCATAAATAAAAGTTAATAGTCTAATAAATGTAGATATCCAATAATTTAAGTCTTAAAATAAACTATATCAGCAATCATTTTAAAATAATTTATTAAAATTTTAGAATAAGCATGTAAGTTCTGAAATTATCAACTATAACTTCACTATTTACAATTATAATTAACCAAAAAGGTTCCACAGTTTAAAATATGTCATCTATTAATGATTCCCCTAGATTAGTTCAAGGGAAAAAGAGCAGTGTAGGTAGAGAGGCTCCCCCACACTAAATAGGCAACATGGTCCCCCCAAGTGACATATAAAGGTTGATAAGGTGACGTGGGGACACAACAGTGGACCAGGACGAGGGGAAGAAATAGAAGACATAAAACTAAAAAGAAAAAGAAAACAATGAAACCCAGAAAAACAATACTCTCCTCATGTCTAGGTGAAGAAAGATGGGAAGTGGTGGATAAGTACAACCCTAAGTGTATAGGGTTCCTGTGACGGCCGTGGAAAGAGGAAAATGAAATAATACTCAATGGAACATAGGAAAAAGATATCACACGCACACAGATATATATATATATATATATATATATATATATATATAATGGAAGAAAGGTACCCAAAAACTAGTCAGGGGGTCGCCTTAGAAGATGCATCATCCTTTATAGAAACAAACTACAAAGAAGGATCAATAGCTATGGAAGATAGAAAGTTGTACTCAGAAAAAAGCCTTAGTAGTCGGAGCCGCAAGATTTGGACTAGGAATAGAAGGTGCGACAACTATATCTGAACAGGTAGCAGGAGTGGTAGCATCTGGGCCAGTAGTGGAGAGGAGAAAAAAAATTGTAGCTAGTGCTATAAATGGTGGTGGAGCTATGGAAGAAGGTCCAGGAGCCAAAGGAGTAGCAGGAGCTGGGGGTAGTGCAATACCATGATATTGAAGAAGTAGCCCCAACATCTTCTAGATCCGCCGAGGAGTCTAATATGTAGTATCCTAGAGGCGCTCTTGTGCGGCTAGGCGGATGTTAAAAGAGAGATCGATCGAGGGTGCGGAGGATTGTGGGGTGGTAGATGGAAGAAAAGATGAGGGAAGGGTGGAAGAAGGGTGGTGGGGCGGGAATGAATCAGCAGGTGAAACCGTGGGGGCAGGAGGGTCAGCAGGGGGTGGTGGTGGGGCCTGGGCAAGGACATAAGTGATCCCCATGCTTCTGAACCAATCCCTTGTGAATACACACAAGAAAGTCCGTCTTCTGGGGGAACCTAATCGGTCATGAGGAAGGGAAGGATCAAAAATGCCGAGGTGGTGGGCAAGGAGGGTGGCATAAAACCCACCATTCAGGTTTCCCTGATGGCCAGTAAACATGGCGTGGAAGTAACAGGTGGAAAGGTAGGGAAGGTCTGGGTAGTCTTGCCAAATGACACAGATGAGGAACTCTATGTTATGGCCAGTCACAACCCCCTATATCATTGTGGTGGGGAAAAAGGATGGATTTAAAGCACCGGTTAGTGAAACAGAGGATAGGGTCAGTGATGGGGGTACTCTTCTGGGAAGTGGGGGTGTATCGGTGGTCAGGCCCAGCAATATTCCTCCACATGGCAGTGAGCTCAGAACGCTCAGGGAATGTCAGGGTGGAGACAAGGGGTGGAGTTACTGGACGGGGATAGAAACCCCACTCTCGGCCAAAATCAGTCATGGTAAGGTAAAAATGTTGATCACCCTGCCGAAAGCGAACCACTGGGACAATGTCACTTGGTGTCTCCCAGTACTCAGGCCCATCAAACTTAAAGGAAGCAGCAAACTCCAAAAATAAATATCTAAAAATAGGAGTACTGACCTTGAATATCGTAAGTAATGGTGTGTGCCCAAAAAGATCCTCCAACTATCCCCAGATACCCAGCAGTTGTGGTACACTACTGTCGAGATAACGACTGCTCAATGGGATTGGGCAGCGAGAGAAGCACCAGACTCTGTCATCCACCAGTTCGGTGACCGGGAACACCATTCAATGAAAGGGGATACCCGTAGGGGACAGCCTTGGTGGGGCAGCAGTAGGGTCTGGCTCTGGTGGCGTAGCGGCTGTAGTAGACAAAGGCCCACTGGATGTGGCGGTCGATGAGGGATCATCTGTGACTGAGGAGGGATCAGTAGGTGTGGCAGCTAGTGGTGAAGAAAGGATGGTGCTCGGAGGATCTGTGTTTGTTGGTGTATGTGCGGTATTGGGACCATCCTCTTCCAAGTCAGTGAGTGGTTGTAAGATGGGCAGCGGAGGAGGCTGGTACACCAGGAAGTCCAGGGTTGGTGTCATCACGGGTCAGAGTCATATCTGGTAAAAAGTGGGCCTCTCACCCTCAATAGTATAGATTGGTTGCTTCCCACATATAGGGTCTCTATCTTCTATATCCTAAAAAAGAAAGAAAAAAACGAAAGAAAAAAATGAAATGAAAAAGGGGAAAATGTGAGAAAAACTAGAAAAATTAATGTAAAGGACATGTATATCCAGAGTACACAATAGGTAGGATAAGTGGGTTATCATACCGTGTTCTCTGGATAGACACACCAAGTGGAAATGTCACTATCTAGGAAAGCATATACGGTGTGTACCGAACATACACACTGTGTACTTGAAAATTGTGTTCTGGTCGTGTTTTTTAAAGACACGACCACTATCTAAGTAGATCCAAAAATGAAGTACACACCATGTGAATGTATGACACGGTGTGTGTAAGAACATAGTCCACATGGCCGTGTGAAGTAATGGACACTGGTTGGCCCATAGAAAATGGGATACATGGCGTGTATCAAACATACATGCCATGCATGTAAACATGGTGTGTGTGGTTGTGTGAAGGAGAAACCTAGGAACAATTTTGGCTGGTGCACGGTGTGTACCGAACATACACACCGTGTACTTCCAAATTTTGAATTGACCAATGTGTGTTCATGTACATTGTACACATCTTGTGTTCCTGGTATCGTGCTCGTGTACTACCGAAGCCGAACCAGCGTCTGATCCGAAAAACACCCTAAATGTTATGAAAAATAGGAAATAAAGAGTGTCAAATGACATACCTGAAGTAAGGATCACAATATAGAAGTAATCGGGCCGAAAAACGGAAAAAATCGGTGGATTTGAGGTAGGGAGGTCGTTCGGCTTACGGGAGAAGAAAATGGTGAGGGGGGGGACCACGTGACACGGGGTGTGGCTGCACATGGTTTCTATCTTTTATAGCCAGAGTACACGATGTGTACTCTAGAAGATATGCCGTGTAGTTCTTTTTTTAAGGAAGAAAATATGTATTGTAGTAAACTATATAATAATTAATAGTCAAAATTAAAATAAAATAAATATATACATATATATAATTTACTAAAAATAAATCTATACATGTAATATATCAGGAAAATACACGTCGTGTGTTCTAAGATTGGAAAAAGAGAAGTACAACCTTTGGTCCGGTGCTTAGGGTGAGGTTCGAACTTACAATAGACCATTCTAAATGGATGCCCTCAACCACTGGAGTAAAGGTTTTAATACTATTCATGTTTATGAATTTATATATTTTATAATGTACATAACCAAAACTACACGTGGTGGAGTAAAGGCACGACATGTGATTTTTAATTAGACAAAAAGGGATAAAGCAAGGAGATTAGTCGAGTTCGTACCCGGGTCTTTCAGATCCAGGGCCGAGACTCTACCAATTTTCCAACTTCACCTACATGTATTACTATATTTTAAAAATCTTTTCAGTTATTAATGAAAACATGGAGCACACAATATATATCGAAATACACACGTTGTGGTTTTATTAAAAGGAAAAATGATGGAAATGGGATTGTTGTCAGGATTCAAACCCGAGTCTTTTGAAACCGGGTGACAACCCTGGCCAACCGATCTGTCCCCATCATGGGTTTTCATATATTTAAACAAATATATATATATATATATATATTGTTTTGAAAAATACCACACACGCTATGTAAGAAAACACGAGTATAAAAAGGAGGAACCTCGTGCTGAAGGTAGGTATGGAGGGATTCGAACTGGTGATGGCTCGAAAAAACTCCAGTGACGTTACCATAGACACCAGCATCATCCCTATATATAAATTAGTTAATCTATATATTTATAATATTACAATTAAAGATGAAAAATAATTATTACACACTGTGTATATAGGGGTACATGGTGTATAGCCTCTGGGTTTCCTCCTAAGAAGCGCCTTTGCTTTAGGTCGTCAGCTCGACCGACTTACCTTTTCTTACCTGAGATGCATGGTGGAGATCGTTTCCACCACGTCTTCCATGTGATGGTAAGTCTTCAACTACTTTCTGTTCACCTTGAACAGTTAACCATCCTCCCCAACAATTTCTACCGCTCTATGGTGGAATACTCATATGAATCAGAATAGTCTCGACCATCTTGATTTTACCATTCCTAGGAATAATCAAAGACAAGAGTTAAAAAGGAGTACTTGATCAACTGGTTGGAAAGATTTTTGTGAAATCATCTGGTCGTGGATTTCTCTCGTCTTCTCCTTTTACATCACTGCATTCTCATACGCCTCCAATCATATTTAATCAAGTTCTGATAGTTGGAACTTATGCTTCTCTTCAGCTACCTTAAGATCAAAATTTAGGGACTTGAAAGCCTAGTAAGATTTTTTCTCCAACTCTATTGAAAGATGACATGGATTACTATAGATGAGGCAGAACAAGGACATCCACAATGACATCTTGAAAGTGGTCTGATATGGACATAAATCATCATCTAGATTCTTGGAACAGTCTTTCCTTGAAGTGTTTACTGTTTTCTCTAGAATATACTTGAGCTCATGGTTAGAGAGATCCAATTTTTCACTGGACAAGGGATGATATAGCGTCCCCATATGATGCTTCACTATGTACTTCAAAAATACTCCTTTCATTATTGTTTTGTCGAAGTGGATATCCCTTTCACTAATTAGGACATGGGGAATGCTGGACCTGCTAAAAATGTGTTTCTTTAAAAAGTCCATGACCACCTTGGTCATGTTGTGTGTTGTAGTAGTGGCTTCCACCCACATGGATACATAGTCGATGCAGGCCAGGATATAAGTATTTCTGAAAGATGGGGGAAATGGCCCCATGAAGTCTATTCCCCAGACGTCGAAGATCTCAACCTCCAAGATGGGGTGTTGGGGCTTCTCAGCTCTATTCCCCACATTACCTATTCTTTGGCACCGATCCCAACGGGAAACAATGGCTCTATAATCTCTATGCATGGTGGGACAGAAAAAACCAGACCGCGTGATCTTTGTTATAGTACAGTCTGGACCATGATATCCCCCAACTAGCGAGGCGTGACAAAATTTCAAAACTCCATGAACTTCAGTTTCCGTGATGCAACATCAGATCACCCCATCCTTGAAGGATTGGAATAGTAGAGGATCTTCCTAAAAGTACCTCTTGAAATCAGAGAGAAACCTATTCCTCTACTAGAATGAGAGATTGGGGTGGATGGCACCCATAACCAAAAAAATAGAAATATTATCATACTAGGGTCTAGGTGATTCTTTGACTAAAAAGAGGTGATCGTAAGAGAAATCCTCGTTGATCTCTCGATATTATTTCTTCTCTAAATGAGGAAATTCCAGGTGGGAGAGATGATCAAAAAAAATGTTCTCACTTCCCTTCTTTTCTCAGATCTCTAGATCAAATTATTGTAGGAGGATCACCCAACAGATCAGTCGTGGCTTTGCATATTTCTTGTTCAGTAGGTACTTTAGTGCTACATGGTCAGTATAAACAATAACTTTAGATAGCACTAAGTAAGAACAAAACCTATCAAACGCAAACACCACTACCAAAATCTCCTTTTATGTGGTAGTATAGTTCATCTGTGCCTCGTTGAGAATCTTGTAGGCATAATAGATGGGTCAGAAAATTTTTTCAATCCGATGGACTAGGACTGTTCCCACCACGTAGTCGTTGGCATCACACATCACTTCAAATTTCTCCTCCTATTTGGGAGAAATCATCACTGGAGCTTCCACCAAGCACTGCATTAGGTGCCCAAAAGATGCGGTGAATGCCTCATATAACTCAAAAATGGAATCCTTGGTCAGAAGGTTGGTGAGGGGTTGGGCTCTCTACGATAAGTCGTGGAAAACTGCCTATAGAAACCTGCGTTCCTTAAGAAGTTGCAGATGGATCTGATGGAAGTCAAAATAGGAAGTCATTTAATGACTTCTATCTTTTCCGGATCCACCTCTATCCCCTTCATTGAGATTCTGTGGCCAAGGATGATGCCAATTTGCACTATGAAATGACACTTTTCCGAGTTCAAAACTAGGTTAGTGTTCTCACATCTTTCCAGAACCAGCTCCAGGTGCCTCAACCAAGTGGTGAATGATTTTTCGTAAATAGAAAAATCATCCATTAATACCTCTAGGATCTGTTCCACCATGTCATGAAAGATAGCCAACATACATTGCTGGAAGGTGGAGGGAGTGTTACACATGACAAATGACATCCTTCGGTAAGAAAACATACTATAAGGGAAAGTAAATATGCTCTTATCTTGATCCTCGTGAGTAATGGAAATCTGATTGTAGCCTGAATAGCCATCAAGGAAGCAGTAAAATGTGCCTTGCTAGTATCTCTAGCATCTAATCCATGAAGGGAAGGGGAAATGATCCTTCCTCATGGTGTCATTCAGCTTTCTATAATCCACACTGACTCTCCAGCCCGTGATAGTGCATATAGGTATGAGCTCATTCTTGTCATTTGAAATCACAATGATACCCCAATTTTTGGGTATCACTTGTAGAGAACTCACTTACAGACTATCTGAGATGGGGTAAATGATGTCTGCATCCATAAACTTGATTACCTCTTTCTTCACAACCTCCTTCAAGGGGGGGGGGGGGTTCAGGCGTCGTTGTGGTTGTCGAGATTGATTTTATCCTTCTTCAAGTTGCACCTTATGGGTGAAAATAGTAGGGATGATACCATTCAAGTATGCAACTATCCACCCAATATCCTGCTTCCACCACTTCAAAACCTTCAGAATTGCATCCTTCTTCTCTTGTGACAGTGCTACACTAAGAATGACAGGCAATGTATGATGGTGTCCAAAAAACCCATACTTCATAGAAGACATGAGAGGCATCAGTTCTAGTGAATGCACCTTTAGAATATAAGGTGCAAGTGGTTGTACCTTTGCCCACTCTAGAGTGTTGGGAATAACAACACGCTACTAGTAGTGTCCGCCCTATCCTTCTAGGAATTGCAGGTCCTCTGGTGCTTCATCAACTGAAATTTTTGAAAAAACCAAGTGATCTGAGGTGGAAAAACATACCAGATCATCTCCTTTTCTGATCAAGTGCTCATACATAGTGGTCACTACAAAACAACCCTCATGCTCTGCTAATTATTCTAACTTTATGGATTTGAGGACATTGTAGGAGACTTTTTCATCTCCTATTTTGAAAATCATCTCTCCCTGGTGTACATTGATCAATACCTTCCCAGTGGCCAAGAAAGGTCTTCCCAGAATGATAGGGGCCTCCTATTCTTCTTCCATGTCGAGGATAATGAAATATGAAGGAAGTATTAGCCTTCCCAGCTTTACCAGCACATCCTCTAGTAGCCCCTTCGTATATTTGATGGATCGGTCGACAAGCTGAAGGGCTAATCGGGTAGGCTTCATATCATTGAGCCCTATCTTCTTAAAATATTCATATGGAATGAGGTTGATGGAGGCACCTAGTTCATAGATAACCTTACCAAACTCAAATGGTCCAATAGTGCATGGGATTGGTGAAGCTAAACAGATCCTGGAGCTTGGGAGGAATCGAATGTTATACGACTACTGATCGCTCGTTGGTCAGTGCAATGGTACCTAGATCCCCCATCTTTCTTTTGTTGGAGAGGATCTCCTTTATGAATTTCACATGCATGGGCATCTAAATCAATTACTCTACAAATGGAATGTTGATGTGTAGCTTCCTAAACACATCCATGAATTTTTGGAACTGTTTATCTAACATTATTTGCTTCATCCTTTCGGGGAAGGGTAAGAAAGGCTCGAAGGGTTTGACAACCTCCTTTTATTTACCCTATGAAGCTTCTTTTGGTGGGCCTTTGGATGGGGAGGTTTCTATAACTATACCTTATTTATCAGTAGAGGGTGTAGGTGCACCTGAATATGCCAATTCCTTATGTTGTAGCTCTTTTCCACTCTTCTGTGTGACAGCATGGGCCTCCTCCCTCAAGTTCTTCTCAGTGTTACTCGGTAGTGTACCGGGCTGCCTTTCTAAGAGTTGGTTTTCTAGATGGCCAATTTATCTTACCAGTCATTGAATGAAAGCCTCCTGATTCTGGAATCTAGTATCAATAGTAGATATACACGTGTTCATGAGATCCTCTAATGTTGTGTTTTTCTCCTACCGAGGTGGTTGTACAACTGGTGGAGGCAGTGGCTGTCGCAGCTACTACAGGCGAGTGTTTAGATACCCTTGATATTGGTAATAGACCTACTGAGGATGTTATCACCTCAGGTACTAGACCTGATATTGGGGTTGTCTGTAGTCAGACGGTCACTAGGGTGGAGGATTCTACTGCTGTTGGCCCCAACCTAGGTTTTCATTTTCACACCATGCCGGGTTCGGGTACTATTGGTATGAGTTCAACCCTCGATTTTGAGAAACATAGCTCACTTCCCTCATCTAAGGGTTGACTGTAGGTCCCATGCATTCTCCCACGATGTGGTTATCACCACATTCTCTGCATGCCAGATGGTTCACCGCATTTACTTGGGATGCGCCCTTTAAATTCAGCGCGTCAATATTTTTGGACACAACGTCCAACTAGGCAGCAAGTATAGTAGTGGCATCGATATTGTGAATACCTCATTTTTGTGTGCCCCACTAGAAATGACACTGGAAGCTATTGGAAGACAATACTTCCAGCATTTCGAAAATCTCTTTGGGGGGCTTACTCATAAATGTACCTCTAGTAGCATCATCCATGACAGACTTTGTGTTCGTTATCATTCCTCCGTAGAAGTTCTAGACCTACATCCAGAGTGGGATTCCGTGGTGTGGGAATTTTCAGAACATCTCCTTGAAACCCTCCCATGGCTCATACAATGACTACGAGTCGTGTTGTTGGAATTTTTTTATTTTGTTCCGCAAGGTTACCTTCTTTGAAGGTGGGAAATATTTGGACAAGAATGTCTGGGCTAGCTCCTCCCAAGTGAGGATAGATGGCTTCGAAAAATCTTTGATCTAGTCTTTTTCCTTAACCTTGAGAGAGAAGGGTAAGATGCGAAGACAAATAGAATATGTGGAGACTCTGTGGTAGAATAACATGTCGTAGACCTCCACAAAATTTGAGAGATGGGAATTGGGGTCCTCACTGGGAAGGCCACAAAACTAAATGCTATTTTGGATTAGCTGCACGATGGAATGCATGATCTTTAAGTGTTGGACCTGCACCGGTGGATAAACAATGCCTGTCTCAGCTCCATGAATAGATGGCAGGCCGTACTCCATGAGAGTAAAATGTGGAGGTGGTTGCTGAGGGAGTGGAGATGGAAAATATTGCTGCTCCTGCGGGGTGAAGTATAGACCTTTATCGAGCTGGAAGTATGGAATCTGCTCCGATTGAAACCATTGGAGCTTTTGTGGGCCATATCATAGATCAAGTGGAGCTTTTTGGTTCCTATTGTCATCTGGTCCAAATGGTTTTCTAGCTCCTTGGACAGCAGCTGGAGCTCCCTCTTCATTTTGCACCATGGGATTGTTTTGGTTATCCCCGTCCGTGTGAGTACATCGTCACCTTAAAAGCATACGGTCGATCTCTGGGTCAAATAGAAGAATCTATGATGACTTAGTGATTTTGGAACGAGTAAGGTTTCTGCTCATGTACCTACGAACTTTCAGAAAACTAAACACACCAAGCGTAAATGGGGAATAGGAAAGATAAATAGGAATGGGGATAAAAAAGATATTTTTGGGAATTTTTAATTTTTATTTTTAATAAATTTAATACGGAATTTATTTAAACAAAATTTTTTAACTCTCTTGATTCCCCCTTAACGAAACCAAAATTTGGTAGTCATTTCTACCAAAGTGTTATTTTCAGCTATCCAAATCATATTACCCTAACAAGTATAGTACCCATAAGGGGTCAAACCATAAGGAAAAGGAGATATTTTTGTCTTGCTTATCTAGTTTGTACTTGATTTAATGAAGTATACTGAATTTAAAGTCACATTTTTTATGTTTTTGATGAAAAGGGTGATTGGATTTTAGTTTCTTAGCAAATTTACTTAAAGGATAATGGAAAACACCAGAATTTGGTTTGATGAAAATTTGGAGGGAAAATGCATCAGGGATTTGGATTTTAAGAGGTTATTATTAAATCAATTTTCTTATGATGTTGTGTTTTTCATAATAATTCACATCTCTAGGATTACATTTGTAACATAACCCCCTTGATCTGATAAGTTTTTTTTTAAATTAATGGAAGTCAATTTCGTTGGTCCATAAATTGATTTCTCTTAATTTTTATACTAATTAAATCCATTTTGAGATGATTAAAACATCCAATGGTCATGGATGTTTTTAACCGTAATTCATTAAGGATCCCTAGAAATCCCAGTCTTAGTCCGATACAAAATTTCTAGTGATATTTGAAAAAGGTTTAATAAGGAATTATGATGAAGAAAAGATGAACAATATGATTACAACATCACAATTGATAAATTACAACATTTATTTGTCCACATCCCCAACACATAGGGAATTTAGCTACTCATGGAGTAGCTATTAATTAAAGAACTTTTAGTACCTAGATTCGTCTTATTAAAAGCCTTGGATTGAAGATCATTGGGAAGGTAGCACGAAAGTACCTTCATTTCTCTCTCGACTCCTCTTATTTTTCTATATACTTCTCTTCTAACCCATAACCATAGTGATATCCCTTCAAAATAAACAAAATTTGAATTAAATTAATGAATAAATCCCAAACTTGGAGGTATTTCCACCTATTTATAGGTTTTAGGAGTACATGATGTGTACCAGAAATTACACGGCGTGTACTATTTTCAACTCGCTTTTGCCATCTTTTTCTTCACTGGTGGGCGACCTAACATGATATCTTTGACTTGGAACATAGTGCCTCCTAGTAGGTGGAGGTTCATGGCATGTAGAGCCGACATACACGGAATGTTCTCTCTTTCATTGGCCACCAACTACTTTTAAAAGGGAATACACAGTGTGTATGCTTGACACATGATGTGTGAATGCTAGCTAGAAACATGGGCGTGTTGACTTCTTCTCAGCCACGAAACGCTTCTAGAAGAGGATACACGGTGTGTATGCATGGCACAATGCATGTACAGAATTCTGGTAACTTGGGAATGTACTTGGGATGGCCAATCCATGTCGGAGTTCTGGTACATGACATGTATTGGGAAGTACACGGTGTGTAGTTTGTAATTTTGGATTAATTTCCCCCTGATTTGTTTATTTGTCATGGAAATACCTGAAAAGCATTATCATGACCATATTACAACATTTTATCTCAAAAATAACTTTTATATGGTGAACAAATGTTTTAAAAACTCGATAAAATTTATGAAAATTTATACACAAATCTGGCACATCATGCTGATTGTCCTAAGATAAAATATAAGAAGAGGTATGAGGAAAAATATAGAAAGTATACAAGGATATGAAAGCAACATAAAGTGCTTTAGAAGATATTTCAAGTGACTCAAAGTATTAACCTGATGAAAATAATGACAAATCCAATATGTTTTTTATGATAAACACATCTGAGGTAACCCTTGAGTCTCCAATACAAAATTCCTATTATTCTAGAGATGAAAGTGATTATGAAAATATGACTAGTGAAGAATTATTTGAATAATTCTATATGATTAAAGAAACTTTCAATGAACTAAAATAAAAATATAAATCTTTAAAGAAAAAATAGGCCTTAACTACTACTGTTAAATCTAAAATTACTGTAGAGAAAGAGAAAAATGTTCAATTACTCAAAGAGAACAATGAACTTAAGTTATCTAGTGAACAATTTAAAAGGTCCTATAGAAATTTACCAATGGAAACTATACTCTTAGAGATATTTTTGGTAAAAAAATTTCCCCTAGATACCCTACTGGTATAGGAATCCAATTGGGAAAAGAAATATCAACAAAAACAAGTTTGTAACTAAAATTAGAAAATCTGTTTTTCTACCTAAAAGTGAAAATTCTATTGTTAGTTCAAGTTACGGAAACTCTTTTACTACCTCTTGTTTTTATGGACCAAATAAAGTCTTTTTTTTTCAAATATGATACATAATAATTATAAGAAACCCATGGAGAAAATTTGGGTTCCTAAAGAACTGATTACTAATGTTACTAGACCCAAACAAATCTGGTAACAAAAATCAGTTTTTGTTTGAATAGTATGTAGGAAAGATGTTTGAAGAGCTCCTGTATACGATTATGGTACATGGATAGTATATTTTCAAGACACGTGATATGAGATTACTCATTCTTCAAGAATTCAACAAAGCTTGATGGTGGGAATTTCACATTTGGTGATAATACTAAAGGAAAAATAATTTTCTTAGGCCATATTGGTAACTCTAACTCAGTTTTAATTTCTAAAGTACTTTTTGTTGATGGATTGAAAAATAATATTCTTATTATTTAACAATTATGTGATGATGGATTTCATGTTAAATTTTAAAATGATGTTTGCAATATTTTTAACTCTAAAAATGAACTAATATTTTATGCTTTAAGAAATGAAAATGTTTATGCTATTAATCTAGATTCTTTAATTTCTCAAAATGTTTCATGTGTAAGTTTATTTCACAAAGAGTATTGGATTTAGGATAGAAGAGTAGAACACTTAAATATACACTCTCTTATAAATCTTACTATAAAAGGTTTAGTTAAGGACCTACCCAAACTTGAGTTTCCAAATAAGAAAGTTGGCAATCCTTGTCAAAAGGGAAAAAAACAAAAAATATCTTTCAAAATAAAGAAAGAAGTTTCAACTTCTCAAACTCTTGATTTGGTCCACATGGATTTTTTTGGACCATCTAGAGTTTCTAGTTTAAATTGGAAACACTATGTTTATGGTCTTGTAGATGAATATTCTAGGTATACTAGGACCTTCTTTATTTCTCACAAAAGTGAATCTTGCTCTCATTTTACCAAGTATGTCAGGACTATAGAAAATATTAGTGGACTTAGGATAAAATCTCTATGAAATAACCATGTCCATGAGTTTGAAAACCAAGAGTTTGAATACTTTTTCTCACAAAATGTATATAGTCATAACTTATATAACCCAAGGAATCCTCAACAAAATAGAGTTATAGAGAGAAGAAATAAAACATTACAAGAAATTTCAAGAACAATGCTTAGAGAGTATGAATTACCTATTTACTTTTGGGATGAAGCTATCAATACATCATGATATATTATTAATAGAGTGTTAATCAGACCAATTCTTGAAAGAACTCCCTATGAGTTGTGCGAACAATATAAAACCTAAGGTTAATTACTTCAACATCTTTGGTTGAAAAGTCTATATTCTTAATACCAATGATAATCTTGATATGTTTTCATCCAAGAGTGATGATGTAATTTATCAAGGATATTCAATCTATAGTAAAACATATTGAGTATTTAAAAAAGAACCAAATGTGTGGAAGAATTTTTACATGTCAAATTTAATGAAACAAATCCACATGAACCTAAGATCTCCCTAGAGAATCTTGAGGATGATATGTCAAATCTATACATTTTTGATAAATCTGATGACCATATTATAAAGGAATCTGTTAAAACTTCCATTTCTGGAAATTATCCAGATTCAATCCCTAATGAACCCGAACCTGTTTAAGAACCTAAAATTACTAGCACTTCTTTTTCTAGAGATGTTAGAACTCTTTAAGAACCATCCTTTAGATGATGTTGTTGGATATTTAGATAAAGGATAATATACTAGAGGTTCTATTATAAATCAGGTTGAACATCAAGATTTTTTTTGTCACAACTTGTACCTAAAAACATGCATGATGCTATCAATGATGAAATTTGGGTGATGGCCATGAAAGAGGAGCTAAATCAGTTTGAAAGGAATAAAGTTTGGAAACTTGTGGATAGACCTAAATACACCTTGACCATAGGTACTAAATGTGTCTTCAGGAACAAAGTAGATGAAGATGGTAACATAGATAGAAACAAAGATATATTGGTTGCACAAGGTTATAGTCAAGAAGAAGGAATTTACTATAAAGAAACCTTTATATCAATAACTAGACTTGAATCCACTAGAATCTTGCTTTCATATAGAGCACAAATAAATTTTAAACTTTATCAAATGGAATTCAATAGAGCATTCCTAAATGGTTATATAGTTGAGGATTCTTTTGTTGAACAACCCTCGGGTTTTACAAATCCTCACCTTATAAGTCATGTTTTTTAATTAACAAAAACATTATATGGTTTTAAGTAAGTTCAAAGATATTGGTATGATATAATAAGCAGTTTTCTTATTTCCAAAGGATTTAAAAAAGGTATATCTGATCCTAATGTTTATATAAAATGAATTTCTAAATATGTCTTAGTTTTAAAAATCTGTGTTGATGATATTATTTTTGGATCTTCAAAAAATTATTTATGTATTAATTTTTCAAAGATGATGAAAAATGAATATGAAATAAGTTTAATGGGTGAGCTAAAATTCTTTCTTGGATTTCAAATATTTCAAAATGAGGAAGGTATCATTTTAAATCAAATAAAATATACAAAAGATCTTCTAAAACGTTTTTTCTTGGATAGAAATAAAAGTAGTGATGCTTCAATGAGCACTACCTATAAGTTGGATCCTGATGGAAATGGTAAATATGTTGATAAAACTAATTATATAGGAATGATTGGTTGTTTAATCTACTTAATAGCTTGTTGGCCTGATATTATGTTTAGTGTTTCCATGTGTGCACGTTTTCAAGAAAACCCCAAAGAGTCTCATTTAAATTCTGTTAAAAGGATTTTCAAATAACTCAAACATACAACCAATTTAGTAAAAATTTATCCTAGCAGATAATAATTTGACTTAGTTATATATTCAAATGCTGATTTTGGTGGTTTTAATTTAGATAGACAAAGGAACTCTGGAACATTTCACATTTTAGGAAAGTCTATAGTATCATGTTGTAGTAAGAAACAAAATTCTGTTGCATTATGTACTACTGAAGTTGAATACATAGCTGCTGGTAGTTGTTGTGCACAAATTTTGTGGATGAAACAAACATTACTATAAAATGGATATCAATTAAGACATGTACCTATAAATTATGACAATACATGTTCTATTACCGTTTCAAATAATTTTGTTTCACATTTCAAGACAAAACATATTGATTTAAGACATCAATTTTTGAGAGACCATTATCTAAAAGGTGATATCACTTTTTAATTCATTGGCACTGAACATTATATTGAAGATATATTCACTAAGTCATTAAATTCTGGATGAATAAATTACATCTTACATGAGTTAGGGATGATAAAACTTAAGTGAACAGTTTAGTGTTTCAAAGCTTATGGTTTCATGATTCACAGTTTCACAAGTTAGTTCCTTGAAGTTACTTACTCACATTTACGGTCTCACAGTTACTATCTCTCAGTTACAGTCTCACACATGCTATCTTAATGATATGGTCTCACTATTTGGAGTCACACCGTAATACTGACACCCTGATGGCCTGTTCCGGTCTCACCATAATGACTCAGATTTCTATTTTTTATAATTTCCTTTCCCGTATCATTGTATTGATTATTTTATTGTTTATATGTTGCGTATTTTTGTTTTTGGAGTTTGAAATACCTAAATTATAAAAACCTTATATTTTCCACTCTTATCTTCACTCAATCTCTCTTATCTTAAAACCGAAACCCTTCTCTCTAAAATCATTATCTCCCTATCAACCCTTCATCTTTTTCAAACCCATGTTGGATGCCCATAATGAAGCATACGTCTTCCTCAACTCCTAAGAAGTGTAGGTCTCATGAGAATGTGAAAAAAGGTCAAAAAATAGTTCCTGAAGGACCATTGAATCTAGAACTTACTGATATAAAAATAGTTCCAATGAAAGAAGTCTATCTGAATTGGTTGCTGATAAGGAAGTCAATCATTTTGAATGTACTGGGGAGCCTACTATTGTGAATGGGGATGTTACTGTGGAACAGTTAGAAAAAAAAAAGATGAAGCTAAAATAACCCAATCTTATTAGGAAATAATGTAATAGGCATTTCATCTAGCTAGAAAATATATGGGTGAGCCTAATAGTTATAAGTATTTATAAATGGGTCAAGAGATTGAGACACTTAGTCCTAGAAGAGATGCACTTGTTGAGGGGGAGCATCACCACAACTTATAAAGTGTTCAAGTTTCTAATTCTATTGACCAAATCTCCATGGATACCTGGTATAGGTTTCCCAGTTATTTTGATGTGGATAAAACCCAAAAGGCCTCGATAAAACTCATATATCTTTCCACTATGTTTGGATTAAAACAAATTCCATAGAAATGACCTCTTCTAAGGAGTCTAAATCTGTTTCAGTTCTTGTTCCTGAACTTACTCAAGAATATTCTAATTTTTTTAGTCATAGTGATCTAAGAGTTTTTGGAAACACCTTGTTAGATGGATTTGAAAAGATCAAGAAGTTACAGGCTACCCCTGTGATTAATCTCAGTGAAATAGATGATTCCTTATTGTTATAGAAAATAATTTGGCAGATTCAACCGATGATTCTTCATAAAATTCAAGAAGTTAGGATTGAGAACAAATAGATGAGTGATGAGGTGAAGTCTCTAAAATATTTGGTTGAAGATATACAGAAAGTTGTGCAAACTCGTCAAGATCCTATTATTCATCTTATTTAGGATTTTGGTGATCAACTTCCATAGAAGGTTTTATCTCTGATTCAACTAAACCAGGCTACAGTAAGTTTAAAATTGTATGAGGGAAACACCAAGAAATTCAATGAAATTTTTGCGTTAGTGGTTATACATAACAAGATAGATGATGAATATAAGGGATGTATAAAAAAAGTTTTAAGTCAATATAATTCTCTCACCTATACTGTTACATCTTCAATTGCCCTTGTAAAGTCATCTCAGCCTATGGACAATGAACTGATCAGAATAGTTGTTAAAGAAGAACTTCAGTTAGTGTTGAGTGGTATTGATAAGGAAGATTTCTCTACTTTCATCAAGAATAGTGACTGAATACTTGAATTGGTAAGGACTAAATCCATGATTTAAAATGATTCTAATGAATAAATTTCTAAGAATGTGGAATTATATTTCAATAGAATTTATTATAAGCATGATCTAACCAATCACTTGATGTATCTTGTAGAAAATTCGAGAATTCATCCTGTCAATCCAGCCTTAAAGACTGAAGTTCAGAATATTAAAGACTTCTCTCCTCTATTGGAAAAGTTTTTGGAGAACAAAGATGACTTTGAGAGGGCTATACAGTATGGAGGTGATATCATCACTGATTTAGTCAACTTGTTAAAGCCTTATCTCCATGTGAAAAAAACTACCATTTTTGCTCCTGTAACTACATATTTTCAACCTGGTTAAACCCCTTCCTCCTCCAATACCTTTTCTCCCACTATAATGTCTGTATCTCAGGCTCTGAGCTAGATCAGACCTATTATTAGTGAACAACCCTTACCTTTGTCTTCAACCAAACGATCTGTTGCACCTTATATTTTTGAAGTAGTATCTCTTCCTTCTCTCACAGTTTGATCAATCCCTTATTCCAATTATACTTCTACTCCTGTGGCTCCTCCTAATGTTTCTTCCATGGGAAAAGAGAAGGCTGATGGCTCTGAAGAGAAGTCAAGGATGTATTTTTGATAGGGATGTATTGTATTTTTCTTTATACTTTTAATGAAATCTATCTTTTTATTCAATACAATGTTCTTTATTATTTTTTATTTTCTAACCTACCTTCATTCATTATTTAATTTATTTTTCTCATTCTCTTTTTTGATAATCCCAAAAGGGGGAGAAATAAGAAAAGAAATTATGAAAAAAATAATGCATTTATGGAAAAATAATCTCTTTCGGAGAAAAACAATTTTTATACAGCTTATCACATATATGATCAATATATTATCATCAATAAAATATATTTCTTATAAATGATATGATTTTTTATCATAAAAATGGGGAGATTGTTATAATCCTCATGTTTTAATGCTCAAAATCATGTTAATCATGTTTAACATATCACAACTCATGTATGGACCTTATAAACGATGCTTTATATTATTCTATTATGTTTCATTATACTAATGCTTAAGTATTAATCCATTATATGAGTATTACTTCTTAATATAGTTTTCAGATATTTGGCTATGTCTGAGAAACTGTAAGTCTGTCATCGGTTTCAGATTTTGGAAAAGTCCTAGACACCGTAACCCTAACACCGTAATCCTGATACCGTAACCCAGAAACCATGCCTTAGAGACCATAATACAAACACTGTGACTCTAAAACTATAACCAGTTCTAGACTTTATAAATCCCATTACACCGGTTACTTGATACCATCTTTGAGACATCGTAACAAGACACCGTTCATAATTTTAACAGAGGACTAGACACAATTACCTGGGACATCTTGATCTTGACACTGCATCTGTGCTACCAGTTCTAGAGCTTAATGAAACTATAGAACCATGATTGTCTCACCGCTAAAAGGAAAATTATAAGACACCGTTTCCAATGACACCATTTCAAGACAAACTGTGAAATTGTTCCATACTTAACCATTTTTCTGTTATTTTCAATTAAATTTAAAGGTTATTTCTAATGGGAATATTTGAGTCATTTAATGACACTGATATAAAAAATTATCTTTTGTAGTCATATCAGTAGATAGTATAATGTATGGGTAGTGGATATTGTGATCCCTATTGGCCATAATAAATACATCCTGAAGATAAAATACATGGTGGTTCATGAGATGAAAAACAAGACATGATTTGGATAAATTGAATGCATGATAAATATAGCCAAACACATACACTGAATAAAACATGAAGAACTCTTGATTCCAAGTGGATGAACTGATATAGATCATAACCTCAAACATCCTTGCAACAACAACTCTAAGAAGAACAAGAGGTACAAAGCACATCCCATCGAACTAGAAACCAGAGCTTGAGACCCACGATACTCTGCTTTCAAAAGACGAATCGAAATTCAAATATTCTACATCCTACAAGTTCAGAGCATTATAGAACAACCCTTAGAGGATTTTAAATATTTTCTCATTATATTTGATCTGATGTATACTTTTTTATTACTTTTCAAGAAGTTTGTGTATCTGTATTAAAAACACACACTGTATTCTTCATTAAATTGGAGGATACAAGATATCATCACTTAAACATCTTTATACACTTTATTGTTACCAATGTGTAACTTTGGAAGAGGTCCTTTCTAACTTGGTTGTTATTTTTCCCACATAGAATAGTGGAAGAGGTCTTGTGACCTGGACATTCCGGTGTAATATTATTAATCGTGATCCAGGGTGTGGATAAAATATTTTTATATATTTCTTGGTGGCATGTGATCACCAATTGGAGTATATTAGGTCTTGTCTTAAGACTGAACCACTTGTTTTATCCATTTCATTTTTCAATAGGGTATTTCTATATTTTAATTCATTTTACAGAAAACTAAATTTTACTTTTATTGTTAGTCTTGGATAGTTTTTATAACTTTTTTTCCTTATTAGAGAAGTTTCAAAAGTTGTATCAATATATCATATTGATACTACTAAGAATTAATCAATCTTTTGAGAAACTATCTTAATAGTAAAAATATTATAATTTTATTACCTTGATTAACTAGATAATTTTTGTTTTAATTTGGGGAATCTTTTAAGTAAAAATGTTTTAATAATTTTTTATAGGAACTCAATTAACCCCCTCTTGAGTGTCCTACTCCGACCAATAATAAAAACAATATATTTATTTAAAACTCCACATAGTTCTCCTAATTCTCATCAATCATATTTAACTATATAGTATATATTAGGGAAAATATATAATGTAAAGGGTGAGATAGAAGGCGCAGTAAGGTAATAAACATGATAATAAATCATATAATGAGAGTTAAGAGGCATTCCATGATATCATAAAGAGGATGATAAAAATAATAGATGCATTGGATAAGAAAATTATGTAAGAATATCATAAACTTGTGGAAATTTCATAAAATAATATATCATAAACATAAGTCAAGGGTCACTATCACGACCATCATCATAGAGTGGAAAAGGTCCCATGGTAGATTAGGTTCACTCTTTAATCCATTCAATAACATCCTATGAGATATACATATTTTCGTAGTTCATTTTAGGGATATATAATTGAATTACCACACATTAAATTAATGCAAATCATACCTTTTTCACACATGAGAAAAATAAACCCTATATAAATCATAATCATGATAAAACCTATGTGAAGGAAGTGGGTAACATAATTCCGATTCAAGGAATAATTGAAAGATAAATCATAATGGTCCATACTATAATAAATAATTAAATCATTTTGATATTAATATTTTAAAATAAAATAATGGTATTTTATATTGATTTCCAATATAGATATTTCATGAGAAGGATCTAGGAGAAGAAATAATAAAAATATACCACTTGGGTGGATCTTTAATAAACAAGTAAATGATTTTTTAAAGAAGGAAAGACCTTATTGTTTTCCATAAAACCAAAATTGAACCAAGAGAGTTATAAATAAAATAATGTGGTTTTTTATATTCTATTCTTTTTTTTAAAACATTTGACATGGGTGATTCTTGATGTGAGATAAGAAATGGGAATGTTCCATTAAACTAGGTTTACTTAGAAGTTGGAAATTCATAGAGAACTAAAAAATAGTATAATCCCAACAATGTAAAGGATATTTAACTAGGTATATATTTAATGTACATATATAAAAAATTATTAGATTTATATTATAATAATATTTATTAAATGGAAACAAAATAAAGACAATTCTAAACTAGATAGTCACCAAGGAGGGAAAGAAGATCCCTTACCTCGTATCTAAAAGTGCTCCAAACTTGTACTTAAATTCATAAACAATATAATTAAGTTTATTAAAAACTTTAATAATGAACTTATCCATATTTTTTTATAAGTTCTATTTATCATCATTTTTCTCTAATTTGTTACGTTATTTATGCTTATGTTAGTTACTTGAAGTTTTTCAGTCAATTTCTTAGAATTATTCATGGTATGTTGAGAAGTGAAAAAGTTTTGTAAAATAGTTTCATAATATCTATAATTTTATATTATTATATACTTTATTATTCCATTAGAATATAATTTATACAGCTAAATAGTTTTTCCATGATTGGACTCAAATTAGAAAAGGTACTTTGATATTTCCTTTGTAGTAGTTAAATTTATTATAACAATTTATTATTAGTATAACTTAAAGGATATATTATATTATCATTCTATAATGTTAATGATTTATTAAATAACATTTTAAACATTTTTTATTCCACCTATGTTAGTTGGTATAGAAAACTAAATAAAAACATCAACACATGGAGATAGTTGTCAGCACGTATGCGTGGTGATGTTTTGATTTTTCAAAAGGTTTTGGAACAAGATATAAAATGGATATACTATAAGTATAAAAAAATAAAATAATATTAATAATACTGGTGTTATAATAATCTCATGGTTATAATATTTTTCTAGTGCTAAAATATAAAATAATTAAGATGGTGTGGTGGAAAATATTACCTCTCACATTGGATGTTCTTCTTTGGTCACCAACTTAAGGTTCCTTAGCTTGGTATTTTGGAAAGATCAAACTCCTAGGGAATGGGTAGAGGGTTTCTTAGGGAATATGGTATATTTTTGGATTATTATAAAGGAATATTTATGTGAAAAGTGGTGGAGGTATGGTGGTCCCTTTTATAATTGAAGAGAATGAAATTTTTGGAACATATAACTCTTTAATAAAAAGAGAGAACATATTTCTCATAAAATGTAAAGACAAATTGGATAAAAATATTGGTATTAGGGTAGAAAAAGAACATTTTTGGGATAAATATTTCAAAAAATATATCAATTGAGTTATATTACCTCATTGTCTCTCACGATCTGATCCTCGATTAGGTCTGAGGATAGTGCATGAATTTAATTAAGCACCAAGTTAAAACAAACATTTACCTCATTTGGATTAAAGGTGTGTTCAAATGTTGCTTCTCACCAGTGTCTATTACATTAAGTATCTGAGTTTTAATTCCTCTAGATCATCCATACATACTTCAAGAGTCCATGATAACATTGATCATCAAATTGTGGGTGCTAGTACGGAGATTCGATGATGCCTTTGACGTCCCGAAAACCACCACTACTATGTTCCTTCAATCAGTGAAGGTGTTTGTGGAATGAAGAGTTGGTATGAGGATTTATCTGTTTATTATGTATTAATTAGGGTATATAAGCTTTAAAATTATATTGGATGAATATTCCCTTGTAAATGAGCTCCTCTTTTCTTATATTGTGGAGGTCAAACACCCAGAAAGGGTTCCATGGAGCCCATATAAGTAACTCCCACTAAATAATCTGTAAATGGAATTATTTGTGATAAAAGATTCATGGCGCCTCAATATTTGTTGTTGGGGTTTTAATGTTTGACAATAATTCATGTTGGGTTCACCATTTTCAAGTGGTTTCCAATGGTTTTTTTCATAGATCCAAAAACACCCCACAATTCCCTTTTTCAAGATGATTCACGAACCTTATTTTCAAAGGAAGATGGTCCTTAGGAAATGGATCTAATAATGCATAGGGACCCACATTAGCTGAGAGGATGGAAGGTTGGGATCATCACACCTTTGGGGGGGGGACTTAATTTTCTACTATGAGACTCTTATATATTTAATACATATTCATGAATCCTATATTAAATACCGATTATTTCTTGGTCTCGATTAATTTAAAAATAAATTATTATAATGTATTTGATTTATAATCATCTCTATTTATATAAGGTTATTCATAAATGGATATATCTATATGTATCTTAGGTTCTCCACCAATGGTAAACCTTTTTTAATAAATTTGATATCTTTTTGTCTTTTATTATTGTGATGTTGGTTTTAAGTCACTCTTTGGGGTGATCTAGGATTTATCATGATCCAGGAAGACATGAGTTATTTATATATATATATATTAGGGCCATGAGATAGATTCCAACATATAATTTTTAGAGGAATCATAACCCATGTAGTTTGGATCTACTTAAAATGATACATCATACCTTTTAAGGTCATGTTATGAGGGACAAACCATGTATTTTAATATAATGCGGCAAGGATGTATAGATGAAAGGTGCTAGTCAAAGGGTGGTGTGTGACTTATTCTAAATCATCCCATGGTACTTGGAAGGGATGTAGCCTCCCAATCTAGATATAAACTTACTGGGAATGAGTCCCAAATTATGTTATGGTGTTGGGAATTTATTTTAGACCTCAGGGAGGCTTCTTACATATCCCATTTTAATGGGAATCAAATCCCATATAGTTTATATGGGTTATGGCCTACACCTATGGAGACCATTCGAAGGTTTTTCTCATAGGGGATATGGAATTTTGAGATAGATACATGGACTTGAGGACCCAAAACTATATAGGCCCTCTATAGGTTTATCTTGTAGGGGATATTGCTAATTGAGATGGATACATAGATTTGAGGATCCACATCGATGGAGTCCCTCTAAAGGAAGGTGGGAGGAAAATCTTGGAAATGATTCTCTAATGAGACATTAATTTGATTGCAAAAATTCATGATTTTTACAAACCTCTAATCCCATGTGATTCATTCTCAATGTGAGAAAAAATAGGAAGTATAAAACACACCATGATCTCCTTCATCAGCTGGTGGATGAGGTTAGGGCTATGGTATAGAGAAAGGGATTTGATGTTTCTGTCTCCCATCTTGTTTTCATAACCAAGGTCAGGACTTATGCCCCCATATAGATGAAACCCGAAATAAAAATTAGGGGATTACTCTTGGAGGTATTCCTTATTCCCAATTTTAAAAAATATGAGAGAATAATATGGAACTATCCCTCATCAAATGTAATGGAAATTAGTTCTCCTCGCCATCAGTAATGGGGAGGGACCTCTCATTTCCACCAAGGTTGGGATACTCATTACCATAGTAATTTACAATTGAAAAAATGTCAAGGATCTCACATACTAGGTAGGATAAATTTAGGGTATCTATCACCATGAAAGTTTATAATTAAGAGGACGTGTTTTTGTACCCGATGCTCTGATCACACAAATCTAAATTCTTTAGGAGATTTATTGGATCATTGCCTCTAAAAATATGGATCCAAAGGAAGAGATTCCCTACCATGGGTGGTATAAAATAGGTCTCAAATAGTGTCTCACATAGGGTGATACTTGGTTGAGTTTCACGTGGCTCAGGTAAGGTGGACCTAGGAATGATGAAGAGGTCTCAAGCAGGGTTGACCTGGGAGAGATGAAGGAGTCCCGTGTGGGGTAGAACTAGGTGGATTGTAATTTGTTCCCAAAGGGTGGACCTACATGACCTATATAAGAATTAATGATAATGAAATACCTGAGAAACAATATTTGAGTGAGACCTTACTCTAGGGTCCAAGGTTTTCCTTAGGTGCCTCTAGAAGGTTTGCTCATAGGCCTTCAGTTTAGGAGGATAACATCATGCTATCAACTAATGGGAAGTGGTTCCTCATGCCATTATGTTGAGTTTCACACACTAGGAGAACTCTAATCTCACTATGCCCCTTAATTCCTTCTTCACCATAGTTTTATAGAGTTACATGGATGGTTTTAAGGGCCTGAGTAAAGGAATATAGTGATAATAGATTCAAGGCTTCTTCTAATATTCAATTCATTCTAAATGAGGAGCCTAAGGGTCCTATTTACAATAATTTTTGGAACCTTGGGTTATGTAGTTAACTCTCACTAGTGTGTTACACATGCCCTCATGTAGATGTGTCACACTGGTCATCACATAGGTGGGTGGAGCTGGTTCTCACATGGGTGGGTCATACTAGTAATCGTGTAGGTGTAACCTGAGCGAATCTCTTAGGTGTGCCTATTTGGGGCCTTCACAGTGGCAATAACACATAGGATGGACCTACATCGATGTGCTAGCGCATATGCTAGACATGTGCAGTGATTCTAGTTTAGTCCCTATAGGGTATGACCTAGGATAACACCTATGATCCTTGAAATCATTCACTTCCCTTTTTCTTATGTTATTTCCCTTTGAAACTCCTCATTCTTACATGAAAAAAATGAGTGTCAATGAAATCCCCCCTCGTGATTGGATTTGATCTGAAAAACTAAGTCTGATCCTAAGGTTGATGAATATAAAACTTGATGAATCCTTCATTAACTAGCATATATATTGCCTTGTACATTCATGCTCATACTTGATAAGCATTAAGACTTTGATACTGATCAAGGGAGAATTAAAAGGGGGTAGTAATAAAGATCCATAACATAGGTATTTCACATAGGGGGATTTCATAGGTTGGTTGTATAGGTTGGCTGTTTGAGAATCCCTTAATCTAGAAATATCATCGACTGTTTGGGAATTTTTTCCCTCTCACCATTACACGGTTTCTCTCATTATTCATATGATCTCAGCGATTTAGTATATCTACTAAATATCATTCACATATACCTAATATTCCTTCATCTTCATGATTCATGCACTTGGGTGAGAGACCTATGTGAATTCACTTGGGCGAGTGACCTATGTGAGGTCACATGGGTGAGTTACTTACATGAGGTCACTTGTGTGATGACCTATGTGAGGTAACTTGGGTGATTAACCTCTGTGAGGCCACTCCATTTCCAAATTTTTGGATTTATGATATTTTTTCTAAACCAAGATATGCTCTATTGAAAATCCCAATACTTCCTTGCATATTCCCAATGGATTATTAGAAATTTAGATTCTTTAAAAAACATGTCGGTAATCATATCAAGGAGATATTTGATGTTGTTGGGTGCATTATTATGATTCATGTGAGACCACTCTCCCAGATTTGGTAAATCATATGAAGAAGTACCATCGAAAGTATATTGAGAGTAATTATCTTCCACTCTATGGCCATGTGAACCTAAACAATTTCCTAATTCTAATACTAAATAATTACCTTCCACTCTCCTAGTTCCAAGAATACCCAACCATTATCGCTACCAACATCTCAACCAAGTGTGTGTACATCAATGAGGGAATGTCACTCACAACCTGCATCATGCATCATAGTAGATGTGACTCATATTTTAAGCCTCATACCACTGAGTTGAAGTTGTACTATTACTTATCCATATTTTATGATTCAAAGATGGACCAATCAAAAGACTAAAAGGAGGACTGATACCTTCACCCCAGAGGGGGTGTTAGACATGACTGGATGTGGGCATATGGGGAGTGCCAAACCTATTCTGACTTTTCAACCGAGATGAAGGTAGTTATAATTTAAAAGGATTTCTGGGTGGCCTAGACATATGTATATAAAAACCTATAAATTATACCTAATTTTTTCAGATGACGGATCTCTTATACCAACACCTTCCCTCTGATTCACAGTGAATTTGTCATTTTTCAGGGGATGTAATCAAAATATTCTAATATTCCATCCTCAAAGAGATATATGATAGGTTTATCCCACCGAAAGATATATGGGCTGATGCTGAAAGGATTCATATTTTTTATTGGGAGCAGTTGAAGATATCCCAAGACATTAGGAATGAAGACCCTCACATAAAGGGGAATTTACATTATAAGATAGGGATGACCATTTTCTTAGAGATCAAGTGGGAGTTCCCAACATAAAAACAACCCACATTATTTCTTGCAATTGAGAAGTAGGGAATTCCTTGTAAATTCTACTCAACATTGGTACAAGGCCAGTAAAACCAATACAGATATATAGTCAGGTCAGACGTACCCACCAAGATACATTTTTTGGCTTCTTAGTGATGTGGTTAAGAATATATATTTTACCAATTAATGAATCGAATGGTGGAATAAGTTTGGGGAAATTTATCATAGCGGCCAAGCTAGTAGAGGGGATGCGCATAGGGTTGGTGGCACCAATATTAGTAAAGATTCATCAGTGATTTTGGAATGTGCACATAGGGAAGGACCCTTTCAGAATTACAGGTCCATTTCATGTAGTGTTGGGATGTATTGCATAACATTTTTATTCTCATTCCATGTTGAGTGGAATCACAGTTTATGGAGTCTAGTGTCGACCATTTGTTTAGGTCATTTCTGGTATCTAGCCTCTGTCTCTGAAGTATGGTGATGCCTTAAAGAAATTGAATCTATTTAAAGAATTTATCTTCTTTTATTATGGGGATACACCCATGGTGATGTTCACTGATTATAAAAAATATAGATATGAACTGCGATCATATATGATTACCTTGAGGGATTCCATTCTAGTGGACTGAATTGATGGATATGTTATTTATGAGGCATACACCCCTTATATATTTCCATGACAATTTAAGTGCCTATAGTAGCCAACGGTATCCCATCCTTTTAACATTAAATCATAGATAAACCCAATGGTGACCCAATAAATCTATTTCCTCATGGATTTGGAGGTGAATCAAATGGTAATTAAATTGCCTCCAATAATTTCATCCACTAGGTTGAACAATGAGTATGTTAAATACTATATTTCATCACTTCCACAAGGGTTGTTGAAAATGAGAATGCCCCGAGTCAAAGATATAATGACTACTGGCTAGGGGAATCATGGTATAAATTCACAAACCACTCTAGAGAGTGACAATGGTGAGGCCTTGAGCTCACCCAAGCAACCCCATGCACTTTTTAATCTTCTAGTTAGGGAAAAAAGGGTGGAACTAGATGAGGTTGATCTAAGATGATCCAGCCTCCACCAGCAATAGTAATCTTGAGCTCCAATTCCACATCCTTTAACCATGATGGAGAAATCCATGAAGCTATTTAAATCAAGGATTGTTGATTATACTTTATATCAATCCAGAACAACCTAAACCTTTGTGTGATTTGGAGTGGTCTAATTTTTCCAAGATAGGCCTTCATATAACAAAGACCTATATTACATCCTTTATACCAAGTTTCAGATTCTAAAGATTGAGGATGTTTGTGCCCCACCTAACCTCCACTTTGATTCCAACCCTATTGAGGTGGGAATGCACATTTAGGATATAGAGATGATCATTTATTACACCAATAATTGGATCCCCACTATGAGGTGAGTGAAGGATATGATGAATAATGGGGGCACTAATGGGGTCCATTAAACATCCACTGATGAATGAAATGACCTCATTGATACTCTATATATAAGTATTCCATTCTCCAATTACTCATTTTTTCTAATCTTCTTTTATTTGAAAAAAATGTTTCTATTAAAGAAAGGGTGACCCTGATTTGAAGGGAGGGGAGGGAGAATTAGTCCAGATCTCATCATCATAATATGACCTGACAAGCACCCCTATGGGGGATGAGGGATCAAATCCTGAATCAAGGTATCTATCCTCAGGATAGAGGATGATGGAAGTGGATATTGAAAGAGGGTATTATCAGCATACACCTCCCATACCTGTATTTTAGGAGGCAAGTGCTATCCTTCCTCCATCAAAATTGCGGGAACAACATATATTGAAGAACTTGTCCAAGAACATCCTTAGTCAGAGTGAATTTCCATGGAATCATTTATTCTTTATTAGTTTAGAATAAATATTTAATCATGACCATGAGTTACAAAATCCACTCCCCTTTCCTCTCTCAAGGGTATTAGAGATGACCCTTTGAGAACTGAGGATGACATTTCAGAAAATATGAAGATTCCTCCTGGTGAGTCCATCCCTTAAATAGGTGAAGCATCAAGGGACAAGTCCACATCTTTTCTTGTTTTTCTAGATATGGAGGTTTTTATTGATAATTTCAAATTCACATGATAATGTTCCATGCATCAAACATTGAATTGCCCTATCTATCATTCTAAAAACCATTGCATACACCATAGGATCCTATGACCACAACCGTCAATCTTGTCACCACTTCAGAAGGGGATGACATTGACCTCATACAGTCTAATGAATCTATTGGCAAGGATATTGATTTAGAGGGAACTGAAAGGGTTATTCCCACTAAAATGAAAGTGGATGATGTTGACGGAGGAGCCAATTTGGGACCCGATCCCAGCATCTTGGACAACCTTACTGGTGATAATACTATGATATTTGACATAATATATAATTAAATAATGGAATATATTTGTCTGTATATTTATATTCCTAGATCCTTTGGAGATTTTGGGGACTTTAATAAGGATTTGGATGGATGTGAGTTTCCATTTTTTGTGTTTTCTCTCACAGATGATCTTCTTACATATAATGCATTAAATAAATGATATTGATTTGTAATGATTTATCTATATAAAATGACTCTAAGGAAATCCATGAACAGAGTTTTGAGGTCCATCATTCTTATATTATAATGGGAAGGATTGTCAATGGCCCTGAAGTGGGTGATTATTGAGAGCCTTCCATCCAGGGCCCTGAGAAAACTCAGGGGAATATTCCATAGAAAGAAATCCCAGTTCAAAGGTTAAGACCAGGGATTCTAGGGAGGAATCCAACCCAGAAAAATATCCATCAGCTTTTGAGTTCCATAAATTACTTCGATGATATTTTTTCCTTTATACTTTATATATTACAATGTTGATGACTAATTTCATTCATCCTTCAACACTATAATTTTTTTGCAGCTAAACCCAAAGGGGAGGCCTTGGCCCCAACTCAACCAATCACACAAGGATAGGGTGACTTATCTATAGGAAGGAAAATTAAAGTCACTTCCCTATGTGAACTAATTTATGAGTACACCTATCCTCTTATGACTAGAACCATGACAATATAGGAAGCTCAATATACCTTATCAACATATCATTGGTTCATATAGGAGGACATTTATGAGTTATTCTCAAGGAAACCCATGGTAGATATACCTTTAAAACTACATCACCTCCAAATCATGTTTGTAATTTTGTGGTATAGTGAATTTCACTATCACATGGTCCACATTACCATGAAGTATTTCATTTGAAAACGAGGGAAAGAGTACGAGTTACAATAGTTCCTTATTAAAGTAATAATTCCGAACAAAACTGATGATATATGAGCTATATTATCCAAGGTGAAGATCAAATAGGCCAAGAAATTGGTTGAGTGATAGTAACGGGTTGATGATAATTCTAATAATGTATTATTCCTTAAATAATAAATGGATACTTATAGAGGGGATCTCGAATAATTTTATCATTTACTAGAAGGGGTTCAAGCCAAGGGGGATAATTCCATTGTAATCGCGGCGGAGGAACTCCACATAGCTGAGGAGGCTAAGTCTATTCCACTAGATTTTCTTTAACAATCCATCGATGGGGATTGGGTGACCGTACAACAAGTAAATAGCTATGTTGATGGTCTTTTTTAGAGTATTATGTAAATACTCTAATTTTTAGATGATCCTAAATTTTTTTTATCCCTAAATAAAAATAATTTTCTTTCCAGTCATCTATGCCTTCATCATTATTTTCCTCTATAATTATAAGATAAAACTAAAGATTGGTTGTTTAACTAAATATTCTTACATCAATGTGTTACAACACATTTATAGGAATGGAATGATGCTTTAATTGTTTCCTAGGTCACTGAACCTAGTGAGTGTAGTTTGACTATTTCTAAAGTCACATGATAGACCCTATAAACATTATGTATTTTTTTTCATTGCCCTAATTTTTGTAGAAGTCATATATATAGAAGACATAGAATGAAGTGAATTACTATTTTATAGGCCGCCATTTATGGGTTTTCCTCATAACAAGTTTTGTTCCATTTTATTTTCATTGATTATTTTTTAACCAAACTAAGTGAAGTTCATGTTTAGAAAACATAGACTTGAATTTTACACAGGGTTCCCTTTTGTGGGTTTTTAAAATAGCGAGTATTATGTCTCTTTTCATGGTCCATTTATGTTCTTGCAAAATGGACTAATACAATTGGTGTTTTAGGTTGAACAAATTAGACTATGAGTTATGGAATGATGACCGGAGAAAGGTTTGTTGGCCAATAATGTTATGAAATTATTCAGATACACAAAGGGGAATTTTTAGACTTGATTTTTTGATTTATAGATCTAAAAAATGATATGATACATTTATGAAATGAATAAACACAACCCATGTTTGAAAAGTAATTTCTAGCATAATGTTATTGGTGATTACAAAGATATAAGAGGTTTTTACGGTGGACGAATGTGTCTCTTATTGATATGCCTTTTGGTTGTGAATTATAAAAATAAAAAATAGAGTGTATAAATGCTAATAAAATGATGTAATCCTATGGTTGATAGACTTTTTTTGTGGCAAACATATGCAAAGCCACACTAGAAAGTATCAATGAATAGTAAAAAATGGTGTTCTTGGGATTTAGACATTCTAGCACTAATGGATAGTGAGTTTATGAAGTTATGGATTTCTAAAGACCAGAGAGGATGTTTTTTGAAGAGATTGTGTCAAAGAATGAAGGGAGTATCTAGTTCATCACTAGAGATGAATGGTAAATTTCTCCTGTACAAGTTTGGTTTCTACATAAATAAGTGATAATTATGTTTCTATCATAAGATTATAAAGTATGGGTCTAGGGAGAAATCCAAATCCTCCTACCCAGATCAGTGTTTTCTCCATAAATGGTGTAAGACAAATGATTTCACTATTGTGGAAGTTGGGGATAGAATCAGGGATCTACAAATCCTTATTTTTATTGATAGAATAATAATCAAGTCATATACAGTTCTTTGGGGTGATGAAATAGACGACTAACACCAGGAGAAAATCATCCTCCCTATTAATGGTTAAAGGATCATGTTGTAAAATGTTGTGAATCTATTATGCGGACCATGAAATTTAGTGTCTTATAGAAAGTATGTTGAGGGATACAATTTAATGACATTTAACCTTTATTGAGACATTATAGATTTTACTTTTTATGATGACCAGGCTAGGAATGATCCATCATTTTCAGTCATGAAGTTGGTAGGTTGTAAGCTGTAATATGGGGGATTCTGGATCTGGGAAGTGATACGGGACAAATATGCAAGGAATGACCACAAACCATGTTTTAAAAGAGGTTTTCATCATAATGTTGATGTGGGATTATAGAGTTTGAAGAGGTTTCTCAAGAGTATGAATGTGCCTCTGTTTGAGAGGCCCTTTTTTGGGTGATTTAAGAAAATCCAAAATGAGTCACATCAATGCATAATCATACAATGACATCCTCTAGTTGATATGCCCTTTTGGTGGATTACTTACACAAAGCTAGGATGGTTCATATCACTGATGGATAAAAAATCATATAGATGTTCGAATTTACCTATACATAAAGTTAGGTTTATTTAAAGAAGGTTATGAGTATATAATAAGTGTCACATGTAAATATTACCAAATATCAGGGAGAAATGTTTCCTACATAGTGTTGACCCAAATATTGGGAAGGGATAGATATTTTTTATATATTATGGTTGGTCTTAAAATGTAGGATTCATGTGTCACTATGTATCTCATCAAAGTGAGAATCCGTACACACATAGTTTTAGAATAGATTCCCCACACTAATCATATTCTTGTGCAGGTAGGAGGTATTTTTTGAATATATGATCACGAGTGGGGTAAGATCCCATAATGGACTCTCCTATTTAGATCTGGCTCATGCATAAGAGAGTGGGATATTTTTATATTGCAGTCGGAACAGGATGTAGGATCATGGTGTCACTATATATATCTTCAAATCACGAATCAATCAACATATAGTTATTAGATTAATGTCATGTAAGATATATCAAGTATATAGTTTAACATCATGTATTAAAGATGTTTAGTGCGCCTTTTAAAGTATTTCATCTAAGACTATAATAACCCTGATGTCGAATAATATGTCTTGATCATGTAGGGATGCCTGTACCAAAAATCCTAAGCCCACATGAGCTATGCTCAGTGTTAGAAAAATGGAGTGGGGAAGGTTTATTTCATCGCACAGAGGCAATTAGAAGGAAGGATAGGGGAATTTACATCATGTGGTGTCTATACCAGGATGTAGGATCTAGATGTTTCTATATATCTCATGGGAATGATAATCAATCCATATGTAGTTCTAGGAAACCATACAGTTTAGCATTGTACACCAGGGATGAAGGTGTCTTGGTGTATTAGTTCATACAATTAAGACCATAAGTTATTGAAATAATTAGTAATATGCGGCCTACTAGGACAATGATGTCTTGATATACTTGGAACATGAAGAAGGAAATTGTAAACCATGATCTTGTGGTTTCTTAGATTATTAGAAATGATATGGTAAAAGAACTCAAGGAATAAACAAGGTCATAGTTCTAAAAGTGGTTTTTAGTATGATGTTATCAGGGATTACAGAGGTAGAAGTGGGTTCTCCTGATGATGGATGTACCTTTGGTTGATAGGTGTTTTGGTGGTGATTTATGAAAATCCAAATAGGGGTATATCAATGCATAGTCAAATGACAAAAACATATTATTGGCATGTCATTTTGGTGGGAGACTTATTCAAAGACAAATTAGGGTGTATAAATATATAGTCACAACAATATTATCCTTAGGAATCAGAAATTTTATCACTAATGTACAAGGAAAGATAATGGAGATCTAAAATTCCCTAGGATAAAGAGTATGATGCGTGGAATGAATGTGTCTGAGCATGAAGGAAGCATTTGGACCATCATTGTCCATGGAGTGTGGAGTCCCCTACATAGATCTTTTTTTATATAAAGGAGAGGGTGTAGTTTATTTATTTTTTGGTTGGGCCCATGAAATAGAGTCGAGGTTTCACTACATATCCCATTGAGGTGATAATTCTGACACTTGTAGTTCTGGATTCTGAGATGTGGTGGGATAACATCATGAAGGATTATGATCTGATAAAGCATGGGCCAAAATGTTTTTGCAGTTTTACATCAGACAATAAGTACATGAACCATGCAGTTTTATGTCATGAAAAATAATGATGTCATACAATTTAATATATTGTTACAATGATGTTAGGCTATGTAGTTTTGAGTATTATAGCTCGGACTATGGTGTATTGTATTTTTTTAGGTTATATGACTCGGACCATATGTCTTGACTTTTAAGGTTTGGTGACATATACCATTTGGTGTGCCTTTTAATCTTTTGTATCTAGAATCATATATCATGCAGTTTATCATCATACAATGAAGATGAGATATATACCTTTTAGTTCATGAAATTAAAACTATTTAGTGCTACACAATTTAACATGGTGTAGCAAAGAGGGTGATTATGTGGCTTTATCACATGAACTATTTCTTGAGAAAACTTTCATTGTTAGAAGTCATAACAATATCTCCATCCATCAAGATCAATGAATAAGATCCACTAGAGTGGACCGTATGTATGGAATAAGGACCCTCTTACTTTATCTCATTATTTAGAGGTTTCTTCACTAGTATAATAGAATTCATGAGGAACAATACCATCCCTCCTTGTAGGAATGTGTAGAGGTACACTTTCTTGTTAAAATCTCATGCTATCTAATTTTTTTGGATATCCAAGTGATGCAGAGTATGCATAATTTTCTCATAATGATTCTTCAATTCATCCAACCATTTTTGAGGATTTATTATTTTTGAATTGTTGACTGTATATGGAAACACAAAGATAGGGAAATTCATCTTCAATGGGAAGAACTATTTTTGTCCTGTATATAAGTGAATACAGGGTCACCACATAGTGGTGTGGGTTTTGGTCTGGTAGGCCCACAAGGAAATAAAGATATTGTCATACTAAGTATATTTATCTTTATCCACCATATTCTGGAGTATGTTTGATAGGATCTAGTTAAAGGTATCTATCTATCCATTAACTGCTACATGATAGAGAGATGAATGGTTGGATTCGATATTATACTACTGATGTGGCTTCTATAACATAGAAGAATATGAATTGGTCAAATTTTCCACTATTATTATATGAGGGACACCAAATATAGTAATTATGTTGAATTTAAAGAATCTGAAAATGTTTTGGCACCAACTTACATGAGGGGTATTGCTTCAGCCCATTCGAAGAAGAAGTTAGTACCAACAAGGATATATTTGAATTGACTTGTTTTAGCTGAAGGATATTGGCCTATAATATCCATTACCCATATAGAAAATGGCCAGGAGTATTTGGTTATTGGTAGAAACTCTAAGGGTTGATGGATGAAGTTGGCGTGCCCTTGGTATAAATGAAACTTCTTGGTGAATTTTTTGAAATCTCATGTCATTGAAGGCCTGAAGTATCCTAGCCTATGAATATGATTGGAAACTCTAAACCCTAACTAGTGGGAATTTTAGGCACATATATGTACTTATTTCATGACAGTATCAGTCTCTTCTCCATCAACATACCTAAAAAGAATCCATCAAAGCCTTATTTATAGAGTAATTTTTGGTGATTTGTGCCTTCATAAAGGGAAAAGTTGGTCACTCATCATCCTGTTTTCTCTTTTTTGGATTTTTCTAATGAGGGTACTCAATTTTTATAGTAGTCTATATCGGAAATCATCCAACTGGTTGTAGGACCATATGGTTCAGTGATGGAATTAACCTCAATGATTTCTTCCATGTTGACATGAACAAAAGGTAAGACTATTCAATGGTGAGTAATGATGATAAATATTTTATCCCAATACAGATCTTACAAATTTGTGGTTTCATTCACCAATGATTATTCCTAGTAATTTTAACCCCCATAAATCATCATGTGCGGGTATTATCTCATTACTTATGATATAATAATCCCCATTGATCTGCTTGATTACCAAAAATTTATTGCATTTCACCTTCATGTGGTGCACTGGAATTTGAAGTTCTAGTTCTAGCCATCTGATGAGGGTCTGATATTCCACCTCATTATTTATATATACTTATGATAATAGGATGACTAAGGTAAGATAGATTTTGCTGGGGAGATGAGGAAAACTCCCAACCTGACTTTTTTGAGCTCGAGATCTTCCATTCTCTTCTTTATTGGTCTTTTGAATGTATCGTCAAAATAAATCTCCCATTTATGGGGGCCTTCAGGAATTGAAAAGATCTATTCATTGGAAAATTTAGTATTTAATGAAATTTTTTTAGAGATGGGTGTTCTATAAGGAAGTCCACCAAATCCTAGTCTTTTATCACTTTCTGAGGCATGAACTAAATGTCCATCTATTGAAAGATTAATTCCCATCATGCCAAATTTCATGTCAATAATGTATGTCTAAGGATGTATCTGAGTGGGTTTTTATGAGAGACCATATGGACCTCATGGTGTTGTAGTTAGTGCCACAACTTCTAAATTTTTAATATTAACACCAGATAGCTCTTCTCAATATCGGAATAATGAGCCTCAATATTGATCATGGTTTGACTAAAATAATAAAGGTTGTTTTCATTATCGGCATCATTCATCTATGTGAGGAAAGTTCCAAGTGATCATTCCAGGTATGTAAAATGAAAAATTATTATTTTCCCATCAATAGATGGAATTAACATTGGTGGACTCAACATATATTTATTGAGACTGTCGAATAATTCTTGACAGTCCTCATTCTACTGATATGTGACACCCCATTTCATTAACCTAGTGCAGGGAAACCAATTTCTTGCAAGGTTTTCTATAATGGCCTAAATTTATGAAAGGTTTCCCTATAATACCCTAATTTTTTTGAGGTTTTGAGGAGGTGAAATTTAAAGGATGTCATTTAACTTCTCAGATTCAACTTTGATGCCATGATCGCAAACCATTAAGCTGAGAAACATTCCCAAGGTAAATCCAAAAGTGACTTTTAAGGGATTTATCTTCAGGATATGTTGTCACATTTTCTTTAAGATGGTCTCAAGAATAGGCAGGTGGTTAGAATGTTGTAGAGACATAACTACCAATTCATCGACGTATATTTGAAATACTTCTCCAGGGAAGGTTTGAAGATTTATTGAATGACATGATTATATATAGCTCAAAAATTCTTCAAGGAAAAGGGCATTAATAGATAGAAATATACCCCTTGGGGGTATATTAAGATTGTGTATTGTTCCACTTAAAGGGATATTCTAATTTTATTATTACATAAATATACATCCATGAAGGAGAGGGATATATATATGACCATAACATCAATAAATAGCTATTTGATTTGAACTGGGTAATCATCTTTCAAAAAGTGCTAGTTGAGGTCTCTGAAATTAATAAAGACCCTCATTTGACCATAATAATTCTTTATCAGGATGATTTTTTCTATCCATTTTGGATACTTGACTTCTTGAATAAAATTATCCTTTATAATCTTATCAACTTCAACCTCAATTTTTGTGGCATGAGTTGGGTTCTTGATTCTGGATGACTCTTTGTATCCCCGATGGTTTTCTATAAATCTCAGGAAGTGAGTGCACACCTTGGGATAGAGGACTATAATTTCTATGTAAATCAATAAACAAAATTCATAAGGATTATTAAAAAAGTATGTATATAAATATTTTTATTTGGAAGATAAGTCCGCACTAATAAAGTTGGGTCATGGTTCCTCCTCTATATCTAGATTTATTTTTCTATGTTTGTCAATGGTGGTAAGGACACCATCCTCAAACGTTGGAGGGGAATCCATGAGGTCCTATTCCTATTCCTATTCTACCTTACTTTTATGTGAAGTAGGTGACAAAGGTAATTTCTCAGAGTTAGGAAAGGAGTCAACATTTTGAAATCTATAAGATGAAGTGGCTTCCTCTGACCAAACTAACGATGTGGGGTTTCTTTGAAGTTATGTAGGAGAAAAAAGGGATCGAGAAAATATATCTTCACTATCCATTAGTGATATGATAATATTCTTTGACTCATCTGGTTATTTAGGTATCTTTTAAATATTAGTGGATGGAATGAGATAATTAACACACTAGCTTAAACCAATGTCTGGAGAGTCAGTGATCACTTTAGTGCTGTTGGAATCATTCATCGGGATTGATATCATGATGTTTGTTGAATATGAACCTAAATTTGAGAATGTTCCTTCGATTTAATTTATGGGTATCACATATTCTTTATTGAGTTGTCTAAAGGGATTGTATGGGGTCATTTATTGACAATTTTGGGTAGTGACTCAAGCAACACCACCAATCATGTGTAGTTTTTATTCTTTTTTGTATAATCCCACACCATTGTATTTCAATTCATAGGATTCAAATGGGGATTTATCACAATGAAATGTACTAATTTGACCATTAATGAAATATTTGAAGCATTACTGGTATGAAGAGGTAACTTCTATGTGATGATGAAACCATCGCCTTCCTATACGAACATTAAATTTGTATCTTAGTGTACTACTAGAATTTATGAGTCAGATACGAGGTCCTCAAACTGATCCTTAAGCTTGATCCTACCAATAATATTTTTCTCTCTTTTTTCAATACCTTATAGAATCAAATAATAAGGGACAAGTGGGCCTCGTTGTGACCTAAATGAGGAAGTGTTTATACTATAATTAGGTTGACTCCTAAGTCATTTTCAATGAAATATTGTCGAATATCAATGTCATTTGTCCTTACCAACACATAAAAGGGTATGATGTGTCCTTGTATAATATAATCTTCATCTTTCTTAATGAAAGATATGATCAAGTGGAATTATCTATGATCCATCTCTAAAATATATATTTCAGAAGTGGTAATTTCATCTTCAAACTTTATAGGTCTTAGTAAATCCTCAATGAGTTCTTCACAAAAGTCTTTTAATAGACATATAACATTAAAAATTGAAAACTTAGCTGAAACCAGGGAAAATGATTTATAATGTCACACTTTAAGGATAAAGTTTTTTTCTTCCTAGAATAATACTACTCTCTCTTGGGTTATTTAAGAACTGAACAACTTGGTGTAGGTATATCGCCTCATAGAATATAAGCTGAAGGTTCTCTTCCCTTGGAGAATTTGTCTGAATAGAGATTCCTTAATTTTGATGTAGAACTGAATAAAGAACCCCCTCTAGTAGATCCTACAAGAAAATCAGACTAGGGTGACCCCTATAACATGTTATGTAACTTTCATGATCCTACCAGGCCTGATAGAGGGATATACCAAGAGTTTTAGTAGCATAGATGGTCCAAGAAGGGATTTGAACCGAGAATATATTTCTTCCATGACCACATATTCCCCTATATACTAGGATATGATGTCTTTTTTCTATGGTTCCCCAATCAGATGTATGGTAATTTAGTCAATTTCCATATTCATCATCATATAAGGAATACATTAAGTAAATGACTTAAATGGAACCAAATATTAATTCTTCATCTGATGAGGATTACTTTTGAAATGTCATATCTTGTGGTACAATTTGGTGGGGAAGTGGCCATGATTTTGGGACTAAAGGTATTAATTATAAGAGATTCAAGGATAGCTTTGGCCTTTTTATAGATTTACCTTCCTATTTTTTTTTCTTGCCCTTCTGGTAAGCCTGTTTATTAGAAGGATAGTCTTTAGAGGACTATGGTGCTGATGGAGTTAGCTATGCCAAAATGTAAGTGGAAGACACACATGTTACTTGTGTGGGTGGTTTTCCCAGCTTCACATACCCAGATTCCACCATTTCTTGTTGGATGTATTTGAAATAAATAATTCCTAGATAGTGTATCCCAATTTTCAATGATAGTTTCACTAATTTAGAAGAACATTGAGAACAACCAGATCAATCATCTTGGGATTGTCAAACATGATAAAGTTATTCTCCAAAGCTGTAATGAAGTAGTCAGGGGCCTACTCATCTCAAAATGAATAAAAATTGTTCTTTAGTTCCTCAAACATATTTAACCTGTTTTTATTTTTCTCATATTAAAATGGTGGGAATTATTTCTAATTCTTAGGAGGGGTTGTTGCATGATATGATGCAGGATTCAAAGTTGAAGCTGATGTAGGGGTGGATTATGTGTGATAGTGGAAGCCTATACTTTCTTTATCCTCTTCCCTTTAGCTGATGTAATTACTTGGGACTTGGCATCAGTTTGAAATATATAATCTTACAATATTTGGGAAACTATGATAATATCAAAATCCATCCAATATAGATCATATGGATGAGAAAAATATGCAACTTATAGTGAATATTATCTATATACCTTCACAACTAATATTATTGGTGATGTTGTAGGTTTAGAGAGTAGGTCAAACCCTTCCACTGAGAAATGAAATCTGATACCCTCTCATTCTCCCATTTTTTTCAGTTTGAGAGGTTGAGGACTATCATCTTCTAAATAATTGAGCTGAATTTAAAGAGAAACTACCAACATAGATCTTATCATCCTACAATTGACTAAGCCATTAAATTGGTATAACATACAAAGGATGGAACTTGTAGTATTTTCAAGAAATAATTGACTTTCACTACTTATTTTGGTGTGGTTTTCTAATCATGGGATCACATTGGGAGACAAAATACAACAAATGATGATTCGGGTCCCCTGATCCATTATAAATTAGAAACGTCGGTTTCCCAAAATTTGGTGGTGGTGGAGTCAGATCAACCCATTCAAGGTAATTCTTCCTTTTCAGATACAATAGAGTACACCATTCTTCTATATATTCCTATAAAACATCCAATAACTAAACAATATTAATAATCCCTTAATAGATATTTGGTTTAACAAAAGCCTCATAAGGGGAAGTAATAAGTAGGGACATTTGTGGTAGCTCTATTTGTACCTGTGGTTGGTATCTTGTAGGGGATAATCCACGAGGGTGTATCTGAACCATCCCAAGTTGTGTACCTAAGTAAGGGAACTCCTGATATCATATTGTTGTGGGGTATAAGTATATTTTTTTGGTACCCCAAATTGATTAGATATTCAGGTTCTATTTTAGCAATTAGGATGAACCCTCTTTGCTGAGGTGTGTTGGCCAAGAGTGATGGGTGAGGCTCTACTTATAAAACATATCTTATAGGGATGTTTCCATATCTTAGTTCTTTATTGAGTCTTCTCAAATACTTCATCTCTTCCTCCTGATGAGAAAATATTTCCTCAAGTGTAAAGAGTTTTTCCTCTTAGTGAGGTGGGTGAGGTGTTTCCTTTACTTTAACCTTTTATTTTAAGGATTATCATCAAGGAGGTAGTAATAGAGTAGTTTAGGATATCCAAAAATTTAAATCATGCCTCTGGTATTTTTTACACACACCTTCTTTTGTCATTTTTGGTGTGAACCATATTACAAATAGAAATCTTCTCCTCTTATTCCTCTATATCAGTCTAGAGTTATATAGACATTAACTAAATCATAATTCATTACAGGAATTTTATTAGCCTCATTGGGAGATTGATTTTGTTTATTCCTACCATAATTCCTCATCATTTCCTTTAATATTCCTCTTGGGATCATTTGGAGGATGAAGATCTGAAGGGAATCTCCGGACAATTTTTTCATTAAAATTCCCAGTGAGGGAGTCAAATAACAGGATATGATGTTATAGTAATATTCATTCTAATATAGACCTCTTTAACTATAAAATTCTGACTTCTTTTTAGGAATAGGTTCAGGTAAAAAATCCCCCACCCCGATGGGCTGAGGATTCTCCCTTTCCATTTTCATGAATTTTCAAGATTGGGTTTTTGACCTCAATGATTGTGTTAAAAAATACCCCAGTCCTGCATGATGGGGTTACTCATGGATTTTCATGCTTGTTGGTTACTTGTATATTCTCTTGATTTTATAGATATTTATTTTAATATGGGATGTGTCCATTGTTTTATTTTCACCTAAGACACCTTATTCCAAAGATATTGTCAATTCCTGATGATTCTATTCCCTTAATTGGGAGGATTGATCTATATTTCTAGATACGTTATATAGGAGTAATTCAATGGATATATCTATCTTATGTTCTTACTTATTCAAGATATGTTCAAGGATGGTTTTTTCTAATCATTACATATATGGTGAACATGATTCATTTATTGAATTAGGCATGATGTTATTGCATTACATGATTCCATGTTCTACAATCTTTGCTGATTATAGAGTGAAGTGAAATGAAACACTCAGTGTTCACCTCATCCTATAATATGAACACTGTATGGAGAATCAGTGATCAAATGACAAAACTCTATTTACACATCAAGAAAAGAGCATTGAAGGTATCCTTTTTTTGTTCCCAATATTGGGTGTCATATAGTCAGGAGAGCTGCTAAGTTGATCTGGTGGTGTATCCCTTTTATTACCTTGAAATTACTTGGATATTTTTTTAAGATAATCATTTTTTATACAATAAAGAGTGGTCTATATATTTAGGTGGATGTTAAGAAAAAAATATTTTTGACAACGCCTATGGAATTTTGTATTGGAGAGTGGCCAAAGGATAGAACTTATATGGTATATTACCTTTATCCAACTGTCTCCTCATTATAATCATGCCTTTTTCATCTTTCGCAAGAGTATCCTCAACCTAGTCTGGAAATGTGAACCTTTTCCTATTTCTTTATAATAAATAGTAGGGTTAGTAGGGGTTTACTCTATCATATTATAAGGTAGGTGAACCAAGGGTGGTTCATAGAATGGTTTTTACCTTGGGATATCTTCTAGTTGAGAAAATTTTTCACTGTTCTTTGACAAGGAATAATTCATGTCTGGATTCATTTTCCCAAGTGCCTCACAATAGGAGTTCTTTCTCATAGTTAATTTAGAAAGGTGAATACTTCCATGATGAAGTAAAGTGTCATTTTAGGGAGGACATTCATTGTGAATACCATCATGGGGAGGAGTAACATCATGTATTGATGTCTGGATGTAATGGAAATTTGTAAAGTATATAAACCAAGGAGGGACTTCAGGGTGGATGATAGCAGGTGGAATACCTCCTTTATATTTAATCTTCTATCTACATGGAGGGTTTATGTGGTTCTCATAATGAGAGGGTCTCTTGTGATCAATCAGATTATGGAGATGAAGAAATCCTTCATGGTAATATGTATGGGGAGGACCTCCAGTTCTTCTGGAAGTAATGTTATAGGGAGGGCCTTCAAAACTAAAACTACTATCTTCTTAATTTGGTAATGGTTGAGTAGAATCCTGATCCTCCATAGATAAACATATGAGGGATTCAATAAGTATATCATTAAGAATAGTGGGACCGTAGATTTTCTCTTTATTTTATAATCTCCTTTGGTTAGGATTCTTTTTGGATTCTATTTTATGGGAAATTTGGCTGCTTGTTATGGATAGTAGGATTTATATGTAGAATCCTGTTTTATTAGCTCTTGTGTCACTACTATAATTCTCCAGTAGGTTTATAGAATTTTGGTAGGGATATATGACTTCCCTAGAGTGACCACTAGGTTATATTGATGACCTCAACATGGAACGGAGTTATAACATGATCCAGTGGTCTATATATCATGGGTTTTAGCCTAAACCCTCTTAGATAATACTAGATATATGTGTCCACTCAAGAGTGGACCTCTTATGATCTTCAAAATTCCCCAAAATTTTGGGGACTGAGTTATGTGTTCACACCTCAAAAAATTTCATTTTTATTATTATATCATGTTAATATTTTAATATGTGGGAAGAAATTTGTGTCTTCCCTTTAACCATTATCAAGATATGATGGGTGAATTCATCAGCCAAAACAAGGATATATTCATATTCTGTTATTAGAGAAGTGGTGTGTTCCTGATCCTATCCTCTATTTCTTATCTGTATATAATAATAGTGATTAGGTGAGTGGGAAGAGATATGGTTATGGCCCATATTTGTTTTAAGGATCTTATGGGAGTATTCTCCAAATACTGCCAACCTAAGCTGATAGGCTTGATAGATGCGGGTAGGAGTGTGCTCCTGCAAATAGGTTTTATCTGTGTTTGGTTTGTGGTCTTCTTTGGACGCTACCAAATTTTATTTTAAGGCTTGGTAGATGTGGGAAGTTTTGTGTTAAAGCTCATGATTAACCTTCGTATTTGGTTGGAGGGCTTCTCTAGATGCTGCCAAACTGTCTGGATAATCTTGGTGAATGTGGTCAAGTGTGTCTGCCTACTCGTGGTTTTCCACCATATGTGGTTGGTCGGATTCTCTAGAGTTAATGATGGTAAGTACCTATTCCTTCTTAACTTTTCACTATCCACGATGGGCTATACTGAGTGCCAAGGTTTTTGTGACCTTGTCTAGACTCGTAAGGGAAAAATCTTCATCATGCAGAGGGTTCATTACTGTGTGGCATTGGTGGAAATGACTACTAGTAGTTTCTTTTTATAGGGACCCAGTTACTATCTAGATGAGGTCATTAGTGACCTCTTGATATCATCCTTAAGATAAGGGAGGAACTTGTTGTTGTGTTCTAGGGATATTCTCTCCAAATGGTTTGAGATGGTAGCTGGTGTCGTTGACATCCGAACCACCAGCTATCATTTATTGAAATTTTAGTGGTTATTCATGAGTTAGAGTTATTTTCATGTAGTATCCATAGTTTTGGATATATCATTTAGGTGGTACTCCAAAACCATTTAATTTTGTACATATCATCGATGATTCTGGGTTGGCGATAGTGTCCTCTATTTAGACGAGGACCCATATTGTGCAGTAATCGAAGCACATGTCTACTAGGACTCATAAGACACCATTTGGATCAAATGGAGTTTTTTTAAAGTTCCTAGATTATACATGTTAATTAAAAACAATAATCCCCATCAAATTGTCATCTTAATAAACAAAATCATGCATAATCTATTATTTAGGATCCATTTTTGGCCCTCTTTCATTTTTCACGCAAAAGGGTCTTGAAATGTGGGCGACAAAGTCATTTGGGATAAGGGTTCACATTAGTTTCACTATTTATTTTTGATGAAAATTTACTCAGGGGTCGATGGTTTATTTTGGGGTTTTGAATGTTTCACAATCATTCATGTCTGTTTGACAATTTTTGAATGGATTTGAATGGCTTTTGTTCATGGATCCAAAAACACCCATAAATTCCCTTATTTGAGTTGTTTCACAAATATACTTTCCAAAGGTAGGTGGTCCTTAGTAAATGGCTCCAATGATGCTTAGGGACTCAAATTTATTTAAAGTATGGTAGTTTAGGCTCATTGCACCTTTTTGGGGAAATTATTTCCTACATTGGTACTCTATTATAGATTTAAGACATATTCATGAATCCTTTATTAAATCCCAAATATGACATCGTTCTCTCTTAAGTTAATAATCGATTATTAGCGTGTATTGGATTTAGAATCATCTGAACATGTCTGATGTTCTGTATCAACAAATATATTTTTAAGTATATGAGGTTATCCATTCATGGTATCATTTTATTAATGGATTAGGGATCATTATGTAATATATTATTAGGATTCTAGTTTTAAGCCCCTCAGTGGGGAACTCTATAATTATTTATCATCTATGAATATGGGAGTTGTTTTGATATTGGGATTAGGACCAAGCAATTGGCTACCTACATATCCTTATGAAATGAATCAAAACCCACATAGTTTGGTTCCAATTAACAGGACACATCATATCTTTTAAGTCCTATAATATGGACTAAACCATGTAATTTAACATCACGTGGCAAGGAAATTTTGATAAATAATGAGTCGTCAAAGGATGGTGTGGGACTTACGAAGAAGCATCCTAGAGGACCTAGAAGGGGTGTAGGCTCCCAGTCTGGATATAAACCCACTATAAATGAGGCCCATAGAAGGTTACAGTGTTGGGTGTTATCATAGACCTCATGGAGGATTTATATTTATACCATTTATATGGGAATAAAATCCCACAAGGTTCATATGTGTTGGGGATTACACCTATAGTTTCTCTTCAAAGGTTTGTCTCATAGGGTATATGGACCTTTGATATGGATACATGGACCTTTGATATGGATACATGGATTTGATGACCCACCCCTATAGAGTCCCTCGTAAGGTTTTTATTATATGGGTTATGGGCCTTTGAGATGTATACATGGCTTTGATGACCCACGCCAATGGAGGCCCTCTGAAGGAAGGGAAGATAAAAAATCTAGAAATATATTGTCTATTGGGACATATATATTATCATGTGGATGTCATGATAATATCTAACCTCTAATACCATGTGATTCATGCTCAGTGTAAGAAACAAGAGGATGTGGAAGATGTGATGAACCATGATATCCTCTCCCTATTGGTGGATGTGGTCAGGACTATGAGAGAGATAAAGGGATTTTATGTGCATGTATCCTCTATTTTTTTGTAACCGGGGTTAGGACATATTCACCCATATAGATACAGTCCAAAAGGAAAACTAGGGGAAACCCTAAGAGGGATTCCCTGTTCCCAATTTTATATAATACCAGAGAAGTATATGACACTATCCCTAATCAAAGGGAAAGGAAATTGGTTCCCCACACCATCTGAAATGGGAAGGTCCCTAGAATTTCCAAAAAGGATGGGATCCTCATTACCATAGTAATTTATAATATTAAAAACTTTTAATATACCACCTACTAGGTTGGATAAATACAGGGCCTCTTTTACCAAGGGAATGTATAATAAAGAGGACACAATTGTGTTCACTATGCTCTTATCACACATGTTTTCAGGATTTGGGAGAGGTATTTGAATGGTCTCTCTTAGAATATGGATACAAAAGAATATATTCCATACCATTGGTGGTATAAAATAGGGTTCCAAGGGTGGATCAAATAGGGAGAGACTTGGGTTAGTTGAAGGTGTCTCCTGAAAGGTGGACTTGGGAAAGTTGAAGATGTATCACCCAAGGTAGAAATAGGTGAGATGAAGGCGTATCACATAGGATAGTCCTGGTAAGATCAGAATAGATTCATTTAGGGTGGATCTACATGATCTTCATGTGACTTATTGATGAAAGACAACCTGGGCAATAAAAATTTGGTTAGGCCTTGCTCTAGTTTCTAAGGGTTCCCCTAAGTGTCTCTATAATGGTCTAATGAATGTATTGAGTTTGGGAGGATACCTTCGTGATAGTACTTTTCAGCAAGCTGGAAGTGGTTCCTCATATAGTAATGTTGTGTTTCACTAATTGGGGGAACTCTAATCCCTATATTACCCTTTATTCCCTCTTCTCTTTGTCTTTGGAAAGTTACCAGGATGGTTTTGTTGAGAAAGTGTTGTTTTCAACAATACATAATATTTTTCTTTAAAGATGGGGAGATTATTGAGAACAATAATATATTTTTATATGATGATTTTGATTCTCACAAATACCGTTTATTGTTTTCTAATGATTTTATTTTAAGTATACTTCAGGAATTTATTATTCATTATAATTTTATTTCTGGAAGAAATATTTAAGTTCTTGAACAATGAGATTTAATTGCTAAAGTATTTGCATTAGCATGTTCTAGAAACACTGTTCAGGCTTTACTTATTCAGGAATTTCCTAAGCGTGTTCTGGAATCACTATTCATACCCTATGTGAAGAAATGTAGCGTAAGGATGGAATGCTGGGTATACATTATGAGTTATCAGAAAAGCATGGTTAATCAACCATAAATTATCAGAAAAGTATGGAAGAGGAACCCTACGTTAGGAAGGAACCCTACTTTTGGGATATTGAAAAGTATGGTTCATCAACCTTACTTTTGTAAACAACCTTATGTTTCATCAAAAGTAAGGATCATGTACCTTACATTTGGATGCTTTTAAAAGTATGGATGATTTATCATACATTTGAATGTTCAAAAGAAAAGTATATTTCATCAACCCTATGTTTGTATTCAACCTTACTTTTGAAGGATGTGACATCGACCCTATGTTTTTATTCAACCTTACGTTTAAAATATGCATGCTATACAGTTCAACCTTATGTTTGGCATCGAATAATTAAAGATGATATTATTATGCAATGATCTGCAAGTGGATTATTAGGATGATTTCAATCTTGATTAAAAGCTGATTTTTAAAGAGCATATTTGACTAATTCAAAACCGTTTTATCTATGATTTAAAGGATCAATTTAAATGGAGCTTTTCATGCTGAATTTCAAGGGGAGTTACGACTGCTCTTTTATTTTGAATTTTTGAATATTGGGAGTCAGAAGTAGACTTTTTTGGATCTAAATTTGCAGGAGAAGTTATTATTGTTATTTTATATATGTATATGTGATATTTACATATAGAATATATACAATATTTTCTAAACAACAACGATGAATATAAAAAAGGAGAAAAACAGAGACTATCAAGAACACATATCTGCTGATTAAGAAGAGCAACAAAGCTTTTTTTATTGAGGAAGAAGAATCATGATAGAAGATTCACTCATTCAACATTAAAGATATACTATGAATCTACTACTGCGGAAGTTGAGAATTATATTTACATATCTACTGCAACTAGATCAACTTAGAATGACTCTTCTTGAAAGATCATTATTTCTAAATAGGACGATCCATCTACTGTCAATTTCATTCTGTTTCAATTGTGAAGAACAACGGGAAAGTATTTTCAAATCACAAATACCTTTCTTTTTATTATTTAGTGACTAGATTCTCATACTAAGTTGTGAGGGTTCTATGATTGAACCAGAAGGCTCTGTTTTCCTTAAATTATAAAGGTGTCAACTGGCTGTACTCATTTGTGGAATGGTCTGTTGACAAGAGGGCTAGATAGTGATAATCACCATGTTTGTGGAGTAGAGTGTTGGTGGAGTGGACTAGGAGCCTTCTATTTCCCAAACCACTATACATCATGTGTCCCTGGTATTTAAATTTCAACTGCATTAATCTATCTGATTAAAGTCAAAGGGCATAACATGATCTTGATAAAAATTTGTAAAAGACACAATTCACCCCCTCTTGTATATATTTGGTATATCCCGATCCAACAATTGGTATCAAAGGTGGAGCTTTCCGATAAACCCTTAACAAGATGAAAGTGATTACGGATTATAAATAGAGCAAGATGACTAATACAAGAGAAGGAATGTCTATGGTCAGAACACTGTACTTCAATGGAGAAAATTATGGATGCTGGAAATTAAGAATGATAATATATCTGAGAACCTTGGATACAAAGTATATTCTAAGATCCTAACTCCAAATGAAATACCAGAGAAACCTGAAACATGTAATGAAGCCACTGAAAGAGAATATGATATGAAATCGAAGGCAATGAATGAAATTATATGTGGTCTAGGACCTGATAAATTTAACGGAGTATCTCAATTCCCAACAACATATGAGATGTGGAAAAATATTTTTGTTTCTTATAATGGAACTGACAATGTCAGGAAAATGAGATATGCTACTACTAATCTTAAATTTGATACATTGAGAATGTTTTAAGGTGAAAGGATTACTGAAATAAATGGAAGATTGACAGAAATTTTCAACAATATAACTGCCTTGGGAGAACCAACCAAACAAGCTGATCAAGCTTTAAAAATACTGAGAGTACTTCCTACTAAATGGAATGGAATCTCTGCTACAATTAGATAGTCAACACCTGTCAAAGACATAACCATGAGAGAGTTGATTGGAACACTTATGATGTATGAAGCCGAGATTCAAGATGAATCAAATGAGAATAAGGTTCTAATCAAGAGAGAAGACACTGCCTTAAAAGTTTCATCTCAATGGAAAAGAAAAAAGCTAAAGAAAAAAGAAGTAAATGTGAAATCAAAAATTTCTGATTCATCAAATTCTAATATATAACTGGCTCGGCTAGCCAGAAAGTTTAGTAAATTATAAATAAAGAATAAAAGTTTTATAAAAACATTGAAAAAGGTTGAAAAGTAAGTCAGATGTTATGAGTTCAAGAAGATGAGTCATATCAGACCTGACTTTCCACAGTTAAAATAAGACAAGAAGAAGTTCTTCAAAAGGAATGATTATGAGAAAAAAGACAAGAAAGTAATGAAAACTACATGGAGTCTGTTTGAAGACTCCAACAACTCTTCAGAATTAGACTTAGAGAAGGAAGAAGTAAATCTGAAAACCAACATGTGCTTTATGGCAGAAACAGATGAGGTACAAACATACTACTCTTCTGACTCTGACTATAGTTCTGAAACAAGCTATTCTAATGGAAAACTTGCATCCTACCACAACAAGCTTGAAGAAAAATATGACTCTATTTTTAGGAAGCATAAGTCATTAAAGAACATTCGCAAGGCTGTTTTAGATGAAAGATATACAATAGTAAAGCAATTTAAGGAGTTAAATGATAAGTATAATTCAATTAACATTGACTATACAGATCATGAAGCTAAAATAAAAACACTACAAACTAAATTAGAAACATATAAAAGTGAAACCCTCATTTTTACTAAAGGAGAAAACTCCTTGAATGAAATTCTTAAGAAAACTGTCATTAAGAAAGAATGATTTGGAATTGGTAGTTAAGGTGAAAAACCTAAGCAATACAAAAATTATTTTGTACCAAGCACAAAAAAGATTAAATTGTAATTACTATGTAACAAAGGGAAATATTTCTAAAAACTTTTTCTTAAGACAACCTCAAATAAGTGTTATTAAGAAGGATTTTTTCTCAAATAATTTATTTGATTCTGCTGAATTTAGAAAAACAAAGCAAGTTTGGATTCCCATATCATTGCTGGCTAACACAACTGAACCCAATAGAATATGGGTACCAAAGCAATTTGTTTAAATTCCTTTGTAGGAAGCAGGTCACAGACGCAAAAAAACCATATGGTATATAGATAGTGGATGATCAAGGAATATGAGTGGAAGCTCATCATATTTCTCTACACTCACTAAAAAAGATGGTGTACTTTTCACTTTTGGTGACAATTCCAAAGGGAAAACCATTGGAATTGGAACAGTTGGAGATCCAGAAGCTATCTCAATCAACAAAGTGCTTTATATACAAGGATTGAAACACAATATGATTAGTATCTCTCAACTTTGTGATGATGTTTATGTTGTTGTTTTTTCTAACAATTGATGTTATATTTTCAAAAATAAACTACTTGAATTTAGAGTACCTAGAACTGACAATGTGTATACCCTGGATTTAAATTCCTTGTGTAATCAAAAAGTGAACTGATTAACTTCTAAGATAAATGAATCCTGGATCTGGCATAGAAGACTTGGACATTGCAATATATATGCTTTACATTAATTATCCAAGAAATAACTAGTTTCTTATTTACCTAGTCTCAAGTTTGAAAGTGATAGATTTTGTGATTCATGTCAACTTGGAAAACATCACAAATCTTCCTTCAAATCTATTAAGAAAATCTCTACATCTAAACCTCTAGAACTTATCCATATGGATTTGTTTGGACCTTCAAGAGTATCAAGCTTGGATAGTAAATGATATGTATATGTTTTAGTTGATGACTATTTTAGATTTATATAGATTTTCTTTTTAAAATTTAAAAATGAATCTTTTACATTATTTTAATGTTTTTGAAAAGCTATTCGAAATGAAAAATGTTTTAAAATAATTTCATTAAGAAGTGATCATGGTGGAGAATTTGAGAATCCGGAATTCAATTCCTTTTGATCAAATATGTGTATTAAACACACCTTCTTTGCACCAAGAACACCTCAACAAAATGGAAGTTTTGAATGAAAAATAAGACTATTCAGGAAATGTCTAGGACTATGCTAAATGAATACAATCTTCCTACCTATTTTTGGGCAGAAGCTGTAAGTACAACCTGCTATATAATGAATAGAGTTTTAATTAGACCAATTATAAAAAAGACACTCTATGACCTCTGGAATAACTGAAAACCTAAAGTAAATTACTTTAATGTTTTTGGATGCAAGGTTTACACCTTAAACACCAAAGAAAATCTTGGTAAGTTTGATCCAAAATATGATGAAGGAATTTTCATAGGATATTCTGCTACTTCTAAAGCTTATAGAGTTTTTAATAAAAATTCAAGGATTATTGAAGAATCAGTTTATGTGAAATTTGATGAATCTGGTCCCTTTGTGAAAAGGACTGACCAAATAGATGAGCCTGATTCTAATTATAACATGGGACTTGAGAACCTAAAATATGATTTTGAAAAGGATATAAATGAAATTCAGTCCAGTCTAGAAGAACATAACACGGAAGAACCTATAAGTGTACTACCTAGACAGTCAAGGACCCTAAAGAATCACCCTTTAGAAACTGTAATAGGAGACTTGGAAACAGGAATAAAAACTAGAAGGAATATAGGAAATATGGTTGAATTTTCTTCCTTTCTATCCCAACTAGAACCCATGTCTATAGAAGAAGCTTTAGATGATGAAATTTGGTTGATAGGAATGCAAGAATAATTAATCTAGTTCAAGAGAAATGAAGTTTGGAAATTAGTTGAAAGACCACATAATTATCCAGTTATTGGAACCAAATGGGTTTTCAGAAATAAACAAGCCGGTCAAGGAATAATAACTAGAAATAAAGCAAGAATAGTAGCTAACGAATATAATCAAGAATAAGGTATAGATTATGATGAGACCTTTGCACCTGTAGATAGATTAGAAGCCATTAGAATCCTCTTAGCATATGTATCTCATATGAATTTTAAATTATTTCATATGGATGTTAAGTCTACCTTTTTAAATGGTAATTTAATGGAGGAAGTTTATGTTGAGCAACATCCTTGTTTTGAAAATTCACAAAAACCAGATTCTATTTTTAAACTTACTAAAGCTCTTTATGGCCTTAAACAAGCACCTAGATCTTGGTATGAAATTTTAAGTTCTTTTCTTTTGAAATTTTTTTTACTGTTGGAATGGCAGATCCAACACTATTTAAGAAAACTGTAAATTCTAACATTTTTTTGGTTCAAATTTATGTTGATGATGTACTTTTTGGATGAACTAATAAATCTCTTTTTCATGAGTTTTCAAATCTAATGCAAAAAGAATTTGTAATGAGTATGATGAGTGAATTAAATTTCTTTTTAGGACTTCAAAAATTAACAAAATTATTTTGAAAATGTTTTAAATCAAATAAAATACATTACTAATTTACTAAAGAAATTTTGACTTGAAAACAGCAAGACATATATCATACTCTTATGTGTACAAATATAAAACATGATTTGGATGAAACTGGAAAATCAGTTGACAACAAGTTATATAGAGTTATGATTGGTAGTTTATTATATCTTACTGCTAGCATGCCATATATAATGTATTTAGTCTGTCTTTGTGCAAGATTTCAATCAAATCCTAAAGAATCCCGTTTAACTACTGTTAAAATAATTTTTAGATATTTAAAAGGAACTGTTTTTCAATCTCTTATTTATCCTAAAAAGTCTGATTTTAATTTAATTTCATATTCAGATGCAGACTTTGGAAGTTGTAGATTAGATAGGAAAAACATTTCAGGTACTTGTCACTTTTTAGAAAAATCTTTAGTGTCATGGTCAAGTAAGAAACAACACTTAGTTTCCCTATCAACAGCCGAGGTAGAATATATATCTACTGGCAGTTGTTGTGCACATGTGTTGTAGATAAAAAACACTCTTATGGATTTTGGACTAAGTTTCAATAGTATACCTATTTTATGTGATGATACTAGTGCTATAAATATTTCAAAAATTCCTATTAATCATTCTAGGACTAAGCATATTGATATCCGACATCATTTTCTAGGAGACCATGTTCTTAAAAAGGATATATTCTTAGAATTTGTAAGTACTGAAATTCAATTAGCTGATATTTTTACCAAACCACTTCCTACTGAAATGTTTGATTTTATTAAGGGGGAGCTAGGTTTATTTAATTTTAAATAAATCTTTATTTTATTATGTTATTTTTTTCTTTTAATACTATTTAAAATAAATTATTTATTTTTTTTTCAAACAGAATAAGTTTTTTTCCGCATGATCAATTTTATCCGTTTTAAAATCTATGTAATAATTATTGATGACACGAGAATCAAGGCTGTTAGAAACCTTTCGAATTCTGAATCATTTCATTTCTTCCAAAAACACTTTCGAACCCGCGGTGCTTTACTGCTCTTTGTCTATTCAAACCTGAACCTTAGAAACCCTAATCCTCTTTCAAACCTTCAGATATTTTTCAACAAAAATGGCCAAGACCAAGAGAAATGATGAGGCTGAGACCATCACTTCCAAGAGACAGTGCTCCGAAGGAAGAAAAGATTTTCAAGGAAAGGTCATATATCTGAAATGGTTATATCAGATGAACCTGTTTTTAAAAGCAATCTCTTGAATCTCAAAACCTTGAACAGATGTTTAATGGATATTTTAAGGAGTTTTTATATGTAGTAGAACTTCGTTATTTCTTTAAATCTGTTCAGTTTAGTCTGGGGGAAGATGAGGATACTATTATAGCTAAGATTGAAGATAGAGATTTTTCGATATCCTCTGTGGAGATTGGTCAGATACTGAACTGCCCTCATGAGGGAGTCTTTAATTTTTTATTTGAATAATATAGGATATTTAGTACATAAGTCTGAAAATATTATGTCTTTTCTTTTTGGTTCTACATATATAAGGAATTTGTTCATAAATGACTTGGAGCCGGATCAGAAAATCCTTGTGATGTTTGTGAAAATAGGGAATGCACTGAGGATGTATGATATGGAGAAAATATTTTATCCAGACATGTATATAATGTATCCATTGATGAGTGATATAAGACTTAATTTTCCTAGGTATATGGTAAGTTAACTTCATTATTGTTGTCAAACAGAAGCACACATGAATTTTTATCTGTTTGGTCGATTGATATCAAAACTTTTATTCAAAAAGGATATGGTGAGGTTGGTGGAAGCCAGAGTTAGATGTCATCATAGTAACACTTTTGGTTCTAGGACCTTGAGAAAGATTGGTTACTTCTAGACCACATTAAAAGGAAAACTTTTTCCAGTAGGAGCTGAAGAAGAGGAATAGAGTGCTCAAGCTCATTCTACTAAGTCCAAGGAGGGACAGGGTGAATCAAGAGTGAGCACTACTATAATAAGAATAAAAATTGAAACTAAAGAAGCTCAAGAAGAAAGTAGTCAGGAGGGACTTCAGATTCAAAGGAAAAGAAATTCTAATGCTCATGAGGTACTTGGTTCACATGTTTTAACATCAAGAGATTTAATAACTTACAGTTTTATCAGAGAAACGGCTATTGAGAAGCCACAATAAGAGGATACTACTCAAATTAAATTGACTCCTCAAGTACAATATTAAATTCAAGAATAAGATGAAACTAAGACTCAGGAACATGTTGTGGTTGTAACTGAAATTGAATCTAAAATTATAGTTGAAACTGAAGTTATAATTGAAAAAGAAAAGGATGTAGAGCCTGGTGAAGAAGTGGCCAATCCTCAAGAAAATCAAGAAGATATCATTTTAGAAAATCCAGTGGAAGAAATGATTACTAATGTTCATGAAGAGAATGTTTCTAAAGTTCATATAGAGGTAATTCATGAGGATTTTTCTGTGAAAGAGTTTGGAAAAGACTCTAAGGAAAAGTCTGTGGACCAGAATGCTCAGGAGGAAGCAAAAGAAATATCTGATGCAGACTCTTTTCCATTGGTATTGTTGCATCAAGTACAAGATGAGGATGAGAATCAAGAATAGGGTGCCTTTGATTTAGTGAATAAGGAAGTAGAAGAGAATTACAGAATGTTGTCATCTTTTGAATCTGAAAATGTTACACTAAGGAGATCCTTAGAGAAAGAACAGTTGAAATTTCAGAGACTTAAAGGAAGTACAGTTTCAAGGCAGGAAGTTGAAACTTTTAAGAAAATGATGTTGACAGAAGTATCCAAGCTAAAATAAAAAATGTGATGAATTCAGATCTATCATAGTTTAAAGACTATACAGAGACACAGTTTTCATCTATTAGGACTGGTGAAGCTAGTGGTTCATGTACATCACCTGATTTAATCAGAAGATTTCAGGCTATCACAGTACAAATGAGCAATATGAATGACAGATTTCTTGATTTTCAATGAAATAGTGCTCCACTATTAGTTTTATTAGATAATCATGGATTTTCGGTTGACTAGTTGACCTCAAGTGAACCAAGTATTATAACTGTGCTGACTCAGTTCACAAAGAAGTTAACTTTGTTTATGGAGAAGGGAGAATTCATGATTTTCTCAGAGTAAATATGATCAAATATATTCATTTGACTCAGGAGAATAGATATCTTATTATCAAGCTGGGAGATGGAATGATGAGAAGGCAAAGGGAGCAATTGACAGAAATCAAGGTCGTTGTTCAGAGGTGATAGACCCAATCTCATAACCTTACCATACCTTGATTCTTGAGTTTATCATAATTTTATCTGTTGCATTTTATTTTAATGAAATGTTATTTCATTATATATTTGTGTTTTTTTATTTGTTTTACTCTCTTTGTTCAAATATACCAATAATCTGCGTTCGATTATTAAAAAACGGTTAATAATATCATTTACTTTAGTTCAATGCTATATTAAAATTTGTTCTATTCCATATTCTATAATTCATTTTGATATCACCAAAAGGGTGAGAAATTTGGATAAACACAACATTTTATTTTAACTATTTCACGTTTTACTTTAAATTTTTTTTATACTCTTTATTGGGTGACAAATTTGGATAAATATAATTTTTTTTCAAACTTTTTTTTTTATTTAAGGAGACATTTTTTTTCTTTTTCTTTTCTACAAAGGGGTGAAATATTAAGTGTTATATTAACCCTTTAAGGGGTATAAATTAAGTTAAATCTAATATTTTATTTATCATTGAAAAATCCAAAACTATATGTAATTAATTTTTTATGTTAGTTTCATTGGTTATTTTAAGGGTTTTGTGATCATCAAAAAGGGGGAGATTGTTAAGCAAGTGTTGTTTTCAACAATAAATAATATTTTTATTTAAAGAGGGGGAGATTTTTGATAACGATACTCTATTTATTTATGATGATTTTGTTGCTCACAAATACCCTTAATTGTTTTCTAATGATTTTATTTTAAGTATTGTTGACGCTCCTTTCGTCACAGAATCTAAAGATCGGAAAAGGGAATATCTGAGCTCAAAGTGATTCAGCCTTTGAAGAAAACATCAAAAATCAACAAAGAAAGGAAGAAATGATCAACAGCAACCTCACCGCGCAAGTTATCTAACTGGCATGCAAGTGTACTTGCGCGGCTACCTTGGTCGCGCAGGTGACTTGCGCGACCTAATTGGTAACCGCCCGGTAACCACCCGGGGTTTTTTTGCCTATAAATAGACCCTGTGGGCCCCCCATTCAGAAGATCTTTTTCCAGAAACTCGGATTGAAGCTCCCGATGCCCAAGTCTCTTCTCAAAGCTTCTGGAACACTTCTAAGGTAATTTTTTACCTAGAACGGAAGATCTAAAGAGAAGAAGGAAGGCCTAAGTGTTGAAACTTATCAAACACTTGCGCGCCAACTTATTTCCTTCAATATAACTTGCGCGTCCCTTTTCTGGAAGAAACTCAAGAAAATTCTAAAGGGTTTAAAAAAGAGTCGCTCAAGTATTTCAATGCTGGTTGAAAATCGCGCAAGTACACTATGTGTCGCGCAGGTATACCTGCGCGACCAATACTTGCGCGCCCACGGAAGACTTGCGCGCCTTGCAAGACTTGTGTGCCCCTATCTTTTTGGGTGCCCATCTTTCCCATTTTTACCCCTCTTAAGCCATTTCACCTTTCCTTTTCAAGATTTAGTCTTCAAGACACTCTTCAAAGCCATTTATGGCATGATTTCTTGATTTGACTTTCTTATCTGAAAGGAATTCTGTGGAATCTCTCTCAAAGTCTAGTGATTTAAATATCCTTATGTCACTAAAATACAGAGAGTTCATTCATTCAACCTCATCCTTTAAGATGAGAGAATCTTAACCTGGGTCTTCTTTTCAGGAATAATCCCCAGTGATAAAACCTTTAACTTGGGCATCCTCCTCAGGAGTAAGCCCCAATCATAATTCTTTAACTTGGGCATCCTTCTTAGGAGTAAGCCCCAACTTCAAATATGGGCATCCTCCTCAGGAATAATCCCCAAACTTTAATCCCTAACATGGGTCTCCTTTTTCAGGAATAAGACTCAGTCATAACCTTGGGCTTCCTTTTAAAGAATAAGCCCCAAGTCTCCTAACCTGAGTCTCCTTTTTCAGGAATAAGACTCAGTCATAATCTTGGGCTTCCTTTTAAAGAATAAGCCCCAAGTCCCCTAACTTGGGTCTCCTTTTTAGGAATAAGACTCAGTCATAACCTTGGGTCTCCTTTTCAGGAATAAGCCCCAAGTTCCCTTAAATTTCTCTTAACCAGTCATAATTTACCTTTGATTTGGGTTTCCTTTTCAGGAGTAAAACCCAATCATAAGTCCCCTCCTAAGTTGGGCATCCTCCTTAGGAGTAAGTCCCAAGATTAGAGTATTCAAATATCCATGAAGCACATATAACTTTATGGACCCTGTTCATGGATTTTCTCCCTAAAAGTAAATCCTAAACCTTCATCTATCTGGGCAGTCATCCATACATAAGCCCCAAACAAATTCTTATGATCGCATCTTTCATGGCACAATTGTCTAAATTGTAGCAATACCTCTTGTTTCTCACACCGAGCATGACTCACGTGAGCTTAGAGTGTAAAAGTAATTATGACATTCATCTTTGAGCCATCAATCATAAACATCATACTCCATTTCTCGAACTACGTGGGTTCTGATTCCTTTTCCAAAACAAAGGATACGTAGGTAGCCCATTTATGGGTTTGATCCCAACTTTGAAATAATATCTGTCCTTCTGAGTGACGATAAACTTCAAGTGCCCCACTGAGTGGATTTAAAACCAGCCTGGTCATCATAATGACCAAGAGACTTTTATATAAATGTTTTGAAGGATACCATTGACCAAGAATCTCTAAACAGATATAGATGATTCTCTATTGATGAAGAACCTCGAATACATATAAAAGATTCTCTAAATTTCATTCATATTTAATCATTTATTGTTAAAACTAAAGGAAAGAAAATTTTATACTTGGTAATGTAATAAGGATTCACGAACATAACTTAAATCTATAAAGAGAGTCCCGGAGTAGACAATAATTCCCCTCAAAAAGGTGTGATGAGTCTGACCTCCCATCCTCTCGACCAATGCAAATTCCTAAGCCTCATTAGTCCACAAGCTAATGAGCGCCTGCCTTTGGAAAGTAGGTCCAAACGGATGTGGAATCATTGGATGTTTCCGGTTCTACGAACAAACCCGTTAGAAACCGATCAGAATGTTTGAATCTCCCGTCGAGGAGGTCATCCCCGGATTCCGTGCGAAACAAAAATGGTGAACCCGACGTGAATCCTTAACCAAGTTAATGTGATGTTCTTCTTATTTGTTAGGCCCCTTGGGCCAACAAAGCAATCATTGACATGTGCTCATCCAAAAGATGCAGTGGCCGGATTCATCTTGATTATGTCCGTTACATGGAACAGGCACTCTTTTCTCAAAATCTTCTGCAAAATGGCTTTCCTTAAATTCACCCCTGTGAATACTGTTGCTGTGAACACCTCTACTGTGAGGTCTGCTGCTGTGAAAACCAATGCTGCTACTCCTGCTGGAACGTCATCCGCCCTGAGGATGACATCACCAACTCAGCGTCTTCAACGCTGGGTTTCTAATGCACTGGTTAAGGAGTACCATCGCAACGGTACTATCCCAACTCTGGAGGCTGCTCGTAAAGCCCTCCAAGTTAACAACATTACCTGGTCGTCCAGACAACGGCGGCCAGCAATCAAGAAGCAGGCAGTGCTGACTACCGTCTCAAACCGTTTCGGGTCGTTATCCCCGGAACACAATTTCCATTCACTCCCTTACTCTGAGGAAGTGAATGAGCAGGTCCCGCAGGACCTTAATTCAAAAAGACATGAGTCCTTCTCAAGGGCTCCCATCAACAATCGCCGCCAGACTCGTGCGGTAGTGCGCCCTCAACATGATGAGGGTACCGACTCCAGGCATTCAGCTCAGGTTCCTCGAACCTGAGCAGGCAAGATGAACCGCCAGAGACGGAATCTGGTTAATAATAAGCAGGTTGTCATCCCTGCCATCTCCGGAGAAGTCCACCAACCTAACTTGGTGGCAAACAACAAGCAGGCATACACACCTGTTCGTTTTAATTCCGCTGTCCAGCAGACTCGTCTGACAACATCAGGTCTATCCCACCAGGCAATTCCGGCGGAGTACCATAGGCAGGAACATACACCTGCTTATACATCACCAGTTAGTCAGCAGGCTCGTCTGACTACATATGATGGATCTCGTCAACCGTGTTTGGCGAAGTGTAATCAGCAGGCACATACACCTGCTAATACTAATCAGGCCTACCAACAGTCTCTCTTGGTAGCACCCGGAGAAGTCAGTCGGAAAGTCCCGACGACAAACAGGAGGCAGACTCAACTCTCTACCTCCACACTTGAGTACTGTCAGGATTCACTGACAGGAAAAGGAGGACAGGAGCAGGCACATACACCTACTCCAAGCCTGGAATGGACGTATATCCCCATTCGGGCGGCTGAAGTCACCAAACATATTTTGTCAATGGTGAAAGAGCAGAAGCAAATTCCTGCTCATATTCTGGATGCTTGCCAGGATATTATAACAGCTTCAGCATTATCTCAGGGACAGACACATAAATCTATCCCTAGCAATGCAGTGACACATCAACGATTCACTCCGGAACAGACACACACATCTGTTCCAGTCCAAGAGGGTTATGGGGCATACTCCCCCATATCATACGGACAACCAAGTCAGGCACATACACCTGATTTGAGTGGAGATCGTCAGCCTAACCTGACCATCTTTCCTGATCAGGCACATACACCTGCTCAGAGCAATCACTTTCGTCATCAAGTGGTTTCTAAAGCGAGTAAGAAGGCATCTAAGAAAAAGATCCGCCCAGCACAGTCAGGAGATCAAAGGCCAATCTGCAACAAGGCCTTGCTCGATGCTGGAGTTCTTGAAGCCCTCAGACATTTATCTGTCGGAATTCAAGATTCTACTCCCTCAGTTCCCAATAACGGGAACATTAATTCTGAAGGTCTTCAATAGACACTTCCTCATGAAGACTTGCTTCATGAAAATTCGGTCAATCTTGAAGTTTCTTCTTCAGATGAGAGCCACAGGAACCCTCTGTGTGGTCAGAAGACCAAGGAGCAAGAGATTTCATCTTTTGTTGTAACCCATCATGACGGTCCTCCTCATGGTGATGAACTTCGCTGCGAAAGTCCTCTCCGTAGTAGTGATTCACATTGTCTCGAAAATTCTTCAGAAGGCAATGTAGTGACGAGAAAGCCCTCCTATCTCGAGGCACTTGCAAACGTAAAACCAGTCATGTCTGATGCTTTACTATCGGCAGGTGAAACTCTTTCTCCATCAAAAGATAGCTTGGGGTTCAGGTTATTCTCCGAACCATCCCTGGGTCATTCATCTTCCAGCATGAATAGTGATTTCTCTACCAATCTTGTTGAATCCGATGAAGCAACAAGGAAACACCAACTATGGTTCAAACAGGTAGAAGAATCTTCATTTAATGATAAAGAGGAAATGCTGAACATGAGGAAAAAACTGGCAAAAAGTGAAGTACTAGTCATGTTTTGGCCTTTGACTGACTCCCAGTACGACATTCCAAAGATGTTGACGGATGATGGAATCCATGATATTTGTCTCAACATATGGAAAACTCTTTGTCAATTAAAGAAGAAGGTATTATCTTATGATGAATATGAAAATCATCTTAAGATAATAGAAGGGTTACAACGCCAGATTGATTTGGCATCTCTATCAGTCTCTCGGTATCCGAAGGCTGAAAACAAACAGAGAACCCTTCAACGTTCATGCCTTGGCGCACTAAGAAAATTGCGTCAGTTAATTGACAATGCTCCATCTGATGTTCATATCAGAGGATGGGGTGTTCACGGAGCACTACATTTCACAGTGCTTTCCAGTCAGCAAAGCCCGCCGAAAATGGTCTCATGCAATGTTATTGCCCATGGCCGGCCACAGTCAATGGGCTTTGTTCATAATCAAAAGCTTTCTCAAGAACAAGCTTCAACTAGTTCCTCTCAAAATCAAGTATATAGAGAACAAGTTGTTGAATTTCTCCTACATCAAGCAGGCGAGAATATTGCACAAGCCTCTCGTCTGGAGCAAACACGTCATCAAATGAAAGAAGTTTCGGAAATCATCCAACAGTCTGTTGAACCAGGTGATAAAAGTGGATACAGGTTAATGCATCCATCTAATTTCCAAACTAAGATTCGCAAGATCAAGAGAGATATTAAGAAGATCTCAGACATAGCATGTCAAGAGACACCCCAGCTTGCCAGACTGGGGACTTCTCTAACCCAACCCTCAGAGTCAACGAATGGGATTCGAGGAGTTGAGCGGAAGTAGCAGGAACATCCCCAGTCCACCGGACTGGGGACTTTTTCAAATCCTCAATCCCTCCCTCAGAGAAAGTTAGTATTCTCTCGATTAGGGAATAAGCCTCAAGAGGAACGAAGAGCCAAGCTGTCAGGAGATTCTCTCCAAGTGACGGTTCTCCAAGAAATTCCTGAGGGATCAAGTCAACGGAATGCCATGTCTCATCATGGACATGGAAGGAGACAATATCACAGAAATGCTGATAGAAAGTATTCCATGCAATATGCATCCATTAATGTCATCAATGTCGTTGCTGCTGATTCACCAGATGAGCCTCAATCAGAGGGATCAGACGAAGAGGTTCCTGCTCAAGAAGTTGCGCACACAGACCTAAATGAAGAAGGTGTGCGCACACGTAATCAAAGGCTTACCCAAAATCTGGGTATTCCTTCAAGTAACCCACTTCCCCATCTCCGAAAAGGATCCAATAAGGGGAAAGGAAAGAATCAGGTTACTTCTCACCCTTCCTCTGAAGGAGGTCAATCGCTCTCATTAGAGAAAAGGTTTGCACAATAGGAGGAAGAAATGAAAGAATTAAGAAGGTTGAATGCAGAACTACTTCAGAGTAGTCTTCTTCTTAAGAATGCTGAAGTCCGACAGCTGAAGGAATTTGTTGTAACTACTGAGATGGATCAAGAATATCCTCCTTTATCAGTACACCCACAGAGGTCTAATCCTACGGGTCAAACGCAACAATGGTTGGCAGAACTACCATCAGTTGCAACACCAACCACCACGTCTGTCCAAGCTCCATTCATTACACCTACTCAAAACCAAGTTCAACCTGACGTTTCTCAAAAGTTAATAACTACTATTGAGTCATTAACATCTCGGTTAGAAACTATGGAAGGGAAACGGGCGCAAGTTCAACCTGAAAAGAAAGTTTACCCTGAATGGGTAGATTCAATTTCTCCTCCATCCAGTTTTGGAAACCCTATTTTCCCTACTTTCAATGGATCAGGCGACCCTGAACAACATTTGACGCATTACGTGTCTTGTTGTGATCCTATGATGGGAACTCCAGAGCAGCAAGAAGCAGTGAAACTTAGATGCTTCGTGCGAACCTTGCAAGGACCAGCTTTTGTCTGGTATACAAGCTTGCAATCCCGGTCAGTAATCGGATGGGAGGATCTTCGTCAAAAATTCCTTCTTTAGTTTAGCTCAACTTTGCCAAAAACGACAGTTTTCGATCTTACAAACTGTAAGCAAAGGGAGAATGAAAGAGTCTCTGATTTCATTGCTCGTTGGAAGGGATTAACGTATTCCTTGAGTTTAGCACTCCCTCAGGAGGAATTGTTGCCAATCTGTGTGGCAAATTTCCGTGACAAATTACGCACGCCATTCATCACTGTGAAATACACAGGAGGGTTTCGAGACCTTACTTCAATCGCTCAACAGATTGAAGATTCCCTTATACAGGCTAAGGTTAAATATCGTGTAATTCCATCAGCTCCAGGAAGAAGAATGGGTAAAGCAGAAACTGCTACAGTTATGCTTAAACAGGCACCTGTACCTATTTCTACTTCAAAACCTTCATCTTCTCGAAGGGCTCCACCTCCTGAACGCCAACAACAAAGGTTGTTTCATCCAAATGATCAAAAAGATCAATGACAAAAACAATTTGAGAATATGAAGAGTAAAACATACTCTTTCCGAAGTGAGCAAGTTCCTGGTTACTTCATTTCAGCTCTGGAAAATAATTTGGTTCAATTACCAGTGCCGAAGAGGCCAAACAAGGAAGGAGATGAAGACTGTCCCAATTATTGTCCCTTTAATCAAATGTTGGGGCATCCCATCCAGGAGTCTTTTGTATTTAAAGACCTCCTGCAAAAGATGGTCGACTTGGGACAAGTCAAATTGAAGGGTTCTTCAGCTCATGTAGCATGTATTACCGCTACAGATCCAGAGGAAGGAGGTGAGTGGCAGGAAGTCAAAAGCAAAACTGCGAAAAAATATGATGCTTGGATGGTCAGAAAGACAATCAATCGGACCCATTCCATTTTGCGAACACAATTGAAGAAGCCAATTGTGTCTCCTACAAAAGCTGCAGTAAAGCCTCCATCAAAAGACAAATCCTCAAAAGGGCAGCGCAATTCAAAGAAGAAAGAGGAATCAGGAGAAGATGAGTATGTAGCAAAGCCTAAATTGTCTTTGACTCTGGAAGATTTCATGCCATCTACTTCGAAGCCACGGGCACCATCCCACCAAACGGCACAGCCTAAACAGGCTAACCAGGCAGAGTCTTTATCAGACGAAGAGTTAATCTTTGGTTCTGTTAATTTGATTCAATTAACAGATTCATATTCCAGTCTTGATGAGCCTGAATTCCCTGTATCAAATAAGGGAACCCGGGGAAGTTCTAGAGGTTCAGGATATAGGGGAAGACGTGGATCTTTCCAAATCCACTACTCTAATTTTACCCCTGCTAGCACTGTATATGCAGCAGAAACTCGTGGTAGAGCCCTTCAGCGAGATCAAAAAGAACAAGAAAGTTCTTCTGCCAATGGCCAACTTAGTTTCGGCACAGTTATTTTGGAAGACCGATTAAAAGTTCCATCTTCTTTATCTCAGCAAGTAAATGGATCTAATCAGTCTAATTTTCCAAAACCAAGGATGTTGCCAACTTCAATACAAGATGCATCAGCTTCCAAAGCATCTGCTTCCAAGGTACCTGCTAAACCGCATATTCCTATTAGGAAACGCAGACCTCTAGATCAAAAATATGATATATTGAAACACTTGGCCCAAGTACCAACCAAGTTATCAATTTTGGATGCTTTTAATCTGTCAATAGATCTTCGGGAAGCACTCATCGAAGCTTTGTCAAGTCCTCAAGAGTTTGAAGCTGAAATTGCTGCAGCTGAAATCTATCACATAGAGAATAATCCTGCGGAATACCATGCAGTGATATCTTTTACTGATAAAGATGAAGATGATGTTGTGCATGGGCACATAAAACCTTTGTACTCATCTGGCAAAGTCAATGGTATAGATGTTCGAAGAGCTTTCATTGACAATGGTTCAGGAGTCAACCTCATGCCCATTCGCACACTTCGTCGATTGGGCCTCACAGAATCTGATTTATCTCCTTCTACCATGATGTTTCAAGGATATGATAAAAATGAACTAGAACCACTAGGAGAAGTTACGCTCAAAACTCAGTTTGGAGATCTTGTTTCCAATTCGGATTTCATGATTGTTGATCAAGACTCAGCTTTCAATATCTTGCTTGGAAGACCCTGGCTACATCAGCATGCAGCTATTCCGTCATCATACCATCAATGTCTCAAATACTGTTTCAATGGTCTAGTTGGAACATTGTATGGTGATAAGGCCACGTTCAAGACATGTGAGTCTCAATACATTGAGGCGGAATTTTATCACATGAAGGGAAGAGAAAAATCTACAAGGAAGGAAATTACCAAAGTTAATGCTCCATATGGTTTGGAAAAAATTCCAATAAATCCATTTTCACATGTGAGTACAGATTATGTGTTACCTATCAGTCAAATTGACAAAATAGGCCCAAATCAAAATACTCTTATGGAAAGATCCATAATGTCAATTACGGCAATCGATCCAGACAACATGGGAGAAATTGGTAACTTACCAAGCAGTGATGAAAGCATAAGTGGTGACGTTTTCATTTCGTCTGCTGAAATCCAACAAGTCTATACTTCGCTAATCAGGCCAGAAGAAGTTATAGCAACACTAGAGGTGAATATTGATGTCGATTCTCAATCCATCATCTCCTCTTTATTTCCCAAAGAAGACCCGTTATCATCAATAGGGTCGGAAATGGAAGCTTCTTCTTCAAAATGTGAAAATTTTGACATCTCTTATGATCATGAGAATTTCGTTTTTTCATCTACTTTGCAAGTAGAAATGGAAGAAATAACACATGATGAAGAGGAAGAGGAAGATCTTAGAGATGCTCCTCCATCATTTGAAGAGGGTATCTCTACCACTGTGGATGAACTCAGAGAAGTAAATCTGGGTACAGAGAAAGATCCACGCCCCACTTTAATTAGTGCGGCCATGACCCTTGAAGAGCAAGAGATGTATATTTCTTTTCTAAAGCAAAATAAAGATATTTTTGCTTGGAATTATACCGAGATGCCTGGCCTTGATCCTGATGTTGCCACCCATCATTTGGGTTTGCCAAAAGAACATCGAGGATTCAAACAAGCCGCGAGAAGAACACACCCAACCTATGCTTCCAAAATCGAGGCTGAAGTGGATAAGCTTATCAAAGCTAACTTCGTCAGAGAAGTTCAATATCCCAAGTGGTTGGCTAATATTGTCCCTGTAAAGAAGAAGAATGGACAAATTAGGGTTTGCATCGATTTCAGAGATCTTAATCGGTATTGTCCTAAAGATGATTTCCCAGTTCCGATTACAGAACACTTAATTGATGCGACGGCTGGCTATGAAGTACTTTATTTCATGGATGGATATTCTGGATATAATCAGATCCGAATGGCCCCTGAAGATGAGGAATATACAGCCTTCAGAGCTCCTCAAGGTGTGTTTTGTTACCGGGTGATGCCCTTTGGTTTAAAGAATGCAGGTGCAACATATCAACGCGCCATGCATCGTATCTTCAAACCTTTTCTAGGGAAATTTGTTGAATTCTATGTAGATGATTTGGTGGTTAAATCCAAACAACGTTTTGATCACTTGGCTGATTTGGAAGTCGTATTCCACAAGCTTCGACAACATAATTTGAAGATGAACCCCTTAAAATGTGCTTTTGGGGTAACCTCAGGAAAATTCCTCGGCTTTGTTGTACGCCATCGTGGTATTGAAGTCGATCCTGAGAAGACCAAATCAATCCTTGGTATGTCACCTCCTCGGAATTTGAAAGAATTAAGAGGACTTCAAGGACACTTAGCCTATATTCGGCGTTTCATCGCCAATTTGGCAGGCAAAAGATTACCCTTTACCAAATTATTGAAGAAAGGAGTCACTTACCAGTGGACTGAAGAATGTCAAGAAGCATTTGATGTTCTCAAGAAATACCTCTTGAGTCCACCATTACTCATGCCCCCTGTTGAGGGTAGGCCTCTTATCCTCTATGTGACAGCTTTAGAGCGATCATTGGGTGCCTTTCTCGCTCAAAAGAATGATGCTGGGAATGAAAATAGTCTCTACTATCTCAGTAGAACTATGCTTGAAGCAGAAACCCGGTATTCGAGTATTGAAAAGTGTTGCCTATCATTAATCTTTGCAGTTCAGAAACTGAGACACCACCTGCAACATCACGAGGTCCAATTGGTATCTCGTAATAATCCACTCAAATTCATCCTTAGTCGTCCAATGCTTACAGGATGTCTGGCAAGGTGGGCGGTTATTCTACAGCAGTTAGACATCCAGTATGTATCTCAAAAGGCAATTAAGGGCCAAGCTCTGGCTGATTTCCTGTCTGAACATCCTTCAGTGGAAGACACGTATTCAGATATCGAACTCCCTGATGAGGAAGTTTTCTCTATTCAAGAGAGTCCTCAAACATGGGAAATATATTTTTATGGTGCTTCTAGAAGTCCAACAGGGAAGAAAATGGAAAATCCTAAATTCAACAAAGTTGGTTTAGGAATTGTGATCATTTCTCCAGATAAGGCAGTGTTACCTTATTCCTTTTTGTTGTGGGAAGGTGGTACCAATAATGAAGCTGAATACCAAGCTCTCATTACAGTCTTGGAGTTAGCGCTTCAAGCACAAGTGAATCACATAAAGGTGAAAGGTGATTCAGACCTGGTAATCAAACAAGTCAATGGGGATTATGCCATCAGAAAAGAAGAATTAATCCCTTTGTATGATTACGTCATAGATTTAATGTCGGAATTCCCTTCAGAACCGACATTTTCTTATGTCCCAAGATCACAAAATGCTCAAGCTGATGCACTGGCTAATATAGCCACAACTTTAGCAGATCCAAATCGGGAGGAGACAACCATCTGTATTGCCCACCGTTGTGCAATTTCACCTTATGTTCAAGTCAGAACAGAGGAAATTAATGAAATTAGTCCCATTCCTGAACCGTATGGTCATACTACAGGATGGATGTCACCTATCAAGGAATACCTTCAAAATGGAACACTTCCACCTGATAGAGCCGAGAAAGAACAAATTCGGAGACGTGTGGTCAATTTTACTCTTTATGATGGTCCAAACCACCTCGAGAAAATTCTCTACAAACGTGGTTTTGATGGAGTTCTCTTCAGATGTATTGATGGTGAAGAGACAATGGTTGTCATAAAAGAAGTGCATGTAGGAGTCTGTGGTGCCCACCAGTCTGGACAAATATTGTCTGATCAAATTCGAAGGCTTGGATACTTCTGGCCTTCAATGATACAAGATTGTGTTAATTTCACAAAGAAGTGTCATTCATGCCAAGTATATGCCAACTTCATTTATCAACCTCCAGAGTTGCTTCATACAGCTAAATACTCATGGCCATTTTCCACATGGGGAATGGATGTGGTGGGACCTTACCCTTCATCTACGGCCAATCATTTTAAGTACATTCGTACTGCTACTGATTTCTTTTCCAAATGGGCAGAGGCAGTACCTCTCAAAGAAGTCAGTTCTAAATGCATTGTTAGCTTCATCAAGTCTAACATCATTACTAGATTTGGTGTCCCTCATACCATATTGACGGACAACGGCACCAACTTCTGTTCTTCTGAGGTAAAGAAATTGTGTCAAGAATACAACATTAAGTCCAACCATTCATCTCGATATCATGCAGCGGCTAATGGCCAGATAGAGGCCTTCAACAAGACTCCTTCAAATATACTTAAAAAGATGGTGGATAAAGATAAGAGGTCATGGCCTGATAAACTCTATCATGCTTTATGGGCTTATCGGACTACCACTCGCAATGCAACGCAGTCTACTCCATATTCATTGGTATATGGAACAGAAGCAGTCTTGCCAATTGAAGTTCAATTTCCCTCACTCAGAATAGCCATTTGTGATCAGTTATCAACAAATGAGCAATCCCAAAAGCGATTGAATGAATTGGAATAGTTAGATGAGAAAAGATTGTGCACTTTGCACCACTTGGAAATCTATCAGAATCGGATAGCACGAGCTTTTAACAAAAAAGTTCGTCTTCGTTCATTCATTTAGGGAGAATTGGTATTGGTTCTCAGAGCACCAATGATACCAGGAAAGAAGCCTCCCAAGCTTGAACCAAAATGGGAAGGACCTTGTTCAATACATAAGGTCTACTCCAATGGATCGTATTCTCTGATCTCAATGGATGGAGAACACATCACGACTCCAACTAATGCCAGATTTCTGAAGAAGTATTTTGTATAAACACAAAATATTGTTCCCAGATCCAAAACAATCACATTAGATAATAACTTTGTCCTACATGACATTAAACTGTTATTATGTCCTATCTACATGACATTAAACTATACAGAAGATCCTATATTTTGTCCGAGATGACATTAAACTATATTGTGTCTTAGCAACATGACATTAAACTGTGTGGCACTTCCAATGTCCAGCATGACGATAAACTATAAAAAGTCCCCAGAACTGATATCCTCATATTGGTTCACCTTAGTCCTAGCTACATGACTTTAAACTGTACAGCACCAGTTCGTCCTTGCTATATGACGTTAAACTATACAGTAATGGTCCAGTATGACTTTAAACTGCAACTTCGTCCCACACGACATTAAACTGTGAAAAAGTTCCCTAAACCGTCCAGCATGACCTTAAACTGCATCATCCCTGGTCCATGTATATGACCATAAACTATTTGCAAATCCCTTATGTCCAGCAAGACGTTAAACTGTGACGTCCTAAACTACATGACACTAAACTGTATAAAAGTACCTCACGTCCGAAAAGACGTTAAATTATATAATCATCAAAGGTCCAGCATGACATTAAACTGCACCATCCACGGTCCATGCTTATGACCTTAAACTATTCCCACTTTCGTCCAACATGACATAAATGGTGTGTTATTTTGTCCTTACGGCATGACATTAAACTGCACAGTCCCCCTTTCGTCCAATATGACGTTAAACTATTTTATCCCCATCGTCCTAACTACATGACGCTAAACTGTACAGAAAATCCTTGATAGGTCCTACATGACATTAAACTATATTTTGTCCCTGCTACATGACACTAAACTGTGCAGCACCAATAGTCCTAACTGCAAGACTTTAAACTGCATAGTCCCTTTTTATGTCCTACATGACATTAAACTGTGCATCGTTAAGGTTGTTATTACCTCTTATTTCTCACACCGAGTATGACTCACGTGAGCTTAGAGCGAACATCAACCATAACATTCCCTTTGGGCCACTAACCATGTGTAAGTCCCAACAATATTTTTTTTATTAGATCATTGTCCACAAGAACAACTTTATCATTAATTCATTCTTTAATTGAACTACACGGACTTTGATCCTCACCCTCCAGGCTGGGTATGTAGGCAACCTCCCAGGGTTCAAGCCCAAAAACAATATCTTCACATCGGTTCACCACAACCTCATATGATGTTGATTTGTGAAACCGCCCCTGGAATCAATATCTTTACATTGATTCACTTTCGTCCTTGTTATATGACGTTAAACTATACAACACTTTTGTCCGGTACGACAATAAACTACAATATTCTTTGATTTCCCTCATTTGAGAAGGAACCATTATTGACATTGATTTTTTTAAAATCATGTTTCATTTTCAAAAGACTACGTGCATACATGGTAATGCCTAAACTTTTTATCTCAGGTTAAACCATCATTGCACTAAAGTCCCCTTTCACCCTTCACATGTACGAACCAAATTTGTACAAAGGGTAGGTCTAGAACTACGTGGACTTGATTCCCATCCTTATGGGATACGTAGGAACATTCGAGTATCCCTAGAATCCAGTCCCAAGTCTTTTGGGCCTAACCCCAAATTTCACTTTCAGTCCCTTGGCTGAAAAGTCCTCATGAAAACACACACTGTGTATTCATTATTATGGTCCGAATTCTATGACCCTAAACTAAGATCACTCATACTTTCATCCTGCATGACGTTAAACTGCATTTCAAGAACTGTGTATGGCTTGATTCTCATTCTTATGAGATACGTAGTGAAGTCCAAGTTTCAATTCAGGACCCAGCCACAACATGATTATGGTTTTCATTCACCTATGTATCTCTATATACATTGGACAATACCCATCTTTATGTGTTATAATCCTAACCTTAAATATTTTCAGATCTTCATAACCCTTTTCATGACTTCTAGTCACAAAAATGTCAAACTTTTGAGAATTATTTTGCCTGACTATGCAGCACATGCCCATAGGTGGCCTTGCATAAGCAGTCCACATAACAGACTTGTCAGCCAAAAGATGCTATTCATTTGACCATGCAGCCAATGCCCATAGGTGGCCCTGCATATTTCAACCCCCTAACGGGTTTTGTTAAATAATAGTAACTTCATTCTTGGGAAGAATGCCTCTTTTGTCCTTATTTGTCTTAAACGACAATATGTAGGGATCCGAAAAAAATAGCCATCCTTAACATATTTGTCCCATATCCTTTTTCATGATCTGAAAGTATTCAAGTATATGGTTTATTCTTCTTCCCTACGTTTGGGTCAGACCTTCGTAGGAGTGATATTCATCCAGTTCTTCGATGTTCTTGTTCGGAAATATCTTCTCCATATTCAAGTACCTCTTTCCATACAACAAACTCTATGCTTTAGAAAATTTGATTCTCCATAAACTTTCACTGGCTTTTAGCACTAGGAAAGTAAATTTCTGGGAGTTCTTTTTCCTGACTATGCAGCACGTGCCCATAGGTGGCCTTGCATAAACAGTCCACATAACAGACTTGTCAGCCAAAAGATGCTATTTATTTGACCATGCAGCCAATGCCCATAGGTGGCCCTGCATATTTCAACCCACTAACGGGTTTTGTTAAATAATAGTAACTTCATTTCTTGGAAACTACTTCTTTTAATGCCTTTTAGCTCTTTTTCATATCATTCCTCAGATTCAAATATTCTTAAGCCATAGTTTACATTTTTTCCCTCATACTTGAGTATGGTAATATGTTTTTAGATAAATTGTCAAGGAATTGAATCCATTTTTTAATCCATTTCGGTCAAAGCTATTTCGACCTTAAACATTAGCCCCTTTATGTCCGGTGTGCATGACTTTAAACTTCCCACACAAAAGACAAAGGAACTCTGAATAAAAGTCAAGTTCCAGCTCACTAAATATACATTTTTGTATGATTTAGGTAATATTGAGCAGTTAAAAGATTCAAAGTTTGTAGGATTATTTGTAATAATCCTAGTAAAAATCAAACTATGCTTACTAGGCCCATTGGCTTAAGTAAATTTTAAGCAGGTAATGAAAGAATGCAGGTACAAATGATTGAAGACAAAGGTGTTTTTCATTGATACACAAGAGTTAGAAGGACATCCACAGACTGGAGTCTCTTCTTTTCTTTCAAGAATTACAAGAGGCTTTCAACATAACACTTCATTTGATTTACGGCATCCCGATCTTCATTAGCAAACACCTAGAATTCATTCATTCAACTGGATACAATAAGAGATGCAGTGATACCAGCTCTTCTTGGAACAATTGTAAAAGGATGTTCTTGAGTGCGGTTTGAGAAAATTTTCTGCTGATCAAACAGTGACTCTGTTTTTGTCCAAGAGACTTGGAAGATGGATACATGGATTTGAGAATGGAGCATTGGAAGTAAAGAGCCATTTGGAGAGAGTACACTTTTCAGATATTGCTATAATATCATGTTTGTCTTCTCTCCACCAACCATTAGTAGAAAACATTTCATCCCATGGGTTTGCCATTTTCATATCTGCAAGGGAATGACATGGAGGAAGAATTTGAAAGTTCACACCATTGTTGTTACTCTTAATACACAGCATAACCGAAATAGAGAAATAGCAGTGCATCTGCATCTCAGGTGTATAATTGTATGCATTTGGAACATTGACTCCTTGCAGATGACCATGAACACACAGAGATAGGTAGATGCTCTGTGGGAAATTAAGATGATATTTCTTCAAGTACTTATCCAAATCTGGGAAAGTGTTGTCGCAGATATCATAGTAATCATGGCCAATATTGTTCATCATGTCATCAATCCGCTTGCTAGCCAGTTCATCAGCCATTCCAATTCCCTTAGGAGCCATTGAATCTGTACAAAAGTTGAACAAATTTAACTCTTAAATGGGTTTATTTTTTTAAAATTTGTGAAAAAATTTGGAAAAAAATGGCCAAGGCATTAAGTCGCGCAAGTCTAAACAAGGACGCGCAAGTATTTCGTGTGCCGCGCTAGTTTTTGACGCGCAAGTATAAACCGCGCAAGTAAGAATACCTTTACAGGAGCGTGACAGCGAGGGAACAGTGGAAAAGAGACTTGCGCGGCTTAGGTGACCTGCGCGGTGAGAGCTCGAGAAGGGATGAAGTCCGGAAATCCGGATACTTGTACGGAGGTGAGGCCGCGTATTTATAGGCCAGGAAGCCTACCTGCGCGCCACACCCAGAGCGCTTAAGGCCTGCGCGACGCAGACTTGCGCGCCTCCCTCTGCGCACTGAAAGACTTGCGCGCCCTCCCTTTTCCTTTGGAGGGATTCGATTTCCTCAGAGTCAAATCCTCATTTCTCTCTGGATCCAACTCTGAGGGGGGACTTTTGTTGACACTCCTTTCGTCACAGAATATAAAGATCGGAAAAGGGAATATCTGAGCTCAAAGTGATTCAGCCTTTGAAGAAAACATCAAAAATCAACAAAGGAAGGAAGAAATGATCAACAGCAACCTCACCGCGCAAGTTATCTAACTGGCTCGCAAGTGTACTTGCGCGGCTACCTTGGTCGCGCAGGTGACTTGCGCGACCTAAATGGTAACCGCCCGGTAACCGCCCGGGGTTTTTTTTTGCCTATAAATAGACCCTGTGGGCCCCCCATTCAGAAGATCTTTTTCCAGAACTCGGATTGAATCTCCCAACGCCCAAGTCTCTTCTCAAAGCTTCTGGAACACTTCTAAGGTAATTTCTTACCTAGAACGGAAGATCTAAAGAGAAGAAGGAAGGCCTAAGTGTTGAAACTTATCAAACACTTGCGCGCCGACTTATTTCCTTCAATATAACTTGCGCGTCCCTTTTCTGGAAGAAACTCAAGAAAATTCTAAAGGGTTTAAAAAAGAGCCGCTCAAGTATTTCAATGCTGGTTGAAAATCGTGCAAGTACACTATGTGTCGCGCAGGTATACCTGCGCGACCAATACTTGCGCGCCCATGGAAGACTTGCGCGCCATGCAAGACTTGCGTGCCCCTATCTTTTTGGGTGCCCATATTGCCCATTTTTACCCCTCTTAAGCCATTTCACCTTTCCTTTTCAAGATTCAGTCTTCAAGACACTCTTCAAAGCCATTTATGGCATGATTTCTTGATTTGACTTTCTTATCTGAAAGGAATTCTGTGGAATCTCTCTCAAAGTCTAGTGATTTAAATATCCTTATGTCACTAAAATACGGAGAGTTCATTCATTCAACCTCATCCTTTAAGATGATAGAATCTTAACCTGGGTCTCCTTTTCAAGAATAATCCCCAGTGATAAAACCTTTAACTTGGGCATCCTCCTCAGGAGTAAGCCCCAATCATAATTCTTTAACTTGGGCATCCTTCTTAGGAGTAAGCCCCAACCTCAAATATGGGCATCCTCCTCAGGAATAAGCCCCAAACCTTAATCCCTAACCTAGGTCTCCTTTTTCAGGAATAAGACTCAGTCATAACCTTGGGCTTCCTTTTAAAGAATAAGCCCCAAGTCTCCTAACCTGAGTCTCCTTTTTCAGGAATAAGAATCAGTCATAATCTTGGGATTCCTTTTAAAGAATAAGCCCCAAGTCCCCTAACCTGGGTATCCTTTTTAGGAATAAGACTCAGTCATAACCTTGGGTCTCCTTTTCAGTAATAAGCCCCAAGTTCCCTTAAATTTCTCTTAACCAGTCATAATTTACCTTTGATTTGGGTTTCCTTTTCAGGAGTAAAACCCAATAATAAGTCCCCTCCTAACTTGGGCATCCTCCTTAGGAGTAAGCCCCAAGATTAGAGTATTCAAATCTTCATGAAGCACATATAACTTTATGGACCCTGTTCATGGATTTTCTCCCTAAAAGTAAATCCTAAACCTTCATCTATCTGGGCAGTCATCCATACATAAGCCCCAAACAAATTCTTATGATCGCATCTTTCATGGCACAATTGTCTAAATTTTACCAATACCTCTTGTTTCTCACACCGAGCATGACTCACGTGAGCTTAGAGTGTAAAAGTAATTATGACATTCATCTTTGAGCCATCAATCATAAACATCATACTCCATTTCTCGAACTACGTGGGTTCTGATTCCTTTTCCAAAACAAAGGATACGCAGGTAGCCCATTTTTGGGTTCGATCCCAACTTTGAAATAATCTCTGTCCTTCTGAATGACGATAAACTTCAAGTGCCCCACTGAGTGGCTTTAAAACCAGCCTGGTCATCATAATGACCAAGAGACTTTTATATAAATGTTTTGAAGGATACCATTGACCAAGAATCTCTAAACAGATATAGATTATTCTCTATTGATGAAGAACCTCGAATACATATAAAAGATTCTCTAAATTTCTTGCATATTTAATCATTGATTGTTAAAACTAAAGGAAAGCACATTTTATACTTGGTAATGTAATAAGGATTCACGAACATAACTTAAATCTATAAAGAGAGTCCCGGAGTAGACAATAATTCCCCTCAAAAAGGTGTGATGAGTCCGACCTCCCATCCTCTAGACCAATGAAAATTCCTAAGCCTCATTAGTCCACAAGCTAATGAGCGCCTGCCTTTGGAAAGTAGGTCCAAACGGATGTGGAATCATTGGCTGTTTCCGGTTCTACGAACAAACCCGTTAGAAACCGATCGGAATGTTTGAATCTCCCATCAAGGAGGTCATCCCCGGATTTCGTGCGAAACAAGTATATTTTAGGAATTTATTATTCATTATATTTTTATTTCTGGTAGAAATATTTAAGTTCTTGAACAATGAGATTTAATATCTAAAGTATTCGCCTTAGCATGTTCTGGAAACACTATTCATGATTTACATATTCAATAATTGCTTAAGCATGTTCTGGAATCATTGTTCATACCCTACGTGGATAAACGTAGCGTAAGGATGGAATGCGGTGTATACTTTATGAGTTATCAGAAAAGGATGGTTAATCAACCATACATTATCAGAAAAGTATGGAATAGGAACCCTACCTTAGGAAGGAACCCTACATTTGGGATATTGAAAATTATAGTTCATCAACCTTACTTTTGTAAACAACCTTACGTTTCATAAAAAGTATGGATCATGTACCTTACATTTAGAAGCTTTTAAAAGTATGGATCATTTATCATATGTTTTAATGTTGAAAAGAAAAGTATGGTTAATCAACCCTATGTTTGTAGTCAACCTTACATTTTAAGAATGCGACATCAACCCTACGTCAGTATTCAACCTTACATTTGAGAGATGCATGCTATACAATTCAACCTTACGTTTATCATAGAAGAATTAAAGACGATATTATTATGCAATGGTCTGCAAGCGGATTATTAGGCTGATTTCAATCCAGATTAAAAGCTTATTTTTTAAAGAGTGTATTTGACTCATTCAAAGCCATTTTATCTACAATTCAAAGAATCATTTTAAAAGGATATTTTATTTCTGAATTTAAAGGGGAGTTATGACTGCTATGTTATTTTTAATTTTTGAATATCGCGAGTCATAAGGCGACTTTTTTGGATCTAAATTTGCAGGAGAAGTGCTCGTTGTTATTTTATATATATATATGTGATATTTACACAGATAATATATACAAGATTTTCCTAACAACAATGATGAATATAAAAAAGGATAAAAACAGAGACTATCAAGAACACAGATCTGCTGATTATGAAGAGCGATAAAGTTCTGTTTATTGAAGAAGAAGAATCATGATAGAAGATTAACTCATTCGACATTAAAGTTCTTTTGTGAATCTATTGCTGCTGAAGTTGCGAATTATATTTCTATATCTACTGTAACCAGATCGACTCGGAATGACTCTTCTTGAAAGATCATTATTTTTGAAGATGATGATCCATCTACCTTCAATTGCATTCTGTTTCAATTGTGAAGAAAAATGGGAAAGTATTTTCAATGTACAAATACCTTTCTTTTTATTCTTGAGTGACCAGCTTCTCGTAATATGATGTGAAGGTTCTGTGATTGAACTAGAAGGGTCTATTTTGACTTAGATTGTAAAGGTGTCAACTGCTTGAACTCATTTGTGGAACGGTCTGTTGACAAGAGGAACAGATAGTGAAAATCACCAAGCTCGTGTAGTAGAGTGTTAGTGGAGTGGACTAGGGGCCTTCTGTTCCCCAAAACACTATACATCTTGTGTCCCTGCAATTTAAATTTCCGCTGCATTAATCCATCTGATTAAATTCAAAGGGCAGAACACAATCTCAAGAATATTTTGTAAAAGACACAAGTCACCCCCTCTTGTGTATATTTGATATATCCCAATCCAATAGGTTTCAAGAGTTTAGGAAAAGTACTAGGGCGAGAAAATATTTAGGGATTCTTCTAATCTTCCAAAAATTCTAAATGAGGAGCCCAAGGTTCCTATTTATAGGTATTTTTGGGACTCTGGGTGAAGGATTTAACTCACACATGTGTGTTTCATAGATCCTCACATAGGTGTGTCACATTGGTCATCACACAAGTGGGTCGTGCTAGCCATCACGTATGTGGGTTACAGTAGTCGTCATGTAGGTATAACCCAAGCGAGTCTCTTGGGAATGCATTTCTAGAGCCTATGTGGTTGAACTGGTGCATCTACTGGACCTATGCGGTGATGTTGGTATGGAGTCTAGACTTTCACGGTGACACTAGTATGGGCGTTATGTAGTATGACCTATTTGAACATGTGTGATCCTTTATATCCTTCACTAACATTTTTCTTAAGGTATTTCCCATTGAAACACCTCATTCTCAAATGAAAAAAGGAGTGTCAACATACATGTTATGATGAACTATCTACATCATAATGTCATTTAAATTTTATCACTTATATTATATAATAAATATATTATATGATAAAATTTATTCATTAACTCGACTCGTAATTTCCATAAATATTAAATGAACCTTGAATATTAAAATAATATTCTTCCACACTTGTATATACTTTTACACTTATAATTAAATTTAAAAAATAAATTTTACTCTAATTGTTCTATACTTGAATAATAATGAATTTATTTATTCATTGGTGATCTTTTTCTTCTCAGACACATCTCAGGCCTCATGGTGGGGCCATCCAGATCCTATATTTGTATTAATTAGTATATGAATCACTTTTAAATATGCTATTTTGTGTGAACCTCGATACAATTACCTAGATAACTTCTAATACTAGTCATAAAATATAATTGGATTCAAGAAACCCATAAAGGCCCCTAAAGAGATAAGGAATAGTCATTGCAATGACAACCTTCCTATGAACACACACTGTGTAATATAATGTCTTTGCCTTGGGATATCTCATAAAGAAGGATGCACACTATGTGTCATAATCGATTATTGATTCATTATTCATTGAACTCACTATTTGGAATTACCTTATTATATTATTACCATGGATTTATTAAAGGTGCTACCATTCTTATCAACTATGCCCAATATATCACTTCCTTTAGGAAGTGAAAAATTCAATCTTGATTATTCCAACAATGTCATACTATCAATGATACACCCAATGCAATCTAAATCACTACAAATTCATTTCAATTGTTTTTACCCCTTATCACAATATATGTTTGAATAGTATATACTAATAATAGTCTCAAGTTGAGAGAACATTACACGTGTTTGCAGATAGAAGCAACCAATGATACCTAAAACATGTGGGGTTTCAATTTGAGAGTTAGACCTTATGATCTCATCTACTTGAGATCACTAAATGTGAAGTTCATGAGAAGTATCAATGCTTATGATCCCCAAAAACCTGATATTTAAACATCATCTGTGTCCAGTCATAATGATGTAGCTAGATTATAGCACATATAATTAATATTAATCTCACATTATCTCTAGGTTCTCATTATTGTCTGGGAACTACTATAACCTTTTGATATGAAAAATAATCTATGTACATTACAATTTAAATTGTAGATTTAGAATTATCAACACTATTATTGTAAGTTTAAATCATTAATAACTAACTATATACATTATTTGATAATAGAAAAGTATAGTTTAGTTGGGTTTTGGGAACCCACTATTCCAACACTCCCACTTTCACTAGATCAAACTTGCTAACTAACCTTATTATCTCTCACATGACATGATCATGATTTTTCTAAGTTATAACTTCAGTCAATAAGTTTTCCATGTCTCTGATTTGTGGTGATTCTATTACATGTAACCTCACCTTCTTGAGTAAGACACATCAAGAGTTGATATCCCCAAGTATATTCTATTTGTCAACTTTTAAAAATAAGGAATCATGACTAGTACGGGTAGTAAGATTATCATAATTTATGTTATGATAAATATTTACATACTAACTGAGATTCCCAGAACTGAAAAAATCATTGCACATTTTTCATTTCTTCTTTAATTTCATCAAAATCCACATCACACTTTTTATTTTTCAAATATGGATTCCACCGGCTTGAATGAGATTCTATTTTTCATTACCTTAGCCTAATTATGATATAATATCAAATTTATCTATAATAAAACTAGTTTGTGTCCCATTAAAACTATTTTCCTTTCTTATCCAAGTACCAAAAATATATCCTCTATACTCTGATAAGTACAATTAGATAGTTCTAACTACTTATTTTGTATTTCTCCTTGATACTACTGATATTTTCCTATCAAAGAATATATGATCAAATTATCATATTTAGTAAATATAATAGAATATGTGATTGATCCATAAAAAAGAAAAGGGAATAAAAATCACCAATGTAATCCCCTCTTATGTCTCATACATGTCTTCTTGTAGAGATTCATGTCACGTTACATTGTTAATAATTCTATCTCATATTATTATAGCTTTTATTTTTCATAAACCTGTTATTATATATACTATTGACTCATTATAAGAAAATTTTATATCTACCTTAGTAGATCTCATTCCCCAATACTTAGGTTGCAACTTTAATTCAATAGCTGGAGAGTTACTTTCACTATAGTCTTAATTAAGTATAAGACAAATAGTTATTTTCCATATGATATCAAACACATTTTTCTTAAAAACATGTTATTCTCCCACTAACCACTTGTATTCACATGGAAAAAATTCATTCAAAATAAATATTATATTATATTATTACTTACATGAATCCAAAACTATAGTTTTATAAATTACACCCCTTATTGGCATTCTAGGATGTCACCAACACTTTCTAGTTTCATCATACAAACTCCTCCCATGAATTGTGGCCTTGAGATCCAATGACAAATACAATGACCATAAAAATTAGTTGTGACTGGTAAAATTCTAATGAATTTAGGAATAATGACTTGTTATTGCCAATCAAGCCTCATTGGTACCATTACTATACCATCCATGTATAGTCTTATTTGAATACCCGCCACAGTATTCAAAATAATAACCCATGTAATTTAATACATGGAATCCATTATCAAATTTTAATTGATCTTTTAAAATTTAACATGTTTTCATTTACTATTTAATTATATTATTCATTACTCTAGATGAATAAAGTATCACCATACACATTTAATATAAAACCATCATCATGTTTTTATCCTTTGTACATAGTATATGTATTTGGAATATTCCTTTTTTATAATCTCTTCTGAAACATTCTCCTATGAAAACTACTTGTTCATTTCCAACATTGACTAAATTCAAGTCAATAATGATCCCAATATCTCAAATAGATAAATGAAAAAATTTATAGAAATATAGTCTATCACTTGACTATAACCTTTATATCTTATGGATTTATATAATATACAATTTGATATTATTATATTAATAGAGAATCATGTTTTTTCTTGATGTATGTTTTTTTATATTCATAAAATATTCACTGCATCCAAACACATGTTCTTATAGAATAATGAATTTATATCATATTATAACACATATGATATCCATTTTTCATTATATTTGGATTATGTTTATGGGATTATGATTCTATTTACTAATCATGTATGGAAAATAATGGAAGTATCTACAATGGGTGTGATTCTTATCATTGATGATCCTTTTAGTAACATCATAAATTATATGTGTATAAGGAAATTTTTATTTAGGAATTACTCCAAGATACATTTATTTGATCATTTTTTTTATATAAGAATAATCATTGATCCTCCTTAATAACATCATTAATTTTATGTGTTTATAGAAATTTCATTTTAGGAATAAATCCACTCTATATTTTAAGAACTAAGAGTGCTTGGTCAAGGTATTATTTGGTACACGGGCCCAAAGAGACTCATATATTCTGAGCATACATATAGAATATTTCACTTTCATATTCCTTAAAAAATCATTAAAGTAATGTTATAATTTATATTTACCACTATATTAACCATGTAATAGTTCACACCCTCTAGATAAACTAATTTCTAAATCTATGCAGCCTACCTTTATTTATAGAGGATTCTTTCTCCAAAAATAAATAAGTAAATGTGTCGATAATACCTAATGTCTTTAACTCCACAAAGTCTAAATACCATTCTAGGTATATAATTGAATAATATTTATATTTTTTCTAGACAAAGAATTATCTTTTCCCAAATGGGTATAAAAAAGTCTTATATTTTATATTAATCCGGTATTTCTAACGATTCAAGTATTGTTGAACTATTAGTTGAGTATTCAACACCACAAACAACATTCATTCCAAAATTGGAGTAATTTATACTTGTGTATAATGGATAGGAGACATAAATGTTTTGGTAATACTTAAAAAAAGTTTAACTAGAATCAATTAACATGGAAATATAGAAGTTTTGTACTTCTCACTACTGACTTATAAATCACCCTTTCTAATCCTCTTGGAGAATTCACCTTAATTGTTGTAACATTTATATTCTTACTCAGTTATTTTATTTCAATAAATATATGTGATTGTAAAATTTTATTTAATACCCTTGAAGTATAATAGAAACTTCACATATATATTGATGAATATACCTAAAAAAGAGGAGACTAATTTTTTCTTCAATTCAATCCTTGACATTTATCTTCTATTGACTTATCACATGAAATTAAAAGAAAATAACCTCCTATATGATGATCATCATCTGTTATTTATTGGATGTTATGGATTTTCCCTTGGAATCAAACTCTCCATATTTATTTTAGCCTTTTATTTTAACTTGTTCACCATAAGAACAAAAGATTTATCTTTCTTTAGGTTTTTATTTTCTTGGAGAACCTTTTCCAAAAGGCAATGAAACATTATCACCATACTATTCATTATGTGATCTTAAAAAAATGGGATAAAGTTTGTGATAATGATATAATAATGGTATGTATTGAGAGAGAGTGTGATATCTTTTAATTTACACAATTATAGTGTAATCATCACCACATTCATATCTAGCTTCATTGTCTCCTCATAGACTTATCGAAGAAAATACAACATGTAGTACCATTTATGTCTTGATGATGTATTATAAATTCATTGGAAATTGATGATAGTATTATGATGTTAAACCATATGCATCATACTTGAGTCTCCTATAATCATTTTTTATACACCCTCACTTCCTTAGGTAGCACGATAGGTATTGGGGACTCCATCACCTTGAATTTCATATATAATAGTACTTAAAACAAGAACTTGTACTAATATTTTAATTTCATGCTATTTTGGACATGTTCTTTGTCCAAAATTAATCTCATTGGTCTTGTGGTATTTATTTCAATTTTCTACAAAAATGAAACACTAAAAGATTATAACTTTTATCTTGATTACTAATTTTACATTATTGATTAATTAAATCATTAAATGTCTCCCAATATTTTATTGAACCCTAGTATCCCTCACTACTAGATTTTGAATACTCAGTTGCTAAAGTATTCTAGTGTCTAGGATTCATGAAACCTCCCCTCATAGTCTATGATATGGCTACACCTCTACTTAGAGCTTCAAGGTAGGAATCTTACTAGACAACAATATTATCTCATGAATCTTAGATTTTTTGAGTTAATACCCTTGTTTTAGAAATCATAAACTTGATTTACTCAACTATTTGCCTCTAAATATGAAATAATCTATCTATGTATTCATCTATTCTAATAGATTCAATGAAGAAACCCATTGCTCTTATAAGGACTCCAGGGTAATAAGAGTCACCCTTAACTAGGGATGAAGAGCACTCCACACACTCGATGTTCTTAAATTCAAACGATTAGAGGAATTTAGGAATAAATATTTATTTAATGGGTTTTTATTATTATTTGATGAATAAATTCATTTTTTCATTAAATATGTTTTTATTTTGTTGTCTCACTCACGAATGAACATGAAGTAAATAGAACAAAATCATTATGTATTTATTTGTTTTATTATATACATTATTTTTTCATTATTTTATGTGTTCTTGAAAATATGAACATTCAAAAAAATAATAAAAAATTCATAAATTAAATAAACTACCAGAATGATATTGAGAATTTACTATTGGTTGATCCATTTTCACTCAATGGGTCAACCACGATCCTAGGGGTATAATACCTATTTCGTGTCTTGACACATATTACATCTCACACCCTGGTCCAATGTTTCCACATATCATCCAGGATAACACCTATTATCGACGTGGCACATATATTATAGTTTCATCATCATAATACAAATAAAATTTCATATAGGAGAGGAAGTCTCAAGATATGAAAAATATATATAGGATAAAACCGATGGATATGAAATAAATTAAAAATATTAAATAAAAATTGATGATGCATAGACTATCAAATTAAAATTAAATCTTACAATCATCACACATGGTTGTAATAATTAATTAAATAAATTTTAACCTAGACAAACAAAGGTTGGCCAATTCTCAATACCAGTCAATGGATATTTTAGATGATCTATAAAATTATATTTTAATAAATTCTAGTTAGAGGGAAATTAAATAAATAAAAAAATTGATTTTTTATAATTAAAATAATTTATTTTTTTGGTCCTGAAATTAATTTCATTTTGAACCAAAAATTAATTTACTTTTTCAATTATAATTATTTTTTAAAACTCGAAAAATTAATAAATTACTTTTTTATTGGCTCAAACAATTTATGCAATCTTTATAATACCAATTGTTTATGCCGAGACATGCAGTAGAAGCCCATGGGTTAGAGAATTTAAAATCTTCATCATCAGAGCAACATAAATTTATCATATTTGGAGATTTGTGCCCTAATAAGGGTTTAAGGATCTCATGTTAAATTAAAATAAAAAAACGAACATTTACCTCATTCAGATCGAAGGACTTATCAACTATCACTTCTCATTGGTGGCTATTTCTTGAAGGATATAAATTTGAAAACATATATATCATCCATACATGATTCAAGAGTCAATGAAAACTTTGATCATTTAATTTTAGGTGCTAGAACACAGATCCAACAACACTTTCAACATCTTGGTGATCACCACTTAGTAGTTCATTCAATCCATGAAGGTGTCCTTGTTTATAATACTTGAAAATAGGATTTCTCACATTAGTATGTGATAATGAGAAGAGAGTATCTCTCAAATTAGGGTGGATGAATATTCCCTTAGAAATAAGCTCCTCATTACTTATATAGTGGAGTTTAAACAACTATAAAGGGTTCCCTGACCCCCTTTTATGTAATTCCCACTAAGTAAGCAATAAATGACATGTTATGATGAACTCATTGTGTGATAATTTCATTTATATTTTATGAATTACTTATTGATAAAACACTATTTTGTTGAATATTTTATTGATAATAAATGATTTAATTTCCTCAAATTGTGCTAAATATATTCATTTATGAAATATTTGGGATTAGATCATTCATTAGAAAATTTGATGAAAATTCATGTTTTACCCATTTAAAATGTACTGTAGTATTTTAAAGATAAATATTTTAATATTAATTATTTGAACTTAATATTTTGTAACAGTGTTCCTAACTTCTTTTTCTACAACTTCTAATCAGGAAACTGGTGCTGAAGAGTGCATTTGGATGGATTAAATGGGCCATTAATTCAATGGTGGGCTGGACTCGATATAATGGACATGGGTTCTGTATTTGGGCCATAACGTTTTCATCTATTCTTGGATTAGGCCCAAATTTTGAGAGGAGCTGCATGACTCAGTTTCGCACGAATCATCCTTCTGTAAGGATAGCGGATTCACGCGTTTTGGTGGTAAAATGGGCGGTTCCCATTGGCATAAAATATTTGGCCGAGATTCCCCATTCACGATTGAAACCACTTTGAACCTAGCCTCCACACCACTCTATAGATTGGTGTTTTTCTCATTTGGTGGGTTTGGGACATGCATTGGGAAGTTGAGGGTAAAGTATAATTGTATCCACTCCAATTATCTAACCATTTCAATAAGGGTATCTCTTGAAGCAAGGATCCCTTCGACGAAGCCTTCTTCTTCTCCTTCGTGTTGTAATGCTTTTGTTTGTGTAATAAATTTATTTATACTTCTTTTATTTATTCTATTTTCTCTTGTTTTATTCAAATTTATTCTTCTCTTAATCCTCCTATTTGGGAAGGAATTATTTAGTTAAAACTTGATTGTGTTCTACCTTTTCTATACCTTTGCACATGAAAAACATTTCTACGATGACTACACCGCCCATGTAAGAGTAGTTATTTTTAGTAATAGACCGACCTCTATCCTTCTTCATTCATTTATTTTGAATCAATGAGCTACTATAATTCACATATTATGATCTATTAATTGAGTTTTTAATTTAAATGAAACTAATAAAGCAATTAAATAGTTAACACGAACACACGAGGTCGGGAATTGTGTGAACTGTGAGAGCGCAACCTTAACCGGTAATTCAAAACCACATGGGATTAATTTGTAGAGTTCAAACATAATACCTAAACTCAATCAGTCCTCAGTTATAGAATTTATATGTTTCTTTAATTTACCACTGACCATAATCTATCCATGGAATATCAATCAAAGAAGGGTGATGTGATTGCATGTTCCGAAGGTAACCTAGGGTTTAATTCACTTCATCTTTGTGGTAAGGTTAATTCTTGTAGGGTTCAAGGGTTAACAAGTTAAGGGATCATAATTAAGTGGATGTTAATTTAAATGATAATGATAAATAATTTATTAAATAGGTAGAGTTAGATCGATTACGTCTTTTAAGTATTGTCTAAAAAATATCTTCTTGCTGTGTCATTTTAATTGAAATTCATTTCAAAACTAAAAAAACAATCTTCTTCCAACAAACATATTCTAGATTTATAAACTATAACCAACCCCCATCCTTTCAAGTAGTGTTTTTATTCTCTTTTATTTTATTTTTATAATACCTCTAAAAAAAAATTTTAATTCACTTCCTCCTTTGAGAGACGACCTTGGTCAGCCACTCTGCTGCACCTAAGTACCCTAAAATCACACTAATCATTTGAGGGCGCCATTGACAGTGCTCTTTCAAATTGGCGCCATTTCCGGGGAGGCAAGTAATTATTTCAACCAATTAGAGGTATTTATTTTATTTTACATTTTATTATCTTCCTCTCTTCTTTCTTCCTTCTTTACCCAATATGTTTTTTTCTTTTTTCTTTTATTTTCTTCTACTTCTTTTTAGACCATCAACTCAAACTTATTATTATTTTTTACTATGGTCCAATTTCTTTCTTTTAATTTTTATTTGATTTATGACACGAACTAATCCTGAAGATCTCTTTGATATTGACCATGAGATTGAACGCATCCTTAGGACACGAATCAGACATTCTCAGTCTATGGGAAGTTTCAATATTCAACCAACTGGAGAAGTCCTCCACTTTCAGAACATTAAAATTGGAAGAAATTAAAATTAAACCATAAAACAAGAAAAAATGGCTGAAAATAATGGAAATTAACTTAATAGAACCATTCTAGAATTGGATGCACCTGATATTAACTATCAACCAAATTGTATTGCATACCCAAATCTTGAATCGGACTTTTAATTGAAATCTGGATTAATTCATATTCTTCCAAAATTTCATGGCCTATCAGGTGAGGATCCCAATAAACACCTGAAAGAATTTAATGTGGTTTTCTTAACCCTTAAACCTAGAAATGTTTTTGATGATCAAATAAAACTAAGAGCATTCCCATTATCACTTGATGGAGCTGCAAAAGACTTGATGTATTATTTACAACCTAAAGATGTAACTTTTTGGAACGATTTAAAATGTCTTTTCTTGTAGATATTTTTTCCAGCATCAAGGAAAACATGCATTTTTAAGGAGATATCTAGGATTAAGCAAGCCCAAGGGGAGTCAATGTATGAGTACTAGGAAATATTCAATAAGTTGTGTACAAGCTGCCCACATTACCAAATTAGTGAGAAAATCCTCATCCAATTATTTTACGAAGGACTCACACCTATGGATAGGATCATGGTGGATGCTGCAGCCGGAGAATCATTGGTGGACAAGACACCAGTAGATGCACGTGTCTTGATAGACAAAATGGCCCAAAACTCCCAACAATTTGGCGATCGAGGTACACAACATGTCAGGGGAGTACATCAGGTAAGTCCATCTTCTCTTGAAAGTCATTTGATTGATAAAAAGTTGGAAGAATTGACAACTATGGTGAGACAAATTGATTTGGATCAAAATACATCCCAACCCCCTCCTTAAAGGCCTTGTGGTATTTGCACTGAGACAAGCCACCCAACTGACTGTTTCCCACAACTACAAGAGACAGATGATTGCGCAGCAGTATTCCTAGGGAGACCATATCAATAGAAACAATAGACATACCCCCCCCAAAGAAGTTTGATTAATTTGCTCCAACATACAACCAAGGGTGTAAGGATCAATCGGACATGAGGTATGGCTCTGGACAAAAACAAAGGCAACCCTTTCAACAAAACTTCCAGCATCCTCCGCCTTACCAGTAGGGATTCCAACAACCCCAAAGAAGATTTGAAGCCCAAAAATCAAAAAGCCAACTACAAGGGAATCCCCCACCAAAGGTAGATTCTAATACTAATGATATTTTTAAACAAATTGTTCTTAATCAATAGAATGAGCTGAAAATTCAAGGTTTGGAGCTGAGAGAGTTAAAGAATCAAATGAGCCAGATTACCACCACCCTCCATGAACTGGTAAGTAAGAATTCTAGAAATCTACCATCCCAACCTACTCAAAATCCCAAGGGGATTGTCAATTCCATCACATTGAGAAGTGGGAAGCAAACAAATGATACATCTCCACCTACCATTCCACCGGGATTCAACTCAACTCCAAAAAATCCCAATTCCATACCAACTGATGAGAAATCCAACGAGAAAGATAAAGGTAAGAAAAATATTGATGATGTTCCTCTTAAACCCCTTCATTTTCGAAATAGGTTTGTTCAAACCAAGAAGATGGCTGAAGAAGCAATGAAAAATGAGGTTTTGGACACATTCAAGCATGTGGAGATCAACATTCCTCTACTTGAAGCCATTAAGAAAATTCCAAGGTATGCGAAATTATTAAAAAAAACTTTGTACCAATCGAAGAGGGATCAAGGGAAATGAGAGGATAAGTCTTGGAAGGAATGTGTCAGCACTCATTACACCAACTATAGCAATGCCAACAAAGTGAAAGGATCCAGGGACATTCACCATCCCATTCACCATAGGGGAGTTTCACTTTGATGAGTTACTTTGTGATTTGGAAGATTCCATAAATGTGATGCCTCACTCTGTATTCTCTTCTTTGCAGGTTGGTGAGCTAAAACCGGCGAGAGTAGTGGTGCAGTTGGAAAATATAGCTACAACATATACATCGGGAGTTTTTAAGGATGTACTTGTCCGGGTAAGAGACATGATCTTTTCTGTAGATTTCTACGTGCTTAACATGGAGGATGATCAGGTAAGTTCTCATTACCCCATTATCTTAGGTATACCCTTCCTCAAAACTGAAAAACTATCCTAAATGTCAATGAGGGTACACTTTCCACGGAATTTGGGGATGAAGTTGTGATATTTAATGTTATGGATTCCATGAATTACCCCTCAGAGGATCATTCTGCATTTTTTATCTCCCATTTTGAACCACCAAGTAAAAACACCATAGAATTTGATTATCCTATGATTAGGGTGATTATGAGTATTGGTTCTAGTTTGATGTATAAGAGTTCTTCCACACCTATTTCTAATGCACAAGACTCTCTAATATTTGATTCTGAAATGGAATCATATTCTGATTTTGATCATGTGAATACTAATTATGACATGGCTGTTGAGTATGCTGATGGATTTGATGCCTTATTATCTGATTGTGATGATTTATATTCTAATACTGATGATATTTGTGCATATATTTCATTTCTTTATATGTATCCATCCATACACCACCCCCTACACTGGAACTCAAGTCATTACCACCAAATCTCAAATACTCACACTTGTTAAGTGGTGAGAAACTACCTGTTATCATTGCTAACAATCTCTCTTTTTAACATGAAGAAAAACTTTTTAATCTTATGAGGGAGAACATATGGGCAATTGGGTGGACATTGACTGACATATCAGGTATTAGCCCCTCCATTTTCGTGCATAGTATTCTTTTGGAGGATGGGGCTAAACCGGCGAGGCAACCACAAAGGAGACTCAATCCAACCCTTCTGGAGGTTGTTAAAAAAGAGGTTGAAAAATTTCTTGAGGCAGGTATAATCTATCCCATTTTAAATTCTCAATGGGTAAGTCCAATTCAGGTTGTGCCTAAGAAAAGTGGTGTTAATGTTGTTAAAAGTGAGAAAGGTGAATTAGTTCCAATGAGGGTGAAAAATAGTTGGCGCCTGTGTATTGATTATAGGAAACTAAACCAATCTACTCGCAAAGACCATTTCCCCTCCCATTTATTGATCATATGCTTGAGATACTTGATGGGAAAACACATTATTGTTTCTTGGATGGATTTTCTAGATATTTTTAGGTTCTTATTGCTCTGGAGGTTCAGGAGAAGACAACATCCACTTGTCCTTTCGATATGTTTACCTACCGAAGGATTCCATTTGGACTTTGCAATGCCCCAGGTACCTTCCAGAGATGCATGGTGAGTATTTTTATGATTTTATTGATACCTTCATGGAGGTATTTAGGGATTATTTTACAGTTTATGGGTCTTCATTTGATGAATGTATAAGTAGTTTGGGAAAGGTGTTGAATCATTGTATTGAGAAGAATCTGGTCCTTAACTTTGAAAAGTGTCATTTTATGGTAGATAATGGCATTGTCTTAGGGTATGTAGTGTCAAAACATTAGATATAGGTTGATAGATCTAAGTTAGATATTATTTCATCCTTACCATATCCTTCATGTGTGCGTGATGTTAGATCTTTCCTAGAGAATGCATGATTTTATCGGCGCTTCATCAAATATTTTAGTAAGATTGCTCTTACTATGTCACAATTACGTCAAAAGGGTTATGATTTTGTGTTTGATGATTCTTGTAGGACTTCCTTTGATGATCTAAAGAACTGTATAACCACTCCACCGATCATACAACCCCCATGGTGGGAGAATCCTTTTAAGCTTATGTGTGACACCTCTAACTTCGCGGTTGGAGTCGTCTTATCTCAGAGGGTGGAGGGACGTTCACATGTGATCGCCTATGCATCAATGACACTGGATTCAACCCAATCAAATTAAAAAACCACGGAAAAGGAGTTTCTTGTAGTCATATTTTCTGTAGATAAAATTTGTTCATATTTATTGGGCACAAAAGTAGTTGTTTTTTCTGATCATGCAGCTCTGAGGTACCTCTTGAAGAAGCCAGATGCAAAGCCCAGGATGATCTGATGGATTCTCCTACTTCATGAATTTGATATTGAGATAAAAGACAAAAAGGGGTTAGAAAACATGGTGGCAGACCACATGAGTAGGCTTACTGACACACTAGAGGATGACACATTGGACCAGGGTACCACTTCATGACACTTTACCCGATGAGAATCTTTATTCCATCTCAGGTATGCTTCATTGGTATGAAGATTTAGTTAACTACCTTATTGCCCCTGAAATCCCTGTAAATTTAAAGAAACATCAAGTCCAAAATTTAAAAAGTGAGTCTCAGTATTATGTTTAGGATGATCCATACCTCTGGCACATGTGTAGTGATCAAGTTATTAGGAGTTGTGTTCCTGATCATGAGTTGGAATCTATTTTACATTTTTTTCATACACTCACTTTTGGTGGACACTTTGGACCCCAACAGATAGCTAGGAAAGTTTTGGACTCTGTATTATATTTTCCTAGCTTATTCCATGATGCACATGTGTTTTGTAAGTCATGCTCTCATTGCCAACACACTAGGAACATTTCTAGGAGACATGAGATGCCCCAACAACCCATACTATTCTGTGATATTTTTGATGTATGGGGCATCTATTTTTTGGGTCATTTTCTTAGTTCCTTTGGGTTTTTGTACATTTTGGCTTCTGTTGATTATGTGAGTAAATGGGTGGAGGCTAAGGCCACCAGGACTGATGATTCTCATGTTGTTGTGGACTTTGTCAAAGCGCAAATTTTTTGCAGGTTTGGAGTACCGAAGGCCATCATCAGTGACCAAGGGACACACTTCTGCAATCATAATCTTTCTTCCCTTCTTTAGAATCATGGGGTGACACACAAAACATAAAAACCATACCAACCCCAAACAAATGGCCAAGCTGAGGTTTCAAATAGTGAGTTGAAACAAATTTTGAAGCAAACAGTGCAGCCAAATAGGAAGGATTGGAGAAAGCGCTTGGATGATGCATTTTGGGCTTATAGGACATCATAAAAGACACCCATTTGTATGTCCTCATTTTGGATTGTTTTTGGGAAAGCATGCCATCTCCCCGTGGAGGTTGAGCATCAGGCTTATTGGGCTATAAAGAAATGCAACATGGATTTAGCCCAAGATGGAATCCAAAGGAAGCTGTAAATTCAAGAGCTTGAAGAGATTCGATTGTCTTCATATGAGAACTCAAGGCTCTACAAGGAAAAATAAAAATCAGATCATGAAAGAATGATCCAACAAAAGGAGTTTCATGTTGGAGATAAAGTCCTTCTCTATAGTTCACGACTGAAGCTGATGCCTGGTAAGTTGCATTTCAGATGGTTAGGTCCTTATGTTGTGACTAATGTTTTTCCTTATGGTGCAGTGGAGATCACACAAGAGGTCATAGTAAGGAGCTTTATAGTCAATGGGAAATGTTTGAAGAGATACATTGAGGGACTTCCTACTGATGCAATGGATTTTATCACACTTCATGACCCCATCATCACTTGAGCACATCAGGCTGTTCCTAACCCTTTAACTTTTTTATTCTTTGTCCTATTTAAAATTATACATTTCATGTGCATATATCATCTCATGGGATCACATTTATGACAATTCAATATTTTATGTGCGGGGGAGGGAACCTTTTATATTAGTAATTTCAATTGTTTTCCTGTTTAAAAAAAACAAAAAAAATTGTCTATTTTTCAAATTTTGTGTGTTTATTTTTTTTAATTTGTTATGTGTTTTCTGAAACATTTGAGCTGAAATGATTCTCATCACTATTTTCAAATCCATATCAATAAGTGAAACAATTTATCCCTTGAAACTATGCTTAAATGAATGCTGAAATGACTTTGTTTCAAGTTCAAATATTTAGTAATTTCATGAAAAGTAAACTGAATTTTGAATACCATGCCACATATCACTGTCTTTATATTTGAAATCACTTTCCTGTGAGGCTTATGAACCATTATTTTCATATTATTTACATTCACCTAAATTCTTGAGAGAACCAAACCATGCTTGATTTAACCAGAATTTGATTTATTCCTGTCAAAACTTGAAGGTTTGAGGTACTTATGTTTAAATGATTGAGGCATTTGTTTGGTATTAAAGCCCCTATTTCAAAGAATCCTTTTTTATAATGGCCTTACTTGAACATTTAATCCTTTTGGACCTTAGAATCCATGCACAACCTGTTAGGTTAGCCACATTACAAGCCAATTTTCCCTATCCAACCAACTCTTGAAGTGAAATTGCATAATCTAGTTGAGCTTAAGTGTCGGGGAAGCTGTCTTGTATTGTGCTACCACATTTTGTGATACTTTGGGTGAAAAAATAATTTCTAAAGAGATGTTTTTTATGCTGAAGAAAAACATGATAAAATAAGTGGTGCCTTTCTGGAGCTTTCATGACAAAAGAAGTTGTGCCTTTCTGGAGCTTTCATGAAAAAATAAGTTGTGTTTTTTTAGAGCTTCTAATAGAGGGGGAAAGCTATGCCAATATGGAGATTTTAAGAAAATAATGTTCAAGAAGATTGACATTTTTACTGCTGAAATGTTTAATGGTGTGCACATTCCTTTATTTTTCTTGATGATTGTTTCCCCTCGGAATTTCGGGATGACCTCCTTGATGGGAGGTTCAAATATTCTGATCGGTTTCTAACGGGTTTTTTCGTAGAAGCTGAAACATCTAATGACTCCACATCTATTTGGACCTACTTTCCAAAGGTAGGTGCTCATTAGTTTGTGGACTGATGAGGCTTAGGAATTTGCATTGGTCGGGAGGATGGGAGGTCAGACTCATCACACCTTTTTGAGGGGAATTATTGTCTACTCTGGGACTCTCTTTATAGATTTAAGTTATGTTCGTGAATCCTTATTACATTAACAAGTATAAAATGATTTTTCCTTTAGATCTAACAATCAATGATCGATATGTAGGAAATTTAGAGAATCTTTTATATGTATTTGAGGTTCTTCACTGATAAAGAATCATCTGTATTTATTAGAGAATCTTAGTCAATGGTATCCTTTGATACATAAAAGTCTCTTGGTCCTTATGATGACCATACTGGTTTTAAAGCCACTCGGTGGGGAACTTGAAGTTTATTGTCATTCAGAAGGACATGAATTATTTCAGAGTTGGGATCGAACCCACAGATGGGCTACCTACGTATCCTTTGTTTATAAAAGGAATCATAACCCACATAGTTCGAGTAAGGGAGTATGATGTTTATGATTGATGGCTCAAAGAAGTATGTCATAATTACTTTTACACTCTAAGCTCACGTGAGTCATGCTCGGTGTGAGAAATAATAGGTATTGGTAAAAAAAAACAGGCAATTGTGCCATTAAAGATGCAATCAGAAGAAATAATGTTGGGCTTATGTATGTATGACTGCCCAGATAAATGAAGATTAGGATTTACATCAGGGAAGAAATCCAGGAACAGGGTCTATAAAGGTATATGTGCTTCATGGAGATTTGAATACTCTAACTTGGGGATTACTCCTAAAAAGGAGGCCCAATTAGAAGAGGACTTATGATGGGGTTTTACTCTTGAAAACGAATCCCATATCAAAGGTAAATTAGGATTGGTTAAGAGAAATTAAGACTGGGGCTTACTCCTGAAAAGGAGACCCAGGTTAAGAGACTTGAAAAATTAAGGTACTGGGGCTTACTCTTGAAAAGGAGGCCCAGATTAGGGGACTGGGGCTTACTCCTAAGGAGGATACCCAGGTTAATGAGTTCTCTCATCGTAAAGGATGAGGTTGAATGAATGAAATCTCAATCTTTAGTGACATAAATATGTGTAAATCACTAGATTTTGAGAGTTATTCCACATAATTCCTTTCAGATAAGGATTTCAAATCAAGAAATCATGCCATTAATGGCTTTGAAGAGTTTCTTAAAGATTGAATCTTGAATAGGAGAGGTGGAATGAAATAAGAGGGGTGAAATGGGCAAGAAGGGAACCCATGGAGGTAGAGGCGCGCAAGTCCTGGCAGGCGCGCAAGTATTGTGTGGGCGCACAAGTCCCGGTCGCACAGGTATACATGCGCAACACATGGGTACTTGCGCGACGGTTAACCAGCAGGGTAATACTTGAGTGACTCTTGGTTAAAGCCTTCAGAATCATCTTGAGATTCTTCCAGAAGAGGGGTGTGCAAGTTCTATTGAAGGAGTAAGGCGGCGCGCAAGTGTGTCCATTTCCCTTAAGGGATGGCCACTCAAGCACGCAAGTTTTGATGAGTTTTAACACTTAGGCCTTCCTTCCCCTCTTTAGATCTTCCATTCTAGGTAAGAAATTACCTTAGAAGTGTTTCGGAAGCTTTGAAAAGAGACTAGGGCGTCGGGTGCTCAAATATGAGTTTCTGGAAAACATTTCTTCTCCTTTTCAAATGGGGGGCCCACAGGGTCTATTTCTAGGTTGGAGAAGACCTCGGGCGGTTATTACTTAGGGCGCGCAAGTTTACTTTTGCGACCATGGCGGAGTGCAAGTGTACTTGCGCGACCATTGTAAAACTTGCGCGATCCTTGTAGAATGTTCTTCTTATTCCTTCCTTTGTCAATTTTTTGATATTTTTTCAAAGGATGAATCACTTTGAGCTCAGATATTCCCCTTTTCCAATCTTTAGATTCTGTGATGAAAGGAGCATCAACAAAAGTCCCCCCTCAGAGTTGGATCCGGAGAGAAAAGAGGATTTGACTATGAGGTGAAAAGAAAAACAAGAAATCTGGCAGTTTGAATTCATGCATGTCGGACATAAAAAGGATAATGTTTAAGGTCGAAATAGCTTTGACTGAAATGGATTAAAATTGACTCAATTCCTTGACAATTTATCTGAAAATATATTACCATACTCAAGTATGAGGGAAAAAATGTAAACTATGACTTAAGAATATTTGGATCTGAGGAATGATATGAAAAAGAGCTAAAAGGCATTAGAAGAAGTAGTTCCCAAGAATGAAGTTACCGTTATTTAACAAACCCGTTAGGGGGTTGAATTATGCAGGGCCACCTAAAGGCATTGGCTGCATAGTTAAATAAATAGTATCTTTTGGCTAAAAGGTCTGTTATGTAGACTTTTTATGCAAGGCCGCCTATAGGCACGTGCTGCATAGTCAGGAAAAAGAACTCTTAGAAATTTACTTTCCTAGTGCCAAAAGCCAGTGAAAGTTTATGTAGATTAAAATTTTCCAAAGTATAGAGTTTTATGTATGGAAAGTGGTACTTTAAATATGGAAAAGATATTTCCAAACAAGATTATCGAAGAACTGGATGGATATTACTCCTACGAAGGTCTGACCCAAATGTAGGGAAGGAGAATATAAACCATATACTTGAATAATTTCAGATCATGAAAAAGGATATGGGACAAATATGTTATGGATGGATGTTTTTGCGGATCCTTACATACTGTCATTTAAGACAAATAAGGACAAAAGAGGCATTCATCCCAAGAATGAAGTTACCACTATCTGAAAAACCCGTTAGGGGATTGAATTATGCATGTCCACCTAAGGGCATTGGCTGCATAGTCAGATAATAGTATCTTTTGGCTAACAAGTCTGTTATGTAGATTGTTTATGCAAGGCCGCCTATGGGAACGTGCTGCATAGTCAGGCAAAATAATTCTCATAATTTTGACATTTTTGTGACCTAGAAGTCATGAAAAGGGTTTATGAAGATCTGAAAATATTTAAGGTTAGGATTATGATACATAAAGATGGGTTTTGTTCAATGTATACAGAGATACAAAGATCAATGCTAACCATAATCATGTTGTGGCTGGGTCTTGAATTGAAATGTTGGACTTCACTACGTATCCCATAAGGATGGGAATCAAGCTCATACGTAGTTCTTAAATTACAGTTTAACGTCATGTGGGACAAAAGGATTAGATATCTTAGTTTAGGGTTATAGAGCTTGGACAGTTGTAAGAAATACACAGTGTGTGTTTTCATAGGGACTTTTCAGCCAGGGAACTGAAAGTGGAATTTGGGGTTAGGCCCAAAGACTTGGGGCTGGATTCGAGGGACACTCGAACGTTCCTACGTATCCCATAAGGATGGGAATCAAGCCCACGTAGTTCTAGAAATTCCCTCTGTACAAATTTGGTTCGTACATGTGAAGGGTAAAAGAGGACTTTAGTACAATGATGGTTTAACCCAAGATAAAAGGTTTGGGCATTTCCATGTATGCACTTAGTATTTGAAATGAAAAATGATTGAAAAATCAATGTAAAGTGAGAATAGTTTAAGGTCATATGCATGGACCATGGATGGTGCAGTTTAATGTCATGCTGGATGGTGGTGTAGTTTAAGGTAATATAGGACCTTTGATGATTATGTAGTTTAACGTCTTTCCGGACGTAAGGGACTTTTATACAGTTTAGCGTCATGTAGTTAGGATGTCATAGTTTAACGTCTTGCTGGACATAAGGAACTTGCAAATAGTTTAGGGTCATATGCATGGACTGTTGATGATGCATTTTAAGGTCATACAAGACTTTATATGTAGTTTAAGGTCATACAGGACCTAGTTGCAGTTTAAGGTCATACTGGACCATTTAGGGAACTTGTTCACAGTTTAACGTCGTGTGGGATGAAAGTACAAATAGTTTAAGGTCATATGTATGGACCATTGCTGTATAGTTTAACGTCATATAGCAAGGACAATGATGGTGACACAGTTTAACGTCATGTTGGACATATGCGAAAATCGTTTATGGTCATATGCATGGCCCATTGCTGTATAGTTTAACGTCATATAGCAAGGAAAATGAAGGTGACACAGTTTAACTTCATGTTGGACGTATGTGAAAATAGTTTAGGGTCATATTCTTGGACCGTTGATGATGCAGTTTAAGGTCATATAGAACCTAGTTGCATTTTAAGGTCATATTGGACCATTTAGGGAACTTTTTCATAGTTTAACGTCATGTGGGACAAAAGTACAAATAGTTTAAGGTCATATGTATGGACCATTGCTGTATAATTTAATGTCATATAGCAAGGAAAATGAAGGTGACACAGTTTAACGTCATGTTGGACGTATGTGAAAATAGTTTAGGGTCATATGCATGGACCATTGTTGTATAGTTTAATGTTATATAACAAGGACAATGAAGGTTTTGTGTTTATACAAAATACTTCTTCAAAAATCTGGCATTGGTTGGAGTAGTGATGAGTTCTCCATCCATTGATATTAATGAATAAGATCCATTGGAGTATACCCTATGTATTGAAAAAGGTCCTTCCCATTTTGGCTCAAGCTTGGGAGGTTTCTTTCCTGGTATCATTAGAGTTATGAGAACTGATACCAATTCTCCCTGAGTGAATGAACGAAGACATACTTTTTTGTTAAAAGCTCGTTATATTCGATTCTGATAGACTTCCAAGTGGTTAAAAGTGCACAATCTTTTCTCATCTAACCATTCCAATTCATTAAATCGCTTTTGAGACTGTTCATCTATAGATTATTGATCAAAAATGGCAACTCAGAGCAAGGGTATTTTAATTTCAATGGGCAAGATGGCTTCCGTTCCATATACCAATGAATATGGAGTTGACTGAGTTACAGTGCAGGTGGTAATCCGATAAGCCCATAAAGCATGAAAGAGTTTATCAGGCAATGAACTCTTATCTTTATCCACCTTCTTTTGCAGTATATTTGAAAGAGTCTTGTTAAAGGCTTCTATCTGGCCATTGGCCGCTGCATGATACCGATATGAATGGTTGGATTTGATGTTGTATTTTTTATACAACTTCTTCACCTCGGATGAACAGAAGTTGGTGCCATTGTCCGTCAATATGGTATGAGGGACACCAAATCTGGTAATGATTCTAGACTTGATGAAGCTAACAATGCATTTAGAACTAACTTCCTTGAGAGGTATTGACTCTGCCCATTTGGAAAAGAAGTCAGTAGTAGTAAGAATGTAGTTAAACTGCTTGGCCGTCGCCGAAGGGTAAGGTCCCACCACATCCATTCCCCATGTGGAAAATGGCCATGAGTATTTAGCTGTATGAAGCAACTCTGGAGGTTGATGAATGAATTTGGCATGTACTTGGAATGAATGACACTTCTTTGTTAAATCGACACAATCTTGTATCATTGAAGGCCAAAAGTATTCAAGCCTTCGAATCTGATCAGACAGTCTATGTTCAGACTGGTGGGCACCACAGACTCCTGCATGAACTTCTTTCATGACAACCATTGTCTCTTCACTATCAATGCATCTGAAGAGAACTCCATCAAAACCACGTTTGTAGAGAATTTTCTCTAGGTGATCTGGGCTATCATAAAGAGTACAATTGACCACAGGTCGCCAGATTTGTTCTTTCTCAGCTCTATCAGGTGGAAGTGCTCCATTTTGAAGGTATTCCCTGATAGGTGACATCCTTCCTCTAGTATGACCATACGGTTCATGAATGGGACTAATTTCATTAATTTCCTCTGTTCCGATTCGAACATAAAGTGAAATTTCACGACGGTGGGAAATACTGATGGTTGTCTCGTCTCGATTTGGATCTACTAGAGTTGTGGCTATATTTTCCAGTGCATTAGCTTGAGCATTTTGTGATCTTGGGATATAAGAAAATGTCAGTTCCAAAGGGAATTCCGCCATTAACTCTCTGAAATAATCATACAAAGGGATTATTTCTTCTTTTCGGATGGCATAATCTCCATTGACTTGTTTGATTACCAGGTCTGAATCACCTTTCACCTTTAAGTGATTCACTTGTGCTTGAAGTGATAATTCCAAGCCTACGATAAGAGCTTGGTATTCTGCTTCATTATTGGTACCACCTTCTCACAATAAGTAGTAATAAGGTAACAGTTCCTTTTCTGGAGAAATGAGCACAATTCCTAAGCAAACATTGTTGAATTTAGGGTTTTCCATTTTCCTCCCTGTTGGACTTCTGGAAGCACCCTCAAAATACATTTCCCATGCCTGAGAACTTTCTTGAATAGGGATGACTTCCTCATCAGGGAGTTCAATATCTGAAGATGTTTCTTCCACTGAAGGGTGTTCAGCTAGGAAATTAGCAAGAGCTTGTACCTTTATCGCCTTTTGAGACACATACTGAATGTCGAATTGCTGCAAAATAACTTCCAACCTTTCCAGACATCCTGTAAGCATTGGACGACTAAGGATGAATTTGAGTGGGTTATTTCAAGATACCAATTGGACCTCGTGATGTTGCAGGTAGTGTCTCAACTTCTGAACTGCAAAGATTAATGCCAGGAATCACTTCTTAATACTTGAATATTGGGTTTCTACTTCAAGCACAGTTCGACTGAGATAGTAGAGGCTGTTTTCATTCCTAGCATCATTCTTTTGAGCAAGAAATGCACCCAATGATCTCTCTAGAGCTATCAAATAGAGGATAAGTGGTATTCCTTCAATAGGTGGCATGAGTACCAGTGGACTCAAGAGGTATTTCTTGAGAATATCGAATGATTCTTGAAATTCTTCAGTCCACTAGTAAGTGACTCCCTTCTTCATCAATTTGGTGAAGGGTAAACTTCTGCCTGCTAAATTGGCGATGAAACACCGAATATAGGCTAAGTGTCCTTGAAGTCCTCTTAATTCTTCCAAATTTTGAGGAGGTGACATACCAAGGATTGACTTCGACTTCTCAGGATCGACTTCAATACCATGATGGCGTACAACAAAGCCGAGAAATTTTCCTGAGGTTACCCCAAAAGCACATTTTAAGGGTTTCATCTTCAAATTATGTTGTCGAAGATTGCAGAATATGAATTCCAAATCAGCCAAGTGATTAGAATGTTGTTTGGATTTAACTACCAAATTGTCTACATAGCATTCAACAAACTTCCCTAAGAAGGGTTTGAAGATACGATGCATGGAAACTTGATAATTTGCACCTGCATTCTTTAAGGCAAAGGGCATTACCCGGTAGCAAAACACACCCTGAGGGGCTCTAAAGACTGTAGATTACTCATATTATGGGGCCATTCGGATCTGATTATATCCGAAATATCCATCCATGAAGGAAAGTGCTTCATAGCCAGCTGTTCCATCAATTAAAAGTTCTGTAATTGGAACTAGGAAATCATCCTTAGGACAATGCCGATTAAGATCTCTGAAATCGATGTAAACTCTAATTTGTCCATTCTTATTCTTTACAGGGAAAATATTAGCCAACCACTTGGGATATTGAACTTCTCTGAAAAATTTAGCTTTGATAAGCTTATCCACTTCAGCTTCAATTTTGGAAGCATAAGTTGTGTGTGTTCTTCTCGTGGCTTGCTTAAATCCTCGATGTTCTTCTGGTAAACCCAAATGATGAGTAGCAACATCAGGATCAAGTCTGGGCATTTCTGTATAGTTCCAGGAAAATATATCTCTATTTTTCTTTAGAAAATAAATATACATCTCTTGCTCTTCAAGATTCATGGCCACACTGATTAAAGTGGGGCGTGGATCTTCTTTTGTACCCAGATTTATTTCTCTGAGTTCATCCACAATGGTAGAGATACCCTCTTCAAGTGATGGAGGAGCATCTCTAAAATATTCCTCTTCTTCTTTATCATGTGTTATTTCATCCGTTTCTACTTACATAGTAGATGATAAAGTAGAATTTTCATGATTAGTAGAGATGTCAAAATTTGCATATCTTGAAGAAGAAGCTTCCTTTTCCGACCCGATTAAGGACGAAGGGTCTTCTTTGGGTAATAAAGAGGAGATGATGGATTGAGAATCAACATAATCGTTCACCTCTGATGTTGCTATAACTTCTTCTGGACTTATTGGCGAAGCATAGACTTGTTGGATTTTAGCAGTTGAAATGAAGACGTCACCATTTGTGCTTTCATCACTGCTTGGTAGATTACCAATTTCTCCCATGTTGTCTGGCTCGATTGCCGTAATTGACATTATGGATCTTTCCGTAAGAGTATTTTGATTTGGTTCTATCTTGTCAATTTGACTGATAGGAAAAAAATAATCTGTACTCACATGTGTAAATGGATTTACTGGAATTTTCTCCAAACCATATGGAGCATTAAATTTGTTAATCTTCTTTGTTGTGGATTTCTCCCTTCCCTTCATGTGATAGAATTCCACCTCAATGTATTGAGACTCACATGTCTTGAACGAGGCCTTATCACCATACAATGTCCCAAATTGACCATCGAAACAATATTTGAGACATTGATGGTATAATGAAGGGATAGTCGCATGTTGATGTAGCCAGGGTCTTCCAAGCAAGATGTTGAAGGATGAGTCTTGATCAACAACCATAAAATCTGAATTGGATACAACATCTCCAAACTGAGTTCTGAGTGTAACTTTTCCTAGTGGTTCTTGTTCATTTTTATCATATACTTGTAACATCATGGTAGAAGGAGATAAATCAGATTCCATGAGGCCCAATCGACGAAGTGTATGAATGGGCATGAGGTTGACTCCTGAACCATTGTCAATGAAAGTTCTGCAGACGTCTACGCCATTGACCTTTCCAGACAAGTACAATGGTCTAATATGTCCATGCACAACATCATCTTCATCTTCATCAGTAAAAGATATTATTGCATGGAATTCTGCAGGATTATTCTCTATGTGATAGACTTCAGCTGCAGCAATTTTAGTTTCAAACTCCTGAAGACTTGACAAAGCCTCGATGAGTGCTTCCCGAAGATCTTTTGAGAGATTCAGAGCATCCAGAATTGATAACTCGGCTGGTACTTGGGCCAAGTGTTTCAATATATCATACTTTTGATCCAGAGGTCTACGTTTCCCAACAGGAATATGTGGTTTAGCAGGTACCTTGGAAGCTGATGCTTTGGAAGTTGATGCATCTTGTATCGGGATAGGAGTTTGCAATATTCCTGGTTTTGTAAGATTAGACCGATTAGATCCATTTATTTGTTGAGAGGAAGAATATGGAACCTTCAACCAGTCTTCCAAAATAACTGTGCCAAGACTGAATTTCCTATTGGTAGAAGAACTTTCTTATTCTTGCTGAGCTCGCTGAAGGGATCTACCATGGGTTTCTGTTGCGTACACAGTTCTAGAAGGGATAGAATTGGAATAGTGGCTTCTGAAAGATCCACGTCTTCCCATGTATCCTGAGCCCCTAGAACTTTTTCTGATTAACCTTTTTGATACAGGGAATTCAGGATCATTGAAATCGAAACTGCGACTGGCATATGGATCTTTTAATTGAATCATATTAACATAACCAAAGATTAACTCTTCGTCTGATGAAGACTCTTCCTGATTAGCCTGTTTAGGCTGTGTCGTTTGGTGGGTCGGTGCCCATGGCTTTGAAGTAGATGGAATGAAGTCCGCCAGAGTCAAAGACAACTTAGGCTTTGAAACATACTCATCTTCTAATGATTCTTTTTCTTTCTTTGAATCATTCCTTTTCTTTGAGGACTTTCCCTCTGACGAAGAGGGTTTTGCCGCAACATTCATGGAAGAAGACACAATTGGTTTCTTTAATTGTGTTCGCAAAATAGAATGAGTTCGGTTGATTGTCTTTATGACCATCCAATCATCATACTTCTGTGCATTTTTGCTTTTGACTTCTTGCCATTCGCCTTCCTCCTCTGGAACTGTAGTAGTAACACATGCTACCTGAGCTGAAGAGCCTTTCAGTTTGACTTTTCCCGAGTCGACCATCTTTTGCAGGAGGTCTTTGAAGAAAAAACACTCCTGGATGGGATGCCCCAACATTTTATGAAAAGGGAAATAATTGGGACGGTCTTCATATCCTTTCTTTTTTGGCCTCTTGGGCATTGGCAACTGAACCAAATTGTTTTCCAGAGCCGAAATGAAATAACCAGGAACTTGTTCATTTCAGAAAGAGTATGTTTTGCTCTTCGGATCCTCAAATTGTTTTTGTCGTTGATCTCTTTGATTTTCTGGATGAAATGGCCTTTGTTGTTGGCGCTCAAGAGGTGGATCCCTTCGATAAGATGAAGGATTTGAGGTAGAAACAGGTACAGGTGCTTGTTTAAGCATAACTCTAGCAGTTTCTACTTTAACCATTATCCTTCCTAGATCTGATGGAATTACATGAGATTTAGCCTTAGCATGTATAAGGGAATCTTCAATCTGCTGAGCGATTTAAGTAAGGTCTCTAAACCCTCCTATGTATTTCACAGGGATTAACGGCGTGCGTAATTCATCACCCAGATTTGCCACATAGATTGGAAAAAATTCTTCTTGAGGGAGTGCTAATCTCAAGGAATATGTTAATCCCTTCCAGCGATCAATGAAATCAGAGACCCTTTCATTCTCCCTTTGCTTACAGTTTGTAAGATTGAAAACTATTGTCTTTGGAAAAGTTGAGCTGAACTGAAGGAGGAATTTTTGGCAAAGATCCTCCCATCTGGTAATTGACCGGGATTTCAAGCTTGTATACTAGAAAAAAGCTGGTCATTGCAAGGTTTGCACGAAGCATCTGAGTTTCACTGCTTCTTGCTACTCTCGAGTTCCCATCATAGGACCACAAAAAGACACGTAATGCATCAAATGCTATTCAGGATCGCCTGATCCATTGAAAATAGGGAATACAGGGTTCCCAAAACTGGATGGAGGAGAGATTGAATCTATCCATTCAGGGTAAACTTTCTTTTCTGGTTGAACTTGTGCACGTTTCCCTTCCATAGTTTCTAACCGAGCTTTTAATGAATCAATAATAGTTATTAACTTTTGAGAAACATCCGGTTGAACTTGGAAGTGGGTAGGTGCAATGAATGGAGCTTGGACAGATGTGGTGGTTGGTGTTGCAACTGATGGTAACACTGCCAACTGTTGTTGCACTTGACCCATAAGATTAGACCTGTGAGGGTGTACTGATAGAGGAGGATATTCTTGATCCATCTCAGTAGCTGCAACAAATTCCTTTGGCTGACTGACTCTAGCATGCTTAAGAAGAAGACTACTCTGAAGTAGTTCTGCATTCAACTTTCTTAATTCCTTCATTTATTCCTCCTTTTGTGCAAACCTTTTCTCTAGTGAGAGCGATTGACATTCTATAGAGGAAGGATATGTAACCTGGTTCTTTCCCTTCCCTTTTCTGAATCCTTTTCGGAAAGGGAGAAGTGGGTTACACGAAGGATTACCTAGGCTCTGAGTAATCCTTTGATTTCGTGTATGCACACCTTCTTCATTTCTGTCGGTGCGTACATCTTATTGAGCAGGAACCTATTCATCTGAGTCCACTGAGTGAACCTCATCTGGTGGATCAGCAACAATGGCATTGATGACATTGATTGATGCATAACTCATCACATCCCTTCTATCAGCATTTCTATGATATTGTCTTCTTCTTCGTCTTTGATGAGACATTTCCTTTTGTTGGTTCGATCCCTCAGGAACTTCTTGACAAACCGTAATTTGGAGGGAATCTCCTGATAATTTGGCTCTTCGTTCCTCTTGAGGCTTCTTCCTCAATCAAGAAAAGACTGACATTCTCTGAGGAGGGGATTGATGATTTGAAAAAGTCCCCAGTCCGGTGGACTGGGGCTGTTCCTTCTCAACTCCTTGAATCTTATTTGATTATTCCAAGTTTTGGTTTAAAAGACTCCCCAGTCTGGCGAGCTGGGGTGGCTCTTGACATGCTATGTATAAGAATTTCTTAAAAGCTCTCCTGATCTTGCGAACCTTAGTTTGGAAATTAGCTAGATGCATTAACCTGTATCCATTTTTATCACCCGGTTCAAAAGATCGTTGGATGATTTCTGACACTTCATTCACTTGGTGACGTGCTTTCTCCAAAACAGAGGCATGTTCAATATTCTCGTTTTCTTGATGCAAGAGTAATTCAACAACTTGTTCTCTGAATTCTTGATTTTTATAGGAACTAGTTGAAGCCTATTCTTGGGAAAGCTTTTGATTACAAACAAAGCCCATTGACTGTGGCTGGCCATGGGAAATAACATTGCATGATACCATTTTCGACGGGCTATGCTGACTGGAGAGAACCCTGAAATGCAGTGCTCCATGAACACCCCATTCTTTGACACGAATACCAGATGGGTCATTGGAAATTAACTGACGCAATCTTCTTAGTGCTCCAAAGCATGAACGTTAAAGGGCTCTCTGCTGCTTTTCAGCCTTCGGATATCGAGAGACTGATAGAGACACCAAATCAATCTGATGTTGTAACCCTTCTATTATCTTATGATGATTTTCATATTCATCATAAGATAAAACTTTCTTTTTCAACTGACAAAGAGTTTTCCATATGTTGAGACGAATATCATGAATTTCATCTTCCGTCAACATTTCTGGAATGTCATACTAAGAGTCAGCCACAGGCCAAAACATGACTGACACTTAACCTTTTTCTAGTTGTTTTCTCATGTTCAGCATTTCCTCTTTATCATTTGATGAAGATTATTCTACCTAATTAGACCAGAGTTGGTGTTTCATTGTTGCTTCATTAGATTCAACAGGATTGGTAGAGAAATCATTGATCAAACTAGAAGATGCATGAATTAGGGGTGGTTCGGAGAATGACCTGCACCCTGGGTTATCTTCTGATTGAGAAAGTGTTTCACCTGCTAGCGATGAAGCATCATACATGACTGGTTTCACATTTTCAAGTGCCTCGAGATAAGAGGGCTTTCTCGGCACTACATTTTCCACTTGAGCATTTTCTGGGCAACGTGCATCACTATTGCAAAGAGGACTTTCACAGCGAAATTCATCATCATGGGGAGGACCACCATAATGGGTTACAACAAAATATGAGATCTCTTGCTCCTTGGTCTTCTAACCACACAAAGAGTTCATGTGGCTCTCATCTGAAGATGAAATTTTAAGATCGACCGAATTGCCATGAAGCAATCCTTCATGAGGAAGTGTCTGTTGAAGTCCTTTGAAATTAATGTTCCCACTATTGGGAAATGAGGGAGTAGAATCTTGAATTTCAACAGATAAGTGTCTGAGGGCTTCAATAACTCCAGTATCAAGAAAGGCCTTGTTACATATTGGCTCTTGATCTCCTGACTGTGTTGGGCGGGTCTTTTTCTTAGACGCCTTCTTACTCGCTTTAGAAACCACTTGTTGACGAAAGTGGCTACTCTGAGCAGGTGTATGTGCCTGATCAGGAAATATGGTCAGGTTAGGCTGACGATCTCCACTCAAATCAGGTTTATGTGCCTGACTTGGTTGTCCGTATGATATGGGGGAGTATGCCCCACAACCCTCTTGGATTGGAACAAATGTGTGTCTGTTCCGGAGTGAATTGTTGATGTGTAACTCCACTGGTTGGGATAGATTTATGTGTCTTTCCCTGAGATGCCGCTGAAGTTGTTATAATATTCTGGCAGGCATCCAGAATATGAGCAGGGATTTGCTTCTACTCTTTCACCATTGATAGAATATGCTTGGTGACTTCAGCTGCCAGAATGGGAATATACGTCCATTCCGGGCTTGGAGTAGGTGTATGTGCCTTCTCCTGTCCTCCTTTTCCTGTCAATGAATCCTGATAGTACTCAAGTGTGGGGGCAGAGAGTTGAGTCTGCCTCCTATTTGTTGTCGGGGCTTTCTGACTAACTTCTCCGAATGCTACCAAGTGAGACTGTTGGTAGGCTTGATTAGTACTAGAAGGTGTGTGTGCCTACTGATTACACTTCGCCAAACGTAGTTGACGAGATCCAACATATGTAGTCAGACGAGCCTGCTGACTAGCTGATGATGTATAAACATGTGTATGTTCCTACCTATAGTACTCCGCCAGAATTGCCTTGTGGGATTGGCGTGATGCTTCCAGAGGAGTCTGATGGATAGCGGAACTAAAACGGGCAGGTGTGTGTTCCTGCTCGTTGCTTGCCACCAAGTTAGGTTGGTGGACTTCTCCGGAGATGGCAGAGATGAGAACCTGCTCACTATTAACCGGACTTCACCTCTGGCGATTCGTCTTGCCTGCTCGGGTTCAAGGAACCTGAGCTGATCACCTGGAGTCGGTACCCTCATAATGTTGAGGGAACACTGCCACACGAGTCTGGCGGCAATTGTTGGTGGGAGCCCTCAGGAAGGACTCCTGTCTGTATGAATTAAGGCCCTGAGGGACCTGATCATTCACCTCCCCAGAATAAGGGAGCGAATGGTGATTGCGTTCTGAGGATAACGACCCGAAACGGTTGGAGACGATAATCAGCACCGCCTCTTTCTTGATCACTGGTCGTCGTTGTCCGGACGACCATTGTGAGTTGTTCACTTGGAAGTCTTGTCGGGCAGCTTCCAGAGATGGGATGGTACCGTGTTGACGGTACTCCTTAACCAGCGCATTTGATACCCAGCTTTGAAGATGCTGATTAGGTGATATCTTCCTCAGAGTGGACGATGATCCAGCTGGAGTAGCAGCAGTATTCACAGGTGTGAACTTAAGAGCAACCATTCAATAAATGCAGAAGATCTTGGAAACGAGTGCATGTTTAATATAACAGACGTAATCAAGATAAATTCAGCCACTACATCTTTTGGATGAGCACATATGTCAATGATTTTTTTTGTTGTCCTTCTTATTGAGTTTTAAAAAGGGGCCTAACAAATAGGTAAAACATCATTTTAACTTGGTTAAGGATTCACGTCGGGTTCACCATTTTTGTTTCCCCTCAGAATTTCGGGATGACCTCCTTGATGGGAGGTTCAAACATTCCGATCAGTTTCTAAGGGGTTTGTTCATAGAACCGGAAACATCCAATGATTCCACATCCATTTGGACCTACATTCCAAAGGTAGGTGCTCATTAGTTTGTGGACTGATGAGGCTTAGGAATTTGAATTGGTCGAGAGGATGGGAGGTCAAACTCATAACACCTTTTTTAGGATAATTATTATTTACTCCGGGACTTTCTTTATAGATTTAAGTTATGTTCGTGAATCCTTATTACATTACCAAGTATAAAATGAGTTTTCCTTTAGATCTGACAATCAATGATCGATATGTAGGAAATTTAGAGAATCTTTTATATGAATTCGAGGTTATTCACTGATAAAGAATCATATGTATTTATTATATATTCTTAGTCAATGGTATCCTTTGATACGTAAAAGTCTCTTGGTCCTTATGATAACCATACTGGTTTTAAAGCCACTTAGTGGGGAACTTGAAGTTTATTGTCATTCAGAAGGACATGGATTATTTCAGAGTTGGTATCAAACCCGCAGATGGGCTACCTACATATCCATTGTTTATAAAAGGAATCAGAACCCACGTAGTTCGAGTAAGGGAGTATGATGTTTATGATTGATGGCTCAAAGAAGGATGTCATAATTACTTTTACACTCTAAGCTCATGTGAGTCATGCTCGGTGTGATAAACAAGAGGCATTGGTAAAAAAACAAGCAATTGTGCCATGAAAGATGCAATCATAAGAAATAATGTTGGGCTTATGTATGTATGACTGCCCAGATAAATGAAGATTAGGATTTACTTCAGGGAAGAAATCCAGGAACATGGTCTATAAAGGTATATGTGATTCATGTGTATTTGAATACTCTAACTTGGGGCTTACTCCTTAAAAGGAGGCCCAAATTAGGAGAGGACTTATGATTGGGCTTTACTCCTGAAAAGGAATCCCAGATCAAAGGTAAATTAAAACTGGTTAAGAGAAATTAAGATTGGGGCTTACTCCGGAAAAGGAGGCCCAGGTAAAGAGACTTGAAAAATTAAGGGACTGGGGCTTACTCCTAAAAAGGAGGCCCAGATTAGGGGACTGGGGATTACTCCTAAGGAGGATTCCTAGGTTAATGAGTTCTCTCATCATAAAGGATGAGGTTGAATGAATGAAATCTCAATCTTTAGTGACATAAAGAGGTGTAAGTCACTAGATTTTGAGAGTTATTCCACAGAATTACTTTCAGATAAGGATTTCAAATCAAGAAATCATGCCATAAATGGATTTTAAGAGTGTCTTGAAGACTGAATCTTGAATAGGAGAGGTGGAATGAAATAAGAGGGGTGAAATGGGAAAGAAGGTCACCCATGGAGGCAGAGGCGCGCAAGTCCTGGAAGGCGCGCAAGTACTGCGTGGGCGCGCAAGTCCTGGTCACGCAGGTATACTTTCACGACACATGGGTACTTGCACGACGGTTAACCAGTAGGGTAATACTTGAGCGACTCTTGGTTAAAGCCTTTAGAATCATCTTTATATTCTTCCAGAAGAGGGGCGTGCAAGTTCTATTGAAGGAGTAAGGCGGCGCGCAAGTGTGTCCATTTCCCTTAAGGGTTGTCCACTCAGGCGTGTAAGTGTTGATGAGTTTCAACACTTAGGCCTTCCTTACCCTCTTTAGATCTTCCTTTCAAGGTAAGAAATTACTTTAGAAGTGTTTCGGAAGCTTTGAGAAGAGACTAGGGCGCCGGGAGCTCAAATCTATGTTTCTGGAAAACATTTCTTCTCCTTTTCAAATGGGGGACCACAGGGTCTATTTATAGGTTGGAGAAGACCCCGGGCAGTTATTACTTAGGGCGTGCAAGTTTACTTGCGCAGCCATGGAAACGCGCAAGTGTACTTGCGCGACCATTATAAAACTTGCGCAATCCTTGTAGAATGTTCTTCTTATTCCTTCCTTTGTCAATTTTTTGATATTTTTCCAAAGGTTGAATCACTTGGAGCTCAGATATTCCCCTTTTACTATCTTTATATTCTATGAATAAAGGAGCATCAACAATGATGTACATGAATCAATGCTATTTCTATTGAGGAGGAGACCATATTTAAGTGAAAATTAGATTAATGCAATTTTGCTTCAAAAATAGTCAAACCCTCCTCATTCAGCCTCCGAATTTTTCACATCTAAATCCTACCAACTGAAAGCCATAGAACAACCTTGAAAAGTACTCATGATAAACAAATATCCTTGAATCACATCAGGTAGCGATGTAGTAATTTATCAAGCCTATGGTGACCCTTTTATGAATTTGGATGAGAAAGACATTGCAAAAACATTGACATTTGTGTGATAAGAGAAAATTCAAGTGAGGTAAGTGTTTTGTGCATGGGAGGATAAATAAAGTGGAAATATATTGAATGATATAAATGAAGATCTTGAAATAATGGGTTTTTATAAGGCATGATATATTTTTTTTCTTGGTGTGTAATTATTTGATCCCAAGTATATGTGTTTTAAAATTGTTTTTGATTTGAGATTGATGTTTACTTGATAAAAGATTTTCCCCAGGAGTGAAAAAGGGTAAGTGTAGGGGAGTTGATAAAACAATATTTCGTTGAATATTTTATTGATAATAAATTATTTAATTTCCTCACATTTTTCTAAATATATTCATTTATGAAATATTTGGGATTAGATCATTCATTTGAAAATTTGATGAAAATTCCAGTTTTACCCTTTTAAAATGTACTGTAGTATTTTGAAGATAAATATTTTAATAATCATTATTTGAACATAATATTTTGTAACTGTGTTAATAACTTAATTTTATACAACTTGTAATCAGTGCACTAGAGCTAAAGAGTGCATTTGGATGGAGTAAATGGGCCATTAATTCAATGGTGGGCTGGACTCGACAGAATGGACATGAGTTCTATATTTGGGCCATAAGTTCCTCATCATTTCTTGTATTAGGACCACATTTTGAGAGGAGATACATGAGTAATTTTCACTTTAATAATCCTTCTTTAAGGATAGATTATTCACGCGTTATGGTGGTCAAATTGTCAGTACAATTTGGCATAAAATATTTGGTTGAGATTCCCCATTCACACTTGAAACTACATTGAACCTAGCCTCTGCACCACTATATAAATTGATTTGTTTCTCATTTGGTGGGGTTGGGACGTGAATTTTAAATTTTAGGGTAAAGTATATGTGTATCCACTCTAATTATCCAAAAATTTTAAAAAGGGTATCTCTTGAAGCAAGGATCCCTTCGACAAAGCCTTCTTCTTCTCCTTCGTGTTGTAATGATTTTGTTGGTGTAATAAATTTCTTTGTACTACTTTTAGTTCTTCTATATTATTAAGTTTTATTAAAATTTATTCTTCTCTTAATCCTCCTCTTTGGGATGGAATTCTTGAGTAGAAACGTGATTGGGTTTTACCCTTTCTAAACCTTTGCACATGCAAAACGTTTCTACGATGACTACACCGCCCATGGAAGAGTAGTTATTTTTAGTAATTGATTGACCTCTATACTTATTCATTCATTTATTTTGATTATATGATCTAATTTAATTCACATATTATGATCTATTAATTTATTTTTTAATTTAAATCAAAATAATCAATAAATTTAATAGTTAACACAAAACACGTGAGGTCGAGAATTGTGTGAACTGTGAGAGCGCAACCTTAACTGGTAATTCAAAACCACTTGGGATAAATTTGTAGAGTTCAAACATAATCCCTAAAATCAATTAGTCCTTATTTATAAAATTGATATGTGCCTTAATTTACCACTGACCACAAGCTATCCTTAGAACATCAATCAAAACAGGGTGATGCGATTGCATGTTCCGAAGATAACATAGGGTTTAATTCACTTCATCTTTGTGGTAAGGTTAACTATCGTAGGGTTCAGGGGTTAACAAGTTAAGGGATCATAATTAAATTTATGTTAATTTAAATAATAATGATAAATAATTTATTGAAGAGGTAGAGTTAGATCGATTATTTCTTTTAAATATTGTCTAAAAAACATCTTCTTGTTGTGTCATTTTAATCGAAATTCATTTCAAAACTAAAAACAAAAAAAATACCATCTTCTTCCAAAAAACTTCTTCTAGATCTGTAAACTATAAAAAATCCCCATCCTTTCAAGTAGTTTTTTTATTCTCTTTTATTTTATTTTTATAATACCTCAAAAAAGTTGTTTTAATTCACTTCTTCCTTTGAGAGACGACCTTGGTCAGCCACTCCGCTGCACCTAAGTACCCCAAAATCACACTAATCATTTGAGGGTTCCCACGACAGTGCTCTTTCAATTATAATATATAATAAATATATTAAATAATAAAATTGATTCATTAACTTGACTTGAATATCCCAAAAATACTAAACGAACCGTGAATATTAAAATAATATTCTTCTGTGTAATATTTTCCCATATATTTTCTTTTATAATTGTAAATAAATTTAATAAATAAATTAAAATAAAATTATTCTAAACATGAATAATAATGAATTTATTTTTTCATTGTAAATCAATCTATCCTTAGACACATCTAAGACTGCATGGCAGGGTCCACAATGTCCCATACACATATTCATTATAATAGTGAAGACCATTGAATTTTTTATTGTGTGTAAAACTCTAGTTCCTTATCTAGATAGTAGTGAATACTATTCACATACCATGAGTGGAGTTTAAAGACCCATCAAAACCCCTTGGTAGATAAGGAATATTCATAGTAATTACAACCTTCCTTGGAACACATGCCATGTAATATAATAACTTTGTCTCATGATATATCAAATTTTAGGTTGTACACTTTTTGATGTCATCCATTCCTGATTTATTATTCATTGAAATCACTTTAGAGACGTTAATTATTCTACCATGGCCATGTATTTAGAAAAGTTTATAACATTATGATGAATTTTTCCTGTGATATCACTTTATTTTGGAAGCAATAAATTATATCTTGGGTATTCAATCAATGTCATACTACCAATGAAACACCCAACACAAGCTAGCGTGCTACTTTATCAATTCCATATTTTTTCCTTGAATAAATGAATGCGATCAAATAATATAAAATGATAATAATTTCATGTCAAGAGAACATTACACATGTTCATAGATAGAAAAAACCATTGACAACTGAAACAAATTGTGTTCCTATTGGTGGTTTAGTACTCATGATATAATCTACTTGAGATCACCAAGTGTGAAATTCAATAGAATAAGTATAAATGATTATGATTTCCCAAAACCTGCTAGTCTAGCATCATCCGTGTCCATTCAGAATGATGTATCTATTCTATATGACATATGTTTAATATTAATGTCAAAGTATCTGAAGGTTCTCATTATAGCCTAGTAATTGTTACAAACTTTTGATATGACAATTAATATATGTATATTTCCATTTAAATAGTTTATGCTAAATTATCAAAACTATTATAGTAAGTGTAAAAAATTCATAACTCACTATATACAAGACATGATAATCAAAAAGAAATGTTTAGTTCGGTCTAGGGAACCCACTATTACAACAAATAATATAGTTTGGGAATGGGTAAGCTTTCTAAATCCTCAACCATAATTTTCTACACATGTTTTAAACATGTTTTTATGTTATTTACTCTTAGATTTTATACTTTTACTATTTTTGGTTAATAACTTGGTAACTAATTTTTACCTAATTAAATTTTATATTCCTATAATAAAAATGATACTCATTAGATAATTTGAACCTAATGATTATAAATAGGAAATATAATTTATCAATTAAAATTTTTATGTGTAAGTGAACACACTGTCGTGAAATGTAAAATCTATTATATTTTTAAAGTAGATTTATAATATAGGAAATAACCTAGGTCGTCTCTCAAAGAGCGTTGATGGGTTTAGAGTGTGCGTTTTTACTAAGAAGTACTAAAATGAGGGGTGGGTTTTAATATAGTTTTAGGAAGAAATTACTTAATTGAAAGTTTAAAATTTTATAAACCAAATTGGTTTTGAAAAATACGATTTGAAATGGTTCATTATGAGTTCACTACACACTTTAATGTTCATCATTCTTGGATATTAATTTTGGTTTGGAGTAATTATTTGGAATCCAAATTAATTCCTAAGCCTTTTATTTCATTGCTTAAAGAACCAAACCTTGACATAACAATCGTATTATCAAGGTCCATAACTTATGCATGGAATAAGATATTCCAAATCAGATTGAAATATCAATAAAGTGGGTATGAAAAGTATTCTTGTGTTACCCAATCGGAACAACACAAGTCACACACTCAAAACCTCACGCTGATCGGTTAGAAATAAAGAGAATCTCATCCACACACAAAAAAAACATTAAAATATTAAAGTATATAAGATACATGGAATGAAATGTTTTAACACCCTAATTAATACAAACCAGTAACTAATATATTCATTGGAACTCCCTTGACATGTGTGTATCTACCTCACAATGAACGCCCATCGTTTAGCTCGACATCGGATGGTGGAGGAAGATCAGGCCGAACTCCTTATTCATTCTTGATCCCCCTATGAGGATTGGGGCCTACAGAACTTCTAGTATGAAGAGATGTCTCCTCTAGAACTACAAATTGAAAGCACCCCACTCTTTGGCCGAACATACAAATGATGTGACCAAGGTGCCTTTTTATAGCCAAAATGGGACATGGTTTTGAGCACCTTGTTTTTGAGATACCAATTGGGTCTTGGTTTTGGAATAGGATAAATCCATATCACGACTTGAACAAAAGATAAAAGTTGTTTAAAGAAATTTTGAATGTCTCCCTATCAAATTTGGCGACTATTAGACAACTGGATTGGGAGATATGGTCAAAATATTGAACCAAACTTTTGAATTCAGGTAGATTTTGTCCCCTAGACAGAATGGTTCAGATAGGGAACCAGATGGCCGAATTGGGAATCGATTACTTGAGAAGAGTTGTATAACATGCTGTTTTGGAGAGGAAAATAAAGTTTCATCCCATCTAGATGCAGTTAATTCTCTTAATTCTTAAAACAGTGGACAAATGTCCATGAGATACCATGCGGTTTGGCCTATTTTTATTCTAGATGATCTTCGGGGCCTCCAAATCACCTCCACCTTCAATGAAAATATCAAAACAAGTATAATTGTACTTTTTAACAGTGATACATACAATATAATTGAATCTAACATGATGTTAAATTCGTTATTATATTTGGAATTTACAATACAAATTCAGTTTAAAATAGTGGTGTAACGGTGAAAATGAAACAGTGAATTGTGGTGCTATCACACCCCCACACCTAAACATTTTCACTCCTGGGAAAATTCATATTTTCAGAAATTATTCATGTAGATATTACCAACATAATAAATATTTAACATTTGAGGAAATTTTAATTCATTAAAGTAATGAGATCAACGCACAAACCACACAACAGAGTTCTTCTTAATGAAAATGGAAAAATATGTCTCATAAATCATATCACAGTGAAACTCAAAAATATTCATGATAACCAGTTGATAAAGGAATTCAGAATTCAATAATTCCACTAACACTCCATGTGTGTGTGTGAAAACCATTCCATGCTATTATTTCCACTTTCTGTCTAATAAATATAGGTTATTTTAACATTTTTCAGCCTAAATGATTTTGTCCACCAAACCTGTCCTATATCATTTGCAATCATCTTTAAATACCCACTTACTTAAGAATTCCTAGAAGTAAAACCTTAATCTCTCGATCTGGATATCCCCATATGTTGCACATTTCATCACTCACTTCATTTTTTTTCAAAAGTTTCATTTGGAACAAATCTCACACTCATCTCTCAACCCTTGTTTTATCTCCTCATGAAAGTAATTTTAATAGTTAAAATGAGATAAAAGGTTTAGGAGGATTGGTTTTTGACCTGCCCAAGACAAACCCCAATTTTGTTTTGATTTTCTTTTTTGAGGGCATACTACAATCGGATATCAGGTACACACACATAGGTTAATCTGGTACAGTAATGAAATAGATCAGATATGGAACAAACATATGGAAATATCCTTTTAAGCTAAAAAATATTAACCTAACATATATTTACCTTCTATTAAGTAATAAATATTCACATTTTGTGATTTGGTGAAAAAATGGGTAGAGATATTGGTGACAGAGTTTTCCCGAAAACTACTCACACAATGGGAATCAATCATCTCAAAGGTTTCACAAAGATACAACCATTTATATCGTTGATAGAAAACAAATTCTCTAAAAATCACTCCATGATGTTAAATTCATACATTCATTCCATAATAGAGTCATGTTTTCATCAAATGTTAAATCAACATGGAATCAAAAATTTCAACATGCATTTTTAGTAAGTTCCATGATTTGGTGACCATGATGGTGGGGAGTAAAAATACCATAAAGATGAAAAAAAAAGAGAAGAAATAAAAAACACGATGAAAATACTAATGAACTAAACAAGATGGAGAAAACATAAAATACCATAAAGAAGTAAAAAAAGAGAAGAAAGAAAAAATACGATGAAAATACTAGTGAACTCAACAAGACGGATAAAAGTAAAAATATCATAAATAGGGAGAAAATGAGAAGAAAGAATGAAAAAATGATGAAAATTCCTAACTAACCTAGGAATGTACCCATCCCTCACACCCCTAGAGTGTGTAGTGTCCTCACTATAATAAAATAGAATTTGGGAAGGAAGGATAAAACTTGGTGGGTGTTATTGGTATGTTGCTTCTTGAACATGATGTTCCTCCATCGGGAACTCAGGAAGTGCTTTAGCTGCTTCCCATTGACAGTGATGGTTTGCTTAGTTTCTTAATTTTGAACCTGAACAAAACCAAATAGAGATATATTAGTAATAGTTTATGGTCCAAACCAATAGGAACGAATCTTACCTGGATGCAACTTTAGCCTTAAATTGTGGAGGATGAACTTCTTACAAATGTGAAATTCATGATTAAGGATGAGACTATCATGGGAAACCTTGGTTCATTCCTCATAAATCTTAGAGTTCTCATATGAATCTCTTCTCATTTCCTCCAACTTCTAAATCTGTAACTTCCTTTGAAAACCTTCACCATAAATATTAGAGTTTCATTTTTTGATGGCCCAGTAGGCTCAGGGCTCAATCTCAACAGGGAGGTGACAACTCTTTCCAAACACTAGATGATATGGTGACATGCCAATGGGGGTTTTGAAAGCAGTATGGTAAGACCATAATGAATCATCGACTCTAAGAATCCAATATTTTCTATTGGGTTGAACCATTTTTTCAAGAATCTTTTTTACTTCTCTATTTGACACCTCAGCTTGACCATTGGTTTGTGGGTGATTAGAAGTAGACACTCGATGCTCGAACCCATTCCGACGCAAAAATAGATTTCCTTGTTTAGTTGCATAAATGAGAACCTTGGCCATTAATGACGAACTTAGTTAAGCCAAACATACTGAAAAATTGGGTTCTCAAAAATTCTACGACTACCTTAGAATCATCAGTCCTTGTAGCTCGTGCCTCTACCAATTATGAAACATAATCTAATTGAAGTAGAATGTATTGGTTACCGAATGAATTGGGGAATGATCATATAAATTCAATGCCACAAGAATAAAAAATTCCATGGAAGAGTAAGGGTTTTGGGGGAATCTCATCTATTTTAGATACGTTCCCTATTCGTTGATAGCGAGGACAAGATTTACAGAAGTTATGGGAATACCGAAACAATGTTTTCCAAAAGAGACCATAATTGAGGACCTTGAGAGAATTCCATTGGGGAACAAAGTTTCCCCCACAAGCAAGAATGAGGAAGAACCTAAGGACAGACTGAAACTTTCTATTGGGAACAAAAATCCAAAGGACATGATCACTATAGCTGCACCAAAGGTAGGGGTCATCCCAAATGTTCCAACGAGACTCATGTTTTAGACGGTCAGCTAGGTTTTTTTTTGAAATCAGTAGGAATTCAAGATGCTACCAAATAATTCACAATTTCAGCATTCCAAAAAATAACATCTTGCACTCAGTACAATTGATCATCAAGAAACATATCATTTATAAGAAGACAGGGGGATACGTCAATGTCTGAGGATGGGTGGATTCTACTGATATGGTCAACCATCATATTCTATGACTATTGTTTATTAATTTCTAAATTGAATTCCATAAGGAGGAGCATCTGGCGAATGAGACATGGTTTGGATTCCTATTTCTTAAGGAGATACCGGTGGCTGCATGGTCTGAGAACACAATGACTTTGGACCCCAAAAGATATGACATGAATTTGTCCAAGGCAAACACACTGGAAAAGAATTATTTTTCAGTTGTGGTGTAGTTTTCATGGGTAGGGTCCAGTGTACATGAATCATAGGCAATGACATGTGGAGCTCGATCGACCCTTTGTGATAAGACTTCCACAACTGCATAGTTAGAGGCGTCACGCATGATCTCAAATTGTAAATCCCACCAAGGTGGTTGGATTAACAGGGGTGACGTGAGACTCCATTTTAACTTATTAAAATATTCTTCACATTTTTTATGGAAAAAAATTAATTTTCGTTTTGGATTAATCAGGATAAGGGAAGTGAAATCTTATTGAAGTCGTGAATAAAATTATGGTAAAATCCAACATGACCTAGGAAAGACCGCACATCTCATACATTTTTGGGAAATGGTAGGGAATAAATGACACCCACTTTTGATTTATCTACTTACATACCATCCCCAAAAATTATATGTCCCAAAAATATACCTTGTTGCACCATGAAATGGAATTTCTTATAATTTAATGCAGTATTATTTTCAATACAATAACGTAGGATGGAACCAAGACTACTCAAACATACATCAAAAGAGGATCCATGCATAGTGAAATCATCCATGAAAACTTCCATGAAATTATCCAGGTAATCCAAAATAATACTAACCACGCATTAATGGAAAGTACCTTGAGCATTGAACATACCAAATGGAATCCTTCTATATGAAAATGTTCCAAAGGGGAAGTGAAGGTCATCTTTTCCTAGCCCTTGGGGGAAATATGGATATGAAAATATCCAGAATACCCATCAAGGAAGCAGTAGTGGGACTTACCCGCTAGCCTCTATAACATTTAGTCAATTAATGGAAAAGGTAAATGGTCTTTCATAGTATATTGGTTTAGTCAGCAATAGTCTATAGAGACACGCTAACTATTCTGCACATGACTTTGAACCAATTCATTGTTTTCATTTTTGATTACTGTACGACCAATTTTTTAGGAACTAATTGAATGGGACTGACCCATTAGCTGTTAGAGATGGGGTAAATGACTCCTATAGTAAATAATTTTGTTACCACCTTTTTCAAAACATCTAGAAGGTTTGGGTTCAGTCGATGTTGTGCCGACCTCATTGGTTTAGCCTAATCATTAAAAATATATGATAAGTACAAATTGATGAGCTAATACCATGAATGTCAGCAAGTTTCCATCCCAAATCTTGTTTATACTCCCTCAAAATTTCAATCTGCGACAATTCATGATCATCCGGGAGTGAACTAGAAATGATTATGGGTATCTTGTTTCCATTGTCAAGATATAAATATTTTAAATATTGAGGTAATTGTTTTAGATCCATTTCAGGTGGATTTTTGATTGATGGAAGTGTGTGTGAAAGTGAGAGGTCTCTAATCTCATCTAACTGCTCAATGGTATCATCCTCAGATGAGGAATGATCTTTTACAAGCTTAGTAGTATCATCGACGGTCATTGGATCTTAAGTGTTCAAGAAATTATCAATTAATAAACATGAATGACACTTTTCTATACCACTACAACAATCGATGCATGATTAATTAACTAACATTTCAATCAATGGTGAAAACTCAGAAAAGGAATCAGGGTAATGAAATAATGTTTTTTCAAGGGAAGGGAGTACATTTATAGAATTAATAGAGAGAGAGTAATGTTCTTCTAAGGGGCGCTTCATGGAATCAAGGATGTGGAAGTGGAAAATTTCACCACCAAACTCCATAGATAATTTTACATTATGGACATTAATTATGGTTTTGGCTATTTTCAAGAAAAGTCTCCTCAATATCATTGTGGCATGTCCATTCATCTTATCATCTTCTATTTTAATAACATAAAAATTAGTAGGAAAAATAAATTTTTTTAACCCTCACAAGAACATCCTCTAACACACCAGAGGGGTGTGTGATACTCCGATTATCCATTTGAACAACAATTCCAGTGGTATTCAGTTCCCCGACCTACAATGTAGAGTAAATGGAGTAATGCATCACATTTATAGAAGAACCTTAATCAAGCATAGTGTTAGAAAAAAATACTCCCCTATGGTGCACAGAATTGAGATTGTTCTAGTATCATTGCACTTGGTGGGAATTTATGGCTCTATCAATGATGAAAAATTCCTCCCAAAGGTCACCTTCTCATCACCTCAAATTCACCTTTATTGTGTACACATATCCTTTATAAACATAGTGTATCGTGGAATTTTCTTCATGACATCAATCAAGGGGATGTTAACCTGCATTTTTATTAATGTTTCCAACATTTACTTATCAAGTTTAATTTCCTTTTTTAAGGTTGCGTGTCCCTTTGGGTAAATGGAATAGGAATGGATGGGCTAGGTGACTCATCAATATAGACATTCTTTCCTTTGTAATGGATTCTCTCGGGATAAGGATTTTCTTCTGTTGGACCATTTTTTGTAGTTGGGATAGTGGTTTCCTCAAGATTAGATGAATATAATGGAGGTTTAATTTGGGTTTTTAGTTGTTTACCAATCCTAAGGGCGATGACACTAACATTTCCCTTATCCCTAGGGTTAACTATTGGTTGAGAGGGTATTTTACTTGACCCATGACATTGAATTTCCCATACCGAGTTAGCTAGTTAGCCTAATTGAGTTTTTAGGTCTTGAATGGAATATTGGGTGGTTTGTTGGAATTTGAGATTATTGGTATCCATTTGTTTCATCATATCTTCTAGACTAGTCTCGGGTCTGGGAGGGGTCAGTTAGAAAGTCCTTTGGGGTGGTTGAGGAATTCTGGGTGGTGGTGGTAGATGACTACTCTGCCCTTATTGGTTCCATGGTTGATGGGGATGGTTTGAATACCCACATTGCCTATAATCTTGGTTTACTTTCCACCCAGAGTTGGATGAATAGTATGGTTCTTGTATAAAGGGTTTGTTATAGGGGAATCTTAGGAAGATTTCCTCACAACTCTCAGAAGTTTCTCTTAATTGGGGGCATTGGTCAGAATAATGGGTTTCATAAGAGAACATTCCACAATGTATGGGAGTAGGATATTGAGATTTCCATTGGGAGATAGAGAGTTGTCGAAAAAGGCTACTTACCTCTTCAAACATTGTGTCCACCTTCTTCTCAAATTCAGTACTTTGCACCTCATGGAGACCTCGAATGGGTACACTAGACCTTGTACTGAATTGTTGAGTGTTTTTCACCATGTTCTCAATCAGGGTTATTGTAGCAATTGGGGTTTTATCTACTAGTACACCACCTGATGTAGTATCAATCATGTGAAGATCAATTGGAATTAAACCTTCATAAAAATATTGTATTAAAAGATGATCGCTTATTTGGTGGTGTGGACAACTTGAAAATAATATTTTAAATATTTCCCAATATTCATGAATTTTTTTCCCTTGAGATTGTCTTATACCACATATTTATTTCCTTATTATTGTAGTTCGAGAGGCTGGGAAATATTTTTCAAGAAAAAGTTGTTTCATGTTCACCCAGCCTCTTATTGGGGAATTATCATTATAAAGCTAGTCTTTTGTAGTATCTTCTAATGAAAAGGGGAATTATATAAGCTTTACTTGTTCCTAATCCACATTATTAGGTTTTAATTTTGAGAAAATAGTGTGAAATTATTTTAAATTCTTATGTGGATCCTCTCTATGAATTCCATGTAATCTTGGTAATAGATGAATTAAACCAGATTTTAGTTCAAAATTGGGTGCCTTGACTTGTAATTGAATGTATGTGGGTTGGATATAAACATCAGGTGAGGCTAGTTATTTTAATGTTTTATTGTTTTTATCTATTTTATACAAGTTTATTTCAGCTTTTATGCTGGTTCTAGAGGAAGAAAATGAAGGATCAAGAAGAGTGTTGTTGTCTTGTGTGTCCTCTTTCAAAGGGCTCTCTTGTGCGTCTTGGGGTTGCTGACATAAGATCCTCTCCAGTTTGGGTTTGAAAGGTGGTAAATCTCTCAGATTAGAACACATCATGAATAAAATATACACAATAAATAAATCATAACATAAAAATATAGTTAAAGGTATAATATAAAACAAATAAATATTCATAAAATTTACAAAAATCTTGTCAAAAACCCGCACTAAAAAGCAAAGCACTCTCCGGAAATGTTTCCCAAATTTGAATGTGTTGTCATGAAATGTAAAATTTATTATATTTATATAGTTTTTTTATAGTCTAGGGAAGACTCTAGTTTATCACTCAAGGAGCGCTGGTGGGTTTTGAGTGTGCGTTTTTACTAAGAAGTACTAAAATGGGGGGTGGTTTTGAAAATAGTTTTAGGATGAAATTACTTAATTGAAAGTTTAAAAGTTAAGAAACCAATTGTATTTTGAAAAATATGATATGAAATGGTTAATTATGAGTTCACTACACACTTTCAAGTTCATCATTCTTGGAGATTAATTTAGGTTTGGAGTAATTGTTTGGTTGAAATTAATTGGAATCCTGATTAATTCCTAAACCTTTATTTCATTGTTTGAAGAACCAAACCTTAACATACAAATTGTATTGTCAAATAATAGAACTCGTGTATTGAATAAGAGATTAAAAATCATATTGAAATCTTAATAAAGTGGTTAAGAAAAGGATTCTCTTGTTACCCAATCGAAAAAACACAAGTTACACACTCAAAACCTCACGCCAATCGGTTAGAAATTAAGAGCATCTCATCCGAACACATCAAAACAAGCATTAAAATATGAAGGTATATAAAATACATGGAAATAAATGTTTTAAAACCTAAATTACTCCAAACCAGTTTCTAATATATGCGTTCTAACTCCCTTGACATGTGTGTAGCTCTCTCACAACAAATGCCCACCGTTTAGCTCGATATCGGGTGGAGGAGGAAGCTCGATGGGAACTCCTTCTTCATTCTTGATCCCACTATGAGGATAGTGGCCTCTATAACATCTAGGATGAGGAGAGGACTCCTATGGAACTCCAAATTGTCAGAACTTCACTCCTTGGACAAACTTACAAATGAGGTGTCCATGGTGCCTTTTTATAGCGAAAATGGGACATGGTTTTGAGCACCCTATTTTTGATATACCACTTGTGTCAAGGTTTTGTAATAGTATAAAGCCAAATCATGACTTAAACAAAATATAAGAGTTGTTTTTCAGACGCTTGAATGTCTCCCTGTCAAATTTGGTGGCCATTAAACAACTGGATTGGGAGATATGGTCAAAAGACCGAACCAAACCTTTGAATTTGTTCAGATTCTTTCCCCTGGACAGAATGGTTCAGATGGCCCACCAGATTCTTGAATTGGGCTTCTGTTCCTTGATAAGGGTTTTATTCCATGATGTTTCGGAGAAGACCACAAAGTTTCATCCCATTTGGATCCACGTAAATCCCATACTACTGAAAACATTGGACATATGTCAATGAGATGCCATGCAGTTTGGCCCATTTTTCTTCTAGATGATCTTCGGGGCCTCCAAATCATCTCAACCTTCAATGAAAATATCAAAACAAGTATAATTTTACTTTTTAATAGTGATACACACAAAATAATTGAATCTAACATAAATTTAAATTTGTTATTATATTTGGAATTTATAATACTATGTTTAAAACAGTGGTGTAATGGGTGAAAATGAAATAGTGAATCGTGGTACGATTAGTAAGGAAAAATAATTTTAATATTAGCTCATGTAATTCACAAAACCCCATTTTCTTAAAAAGTGTATTTGTAAGCATACATGTTATTTTTTTGGAAAAAATTAACAATTTTATTGATTCTATTGAAATTAAAATGTTTATTATTATTTAAATAATATTTTATTAACGTTAAAATAAGTAAAAAACCTAATTTAACTAGTGATTATTTTACCAAGAGAAAGTAAAAGAAATTTTTTGGTGATAAAATGTTACCTAAATTTTATGAAATTTTTAGTGTGTGTTTATTTATAAAAATACAATTTTAAAATACTTAGTTTAAATTTATAAAATATATTTTACATATTAAAAAGTGTTTCAAAAAATATCATGGAATTATTATGTAATAAAAGTTTCAATATTAGTCAAATTGTATTTTTTTAATATTCACATAAAATTAAATTATTTTATAAAAATTATAAAAATTAATATTATGTTAATATTTCTGTCATAAATAAGAAAATTATTTTTTTTCAGATTAAAATTCTAAATTTATTAGAAATTTATAAATTCAAAATAAAAATAATAATATTTTTCCCACTAATTTTATGGTTATAATAGACATCTTGAATATTTTATTTTTATTAAAGTTTCATGGATTTTTTTTCATCCATTGTTTCATGTAAAATAAAATAATCAAAAAATACTTAATAAGGTGGAAATAATCACTAATATCTCATGTTGTTACAATATTCCCTTTTTTACCTCATCCTTCAAGCACTCACGTATTCACTAGCATGATAGCTTCAAGATTGACATGAAACAATGTTAGAGACATTTAGTTGTAATTAAAATTAAAATAAATGGCTTAATATCACGTGTTATGTTCTATTAAGTGGAAAATTTAGAGTCTTTATCCAAACTTACCCCCTAAAATCTAATCAATTTTCATTTTGAGGTTATTATTTATTAATTATTCTCATTTCAGTATTTTGAGTTAAAGTACTTTAATCTTCCCACTAGAATTCTAGAAGACTAGATTTTATCAACATGTGTGAAATTATCTATAATATTTTAGGGGTGAAATTACTATCAATTACTATTTCTATGTTTATAATATCACCAACAGAACTAAATATTGAATATGTTAACCAAGAAAGTTCACTAAGATTACTTGAAAAAGACTCACAGTGCTCCCCCATACTTGAGTTTCTCAGTGGATCAGAAACAATTACAAGAGGTGTTTCAATCTTATCACAATTTTCTAAAATAGATTTTAAATATAACAACTCATAAGACTCCCATATGAAATAATAAAATTTATATATCATGATATACCTTTTATAATTCATTATTGACTCAGAATATGTGAATTTAAAAAAAATATTGTAAAGCTCAGTAAGATTATAATTAATAATAGTGTGTCAGGATATTTTAAGAAAACTAATATATTCAATTTAATAATGTTTAAGTATTTTCAGAAGGATTTAACCCAGAACCCTCATAATCTAAAGTAATTTTTAGACACTCTATCTCAGATTCAATGTAGTTAAAAATAGGTTAAAAAAAACTATAATAAAGTATTTGTGAGACTATCTCTAAATTGGGATATAAGGAGAAAATTTCCTCACACATAGGTGTCTTTGATTGTGGAATTTCTACCTGAGTAATAATTTCTACATGTTTTTAAAATTAAATTTCTACAACTTCAAGAGGTAAAAACCCAAACAAAGTCTTAACCTCAATTTTTTAAACACTCATACTTAGAAACATATATCTAGTTGAAACTAAACTTAAGTTTGGGCTTCTTGAAAACAATAATTTCTTCCACATCAACCATAACTTGAAGGGAATGTTCTACCTTGTATGCATCAATGACATATCCACCAATAGATATGAAATTTCTACATAATATAATTGCAATATTTTTGACACACTCTATGTAAATCACTAGAAAATTAGTGGAACGTATAAGCTTACTTACTTTAACTAATAGGTTGTATTCTCTTACCATGGCATTTATAATTGACCTATTGGGCAACTGAATAGATAAATAAGTTGTTTTCGATTAACTTAGACATTGTTTTTTAAATAATCTGTATAGTATCACATTGATAATAGCACCGATGACATTGAAAAAAATTAATTTCTTTCTTTATTATATTTTTCGTTGTATAAAAAATATTCACAGTCCTTTAATTTTTTAGAGAAATTATTTAAAACCATAACACTACAATCCTTAGTGATATTAATGGTGGCCAATTCCTTCAATTATCTTTTTTATCCATAAACCTATTGGTGGAATCAATATATGATGGAATATTGTCTAAGGATTCCATAAATGGAATCGTAATGGTAAAGGATCTAATAATTTGAAGTTATTTCATGTATGTTTCAATATTATTTTCAACTCTTTGGGGAAAGGTAATGAGAGAGAAATAATTTTTTAAAATATATTGATTGATTACATTCTCCATAAATACCCTTTTCTTATTTCATTTCTAGACTATTTCCCACTTAATTTTCCTTGGTTCTTTAAATTTTTCAAGTAGGTCCATCTTTTTATTTAGGTTGGACCTTGCTATCAAAATTATTAATTTTCCTTGTAATTTCATGTATGTTTCAATATTATTTTGAACTCAATGCTTGATTATTGGGATTCTATCTTCATAATCAGACTCCTAACCAATCCCACTAATTAAAAAGTTCAATTTAAAGGGCCAAAAATATTTTGAAATTTATTTATTGAATTATTTGAATACCCATGGGTAGTATCATACTATTTTATAACCCCTTAGTCTCTTGTGGATAGGTTTGGGTGGTACTTTAGCCAAAATTTTATTGATTTGAAAATGGTTCATTGTTTCTATGTTTCCCACCTCTATAGTTTATGAACTGAAAACTCTCTTCATACCAAATTTGAATTCAATGTTAGGATGATATTTTGGGTTTGACCATACATACCATAGTGATTACATTATTCCTTAACTGAATTTTTATTTATAAATGTAAGATATTATGTCCCTATGTGTTGAAAATTTCATAAGGAATTTTAATTTACAATTGCTAGATGGTGAAATTTTTATTGGATATTCAGAATGGATTTCTAAGAGATAAAACACCTAAATTTTTTTTATACATATAATTTGGGTCTAGAGGTAGCTCAGGTGATCCTTGGGATTTGCGGGTATGTTTGGAGGTTTTGAAGGTTTTTGGCCTAGGTGCATGGTTTGGGGAAAAATATATTGAACCACAATTCTTCCTAAACCTCTAATTCATTTTTTTAAAATTACAGTAATCTCTATTTATTGTATTAAAGGTAATTTAAAACCATGAAACATTATATAGGAAACCATGTGAGGGTTTAAAATGGTTTCAGATCCACAGCATGGTTGGCGCATGATTTGGAAAACCATGTGTCTCAACTGTATGAGGTGGTGGTTTTGGTGGCAGTTCCAAGCACACAATTTTTTTTTTCATATTTTAGAAAAGCATTCAAAAAATCATGAATCTCATTAAAGATAGAAATTTACCATCCCCCTCCTCCATCCATGTGTCCAACCCTACTCCCTCTCCTTACATCTTTTCTTAACTTGATTATGGGATGTCTTAAGGATTCTCTTGGGCTTTTGTGGTGCATATTTTACTTTGAAAAGATCCATTTGTTATCTTCTTCTTCTCATCCTATTTTTTTATTTCACAATTTTGGGATTTATTTCTACTTCCACTATAGCATTGTGAAATTAGCTAAGCACAATGGGGATTTCACTATTCCTTGTAATATGACATTCTGAGAGGTCATCCAAACTTTAAAACATGATGTTTCATCGAGGTATTTCAATAGAGATATTTTTTTAAATATTTTAGGCTAAAATTAAATTATATTATTTATTTTTATGATGTTGTTGGTTTGGGATTTTAAACGGTTCAAGGTTGGGGGTATGTAGTGGACTGATGTGTAATATTTGATCATGGTTCTGGCTGGATGAGATAGAACGATGATAATTTGGGAATTAAAACTACTTGTATTAAATATTTTAATAAAATTTAAGTTGTTGAGATTAATTAATTAATTATAACGTGATTATAATTATTTAATTATGGTGGTTTGGTTGTAAGATAACACCTTTCTTAATCATGGATAGATTTGGTCAAGCTTTCATGGACCTTGGAAGCTAATTCCATCCCTTGGAAATGTTTTGGAAAGCTTATAAAAAGGTAGGTGGTCCGCGTAATTAGCCTATGAAATTATGTTTTGTTTATTTCATATCTGTATGACTGGGAATTAAATTTAGGGAGTTTAACTAGTTTAATTTAATTTAATTAATTGATTTTATTTAAATAAAAATATTTAATTAAAAATAGATGAGAGACAAGGGTCATGACTAAACCTTGTTGTCGGCTAGTATCCTCATCCGTTGTTGTTCAAGGTCAAGACTATTGTAACATCTGATTAAATCTAGGCCTCTTTAGAGGTGAGGTCAGACCTGTAGAGACTGGTTAGCCTATGTTGGGAGTTGTTTCACTTCCAAGCCAGAGGAAAGGGTAAACTAGTGTTCTTAGCTCGTATAATCCTTATATTACCTTTCTTGTGGTATGAGTTATTTGGGATTTTCAATATGTAAGTGGGATAAGTGATTATCTTCCATATATTATAACCCTTCCTAGATAGATAGATCATAGGTTAACCATGATCAGGTTGGGTGATTGGACTGGCCTAGAATGAGACTTGACAAATGAGATATGCTATGATAAATCTCCTTGAATGATTCCACTATGGAAAGAATATTGTTTCTATAAATGTCATGATACCACGATGATGTTTCTAGGGGATGTGGTATCCCCTATGCATTAGACTATGAGCATGAATTATAATGAAGACCCATGTGAGGGCTCCTCTTCTATACTAAGACTGAGGGGAACCTAGTATGTACCTTGTGACTTCTGAACCTAGTGAGTGGGAGACTGTGGGTAGGGGTTGAGATGATCATGATTGTGAATTTAGAACTTGGATCGACATTTCGAGCCAATCTAGGCTTTGAGGTTTTAGTTCATTCTCTAAGGAGTCCCATCATGGGTTCCCCGATGGATAAGGGATATGGTAACCTGTATTTGTAATTTTATTTTGATGTTAAATATGGTATACACTATAGGGGTATTAATTTATGGATGAATCTCCCATAAAAGAGTGTGATAAAATAATGATAGGGAATATGCCTAGATGTAGACTATCCCTAATGTATTAATGGATATAATGCCTATAGGGATTATTACCTAGATTAAGAAACTCCTATAGTTGGATGGATGTGGTGCGTATAGAACTTATGAACAGATGAGAAAAATACCATAGGGGAGGTATGTGATACTAGTTAGGTTGACATGGTTTTGGAGCTAGATAAGGATGGGGTTGTCACATAGTTGGAGCTTACAAATGGTTTGGATTCCATGGATTTAGAGTTAGGATGTCCTGATGGACTGTCATGTGCTAGCCTGGTTAGGACCTTAAGACCAGTTCTTAGAGCCTTATATCTTCCAAGGACCTTCTATCTTTCATGTCATTCCTAGTACAATATAACTGGGTGATCATGGACTTGGTTCTATGATGACTATGGAATACTCCCATATTAGTGGTTTGTGATTCTATTATTTTAGTCACTCTATGGGTGGTTCAAGAGGTTATAATTGGCATGATTTCACAGTGTGCTGAGAGACACTCCAATATCATTTCAAATTAGGTTGTATGATGGTTTATTTTCTACAGGTTATTTATTTTTATTAGTTGAGTATTTCACAAGTAAATATAAACAAATATGTTGGTTAGTATAGTCCTGCATTAGTGGTTACTGACTGAGTGACGTACTCACACCCTACTCAGGCATCCATTGCACTTGGGTACCTGAGTAGACGTTCACTTGGTTGTAGGAACAGGTTGGACTAAGGCCCAGTGTTGATCAAGAGATATGGATTGGATGTATAAACGGATCTTAGGATCAGTTATAGATTGGGTATGGACTAAAGCCATTTTATTTTTTTCTTTTATTCTAGTTTGTATTTATAACTGGCCTAGTGGGAAATCAAATATTTGTATGTTATTACTGTTCAAACAATCATGGTATTCCATTTATTATTCAATTTTTTTTAGCTATATTTCTTTATCTTATTATTTATTTACTAATTTTGATGGTATTTTGTTAGTTTGATATTTATTGTTGGATTTACTACAGGGAATGTAGTCTACTTATGGGAACAATATTGACCCCCTCTACTAGTCGACAGATTCTAGTGTTTGGGGAGGCACATCATAAGTACAATGTTGATTATCAGTCTAGAAACTAGTCAATGGTCCATGGTGGTGGGATGTTGAAAATTGGTATCAGAGCATTAATTTTTGTTTTTTAGTTCTATTTTAGGATACGATAGACCGGATATTTATAAATAACTAGAGCTTATGAAAGATATCATATTGATTCATTGAGAAAACTTAATCTGGTAAGAATTCCATGTTACTAGAGACATGAGATTATTGTTTTGGTTTATGATGTTATGGTTGGATATGATTTAGAATTTGAGATATGCACATGTGGTATGTATTTTATGGTTTGGAATGTTGGAAAGAAGACAATACTTGGATTTTTCTATTTTCTTGTAAGGATAAGAGGCATCTCATGAATCATATCAGGAATGTAGGATTCATATGAAATGTAGGAATGATAGTGTTATTTTTATCACTAAAGACCAAGTAATAGTTGTTTAAAGTATCAAAAAAAAATTAATATAGATTTTTCTCATATAATTTCATGGTGTAATTCTACATAGTTAGGCCTATTATCTATGGATTTCTTTATAATGGTAGGTCATGTAGATATATGGTGAATCAATAGATGATTAGGAAGAAGTTGTTGTCCTCATGCATAAAAGGTTCAATGGTCTCGGTGGGTTGGTATGGTTTTAGATGCAGAAAAATAAACCCCCTTGTGGGATTTGGTTGTCAGGTTCATTTATTTAATGATTTAATGAAACTCTATATGTTATTTTCCCAGATTGGTTCGAATTTTATTATAATTAACCAAATAGTGTATTAGTATTCCCATGGTATGGAACATCTAGGGTGATAATTTTGGGTATAGGAATAGTTGAACAATGAACTTTGATCCTCCAAGGGGAAATCTAATTGGTCAATACTCATGAGGAAGAGTTTCTAAATTATGGGTAGCGGTCGGCCTGTTATTTCATCATATGTGAGACTCTAGAGATGGGTGATTGGCATAATGATGTTAGGATACCTTCCAAATGGGTGAATGGTTGACCCACTATGGGTTGTGACCTTAGTGAGAAATTTTACTTATAATGATAGGTTGGAGGCCTATATAACCGCAGTATTGACACAAACTTTAGTGGTCCAGTGGGTTACATTGTTGGAGGGAAACCCATAAGAGGGGTTTGACTATGTTTTATTGTTCCATTAGAGGTATTGATCATGGTTAGAATCCTATGATGAGATCGGTACCCATGTGGTGTTACCATGTATGTAACATGGGTAGGCTGATACTAGTTTTTTTAGGAAGTACCTTCAAAACTAGGGTATTGATATGAGTTTCAACAAGTATGACTTTTTAGGTTCTTGAACCTGATGAACATTGGATGTGATTTTATAAGTATTGATAGAGTGTGGGTGGATTCTCATGATAGGAATGAACTGGGTAGAATCTAGACATGTGGATGAGTCTAACATACATTAGGCTAAGGATAGACACATGTGGTTTTGGGAACACTACCTTGAGGTGAAAGTCATGGGAGGAATCATGGCATGGGTGAGGTGCCCAATTTTATATAGGAGCTACAAGGTATCACCTAGAATGTCAAGAATAACATTTTTAGGAGCACGCTCATCATTTCATGGAATGGTATGACCCATAGGAGCGTGGGTGAGGTGTTTGAATCAGTGAATGGTCATGGATGGGATGAGGATCATTGAGGTTTAGATGATTTTAGGTATGGTGGCCTGGGCCTTCGGATGAAATAAAGGAAGAACCCCTATAATATGGTTTTACCTATAAAGGAATGATGTATTATGCGATATTTGTCCCAAGGCTATTCCTCGACACACATTTTCATGGAGACGTTATGTTAAGGGTGGGAAACATATGAACATGAATTGTATGGAATTTCATTTTTGGGGGATGGAACCTATTTTGGTGACACTTTAGAGTGATATAAGTTGGTCACACTATTTTTTTATGTATGGTAATGGATGGAGTGTTGTCTATAGTGATAGGTATATTTTTTCAATAGTGTGATAACAAGAATGCTCCTAAAGTGTGATTTGGGATATCATTTGTGAGCATGATACACTCATGCAATAAGAGTCATGGGTGTGATACCAGAAAATGGATAATCATTTTTTAATTTTGATTCTATTGTATAAATACATTTTAATACACTAGGATTCCTTAATGAAGGCTATTTATGGATTTGTATATTGAATCAGTGTATTGAAATCACGATCTATGTCATTTTAGTGTGATTTGAGTGTGAATGGGTAGGTGGTGTGTCAGTGTTCATGCTATGGAATGGAGATGGAAAATGATAGTTGATGGTTCATCCAAAAAAATTCACTAGAATTCAGATACAAGCTTAGATGATCTTCATATTCTTAAAAGGATGAAGGGAGTGAGATTGGGATTTGGTTTCTTATTAGTAGAAAGAGAAGTACGTTTTTAGGATGGGTCGGATAGAGTGGTTCCGACAATTTTTTTATGTATAATTAGATGCATTTGGTTGGAAACCACATCAAGAACATAATTTATGATATTAAGGGAGAATCCTATGAGTTAGTTGAGGCCTTTTGAGAAAGGATTACATGGTCATGTTGTTAATAGATGATGGGTGCATGTTTATTCTAACTTTGAAATTGGAATCAATAATTGGGATTGCTGTTCTCATACATGAATGGGTCGGGTGTTGGAAACCTAGTTGATAAACTAGTTATAATATGGGATGTGTTTTTTGGTATGCAATTCTGATGACGAGAGGTTCCATGGCTTAGAATGGTATTTCTCATGATAAGTCCTATGGTGGGGATCACCATGGTCTAAATGATGAATAGAATGATGAGATGGTCATGTATTGGGATAAAAGATCTTGGTTATGTTTCTTCTTGATGTTTTGGTGGTGGTTATATGAATTTCCCCAAGCATTTGTTGAAAAATAACCCTAGTTGGAAGTTGAACTTTGAAGGCACATTGGGTGTTCAGAGGTGATACATATTAGGACACGACTTTATACATTACATAATATTGAATTTTAGTCAATATTTCACTTCCTTTTACATTGAGATATTTTAAAGTTTATAGTTTTATTGAATTTGGATATAATACATACATAACCTTCCACATTTACATAGAGAAGACACCACAAAATTAATATCTGTTTTTTCCAAAATAAAAAACTTTTCAAATAAAACATGTTTTCTTTGACAAATATTCATAATATATAACATGGATTCCTTATTTTTCTTAAAAATCCTTATAACCTATGAAAATAATTTAAAAACATGGTATGATAACAAAAATATCAGTAAGGGATATAAAAATAATGAAAGAAAACAATATTCTATGAATACTTGTAAACGTATGAAATCATTTTCAAAAGACATACTTGCCACCCATATATACATACTTTGTGAAACATGAGATTTCCATGAGATTTAAACAAAACATAAAGAGAATAAATAGAACCATAAAGGTATCTTTGGGAATTACTTACACAATATTGTAACCCTCTAGGCTACCTTATGATTGGTAACCCTCACGACTACCATACAATGTAACCCTCACAACTATATTATAGTGTAACCTTCACAGTTACACATGGAGTAACCATATGAATGACCTCCAACATACACATACCCAATGAATGGGAGGAAAATATAGTCCCCACACTTCATCATAAATAATTTCCAAGAACCAAAACATAATCATACAACATGAGTAATTGGATAAAACCATTGCTTTTGAATTTTGTAAAACATGATTTTAAAAGAAAAACCCCTTACAAATATCATATAATTGAAGTGATACTTAATAGAGTGGATGTAATATTTATATAAAATGTAAATTCACATAATTAAAAATAATATAAACAAAATTTCTCACACAAACAATTTTAATACCAAATAATTATTGAATTAGAAGGTTAACCCAAATAATGGAAATTGGATTAAGAATTACCTTACCTTGGGTTTGTCTTTCTTTAGATCTATTTAAAACTCATGTATAATGGTTTAAATAGTGTTATTAATATATTTAATAAACATATTAATGTTTATAACACCTTATATGATCATTTAATAACATCATTTCACCCTTTAGTTATAAGTAATTTGTTCCTTCTATTATTTTAGGTGTGTTCTTTACATGATTTCCATGGCTGGTTTGTATTTGATTTCCTTGTCATATGGAAATGAAATTATAGAAATGGAATGAAATGATATTAATATATTTATATAAAATTAAATTATTCCATAAAACATTTTGGTTATATGGTATGAGTATGAATCATTAGATAAATCTTTAGTGATATCCGAGTATATATGATTTTGGTGGTTCTTTGATAATCACAAACTTGTTTCATCATATACCATTAATATTATGCATATAAGTTAATTCCAGAACATAAGTGAGGTCATATAATAAAATTTAAATTATTATTAAACCATTAATTTTTTTTACAGACATATTTGAAGGAGGTAAAGGAAATTAAAAACACATCATCCACGATTTTGGTAAATCGGCACATCGCGGACGGTGTTATTATATTGAGAATAAGAGGGGGAAAGAAGATGAAGTAAATTGATAATATTTTTCCATAAAAATGATATAAATTCGGAATATATATAAAAATGGATCTTCCATTCCACTTTGATAAGGGTTGGATAATATAGGAAAAGAAAATAAAATAATTGAAAAGAAAACACAAGAAAATTAAAGAGGATCTTTACCTCTTGATCTCTTCTCCTTGAGATCCTCATTAAGGCCCTTGGTTTTGGAATTTTGGTTGGAACAGATGGTCTTGGAAGTGGGGGAGGGTCCTTTTGAGTGTATTTGGTATAACATAGACAAGTCTCAAGGATTGAGTGGCGTGATAGGAAGGGGGGTGAGGGTGGTATTTATAGTGGAGGAGAGGAGGGGTTTTACATTATTTGAACAATTAGTTTAATATTTTTGCCCAAGACTGTGAATAGTATTGATACACGTAACCCAAATAGTAATTTGAACATGTGAGTTCGAACCAAGTGTTCTTACATCATTCATAATTCTATGAATAGTGTATTGAAATGATAATTTGTATACACTATATTTTACCGTATTTCACTATTCGCTAAAAATTTAAGTATTTTAGAAAAATCCCAAAATTTCACCCTAATAATTTTTCTACATGAAGAACTTAAAAATGAACTCCATTTTTTGAAAAAAATTTCTTAAATATTATTAATTTAATTTTTAATTAAAATCATATTTTATTCCAAAAATAAAAATTTTAAAATTATAATTGATTTTATATCACCTTGAAAAATTAATCAAGATATCATTATGTTATAACCTAATGAAACTAAAATAATAATAATATTTAATATTCATAAGGTTCATATTACTATTCATTAGGGTATGTTACTATTTACCAAAAAAACAAGTTGGTTATATCAGACTTCAAATAACTTATTGATCACAACCACATATGACCATTTTTCAAAATTAAAAACATAGAAGCAACAAATTTAGGTTTAACAGTTAGATTATGACTATATCCAAAAAAATTTACATTGTGGAGAGACTTAGTGTTTCATGCACTTCATTAAATTTATTTTTAAAACCTTGGGGTGTTACATTCTCCCCACCCTCTGGAAATTGAGTCCTTGCATTTTTTTTATTTACATATTAAAAAAGTGAGGGTACCTTCCCCTCATACCATTTTCAGATTCCCATGTTTCTTCTTCACCCATATGGTTTCTCAAAAAAACCTTTACCTGGTGGATTACCTTATTCCGCAAAACATTATCTCTAGGATCAAGAATATGAATAGGTTTCTCTTCATTATAAAGGTTCTCTTCCAGCTGAACTGCTTCTTAGCTTATGACATGAGATGAACCTGGAACATACTTTCTCAACATCAAAACATGAAAAAGATTGTGTAACAATGAAAAATTGGGAGGCAAATGTACTTGGTAGGGGACTGGTCCAACTTTAACTAGGAGTTCATAAGATCCAAGAAAATATGGACTTAGCTTTCCTTTCTTACCAAAACACATAACACTATTCCATGGTGCGATTCTAATAAAAACAAGATCACCTACCTTAAAAGAAAAGTCTTTCCTCCTATTATCTACATAACCTTTCTGCCTTTTATGATCTATCCTCATGTGTTGCTGGATCATCTTCACTTTCTTAGCCACATCCTTTATTAATTTGGTTCCCATAAACATCCTTTTCCCAAATTCATCCCAAAATTGTGGATTTTGACACTACTTCCCATATAATTCCTCAAAAGGTTCCATCTATATAATGGAATGAAAACTTTTATTATAAGAAAATTAAACTAAATAAATATGCTTATCATAACTTCCCTAGAAATCCATTGAAGAAGCTCGAGGAATATCCTCTAATTTCTGAATCGTTTGTTCTGACTGTCCATCTGATTGAGGATGAAAAGCTATACTGAAATTTTATTACATTCCCAATGACTTCTAAAGACCCTTATAAAAATTAGAAGTGAACCTGGGATCCTGATCAGATATAATTGAAATAGGAACTCCATGTAATCTGACAATATCTTTGAGGTATATTTGAGAAAGATGATCCAAAGACATTGTAACTCAAATATGAAGGAAATGTGCAAATTTAGCTAGTCATTCAACAATCACCCAAATATAATTATTACATCTATAAGTATTTGGTTGTCCCAAAAAGAATTCCATGAATACATTTTCCCATTTCCACTCTATCACTAGAAAAGTATGAAGCATCCCCTTGGGTAACTTCCACTCTATTTTAACCTCTTGACTTCTCAAACATTTCACAGTAAATTATGAAATATCTATTTTTATTCCATCCCACCAGTAATACTCCCAAAGGTCTTTGTACATCTTAGTACTACCAGGATGAACTAAAAATGGAGAACTATGAGATTCACATAATAAATATTTCTTAAACTGCAAATCCCAAGGCATAAACAAACTTTTTCCGAATCTTAAAACACAATCTTTATCAAGATTAAATTCTGGAAAATTAACCATTTTAACCAATTATACCCTTTTCTGTAGCTTATAGTCTTCCTTATATGCTTGATTAATTATTTCTGATAAACATTAATTGACTATAACCTAAAAAAAACAGAGGTATTTCCTGCACCAATAACTTCTAATCCAAAATTCATCAAATATTTAATAAAGGGATCATGTTCCAAACGTAACATGGTTAATGATGCATGATTTTTTCAACTCAAGGAATCTTCCACTTGGTTTTATTTTCAGGAAGGTAATTGATCATGAAATCATAATCCTTTATCATTTCAAGCAATCTTCTTTACCTCATGTTTAATTTCTTTTGAGTTAAAGTATACTTCATACTTTTATGGTCAGTATATATATGAAATTTAGCTTCGTATAAATGATGCTTAAATTTTTTAATAAAAAATCCATAGATGATAATTCAAAATCATGTGTGGGATAATTTAACTAATGAGGTTTGAGTTTTCTTAAAGCATAAGCAATTACCCGATAATTCTGCATTAGAGGAATACTAAATCCCTTCAATGAAGCATCACTGTAGATGAAAAAATCACCATCTATGGAAGGAAGATCCAAAATTGAAGCATTTACCAATCTCTTCTTCGTGTCCTAAAAACAAACATCACATTCTTCTATATAAATAAATTTAACCATTTTTGTCTTAACTTAGTTAGCGGGCTAGATAATTGTGAAAATCGTTTAATAAACTATCAGTAATAACCTGCTAATTGAAGAAAACTATGAATTTCTGTTACATTTGTAGGTCTTGGCCATTCATAGATCACTTTTGTTTTGGTAGGATAAACTATTATTCCATCCTTATTAACAATTCTACCAAGAAAATATTTTTTTGGAAAAAAAAATCATACTTTATAAATTTCACATAGATTTTCTTTTCCTTTAAGGTTTGAAATACAACCCTTAGATGTTTTTCATACTCCTATTTACTATTATAAAATACTATAATGTCATCAATAAACACATCTACAAAATTATCCAAGAACTCATGAAATATTTGATTCATAAGATCCATGCATATAAAAGGTACATTAGTTAACCCAAACGACATAACAAAAAATTCATAATTCCCATATCTAGTATGAAACATAGTATTCAGGATGTATGCTTACTTTACTTTCAACTAATGGTACCCCAAACTAAGGTCAACCTTCAAAAAATACTATACTCCCTATAGATGATCAATCAAGTCAACGATACGAGGAGAAGGATACTTGTTTTTAATATTGATGTTATTCAGGGATCTATAATCAATTGAATGTCTCATGGAATAGTATTTATTTTTAACAAACAAAATAGGAGCACCCCATAGTGAATTTCTAGGACGAATAAAGCCTTTATCAAGTTACTACTACAACTAATTTTCAATTCAATACGTTCCATTTGATCCATTAGATAAGGGGGTTTTCATATTGGATTAGCATTAAGAACTAAGTCAATTGTGAATTTAACTTCCTAATCAGGTATAACATTAGGTAAATCTTCATGAAAAACATCAAGATATTCATTTACCAAGGCACATTATTAATCTGAATAATCATTTTATTTTCAACAATATGAGTAAGACAACATTAATTTTCATCTTTCAATAGTTTCTCAGCTTCCTGGTATATTATCAATTGTATGGGTTCATTATTGTAGAAAAACTGTAACTCTTTCTAAAAAACAACTTCTTTAGCTCTATAATAAAACTTAGTATGATAAACAGAAAACTAGCCAATACCCAGAATGACATCAAACTCTAATAAAGGAAAAACAACAAGGTTTGTAGGTAAAGTATTTCCATATAAAACAATAGAAAGATTCTTATAATTCCTCTTTGCTATAATATTTCCCCTAGTGTTTTAACAGTTAGTTTCGGTCTCATTTGTTGAGATGATATTTATAATTTACTAAACAATTTCTCAGAAATAAAGGAACGTGTACAACCCATATCAAACAAAACATTAGAAAAATATGAGTAAACAAACAAGGTACCAGATACAACTTCATTGGATGGGCCTACATCTACTGACGTAGTCACAAAGGATCTCACAACACCTTTTTACCTATAGTCTCTCTTCTTTTAATCATTCAAATATCACTTTGGGTAGGAATTTGTATAATGACCCATCTCACCACATTTAAAACACTTTAAAGTTTTATTATTATGATTAGTCTTAGGATCATTTTCATTAAAATATTGGGACATATTTCCATACTTACCACATCAAAAACACTTCACAGTTTTGTTAAGGCATTCCCCGTGGTTCTTTTTACCACACTTTTCACAAACTGGAATATGAACTTTCTTACTATCAGAATTCTTTGATTGATTCTTATCGATTGCTTAACATATAGACCTATTCTTATATTTGTTTTCATGGTACATGTAGTCATTGTAACACCCCAATCTTCCACATTACACTTCTCTTCGAATAATATAGTAGCGGGTGTTGTATGCAACTCGGAGTTCTAACACACACCACAACCAATCAAACTAGCCGTTATGAATAGTAATACCCACTTTTTAAAATTTTATAAATTTTATCATTCAAAATGGACTTCATTTTTGGATTTGTAATATCAAAATTAGCATAGGGTGATTTTTTGGTATTTTTCTGAAAACTTTCAATTTTTGATGAATAGTGAAAAACACTAAGTTATAGTATAAAACCGAATTTTTATTTAAATAATTATTTATATTATTTAAATTTATTTTAGGCCAAAATAGATACATAATACCTATATAATTTCAATTTAATTCATTGGATCCAGTTTATAATAATTTTAGATATATAAAAATTTTATTGAACTTTTCACCGCATTTTACCCATCTCCTACGAGAATTTGAAATTCACATAAAACTTAATTTTACCACTTCTGTGAGTGGAATTTAAAAAATCCGAGTGACACAGTTAATATCAAGGAGTTAAATTTGGTTAAATAAGATAAAAATACTTTTTGGTGAATAGTAACTTTTTACTTTTATTTATCACGATTAAAAGTAAATAGGGTAATTAAGGGTAAAAATGATATTATTATTACCCTAACACAAGTACTAATTCTATTGGCTAAGTATAATTAAACATAAAAACCCTTAGGAACAAAATATGAACCTCATTTTTCCACTTGGATTAGATTAGGACATTTATTATTATTTAATTCAAAGAAGAGTTAAAACAGTTAAAATCAATGTTTAATAACTAAAACATTTTTAATATAGGGTTATACATAATATAAATTAGATTATAGATATTCATTAGAAATCTAAAAATAATTCCTAAATAATGGTATTTTATTTATAATTTTTAGAAATTAAATAATTTAATTTATTTATGACACAATGGCGATGAAGTAATTAACTAATTAATGAAATATTAAAATAATTGATATTATAAATATCCAAATAACTATAATTTGAGACTTTTTATGAATTACACTAATTTTATAGTTTAATATGACATTTTAGGGTTGGTTATATGAATTTTCTTCGAAGTAATAATGTTGTTATGAATTTAGAAAAAAAATACCAAATAGTGTCAAAATTGACATAAAATAGTTTTTAAAACAAATATTATATTATTAATTGATATTATATTCCTAAAAATCTAATGTTAGGCCCAAGTACTTATATAATGATAGGTTTATCATTACTGAACCACTTTGGGTTCGATTGGATGTATATAGTATGTTTATTAACCATATAATATAAAAATACAAAGAGACATGGTAAATGTCATACTATTTAACTAAGAGTTAAATCTAAAAGATAAAGTTAATATAGTGACCCAAACTTGTCTAAAACCTATTGGTTGAGTGGTTTTCGACCCATACCCTCCTTATAATTTAAATAATTTATTTTGGAGCCATTATAAACCTAAAAGGATTTTATTATAAAATAATATTTCTAGCTTTTCTTAAGGTGCCCCACACCCCTCTTATAAAAGGGCACTCCAACTTCTCTCTAATTCACACCTTAAAATTCATTTGGCTCGGCAAAAATATGCCCAAATACCATATAAACTATCCTAAATTCATCCTAGAGGCATTTATTTAGTCATAAAGCCAACTTAAGGAGCCATTTTGATCAAATCAAAAGGAAGAAACCGAAGAAGAGGTAATAATTTCACCACCCTCTTTCAAGTTATTTTCTTCTTCCACTTCTTCTTTCATTGTTATTTCCATTCTAAAATAATAAACCCAGTATCTTATACATACTATGATGTTATTATAAATATGGTACAACCATATACATTATTCTATCCATCCTTTTAATGACATGTCATCATACTTCCGTACGCACGGACTACCGTCTCCATGTCGTGGTGTAATTGTTATTCAATACATTATTACTTGGATGGGTATGATAATGATGTGTAATTCATGTAAATAATAAATATAACATGATAATTATTCTGTATATATGATATAACATCCATTTGTATATTATTTTAATATCAAAAGAATGATATTGTCGCTCGTGCGTACGTACGGATTACCGTCTCGACGGACACGATGAGATTCATTCCCCATCATATCCATTGAAGAATAATTTTCATTAGATGAATAAAAATAATGTTTAAAGACTTGATATCATTATAGATATTAATAAGATACATCCCATCTATAAAAAATTTTACTCACATAATAAAGAATATAATGTAAAACGAATCTGTTAACACCTGAAACGACGATAATACTAAGATATTATTAACAAAACAATGTTAAAAGATAATATATGATATCATATTAATATATATGATTCTTGTATAATTTAATAAAAATTATTTCACCATTATAAAAGAGTTTAACCTACCCTCAACCAAGGAAAAGTACAAGGTAAGGGTTTATTTCACAATCTCTTCATTATCCGAGGATATTAATACGCAATTATGCCCTGGGACCTCTTTATCATCCACATACATGTTTCTTAAAAATGTATTTCAAAAACATTATTACTATTTTATAGACTATGGGTTAAAGTCATTAATACCCTTGTTTTACTTTTTATAAGATTTTTATAAAGGAATCTTTCCGTCGTTATCCAAACAAGGTCCTTTTTAACCTTTTCGACAGAATTAAGGTATGAATGTTCTTTTTTAACTTATACTGCGGGTACGGCTATTTTCCGCTGTTATAAAATCGTCAAATCTTCCCTTAAAAGATTATAAGAATATTTTCAATGTAAATTCTTTCTTTTATAATTATGTGACTTTTAAATGATTTAAAAAACATCTATGTCAACATCCTTTGATGGATTTCTAGGTTATTTGAAGTTGATTTATTATGATACAAAACTTCCATATTGTATTGAAGGTTTTGTGATATGTTTGACTGTGGATGTGTTATTTTTATACCATTCATGGTTTATGGATAAAGTATTGACATTTCGTATGCTTGTTTTAATACAAATGTTTATGTTATGTATAAACCTGTTCATATAAGGAATGCATAGGACTTAGTAAGTGACTGGTGAAGCCCGTTATAGCTCCTCGATGCATCGGTAGGTCTCATGAGACAAACTAGTGTCTTGGAATAAGGCCTTGAGAAAATCTTATTTGTAGTTTTTTCATAAGGCCTTGACTATGTGGTTATGATAGTCTGACATTATGCATTCCATCATTATGAAAGTGGTTATTGATATTTCATGTGATTATTCGACTATTAGAATATCCTTTTGAATAAGTAAATGGAATTATTTTATTTTATTTTTTCTATATTATGCTGAAGTTCAATTTTAAAAGGTTTTTGTTTTATTTATACATTTCTTTAAATGTTTAGGCTTATTAATGAAAGTTTATGCTATATTGTTTTCCTTACTAAGCATCTGAGATCACCCCTTTCTATGTTTAATTTTTCCCAAGATGTGAAGAAGTATTTTATGACTGACCTAAAGGTATTGTCTGAGGGAATATGAGTGTGGACTATGGAGACTATGTTGTTGTAGTTTTTCACTTTATGATATAACGTAAGACTTAAGAATGTATCTATTGTTTTCATGGCTACTAAACTATTTGGTCTTTCGAGACATGATATTTTGTGATCATGCCAATGTTATGTAATAATGCACCGACTCTGGGTAACTGGGGTCGGGACGTTATAGTTGTTATCAGAGGAAGTTTAGTACTAACCTTGGAAGAAAGATTTAGATAAACTCTAATTAGAGCACATAGACCTAAGATGGACTTTGAGGATTAGTATATAAAAAATTCCTAGAATTTTAGTATTGTAGAAATTTTGTGAGTTTTCTGAGCAATACATCCCTGTCTAGATATGAGCAGGTAGAGGCAGCTCTAGAATAGATGTACCTAGGGGTAAAACCTGAAAAAACCACTTTGATCTAGAGTTGAACGGGAACTGGTGCACGACAACGGGCCTTGTTGTACTCTTGGTTACGACAATCCTGGGGGATATGTTTAGGATAATTCTCATTTTATTTACAAACCATTATATAGGGTTTATGAGTATATACTTCCTCAAAGATATTTTTTTATGATTTTGGATTATATCCATAAATTGTTCAATTTATGTTAAGTGTTTTGCAATTTTGATTTATGTATTGCTATTCATAAACTAATATAGTGTATGTCATTGTTTACAAATTGCACCTAGTGGAAGTAATGGAAACTGTATCAATGCACACACTCTATGAAGGGATTTCCCTTCTGCTCAAGATAATTATAGTGGAGTTGGTGATACAACTGGTTCTGATCATCTAATCACCATTCTGGGACAACTCACTCAGGTTATGAATAATAACCTTACCCGTATGGAGCACCCTGATCCGCGGCGTGGAGGATCAATGTTAGATCCCTTCATGAGGCAACAACCACCAACATTAAATGGGGGTACAAATCCACTAGTATCTAAGCAATTGATAAATTTTTAGAGAAAATATTCCATGCCTTGGGGAGTAATGAAAGGTAAATATTTGTCATGGCAGTTTGCCGCCTCACTGGAGTTGCTGATCAATGGTGGTCATTGATTCAAAACACGAAATAAGATGATCAAGTATAAAATATGGAATGGATGGAGTTTAAAGATATTTTCTTAGAAAAATATTTTCCTCATGACGATCGAGCGGATATGGAAATACAGTTTCTGAGTCTGAGGAAAAAGGAGGACGAGAATGTTGCAAAGTATGAGGATAACATTACAAGGTTAGCGAGGCATGCTGTAAATTATATACATAACCCCAAAAGTAAGATTGGTCATTTCTTTGATGGGTTAAAACCGTTTCTCTGTCACGTATTAGTCTCACAATCCTTCTCATTGTACGAAAAAATTGTCTCATGTGCTATCAAGACAGAAAAGTAATTCTATAAGTTTTATGACTTTAAAGCAATGAAAGAGAATAAGAGAGCTGTTGGTCACTCTAGAAATGGAAATAAGGGGAATAAGGGAAAAGTTGAATATCCTTCCTATAGTAAATGTGGTAAGAAACACCCTGGTACTTTTTTAAGGGAATGTGAGTCTGTTACAACTGTGGTGAAAAAGGCCACCAAGCTCGTGATTGCAAGGGGAAGAAAGAAGCAACCTAAGTTCAATGATAAAATTGCATGGATATGGGACATTATGCAAATGAATGTTCTAAGAATTAGGGAAACTTTCCTCTAAAAAGGCCAAGGGATCAAGGCCATGCTTATGCTATCACTATTACTGAGGTAGAAGCTCCGAAAGATGTGGTGGTAGGTAATTTAATGGTTTCCTCAAGTTTAGAAAATGTATTATTTGATTCAGGATCATTGTGTTGTTTCATATCTTCCCAGTTTGCTAAGAAAATTAGATATTTCCAATTTTATTTAACAAGGTAGTTGTCAGTTAAAACTCGTAAGGGAAGTATCATCGCAACAAAGTTTTGTGAATCTGTTCCCATTAGAGCATATAAATGTTATTTATTTACTGATCTCATCTTCATACCTATGATTGAATTTGATATAATCCTCGGTATGGATTGACTTTTAGACCATGATGAGAAGATTTATTGTATGAATAAGGAGGTTACAATTTTAGATGATGATGATAATGAACACCTTATCTTTAGAGAAGAATCGTCACCACCTAATTCTTATCTTGATCCACCCCCAGTAGCTCAACTAAATTCAATTATTGGGGAGGAAGAGAATGAAATATCTGTGGCTGAGGAAAGGAATGTTCAAATAGAAGATGTACCTATTGTGAGAGAATATGTTGATGTGTTTCCAGAATATTTACCTGGACATCCTCCAGAATGAGAAAATGAGATTTCCATTGATTTAATTCCTGGTTCAAGGCCTATATCGATGACCCCTTATAGAATGGCCACTATGGAATTATTGGAACTAAATAAACAACTAGAACAATTGATTAATAAGGTATTTATTCACCCTAGTGTTTCTCCATGGGGAGACCCTATTCTTTTTGTTAAGAAGAAAGATAGATCTATGTGGATGTGCATTGACTATAGGGAGATTGATGCTATAACAATAAAGAACAAGTATCCCCTACCTCGCATTGATGATTTATTCAACCAACTTAATGGAGCTCAATATTTTTCAAAGATTAACCTTCGATCTGGATATCATCAGTTGTGTGTGAAGAAGGAAGACATTATGAAAACAGCCTTTCGAACTGGGTACAGACATTACGAGTTTACAGTAATGCCTTTGGGCAGACTAATGCACCCTCTGTTTTCATGGATCTAATGAACATCGTTTTCAAGGAATATCTTGATGAATTTGTAGTGATATTTATTGATGATATCTTGGTATACTCTAAAATCTATGAAGATCATGAAAACCACTTTCACATTATCCTGAAGACTCTGAGAAGACATTAATTATATGGTAAGTTTAGCATGTGTGAATTTTGGCTTCAGAAGATTTCTTTTCTTGGCCATATTGTCTCTAAGGATGGAGTCTCTGCTGATCCTTCAAGACAAGTGCAATCCAAGAATGGCCAGAACCAATGAGTATAACCGAGGTACCTAGTTTTATTGGTTTAGCAGGTTATTATCGATGTTTCGTCTAGAATTTTTCCCAATTGGCTAACCCATTAACGAAGCTCACACGTAGAGGGGTTAAATTTGTTTGGATAAAAGAGTGTGAAGAATGTTTCGAAGAACTGAAGAGAATATTATTCAATGCTATTATATTGACTCCACCATCAGGGAAATATGGGCTTGTTATTTATAGTGATGCTTTAAAGAAATGACTTGGTTGTGTCCTTATGTAGAATGATAGGGTTATTGCCTATGCATCACGACAACCGAAAATTCATGAGCAAAAATATCCTACTCATGATCTTGAGTTAGTAGCTGTAATATTTTCTTTGAGGATTTTGAGACACCATCTCTATGGTGAAAATGTGAGATATATATCGATCACAAGAGTTTGAAGTATATTTTCTCACAGAAAAAACTCAACATGAGGCAAAGGTGATGGCTTCAACTACTCAAGGATTATTATTGCACGATACACTTCCACCCGGGGAAGGAAAATAAGGTGGCTGATGATTTGATCAGAAAGGATCATGGAGTTTTGAACAATATGAGAGTTGAAAAGGATCATATATATATGGATCCAGTAAATATGGATATGGTAATCACTATGGAAGGTGAAACATCAATAATTTTTCAAATGGTTTCCAAACCATCATTACTTGAAAGGATAAAGAGTTCTCAGACCGGTGATGAAGAGTTTCAAAAGAAGATTAAAGTTGTGAATGATGAGAGATTGAGTGACTTTTTGTATGAAGATGGAATTTTGAAATTTGGGAAGAGAATTTGTGTTCCCGATATACCTTATCTAAAAAGGGAATTGTTGGACGATGCTCATAGTTCCAATTTCTCTATATACCCTGGGAGCACCAAGATGTATAGAGGTTTGAAGGAATATTTTTGGTGGGACAACATGAAGAGGGAGATTGCTGATTTTGTATCAAGATGTATGGTTTTTCAACAAGTGAAAGATGGAATCCAACAGCCTGGAAGAGTCATGAAACCTCTTCCCATAACTTAGTGGAAATGGGATAATATTACGATGGACTTCGTCATGTACCAACGACTCCTAAAAGGAATGATGCAATATGGGTCATTGTTGATCATCTTACCAAGTTAGCACATTTTATTGATATAAGGGAGGATTTACCACTTGAACGTCTAGCAAGACTATATATTAAGGAAGTTGTGATGATTCATGGAGTACCCCAATCGATTGTTTCTGATCGTGATCAATGTTTTACATCAAGATTCTGGAAAAGTCTTCAGAAAGCCCTGGATACTGTACTTCATTTGAGCATTGCCTACCACCCCCAAACTGATGGACAATCAGAACAGACTATTCAAACCTTATAAGACATGTTGAGATCATGCTCACTTGACTTTCAAGGTATTTGGGATCAATATTTACCTATGGTATAATTTTCCTATAACAATAGCTTCAATTCAAGTATTTGAATGGCACCATATGAAGCGTTATACAGAAAGAGATGTCACACACCAACCTTTTGGGATGATGTTGGTGAATGAAACTCGTAGGCCTAGAACTGGTAGAAGAAATGATGGAAAAGGTGAAGGTAATCAAAAACCACATCAAAGCAGCTCAAAGTAGGAAGAAGAGCTATGTCGATAACTGAAGGAAGGATTTAGAATTTCAGGTAGGAGATCATGTTTTCTTAAAGGTATCTTCATGGAAGGGTGTTAGACGTTGTGGTAAGAAGGGAAAATTGAGTCCTAGGAATATCATAACTTTCGAAATTCTATAACGAATTGGGGTTGTAGCTTACCGTTTGGTAATGCCACCAAATCTCTCCAAAGTTAAAGATGTGTTCCACGTATCACTATTGAAAAATAAATGCCTGACCCAACGCCTCCACTCACCTATGATGAATTAGAACTAGAATCGGATCTGCCTTATTGTGAAGAGCCTATCAGGATTCTTGATACGAGAGAACAAGTATTGAAAAACCGAACGACTCGTCTAATAAAAGTTCTATGGAGAAACCATAAGATGGAAGAGGCAACGTGGGAACCCGAGGAACTTATGATGAAGAACCACCTGAGTCTTATTATGCAGTAATATTCTATAAATTTCGAGGAAGAAATTATTTTAATGAGGGGAGAATGTAACACTTCATGCTTCCACGATACGCTTCTCTTCGAATAATACAGCAGCGTGTGTTGTACGCAACTTCGAGTTCTAACACACACCACAACCAATAAAACTAGGCGTTATGAATAGTAATATCCACTTTTTAAAATTTTATAAATTTTATCATTCAAAATGGACTTCATTTTTTGGATTCGGAATATCGAAATTATCTTAGGGTGATTTTTTGGTATTTTTCTGAAAACATTCAATTTTTGATGAATAGTGAAAACACTAAGTTATAGTTTAAAACAGAATTCTTATTTAAATAATTATTTATTTTATTTAAATTTATTTTAGGTAAAAATAGATACTTAATACCTATATAATTTCAATGTAATTCATTGGAGTCAGTTTATAATGACTTCAGATATATTAAAATTTTATTGAACATTTCACCGTCTTCTACCCATCTCCTTTGAGAATTTGAAAATTCACATAAAACCTAATTTTACCGCTTCTGTGAGTGAAATTTTCAAAATCCTAGAGACAAGGTTAATATCAAGGAGTAAAATGTGGTTCAATAAAATAGAAATAATTTTTGGTGAATAGTAACTTTTTACTTTTATTTAACACGGTTAAAAGTAAATAGTGTAATTAAGGGTAAAAATGATATTATTATTACCCTAACACATGTCCTAATTCTATTGGCTAAGTATAATTCTACGAAAAAAAACCTTATTAATAAAATATGAACCTCGTTGGTCCACATGAATTAGATTAGGACATTTATTATTATTTAATTCAAAGAACAGTTAAAAGAGTTAAAATCAAAGTTTAATAACAAAAACATTTTTAAAATAGGGTTATATATAAGATAAATTAGATTATAAATATTAAATATAAGTACAAAAAGATTTCCTACATAATTATATTTTATTTATAATTTTTAGACATTAAATAATTTAATTCATTTATGACACAATGGTGATGCAGTAATTAACTAATTAATGAAATATTAAAATAATTGATATTATAAATATCCAAATAAATGTAATTTGAGTCTTTTTATGAATTACACTAATTTTATAGGTCAATATGACATATTAGGGTTGGTTAGATGAGTTGTTTTTTAAGTAATAATGCTCTTATGAATTTAGAAAAAACAAAATACCAAATAGTGTCAAAATTGACATAAAAGAGTTTTTAAAACAAATATTATATTATTAATTGCTATTATATTTCTAAAAATATAAGGTTTATCCAAAGGAATTATATAATGATATTTGTATCATTAATGAACCACTTTTTGTTCTCTTTGATTTATATATAGTAAGTTTATTAACCATATAATATAAAAATACAAAGAGACATGGTAAATGTCAAACTATTTAACTAAGAGTAAAATCTAAAATATAAAGTTAATATAGTGAACCAAACCTGTTTAAAACCTAATGTTTGATTGGTTTTCGTCCCATCCCCACATTATCCTTTAAATAGTCCATTTTTGATCCATTAGAAACCGAAAATTATTTTAATATAAAATAATATTTCTAGCTTTTCCAAAGGTGCCCCTCACCCCTCTTATGAATGGGAACTCCCCCTTCTCTCTAATTCACTCCTTAAAAGAAATTTGGATCAGAAAAAATCTACCCAACTACCCTCTAAAATATCCTCACTTCATCCTAGAGGCCTTAATTTAGTCATAAATCCATCTTATAGATCCCTTTTGATCAAATCAAAAGGAAGAACCCGAAGAAGAGGTAATAATTTCACCACCCTCTTTCAAGTTGTTTTCTTCTTCCACTTCTTCTTTCTTTGTTATATACATTCTAAAATAATAACTCCAGTATCTTCAATATAATGTGATGTTATTATAAATATGTTACAACCATATTCATTATTCTATCCATCCTTTGAATGACATGTCACCAAACGTGCGTACGTACGAATTACCATCTCCACATCGTGGTGTAATTGTTATTCAATACATTATTACTTGGATGGGTATAATAATGGTGTGTAATTCATGTAATAATAAATATAACATGATAATGATTCTGTATATATGATATACCATCCAATTATATATTATTTTAACATCAAAATAATGATATTGTCACTCGTGCGGACGTACGGACTACCATATCCACAAACGGGATGAGATTCATTCCCCATCATATCCATTCAAGAATAATTTTCCTTAGATGATTAAAAATAATGTTTAAAGACTTGATATAATTCTGTATATGAATATTATACATCCAATCCATAACAAATATGACTCACATAACCAATAATATAAAAGAAAACGAATCTGTTAACACCCGAAACGATGATAATACAAAGATATTATTAACAAAAAAATGTTAAAAGATCATATATGATATCATATTAATGTGTATGATTATTTTATAATTTAATAACAATTATTTCACCATTATACAGGAGGTTAAACTACCCTAGACCAAGGAAAACTACAAGGTAAGGGTTTATTTTACAATCTCTTCTTTATCCGAGGTTGTTTATACGTAATTATCTACTGGGACCTCTTTATCATCCACATCCATGTTCCTTAAAAATGGATTTCAAAACATTATTACTATTTTATAGACTATGGTTTAATGTAATTTATACCCTTGTTTTACTTTTTATAAGATTTTTATAAAGTAATATTTCCATCATTTTCCAAACAAGGTCCTTTTAAACCTTTTCGACAGAATTAAGTTAAGAATGTTCTTTTTTAACTTATACGGCGGGTGCAGCTATTTTCTGCCATTATAAAATCGTCGAAGCATCCCTTAAAAGATTATAAGAATATTTTCAAAGTAAATGTTTTATTTTAAAATTATGTGACTTTTAAATGATTGAAAAAAGAGATATTTCTCTCAAATAGTTTTGATTTCATCTATGTCAATATCCTTTGATGGATTTTAAGCTTATTTGATGTTGATTTATTATGATACAAAACATCCATATTGTATTGAAGGTTTTGTGATATGTTTGACTATGGATGTGTTATTTTTATGCCATTCGTGGTTTATGGAGAAATTATTGACATTTTGTATGCTAGTTTTAATACGAATGTTTATGTTATGTTTAAACCAGTTCATATGAGGAATGCATTAGACTTAGTAAGTGACAGGTGGAGCCCACTATAGATCCTCGATGCATCGGTAGGTCTCATGAGACAAACTAGTGTCTTGGCATAAGGCCTTGACAAAATCTTATTTTTAGTCTTCGCACAAGGCCTTGACTATGTGGTTATGATAGTCTGGCATTATACATTCCATCATTATGGAAGTTGTTATTGATATTGCATGTGAGTATTCGACTAATAGAATACCAATGTGAATAAGTAAATGGAATTATTTCATTTTATTTTTTACATATAATGTTGAAGTTCAAGTGTAAAAGAATTTTGTTTTAGTTATACATTACCATAAATGTTTATTCTTATTTGTGAAATTTTCTGTTATATTGTTGTCCTTACATAGCATCTGAGCTCACCCCTTTCTATGTTTTATTTTTCCTAGGATGTGAAGAAGTATTTTATGGCTGACTTTCAGGGATAGTCTGAGGGGATATTAGTGTGGACTATAAATACTATGTTGTTGTAGTTTTTCACTTTATGATGTAATGTAAGACTTATGAATGTATGTAGTGTTTCCAAGGCTACTAAACTAATCGGTCTTTCGAGACTTGATCTTTTGTGATCATGACAATGTTATGTAATAATGCACCAACTCTAGGTAACTAGGGTCAGGGCATTACAGTTCGTATCAGAGGAAGTTCATTAAAAACCTTGGAAGCTAGATTTAGATAAACTCTGATTAGTGCACATAGACCTAAGATGGACTTTGAGGATTAGTATAGAAGAAATTCCTAAAATTTTGGTATTATAGAGATTTTGTTAGTTTTATGAGAAATACATCCCTATTTGGATACGAGCAGGTAAAGGAGGCTCTGGCACAGTTGTACCTAGGGGTAAAACCCGAAAACACCACTTTGAGCTAGACTCGAACGGGAACTAGTGCACGACAACTGGCCTTACTGCAATCTGGTTTATGACACTCCCGTGGGATATACTTTGGATAATTTTCATTTTCTTTACAAACCATTATGAAGGGTTTATAAGTATATAATTTCTCAAAGAAAATCCTTTTATTATTATTGATTATATCCATAAATTGTTCAATTTATGTTAAGTGTTTTACAAGTTTGGATTTATGTATTGAGAATCATAAACTAATCTAGTGTATGCCATTGTTTAGAAATGGCACCCAGTGGAAGGAATGGAAACCATATCAATGAACGCACTCCATGTAGGGATTTCTCTCCTACTTAAGATAATTATAGTGGAGATGGTGATGCAACTGGTGCTGATCAACTAATCACCATACTGGGACAAGTCACTCAGGTTATAAATAATAACCCTACCCGTATGGAGCACCCTGATCCGCAGCATGGGTTATCAATGTTAGATCGCTTCATAAGGAAACAACCAACAAAATTCAATGGGGGTACAAATCCACTAGTAGCTGATCAATGGATAAATTCCTTAGAGAAAATATTCCACGCCTTGGAGAGTAGCGAAAGGGGAAAAGTTTTCATGGCATTTTACCGCCTCACTGGAGATGCTGATCAATGGTGGTCATTGATTCAAAACAATAAAGAAGATGACGAAGTATCAAATATGGAATGGAGGGAGTTTAAAGATAATTTCTTAGAGAAATACTTTTCTCATGACTATCGAGTGGATATGGAAAGACAATTTCTGAGTCTGAGGTGAAAGGAGGAAGAGAATTTTTTAAAGTATGAGGATAACTTTACAAGGTTAGTGAGGCATGCTTCATATTATATACGTAACCCAAGAAGTAATATTGATTGTTTCTTTGATGGGTTAAAACCGTTTCCCCATTGAGCATTAGTCTCACAATCCTTCTCGTCGTACAAAGATATTGTCTCATGTTCTATCAAGACAGAAAAGAAATTCTCTAAGTCATATGACTTTAAAGCAAAGCAAGAGAAGAAGAGATCTTCTGATCACTCTAGAAATGGAAATAAGTGGAAGAAGGGAAATGTTTAATATCCATCCTGTAGTAAATGTGGGAAGAAACACCCTGGTACTTGCTTGAAGGGAATGTGAGTCTGTTACAAGTGTGGTGAAAAAGGCCACCTAGCTCGTGATTGCAAGGGGAAGAAGGAAGCTACCGATGTTCAATGCTACAATTGCAGGGATATGAGATATTATGCAAATGAATTTCCTAAGCATCAAGGAAACTTACCTTAGAAAAGGTCAAGGGATCAAGGCCAAGCTTATGCTATCACTACTGCTGAGGTAGAAGTTCCGAAAGACGTGTTGGCAGGTAATTTAATGGTTTCCTCAAGTTTAGAAAATACCTTATTTTATTCTGGATCATCGAATTGTTTCATATCTTCCCAACTTACTAAGAAAATTAGATATTTCCAGTTTTATTTAACAAGGGAGTTGTCAGTTAAAACTCCTAAGGGAAGTATCATCGCAACAATGTTTTTTGAATCTGTTCTCATTAGAGCATATAAATGTTCTTTATCTACTAATCTCATCATCATACCTAGGATTGAATTTGATATAATCCTCGGTATAGATTTGATTTTGGTCCATGATGAAAAGATTTATTGTAAGAAGAAGGAGGTTACTATTTTAGATGATGATGATAAAGAACACCTTATATTTAGAGCATAATCACCACCACCTAATTCTTATCTAGATCCACCCCCAGTAGCTTAACTAAATTCAATTATTGGGGAGGAATAGAATGAAATAATTGTGGCTGAGGAAAGGAATGTTCAAATAGGGGATGTACCTATTGTGAGGGAATATGTTGATGTGTTTCCAGAAGATTTACCTGGACATCCTCCAGATCTAGAAATTGAGTTTTCCATTGATTTAATTCCTAGTTCAAGGCCTATATCAAAGTCTCATTATAGAATGGCCACTGTGGAATTATTGGACCTAAATAAACAACTAGATGAATTGAGTAATAAGGGATTTTTTAGCCCTAGTGTTTCTCCATGGGTAACCCCTATTCTTTTTGTTAAGAAGAAATATGGATCTATGATGCTGTGCATTGACTACATGGAGATGAATGCTATAACAATAAAGAACAAGTATCCACTACCTCGCATTGATGATTTATTCAACCAACTTCATGGAGCTCAATATTTTTCAAAGATTGAACTTCGATCTGGATATCATTAGTTGTTTGTGAAGGAGGAAGACACTCTGAAAACAACATTTCAAAACAGATACTGGCATTTCGAGTTTACAATAATGCCTTTTGGGATGACTAATGCACCCTATGTTTTCATAGATCTAATGAACAGAGTTTTCAAGGAATATCTTGATGAATTTGTAGGGGTATTTATCAATGATATCTTGGTATACTCTAAAAGCTACTAAGATCATGAAAATCACTTGCGCATTATCTTGAAGACTTTGAGAAGACATGAATTATATGGGAAGTTTATCAAGTGTTAATTCTGGCTTCATGAGATTTCTTTTCATGGCCGTATTGTCTGAAGGATGGAATCTATGTTAATCCTTCTACGATAAGAGCAATCAATGAATGGCCAGAACCAACGAGTATAACCGAGGTACGCGGTTTTATTGGTTTAGCAGGTTATTATTAACATTTTGTCGATAATTTTTCCCGATTGGATAACCCATTAACGAAGCTCACACATAAAGGGGTTAGATTTGTTTGTACAAAAGCATGTGAATAATGTTTTGAAGAACTGAAGAGAAGATTAGTCAATGCTACTATATTGACTCTATCATCAGGGAATGTTGGGTTTCTTATTTATAGTTATGCTTCAAAGAAAGGACTTGGTTATGTCCTTATGCAGAATGATAGAGTTATTGCCTATGCATCACGACAGCTGAAAATTCATGATCAAAACTTTCCTACTCATGATCTTGAGTTAGTAGCTGTAATATTTTATTTGAATATTTGGAGATAGTATCTCTATGGTGAAAAATGTGAGGTATATACCGATCACAAGAGTTTGAAGTATATTTTCTCATAGAAAGAACTCAACATGAGGCAAAGGTGATGGCTTGAACTACTCATGGATTATGATTGGAGGATACACTACCACCCGGGGAAGGCAAATAAGGTGGTAGATGCTTTAAGCAAAAAGGATCATTGAGTTTTGAACAAGATGAGAGTTTAAAAGGATCTTATATATACAGATCTAGTAAAGATGGATATGAGAATCACCATGGAAGGTGAAACATAAATACTTTTTCAAATGGTTTCCAAACCATCTTTACTAGAAAGGATAAAGAGTTCTCAGACCGATGATGAAGAGTTTCAAAAGAAGATTAAAGTTGTGAATGATGGGAGATTGAGTGACTTTGTGTCTGAAGATGGAATTTTGAAATTTGGGTATAGAATTTGTGTTCCTGATATACCTGATCTAAAAATGGAATTGTTAGACGATTCTCATTGTTCCAATTTCTCTATACACCCTAGGAGCACCAAGATGTATAGGGATTTGAAGGAACATTTTTTGGTGGGACAACATGAAGAGGGAGATTGCTGATTTTGTATCAAGATGTATGGTTTGTCAATAAATGAAAGCTGGAAGGAAACAACCTGGAGGATTCATGCAACCTCTTCCCATACCTGAGTGGAAATGGGATAATATTACGATGGACTTTGTCATGGGACTACCAAATACTCCTAGAAGGAATTATGCAATATGGGTCATTGTTTATTCTCTTACCAAGTCAGCAAATTTTCTTGCTATAAGGTAGGATTTACCACTTGAACGTCTAGAAAGACTATATATTAATGAAGTTTTAAGACTTCATGGAGTAACCCTATAGATTTTTTCTGATCATGATCCACATTTTACATCAAGATTCTGGAAAAGTCTTCAGAAAGACCTAGATATTGAACTTCATTTGAGCACTGCCTACCACCCCCAAACTGATGGACAATTAGAATGGACTATTCGAACCATAGAATACATGTTGAGATCATGCTCACATGACTTTCAAGGTATGTGGGATCAATATTTACATCTGGTAGAATTTTCCTATAACAATAGCTTCCATTCAAGTATTCGAATGGCACCATGTGAAGCATTATATGGAAAGAGATGTCGCACACCAACCTCTTCGTATGATTTTGGTGAAAGAAAACTAGTAGGCCTAGAACTGGTGGCGGAAATGATGGAAAAGGTAAAGGTAATCCAAAACCACATCAAAGAAGCTCAAAGTGGGAAGAAGAGCTATGTCGATAACCGAAGGAAGGATTTAGAATTTTAGGTAGGAGATCATGTTTTCTTAAAGTGATATCCATGGAAGGGTGTTATAAGTTTCGGTAAGAAGGGAAAATTGAATCCCAGGTACATCGGACATTTCAAAATTCTAGAACGAATTTGGGCTGTAGATTACCGTTTGGCAATGCCTCCAAATCTCTCCAAAGTTCACGATGTGTTCCACGTATCACTATTGATAAAATACATGCCTGAACCAACGCATGTAGTCACCTATGTGGAATTAGAACTGGAACCCGATCTATCTTATTGCGAAGATCCCATCAGGATTCTTGATACGAGAGAACAAGTATTGAGAAACCGAATGACTCGTCTAATAAAAGTTCTATGGAGAAACCATAAGATGGAAGAGGAAACATAGGAACTTGTGGAACTTATGATGAAGAACCACCCGAGTCTTTTTATGGAGTAATATTCTAGAAATTTAGAGGACGAAATTATTTGAAGGATGGGAGAATGTAACACCCCAAGCTTCCGCGGTAGGCTTCTCTTCTAATAATATAGTAGCGTGTGTTGTATGCAACTTTGAGTACTAACACACACCATAACTAATCAAACTAGCCGATATAAATAGTAATACCAAATTTTTGAAATTTTATAAATTTTATCTTTCAAAATGCACTTTATTTTTGGATTCGGAATATCTAAATTATCTTAGGGTGAATTTTTGGTATTTTTCTGAAAACATTCAATATTTGATGAATAGTGAAAAATACTGAGTTATAGTTTAAAACCGAATTTTTATTTAAATAATTATTTGTTTTATTTAAATTTGTTTTTGGTTAAAATAGATACGTAATACCTATATAATTTCAATGTAATTCATTGGAGTCATTTTATAATAATTCTATATATATATATATATTATTGAACTTTTCACCGTCATTTACCCATCTCCTATGAGAATTTTCAAATTTACATAAAACATAATTTTACCGCTTATATGAGTGGAATTTAGAAAATCCAAGAGAATTGATTAATATCAAGGAGTAAAATGTGGTTCAATAAGATAAAAATAATTTTTGGGGAATAGTACCTTTTTACTTTTATTTACCACGGTTAAAAGTAAATAGGGTAATTAAGGGTAAAAATGATAATATTATTACCCGAAAACATGTCCTAATTATATGGGCTAAGTATAATTCGACCAAAAACAACCATCGGAATAAAATATGAACCTCTTTGGTCAACTTGTATTAGATTAGGACATTTATTATTATTTAATTCAAAGAAGAGTTAAAAGAGTTAAAATCAAAGTTTTATAAATAAAACATTTTTAATATAGGGTTTTATGTAAGATAAATTCGATTATGAATATTAATTAGAAAGATAAAATTATTTCCTACATAATTGTTTTTTATTTATAATTTTTAAAATTTAAATAATTTAATTTATTTATGACAAAATGGTGATGCAGTAATTACCTAATTAATGAAATTTTAAAATAATTGATATTATAAATATCCAAATAAATGTAATTTGAGACTTTTTATGAATTAAACTAATTTGATAGGTTAATATGACATATTAGGGTTGGTTATATGAATTTTTTTAGAAGTAATAATGCTGTAATGAATTTAGCAAAAACAAAATACCAAATGGTGTCAAAATTGACATAAAAGAGTTTTTTTAAAAAATATTATATTATTAATTGATATTCTATTCCTAAAAATCTAAGGTTCGGCCAAAGGAATTATATAATTATAGGTGTATCATTAATGAACCACTTGGGGTTCACTTGGATGTATATAGTCAGTTTATTAACCATATAATATAAAAATACAAAGAGACATGGTAAATGTCAAACTATTTAACTAAGAGTTAAATCTAAAAGATAAATTTAATATAATGATCCAAACCTATCTAAAACCTATTGGTTCAGTGGTTTTCGACCCATCCCCACCTTATCCTTTAAATAATCTATTTTTTAGCCATTAGAAACTGAAAATGGGTTTATTATAAAATAATATTTCTAGCTTTTCCTAAGGTGCCCCTCACCCCTCTTATAAAAGGGAACTCCCTCTTCTCTCTAAGTCACACCTTCAATTCCATTTGGCTTAGCAAAAATCTATACAAATACCATATAAACTATTTTCACTTCATCCTAGAGGCCATCCTTTAGTCAGAAAGCCAACTTAAGGAGCCCTTTTGATCAAATCAAAAGGAAGAACCGAAAGAAGAGGTAATAATTTCACCACCCTCTTTCAAGTTCTTTTCTTCTTCCACTTCTTATTTATTTGTTATTTACATTATAATATAATAAATCCAATATATTATATGTAATTTGATGTTATTATAAATATTATAAAACCATATTCATTATTCTACCCATCCTTTGAATGACATGTCACCATACGTGCGTACGTACGGACTACCGTCTCCACGTCATGGGGTAATTGTTATTCAATAGATTATTACTTGGATGGGTATAATAATTACATGTAAAAAATGTAAAAAAAATATAAAATGATAATTTTTCTTTATATATGATATACCATCCAATTATATATTATTTTAATATCAAAAGAAAGATATTGTCGCTTGTGCGTACGTACGGATTATTGTCTCCACGAACGTGATAAGATTCATTCCCCATCATATCCATTCAAGAATAATTTTCATTAGATGATTAAAAATAATGTTTAAATACTTGATATCATTCTGGATATGAATAAGATAAATCACATCCATAACAAATATTAGTCACATAACAAATAATATAAATGAAAATGAATCCGTTAACACCCGAAACAACGATAATACTAAGATATTATTAACAAAACATTGTTAAAAGATACTATATGATATAATATTAATGTATATGATTCTTGTATAATTTAATAAAAATTATTTCACCATTATACAGGAGGTTAACCTACCCTCAATTAAGGAAAAGTACAAGGTAAGGTTTTATTTCACAATCTCTTCATTATCCGAGGTTGTTTATACATAATTATCTACTGGGACCTCTTTATCATCCACATCCATGTTTCTTAAAAATTTATTTTAAAACATTCTTAATATTTTACAGACTTTGGGTTAAAGTCATTTATACCCTTTTTTGACTTTTTATAAGATGGTTATAAGGGAATCTTTCCTCTATTTTCCAAACAAGGTCCTTTTTAACATTTTCGACAGAATTTAGGTAAGAATGTTCTTTTTTAACTTATACTGCGGGTGCAGCTATTTTCCACCATTATAAAATATTCGAAGCTTCCCTTACATGATTATAAGAATATTTTCAAATTAAATGTTTTCTTTTATAATTATGTGACTTTTAAATGATTTAAAAAAAGAGATATTTCTCTCAAATAATTTTGATTTCATCTATGTCAACATCCTTTGATGGATTTTAAGATTATTTGAAGTTGATTTATTATGATACAAAACCTCCATATTGTATTAAAGGTTTTGTGATATGTTTGAATGTGTTTGTTTTATTTTTATACCATTCATGGTTTATAGATAAAGTATTGACATTTCGTATGCTAGTTTTAATACGAATTTTTATGTTATATTTAAACTTGTTCATATGAGGAATGCATTGGCCTTAGTAAGTGACGGGTGGAGCCCACTATAGCTCATCGATGCATCGGTTGGTCTCATGAGACAAACTAGTGTCTTTGCACAAGGCCTTGAAAAAATCATATTTTTAGTCTTGGCACAAGGCCTTGACTCTGTGGTTATGATTGTCTGGCATTATGCATTCCATCATTATGAAAGTGGCTATTGATATTTCATGTGATTATTCGACTAGTAGAATATCCATGTGAATATGTAAATGAAATTTTTTTCATTTTATTTTTTCCATATGATTCTGAAGTTCAAGTTTAAAAGGATTTTGTTTTAGTTATACATTTCCTTAAATGTTTATGCTTATTTATGAAAGTTTCTGCTATATTTTTATCCTTACTGAGCATTTGTACTCACCCCTTTCTAGGTTTTATTTTTCCCAGGATGTGAAGAAGTATTTTATGAATGACCTGTAGGGATAGACTGAGGGGATATGAGTGTGGACTATGGAGACTATGTTGTTGTAGTTTTTCACTTTATAATTTAATGTAAGACTTATCAATGTGTCTAGTGTTTCCAATGCTACTAAACTAATTGGTCTTTTGAGACTTGATCTTTTGTGATCATGCCAATGTTATGTAATAATGCACCTACTATGGGTAACTAGGGTCGGGGTGTTACAGTTGGTATCAGAGAAAGTTTAGTACAAACCTTGGAAGCTAGATTTAGATAAACTCTGATTAGAGAACATAGACCTAAGATGGACTTTGAGGATTAGTATAGACGAACTTCCTTGAATTTTGGTATTATAGAGATTTTGTGAGTTTCCGAGCAATACATACCTTTCTGGATACAAGATGGTAGAGGAGGATCTGGCACAGATGTACCTAGGGGTAAAACCCAAAAACACCGCTTTAAGCTAGACTCGAACGTGAACTGGTGCACGACAACGGGCCTTACTGCACTCTTGTTTACGACACTCTCGGGGGACATGATTAGGGTAATTCTCATTTTCTTTACAAACCATTATGAAGGGTTTATGAGTATATACTTCCTCAAAGAAAACATTTTTATTATTATGGATTATATCCATAAACTTTTCAATTTATGTTAAGTGTTTTACAAGTTTGGATTTATGTATTTTGAATCATAAACTAATATAGTGTATACCATTGTTTAGAAATGACACCTAGTTGAAGGAATTGAAACCATATCAATGCACACACTCCATATAGGGATTTCCCTCCTGCTCAAGATAATTATAGTGGAGCTGCTGATGGAACTGGTGCTAATCAGCTAATCACCATACTGGGACAACTCACTCAGGTTATGAATAATAACCTTACCCGTATGGAGGACACTAATCCACGGTGTGGATGATCAATGTTAGATCGCTTCATGAGGAAACAACCACCAACATTAAATGGGGGTACAAATCCAGTAGTAGATGAGAAATGGATAAATTCATTAGAGAAAATATTCCACGCCATGGGGAGTAGCAAAAGGGAAAAAGTTTTCATGGTAGTTTACCGTCTCAATGGAAATGCTGATCAATGGTGGTCATTGATTCAAAAAATTAAAGAATATTATGAAGTATAAAATATGTAATGGAGGGAGTTTAAAGATATTTTCCTAGAAAAATAATTTCCTCATGACCATCGAGCAGATATAGAAATACAATTTCTGAGTTTGATGCAAAAAGAGGAAGAGAATGTTGGAAAGTATGAGGCTAACTTTACAAGGTTAGCGAGGCATGTTGCAGATTATATACGTAACCCAAGAAGTAAGATTGATCATTTATATTATGGGTTAAAACCATTACTCCATCGATCATTAGTCTCACAATCCTTCTCTTCGTACGAAGATATTGTCTCACGTGAAATCAAGATAGAAAAGGAATTCTCTAAGTCTTACGACTTTAAAGAAAACAAATAGAAGAAGAGATCTACTGATCACTCTGGAAATTGAAATAAGGGGAAGAAGAGAAATGTTGAATATCCATCCTGCAGTAAATGTTGGAAGAAACACCCCAGTACTTACTGGAGGGGAATGAGAGTCTGTTACAAGTGTGGTGAAAAAGGCCACCAAGATCGTTTTTTCAAGGGGAATAAGGAAGCTACCAATGTTAAATTCTACAATTGCAGGGTGATGAGAAATTATAAAAATGAATGTCCTAAAATTCAGTGAAAATTACCTCAGGAAAGGCCAAGGGATCAAGTCCAAGCTTATCCTATCACTACTGCTGAGGTTGAAGCTCCAGAAAACACGGGGACAGGTAATTTAAGGGTTTCCTCAAGTCTAGAAAATGCATTATTTGATTCTGGATCATTGCATTGTTTCATATCTTCATAGTTTTCTAAGAAAATTAGATATTTAGAATTTGATTTAACAAGGGAGTTGTCAGTTAAAACTCCTAAGGGAAGTATCATCGCAATAAAGTTTTGTGAATCTGTTCCCATTAGAGCATATAAATGTTCTTTATCTGCTGATCTCATCGTCATAACTATGATTGAATTTGATATAATCCTCAGTATGGATTGGATTTCATACCATGATCTGAAGACTTATTGTAAGAAGGAGGAGGCTACGATTTTAGATGATGATGATAAAGAACACCTTATCTTTAGAGTAGAATCATCACCACCTAATTCTTATCTAGTTCCACCCCCATTAGCTCAACTAAATTCAATTATTGGGGAGGAAGAGAATGAAATAACTGTGGATGAGGAAATGAATGTTCAAATAGAAGATGTACCTATGGTGAGATAATATGTTGATGTGTTTCCAGAAGATTTACATGGACATCCTCCAGAACGAGAAATTGAGTCTTCCATTGATCTAATTCCTGGTTCAAGGCCTATATTAAAGACCCCTTATAGAATAGACACTGTGAAGTTATTGGAACTAAAGAAACAACTAGAGGAATTGAGTAATAAGGGATTTATTCTCCCTAGTTTTTCTCCATGGGGAGCCCTTGTTCTGTTTGTTAAGAAGAAAGATAGATCTATGAGGTTGTGCATTGACTATAGGGATATAAATTCTATAACAAAAAGAACAAGTATCCCCTACCTCGCATTGATGATTTATTCGACCAACTTCATGAGGCTAAATTTTTTTCTAAGATTTACCTTCAATCTGGATATCATCAGTTGTGTGTGAAGAAGGAAGACATTCCGAAAACAGCATTTTGAACCAGGTATGGGAATTACGAGTTTACAGTAATGCCTTTTGGGCTGACTAATGCACCCTCTGTTTTCATGGATCTAATGAATAGAGTTTTCAAGGAATATGTTGATAACTTTGTAGTGGTATTTATTAATGATATCTTGGTATACTCCAAAAGCTATGAAGATCATAAAAATCACTTGCACATTATCCTTAAGACTCTGAGAAGACATGAATTATATGGGAATTTTAGCAAGTGTGAATTTTGGCTTCAGGAGATTTATTTTCTTGGCCATATTGTCTCTAAGGATGAAATCTCTGTTGATACTTATCATACAAGAGCTATACAAGAATGCCCAGAACCAATGAGTATAACTGAGGTATGCAATTTTATTGGTTTAGCAGGTTATTATCGATGTTTCATCTAGAATTTTTCCTGATTGGCGAACCCATTAACGAAGCTCACGCGTAAAGGGCTAAATTTGTTTGGAAAAAAGAGTGTTAAGAATATTTCAAAGAACTGAAGAGAAGATTAGTTAATGCTCCTATATTGACTCTACCATCAGGGAATGATGGTTTTGTTATTTATTGTGATACTTCAAAGAAAATAATTGGTTGTGTTCTTATGAAAAATGATAGGGTTATTGCATATGAATCACGACAACTGAAAATTCATGAGAAAAACTATCCTACTCATGATCTTGATTTAGTAGTTGTAATCTTGGATTTGATGATTTGGAGACACTATCTCTATGGTGAAAAAAGTGAGATACATACCGATCACAAGAGTTTGATGTATATTTTATCATAGATTGAACTCAACGTGAGGGAAAGGTGATGGATTGAACTACTCAAAGATTATGATTGCACGATACACTACCACCCGGGGAAGGAAAATAAGGTGGAAGATCCTTTGACCAGAATAGATCATGGATTTTTGAACAAGATGAGAGTTAAAAATGATCATATATATAGGTATCTAGTAAATATAGATATGGGAATCACCATTGAAGGTGAAACATCAATACTTTTTCAAATAGTTGCCAAACCATCTTTACTAGAAAGGATACAGAGTTCTCAGACCAGCGATGAAGAGTTTCAAAAGAAGATTAAAGCTGTGAATGATGGGATATTGAGTGACTTTGTGTATGAAGATGTAATTTTGAAATTTGGGAAGAGAATTTGTGTTACCGATATACTTGATCTAAAAATAGAATTGTTGGATGATTCTCATAGTTCCAATTTCTATATACACCCAGGGAGCACTAAGATGTATAGATATTTGAAGAAACATTTTTGGTGGGACAACCTGAAGAGGGAGATTGCTGATTTTGTGTCAAGATGTATAGTTTGTCAACAAGTGAAAGCTAGAAGGCAACAACCTGGAGGAGTCATGCAACCTCTTCCCATACCTGAGTGGAAATGGGATAATATTATGATAGACTTTTTCACGGGACTACCAAATACTCCTAGAAGGAACGATGCAATATGGGTCATTGTTGATCGTCTTACCAAGTCAGAACATTTTCATGATGTAAGGGAGGATTTACCACTTGAACGTCTAGCAACAATATATATTAATGAAGTTTTGTGACTTCATGGAGTACCCCTATCGATTGTTTCTGATCGTGATCCACGTTTTACATCAAGATTCTGGAAACGTCTTCAGAAATCCCTGGATACTAAACTTAATTTGAGCACTGCCTACCACCCCCAAACTAATGGACAATCAGAATAGACTATTCAAACCTTAGAAGACATGCTGAGATCATGCTCACTTGACTCTCAAGGTATGTGGGATCAATATTTACCTATGGTAGAATTTTCCTATAACAATAGCTTCCATTCAAGTATTGTAATGGCACCATATGAGTCATTATATGGTAAGAGTTGTCACACAGCAACATGTTTGGGATGATGTTGGTGAAAGAAAACTTATAGGCCCAGAACTACTGGAGGAAACGATGGAAAAGGTTAAGGTAATCCAAAACCACATCAAAGGATCTCAAAGTAGGTAGAAGAGCTATGTCGATAACCGAAGGAAGGATTTAGAATTTCATGTAGGAGGTCATGTTTTCTTAAAGGTATCTCCATGGAAGGGTGTTATATGTTTTGGTAAGAAGGGAAAACTGAGTCCCAGGTACATCAACCCTTTTGAAATTCTAGAACGAATTGGGTATGTAGCTTACAGTTTGGAAATGCTGCCAAATCTCTCCAAAGTTCACGATGTGTTCCACGTATCACTGTTGAGAAAATACATGCCCGACACAATGCTTGTACTCACCTATGAGGAATTAGAACTTGAACCCGATCTGTCTTATTGTGAAGAGACCATTAGGATTCTTGATACGAGAGAAAAAGTATTGGGAAACCGAACCACTCATCTGGTAAAAGTTCTATAGAGAAACCATAAGATGGAAGAGGAAACGTGGGAACCTGAGAGACTTATGATGAAGAACCACCCGAGTCTTTTTATGCAGTAATATTGTAGAAATTTCAAGGATGAAATTATTTAAAGGAGGTGAGAATGTAACACCCCATGCTTCCACAGTATGCTTCTCTTCGAATAATACAGTAGCGTGTGTTGTACGCAACTTCGAGTTCTAACACAAACCACAACCAATCAAACTTGCTGTTATGAATAGTAACACCCACTTTTTGAATTTTTTTAAATTTTATCTTTCAAAATGGACTTTATTTTTGGATTCATAATATCGAAATTAGCTTAGGGTGAATTTTTGGTATTTTTCTGAAAACTTTCAAATTTTGATGAATAGTGAAAAACATCGAGTTATAGTTTAAAACCGAATTTTTATTTAAATAATAATTTATTTTATTTAAATTTATTTTAGGTCAAAATAGATACGTAATACCTATATAAGTTCAATGTAATTCATTGGAGTCAGTTTATAATAATTTTAGATATATAAAAATTTTATTGAACTTTTCACCGTCTTTTACCCATCTCCTTGGAGAATTTACAAATTCACATAAAACTTAATTTTACCGCTTCTGTGAGTGTAATTTCAAAAATCTGAGAGACACGGTTAATATCAAGTAGAAATTTGTGGTTCAATGAGATAAAAATTATTTTTGGTGAATTGTAACTTTTTTACTTTTATTTACCACGGTTAAAAGTAAATAGGGTAATTAAGGGTAAAAATGATATTATTATTACCCTAACACATGTCCTAATTCTATTGGATAAGTATAATTCCACCAAAAACAACCTTAGGAATAAAATATGAACCTCTTTGGTCCACTTAGATTAGATTAGGACATTTATTATTATTTAATTCAAAGAAGAGTTAAAAGATTTAAAATCAAAGTTCAATAACTTAAACATTTTTAATATAGGGGTATACATAAGTTATATTCAATTAAAATATTAATTAGAAAGCTAAAAATATTTCATACATAATGGTATTTTATTTATAATTTTTAGAAATTAAATAATTTAATTAATTTATGACACAATGGTGATGCAATAATTACCTAATTAATGAAATTTTAAAATAATTAATATTATAAATATCCAAATAAATGTAATTTGAGACTTTTTATGAATTACACTAATTTTCTATGTTAATATAACAAATTAGGGTTGGTTACATGAATTGTTTTCGACGTATTAATGCTGTTATGAATTTAGAAAAAAAACAAAATACCTAATAGTGTCAAAATTGACATAAAAGAGTTTTTAAAACAAATATTATATTATTAATTTATATTATATTCCTAAAAATCCAAGGTTTGGCCAAAAGACTTATATAATGATAGGTGTTTAATTAATGAACCACTTGAGGTTCTCTTGTATATATATAGTATGTTTATTAACCATTTAATATAAAAATACAAAGAGACATGGTAAATGTCAAACTATTTAACTAAGAGTTAAATATAAAAGATATAGTTTATATAGTGACCCAAACCTATCTAAAACCAATTGTTTGAGTGGTTTTAGACCCATACCCACCTTAGCCTTTAAATAATATATTTTGGAGCCATTAGAAACCTAAAATGATTTTATTATAAAATAATATTTCTAGCTTTTCTAAGGTGCCTCTCACCCCTCTTATAAAAGGGCACTCCCCCTTCTCTCTAATTCACATCGTCAAAGCCATTTGGCTCGGCCAAACTCTGCCAAAATACCCTCTCAACTGTCCTAAATTCATCCTAGAGGCCTTCCTATAGTCAGAAATCCAACTTATGGAGCCTTTTGATCAAATCAAAAGGAAGAACCCAAAGAAGAGGTAATAATTTCACCACTCTCTTTCAAGTTATTTTCTTCTTCCACTTCTTCTTTCTTTGTTATTTCCATTAAAAAATAATAACTCCAATATCTTCTATATAATGTGATGTTATTATAAATATGGTACAACCATATTCATTATTCTATCCATCCTTTTAATGATATGTCACCATACATGCGTACGTACGGACTACTATCTCCACGTCGTGGTGTCATTGTTATTCATTACATTATTACTTGGATGGGTGTAATAATGATATGAAATTAATGTAAATAATAAATATAACATGATAATGATTCTTTATATATGATATACCATCCAATTATATATTATTTTAATATCAAAAGATTGATATTGTCGCTCGTGCGCACGTACAGATTACCGTCTCCACGAACACGATGAGATTGATTCCCCATCATATACATTCAAGAATAGTTTTCATTAGATGATTAAAAATAATGTTTAAAGACTTGATTTAATTCTGGATATAAATAAGATACATCTCATCCATAACAAATATGACTCACATAACAAAGAATATAAAGGAAAACGAATCCTTTAACATCAGAAACGATGATAATACTAATATATTATTAACAAAACAATGCTAAAATATCATATATGATATCATATTTATGTATATTATTCTTGTATAATTTAATAACAATTAATTCACCATTATACAAGAGTTTAACCTACCCTTGACCAAGGAAAAGTACAAGGTAAGTGTTTATTTCACAATCTATTCATTACCCGAGGTTGTTTATACGTAATTATCTACTGGGACCTCTCTATCAGCCACATCCATGTTTCTTAAAAATGTATTTCAAAAAATTCTTATTATTTTATAGTGTATGAGTTAAATTCATTTATACCCTATTTTGAATTTTTATAATATGTTTATAAAGGAATCTTTCCGTCGTTTTCCAAACAAGGTCCTTTTTAACCTTTTCAACAGAATTAAGGTAAGAATGTTCTTTTTTAACTTATACTGCGGGTGCGGCTATTTTCCGCCGTTATAAAATCGTCAAAGATTCCCTTACAAGATTATAAGAATATTTTCAAAGTAAATGCTTTATTTTATAAATATGTGACTTTTAAATGATTTAAAAAAAGAGATATTTCCCTCAAATAGTTTTGATTTCATCTTTTTCAACATCCTTTGATGGATTTTAAGCTTATTTGAAGTTGATTTATTATGATAAAAAACATCCATATTGTATTGAAGGTTTTGTGATATGTTTGACTGTGGATGTTTTATTTTTATACCATTCATGGTTTATGGAGAATGTATGGACATTTTGTATGCTAGTTTTAATACAAATGTTTATGTTATGTCTAAACTTTTTCATATGAGGAATGCATTGGACTTAGTAAGTGACGAGTAGGGCCTGCAATAGCTCCTAGATGCATCAGTAGGTATCATGAGACAAACTAGTGTCTTGGCACAAGGCCTTGAAAAAAAATCTTATTTGTAGTCTTGGAACAATGCCTTGACTATGTGTTTATGATAGTCTTGCATTATGCATTCCATCCTTATGAAAGTGGTTATTGATATTGCATGTGACTAGTCAACTAGTAGAATATCCATGTGAATAAGTAAATGACATTATTTCATTTTATTTTTTCCATATGATGCTTAAGTACATGTTTAAAAGGCTTTTGTTTTAGTTATACACTGACTTAAATGTTTATGCGTATTTATGAAAGTTTATTCTATATTGTTATCCTTACTGAGCATCTGATCTCACCCCTTTCTATGTTTTATTTTTCCCAAGATGTGAAGAAGTGTTTTATGACTGACCTATAGGGATAGTCTGAGGAGATATGAGTGTTGACTATGGAGACTATGTTGTTGTAGTTTTTCACTTTATGATGTAAGGTAAGACTTATGAATGTATCTAGTGTTTCAAAGGCTACTAAACTAATCGGTCTTTAGAAACTTGATCTTTTTTTATCATGCCAATGTTATGTAATAATGCACCGAATTTGGGTAATTGGGGTCGGGGTGTTACAGTCATCAAAAAACTCTATTTATTCTCTCTCAGCACATCAGAGAATTTTCTAACAACTTTGAACTCACGAGAAGACAATGCCCTTTTATATCTTAGCTTTAATCTTGAGTAAAAATAGTTGATTTTGCTGTCAAGATCCAGAATAATATTTAGAGCATACCTCGCTAGTCAAGTGAAGTTAGCTTCATACATGGACACTGGATCTTCTTCCTTTTGCTTCAATTAAATTAATTACTTGTCCATCATAATTTGAACCACCTTAGGAAAATATTTTTCAAGTAAAAGACTTTTAAATTCATCCCACTACAAGGTATCAATCTACTCTCTATCCCTGATATTCTTGACCATTGACCACCATTAATCTGATTAACCTTAAAAATGATAAATGTAAAGAATTACCTTTGGATTATTTGAACATCCCATAACATTGAATATCTTTTCAAGGGATTTAATCCATCCTTCAGCTTCTACTGGGTCAGAAGATCCATTGAAATAAGGAGGGTGTTGCCTCATGAAATGTTCTACTATCATCATATTCCTTTTTATAACTCTGGTTTTTCTCTTGAATGGATGCCAATACCATTTATTTCCTATGTTATCTGAGCCATTACTATCACAAATTACTCAATTCTAAGCCCTACCATTCTAGGTTAAATATTCATAAGGATATTGTTCTTTCAGTTCCTTTCCACTTCAGCTTCCTTTTTTCTTCTGTGGAAAACCATTTTGAACCAACATATCTTAGTCAAAGTAACATGGTAATATTTAAATGCTATAACATTTCAAATTAACCATAGAGTAAAAATAATTTATGGTATTCTTTTAACATCATCATAACCCCTAAAGTTACCTAAACCATCCTCTAATACCAACTATAAGGACCGTACCTTATACATTACATAATCTTGAATTTTAGTCAAGAAATCAATTCCTTTTACATTTTGGATCTTTTGAATTTTAGATTTTTTAAGAATTGGGAAATAATACAAACATAACATTCCACAATTATTTTGAGTGGATACCACAAAAATAGAATCCATTTCTTCCAAAATATAAAACTTTTCAAATAAAGCATGTTTTCTTTGACAAATCTGTATAAAATTTAACATAGCTTCCTTCTTTGTCTTACACATCCTTAAAACCTATGAAAATAATTTAAAAACATTGGATGAGAAAAAAAATCATAGTAAGGGATATAAAAATAAGGAAATAAAATTTTATTCCATGAATACTTGTAAATGTATGAAATCATTTTCAAAATACATACTTTTCACTCATAAAAATTTACTTTTTGAAACTTGAGATTTCCACAAAATTTTAAAAAAAACATAAATAGTATAAATAGAACCATAAAGTTATCTTTGGAAATTACTTACACAATCTTGTAACCCTATCAACAACCTTATGATTTGTATCCCTCACGACTACCTTACAATGTAACCCTCATGACTATATTATTGTGTAACCATCGTAATTACACTTGGAGTTACCATGCGCCCAACCTCAAACTTACACATCCCTGGTGAATTGGAGGAAAATATATGGTCCCACCCTTTATCACAAAAAATTCCCAAGAACCATAACATAATCATAAAATATGATTAATTTCATAAAAACATTGCTTTTGAATATTGTAAAACAAAATTTTAAAATAGGATTTTAAAAAGAAAAGCCCATTACAAATATCATATAATTGAAGTGAGACTTAATAGAGTGGATGAAATAAGTATATACACTATAAATAAATACAATTAAATGTAGTATAAATAAAATTTCTCACAAAAACAACTTTAATACAACATAATTAATGATGTATAAGGTTAACACAAAGAATGGAAATTGGGTTAATAATTCCCTTACCTCGGGTTTATATTACTTAAAATGTGTTTAAACCTCCTTTATCATGGTTAAAATAGTGTTATTAATATCTTAAAGAAATATATTTATATTTATAATACATTATATGATAATTTCATAACATCATTTCACCCATTAATTATCAGTATTTTGTTCCTTCAATTGTTTCGGGTGCATCTATTACATGATTCCCATGGTCAGTTTGTATTTTATTTGCTTATCGTATGGAAATGAAGTTATAGAAATGAATTGAAATAGTATTAATATGTTTCCAAATTATTAAATGATTCCATAAATTATTTTGGTTATATTTAATGAGTAATAATCAATAGATAAATCATTTGTGATATCTCTTTATATCATTTTGGAGGTTCTTTGATAATCACAAACTTGTTTCATCACATACCGATAATATTATGAATATAAGTTAATTAAAGAACACAAGTGTGGTCATATCATACACATTAACATATTATCCAACCATTATAATGTTTTTACAAACATATCCGAATGAAGTAAGGGGAATTGAAAACACATCATCCTCGATTTTGGTAAATCAACACATCGCAGACGGTGTTCTTTTTTTTAGAATAAGAGGGGGGAAGGAGAAGAATTAAATTGATGAATTCTTACATAAACATGATAAAAATACAGAATATATATAATATTGTAGATTTCATGCCTCTTGGATAAGGTGATGAGAAGAGTGTATAAGAAAATAAAATAATTGAAAAGAAAACACAAGAAAATGAAAGAGGATCTTTACCTCTTGATCTCTTCTCCTTGAGATCCTCCTTAAGTCCCTTGGTTTTGGACTTTTGGAGAGACTAAAAGGTCTTCAAAATGGGGGGTGGGGATTGGGAAGAGTATTTGGAAGAACTAATACAAGGATTAAGGCTTGAGTGGTGTGCGAGGAAGAGGTGGGGGTGTGATGGTGGTATTTATAGTGGATGAGAGAAGGGGTTTTACATTATTTTAATCATTAGTTTAATATTTTTTCTCAATAATTTGAATAGTATTGATTCATTTAAACCAAATAGTAATTTGAGAATATGATTTCTAACCAAGGGTTCTTACATCATCCATGATGCTAGGAATAGTGTATTTAATAGATGATTTGTATACACAGTATTTTATTGTATTTCACTATTCCTAAAAAATTCATGTATTTTAGAAAAATACCAAAAATTTACCATAACCATTTTTGGATGTATATAATTAAAAAATTACCTCCATTTTTCAAAATAATTTTATAAATATTATTATTTTAATTTTTAATTAAAATCATAATTTATTCTGAAAAACAATAATTTTAAAACAATAATTGATTTTATATCACCATGAAAAATTAATCAAGATCCCATTATTTTATAACCTCAAGAAAATATAATAATAATAATATTTACTATTCATAAGGGTCATATTACTATTTGTATTACTATTCATAAATGTTTGTTACTATTCACTAAAAAACAATTTTGTTCCATCAGACCTAAAATAACTTACTAATCACAACTGTAGATGACTATTTTTCAAAATTCAAAACACAGAAGTAGAAAAATTATGTTTAATGTATAGTTTATAACTATCTCCTTAAAAAAAGCGACATTATGAAGAGAATAAATGTTTCATGCATTTCATTAAATTTATTGGTAAAACATTGGGGTATTACAGAACATGTCTATTTGAGAAATAATTCATAATAGAGTCAAGTCAAGAGTCTCATTTTTTTGACCACCATGGATTATTTAGGGTGAAATGTATTAGTGTAGGGAGGTTGTAAGATCCCGTTTCTAATGAGTTTAAAATTTCATAAGGAATTTGAATTTCCAATTACAGGATGTTTCAAATTTTTATCGTAGATTTGAAATATAATTATGTGAGTTGGAAGAATGAAAGTGATATTTTTATACATTGAATGATTCTTGAGAAGTATCTGATTTTCTCATGTGGGAATTGGGAGATTTTGGTATGTTTAGATTTTTTGGAGGTTTTCATCTAGGGTGTATGGTTTGGGGTAAAAAGTTTGTGGGAAACCATGTATCATATTAATACTCAATGAACATTCAATTAATTTTATAAATATTATAGTTTTCAAATATAGTTGGTAGATATTTAAGTTCAATCCATGTAATAATGTATAGGAAAACATTTTTGGGTTTCATAGGTTTCCTAGACACTACATGGTTGGCATACTATTTAGAAAACTATGTGGTCAAACCATGTGTGATGGTGGATTTGGATCCATTGATAACCACATGGTTGCTGTAGGGTTTGGAAAACTATGTGGATAATTAATGGTGAAATTTACTATTCCTCTCCCCCTATAACTTTTAATGGGGAAACCCCTTTCTCTTCTCATCGTCCCCACACATGGCTATCCCTCTCCTTGGGTCCTATCCTCCCATGACTAAGGGATGTTTTTTAGTCCATTATTTAGTATTTTGTGGTGCACCTTTGACACTAGTAATATTTTTTTCTATTCTTCCTATCATTATAATATTTGATTTCTTGGTTTATAGATTTGGTTGTGATTCCACAACAATACAGTGGAATCAGCTGAGTATGATGGGGATTTAAATATGCCTATAAAGAGGACATTATGAATATTATCCGCACTTTGTCGCATGCCATTTCATTGTGGTATTCAAGTACAATGATTTTTCAAATAATTAGGGTTTAAATAAAATTAAATCAATAATTTGTTTTATATAGTTGGTTAGGTATTTTTCCCAATTTGAGGTTAGGGGTATGTCAAGGTAATCCTTTGGTGTCTGAGGTTTTTCAAAGGCTAAATAAGGATTTGGGAGTACCTATTGCTTCCTCGGTTGGTTGGGGTTCAGTGTAGTGTGAGGATGAAACGGTGGTTAGTGCTATGGAGGGTTTCATATCTAGTGACAAGGCTTTTAAAGGCCTCGATCCGCTGGCCAAACGTTTTTTTAGTTTTGAGTAACAGGTTCCAAGGGCTGTCTGAAGGTTTTTTGGACTCAGGTTTGGAGGAGGCTGTTATGATAGGAGGTGATGATAGTCCGGAGACCCCTTATGAACAGCAGGTTGAATGTAGGGTGCACGATCCAGCTTCGGTTGAAGAAGAGGTCAGGGGAGGACATCATGCCAATTGTCTGGGACAGGAAGCAGGTGTCCTGAATGTGGATAAAAATTCTGATGGGGTAAGGTGTGGCCCTTCAGTGGAGAGCACAGAACGGATGATGGGAGAAAATGTCAAACCTCCTCTGGAAAATGATACTACTGAAGACTGGCATCCCCCTTTGATGGAATGTAATACTCCAGTTCAGAATCTGGGAAACAAATCAGAGTTTGCTGTTGATGCTTTAAGGGCACGAGTTGGAATGGGAAGGGAGGATCCAGAGGGAGGGAAAGAGAATATGAGTCGTCCAGTTGGTCAATAATTTAGTGTTGTTGTTAAAAGTGGGAATTAGATGGGTACTTCAGCTGATGGTCCTTTGTCTGCTACGCCAAGAAGAAGACCAAGGAAGGAATACTCCTTTCTTCCGAGGCTGATGCAGACTAGATCTTCATCAAAGAGGAACCATGAAGTGACTTTGGCCCTTAAAAAGGGTAGCAAGACCAAGAAGGCACCCCCAGATCAATCTGTTCTTGATCAACTTCGTAGTCGGGGTCAAAGTGGAAGTTTTTGGAGGCACCCGGAATGGGAATTAGCTACCGGTGAAGAGGACTCATGCTTGGGATGCAGAGATAAATCTGGTTATTATGATATGTAGTCTATGCTGTTTTATGATGTCTGACTTGACTATGGTTGAAATTTTGGGTACCGGGAACCCATAAACCAGCTTCTAGAAATGGAAAAAAATGAATTGCATGCAAAAAAAATATAAGTTTTAGATATTAATTAATTGATTAAAATTTTATTAAAATTAATTAATTTTAGTGGGGGTTTTTTTGTGATATAAGTCCTCAGTTGATCATGGATGAAGCTTTATTGGCTTGGATGGCCCTTTATAGCTATTGCTGAGTATTGTAAATGTTTGAAAAAAACATATAAAATTTTTGGTAGTCTCATGTATTTTCTCTGTGAAATTCTGTTTCATTTATGTCGCATGTGGATGCTGAGACACTCCACTATGGGTGATTACCCTAAATAATTTAATTAAATGAATTATTATTTTTTAAATTAAAATTTTTAAATGGATTTCATGAGAACCAAGGGTCGTGAAAATCCAGTATGTGCTAGATGGTAGCCTTAACTACCAGTGGATGAGGTCAGGACTATTAGGACATCAAGTGGACTTTATATTATTTAATAGGTGAGGCCATACCTAATGAAACTAGTTAGCCTATACATGGGTCTTGTGTCACCACAAAGCTTAAGGTAAGAGTATACTAGATTTCTTAGGCTGTTTAAGACTTAAAGGACCTTTTTTATGACATGAGATGTTTCAGATTGTTGATTGAGGGTAGGAAAAGTTATTCTCTTGAATATTATTTGATCAAGCCTAGATAAAAAGACCTTACAACAACCAGATTAGGTATGTTTAGTGGACCAAAACAGAGTTAGACTTGATGAACGAGATGAGATAGACTCTAACTTTTTATCTAATTGTAGAATGAATATAATTGTGTATTCAAAAAGGTTATGGTACCACGATAATGATATTGGGGGACGTGGTATGCCCTAGAAATTCAGTATAGTTCATGAATGAGGCCAAATACCCATACAATGGTGCCTTTGTTGTAATGATACCAAGGGGAACCAAGTGAGTACCATGCATTTTATGACCATAGTTAGAGGGTGGTGATGGGTAAGGATTGCGATGATTGTGGGTGTCACTATAGAACCCAGATCAAGGATTTTATCTTTTCTAGGTTGCGAAATCCGGGTTTATTCTATGGGAAATTTTACCAATGGTTTCCTGGGATTTTGGGAATACAACCCCCCAAATATATAATTTTTTTATTTTTAATAGGGTATATTCTAGGGGGAATTTTTATTTTTAGATGAATCTCCCATAAGTGAGGATGAAAAAATTTTTATAGGGATTATACCTAAATGTGGATACTCCCATAGGGAAGGATGGATATTATTCCTATAGGACTTATACCCAGATGAGAAAAATCCCATTAGAGAGGTATGTGATACTGGTCTAGCTACCATGGATTTGGAGAAAGATATATATAGATCTTCTACATAGTTTGAGATTAAACAAGTTTAGTTTGCCATAGATTTTGGAGTGAGTATGTTTAAATGGACTGTCACATGCTAGCCAATTGGGGGCCTTATGGAAGGGGCTTGGAGCTTACTATCTACGAAGCATATACTATCTTTTGAGGTGTCTGGTCTAGTATATGTGTGATATCTTATCCCATGGTCTATGATTACTATGGAAAACTCCCATATTGATGGTTTTTGAAACTCTTATAAAATTCACCCTATGGTAGATTTGATAGGTCATAGTTGGAACGATTTCACATGGTTCTTAGAGAAACTCTAGATTCGATCCAAATTTGGTTTTATGGTGGTTTAGTTTCATCATTATATTCATTTATTTTAGCTGATCAAGTCACAATATCATTTCAGGACATATGATGGTTACTACAGAACTGTGTTGGTGGGTCCCTACTAAGTTATGTACTCACACCTACCTCTATTAAACCACAAATAAACATTTATTTCATTAAGGGGAGAAAAATTAGTACAAATCAGGGCGGATTAAAGAAATGAAGACTGAGAGTGTCACTGATAACATGGGCCACCCCCCTAGGGGAAGGTAATCTAGGGAACAAAACTCCAAAAGGGGGCACACCCACCTCTATTCACCACTGCACTTGGGTACCTGAGTAAAAATTTACTTGGTTGAAAGAATAGGTTGGGTTGATGACTGAGGTTGATCAAGTGGGATGTTAGGAATGTGTACATGGATCTTGGGATGAGATATGTGTCAGGGATGTCATAGATCCATTATCTATTATTTTTCTTTTTTTAATTTGTATATATAACTGGCCTAGTGGGTAGTCAGATTTTTTTATGGTATGATTGTTCAGAGATTCATGGAATTTCATTTGTTATTCATTTTTTTTATCTTTATTACTTTCACTTTCTTATTATATACTATTATGGATGGTATTTGGTTGTTTAATATTTATTTTTCACTCTAATATTGGGGGTACAGTCTCCTCACACTACCACTATAGACCCATGATCCTAGTTGAAAGCCTCTGGAATATAAGGACATACATTAGAAGTACCGTAGTGATCATTGGTTCGGGAACCATTCAGTGGTCCAAGGTAGTAGAACATTACAATAACTGATACATCATAAAGGTTCATTTCATTCCTATGAATTATTCCCTTCATAGAGAATTTATATTGTGACTTTTTGGTATTTTTATCAAATATTTGTTTTATCTCATCAACTATTGTGTCTGATAAATAACATAAAAAATATTGATCTACAAGGATTCGATGATAATCTGTGAGACTAATGTAGAAATCATCCATGAGAAAATGGGGAGAAAGTTGGTGGTTGATTAATTGTCTATGAAAATATATGAAATTATCCGAAGTTGTATAAAAAATCACTCCTTCATCCTGGATAAAGACTATGATCTTATTCCTCACTTCCATGGTGTTGTTCCTTGGATAAAACATGGTAAAAATGAGTTGAAAAGTTAGTCCCAAGTTTGAAATATTTCCTCATCTATGTTTTTGAACCAGCTCCTAGACTTTTCCTTTTGACAAAATGGGAACACCCTCAACCAAATATCATCCTCACTAATCCCATGGAGTGGTAACTGTTGTATTAAACTATAAATATATATAATTAAATCAAGTGAATATTTATTGGGATGACCAATAAAGGAAGGTAACATGAAGAGGTGAGAATGTTTAATTATATAGTTCCTAGTACTAGAAAAGAGTCTTTACAAGAAGGATTTCTAGACATAGTTGGAAATTTAAACTCACTAAGTCTAGGTCTCTCGAGTACTTGATTTTTGGGTTATGGTGGATTTGGGATCTGCTTTAGATTTTCTATCTCTTTAAACATCTAAATTTCCATATTTTCTCTTTTTGGTTTTTTTATAAGGGAATAATAGTGTTTATCAATATCAGTAGTAAAATAATTTAGTTTTTATGTAGAATACCATGTGTGCATGAAATCTAATTTTAAAAAATTCAAATTTAACACATAGTAAAAAACAAGAAGACTCGCATAGTTTCAATTATGAGTATATTTTCATGTTTTATCTATTTTTATTTTTTAAAAAGGGATTTATTTTTGAATACTTTTTTTGAATTAGTCACATGGACTTTCCTTGGAAATAGTTCAAAATTTTACGAGCTTAATCATTGAAAGGACTTAAATTTAATATTTATAGCCTACTAATAGTATTACTATATAAATAAGGTTTGAGCCACATAGAAGGATTATATTGTGAGATAAAAAAGAGGAAAAAAACAAAAAAAATTTAGGGAAAATGATATAGTTATGATGAAAATGTGCTTTGAACAATAGGAGAGAGAGGTAGACTAAATTTTAGATTGAGATGGGGGAATTGGAAAGGAAAGAATTGATCGAAATGTACAATGATCTTTTATGGAATTAATCAAAAAGGTATTTAATCTACTTATAAATGGTTTTAGTACCTAATTATCATTAGATGAAACAACCTCAGTAGATTTATCTCTTAACAACTACTATTCTAAATGAAATCAATATATAGATACTTTATCATGAAGAAGAGTAGACCAAAACATTTTATAATTAGTACTTTTATTTCATTTTCCATGTCAAAATAAGGATTAATTTTATCATATTATTACTTCTAATAGAGTGAAAAATATTCTCAATAATAAGTGAAGATGATAACTCTAGGTGAAAATACAATAGAACTGTTTGATTAAAATCGATGCAAAGATAAGAAATATGATGATAAATCCATTCGATCCAATTAACCTAAACCACTTAGTTATTCATGCTAGTAGAAGAAAAAAAATATTCAATAAAATCATTTCAATACAATAATAGAGAAAAAACAGTGAGACATAATCTTCTCTTATGAGATCACCTCCTCTCTCATACTCAATCTCCACCGAAGACCCTCACCAAGTGTTCTCCAGCAGCTAGTCTAACTCCACTCTAAGTCACATAATACCTCTATAGTGAGTGATTAGGTAGAATGATCAAGGTTGAATGGACATGGGGAAATGATCTCCAAAATCCTCGTCTTAAATCACGTTCTAATTAATTACCTATCTCCAGAATCAAGGGAATCATCCTCAGTCATTTCCTCAATAGAATCCATATAGAACACCTTCACAATTCTGTATCACATTCATGGTGACCTAATCAAATCATCCTCAACAAATTAAACTAATAATATGTGATTTTGATCCCACAACAAGTATAAACACGTTTTGAAACCTCTTACCTTGAAATATTCTCTCAAACACTATATAAATCTCTGTAATCTTCCCAGAATATCCTTAGAATTTGGTTTTCAAATTGAGAATTTAGTGAATTGTGTGATTAAATCCATTCTCCTTACCAATTTTTACACTTTTCATTACACATACGTTTGATTTAAAGCACACAAATACCCAAAAATGAGTAGGTCATCCATAATTATACCCTTACATAACTCCAATAAAACATTTATATAGTTCATATTTTTAATATAAACTCTATCTCCGTCTCTTAACATGCATTGATTATATGATCATATCTTTCCACCTAGTTCATCACCAACAAACATGAATAATTTTAAATTCATAAACCCAATATTATCTCTTTTATCATATTACACATTCACATGCTCAACCAGACTCCTATGAACTTGGACAAAGAACTTTCTTCATTTGAACAACTTTAGGCAACTCGGACTAGGAGACTGGTCTATATTTATTCACTAGATTACATAATAATGTGTAGCCTAACTGTATTAATTTTTCAACAAGGCTAGAGTATTTAAAATCAATATCATCTTTCTTTATATAAAAATTAGTATTCAAAACACCACCATGATGAGATACCCACAAAAAAATAATGAGAACCTTCAGTTCATTGTTTATCAACTAGAGTGGCCATAATCCAACTCTACAATCAACAACACAAACTTATGATCATATTACTCATTGGTATTAAATCAAGAACCTTGTATCTAGGTATTTCTATCTTCATAGTTTATGAATTGGGGTGGATAAAATTCCCCCTTTCTTTCAATTGATTCACACTTGTCCACAGAAAATTACACTAATGGATGGAATATCAAGAACTTCAATCAAATTCATGCCCAAGAAACTTTTAACAGATGTCTCCCACAATCATCCTATTTAGTATACTTTTATGATCAATCATGGGGGAAATTTAGTTCTCTACTCAGATTCATAATGCTAAGAATCATCATCTTCTCATGGCTCACTTGATAATTCAAATCCTTTTCCTCTTATGTGAATCCATCTTTTTATCTCGGTTCATCTTCTTCTTCAACTGATGAAACACGGGTTATTATTTTCTATTAAAGACCTTAGATTTCCCCCCTTGCACATATAGACCTCAAAAACCTTTAATGCTATGAAACTCATCCCTAACTACTTTAGTTATTTAAAATTCCAGTTTCAATTGTCCTTGGATTTAGTGGATTCTTGGATGTATTTATTATTCTATAAATCAAGATTTCATTGTTCGTTGGGTATTTCATTGAGACCATTTTTATTATAGTAACTAATTAATGTTAGGTTATTTGGGGTCCATTCATCTATATTCAGTTATCCATGGTCGGTTTCAAGATTTAAATAAAATTAACATTAATGATAATTTTTTCAATACAAAATTAAAAAAACACCTTGAAGTAAAAAATTTAATAATTAATTTCCAAAATGATAAAAAATGTATTCTATAAATGATTTCAAAATTAAAAAATGGAATTATAAAATAATTAATTCTAAAAATAACATATCATCCTGAGAAACAAAATTTAATTGAAAAATAACAAAAATGATGTTCCTAAAGTAGACAAAATCAAAGCACGGCATAATTGATGGTTGATTAGTATTCGTATTCTCTATCATTTTGTTGGGTATATTGGTTTCTATATAATTTTTTATGATTTTATACAAATTTATAAGGAAAATAGATACTTTATTTAATATATGTTTTTTCCAGACTGGAAAGTTCAAGAGGGGAGTGAATTGGCGATTTAAACAATCTTATAAAATTTGCTTCTTTTAGTGATGTATAGTTCAAAATGAATTGAAGCAGGAGTAGTCAATCCAAACATAATTATAGTGAACTCACTCAAAGATTATTTTCATAAAAATTTTATATAATTATTTTTTTAGTTAAGTGAGAACCTTCATAAATTCCAAAATCAAGATTATTCCATTTAAAATTCACCCATATACAACACAAAACTCCTCATATATAATGAACCATTGCCTATCTAACTACTATATATACCAGAGGTGAAACTCTAATATTTCCATGATTAGTATTTTGAATCAATATTGGGGATATTCCTGAGATTTTCATCAAACCTAAAATTAATAAGTTCCACAACCGTGATATATTTATCCAATTAATTATTTGATATTTTCCATAGTCAATCAAACTGGTTTTAAATAGTAACTATTGTAGTTTGAACCACAAGATTGTTTCTTGCCTATTCTAGATCACTTTTCATCATCAGAGTGCCACTATTTGTTACCTACCACATGAAAAACTCCCCTCTTTCCACATTTTGATATTCAATATAACCTATTTTTATAGTTATATATTCTTCCTCTATAAAATTATTGTAGTCTGAAATGGACCCATCTCTAGCTATAGGGAAGGCCATAAGGGAATCTATCTCCCCAATATCCCACACCAATCTATACTCACCGTCACCTGAATATTTCTCCATCACAACAAATGCAATAAAAAATCCATTCTTTAATTTTATACTACCTAGAAAAAAATGTCTTCTTGTGATTAATTTATCAAATCCTCTTGAGGCTAGTTCTCTATCTACACCTCAGGTATCACTAATGCACTTTAAGAAAATCTCCTTGAAGAATTCATGAAACTGGTCTAATATGGTATTTATATGAAACATTCCATTATAACAAAATAATAATACAATAATCAAGATTTTGTTTTTAGATAATGGGTTTCCTATACCAAAGCTCTTTCGAGATAAAATTTTAGATTAAATCAGGTAGACTATTGGTGATATCTACTTTGACATATATATTATAGAAAATTAGTTTTTATAGTTAATGAGTTTAAGAATAAAAAAATATAATGACCTATTGAATTTCCTAATAGCTTCATAATAAAGGGATTTATAAATGAAAATGAGATCCAGGGAACCCTAATCTATACTATAGATATTTTTATATCCTTTTTCATTATTAAATTAAATGACAACTTCAATGGATGTAAGAGTATCACCTCAGAGAATCAATAAACATAAGACCATTCCATAGATAAATCCAAATCATTCAAAAAATGTATGATCAGGTGACATGCATCCAAGTTAAATACCACTTTATAATATTTCAAACCCCAATATAAATTAACATTTTTATTAAAATGAAAATTTAAATTATGATAATGACATAACCTTTCCACCCTTGAAAGATTGAGGATCCTTGTTTCTTCAAATAACTTGAATCAAGATATCTCCACCTTTGGTTCATATTCTATTGGAATAAAATCATGAGACTCAATCACTATGCCTAAAAAATAGGTCACATATAATTTGGATTTCCCAAACCCCAATGTTGGGGGAGGGGCTACATCATCCATATCTAGATCCAAGGTCCAACTAACATATCCACATTGAGACCATAATGGACAACCTATACTTAATTAGAGTCCAAAAATGTAAAAAATACAATGAATATTAAGTAATTTGGAAGATGAATTTATTTATTTCATTGAAACAAATAGTGGAACAGGTAGAATATAAAGTATAAAACACTCTAGAAAAAATTAAATGAAATTTTAAATGACAGTATATAAACTAAGAAATAGTTTTATTAAGTAAAGTATATAAGAGTTCATATCCATAGAGCTATTTCCTTTTGACCTATTGTGGCATGATGATCAATACAATCATTCCTAAACACAAAGTTTTGGAATAGTCTATCTTTCATTAGAATATCATAATATCAATATATTATCCATGATATTCTTTAAACAAGTCAATAGTAAGTCATTACCATAATAATTATTTGATCAAAATATCAACAATACAAGTTCATATCCCCATAACCTCTTCAATTATAGAATATTCGAATTAAAATGACTATAAAGTAAATTTATATCTATTTCAAAATGAAAACCTCATAAATATAATCACTAAGGTCACTTTTAAAATAAAAAAAATGGAATCACTTTATTAAATAGGTTTTTCCCAACACTCAATTACAACCAAATTCTAGCTTCTTCCCTTGATCCCTAGTCCTCTATTTATAATAATTGGTTATGAAAAACTTATAAACTATTTTATAAGATATTTTGGTTGAATAGTATCACTCTTACCATTTTATAATTTCTATAACTTCATATTTTGTTTGTATAAGGGTCAGGTGATTCTTGAATCTATTTTAAAAAAGAGTAATATTCAGAATTATCTTGGAGGGAAGTGATTTAGAAGATAATATTCTCCGTAAAAAGACTTAAAAAACTACAAATGAACATGAATAAAATGTAATTAAGAACACATAATTTATAATATTAAATTCAAAATAAATGGTTCTATATAAAAAAATGTAAACAAAGTTAAAATGAATATGAGTAAAAAGTAATTCAAGATAAATAATTCAAAAGATATAATTTGGAAGAAGTAAGTCAGAAGCAAAGGATCTAAAGAGAAAAACATTACCAAAATGTAAATGAAAATTTGTAAAACATAATTTGGAAGATGTGATTTGGAAGAATTAATTTTTAAGAAAATTTTCAACACATAAAAACTTAAACACACTTCAAGCTAACTTAATAAAAATATAGAGTGTATTATGAATCATCAAAACTAGGATATAGAAGATGTTCTTTTATAAAAATAACTCATCACCATCATTGAAATAACGTTGAAAATATAATATTAGTCATTGATAATATCCATCACTAATAATTGATAAAAACTAATAAATATAAAAAATATAAAAAATATAAAAAATATATCAATAGTGAAAATTAATAAAAATAAATAAAATATTTATTACATATTCAATTTAAAATAACAATGATCCATTAACAAATCATTATGGGGGAAAATAATCATCAATAGAGGGAGTGTAAACAATAAAAACATCATTAGGAGGCGATGGATGTAACTCTACCCCAAAACCACGTATAAGAGTTTACATGTACTAATAAATATGATCATGTAATTATTTGTGATTTGGAGAAAACACTTCAGGAACCTTGGTTATCCATTGAATGATCTCCTCTTATGATATCATTTTACCTTTTTACTATCCAGTAGAAAAGGATGATGAACCCATCTGTTTTGATTTTAAGGTGGTTAATGAGGAAATCATTATAGTGCAATAAAAACTATTTTGAGTTGATCATGAACATACCCCAATCATTTGACCCTTCTTTGTACCAGTCACCTAGAGAAATGCAATAACATTTTCCCCTCCCTATGTCATTCCTTGAACCTCCCACATAAAATAGGCCACCTATTCATATGCCTCTTCTAAAATATTAATAATAAAATAATAATTAAATCTAACACACACTCACACATATATATAATTAAAAAAATTCACAAACCACCATATTTTTTCTCCTCTTACTAAAAATATTCCATTTAGGATGATAAGTGTATATCCCCTTCTACACATAATATTCTATAATAATAATTTATGTCATAGTCTATGTTAAGTAAATATAGATTGTATATTAAAAATATATAAAAATTAATGAATAAGTATTGAAATGAAAAATAATATTTACCATATACTGATGATACTATCCAAAAGCATGAATCCAATACTTGTGATTTTTATTTTATCTTTCTGGAATATATCTAGCTATAGAGGATCTATTGTGGAATGAATATTCTATCTGGTATGTGAAAACCCCTCCCATTCCATAGAGTAATTCTAGTTGAATCAATGAGTAATGCAAGGAAAATAAAATTCGATAAAAGAATATCTCTCTATATATCTCTTTTACATGTTTTATAAAAACTGATTAAGGTGATCATGCATGAAAGACTGTGATACTTCTTGGGTGTAGGATATCATGGGCTCCTCAATAATATACCATAAAACCTATATTTAATAAAAATAATACATTATAAAATAAATATATTTTTTTAGAATTGATAATACAAAATTATTTATATACTTATCAATGATAAAAAATTCGATGTCACGTACTCATGGAAACATGATTCCATGATTTCCAAGAACAAAAAATTATTCCTCGATGTCATATAATATTAACCAACTACCTGATGTGAAAAACTAAGAATTTTTTTTAGAAAAAATTATAGAAAAACAATTCACTGATTAAATAAAATAATAAAACATTTAAATAAATAAATATATATATATCTTAACTAAATTCAATACATGAGGATCAATATCAAGTGATGGACACCACTCAAGAATAGTAGCTATGATCATATTGGACCCCTATAGATGTTATAATAGTAACATACTCAACTTATGGATTGGATAATGGAGCATCAAGGTCATCATCGGGAAAGAGAGTGTCATCCATGATATAAAAAATCTCTTTCAAGTCATCTAATACTTCTAAAACATAAAATAAAAAATATTTTTTTTTTAAAATATAATATAAAATTAAAAACTCACGAGTAATTATTTAAATAGACTTATATACTCATTGTGATTTCATTTTCATGCAACACCTCAATATTAATCTTAATAATAATTATCATATACATCTCCCTCAATTCTAAATCTTCTTAATTTCAATCATTTTTATTATTTCAAAGTCATTAATAAATATTCTATCCAAATATGTCATCATCATCCAGCCTTGACTATAAAGTTTTATCTATAATATTTTTATCTCATTATTAAATAGGTGTATTTAGCGATGTATATTAAAAAATTTCATTATTTTCCAAATTAATGAAATAACTTTCCTTTTCAATAAACTTATTATCATAAAATTTTTTATTATAATCAATGATTTGATTAAGTCTTATGTATGAGTATAAAAATTTTCGTAATAAAATTTATTTTCTTATTGTACCAAAAGAAATTGATCATATCATGAAAGATGATAGTTATATTTTTTAAAATTTTCATGTTGTGGAAAAATGCACAACCCATGATAAATATCAAACCAATAAAAATTAAAAATTGAAATATAGTTTAATCATAGGTAAGATAATTTTATTATTTCAACCAAAATATCCTAGAATTTAATTTTATTCTCTCTATTATGACACTCTATAATAATTTTTTTATATTTTTAAAATAAGGATTTAATATTGAAGGATAATTATCAACTAAGGGGTTTTTGATGGTCGAACATTGGAAAACAGTAATATAATAAAAGAATGGTTTGAAATTAAAGCTTGACCAATCCCCAAAAATCTACCTGATCCTCTAAAATATTTCCGCAAACCATACACATGCATGATAAGAACCTTCTTTCTGGATTGAGATATGTGAGCTCAAGTCAGGGGAGGTCACCATATACACCATTGACATCGACATGAAACTTCCAGTGAGGCATATCAACATCGGTGACATCCTCCATATCCCTCCATCACCACCACATAAACTAAATCCTACCAGAGGGTGTCACTACACATCATGAACTAACACTATAAAATGAACAAACCCAATAAAACTACCTAACCTATTCACCTAAGATCTATTATATAAGAAACTAGATGAGGAACCATTTCAAAATCTAGGGGAGTGTTGGGGTGGATCTAGACATCATAGTGAAACTAATTTCACAACACCATAAAATTCAACCACATAAATTTTATCACCTAAATGGATTTTTAAAATAAACTCAAGTAATTTTACAACACACCCAAATTATTTTTGTCTCAACCCCTAGAGGAATTTTTATCTCCCTCAAAGGCATTTTTGACACACCTATTCACATACCATTTTTTGTACCTCTAATCTTTGGATCCCAAACATGCCGCCTGATCTCTACAACCAGGAAGACTTTATATAAATTGTACCACTATTATCTATGATAATTACATCATTAATTCATCATTAATAATCATTTCACTTTATTCAATTCAACAACACACCATCTTGAGCACATTATCATATCGACTTCATTTACCTTCATCAACAGTTGGGAAACCGCAAAGGCAGCACCCCTTTCTTTATTCTCTCTAATAGTGGCTATATATTTGTGAGACCTCTTCATATCTATAATAAATATAGTGTATCATATTTATAATAGTTATATGTGGCATTAAAACAAAAATATCTCTCTATTTTTTTAAATAAAATCTCATTATACTATGTTATTTCAAACCCACTTACCTTTTTCTCAAACTCTCTTATCACCTTATTTCTCTATATCTCTATTATATTTATATTTTAAAATAAAAAAATCCCAAAAATATCTACCTTGATATAAAATTTGAATAATTCATCATCATATCCACCATCTTTGTCATTGTGATTGCTGACTCCACCGACTACACCATCATTGGGTCCATCATCGTCAATTCCACCATCAATTGATATCCATCTCGATATAACTATATCATTCAACACAATCATCATAGCTCCATAATTACTGGATATGATACTAGTGTAGGGGAAGAACTTGACATTATAGTGTAAGTAGTCCCAAAAGACCATACAATTCCCCTAAAGTTATTTTATCACATGAATTATTATTTTTCACATCACCTGAAGGAATTTTACAACACACCCCAAGGTTTTTTCTCTCAATACCAAAATGAATTTATCTCTCACCTGAAGGTATTTTCTACACACCCATAGACATAACATTTTATTGTACTAGAAATATTGGGAAATGGATCTTGATACCAAATAACTAAAACCAAAAATACTTTCAATACATTTAATATCTATATATTATAAAAGGAAACTATGTTTTATAACATATATTACACACAAAATAGAGCTTAAATGAACCCTGAAATATTATTATCTAAATATGATTGTGATAACCTAGTCATTGAATTCATGGGTATGAATAGTAATAATCAAAATATGAAATATATATTAATTTAATACTCAATATAGATTTGTAAATTAAATATTATTAATTAAACATTCAATTTTTAGTACATTCAATTTATTCATAAAAAAATCTTCAAAAATGTTATTTATTGATTTTTTGTGAAAAACATATATCTTTTCCCAATTTGATAAAAATAAATTAATTTTTAATATAAATATATTAAGATTATATTAGGGTAATTTTTTTATTTTTATGAAAATTTATATTTTATAATGCATCGTGAAAAATACTGTTTTTTATTGAAAACTGTATTTTTGTTTCAAGAATTTACAATGTTCCATTTTGTTTTAAAATTATTTATAATAAAAAATATTTAATTTTTAATAATTATAATACAATTATAGTATTTTTAATTAATTTTATTATTTAATTTTGTATAAAAACATTTTTATACTTAAAAATACATTTTTTTTCTAAAAGCGTATTTTTTCACCACATTTTTCTGGTTTAATTTAAAATTGAATAATTCAAATTATTTCAATTAAATATAATAAAATAGATTTCATATTTTTAATAAACATAATTAATATTATTTCATATGTTCAACTTAATTATTAGTCATAGTGAATATTTAAAATAGTACAAATCGATTACCAAAGTTAAGGTTAAAACAAGTTTATGGGGGGGGGGTTAAACTAAAGAGACAAGGGTTAAAATGACCTAAAAACGTTTCTAATTTATATTTTATATAAATATTTCTACCATATATCATCTATCGTTCATATATTATACATTTGGTATCTATTTATATTGAGTAAGATATTAATATATTTTATTCTTTTTAAAAATTCAAATTGTGTCATCTCCCCCACATATAAAAGGACACCCTCTCCTCTCCTCTGAACACTTAAAGAGTATTTTTTTAAAATACCTAATAAATTTCATTTAATAAATCCCTAAAAAAGACCTAAAGTCACTTATTTATCAAAAAACCATCTATTTAAGGATTTAGGTATAAATATAAAGTGGTTGTCTGAAGAAGAGTTATAGTTCTTAACCATAAGTTTTCATTTTATTTCTTTTTAAACCTCATTAAAACATTATAAAAACATGATAAAATAATTACACAAGTATATTAAATATAATTATATGTTAATATGTTAATTTAATACCTTTTATATATATCTCATTTTTCATCAAATGGGAAACAAAACTATCATTCGTGTGTACGATGGACTACCACCATACGAACTGATATATTTCTTTTTCCATCATGACCTATCATGGATTGTTATAATGATGGATTTAAGTTTTATATATGATATTAATTAAATTTTTATAATTATTTAAAATCAATATATCTCATATTTCTTACATTTCCATTGATTGAAAAATGATAACATCTTTTGTGTGTACGCATTGACTACCACCTCCACAAAGCAATGTGATATTTTTTCACCACCGCATCACATGTATGGTATATATAAGTTTATTTAAAGAAATAATATGGAATTTATGATATAATTATAATTATTTAAAGATAAAAAAATTACCTTTTTTCCATAATAATCATTAGAATATGGAAAATGTTACTCAAGCGAATGTACGACTTACCATCTTTGTGGTTGTAACATAGTTCCTCTTTCATAACCATATTTCATGGTTGGTTTTAAAGTAATATTTGATGTATTTAAATTATAATTATTTAATGATTATTATTATAGATATTATCAAACAATAAATACTTTTTCTATAGTCAACCTTCGAAATGTATTTTGTAAAAATGAACCTAATATCGTCAAAACGCCCGACTTGAACTTAAATGATTAAGTAATTAAATATAAAAATGGTAATAAATAAAATAAAAGGAACAATAAGATTTTAAATGGCTATTTATAAAGTAATTAACTAATATAATTTTTTTATTTGGTAATATAAATAATGTAGGTGATGAGTCAGACCTGAGGTAATGGATTTCATCTCAGTTTCCATTCAATTGAGACATATTTGGCATTATATAGCTATTTATAGTTATATGGTGTATATACTAAAACTTTTTGGAATTAAACATTAATATCTACTTATTCATAATGATTAATGATTGAATTCAATTTTTTCTTTTCATGAGTAATGTTTAAAATAAAATTTTATTTTATTTCTCTTTTGGATCAAGTATTTTTTCCTCCATGTCCATATTTTTCAAATTTTATTTACCAAAGTACTTTTTATTATTAAAACGATTTATTATGGAATATTTATGTTATTGTTGTATTTTTCAATGTTTCTAAAGGAATATTTATATCTTTTCCTCAAAATGATTAATTGTTTTTGTAAAAATAGTCAAAAGGGATGTTTTCATTTCTATATATATAGTGTTCAAGGAATTTCCCACCTCCATAACAAATTTACACCATTTATATTATTCTATAACATTTAAATGATCTTTAAAAGGAAAATATTTAGGATTTTTAAAAAAAATTCCTTTCCATTCTTTATACTAATTTATTTTACTACAAAATCAAATTTTCTAATGGTTATCTCTCATATCTTGATTAATTCTTGGAAATTTATATTAACATGAAACATTTTAATTATATTGATCAATAGACATTAAATTTATCTTAAATATTAAAATTATTTATCATGGATATGATTAATAATTAAACCATATATCACTCAATTATATGAAGATTTACAAGGAAAATTATTTGATTGATTAGGTAAAATTGATCAATCTATATTATTTACTCAATAAATATATTTTTTATAAGAAATATTGTTTATTGATTGAATTGATCATTAATTATATGAGTAATTCACTAGACATGCAGTGATTGGTGGGGCCCTAATATAGATATACCTTCAATTCATTGACAGATATTATGAGATACATTAGAAATCTATAATTAAATGTGAATTGTTGTATACATACCCATCGATTAAACTATTTTGGCATATGGCTTTGGAAGTCTAGATACGATGATGTATAAAATCATAAGTTCCAATATAAATTATTTCCTTCATTGATAATTTAGTTATTATTATCCATGAGATTACCAAATTTACATTATCCATGGATGTATTTCATGCTCATGTTAACATGTGTTTTAAGTTATTCACCTTTCGATGTTTAATTTTACTTATTCAGTCATGATACATTCTACTCTACATAACTCTTACTGATCATATTATATCACCCTTTAACTTTTTTAATTTCCCTACGATATTAATAAAGATATTATGAATATTATTATATATACAAGAATGTTTTCATTCTAAATATTTTATATTTAAAATGTTATATGGGAAACATATATTTATTTGGTTCTTCAAGAATACTAAACTGATCGGAGATTTGGGATTAGACCCCTTGTATCTATTCCAGTGTATAATGTATATGTTGGCTCTATGTTACAAGGGATTGGGTTTTTACATTTTTTAGTAGATAAAATTTAGTAGGAAAATTTATAAGTTGATTTTAAATTAACATAACTAACTTGATAATTATAATATTCAATTATAGTGTTTGAGAACTTTTACCATTTGAAGGATTTTTATTTTATGGATCAATGTTCATGTTGAATATGATCTAACTCAATGTGTTCCATTATTTAGTGACTAAGGATAACAAAATTTACAAAATCAACACCCATAGATAATATAGATATTTCCCTACCGAGAAATCCAATACTTCTGGTATTATAATTGAGTAGGTCATGGCCATATTAGGTTATATTATTCATATTATGATGAAAATCATTGCTTAAATGTAGAAACCTATTGTTCAATGACATGAATCTCCTATGTTGGATCAATTCATGTAACAAAATCCTCCAACTTTTAATTAAAATAATAATTCATTGGTTTCTGAGCAACGGATTAAATATCTGAAAAATATACTCCTCACTTTTGGATTAGATGAATGTGAAAACTTATTATGGTAGTGTATTATTTTAAAGTAGATAAGAATCAATGGTGGTAATTGATCCAAAAAACTAAATAGTTTTAATAAATAAAAATCATGGAATGGAGAACTTTTAAAGTTACTTTATTCAATAAATATTTCCCTCAATAATAGTGAGATAAAATAGAGGAAGTCCCTCATCTAAAAGAATAAGGAAAAAGAAATTGTGGCGGGTTATAAGGCTAAATTTACAAGGTTATCTAGGAATGATTAAGACTACATATATAATCATAAAATAATGATTGACCATTTATTTGATGGGATTAAGATGAATCTCAAAAGAGAACTAGTTTTTCAAATGTTTTCATAATATAAAGATATAATATTAATTTATATAAATTTGGAGAAATAATTCTTTAAATCCAATATATTCAAGGCAAATAAAGGAAATAAGAGGTCATAATAACACTAATAAAAATATAATGGTTCAAAAAAGAATAATAGAACAAATAAATTTCCATCATCTAAAAATTTTAGAAAGAAACATCCTTTAAAATTCATGAAGTGCATGGGAGTTTATTACCATTGTATAGAAAAGGGTCTTCTATCTATTTAACGAAAGTGGGAGGAAGAGAAAACTATAATTAGTTCTTAACAGAAAAGAAATGGGGATTTATTCAATACAATGTACCAAGAGTTTAGAGAATCTACTGAAGAAGATTCCAAGGGGAGAAAGTCAAGATTGCATGACCAATATAGTTGATTTTTAAGTTCATAACGATATGGTGTACGATACATTTATTAGAGACTCAAATTTAGATAATTCTTTATTTGATTCTCGATCTATGCACTGTTTTATATCTTCCCTATTTTCCATTAAATTTATATATTTCCCAAACACCATAAGAAGGGAGTTTTCAGTAAAAACTCTTAGTAGAAATCTCACTACAGTAAGGATGTGTAAGTCATTTCCCATTATGGCACAAAAACATTCCATATTTATAGACATTATTACTATATATATGGTTGATTTATATATAATCATTAGAATGTATTGGATTTAAAAATATGATTCAAAAATTTAGTATACAAAGAAGTAAATTACTATTTCTGATGATGGTTTGGAATTCCTTATCATTAGAGGGGATACATCATTATCTAAGTCATGCCTAGATCCACCCCCAATAGCTCATATGAATTTTATTCTTGGGGTAGAAGAGTAAAAAAAACCTATGGATGGAAAATTTAATCATCAAATTGAGAATGTACGTATTGTACATGAATACATTGATGTATTTCTTAAATAATTTGTTGAACATCGACCAAATCATGAAGTTGAGTTTTCCTTTGACTTAATCCCTGATGAAATACCTATATCAAATACTTCATATAGAATGTATATTATGGAATTAGTATAGATTAATTTACAACTTAAGGATTTCGGTTAAAAGGAGTTTATACGCCCTACTGTTTCACCATGGGGAGCCCCTATTATTTTCATTAAGAAGAAAAATATTTATATGAGGCCATTCATTTATTATAGAGAAATAAATGCTATTATGATAAAGAACATGTATCCTCTATCTCTCACTGATGACTTCTTCTACTAACTTCATAGAGATCAATATTTTTCAAACATTGACCTCAATTTTGGGTATCATAAAATGTGAGTAAATAAAGAAGATATTTTAGAGATATAATTTCATATGAGGTGTGAACATTACAAGTATATAATGAACCCATTTTGATTGACTAATTCACCATCTATATTTATATATCTAATAAAAAAAGTGTTTATAAAATATATTTTTAATTTTTTTGTGGTATTTATTTATGATATATTGGTATATTCTAAAATATATAAGGATCATGAGAATCACTTGTGTATAATTCTTGAGACTCTTATAAGAAAAGTTTTATATGGGAAATTTATCAAGTTTAAATTATAGATTTATAAATATTATTTTCGTGGAGATATTGTCTCCAAGGATGGCATCTTAGTTAATCTAATGAAGACAAGTAAGTCAAATAATTTCCTATACAAATGAACATAACTGAGGTACATAGTCTCGTTGGTTTGTAAGATTACTAAAATTGTTTTTTTTTAATTTCAAGAATGGCTAACCCATTGACCAAGATTTCATGTAAAGAGGTTATGTTTACATGGATAAAAGAATATGAGAAATATTTTGATGAATTGATGGAAATATTGGTGAATTCTCTTATTTTGAACCCACCAGTAGGAAATGATGGATTTTTTATATGTAGGGATGTATCAAAGAAGGTTCTTAGTTTTTTCCTTATATATAATGATAAAGGTATTTCCAATGTATCGAGGTAGTTAAATACTAATGAATAGAATTTTCCAACTCATGATCTAGAGTTGAAAGCTGTACTATTTTATTTGAATATAAAGAGGTATTTTCTATATAGTGAAATATGTGAGATTTATACAGATCATAAGAGTTGAAAATACACTCAATATGTGGGAAATAAGATGTTTCATAATAATTATGGAGTATGATTTCTCAATACACTACCACTGAGAGAAGGAAAATAAGGTAGGGGATGCATTGAGTAGGAAATATCATGGAGTTCTCTCCAAAATAGGGATTGGTAAGGATCCCATTTTGATGGATTTAATAAGGAAAGATATGAGAATTCTTAAAAAAGGGGATATATCATTCCCTTTTAAAAATAATTTCAAACCATCTTTATTGGAAAAGATAAAAATTTCTCACCCTAGTGATGAGAATTATCAAAAAAAATTAAAGTTGTGAATAATAGGAAAATGGAACACTTTGTCTATGAATATAGTGTTTTGAAATTTAAAATAGTATATTGTACCATTTATACCTAAGAAGAAAATAAAATTATTGGATGATTCTCATAACTCATATCTCTCAATACACCATAGTATCACTAATATGTATAGAGATTTTGATGAACATTTTTTGAGGGAAAATATAAAGTGGGAAATTTTTGATTATGTATCCAGATGTTTGGCTTGTCAACAAGTGATGGATGAGAGACAACATACTAAAGGATTAATGAAACCTATACCTATTCTTATGTGGAAATATAATGACATTAATATGGAATTTATCACTTTATTACTAAAGACTTCATGAAATAATGATGCAATATGGGTTATTATTAATTGATTTACCAAATCTTTACATTTCATTGATATAAGATAAAATTTACCTCCTAAATTCCATACATAGTTTTATATTAAATAAGTTGTAATAATTAATATTGATCCTCTTTTAATTTTGTCTCTCCATGGTATATTATTTACATCGAAATTATAGAAATGTATTTAAAAAGATCTTGGTACTTAGCTTCATTTGATCACCTTCTATCATTATCAAACTGATGGGAAGTTTGAAAGGACTATTCATACATTTCAATACATTTTTTGGTCATTCTCACTTGAGTTTCAAGCTATGTGGAATCATTATTTTCCTTTGGTATAATTTTCTTATAATAATAGATTTAATTCAAGTATTTAAAAGGCATTGTGTTAATCATTATATGGAAATAGATTTCATATTATAACTTGTTGGAAAGAATTTGGAGTAATAAATCTTGTGGATCTAGATCTTGTTGAGGAGAAAATAATGAAGTTAAATATTATTCAGACTCATATTAAAGCAACTAAAATAATTAAAAAAGGGTTATGTAAATAGTCATTATAAATATTTGTAATTTAAAGTAGTGGATCAAAATTTATTGAAAATATTTCCATGTAAGGGTGTTATAAGGTTTATTAAAAATAGAAATACTATCCCCAAGTACATTAAACCATTTTGAATTTTTTAAATAATTAGACATGTGTCTTACCAATTGGAAATTTCGTTAAGCCTCTCTAAAGTAAATGATGTTCTCTATATCTATTTATTTGTTAAAGAGGTATATTCCTGACACAATGAATGTGATCACCTATAAATAAATATAAATATAACCTAGTATATCTTATTATGAAGATATTATTAGAATTATTGACATGAGAGAGAAAATATTTAGGAATTGGATGACTTGACTGGTAAATATACTTTGGAGTAATCACAAAATTGAGGAAGTGACATGGGAACCTGAAGATGTTCTGAATAAAAACCACCCTATTTTTCTTAGAAGGAAGTATACATTAAAATTTAAATGATTAAATTTTAATAAGAGGGAATAATTTAGTATCCTGATATTTTAAAATAATGTTATGTTCTATCGAATATACAATACACAACATTGATCTTAAACAAACCATGAAATATTATTATATAAACAAGACTATCATAACCTAGTAAATGAATTAGTGGGTTTGAATATGAAACAAATATCATATATATATTATGGTCAGAATAAATTTAAATTTATTGATTAATTATTAGGAAATAAACACACAATTTTTAGTAAAGTCATTATATTCTTTAAAAATTATTTTTCATCAAAAATGTTTTTCATTGCTTCTTGTAAGAAAATAATATAATTCATTTTCTCTAATTTTAGAAAATTAATTGGATAAAAGAACTTAATTTTTTAAATCATCATATGAAAATTATCTTAGAGTGAATTTTTTTAATTTTTATCAAAATTTTGATTCTTCAATAAATAAGGAAAAATACAACTTTTTTATTGCAAACAATATTTTTTTACAGAATTTAAAAAGTTACATTTTTTAAATGGTTTCTAGGAAAATTAGGTTAAATTTTATTATTTATCATCCAATTATTCCCTTTTTAATGAGTTTTATAATTTTATTTGGTATAAAACCATATTTTACTTAAAATGACATTTTTTGAAAACCCCATATTTCACCACATTTTTCGGTTTAAATTTAAATGAAATTATACAACTTTTCAATAAAATTTAATAATATTTATAATATTTTTTAATCATAAAAATTAATATTTTTTGATAATTTTAACTATGTTTTTCATTATGAATTGTATAAATAGTATTGTATGTTAATTTTATTAAAGATAAATCTTGTTTGTTGGGTGTTAAACTAATGTGATAAGGGTAAAAATGATCTAAAAAGTTGTCTAATTCTATTGGATAGTAATACTTTGACCCTATATAATTTAAGAATAATAAATGGTCTGTTTTTGATCCATTGGTACTGATTAATACATTAATATATATTTTTTTCTTTTTAAATATTCCAAGTGTGTCCTCTATTCCACTTCTAGAAGGACACCCACTCTCTCCTCCTATAAAAACTTTAAGAGCCTTTTGGATACGCCAATACCTACTTTAATACCTTCATTAAATCTATACCCATGACCTAGAATCCATTTTTTGATTATAAAATAATCCTAGTAAGTATTTAGATATAAACCTTAATAGGTTTTCTGAAGAAGAGGAATAGTTCTTAAACATGTGTTTTTGTCCTATTTATTCTTCCACCTTAATAAAATCTTTTTAAACCAAGATAAAATAATAAAACCATTATATTAAATATAATAAGATTTTTTAGGTGAATTTCATACATTATATCCATCTCCACTTCCATAAATTGGGAAACAAATCTTTCAATCGTGTGTATAGTGGACTACCGCCTCACACACAGATCTAATTAATTTTCCATCACCTACTCTCAAGGTTTTTTATAATGATTAATTTAATGTGTATATATATATATGTGATATTAATGAAATATTTATTATTTTTGAAAAATAATACTTCAAATATTTTCATACATTTCTATTCGTTAAAAAATGATAATTGCGTTCATGCATACGTGTGGACTACCACCTCCACAAAGCGATGCGATTTGTTTTTCACCACTGTAGCACATGGAAGATAAATAAAATTTTATTTAAGAAAATAATATTTTATTTATGATATAATTATCATTTTTAAATTTAACATAATATATACCTTCTTTATATCATGATCATTGGAAATGGAAAATGTTACTAATGCATACATACAGCTTATTGTCTCCATGATTGCAATGTGGTTCATTTTTCATAACTATATTTCATGGTTGGTTTTAAAATTATAATTTTTAAATGAAAATTATAATTATGTCACGATTATTATTCTGGATATTATATAATAATGAATTCATTTACCATAGTCAACTTACGATAGTGATTTTGGGCATATGAACTGAATATGGTTAAAACATCTGACATGAACTTAATTGATTAAGTAATTAAATATAAAATTGTAATAAAAATTTAAAGGAAAAAAATTAATGCATTGTTATGAAATAAAACAATTAACATAATTTTATTATTCTAGAATGAAAAAAAACTTACACGAAAATTTAGACGAGAGGAAAGAGATTTCATCTCAATTTCCACTCCATTGAGACATATTTGGCATTATGCATCGATTTATTTTCATGAAGAGTATATAATACCCATTTTAATTATTTAACAAGAATATATATGATTATTAATAATTAAATTATTGTTACTCTTTCATGAGTAATGTTTAAAACAAAACATAATATTATTTCTCTTTTGAACGAGGATATTTTAATTCCATGTCCATATTTTTAAAAATTATTTTAAAAATGTCCATTTTAAAAATAAAATTATTTATTTGGGATATTATATTTTATCCCAGAATTTTTAAAAGGTTTAAAATTAATCTTTCAAATATTTACCTAAAAGGTTCATTTTAACCTTTTTAAAAAAAATCAAAATGAATGTTTTTGTTTTGACATATCTTATAATAACAGAATTTCCCGCCGCTATAAACATTTTACACCCATTATATTCTACTGTAATGTTTTAATTATTTTAAAAAGTAAACTTTTTTTGAAGTATTATTTTAAAATTTTCATTTACATTCTTCAAAGGAATTTATTTTACTACAAAGTCTACTTTTCTAATGGTTATCTGTCATCCATTGATTGATTTTTTGAAATTAAATTTCCCTTTAAACATTCAATTTATTATAATCATTAGAAATTAAATTTATATTAAATATACATATTATTTTTTATGTATATACTTATTTGCTAAATATTATATCATTTTTATATACTATATTTTACTTTTAAGTTTATTTGATTAACTATGGAAAAGATTATTAGTCTATATTCTTTACATGATACAGATATTTTTTGATATAGGATATTGTTTATGAATTGAATTGATCATTCAATATAAGATGAATTCCATTGAAATTAAGTGTCATGTGGGGAAAGTTATAGATATATCCTTGATTCATTGGCATGTCTCATGAGAAAAATCAGTAATCTATCATCAAATGGGTTTCTAATGTACACCAACCAATCAATTAAATTATTTTGACATAGGGATTTGATGGTATAGATATCATGATGTTTGAAATCACGATGTCTGATATTAAGCATTTCCATCATTGAGAATTTATTTATTATTTTCCATTATACTATTTCATTTATATTATCCATGTATGAATTTCATGGTCAATTTATTGATTAAATGGTATAAATTTTTAGTTATTTACCTTTCCATATTGAATATTCTTTATTGATTCATGATAGATTCTATTGTACATATATCTTACTGAGTATTTATGCTCACCATTTGTTTTCCTTTCCCAAGGATTTCAATAAGGATATTATAAATAATATCCTGTATTAATTATTTTTTTCATCCTATATATTTTATGTTTCCAATTTTATATGGGAATCATATATGTATGTTTTTATTAAAGACTACTAAACAGATCAATCCATTGGGATTAGATCCCTTTTATCAATGCCAATATAATAAATTAGACACTTTCTATAGGTTATTAGGTTCAGGTTTGTTATAGTACATGGTTCAATCATGGTCATATCTATGTATTACATCATGGAAGATTTATTTATCATCACTTTTATTAATTTACTTCATTGACACAACATCATTAATACATCATCATATTCACTTCATTCACCTTCATCAGTAGTTTGGAAACCAAAAAGATAGAACCCCTTACTTATCCTCTCTCACAGATGATACATATTTTTTGTCCCTCCTTATCTCTAGAAATAATCCACTTCATCCATATTCTACGTGTTATCCATGGAATTAAAAAAGGATATCTCTCTATTTTTTGTCAAAAAATCTCACACTGCTCTTTTTTTTCAAACCCTATCACCTCTTATTTTAACTACCTCATAATTATGTCCCTATATATATTACTAAAATTATCAAATAAAATATCCCAATAAAATCCACCTTGATTAAAAATTTGAATACTCCATCATCATATACACTATATATGTCACCATTATCATCAACTCCACTGACACTGCCATCATTGGATCTATCACATCGACTCCATGTTCAATGAATATCCATTACGATATAAATCCATCACTTAAATATAATCATAACACCTATATGATCATTGTATTTAATATTAGTGTTGGGGAGAAGCCTGACATCATAGGAGAAGTAGTTGTAAAACACCATAAAATTAACCTAAAGACATTTTATCACTTGAAGGAATTTTCCATATCACTTGATGGAATTTATAAATACACCCAAAGGATTTTTATCTCAATATCCAAAGGAATTTTTGTCTCCCACAAAGACTCTTATAACACACCCATGGATATATAATTGTTTTTGTAAATCCTATATTAGGAACTGGAACATGACACATAATCTCTATAACTAGGAAATTATTTGATATATGGTTCCATCGTGGTATCCATGAATGATATTGTTGATGCTTCATTCATCATCACTTCACTTCATTTTCTTCATCAATAGACCATCGGTGACATGTTATTGTATTCTTTTTGTTAACCTTAATTGGTAGTTGGGAAACTGAAAATTTGGCACCCATTCCCTATTCTCTCTCATAGTGGATACAGTTTTTCTATCCCTTTGCATATATTTCATAATTACACCATTTTATAGGAATTATATATAATATTCAAAAAAATATCTCTAATTTTTTTCAAAAAATCGCATGCCACTCTCTTTTTTAAATCCCTATTAAATATTTTTTCAAAGTATGTTATCTATTTATATATCTATTTCATATTAAATTTTAAAATAAAATATCCTAATAGGAAATATAGATAAATAAATAGCCTCCAATTAAAAAGATGGAGAAAATACACCGAAGACCTCACGTCAAGCTCCTTCGAATCTCCTTGTCGGGCTACAACTATCATTAAAGCCTATATCCCACAAAATAAAACTCTTATCACTAGAATTTTTAAGGAATAAATTACATAGTCTATAAAATATACCCCTTGAATAAGGAATAATACTAAAACTTGAGAACCCTAGGGCCCTGAAACTGTGATATAATTCAGGATAGAGAAAACCAATAAAGTGACGCCAATAATAAGATAGGAAAGTGAAAAACATTCCAGGACCAAAATGAATGAGAATAAACCTATCATACCAATGTGATCAGAATATAATATGGAAATACCAAAATAAAATGAATGTTGAGGCATCAAATAAATAAAAAAGGAGAAAAACATCGTCATGAGTGGTGATTGAAGAAGGAAAATGAGGGTAAAACCCTAAATTACCCTGAAAATAGGTCCCCGTATATCCATATTTTAATGATAGTTATGTTAATAGTCAAAGAATATAAGAACCTACTAACATGATTTGGAGAACTAAATAAATAGGGCTATTATTTCCATATTTTTATCATACCATGGTAACAATCCATGTAATGTAGCTTAATTTACCAGTAATATTGTGTAATGGGTGTACATAATTGAGTATCAATTTAGTTTAATATTTTGAAATATGAAATAAAAATAATAATTATTTGAAATTTCATATTGATTTCTTATATATAGACATAAATAAATTTAACTCACCACCTTTTGAAACTAAATCATGAAATTTCAGTTTATAGTTTTTACGATAGAGCCTCGACTAAAGTGTGAGATTTCTTTTCTAATATCATCATTTTATAACCTGTAAAAAGAATAAAAATTTATTTTGAAGATATTATGATATAAAATATTAATTAATCATTTCACTCATAGTACATATATTGTTATTGCTTCACAGTTGAGTAGAACATATGTAAGTGATCATTGTTGTTCCCCATTTGAATGTAATTGTTCATGTTCATCATTTAAACCAAACCCTTTGTTATTATTTAAGAGTAGAATTTATACTATATTTATAATTAATATTATTTTGAATAATATCTATAAATTATATTTATCAATTTAATATTTCTGGTTTTATGCTAAAAATAATATTATTTTTTAATTTTTTAATTATCTCATTTATAAATGATGAATATGTTTATGATTGTAATATTTAGTTTTTTTATTATATTATTAAATAATAAATTTTATATTAGTTTTTTATTTATATATATAGAAGTACTTGAGCACTGTACCAATGTACATACTATAGTCTGGTACTATATCAATGGCATTATTCTCTAAAATTGTGCTTTCAAACCATGTATTGGAACTTCAAGAAATTTGGCCTCCATGCCATCAATGTAGGGTGGTTTAAATAAACTTGAGTAGCCTCAGGATGATGGATCAAAGCAGTAGTACTCATTGGAAAGAGCTAACTGGACACAAGACAATATAGGGACATGGTAGATACACCATTGGGTTTAGGCTCTATATAGCTCATGACATGGAATGGACAGTCTTACCACATCATCAGGTGGTGAGATAGGTGTAGACATTGAAGAGCTATTGGGGAGGTTTTCTTTACTAAATTTTATAAAAATATGTAAGGAATTTGTTCCTTTGGGCCTTGAGGTTATATATTATGGGCCTCTAGGTTATGTGAGGGTTCCCACTCAACCAAGTTAAAAAGTGGGCTTATCTAGAATAAAAATAGGATTAGAGCCTATAGAAAATTATAATGATCAGTTTTAAATTATATTAATTATAATATTTTTAAAACAATAATATTATTTTATAATAATATTAATTAGATTATATTATTTATTTAGAATATTTGAATAAAATATTTTACTTAAATTTATCGATATTTTTTTTATCAAATTATATTAAATAATTTTAATTATTTTTTTAAATATAATATTTAATAACATAATATATATATATATCTATATGAAAATTTCATTTTATTATTTCATTATTAATATTATTTTATTTTATATAGTTATTAATTAACCACAATTTCTAAAAAAGTGATTTAAAAAGTAAATAAAAAATAAAAAATAATAAAAATACAAAACAATAAATTATAAAATAATAAAATATATATTTATAGTGAATATTTTGAAATCTCATTGAATGTAAACAATGAAATTTAGAGGAATTTAAATGAGAAAAGGAATTGAAATTTAGAAAATCTTAATTTTGAAATATTGACTATATGTGGTTATATTTATATTAATGTTTTTGAAACATAAAGGTTTTTATCACAAATAGCCACCCCATAGTTATGTTTTTGGTGTATGATACATTTTTATATGATGTTCAATTATAATTTCAATTGTAAATCATCTTTTTGAAATTTTCACCAATTTTTTGTTGTATTGTTTAATGACCTACATATAATTCATTGCTAATTACTAATTATTTATAATTATTATTAGTTAAAGAAAGATAAAATGTTTAGAAATTTTAAACTAATAGCAAGGCCATCCAATCTTCCATAAAAATTATCATATTTTTACTTTTACAATGCTTAGTTGTGATGTATAATAGTGATGAAATTATAAAATGTCACTACATTGTTAATTAATTTCAATATATAACTAATTTTATGCCAAAAATATGTTATCATGATAGAAAGAATAATTATGATGGGGTTTTCCTAGGCCTAACCCCATGGTGTGCTTAGTAAGAACTTGGGCTTGCACCAATAACTAACATGGGGGAAACTAAATCTTATCCCACTCCTCTTGCAACCCTAGAAAGAAGATGACCACACCTCCTTTCTTTACACCACCTCATGCTTTTCCTCTCTTTACCTTAAGTTGGTGGTGCATCCAACGGTCATATATCTCGTCAAAATCACTTCTCTACCACATAATCTACACTATCTATTCATCCCTTGATATTTTTGGCCACCTCTCCTGTGAACATCAACAATGCCTCCCGACCTCACCTCATTCATCCTTGTGACTAGTTCTGGCTGAATGAACTATTAAAACCTCACCTTTACAATTCCCAAAAATAATTACATTTTGTTAAAAAAATCCACATATTTCATGTGTTTGATCCATCTATTTAATTGGTTCCATGAAATGCATCATGGGAATGAGACATGGTCTTTTTAGTCACTAAAGATGATCTACATCAAAGTTGTAGCAAACATCATATCCCACTATATATCTTTGTAATTTAAATATACTAGAATTTGGTTGTGCATCAATTATTAAATATCAGTTTTATTATCCCTTCAGCCAATAGTTTCATATTTTTCCTCACACTTATGTAACTTTTACTCATCCAATTATATCTTAATGAAGGGGGATGGTCCCACTAGTGATGGAGTTGACCATGCAAAGAAATTTTTTATCTTTCCCAAACCACTAATACTCTATTTAATTCATTATATATTTGTTTTTGTAAATTTTATCATTATTATCTTTTATTAATTAAGGAAAAAGTTAAGGAAAATTCATCTCAATATTAATTTTTCTATGCATTTGAGTTTGATATTTTAAATTTAGCACATATAGTAGAAGTCATAAATCATGTGAAATGTCTATGGTGGTCGGTAGCACATCTCATCGTTTCTATATAATATTATTATTTTTTACCATAAACTATTTTATTTTATTATTTTAAATTCATTGAAATACTTCATAATTTTTTGTCTACTAATATGAACAATTTTGATGGTTAGTCTTGTTAAATGATATTAATTTAGATAACATTGGTTTCTATCATCATAATAATGTTCTTGAAAAAAATTATTAATAAATCTATAAAATATATCACTAATATTTTTATCTATAATAGGATTATTCATAAAAAAACTGAATAAGTTGGAATAAATAATTTGATTCATTGGGAATGAATTTACATAAAATTTTATATTCCGGGATGAATGATCTACTACCAATATTCAATGAAAATAATTTTAATTATAGAAATATTATTTGTGACTACCAAGAACTATAGTATAACCATACATTTTTAGTGATGAAGTTTCTCATCATAAATGAAAATTTCACATATTTCATTATTTTCAAATAATTCGGGATTTGAGACATTATATTTTGGGACTTTACACTCCCCCTCTTTGAAATGACTATGTCATCAGAGATCCCCTCTATGGGTGGACTTGTGACTATAGTATTTTATTTATTATAGTATAATGAGAGTTTGATTCCTGGTTATTGGGGTTCGTATTTTTAATCAAATGTTTTTTATTTTCCTACATTAAATTCTAGGGAAGGTGGAGGTCTAGGTTTTATGCAATTGGAAACATTTGAGATCCATGGTTCAAATTCACTTCAAGTGGTTTTGATTTGTGTTAAGAAGATAACCCTACTTATAATTTCATGATAAAATGGCTACATCATCATGAAGAATCATTAATTTTACACTACCCATATGAATTTTATAGAAATTTATAAGGTAGTTTTTTGAGACATCTCATAATCTCCCTCATAAATGTTTCTTATAATTATTTTAGTGAAGATTTCATTCTCTCACTGTTAACATTGAAAGGAAATTTTCTTCTCTTTATAAAATGCAACATACAAATTTTCAAGTATTCATAAATGTTGAGACTCGAAGCTTGACGTACATGGACATTACATTACTTTTGTGGAAGACTTAGTACATAACAAAAACACACACGCAAGGACCGTAATAGTTTAGTGTCTTTGGAAACTCGGAATATAATCTTCTAATCGTGGTGAAAGATCTTCAACATCTCCCATAAAGATATTATTTTTTAACCTAAATCCTTTCTTTATGTCCTGGGGAAAAGAAAACATAAAAGGGTGAGCTCAAATGCTCAGTAAGGGTAAACAAAAGAAATATCAATCACGTCATATTCATAAGAACATATCTTTTGGAAATCTTAACCAGCAAAAGAGATCATAATTTCATAACATGGTATAAATCATAGTGGTGAAATGTAATCCCAATAATCATAACATAAAACATGAAACTTTGTGGCATACACACATAGTCATAGAGAATCATTTCTTATTAGTCAAGACTCATTGCCAAGACTATCTTAGTGGACAAAGTCCCTTTCTGAACCGAGTTCATTCCTCGTTTCAGTCCTGTTTCACTGAACCGGTATAACCTACTGTTCCAGCCATGTCTATCTCATGAGATATAAAATCTTTACCCAATGCATTGGAGGGAGATATAGGTCCCACCCATCTCATAATGATACCATTCTTATGTGTGCCACAAAATCATAAACCATACATCATAGCATAACCCATGTAATAAAAATGGGATTCTTAAACATTGTGACATCATAAAACAATTCATATAAGATAAAGGAATTCATAAAAATAATTCCATCACAACAAAATCAAATCAATGTAATAATAGGTATAAAAATAGAACCCTTTATTATCTTAGACGGAAAATAATTTTGATAAAACACTTGAACTCCATTCTTGAGGAAAATATCCTTTCTACTTCAAAATCACTTTTCATTTCTTAACATGTCATAAAATTATAACTAAAAGAAGTTGATTAAAAATAAACTTGAAAACTTATAAGGTAAGCTTCTTAGAAATAATGTTTTAAAAATCCATTCATGCCGTATAAGTTAAAAGAAAACATCCTTCTCGTACTTTTGTCGGAAAAGTCAAAAAATACCTCGTACGAAAAATAACAAAAGATTCCTTTCATATCTTTTACTAAAAACTCACCTAAGGTTAAGTTTGATATAAACTATTGTAGAAGGATATAAATATTACATATTGGGGAAACATGGATGTGGATGATAAAATACACCCCAGTAAATACCAAAGTATAAACAATCTCGGATAAAAATGAGATTGTGATATTTCCCTTACCTTATGTCTGATATGCTTTGTACGTATCTGAACCTCCTGTATAATGATTTAAATAATGTCATTAACTTATTACAGAATCATATTCATTGTTATGATATCATATATGGTTCACTTATGACTTTATATTACCCGTTCTTTTGTAAATTCCATGTTAAATAAGCGTTTTGGGTATAATCGTTTCATTTATCGTAGGTGTTTGGACTTGTTGTTCTTGACATTATTATTACTTATATCATGATTTACTTACTTACAGAATATAAAACATGATTTATATATCATATATATTTAGTATATATATATAATATATAGATAAATGAAATGAAACACACCGTTCATGGAGATGGTAGTCTGTACGTATGCATGAACGCAGTTTTCCTTTCCTTATTGTCTTGAATGGAAATAAGTAGATGACATACATATATATATATACATAAATCCAGTAGATTTAACATGTCATATATTTCATTATTAGTCATTATATATACTTTATAATCATTCATGAATGGTTAATGTGGAGAATGAATCTCATCACGTCGTGGAGACGGTAGTCCGTACGTACGCACGAGTGATGATATCGTTCTCATGATCGTGAACTTGTGTTGAAGTGTATGTATAATATTTCAGTATCAATATCACTTTATAATAATCATATATAGCTACTCATTAAACCATTATACCCATCCAATTAAAGTGGTGGAGGAAAATAGATTACACCACGGCGTGGAGACGGTATTCCGTACGTACGCACGCGCGGTGATTTCCTTTTTCCATAGGACGGATAGAAGGTTAATTAGAGTTGTTTAATATTTATAATAACATATCAGTATATAATAAATACTGATGTTATTAATTTATCATGAAACAACTAAATAAGAAGAAGTTGAAGAAGAAAGAAATTGAAAAAGATCGGTAATGGATATTACCTCTTTTTGACACGCCTTTTCTTAACCTCCACTTAAAGAAATAAGGATGGTCTTTGAAGAAGACCAGGACCTCTAGGATGATACTAAGAAATTGGAGAAGAGATTTTTTCAGGTGTTGGCCGATATTTAATGCTCAAATTGGTGTGAGGAGTAGAGGGAGGAGGTGCCCTTTTATAGGGGAGGAGAGGGGCACCTTAGGAAAATCTCAAAATATTATTTTATACTAAGGTCAAATTCGGTTTATAATGGTTCCAAAGGGTCTTATTTCGAAGTTAAAGTGGGGATGGGTAGAAATACTATAATCCAATAGGATTTAGACAAGTTTAGGTTGTTATTTTAACCTTATCAATTATATTTAACTCTATGTTAAATAATTTAACTTTTACCGTGTCTTTTTGTTTTCTTACACTATATGGTTAATAAACTTACTATATCAAGCCAAACGAACCCCAAGTTGTTTATTATTAATATATATAACCTTATCTAAGTCATTTGGCCGAACAATAGATTTTTAGGAATACAATAACAATTAATAATACAATATTTGTTTTAAAAACTAATTTATGTCAATTTTGACACTATTTGGTACATGATTTTTATGAAATTTTTAACAGAATGATAAGTTCGAACCAAGTTACTTAAATCAACAATAACATGTCATATTAACCTATAAAATTAGTTTAAGTCATAAAAAGTCTCAAATTACATTTATTTGGTCATTTATAACATCAATTATGTTAATATTTTCTTAAAAAGGTAATTACTGCATCATCGTTGTGTCATAAATAAATTAAATTATTTAATGTCTAAAAATTACAAATAAAATATCATTATATAGGAAATATTTTTAGATTTCTAATGTATATTTATAGTCGAATTTAGCTTATGTATAACCCTATATTAAAAATGATTTACTTATTAAACATTGATTTTAACTATTTTAACCCTTCCTTAAATAAATTAATAATAAATGTCCTAATCTAATCCAAGTGGGCTTAAATGGTCATATTTTATTCCTAAGGTTGTTTTTGGTCGAATTACACTTATCCAATAGAATTAGGACATGTTTTAGGGTAATAATAATATCATTTCTACCCTTAATTACCCTATTTACTTTTAACCGTGGTAAAAAAAAGTCAAAAGTTACTATTCACCAAAAATTATTTTCATCTCATTGGACCACATTTTAGTCCTTAATATTAACTGTGTCTCTCGGATTTTCAAAATTCCACTCACAGAAGCGGTAAAATTAAGTTTTATGAAAAATTCAGTTTTTTTAACTACCACTTAGTGGTTTCACTATTCATCAAAAAATGAACGTTTCCAGAAAAATACAAAAAAATTAGGCCTAAGATATATTTGATATTATGAATTAAAAAATGATGTCTATTTTAACAAATTCAAAACATATCAGTTACATTAATTAATTTAAAAAATTAATTCCCGTCGTCAAAACAAATAGTGTGTTTTTGAGAGATAATAACTATCAAAAGATTGACACTTGTTTATGTCTGGTTTAAATGTGAAATTACATCCAATGACCAAAATTGTATTAAATTAAAAAAATATATTCTAAATATACTTTAAACCCACTCAAATTAATAATTTATCACTATTAATTATTTCTATTAAAAAAGTTGTTTTTAATTAAAATTTAGTAATTTTCACTATTCATCAGAATATGAAAGTTATCCGAAAAGTACCAAAATTTCACCCTAAGCTAATTTTAATATTCCGAATCCAAAAATGAAGTCCATTTTGAAAAATAAAATTTAAAAAATTTCAAAAAGTGGTTATTACTATTCATAATGGATAGTTTTAATAATATTTTAATAGCATATCGTTGTTTAGTGAAACTCGATATTGCGTACTACACACACTATCGAGGAAGATCGCGATTGCGTGTAATGCAAGTCAAGTCAAGGATGTGTGTTGTGAAAGCTTCTTTTGGTGTAATGTACAACACAAGACATGAAATTAAAAAGAATATTTTTCCTAAAATCTTGGGGTGTTACATTCTACCCCCCTTAAAATGAATTTCGCCCTCGAAATTCGCCGGGGTTATAAATGGTTTACTATTAGAAAGTTTCTTTAATAGAAACCCACATCGTAAAAAGGAATACCAAAACCAATATTTAAAAACAAAAGTATGAAACGTAACAGTTACCCAAATAATCTAATCATTGGGTTTCAACATAGGTGAAAATATGGATATGGAAGAGAAATCTAACCATCATGTTCTGATGGAGAGTGGTAAAGAACATGGCTATGGAAAAACCAGCAATCACAAAGCCATAAATTTGTGATGATCTAAGGTACCATTTGATTCATCAGATATAAGAGCACTAGGACAAAATTCTTGGTTTTCAAAATCATTTCCTTAAAGTTGAATAATTTTAATTAGAATAAATACTTACTTTATTTTGGTACAATCTCACTGTTGTTCGTACTTTGAACAATTTCCACTTCATCTCTTAAAGAAATGAAGTTTAATTTTTTATTCATTAAGTGTTAATTGATCATGTGATAGAATGATGGGTTATTCCATCTATTTCAAACAAAAGGTTAGCAAAAGATATCAAATATACATAAGTCCATCTATGGTGAGGTTAATCATATATGATTCCAAGAATGAACCTATACTTCATATATCATACCGCATAATAAAATAAAACTAGTTTCTACTAAACAGGGACTTCCTATAGGCCAGTGGTAGGCGATAAAGGCCAGTCGCACTTCGTTTGTGGGTTCGATTCGCACAGCCTTGTCCGACGCGATGGGTTGTCGCCCGTCCTGCAGGTTGTCCTTTTTCTAAAGCTATATTACTATAACATCCCATCAATAATATCGAAAAAAGTTCTATCCTAACTTATGTCCAACATAATCCATTCCAATCTTTAGTCTTATCTAAAATACTTCGGTCCAAGCTCATAGTATAAAGAAAATGATTACTTGAAATGTCATCAACCAACCATCATTTATCCCCCGTTATCTTGTTGGTCACATTCGAATCATGTGAATACCGTAATCATGTATTATCTTGAAAAATAAATACCCATTAAACCTTAGTGAAAACATGAATGTTGTCAACAGTTAACTCTTTCCACATAACAAAATCCAAAAATTCTATATAGTCAAACCATGATATAACCTTCTCCTTATATCAGTCATGAGCTCATGAATACTATCAAACATTTAATTTTCTCCTTATCCCTTCATTATGCGCGTATCATCTACTTTCCAAAAATACTGGTACCATTCATCACATACTTTCAAAACTTAAGGAAAGACAAAAGTGTAACAATCCTTAGATGTCTCTTTATTCCATAGTACCATGAGATTACTTATACAACATTACACTTGATAAACATGTAATCATTCCACTACATTCTTAAACCATTGACCGAGCTTCAACAATTCTTTCATCTCACATATCATTTGTAGTCTCATCATCATCATCAACATAAATACTACCCATATGACCATACTGATTCTCTTCATGAGACTTTCCCTTAGGGCATTGGTTTGCATAATGCCCGTACATTCCACATTTAAAACATTTAACCATTGTTGATTTCGTAGCAATACCATTATCCTCATCCCTAGTGTTAACTGAACCTTTTCCTTTGCAGTTACTGGCTTTGTGTCCTTCTTTTCCACACCCAAAGCATCTTCCAGTTCCTTTGAAACATTCTCCTTGATGCCTCTTCCCACATTATTTACATAGGGGAAATTGAACTTTCTTTCCTCTATGATCATCATGAAACTCCATCTTTTTTTTATTAGCCGAGTTAGGAAACTTACCAAATTTTACTTTATTGATCATATTATGAGATTGTTGATTCGGCATAATAATGATGTTTGGACCTCCAAATCCCATTTCATTTGGTTTCTCATGAATAATATCATTCCATTGTCCATCATATCCTCCATTATCGTGAATCATCTTGTTTCCAGCCATTTTCTAAAACCCAAAAAGAATAGTGTGAGAGGCAAAAATCATAATAAAGGGGAAGTAACTTCAATATCTAACATCTTTGGTTTAATCTAATATCGTTACCATAGTTCTAGGACTATATACTATACGTATACTTATCCTTAGGGACATCCCTAGACATACCTTAGAAATATCTCTAGGGATCTCACTAACATTTTCGCATCCTAGTTTCAAAGGGTTGACTAAACGTTTCCTCTGATACCAACTGTAGAGACCCGAAGCTTGACATACATGGACATTACATTACTTTTGCAGAATACTTAGTACATAACAAAAACACACACACAAGTACCGTAATAGTTTAGTGTCTTTGGAAAAACTCGGAATATAATCTTCTAATTGTGGTGAAAGATCTTCAACATCTCCCATAAAGATCTTATTTTTTAACCTAAATCCTTTATTTATGTTCTGGGGAAAAGAAAACATAAAAGGGTGAGCTCAAATGCTCAGTAAGGGTAAACAAAAGAAATATCAATCACGTCATATTCATAAGAACATATCTTTTGGAAATCTTAACCTGCAAAAGAGATCATAATTTCATAACAAGGGATAAATCATAGTAGTGAAATGTAATCCCAATAATCATAACGTAAAACATGAAACTTTGTGTCATACACACATAATCAGAGAAAATAATTTCTTATTAGTCAAGACTCATTTCCAAGACTATCTTAGTGGACAAAGTCCCTTTTTGAACCGAGTTCATTCCTCATTTCAGTCCTGTTTCACTGAACCGGTATAACCTACCGTTCCAGCCATGTCTATCTCATGAGATATAAAATCTTTACCCAATGCATTGGAGGGAGATATAGGTCCCACCCATCTCGTAATTATACCATTCTTATTTGTGCCACAAAATCATAAACCATACATCATAGCATAACCCATGTAATAAAAATGGGATTCTTAAACATTGTGACATCATAAAACAATTCATACAATATAAAGGAATTCATAAAAATAATTCCATCACAACATAATCAAATCAATGTAATAATAGGTATAAAAACAGAACCCTTTATTATCTTAGATGGAAAATATTTTTGATAAAACACTTGAACTCCATTCTTGAGGAAAATATCCTTTTTACTTCAAAAACACTTTTCATTTCTTAACCTGTCATAAAATTATAACTAAAAGAAGTTGATTAAAAATAAACTTGAAAACTTATAAGGTAAGCTTCTTTGAAATAATGTTTTAAAAATCCATTCATGTTTTATAAGTTAAAAGAAAACATTCTTCTCATACTTTTGTTGGAAAAGTCAAAAAATACCTCGTACGAAAAATGACAAAAGATTCCTTTCATATCTTTTACTAAAAACTCACCGAAGGGAAAAGTTTGATATAAAATATTTTATAAGGATATAAATATTACATATTGGGGAAACATGGATGTGGATGATAAAATACACCCCAGTAAATACCAAAGTATAGACAATCTCGGATAAAAATGAGATTGTAATATTTCTCTTACCTTATGTCTGATATGCTTTGTACGTATCCGAACCTCCTGTATAATGATTTAAATAATGTCATTAACTTATTAAAGAATCATATTCATTGTTATGATATCATATATGGTTCACTTATGACTTTATATTACCCGTTCTTTTGTAAATTCCATGTTAAAGAAGCGTTTTGGGTAAAATCGTTTCATTTATCGTAGGTGTTTGGACTTGTTGTTCTTGACATTTTTATTACTTATATCATGATTTACTTACTTCCAGAATATAAAACATGATTTATATATCATATATATTTAGTATATATATATAATAGATAGATAAATGGAATAAAACACACCGTTCATGGAGACGGTAGTCCGTACGTACGCATGAACGTTGTTTTCCTTTCCTTATTGTCTTGAATGGAAGTAAGTAGATGACATACATATATATATACATAAATCAATTAGATTTAACATGTAATATATTTCATTATTATTCATTATATATACTTTATAATCATTCATGAATGGTTAATGTGGAGAATGAATCTCATCGCGTCGTGGAGACGGTAGTCCGTACGTATGCACGAGTGATGATATCGTTCTCATGATCGTGAACTTGTGTTGAAGTGTATGTATACTATTTCAGTATCAATATCACTTTATAATAATCATATATAGTTACTCATTACACCATTATACCAATCCAATTAAGGTGGTGGCGGAAAATAGATTACACCACGACGCGGAGACGGTATTTCGTACGTACACACGCGCGGTGATTTCCTTTTTCTGTAGGATGGATAGAAGGTTAATTAGAGTTGTTTAATATTTATAATAACATATGAGTATATAATAAATACTGATTTTATTACTTTATCATGAAACAACTAAATAAGAAGAAGCTGAAGAAGAAAGAAATTGAAAAAGATCGGTAATGGATATTACCTCTTTTTGACTCGCCTTTTCTTAACCTCCACTTATAGAATTAAGGATGGTCTTTGAAGAAGCCCAGGACCTCTAGGATGATACTAGGGAAGTGGAAAAGAGATTTTGGCAGGGTTTGGCCGAGCATGAATGCTCAAATTGGTGTGAGGAGGAGAGGGAGGCGGTGCCCTTTTATAAGGGAGGAGAGGGGAACCTTAGGAAAATCTCAAAATATTATTTTATATTAAGGTAAAATTCGGTTTATAATTGTTCCAAAGGGTCTTATTTCGAAGCTAAAGTGGGGATGGGTCGAAATCCTCTCATCCAATAGGATTTAGACAAGTTTAGGTTATTATTTTAACCTTATCAATTAGATTTAACTCTAAGTTAAATAAATTAACTTTTACCGTGTCTTTTTGTTTTCTTACACTATATGGTTAATAAACTTACTATATCAAGCCAAACGAACCCCACGTTGTTTATTATTAATATATATAACCTTATCTAACTCATTTGGTGGAACCTTAGATTTTTAGGAATAAAATAACAATTAATAATATAATATTTGTTTTAAAAACTAATTTATGTCAATTTCGACACTATTTGGTACATGATTTTTATGAAATTCATAACAGAATGATAAGTTTGAACAAAGTTACTTACATCAACAATAACATGTCATATTAACCTATAAAATTAGTTTAAGTCATAAAAAGTCTCAAATTACATTTATTTGGGCATTTATAACATCAATTTTGTTAATATTTTCTTAAAAAGGTAATTACTGCATCATCGTTGTGTCATAAATAAATTAAATTATTTAATGTCTAAAAATTACAAATAAAATATCATTATGTAGGAACTATTTTTATCTTTCTAATGAATATTTATAGTCAAATTTATCTTATTTATAACCCTATATTAAAAATTATTTACTTATTAAACATTGATTTTAACTATTTTAACCCTTCTTTAAATAAATTAATAATAAATGTCCTAATCTAATCCATGTGGGCTTAAATGGTCATATTTTATTCCTAAGGTTGTTTTTGGTCGAATTACACTTATCCAATAGAATTATGACATGTGTTAGGGTAATAATAATATCATTTTTACCCTTAATTACCCTATTTACTTTTAACCGTGGTAAAAAAAATTCAAAAGTTACTATTCACCAAAAATTATTTTCATCTCATTGAACCCCATTTTAGTCCTTGATATTAACCGTGTCTCTCGGATTTTTAAAATTCCACACACAGAAGTGGTACAATTAAGTTTTATGAAAAATTCATTTTTTTTAACTACCACTTAGTGGTTTCACTATTCATCAAAAAATGAACGTTTCCAGAAAAATACAAAAAAGTAGGCCTAAGATATATTTGATATTATGAATTCAAAAATGACGTTTATTTTACCAAATTCAAAACATATCAGTTACATTAATTAATTTAAAAAATTAATTCTCGTCGTCAAAACAAATAGCGTGTTTTTGAGATATAATAACTATCAAAAGATTGACACTTGTTTATGTCTGGTTTAAATGTGAAATTACATCCAATGACCAACATTGTATTAAATTGTAAAAATATAATCTAAATATACTTTAAAACCACTCAAATTAATAATTTATCACTATTAATTATTTCTATTAAAAAATTTGTTTTTAATTAAAATTTAGTAGTTTTCACTATTCATCAGAATATGAAAGTTATCCGAAAAGTACCAAAATTTCACCCTAAGCTAATTTTAATATTCCGAATCCAAAAATGAAGTCCATTTTGAAAAATAAAATTTACAAAATTTCAAAAAGTGGTTATTACTATTCATAACGGCTAGTTTTAATAATATTTTAATAGCATGTTGTTGTTTAGTGAAACTCGATATTGCGTACTACACACGCTATCGAGGAAGGTCGTGATTGCGTGTAATGTAAGGCAAGTCAAGGATACGTGTTGTGCAAGCTCCTTTTGGTGTAGCGTACAACACAAGACATGAAATTAAAAAGAATATTTTTCATAAAATCTTGGGGTGTTACAATAAACGTTCACATACATCCATATGTCTTTTTCTATTAATAAAAACATTAAGGAATAGAGGAACCCATCACCCACAAACTTATTCATTCACAGACACACAAAACCAAACACATGCATGTGCACAGGCACACGCTCTCTCAAGAAGTTTTAGACAAAATCCTAACTCACTCATCATCATAATTCATTATATTTGAATAACTTCAATACATAAAATTAATTTTCCATTTATAAAAATCAAGATTAATTTTTTAATACTTTGGTGAGGGCCTCTATCGATCAATATTAGGTTTTAAAGTGGTTATAGCCTTATGGACTGGATTAATGTATCATGTTTGGTGCATGTATTTTGTTTTATTTAATTTCATTATTTTTTGGTCAAATGAATCACTTTAAATGTTCAATTTATATTAATGATGATCTTGGATAATAATTTGTAATGTATCCCTTTTTTGGGGTCACACACCGCTGAACACTAGTATATTCACTGTTCAGAACAATTAGAAAAGAAAAACAAGAACTAAAAATACCTTGACCAGAAGTTATATTTACTTGACCAAAATATATGAAGAAAAACCTCACCCTATCTCACCACGTTGAGTAAAATCTCAAAAAAACACAATACAGACCCATGAAAATTTATTCAAGTGGAAAAATAAAAGAAAATAAATGAAAATTTTGGTTTATTTAGTTCATATATTTATATCCTACATCCATGGGATAATACTGCTACATTTTCATTCTAAAATTCCCAATGGACTAAATGGATACACTAATAGGGGAGGTGTTAATTAGTGTATCTCTATTTTTATAATTTTATTCTTTAAAATAAACCTTTTTGATCAATTAGGACATGAACCTATTGAGTATATTAAACTCAACCTCTCCTAAATGATATGAAAGTAAATAAGGGAAAGGAACAACATATTTTTACAAGGTTAGATAAAAATGTATGATCCAACTCCTTGATGTCTCATTTTTTTATCCAATGATATAGATTTTATATCAATATATTTTTATTTATATAATTGGTTGGGTTAGTTTTTATCATGAGTCCCCTGACTCCTAACAATACATTACCTCTCATAAGTTCCATTGTCTCATAATAGTTACAATTAAATTCAACCACCACTAGATGAGAGATATATCCCTTCAAATGTAGTTTTATTATATAATAAATAAATTATATTTCTATTTGATCCAACACAATATTTATCTAGTTAATATTGGTCTCCTTATTTAAGAAAAACCACTTTAGAATTAACCTGGTGAATAAACATTGAAGATTTTGATCTTCTAATCTAATTTTATATAGAACCCTTTAATGATTTTTTTATCTTTATTATTTCAAAATCATCACTATATTTTTAGGAATCATATATTTTCAATCATAGAAAAACTCACCTTAAGGATTAAATTATTCTTTATATCAAATATAAATACCATGATTACAAAAATTTATTAGCACACATAAATATGTATTCAAGAACTCCATCTTGCTTTACTCACGATTAGTTATCCCCATATTCAATTTTGTGCACTTTATCTATACCTCAACATCCTTCTCAAAATTATGTTATTTTATATGTACCTCACAATTTCTCTTTATTTGGATTTTATTTTTCTTGTATAAGAAGTATCATTAAAATTACCATTTTAATAAGCTTACCCAAAATATAACACTTCAAGTTCTATTAGGCCTACAAACACAAATTCAAAGGATCACTTAACCATTTCTATTCATCCACAATCTCATTGGATCTTCGCATAAATAACAACATGTGGATCAATTACCCATGTCCCATTATCTAAATTATTTTCCACTACAAACCTTTATTTTTTATAAAATATCTTTAAGAATCACATTAGAACTCAAAATAAATAAACTAATTTATTTTTAGAACACTCAACATAAATCATTTAAATTTTTTCTTGAAAAAACACCTATAAACTTGTACTTTTAGAAAAAATAATACATAACTAATAAAATTACATAGAAAAATAATCTTAAAAATATATCAGACTTTTGAAAAATCATATATCATCACAACCTGATTAGCATGTGATTTAGGAATAAAATAATAGAAAGGAATCATCATAATATTCATCTATATTATTACTGAAAACATATTCATTTTCATTTGAATTTTTTCTCATTAAATTGTTTTCAAGAATGTTTTTTTCTTCATTATGTAGGAATCATATAAATTTAATATTCTAGGAATAATAATTGGTTTTTATTATTTTGGTCACTAAAGAATATATCTTTCATCATTGGGTTTAAAATTATTCAGGAAAAATGAATTTTGGAAACTCTTAGATTTTTTTATAACATTAAATTCATTTGAAATGATAAAATCTTACATAAACTAGTGAATATCAAATGTTATTATTGAAAGTCATACAATGAAGTCATAAATGGCATCTCAAAGTCATAAACCACGTCCCAAAGTCATATATTGAAGTATTTTGATATGTAAAAATTCTTATAAATGAATTCAAAGTCAAATGGTTTTACCTAAGTCATATGGGATCTCTATAAAGTCATATGAGATGTATTAAATAAATATTATAGTTTCAAAATTCATATTCTTGGATATTTAAAGTCATATGAACTCATCCACCAAATCCATATCCACTGAAACTTCTTGAAATTTCCAAATTAATTCAAGATAACACCAAAACAACTTTAAACAAATTAAAAGACAACCTGGTCACTCGTAATACGATCAAAATCACTTTAATAATTTATTTAAAATAAAATCAAAAAATCTACAACCCTTAAACAAATCCTCAAATTCTAAAGGGTTCTTCAATATCCTCTTGGGATTTAACGTCAACCCTTTTTCAAATATTTCTCAAGCTACTCAAAATCATAACTAATTTTAGTAAAATAAATATAGAATATTTATATCACCACCTATCTCAAATGAGTTTCATATTAACACCACTCCATAAGATAATATTGTGTTTTTGAGATGCTTGTATCCCTTGGTGAAAATAAAATTTTGTACAAGTGATTCAAATGACTTTCACCTTCATATTATCTTAGAACCACTCCCTTTTTTCAATAAATACAAGAATGAAGAACCAATTAATGCACCCTATCATTTGAGAATAATATACTCCTTTTCAATTAAATTATAATGAGTTGTGTCACATATATATTAACCCTTTTACAAAAAAATGTAAAGCCTTTTGGGGGAGGACCATCATCAAATTTTTATGTTAGAGGGGAAGGTTTAACATGATATTTCATCCTTAATTCAAATAACCACTCTTCTGGAAATGATTTAGTGAAAATATCTACAATTTATTTCCTCAATATTAAAAAAATCAAGTTTAAAATCAAATTCTGTGACATTATCTTTGAGGAAATGATATATAAGATCAATGTGCTTTTAATTAGAGTGTTAAAACGAATTCTTGGATATGTATATAGAACTTTGGTTCTCATGGGAAATGCATAGTGTATTATCATACTTAAATCTCACATTAGATAGTTAAACTTACATATATATCATTTTATTAACATATTATGTGGAAACTATGTACTTGGATTTAGATGTGCTCAATTCCCCTGAACTTTTCTTTATACCATTCCATTCCACACTACTCTTGAAAATAATGAATTCCCCAACTTGAGTGAAATTATCTTCAAAACAATCCCTTAGAGAGCATCTTTAAAGACCATCAAAATCACATCAATATTGTTTTAATATAGTATGATAAAAGTTAGTGTATTTATAATGTGTCACAAGATGATCTTTGATGAT